>CM056742.1:183517268-184779768 GCA_029851415.1 Eretmocerus hayati
ATTTGAGCAGAGATTGAAGGATTCAAATTAGAGAATCTCTTATTTGAGCTAGTTTGAGCGTTCTCTCCGCTACCGGCTGATCAAAATTAGAGCTCGATGAGTTCCGGCATGTTACGGCTAAAATTTGATGTGTTACACATGTGACCGTGTGCAGTGCATGTGCATGCGTATGCATCAATTGTAAACAGTACATAGCCTTATGCATCGCAAAGCCTGATCTTGAGTTACGGTTCATTAATGCCCTTCATATTTCACAAGCATTTTTGGATTTCACAAGGTGAGGTGGTACTAGAACCAGGAGGGCTGATCTTGATTAAGAATTTGCGCTATCATATGTATGTTATAATTACTGCAAGATCTTTGAACAAGAGTGATCTAGCCTTTCCTTGCATAAATTAGTATCCTTCTGACTTGATGTGATTATCCTAGTAAAAATAAGTGCCTGATGATCATATATGAACATGTTCCCAGCCGAATTATGGTCACCTATGACCATCTATGATTTCAGAAAATATTATGTCTCCATGGTTAGTCATAGGTACACAAAGCCAACTCGTACATGGCCGTAGGGTATCGTAATCAAGTGGTTGTACATGACATCCTCAATATCGGACGGAGGCTTAGCAGTTGGAGTCCCAAGCGCGCTTATTTCGAAGCTTCGGATTGAGAAACATTTTGAGTTGGCAATGAAGTGCTTCATTTCCAACATGAATTCCTAGGATCAAGTATGGAGACCAATGACGACCTATGACTCCGGCCTCATGGTCATAGGTGGTCATATATGACCACAGTCCGGTCGGGAACATGTTCATATATGATCATGAGGCACTTGTTTTTACTAGGGTAGGACCAGACTATTTTGCAATAAAAAAAATTTTCAAGTGTGGACATGCGTGCTTGTATCTTGAGTGATAACTAATCAAAATACGCGAGGGCTTAGACGTCCAATTGGGCAAGGCCCTCATACGAGACGTCGAGAGGGGGGAGACCGTTGAAGAGTGGCAAAAAGAGTGGGAGAGCTCAACGAAAGGGAAGTGGACGCGAAGGCTGATCCCCAACATAGCCAGGTGGATCGATCGAGCTCACGGAGAGCTGGATTACTGGCTGACGCAAGCTTTTAGTGGGCATGGCTGCTTCGGAGAGTACCTGGAGCGGTTCCAGAAGAGGGAGACCCCGGTCTGTCAGATGTGTGCGGCAGACTGGGACGATGCGGAGCATGCACTCTTCCATTGCATGAACACAGCTACGGAGAGAGCGGAGCTCGTGAACTGGCTTGGAAATCAGATCACCCCTGAGAATCTATTGCCGTTCATGCTCCGTAACAAAGAGACATGGGATAAGATTGCCGCCTATATCAAGACGGCGATCACCCGAAAAGAAGAGCGAGAACGGGCATTGCAGCGTCAAGCAAGGGGCGCTGCATAGCGAACAACGACGATTTGAAGAGTGATCATTGACGACGAAGAGAGAAGACAGAAGAGCGGACACACCGAAGAGGGACGCCTCATGGCGCGCGATACGCCTCCCACCCTGAAGTAATGCTAACGCGGTTCCGGGGTGGGTTGGTTAGATAGTGGTTAGCTGCCCCCAGTTCTGCAATGATGGCTTGCCAACATCGTAGGGCTGAGAGCAGAAGGTTTTAGCCCCCAGGGCACACGGGCGTTGGATTCATGCTCATCCGGTTTACCGGGTGAGCAAAATGAAAGCGCTTATGGTCTGCCGGTGGGAGATCCATTAGGGATAGCCTGTCATCAGATTTTTCCTTATATTCCACTTAGAAAAAAAAAAAAAAAAAAAAAAAGACGTCCAATTGAGATTGGCGGGAAAAACCCGTCTAACCCGATACGAATGTTAATCGAAGGAATCCATCGGGTCAGATACTTTCGGGGATGAAACTATTTTTGAATGGTGAGCATATTTGCCTATTCGTTGATCTAAGCAATGAGTTACTGATCATAAATCTCCCTACTCCATTGCCTTATTTCTATAACTAGAAAATATGAGCTCTCAATAAGTAGATCCAGTGGAGAATCGGCTACCCCGGACTCAACATCTTTGTTTTTCTCAATGTCAAGTCAGGTCGTCATTCTGTTTGTTTGAACCTCAAATAGTGAATTTTCTTCCATAAAGTGAGAATCTTACCAGAAGAATACACTTGAGAGCAATTAACGGGGCTGAACAGTTTCCCACACTTCATCAGAATTCCGTAGTCAATATAAATAGTGTGCCATGAACAAAATGAGTCCTAAATCTTCGAGAATCAATTTACATGCGTTGAAGAGAATCAGTAGTCATATTCGGAAGAAAATTTTTCATGACGTCATTGATAATATCCATCTGTAGATACTTTGTATCGTCAGGGATTTTATATGAATGATACTACAGAACTTTTGACATTGTGCGTACTGCATGCTGTCTCTGAGCCTTCAAAAGACTATTCTCAAGTTATCGGAATTGATTTTGGTGAGTTCCAAGGCCTGTAAATGTGTACGCTATCGGTCAGACTGCCAAACGGATCTGTTCATCCGTGGCGCGGTCTGCATCCCTCATTTTGTAGTATCTCAGGGTACTCGTGCCGTTTTCTGATCTATTAAGTCTGACGCGAATATAAAATTGCTTGGCGAATTCTGACCTTTTTCTGAAATGAGGTTAATTTCAATTCTTTATTTCATTTTCGGAATTCTTTCCTCATTTTACCTCATTACCATAGCTTATTTTGATCTCAAAAATTCAATTTCTGATTCCATATGATTCCTTACCTTAGGCCCGAATTTAGAGTCGTAATTCGGAGTCCGGATAAGCTAATCCGAGGCGCCACAATCGGTGCGGCGAGTTCGCGAATCTATTAGGACTGGCGATTGTGGCGCCGCGGATTAGCTTATCCGGACTCCGGATTACGACTATAAATTCGAGCCTTATAGTAGGTCACACCAAATGCAACTCAGTTTTCTAATGTGTTATTGAATTTGTGATGGGCTACTAGCTCATGGAGTGATGAGGTAGGATGATTCAAGTGAGGTGAATTAATCAAATAGAATAGAATTCCTCATAATACTCACCACTCAGGGAAATAATCCTTGTAAATAATTTCTGCTAATGACATTGAGAAATTATTGGACTGGTGATACAATTTGATTATTGATAAAGCTCACATAGTTCGTGGTGAATAAAGCACTCCAGGCAAAGATTCAAAAATGCAGGCGTCAAAAAGGATGAGGGTTGTATCGAAATATGTGGGTTATCTGGACTATTCTTTCATTGTAGCTAAATTGCTGAGTTCCACCGACTTTGCCGTCGGCTTCTTCAAGGCTGTATGAATATTATAAGTTCGACAACTAATTCTCAAACAATGAACCAACCTCCAAAATTAGTACACTCGCCAACTTATATGTAGTATGTCACATGTTTGTATGTGTACATAGTCACGTCATAGTTCAAATTATTAATGAAGGACTGCATTGTATACATTGTAGATTTTTCAAAAAATTTTTTAATCAAATTTCCACGATGCAAAGGATAATTGTATATAAGTATACGGTGCGCGAGTCTGGTCCAAAGCGCAGCAAACTGTAGAGACGCTGGTCTTCGGTGGTGATCTATATGATGATGGGTGTATAATCGGATTGGCTGCACTGGTTATGCAGGAAGCTTCAGATATAAGCCTATGGGAAAGGAATAAACCCTGTTGAATGCATCACTCCCGAGGGTGGGATAACATTTACAACAATTTTTCTTCTGTTAATGTGATGAAGTACTGTACAGACATTCTTTGACAAATGAGCTGTTCGACAGATTGCAAAATTATTTGTCTCCAACTCATACACTCCGCCCGTTCACGACCTGTGAAGATATCACTTTTTTCGACTCGGAATGAAACAGTTTTTCAATTTTACTCGATCAATTTTATTCACATACTTCTTCCAATTAAGATGTCACATACAAGTTTGTTACATAGCTTATTAAATCCAGCTTTTAGGGATGCACTTGTTGTAGAAGCCAATAAAACGACGATCAAGGCCGGGTTTGTAAGTCAAATTATTAGAACACAGAAAGTTGTAGCAGAACTCATCGTCCAATTCGGCAGAATCGCTTCTCATATTCAAAGACAACCCGAGGTCATCGCAATTTTAATTCATTGGAAATGCCGTTGATTTTTCTACATGACCGGATGAGTTCACTGTAGATAGATGGAACCGATCACACTTGGAATTCTCACACTCTATTGTTGTGAACAGAAATCTACCTTTGTCAAGATTGATGAAAGATAGGGTCGAAAATTGAACGCTTCCATTGCGCTCTTCGCCATATCCATCAAAAGTGAAATTTATGCTCTGGCCAGTTTTCCAATCATATTGCAAACACCACAATTTTTCGCCGTACTCGCCAGAATGATCAGTTGATTGGCAGAACGAGTACAAATCGTGATCATTTGAGCTCATTCGGTAACCATGCCTGGATTCCAAGGAAGCTACAACAGTTTGGGTGCCATTTGGGTACGTATATATTGCCTGATATATTTTACTGCTAGTCTGGGCGCCCACCGAGGCTCCCGTGGCCAACTCAATTCCCCCGGAAAATCTTTACGTTATTTTATGTATTTCGATGCGCTGAATCGATTTTTCGAGGTCGCTTTCCCGAATTCCGAACACCTTTTTTGTTATTAACAATTTTGTGTGCAAAATTGCGGTTTTTTGCCGATATCTCGAGTTATATGCATTTCCCGGGAAAGCTTCATCGGATCAAAGTTGTAGATCGTGGACTTTCCCACAAAAAAGGTCCTCACAAGTTTCCTGGGAAATGAAAACTCCGCCCAGAAAGTGCGCGAAAAGCGCTCGGCGCGGTTAACATGCGTTTAAATGGGGCCGTCAACAGTGCGCTGTTGGATGCACCGCCGTTTCGACAGTTTTCATTTTCTGGCAAAGCGACCAGGCTCATGTTATAGAGGAAGAATTCTTCTTTGATATGGTATAGATTAGATATAAAAGGAATCGAATACCTTCGAACTTTTCACAGGACGAAAAAAAAATCGACCGTTGGCCTTGTAGACTTTCTAAAGCAAGTGCGCGTATACTGTGCGCGCGCGCGTGTGTGTGTGTGTGTGTGAGCGACAAGCTAATCTCATTCTCTCGCATCTGAAACCGCTGTGTCGACTCTCAGCATGACTATATAGACTACACTCTGCATTTTCATCAATTAACAATTTTCATTTGTCATTAACAATTCTAATAACGAGTTACTTGGCTTTTTGGCATCATCAATCGTCACACGCGTTCAAGGATATCAAAACCGTATTCACAAATTAAGTGATTTGTCCTGCTGAAATCCCACCAAATTTTCCGTGGAAAATTGAAGTTATATGCAAAAATGTGTAGAAGATGCCATAATTTGGATGGCGCGGGCGGGATATTCGAAAAGATACATGGTCGTTATGCTTTTGTTACCCGGTTGATCTTGATAACTAATATATTTTCGGACATGTAAGACAATGCAACTCTGCGCATGATTTTGGTAAAAGTATCCAACTTTTAGCGTAGTTTAATCAAGAAGCCGAACAGACTGAAAGCGCAACTGCAATTTATCTACACCCATAGCGTCGGCTACGATTATACGGGTATTTTCGTTTGTCTGATTGACAGAACGTTGGAGTTCAATGAATTCGTGACTGTATTTCGTCTCACGTCAAAAAAAATTTGGCTACGCATCTATGAAAAGTGCAATGAATTGTGGACGAGTCAAGGTAATTAAAAAAATAGATTGTGAATCTCACCTAGGTGGTTGGTATTTTCTCCACATAATGTTCCAAAATGCATCACAAAATGTTCTTACAAGAATCTAGTGATTTACATGAGCAGAAAGATATGCAAGGTAATCCTAACGATCTACAAGTACAAAGTTTAGTCGAACATTTTAAGCAAGTGCAATTTGGAGTGAGTTCATGAACTGGAGGAAATAACGACTTGACTTTTCTTGGGTAGAATTCACCATCGTCCCCTGCATAACCAAATTCGAGTGGGTTCAGACAAATATGGTTCTCTCGAAGTATATTAATCTGTTCATAGGTAACAAAAAATGCTCTCAATATATGGTATCTTATGGATTCACTCGTTGGTGGAAGATCTTGAATAGAGACCACATTTCCAAAGTGATAAAGATGATAACGAAGCTCATCGAAAGTTGAGCAAGGGCTATTTTTCTTGAGAACTCGGACCAGATATTCCTCTGCGTGCTGAAGAGAACTTGCAACCTCTGATTCTAATAATCCTATGGAAGTTCAAGAGAGTATTACAATGTAAAATACGGTTCCATCTCAACTCAATTCATGGCCCTTAAGCTGACTGCTTAGAATAAGTGAGGCATACCTTGGGCAAACGTTGCCAAATGAGCGTCAGGACTAGCTTCCAGAGCTCCACGTTTAGTTCCAACTTTGCTGGTGTAGTCTGCACCGGTCAAGTGGTGTAAGGGCACAAGTACTGAACAAAGTTTACGGCCACATTTTATGGCTAAATCATGAAGTGCCAGATACCTTTTCTTTGCACCAGCTCCAATTGTCATCCAAATCTCCTAAAATATAATATGATCGTGAGATGGCACATTTTCATTAGACCGAATTGAATCGATAGAAACAATCACCTTCAAACCCTGCTCTTCGAATGTAGACCAATAATGTAGTAGTAAAACTACAATGTCAGTGTCGGACGATTTGACCAGAATTTTTTCAACACCCAACGAACATGCATGAAACACATGCAAGATCAGTCTTGAATCAGCCTCTTCGATACGATTATTCTGTAGAATCTTCAGATCAGAATCGTTCAAAGATTCACTGGGCAAATCCATCGTGGCACTGCATATTACCTGTACTCCTGGCCAAATTTCTTCAGCTTTTGCCAAGCAGTAGTTGCGAAGAAAGGCTTGTAACTTCATTTTATTGCCGCTTGACCCCCAGAAAAGGTCACCTTGTTTTGGACACGGTACCAACTCATCGATTATTTGAATATCTATAGCTCCTTTTTGATATCGATCTAATCTTTCTCCTGTTTTCAAGGACTTTTCGTTGTATGAATCAAATATGAGATCAATCCTTGTCACTCCTCTATTGGAAAAATGAGAGATCCTCTTACAAAAAGCCTCAGAAAAATCTTTGAATGTTCTCATCTCTTTCAATTTCAACTGTCGGCATTGTAACATTACATCGACCATGAGAGAGAATCCGTCCAAATTCGGACATTCTTGAAAATTCTCTACTTTGAAATTTTTCTCTAATACTTTGATAAGATCACTCTTGGATTTATATTTCTTCATTGACCCATCTCGGTCGAACAGTAAGTCTTCGTGGGTTAATTTGAATGAAAATAGTCTGCGAAGATCATAGTTCCTCTCTTTGGCAATCTCCAGGATCTTGTGTGCTGCCTTAATTTCTTTCTCATTCTTCGATTTAGATTGAGGTCTTGAATTTCCTTTGGCAAGAGATGTTAGATTTGGAAGACCGAACCTGGATATCGGATCAGAGATGCTCATAGATTTGTCAATGAATCTCTTGTGGCAAAAATCTTCCCAATATTCACAGGCGTTGTTGAAAATATTCAAAAGTTGTTCTGTCGCTTTGGTGGTGGCTAACTCTTTAGTAGCGATGTTGATGAGGGGATGGGTGCCCTCTTTGAATGGATTGCTGTTATGGGAGTTGATATACACTATGATGTTCATGACCTCTCTTTCTGTGCGCTGTGAGACTGTTGGACTGGACTCATGATGGACTCGAAGCTCATCATTTTCAGTTTTTGTATTTGTGATGGTCCGATAATAGTTGTTAATAGCTTGAATTTCATGGAAAATCAAATTCCAAGATGTCATATAATTTTTGTTTCTTGTGCAACCAATAGCACCTGCTTTGCCTTTTAGAGCCAGAATGTGAGAAGATTCCAATCCATGGTCATAGCCAACAGATGTGAAGGGGGTGTTATTTCTTTTATTGACAAATTTGCCCGATTTGAACTCCTTATACACTTCTGGTGCATACTGTTGCAACGTCGATATATCATGATAATAAAGAGGCAACCAACGTGAATAGTTCGTTCGATCGAAAATGAGGAAGATTGGAAGACATAGTTTAACACAGTGAGCATACAAGTCCCAATTAGCCGAGCGATCAGCGCGAGTCAAGTTTTTTAGCAACCTATGCAGCCTCAAGAAGTTATCCCAGTACTTGAATGCTGGTGACTGCTCTCGTCGGATTGAAATAAATTTCTGGAAATCTTGCAACAAGCCACCAGCATTATTGACGAAAATTTCATGTAAGGACTTACATTCAGACGTATTTCCCTCAGTGAATGCATCTTGAAGAGCTTGGATTGTAGAGAGCTCATCTTCATATTTACTTGGATCATTATCCTTGAAAAAAGCTTCTATTTGAAGTCGCGTTAAAGCTTCTGCAAGCAAATCAAAACCTTTCATTGCCCGTGCATAGTCCGATCCGCCCAAAACATGTTCTACTGCGTTCACTCCAAACGATTCAGTCTCTACTAAGATGTGATTTGCTCCACTCTCAGAAAGGTATTTCCCAATGCAAGATTGCAACACTTTTGCCATGTGCAAGCTTCCAAGGATGAAGATCAATCTGCCGAACTTTTCTGGCATTTGTAACTGAATGTGACGAGCGATACGATAAACACCTTCATCGCAAGTAATGGGTAAATGCTGTTGATCCAATTGATGCAAGATGTCCACGAAATTACACATAGCTGTGTACACTGTTGAATATTCAGTAACCGGATGTGGCAATATTGGCAGAAACGCGGTTGTTTGAAGTTTCTGATTATCATCGTAAACCACAGAGAAGTATGCCGACCAAGATGGCACCGTCTGAAGTCGCTCAGATTCGGAATTTTCCCCATCACGTTGGCTTACGACAAGTGCACCATCATCGACCGACATACGACTTAGATTCCAAGTGAAATCATCACTATTCAGCTGATCAAACATTTCTGGAGTAATAAGAACATCTATCTGGAAATCAGGTGGGAGAGTTATTTTCCCAGGAGGCTTATGGAACGTTTTCAACTCCTGGCAAGATAGGTTCACATCGAATGATCTCGATCGCTGGTTCACTGAAGTTTCGGAAATACGTGGTTTGCGTTGAATGTCATTTGAGCGTTCTTGGAATCCCACTGAGACTGTATCGTGTGTTGAATACATTCCCGATGTGATCCATTCATTCCAATCGAAATTATCGAAAGCTAGTACAGTGAATATAAATCTTTTCAAGTGGTTAGGTAATGGGATGCCTCGTGCATTCAATTCAAGTGTGTAAAGAGCCAAACCATTCCTAATCCTTAAAATTTCGTCATAAGATATACTCAATCCTAAGTGGTTTAGACTATCGATAAGGGTCTTACTTTTGCACGTAGCATGCAAAGCGATTCCATTCATGACTTGTAAAGGAGTTTTCTCCCGACCATTCTTCAGAATGAAAAACATTGTTTGAAATAATGATTTGATTTTCAACTTTTTGCGATCAAGCGCTTCTTGACTAGTTCCGTGAGGTACAATCTCATCATCACATAGCTTATTCTCAGGTATATTGAACATTCCACTGAAAAAAGCAACCATCCCATCTGGGATTGAGGTGTTCTCGTAGGAATGTTGAAGATCCGCAACGTCGTTAAATCGGTCTTCCAGACCAAAATCAACTTCTCGCATCAATTCTCTGACTAGAATTCCACTTTCCTTCAATATATTTTTTGGATGTAGACGCTCTACCACCTTGTCAAGTGAAACTTCAGAGCTATAGAAGAGAGCACTTTTATTCTTATTCGAAGGAGTAGAATACTCAATACTCTCCCCGAATGTATTGATTAAATATTGCTTTATGTCCCTGTTTCGCACGACTTTTCCAGACGAAAGAAGTTGATTCACCTGATCTCGAATTCCGGATAATGTGAATACTTTACCCTTATCCAGCATTGATACAATACCGTTGACAATAAAAGCGATCGCTTCTGTAGACGTGAGAGCAGGGCTTCTCACATCATTAGTATCCATAGCTATATCAATCTGTGCGTTCGCTGCATCATTTGCAACACTTTCATGAGTCTCACTTTGGTACTCATAATCACGCATGCAGTATTTGTGGTAATATATATCAGCTGCAAACACACCTGGCACATCCAGCACATGTGAAGTCCGAACAAAAACATTATCTTGTCTTCGCCTGGTCAAATCAAAAAAACGTTGGGCCCGTTTTTGTTCACTGATACGAAAGAGTTTTCGATCTTTGGAATGATATGGTGACCCACAAAACACACACTTTTTTCTATTTTCAACCACACTAGGTACACTAACTTTCGAGCGCGTTACTTTTTCAGTAGCGCAAGCTCTCTTCGAGTTTTGATTCGTTGAATTACTATCCTCAACAACTGGACACACTGGAGTTTTTTGTTTATGCTGCACTTGAAGCACTTTACTTGCATGAGTGTATTGCTTGTAACAATCACTCGACAAGTGATATGAAAAAAGTTCATCTGATTTCAACAGTTTAAGCTTCTCTAGGATCGAATCTCTACGGATATTTGCAGCCCATCGTACTTTGGCGCAACCAGATACCGTTTTCGTTAATTTTTTACCTCTTTCGCAGAAAATACAAGTAGATTCGAACATGATGAGAGCTGGTTCACTCAAGAATCGCGATTTTGTCGTAGGTGCTCCGACGAAATTTTGTACAAGACTGCCGCATATTACGTGGCTTTCTGCTCTCCGAAGGCAAGAGCTGTTGAGGGTGGAGGGATCAAGAACATATTTTCTAACAATATCATGCTCTCATTGGTTGATCGAAAGGGAAATGTTCGAGAACAGTGGCCTGTAGGAAGAGTTTTTTGAGATCATAAACTACGAGGCTTGTCCCGCGAGAGCGCCGCAAACGCACCGATTCTGCTCATAAACTCGAGCAAAAAAAATTCTCGTCAGGCTCGTAAACGCCTTGCTTTGGCGACACACATTTCATGAATGGAAAAATCCCATTGATTCGTCGAGCTACTCATTCGCTTCACTAAAAATGCTGGAAGAGAGAACTTGTTGGATTTTTAGTTATTTCAAAAATTGTCGTCATTGTACGCGTGTGAATCTAGGGAAGACCAAGATGGGTCACAGCTCATGGCATTGCTGTTGCTCAATCATATCAGCAGACTTCTTATAGAAAATGGGACTGAATGGAGAAGATTGCAGAAGATTTTTGAACACCGATTCAGAACTGAAATATTTTGAGAAGGCCCAAGGAGGGAACATTGATTGTTATAAAAATGATCTACGACTTCTCTTTAACGGCTGGAAAACCGAGTAACTTGAGATCAGAACCTCTTTGCGTACCGAGGTTACGATTATTAATCGAAAAAGCTCACTTCCGAAACCATGAAAGTAATTCTAGATTCTCATGAACATGATGATCAACCATAAATAATGTATTCGGTGGAAAGAGCAAAGATGGTTTTGATATACTTAAACGCGTGTGACGATTGATGATGCCAAAAAGCCAAGTAACTCGTTATTAGAATTGTTAATGACAAATGAAAATTGTTAATTGATGAAAATGCAGAGTGTAGTCTATATAGTCATGCTGAGAGTCGACACAGCGGTTTCAGATGCGAGAGAATGAGATTAGCTTGTCGCTCACACACACACACACACACACGCGCGCGCGCACAGTATACGCGCACTTGCTTTAGAAAGTCTACAAGGCCAACGGTCGATTTTTTTTTCGTCCTGTGAAAAGTTCGAAGGTATTCGATTCCTTTTATATCTAATCTATACCATATCAAAGAAGAATTCTTCCTCTATAACATGAGCCTGGTCGCTTTGCCAGAAAATGAAAACTGTCGAAACGGCGGTGCATCCAACAGCGCACTGTTGACGGCCCCATTTAAACGCATGTTAACCGCGCCGAGCGCTTTTCGCGCACTTTCTGGGCGGAGTTTTCATTTCCCAGGAAACTTGTGAGGACCTTTTTTGTGGGAAATTCCACGATCTACAACTTTGATCCGATGAAGCTTTCCCGGGAAATGCATATAACTCGAGATATCGGCAAAAAACCGCAATTTTGCACACAAAATTGTTAATAACAAAAAAGGTGTTCGGAATTCGGGAAAGCGACCTCGAAAAATCGATTCAGCGCATCGAAATACATAAAATAACGTAAAGATTTTCCGGGGGAATTGAGTTGGCCACGGGAGCCTCGGTGGGCGCCCAGACTATGCCGGCTTTTGAGGCACCGTAGGTGAACGATCCACTAGACTGCGATTTTGGTGGTGTGGGTATTTCGGAGAAGGAATCATATATTGGGGGAACTGACAGAGGTTTTCCAATCATTTCTCCTCTTTGATTGAATTTTATCTTACATTGTTCAAGGTCACCACATATTTTGTTGCCTTGCAGTATCACTTGAAATTCATCGGAGTATATAATTAATTCCTTCCATTGATCCATGGTTATGTAGGGTGTATTGGCTATTGTATCTACTGAGCAGTTATTCCATTCGACTATGCTTATATGGGATAAGACCTCTTTATTCTGGTCCATCTCAGCGGATAAGAACAGCACCCGGGTCTCACCAAACGGACGAAACGATATGTCATTTATACCACCAGACTCTTTCGCTTTGTAATTTAGTTGGCATTTTTGTTTCTGACCCGTAGGAGTGACTAAATTCAAGGTACAGTTAACGTCTGGGGAAAATCTCTCTCGTGGGTGTATCTTATCCGAAAATTTCTTCTCGCATTCTGCGTAGATGAAGCCTTTGTCTTTTCGAATATTGACACTGGTTAGATAGAGATCAACATCTTCTGGAACCCATATATGTACATCTGAGCCATTTGATAGTTGGAAATTATCGTTGTCCACAGTTGCGGCAGAGACGGCAGAACAGAAAATTAGCACGAAAATCATTATATAGCTTTGCTCCATTGTATTGTAAATAGTCAGCCTCTTCAAACCTGAAACAAATGTGTAAATCCACAGTTAACTCAAGTGACAAGAATTCACAGTAAGTGCACCTAGTTAGTCTCTAGAAATATCTTCATCGTGATGACTCACAATTCACACCTGCTTGCATTGATGCTCATTTCAGAATCTCAAATGACTAGCTGAGAGACAAAACAACAAACCAGAGCCAGCTTATGTCAAATTGATGAAAAATAGTAGATGATGTGTGTATTGCTGAGAAATGTTTTTCTGCGCGAGATGCGTTTGCTTTTTTAGGCTATTACGCAGGAGTAGCTTATCACTACGTAGTCACAGAATTCCCTCGAATCTCCTTTGAAATGATGTGGAATCAACGCAATCTTCGAAAGATCATGTACTAAACGAAGTAGAATACCGGAAACCTCTGTGAACCGATTGAGAGTTCGCTATCTCTAGGCATCCGTTTTTCTGAGCGTCCCCGAATTGTTAGTCTCTAGCTCAATAAAATAAACGGTCGGTAAAATAAAATAAAAGAATCGTGAGTCTTTTCAAGAATTTCCTGCTGATTCATGGCATGAGGATGTTAGCCCATCTATTTCTGATGACTTAGAATCGTATTGTATGCATTATAGAATAGATTAATTGGTCGAGTTCACATTTCTTCTTACTGGTCGAATGATCATAAAATTCAAGTGTGTGCAAGAGTAGATAACAATTCTTCTTTGAGAATAAATTCATCATTAGCGAAGTTTGTTGAAATTTCCCCTTAAAAATGGATTTCGATACTTCATATTGATTTCGGAGACTTTTGACGAACAGATATAGTTAAATTATTTTGCCTAACGAATTTGTTCAATGAAGATTATTATGTAAGCACGCTGGGTGAGCTGTGTCCACAGCAGCGAGTAATGAAACAGAATTTCATTGTCATTGTAATGATTAGAATGTTCAAGATTCGCACGTCTGAGATTCGTGTTCCTCTTCGGAAATATTTTTCGAATTAGATTGGAAATTTGAGGTATCCGAGATATTGGAGAAATCAATACGTTTGAGGCTGGAAAAAGAGTTCAATGAACGAAGTGTCTGGGGATCCCAGCCCTACACGAATCGAGTGGGAGTCAAAAAAGCACCTCAACTCTTAAGAGCATGCGGTAGCCATTCAACTCGAACCGTGGAGTTTAATTCACATCTCACATGAAAATTTCTCATGATACAGAATTTGAGATGAGTTGTCGAGCTATTGCTATTACCTAAACACTCAACAACTCGCCGTTTATCCCACATGATGAGAACATTGCACAAAAATGGGAGCAACTGTATCACTAGTACCTCCTAACCTATAATGTAGGCACATTGTATTTCCCACCTCATTCAAATTTCCTTCTGATTCAGGCTAAACGACGATTTGTCGCACACGAGTTAGGCGATAACAAGTGTGCGACAACTCGTCGTTCACCCAAAATCGAAAGAGGATTTGAGTACAGTGTGAATCAATTTGGAAGAAATTAGAGTTACAAGGCTACTGCATGCCCTGAAGAGTGCATGAGTGATCCCGCCGGAAGTAGAATTTTCTGTTCTTCCAGCTCTCACAAGTTTCTACGACTAGGATGGGGCATCATAGCAATTTTCTGGAGTGTATCCTTATCACTAAAGGCTCGAGGAGGTCATACCACATTTGCGCTCAAACTCAAAATCAGCACAGGGTCACAGGGCACGATGCCTCATCCCCCCTCCTCTCCCCACCATATAACATGTTGAAATTTCGCGAGGGATAGTCGAAGTTATTTTGTTCATTAGTCATCTGAATTTTGACAGAGATCATTGAATCTTGCAAGACAATGAACGTACATTGAGACTGCTCGAACCAAAATCTTTTGGCATTAATTTTATTCAATTCGATTCGTTAGCTCTGTGAATTCATAAAATGTTGTAATCGACTTGGATATTGGGTTGATAATGAAAACGAGATCACCGCAAAGAAGCCAAAATATTTCAATTCTTCTATGCTTGTGTCAGCGAATACGTATGGAGGAAAAGACGTCCTCATTTGAGAACCTAGTGGAAATTGGGGTGGCAGAGGATGTTATGCTATTTTGTCTATTTAAAATGACTCTCGATTTTTCTCATGATGCAATCAACTCTATGTGAACCTTCTACAAGAAAATTTCATGAAATATGCTGTCAAGTGTCGTTCAAAAGCTGACCACTGGTTGTTAGCAGTAAATGAGTTGATTTTTGAAAAACCGAAGTTTATTTATTCGCAGCACTTTATTTACACCTACTATAAAATTCTGACTACATGGAAAAAATTCTTCAGTTACGTCTGTAACGTATTTCAAAAGTCGAATAATCTCACTTTGTATTGAAAAAATTACAAATAACTGACATTTCAATTATTTTTGGTCCAAGCTGACAGATTGAAGAACTTACTTCATATCCAGAAACTCTGAGATGTTGACTGTGGGATGACTGACTCTCAACTGACGTTACTCATTGACCATTCGTCTTCTCTTACTATGGAGAAGATAATAATGAGATAGTGTTCACCAGTTGATTAGATTAACGAGTGGGAGAGTTCACCATTCAAAAACAGTGATATTTTCAAAGACTCCAGCTGAGACACGACGAATCTACGAGTTGGAGAAAAATATTTTCGAAGTGTATCGGACAGCAGATTTGTCACAGTCAGGAATATTTCTCTGTCATCAGAAAGAAAAGCAGCTTGGGTAATATCACATACTCGGACTCGACGTATCAGTAGGACTCCATATCTTTTTTTCTATGTTCGTTTCAATGTTTGTCCCATCATATCTCCTCTATTTCCAAACTATATTGAGCATTAGTCGATGTCATAACCAAGAATCATTCACAAGGAGCACTAAACTATCATATCTGCGAATAAATTATGTGAGAATCTTTGTCCTCGGGTGACCGAAATCTCCATCAGACATCGATTTCAATTGCATCCCCGCAGGAGTCATATTCTTCAATAGGCGAGCTTGCAGGTCTCAATCGGAGACCATGCACAGAACGGATGTGATATCAATACTTGTCGCGCGATGTGCCGCACCTCGCAATATCAGTTCTGCCAACTGTAGGAGTCACCATAGACCACCGTGAGTGGTCTCACTCACTTCAATGGGTCTTAAATCCTGATCTCACCAGGGGGTACAATATACCATACCTCTTGCATCGCAAAACATATCGGTCTCGGTCGTGCTCTTCCCTGGAAAATATATCGGCGGATATAATATGCCGATCGGAAGACGTGCCCTTCGTTTAACCCATTCAGAACACAGTGCCGCATCGTTAAAACCGATATTCCTCGTGTAGTAGTCTCCTCTTGAGCAAATCGATATCGTAAGGCGATTCAGAATTTATCACAGCAATGTGTAGGTGTGTGTGTGTGTGTGTGTGTGTGTGTGTGTTTGAAAATAAGTTGTCGCATCGAATGGGTCATCCGGGCTCGTTAATCTTACACCAGACGGAAAGTTCCATATATTTATTCAATGGAAAGGTAAAATTCTGTCACCGGTTAATCACGTTCGAGCGTGAGTGCAACACGAGATATAAATCCCAATGGCTGATCGATAAATTAGCCATGTGACTTTTGGACACTGCTCGTGTCGCATAGGTCGCAAATATCCATAACACCTGAATGTATTTTGTATTCATGTGTGTGTGTGTGTGTGTGTGTGTGTGTGTGTGTATATGGAGGGTCTCGTCTGACAAATAAGCCCACCGTGCGAGAGACGCGTTTTTCGAAGGGGTCTCGCGCGCGCGAAGAAATCGCGCAACGATTTCGAGTTGGCGATATCAAGATTATGACGCGGACCAGGGTATAAATTTGAAATTTAAGCAAAGAATCACGGGGATGCTGCTGCTGCTGCTGCTGTTACATATAGGCCTATTTGGGTGGTTGCGTTTTTGGGGGCCTCGGGTCAGTATACTCAAACACAGAATTTCGAGTCGCTAAATCACCTGTGATATGCGGGTTCGCCCGAAAATTCCGAACTAATCTCAAAATCAGGCGCGAACGAGACGGACAGAGATCCACGAACGCGGAGAGTGTGTACGATTTTGTCTCTTGCAAAAATGTTTTATCACTTTGCATGGGATGAGACTGAGTTGAATGTCGAGGTGCATAGTTTTATTCATGCCGTGTGGCACCTTGTCGCGTGCTAATAATCGTCTTATTTTTCTTTCGTTCTCTTCCTCAGTTTGACTATAGAAAAAAGAAAGATTCACGTGAGATCAAAACACTGATGTGTTTTCACCGTCTCTTTGGCCATGAATGGATTGAAGAATGACTCTTAGTGTGAGGCAGATGAGTCAAAACATAAAATAACCTTGGCAATGAATCAATCGTAGAAAAGTGAATACTTGAATATCAGATATCATATTATACCTTCTCTGACCGATTCCTAATGAGCTATAACTTTATCCAAAGAAAGAATTGAGAATGATTTTATGCACTGTAGATACTTCAGGATATCAACGCGCAGTCACCGAAATTAATCGTATTTTGTGTTGCTGTATAGACATCGCAGCTGTACAAATGCATGGAATGCAGTCCGATGAAACGCTTAGCATTATTTTCGAGCCGCTTGTTACTTCTTATTAAACATGATATAAATCATCGATCGAGGAAATATAAGCCGAAAAGCAGGCACTCGAGGTGATAAATACAGGTCTTACGGGTACGTGCAAGCACCTTATATCTTGCCACGAGTCGACATGAATGTACAAATTTTACGAAATCCTATTAACCTTGCCGCTGTCGAGTTAAAAAAAAAAATTTCTCGCAAAAAAATTGATCACTGCTGCAACCTGGAATCCACGGACAGAGATCGAACTGAGTCGACGTTGGGAGATCGAGCTCTCTCGTTCTTTTCGTATATCGATGAATCAAAGTCTTCGGCCCGGCTTCGATACTGCTCTTTTTCTTGCGTCTTTAGCCTTCTTATCTGGTTCTCATTCGCATACCAAACATTTTTTCACTCGGAAAGAGGTATAGGAAAATATATCCGATCGTAAGATGTTTGATACCAGAATTAATCACTCGAAGGAGTCCATGTTTTGATTAGGCTTTGATAATGGAGTTAGAGTGGCCCTACCTTAAGGTATACACTCATGATATTATCATTGAAACATTAGAATACTGATATGGTAAAATCTGAGGACGTTTCTGACCGGAACATTATCCTTGAACGGAGGAATGTGAGTAGTACTCGATTTATGCGTAGGGGTTGAATTAGACTCCTTCTGCTAAACGCATTTTCAATCGATTGTGTATATTGGTTCTTTAGTTTGGGATAGATGTTGAGACACCGAATAAGCACTGATGCAAATCTCCTCTACTGTTGACAGGGATCCAAACCGTGCCCGTTTGAGATGGAGACCAGGACCTTGTCGAAATCAGATTGAATAGATCTGCGGAGTCCTACAAAATTAATTCATCTTAAAATTCTCTCAATTCTTCTGCTTAATGGGCCTTGGAAAGGTCATAAAATTGAATTGAAAAAGATCACAGACTGGTCAATAAGCGTGAGAGCTCAAGTGAATCTATAGTAAAACAAGAATATCACTCAAAATTAACTCATTGGATTACGATTAGTCCTCATACACAGGTCACTTTTAAGTTGTATTGGAAACTAACATTCGATAAGCGCTCTTATCTTTCCACCGTGTTATTCTTATGGGAGAGATTTAGGATTCGGCCATATTGCTTTTTTCTGCCATCTAAAATAACACGGATGTTAGTTCCCAATTGTGCTTGCCCGATGGTAATTATGAATGGAAACGTGAATCATCAATTCAGAAGGTCATGCGTATCATCGCTTGCATAAAGTATCACCTCGAATTCCAATCATCGACGCAACTCAGGACCACGCATTCCAACAGGTATTATCGAGCCGCTCATCGGCCACACTCTTCTTCACAAGCTTGATTTCATAAATATCTTATTCTACATTGTCAAGATCACCCGATAACATACGATGCAAAGGCTTTGTATTGGCATAAACAGAATTGAAAAAAGAATGGGTGCTGCACAGAGGGCACAGGAATATTAATTCCAGGTCACTAAATCAGCGTTACTTTATTGAGTATTAGCATCGGTTAACAGATACTTAATCAAAAAAGCTCTGAGGGGACGTGCAATACGCCACTAATTTGACTTTGCAAGCCATAAATATCCGTTCACGGGCTTTCTGTTCCCTGTGCCTCTCACCGCCACCGACATCGCGTACGTACCAATGTTACTGATGCGTCGCATCACACACACACACACATATATATATAGATATATGTATCTCTGAGGCGCATTGCGTACATGACCAGTACCTCTCCCCCGAATACGATTCGCGATTTGCGATGGCCTGCGAACGAACGAAAACAGCGCGAACGCGGGGTGGGCCTCCAACTCTTGTTGTGTATCTATATGGTGCCGAGTGCCGCAGCGTGCCGATAAAATACTCCCGTAATTAAACGTGCCAGAGATGCACACATTCATCTGTATACCCAGCATATGTGCAGAGGTTCCTCTGGGTGGTATACTGAATGCGGGTAAACCCTGATACCGCAATGGTCCGACAACGGGGATGCTTTTTTTCTCTTGCTTTTTCAAAATATTTTCTCGAACTCGTTGAGTGACGGATGTGCTACCGGGCCGTTTCGTGTGAAAATAATTAATCCATGGACGAAATAAGTGAACAAGCGGATGACAGACGTCCTGTGACTGTTGACTAATGGAAATTCTCAGGAAAGGATTCAACGATTTTTGAGGTACTTACATCGAAGAGGAAATCTAGATGTCATTTTTGTTGAGCATAATGTTATTGATTGGTGACCCACTGCTGACTTTCTACTCAATTGACGTGCGCAACGCACTCCTATTTTTACAATAATTTACGCCTTGATTCATGCCTTATCGAATGAATGAGAAGGTCGTTATTTTAAAACGGGAAGTACTTCAAAACAAGTGAACAAGCTCATAAATCTTGATCCTGAAAATCTCGGACGCGCAAACTGTCTCGTGCCCTCTGTGTGCGGGACATTGCTCCTGTCCCGGTTTTCAGGGATCTTTAGCCCGGAAAAACAAGCCCATTACGCGGAACCATAAAGTCATTAAGCCGAGTCCAGGAAATCCTGAACTTTCCGAGATTATAACCGTCAATACAATAGAGCCGCAATAAAGCCATCAACACTCGTCCCGGGAATCATGGACGAACCCGACGTCCCCGCCGCTGAATGGACGGGACTTGGACGATATCCACGCTTTCCTGGATTCCTCGCGTACCGGACATCTCAAACACTTCAACCATCCGCGACACCGCGGATTCAAGGGACGCAGCCTCCCTATATAAACCCGAGCCCCTCTGGCTCAGCATGCTCAGTCGAGTTCAGTCTCTCTGCACGTTACAATACACCGAGTCTTCGTCAGTTTGTCACCAGGCCCGTCGGCTTCCCCACGCGGCAGTCATCGGCCCGCACGCTCCAAGTTCATCGACCCGCTGCCTCCACGCCTACGTCACCAACCAGATTGTACCTTGCCTGTAGATTGTCGTACCCGGTCGTGCTACGGTCACCGCGATGAACGCGTTCGAGTTCTTTCACGTAAAATCAGTGTACTAAGTATGGATGAGTATGTGTGTGTAGCATTAGTGTTTCGCACCTCGGCAGACGCGGCACAATTCAATCTGAAGTCTGTTCGACTCATTCGCATTCCTATCCAAACACCGCCACCTCAAACCAAGTCCAAATGCAATTTGCTCTAAAGTCATTGTGTCCACAGTGTTAGAAGCATTTTTCTGTGATCAAAATGGAACGTAAGAACCCTTCTGGTTCCAAACCTCGAGTCAGTGCTGTGTCCACCCAAGGCCAATGCCGCGACAGCCCGTGTGGTATGTGTGAAGCCAAGAAGCTTGCCCGCCTCGGAGCCATGAAAGTTGCGACTCCGGCCCCTCAGGCCCACACTTCAAACTCTCCTCACGCGACGCCGCGCAAGGAGTAAAGTCATTCGTTACTCTGAGTAAAATCGTTCCCCATCGCTTCACGACTAAAGCACGCACCGATCGCATCTCTCGCAAAGGCGTTCGCCATTGACGTAAAATCCTACCAGAGCGACTACGCTACTCACGCGTCCTCTCGGTGATGATTTGCCCCGACTCTCTCACATTCCGGGATACGTCACAATTATGCCAAATTGCATGAGTGTCCTTCGTCTAACACGTTGTGACGATTAGTACCATCATTGGCATGAACGATTTTGGATGACAACGTTGCATCAGACGGTGACAATGGAAGGTGTTTTTTCTTATCAACGCATTTTCAACCTCTTTCTAAAGTTATTGGGCGGGACCTACAGTTTGAGGTGGGTTCCGAACCACCGAAGCCACCGAAACGATGGGAGATGTCATATTTTGCACGACTCTGTGAATAATGTTCAGTCTAAGGTTTCAAACTTTGTGACGGTTAACATGCTATGATCTTCATAATTCGAAATAGTTCACATGGCGTTGGATTAGATGTCATAGGAGTCACGCATCACACGTGCACGTATGACACAAAAAGTCTCTTGTCATTTCCTAAACATGACTTGTGACGTTTCATGCAATATTTAGGATGAAAGTGTTTGCGTACTCCAAGTGCATCCTTTTCACGAAACAAATACCATCACATCCTTGACATTGTAATAATATTGTTATTCACCAGCAAAATGAGCAAGGGCATTCGAATGACATCTTGAACAATGATGTCCCGAAGCACGATCGGTAAAATGATCCGGAAAATGTCCTGAGATTTGTGCTAATCTGTATTGTTCAACTTAGGGAGACCATTATTGACTTCAACAGTTGCTGATATTCTTGAATCCAATTTCAGTAACGCGACGTCAGGTGGAACCTCCCAAGCAACCGAATGATCAATGATGTTCTGAAGAACATCGGTGCAGTGCTCTGACCAGCTTTGACCATGCTTTGACCAGCAGACCGGACAATGTAGTGTCCAGATGTTATTAATCCTCACGTCACTGATATGACGACAGAAGGAAAGTCCAGATGAACATCCCGAACCTTGATGTTCTGGAGAATATCCCGTGCAGTGTTCTAGTGAGTGTACGGAGCAACGTGGTGATCTATTACTGCTAAACCTAATGCCAATTGTATGGTGACAGGCGGAACGTCTCGTGCAACATCCAGAACAATATTATTCTGAAGAATGTTCCGTACAATTTTGTAATCAGTTTACCGAACAACGTGGTGATCTGATGTTATTGAACCTTATGCCAGAGATATGACGACAGGCGGAACGCCCTCGACATCCAGAACAATGATGTTCTGAAGAATATCCGGTGCAATATTCTAACCCGTGTCCGGAACAACGTGGTGATTTGATCTTATTGAGCCTGATGCCAGTGATATGACGACAAGCGGAACGTCTCGCGCAACATTCAAAACAATGATGTTCTGAAGAATGCTCAGCCTCTTTACCAAATTACAAAGTCCGTATAGTACAATACGGAGAGACCAATGCTGGGTCCAACAATTAATCATGTCCAGACCGATGTCAGTGACTTGAGGTCAGGCGCATCTCCTTGCACATCTTGTCCGGGGCAATGATGTCTCAAGAGCGCAATATTCTACACGATGTGTTGGCGTTGAGCTCTACTAGTGTTTGATGATTTTCGGCAACATCATTATAAAAGTAACGTCTTCATGAATCATACCGTGAACTACTCATTGCGATGACCCATACAACTTGGTGATCAGTATTTCCCCCGGTGAGGAGGTCATTAAAACATTAAATGTTCGTTGCTGTGGGTGTATTGAACGCCAACATGGCGACCAAAGTTAACATCCAAGACTTTTGTCCTACACATGAATTACAATTCATCTGAAGACTTCTAGGTGTTCTATGCAACTGGATAAACATCTAAACAATCACGGCTCTTATTGTATGAGAATTGTAGTAATTCAGGCAAGATCTGTCGAATTGGAAGTAAATTGTACACAGAGAGTCTCCCTAAAATAGTGAACAACGCACGAAAGGGTATAGTTGTAAACTTCTCTGGTAGATCACTAAACCATAGCCAAACTCACACATCATACAACAAGAGATGAAGAGCAGTAAGCAATAGAGTGAAAGAGACACTGCCCGAGGTGGTTCGCCACCCACCACCGCTGCCGTTAATTGATTTGTGCTCGGCAGCTTTCTGTGGCGCTCAGGCGAAAACACAACACACAACCATGTCGCAGCAGGCATTTCTCCCTTCGTTGTCTAGTGTATATATGTATAAGGCCTGATGGTCGGACCCACAATTCGATGCTACCGTGCGTGTGCTTTTCAACTCTTCCTTCCTACTCCTACTCCTCCTCCTCCTCCTCCTTCTACTGTCTCACTGACTACTATACTCTACAGATTCGATGAGCACACTCACGAACCGCTAATAATCGCTCTAGTTTCAGAAGCTGCGACTAGATATACCCTTATATCTCTGATGCTTTGACCTACGATTCTCTGTGCATCACTTTGCTCAGCTTTTGGGGGGTCGTTATCTTACCTAATGGTATAGAGAGCCCAGTGCCACTGAAGTATATATAACCAGTGTATAGCCTCAGGCTCACACGATAGCCAATTTCGAGTAGATGCAGTGGACTGGAGGAACTCTGGTGTACTTGTACTGTTGTATAGATATATATAATAGAGTGTGCTTCGAGCGACAACAACTTTTGATCGTTTCGTGCATGGTGGGTTTGAAAGTCAATCGTTTGCATACATTGTGGCTGGGTCCTTTGGACCTGAAATAATTGCAAGAGATGAATGAGTGAAATGGCACTCTGCCCATAGTTATTGATGGACTCGCTTCTGAAGATAGAGTTATTGTGAAATAAAAATTTCCACTGCCTAAACAATATTTTAGAGAATCTCTGATTCATCAAGTTCACTCGACAAGTTGTTAAGGAGGTTCGATGGTCTTGACGAAGATGTAGAGATCGTGACGAAACCTTTCACATAATTGTCTTTGAGACAACAAAATACTCTGAATTTTTTCAGTATTTTTCACCAGGCGTTCCTTTGAGATCTAAGCTCTTATATTCCACAGAATAACATGGGCTCTTATGGACGGCGCCACCAAAACAAGCCTAGCACCTCTTGAGATGTAGAGAAGAATCTCATAAAATATTCAGACGATAAAGAATTTCCCAACGAACAATAATAACA
Organism: Eretmocerus hayati; assembly: GCA_029851415.1. Lineage (NCBI taxonomy): Eukaryota > Metazoa > Arthropoda > Insecta > Hymenoptera > Aphelinidae > Eretmocerus > Eretmocerus hayati. The sequence continues at coordinate 183,541,437 of CM056742.1, forward strand.
CCTTTCGGTGATCACAGCTTACCATGCATTTTACAGAAATGTGATCGAATTGTTGTCGAAAATCGTCAACATATAGATATACTCGCCATGCATTTTCGTACAGCCGAGCGGCAGGTTAGGTTAATTTGCGTCTTCCCCCTCAACGACGCCTCATGACACCATCGAACATCCTTAAAAAATGATATTTCGGCAATCAGGAGCATCTCTCCTGGACCATCACAATTTTTTCCTACAATGAAGCATGTCGGTTTTAGTGAAAGCGCTCATTTATGGAAATTTGCACTTCCCAGTTTGGGGAGTTTCAAAGTTTCCTCCTACGACGGTCGATATCTCTGGTCTATCTACAATTATTCATAAATTGCTACCAAATTGCGGAATATTGCTCATCCACATCACGAACGTGGATAGATGCTCAACTTCTTGGGATTGAAATTCCAAATTCCGTATTTCACTTAAAAATCCCTCTGTAAACAAAAAAAAGCTTCGAGTGAAAACCATGATGACATACGTTCCTTCATACCCGAGTGTTTTTTCGGCACAGAAAAAATGTTACCCTTTTCACATAAAGCTTCGCGGAATGACAAGTTGCAGCATGTACAAAGGCGCGTTGAACGAACTTTGCTCTTTTGAAAACCCGAGTCAAGAGGTAAAGAGGACCATCCTGTAGGGTATGAACTCGAGCTTGCGATGATATAGTCGCTAAATTTGCACAGGCACTTCAGTCACCAGCTTTTCAGACTACACCCCATCCAAGCTCATAATATCCTGAGCGTCAGGAAAACACCTCGTCCAGCCTGATGTACTCACGCGCATTAAGGATAAACCATCACCTTTGCAGCTTGAGAGAGGATTCAATGACACTGTATGTGGAACAGCTCATCTCGCAAGCATCCTAGCTATACGCAGTCTCGAGGACAACATCAGAAGAATGAACAAGCTTGGGAAAAGAATCATGGGTGGTATAATTGCACTGGCTTAACATCGTTGTGTCTACGTCGGCTAGTTGAAGAAGAAACAAAAAAAAATGGGCTATGTGATAGGGACGAAGAAGTCAGGTGTATATATATTCCTGTGTCAGTTTTTTTTCATTTTAGATTATCCAAGCATGGCTCATACTATCCGATGGACAATCTTGCCGGCTATGCTGACGTGATACTGTTTGTTATACGCTCTTTTCGTTGTGAGCAAAATACGACTGGTGAGCTGTGTAATTGGACAAACTCTTGCAGGACATAGACTGCAACGCGCAAAATTACCGTGACTCTCGAGAACGCTCGCGGATTCACTCATTAGGAGACGCTTTGGCGGCTGTACGCGGCAAACTTTTATCCCTTCTTCGTTGTCTCATTGCTGGGTTATCATAATCTAGAGATATACAATTATACTTTGTCGCTTCGAGAGTTGCAAGAAAGAGACTATTTTGCTACGGTGAATGTGTGACGATACAAGAAATGGGAATTTCTAATTTCTCGTATCATTTTGCTTTGAGGAGTGATATCATTTCCTTCCAAGGGAACTAATAGACCTTTTAAATGTCAGAAGGTTTCACTGGTAGATTGACACGTTCACTGCCACGACAAAAATTGCGTTCGAGTCCTGTGTGCGATGGGCCCCACCAAGGGGGCCCATTGCGTAAAGGTATTAATGATCATGACTGATGTAGCTCAGTAGCTGGTACTGATGATTCTATGATCTTACTCATTTAGTAATTGTTAGTGATGAATTGGTAAGTTTTGAAGGAAAGTCAGAAGGTTTTGATGACGTATTGTTAAATATCGATTGATAATTCAATAAGGGCTACTAATAGAAGAGTTTATTCCAAAGATGGTTTAGCAAATGACGGCCATGCAGAATTTGTTGGAGTGGATATGTTACTCGATCGCTGAGAATTAAATTTTGCTCACATAGAATCAGTAGTGTGTCACTCCAAGCTTGGAGTCGCAAAAATCTGATTATCTCAGAGTCAAAATCGACTCCAAGAAACTGAGTCAGGTCACGAGTTAACTGTTGAATCTCTGAGTAGATTAGAGATAGTAATAAAATTAAAATGACAAAATCTTTTTGATTCCTTTGACTTTCAGACGCCTGGCTTCCTTTGATGATCCACTCAATCCTGCTAATATACTAGCAAGTATCCCGCATGCCATGATGATACAGCGAAAAGATATAGTTGATTGACTGGTATAATCATGATGATGGAAAAAAATGCCTTTGATATGGATATTAGTGAATAATGATCCAGATAATGACCACTGACAGTGCGAAAAGGGCTGGCACTCACCAAACATTTTGACTCACTGGTCAAGTGACCAGACTTGATAGTTCTACAAACACTGCGGTGAGTCGAGTAAGCCAGTTGAATGAACTCCCGAGAAAATAGTATCTCAAACTCAGTTGATCTATCAGTTTTTGATCACATTCATTTTTTGGCTATATAGGGGACGATGGTCATCTACATTTCGATCCATAGGATTCGGCGAAATGCCTTTGAATAATATTTCAGACCGATGTATTCTCGATGAATAGTTTTCTCATGGAAACACTCATTCATTGAGGTCAGAATGTTTACCAGTAGTCTTGTGGTTGACGCCGATGATTAAGTAAGGATCATTTGTAGATCGAGGACTCTTATTCTTTTTCACTTCTACAGAATCAGCCAATATCACCGAAGTATCAGAATGAATAATAAAATTGATTGATCAAGAGCAATGGAATTGACAGCCAACCTCACTCTAGGCGACATACCCATGTCATACCCTACGTCCATTCTTCCTTGGGGAAAGCAGTAAGAGGCAAATTTACACCTCGATTTTCCTTTTAGATCATAAAATTAACGGAAACAGATCGATGAAATCAACCTATCTATAGGATGACTGATTTTTTCAAACGGACTATTCTTGCCTATAGCACTGAAATCATCATGCGCCATCGATAGATCTTCTCGCTTCCAAGATGGGAAGGAGAAAGATAAAAGGAAGAATTGGAGGCTAAGAAAATAGGAAAGCATAGGGGTTGTACACAACAAATAAACATGGCGTGGCCAGACGATAAAGTGACTTTGTGTATCAAGCTAATCAGCCGCTGAAGCGAATCTAGTTTGTGTCAGCTATGGGCTTGATGCTGCGGAGCTCTGCAGAAAGTACAAAGGGCCGATGTGTCACGGATCGCTGATCTCAGATTCGGTTCCTGCTTCTCCATACCTAAGTGCTAACTAAAAGGTCGTGTGGCAGTCGTAGAGAGGATTCAATTTGTATTACGGAGCGGGTAAATTGCGGGGCCACTGTGAATCGACAGCCCGCGGGCTTATTACCGCACTTTGCTTTGGTATGGCCTATGCGACTCGGAATCGAGGATAGACGGAGAAAGTCAGAGATACGGATGGATATCGAACGATAGATATATCGTGGGTCACCAAAGGAGGGTAGGAAGAATGTGAGGTTTTGGGAATTGATGACGATGGAATTGAAGGAATCTGAGAGGATAATAATGTAAACTTATGGTTATGATCTAGTCTGCCTTCAGTTATGCCTGGCGAGACGATGGTATCTCAGGAAAATCTTTATCGTTCCTGAAGCTCTCTGAGATACTTCACGCGTAATGTGGATCTGCTCAGATATATCTTTATCACTTTCCGATCAGAAAATTTGGACGAGAAAATTTTCATGGTACTCTTTTTATATTTTCTGTCACGTAAATACGCTACTCAACAGCATGAGCTCTTACTATGAGAGTTCAACGTGAGAAATTTTGATTCATAAGCGTATGTGACTTATCTAAATTGTGAAAACTGCACAGGGTTCACTATTGACAGGAGCAAAATATTAAATATTTACTCAATAGATGAATCTTATTCAACTTAGAGAGTCAACGATTGATTGCTTCCTTGCATACTATCATGATTTGAATGCCAAGGAAAATCCAACAAAATTGACACCGCTTTTGGTCTGGACAAATTCGCCAGATTTCCTTCAATACCTTCAAAAGGAACACTAACATTTCCTACGCCGTATAGTCTGGAAAAAATCGACAGATTCTCCACAAGACCAAATTCTCTCGCGTCTAATTTGAAAAAATTTTCCAGACATCCTACAACTTTTTGTAGCAAAATTTTCACCTGTAAAACTGTTTGAGTGAAATTTTGACTCAAAGCTTGGAGTGGTTCTTAGAACAGCCGAGAACGACTCATATGGAGTAAAAATTAGACTCATAGGGAGTGAAACCACAGGAATATTACACTCGCTCCAAGCTTGAGTCAATTTTCAATCCAAGGTGAGTGAAAATTGACTCCTCACATTGAGTGATAGTATATTACTGTACTAGGCAGGGAAGTTGGATTTTCGTGACTGCGTGATGATAATGCCGAGGCGAAGCCGAGGTATCACACTGTCATGGGCATCCCACTTCTTTGCCGAGTGCTGTATACTATTTTTTCTCCTCTCGGCCCGAAAGTACGTCGAAATTTTATCAATTAGTACAAAAATACTTGTTTAACCTCACTTCTCCAGTTGTTCACAATTTTGAAGGGGTGGGCTGTACAAGCAGACGACCTCACAGCTTTTACTTATATACTGCTTTTACTGCATACTTGTGATATGATGTACTCGTCCGCCCGACTTTTGCTGGTCGGGGCGGACGTAAGCAAAAAAATAATAAATTGAAATGTGTTGTGGGTGAAAGCTGAATGATGTATTATCACATGATCCAATTTGGGCCTTGAATTCGATACAAAAATGTGTCCGCACCAAGTCATCGTGGCCCTAAGCTCTTGTCACTTACAATGAGTATTTTGTGTGTCTTGTCAATTTATGCCATGGAGCATTAAAAATCCTGCTCTATAGTCGGCTTCTGAGAGCTTTCTGTTCAAGCAGCAGTATTTATAAGAGGATACCGCCTGTCAAGTGTACACTAATCATAAATAAACATATTGTTAAACATAACCTCGATAGGTCATGTTTCGCATGCACTCTCTGCACAGCAAAACAGCGCAGGCAGCGAAAGATGCAGCATGAATTGACAGCCAATCAGAGCGCGAGTTGACCCGTGCCGGCAGCAAAAGTCGAGCTTTCGTGACCAAAACGAGTCGCGAAAGGACGTACTTTCGTGCCGGGAGGAGGAAAAATAGATTTTTATAAGTTAGGGTATAATTCCAGAATAATTTGCGAGACTTTTTATGGAAAAAGTGGGAAAGTTTTCAATTGTTGAGTGATGCTGCTCTATTCCGAGTTTCCCTTCGAAACAGCTCTCGGGTATATTTGAAAACTCGTATCGACCGTTCACAAGCCTAAATAGGCTTTCTTGACTGTAATATGACAACGTCACATTTGGTCTAATAGTTAAGACACTTACCTGACAATCAAGTGGGTGCGGGTCCAAATCCCCATCGATTCGAACACAACTACCAAAATTCTGGTCAAATACATTTTTCATAGAATATTGATAATTAGAATTACCAGGAAATCAATTTAAAAATGTGTGCACGCCGTGAATTAGTTTTTTTTTCAATATTTGACTCAATCCTAGGAGTGATAATTGACTCACGTTTGAGTGAAATTTGACTCTAGCTTGGGGTGATGAATCATTCTTACTTGGTGCGCATGAAACTGACTCAAAGCTTGCTACGAGAATCCAAACACCACCGTGGCATATTTCGAGTACGATCTGCATTGTATGAAGGCCCATATTCACAACCTTGATCAAACTCGACAAGTATCAGTGGTTTCATCTATTTTATGCCAGCTATTCGGTCTCTCCGCTGATACTTCTGGACTGTCCATGACAGTCATGGCGAGATTCAACGCTCGACATGGCTGCGGGAGGATACCATGAAGCTTCATCAAAGCTCAATCGTTCTTTCAAGTTTTTGGCCGAGCGCTCAGCACTCAGCATTCAAGGCATTTCATTATTTTCTCATCGGAGTGCAAGGATTCGCGTTCTCAGTTGAGTTACTGAGTAAGAAATCCTGAGTGACCCGACCGGGATTCGAACCCGCGCCCCCTCGAGCGCATTGTTTCAGCCCTCTCAAGGCACAAGGCCTCTAAGGGTGCGTCCACAAACAAGCATATGCATGCATATGCACTGCGCACGTGTACATGTGCAGCTCATTGGATTTTAGCCAAAACTAGATGGAACTCGTCAAGTTCTACTTTGGGACAGCCGGTGACGGAGCAAAGACAAAAACCGATTCAAGCAGGAATTCTCTGATGTGAGCCCTTCAATATTTGCTCAAGTCCGATGAACTGCACACGTGCACGTGTTCAGTGCATATGCGCAGTGTGCACTGCATATGCATGCACATGCATCATTTGTGGACGCGCCCTAATACTGACTGAGCCGATGGATGCTTAATGAAGGCATATTAATGTGAAAGAAGCATGATGAGGAGTTGATCAGAAAGTTCTAGTATTGTTTTTCATTGAACGAAAACCAATACAATGCATCATCATGCAAAGCATCGTTGGACCACACTAGTATACAAAAACAAACCACCCATACGTTTATAACAGTTCACAGGACATTATTGGTTTCTATCCTTTTCTCGTAGTCAGTCGGAGACTTCTTAGTGACCAAATGCGTGATTTTACGAAGAAATTTATGATTTATTTTCGTTCGCCTGATATTTGTCATCAAAGAGCAGGCATTAGCAGATCGCTGCGAGAACTGCCACCCATCAGTCTACACTTCTGAGGCATTAGAGTGCGACTTCCCATTAGCGGAACGAGCCCCAGAATTCTGTCTACATAGTCCACAACAACGGCTCTCTCCGACTCGAATTGATGGCTAATCTCTGGATGCGAGATATTTGCGATGGTCGAGAAGAGTAGCATCTCTGGCTATGATCAAATTCTGTAAGAGATCGATTGAGCAATGCGCAAAAGAGATGATGGAACTTTCGGTCAGTTTGGCTTGCATGAGGTCTATGGTATATTTCGTTTAGAGGCGTTAATTGCGTCTGGGGTAGATGTAATGGCATCGGCCAATTTTGACAGCGAGACATTCGTTCGGTCAAGTAGTCTTGGTATGGTATTGTATCCATTAGTAGATACTTCGGGATTATTTTTTGTCATTAAGGAATCGCATGTTACGATAGTGATGTACTATTTTTCTAGAAGAGTCCTGAGTATCCTGGGGATGTGGATCGATTTTCTTGATAGAATTACAATCTATGCATTGGAATAGTGAAGCCAGATTGAACCTCCAATCATTCTTCAATCAAATGAAAAACCATTCTGTGTAAGATCTATTTTGACCTTGATGATTTTTCTCAATAGCAATAAGAGAATTATTCTTCAAGAGTCAAATATTAAATGGCAATGATGAACCTCCTGAAACTCGATTCCTTCGTGGATGAATGGCCATATTTTGGATAGCCGTCATCAATATCAAAGTTTTTTTTACATTCTAATTGATGCCATATCATTCATCTTTATGTACCATCCACAAAGATAGAACACATGAGGCCAGTTTTTGTCCTCCTCTTGTTAATTTCGCTTATTACTCAACGGAGCTTGCCATATACCCTTCAACCACGAGATATGATTCTGTATTGGGGAGGAATTTTTTTTTCAATCTTTCGTTTCCTCGTTTGGTGAATGCATTCGTGCTCTATCCTCGCATCTTTCACAATTAGCCACCACTCGTGCTGGTGATATCAAAAAATGGCCTTTCCCCGAAGCCAAAAAAGCACCGGTTGTCTGCGGCTCATCAAAGAACGCGATAATAAATTCTTATTGCCCGTGTGCACGCGGCCTGTTGTTCGTTATTCCCCCGAAGCCGGCATTGCTGTTTGCTCTATTGATATAAAGATGCTATCCGGTCTGCCCTTTTCGAGCAAACAGCAAAAATCAACAAAAATCCAACGGATTCCCGGCTTCTTCCTCCAGCCAAGGCAATCAAAGATTATGAGCACAAATGGATGGATCACATGCGGGTGCTCGGGTTTATTTGTGCTTCTTTTGGGCAATATATTCTGACGGAATGGTATCAATGATCTTGGGATGAGATATTTCTCATCATCAAAGATATCATGAGAACGTGAAACTCATTCATCAATTTTCTAAAATACAATACACTCCAGGTACAGTAGAACCTGTCTAAGTTGGACAGTTTGGTTTCGAAGAAAAGTGTCCAATATAGCGAGGTGTCCAACATACACGGACATGCCAAAAAATCAATTCATCGCAACGTCAAGTAACTCAATGAATAAATCTATGAAAATCCATAATATGAACCCTCATTCATTGACAAATCAATGGATGACTCATACTTGAGGATCGAAGTTATATTCTTCGAATATCTGTTTGAAAAAATTGAACAATGCGATTCCCAACCATGTCGTCAGTTAACTGTTCGTCATTTCAATTATCCAATGAATGAATTAAAACATCCGTAATATGTACACTAATTCATTGAGAAATCGATAGATAGCTGAGTCATACTTGAGAATTCTAGATATCATATTCGAACATCTGTAGAGAGAATTGAACATATTTTGTTCCACTATTCCCCTATAGAATCTTCTTAAGAGATGTCATTCTGCAAATTCTGGAAGCCTGCTTTCTTGGAGCATTTCGAAATTGTCGTTTCAGAGACAGTTAACTACAAGCGATGGTTGTTCACATCATATTATGAGATGGTAAGAAGGCTATACAGACTCATTCTGATAACGTGAGCTGGTGAATGTCCTAGTATGTGTCATATAATTTGAAGTGTCCAACTTTGAAGGTTTTCCTACATTGAAATACTATTTCTGGATCCCTAGTGAGGGGTAAAACTTAGCGAGGTGTCCAACATAGAGAGTGTCCAACATACAGAGAAAAATTCCCATTTGAGCCAATGTAATTTTTTTCGGTTCCGATGAAAGGCGTACAACTTAATGAGGTGTCCAGCATAGGGAGTGTCCAACTTTACAGGTTCTACTGTACTCCCAAATTACTGATCACTAGATTTCCTCATTATCACTTGTGCACTGAATGAAAAGAAAATCTCCTTGGTATTTTGGCAGGCACAATGTTGATCATTCTGTGGCCTAAAATCACATCACGAATCATACTTAAGACCATTACCTGAGTTGCTATCCATAAAATTTGACTTATCTTCATGATGACCTTGAATCAATAGTGTCTGAACCTGAAAAGATATCTTTCTTGGGTTTCATGATTCCGTCTCTTCTTCGTTCACGTGTACGATATTAGAATATGAAAAGGATTGATGGACCTAACTGAAAATTTCAAATCTCGAAATTTTACTCTTATCATTTTTTCGAGGAAGTTGAAGCTCTAACGAAGTTAAAATCCCTGAATTTCATCTCATTTTTTATGGAAAATTCCAAGCTCATGAATCACTCATCCAAGCATTCACTCCAGGTGAAACTAAAGGTACCTAGACAGATATGACCACTTCCCACCACGATAAGAACTCTGACCGCAATATTTTGCCGCGCATGGAATTTGATGCATTGAGGAATTTGATATGATCAATCGAGCCACCGTTATCAAACTTCTTCGTGTACTTCTTTCCGACAAAACTACCCTTCGATCTCAGAACCCAAGAGATCAACGTTTGCAAAACTTGAGGTCACCGTGAAATATCATGCAAGTTCCACGTTACACGTATCTCATTTCCATACGACTGCAGGTGGCGCTTAGCACGTATGATGTCCGCAAGTAATCTATTCACAAGAAACCACAACCTACCCCCGCATCACGCACTCCACTACAAAGACAAAAAAAAAATCAAAATCCCAAGATCAGATGCGCACGTCTAAATATACCCACTACATGGGCCACTTTGCAATTATTATACCAGAGGGTGATGTACATCAGAAAGTCTGTAAGCAATCAGTGAATTGCTGAACGTCTCACGAGATAATCATAATATCGGCTACTACACTGCATCACACGAAACCGCGAAGAAAAGAGAGACCAGTAGCAAAAGTCTGCGTGCGAGTTTGCTTATATTCAACAAAATTAGCCTTTCTCAGCGTGCGATTTCATTCCATCTTGAAAAAGGATGCCGCCACCACCGATGCTACTTTTGCATCGCACAGACCATGAAACGGGGGAGTTGAGTCGACAAAACTGCCATAGTAAAGGATCGAGCGAGATATTGAATGTGGCGGTGTTGCATATAGCCGCATAAAAGATCCCTCAGAGAACTTATATATCCCTATTATATGCCCCTCATTCCACTTATGGATGTTTTAGCTGCCGCCGACTTGGCGCTGTGTTTATTTTTGCAATTTACCGGTAGAAGGGGGAGGTAAAAGGGGGTAGAAAGAGAGAGAGAGGCGCGGCGCCTGAGAGACCCGACAATTAGATTTGCTCGGCGCGGCGCGTCGTCGACGTTCCCGATGGGCTATTCGGCTACTGTATAAGTAAAGGGCCCGAGTGTGGCATATTATAACGTGAATCGACCGTAGTAGATGATCATTCTTATATGTGTGTACCCTTCAACTTCTGACCGCTTATGCCACATCTCCTTGTTCACAGCCGCCGATGTCGATTTGAGCATCGAAATGATCCCAAGGCTTAATATTCGTCCACTATTCTATTACGTTGCTGATGCAAGCCTTGGCTCTCTGCGATGTTGCTACTGAATTGATTGAGGATGGAAGGAGTCTAGGACGTGATGGACACAAATCTTGGCATTTCCAAGGTTCTATTACAGCGAAATAGCTCCTGATGATTTGCCAAAATGATTACTGAGGATAGGTTAGATTGAAATCATCTTCCATACTGCTGTCAGAAGCTTCCAGAAGTTGTCTATATATACTTTTGTATGTCTATCAATGAGTTCCTTGATACTATCAGGCTAAATCAGATTTTGACTAGATTGAACCGTATGGATCCTCAGGAATTACCTATGAAATGATCAATCCTCGCCCTGCGGTCGTGTAAAATCCTGAGAATTAATGATTTTTTAGATAATTCATGATCACCGGTGGGTATAAGTAATTTTATGGCAAAATATCTTTGACATCAAGATAGTATTCATAACAGCATTGGTGACTGATTTTTTATAAATTTTGGGAAGACTGTAGCAGATTTTCTTGTAGAAGGCAATGTTAGTGACAAAATGACTGATTTTATAAATCTAGACGATGAACAGCAATCGCGAGATAAATTGTAGAGTTTGATAGGATCTTGTTGCTCATCAAAAATTCTTGAACCTTTTCACCCATTAATTCGATACGAGCTCGGTCTTGACACTTGACTTTTCCCAATGCTGCATCTCCCTTTGCTCGCATCAAATCCTACGTCAATTGAACAATTTCCAAAATTGATTGATGATTAACTGAAATGGGAAAAATTGATACTCAACATTAGGGCTTCACCGAGATTTGGATCTCGTCTCGTTCTCGGATCGAGATCTCGGCGCGATTCGAGACGATACAGTGCCCTCCGAGATTTGGTCCGAGATCGATACGAGCCGAGATCATGTGGTCTGATTCCATGACGATACGAGATCAATGAATACCGAGACGAGCGAGATCTCGCCGAGATTTTATATATATATGTACAAATCATCCATCTGAGATCTTATACCTCAGTTCAATCAATTATTCAATCACGCGGACAAATGAACCTCAATTCTGTGAACCAAACAACTTACTAACAACGTGCGTCAGAGAATCACAGAAAACTGACACTGTCACTAATATAAAATGAAATATAAAATGAAGTTCTGTCATTGCATATTACAAATGGAGAAGAACATGAGTATCCAGTATAATACAAATTAGAACGGGAAAGGCAGTTGGCAGATGGCATCTTTCAGAACGCTTCTGATCCATCGATTGATGCACACGAGTACTCTGAAAGAATCATCTGGAAGTGAGCACCGCAACTGGAGCACCGTTGTTCGGTCATGACACAAGACACTTCTGACGGAATCATTTCTGATGGAACTGACGTTGGCATTATACTTAGTAGACTGGATTGATGTTTTGGAGGCGAGCTGTTTGGAATCAAAAATGAGATTACACTCTCTCTTGTGAAAAATTTCGAGGTGTCTCTTTAGACCGCTGGTATTGCTATCATTCGGTTTAATTTCTTCTGTAATTATTTTGCCCTGGCATATGAGGCAGATACCGATTCTTCCTCCCTTATTATGTCCGTGATCATGATAATTGGAACCTTCCACTCTCTTATTCTTACTCGACATTCTGAATGTATTTTTTCATTCAAAATTTTCCCAATCTGGAGTCCACAATGAGATCAAGTGATAAATGATACAGCTTTAAATTATTTCAAACTATTCCTCACACCTGCCGGTGACTGACTCATTCCAAACGTCAAGAAAAGCAGCCAATCTATTGACACTTAATCGGTGATAGACTCGATAGAATTCGAATTTACCCATGACAGATGTGTACGTCAGTGACAGTTTTGTCAAAGTACGTCGCGCGCAATTTGGAAGCGTCCCGCGGCCGAGACACGCTATTCGATATGAATTACGAATGATCAGAAGAGGATGCTCAGAGTAGATCTCGAATTCCCGATATTCTCGTCTCGATCTCGGATCGAGAATCGAGACGATACGAGATCGAAGTTCTTTATTCTCGTGCGATCTCGATACGAGACGAGATGAACGCCTGTGAAGCACGAGACGATACGAGATTCCTCTGATTTCTCGTCATTCTCGCTCGAGTGAAGCCCTACTCAACATGGTCGGATCAAAGAAAAAATTGATCAGGTTCTCCAAATTTATTTTGGGCCATGAAATCAGTCCTTCGAAACTTGATTGAAACGAATATACAGAATCCATCACATACATACAATGTACACTCTTCACGCTAAAAAAAGATTGAGCTCCGACAGCAAAACAGAACTTGCTGTAAGGATCCTCGCTTATCTAACAATATTTTTATCTGGTCTTGCTATTTCTGCTGCCAAATCAGGCACAGTTTGCTTTGATAAATCAGCAAACAGAGTTTGCTAAGAGACAGTCTGCAAATCTAGAAACATTTTTGAGTTCAGCTAGCAAATTATTTTGCAAAAACAGCTACGCCATCTGCGCTGCAAAAAATTTTGGTGTCGCAGCGACTCGAAATGGGTGAAACAGCACAAGTTGCGTGCTGGGTGAGCTCCATGTTTAGTTGATGCGGCTAATTTGCAATCAAAATAAATATAACCTCTTGTCACTATTTACATCCACATCACCCAACCTCCACAATTGATTAAGGATTTAGAAGGTGAATTTACTAATTTTTTTCCAATGGTGGTATGTCACCGTTGAAATACAATTGCATGTGGCCATTCATAAGAGATCGTTCACCTCATATTCTTCAGAGAAAATTCAATAACAATGACATGTTTTGCTGGGTCCCAGTGGGTTGAGGTCTAGTTCCGACAGCGAATTATTTTCGCTGTCTGGAAACAGCAGCAGAAAATCGCTAGTCGAGCAGAAAAAATTGCTAGTTTAACCAAACTGTTTTTAGCGTGTTATTGGTAATTGGTGTAAAGATGTAGAAGTACACTTCTTTACAAAGTGTCACTAATTAGCCCAGATTGTCGTGGTTGTGTTAGAGAACCAGGACCAACTAGTGGCGCTATAAATGCACCCAACCCTGTTGGGCGAGTTCCCTTCTTCATGAATGAGTTTTCCCCCGCCTCACGGATTAATCAATCATGGGCAAATGTATCAAGTTTGCAAAATAGTCCCATAGAGAGATCGAAATCGCGTAGATAAAAAGGAAAACCATCTCAGATATCTACTATGCTCTAGTACTTTAGAATTCAAATAGACGAGAGATGAATACGCCGAACCGGCACCTGAAATTGATCAAGAATTATTCTTCATTCCAAATAGAGACGACTCATAATTTTATCTTGTTCCTCAAGTTATCGCCAAATGAGATCAAAGAGGGTTGTTATCCCAACAATCAGGATGCAATGAGGACAACCCGATGGTCCCATTGAATCATCTCATGTGACATGAGATGATTCTACTCCACTACTACTGTGAATAGTTGTATCAGTATCGTAATGAATGTATTAGTGTCGTAATAAAAAATACCTCACCGTTGTGAAAGAAGATGTCTCAAAGTGACTCATATGAACAGAAAAAACCAAAGAGAGGTGGTTGATAAGGTTAGCTGATTTGAATCGTCAGATTCCAGAGAGCACTCGCCTGGTTGAGTTGCATACTATAGCCGGCATCGTCTTAAATTCTTCGGCCTGCAAGATCTAGATAATGTGGTAGGCTACTCACGTCCCTTTGGTCGAAGATTTCTGCAAAGTTCATTTGTTTTTGAAGACATATAGTTTGTAATTATTTCCAGATTACGGTAAGAACTTATTGAATTTTGAAAATTCCAGTCCCCCATGCAAGGTCTCTAACGATAGGTATACAATTTTATACGAGGCTAGAGGTACATGTATGAGGCGATCGAAGAGGAACAAGGATGGAGGTAAGAAAAGAAAGGCAGTCAGTCAGGTGGCGTGGGGCGGACCACCTACACCTGCCACGAAGCAATATATCTCTTATCTGCCGGCACCAATGCCGAGATCGCAGGTGAAGATATTTGCCGGCAGCGCCGTTCACTCAACGTTTTTCTACACACATTTGTTTCTTCATCCGCTCTCCTCTCACCCTCTAAATCACCTCTCTTTCTTCCTTACTTCCCATCCTCTTCCTTTCTGTCCTCCTCCAATAGCACGGCAATTCTTCATTTACAAAATTTTAAACGAGGACCGTCTTGATCCGGATCCTCGGCAACTGAGCACTTCTCAACCCCTGAGCTTGTATTAAACTGGATAGAAATTCAGCGACCAACAACATTTCACACCAAATTGTATATTCTCGATGATAGGTAGTTTAAAGCTTCCAATGATATTTACCCTGTGGGCAATTTACACGTAATGGATTGTGATGAAAATTTCAATACCATTCTGTTGATGCTATTTAAGCTGAACGTATTTTCTTTGAGGTTGAGACCAGTAGACATTGAAACTCATTTGGATCAAATAGTTCTTAATATTTTGTGAGTTTACATGTGTATCTGTGTGTTCATTCTTCCAAGTTCAGGAATTCAATTTGACCGACGACTGGTGGAATAGCATTTCATATCATCTGCGAAAAAAATTTCATCTTTGGTCGAAAATGATGTTGAAAGCCGATGAATTTCATGAATGATTACTCACATGTACAATCGGAAACCATCTGAACTGTTCTCCTGGCTAACTTCACGATCACTCGTTGATTGAGACAGTGAGATGTCAAACTTGGACTATGTATCTATTCTCCAATTGTACACATCACAAAGTTGACAATTCACACTGCAATAAGAATCTACAATACTATTGTCAAAAAATCTGTGAGATATTTGTATCTGATTATATTGAGGCCGGTTGCGTTACTTCTGGAATTCACAAGCAAGAAAGGTATCCAGCGTCACGAAATTTTAGTTTATTTTAATTAGCGAACCTCGAAGTGGACCAAATAATCGTTGTTACGTGGGAATTTAGAGGGTAAAATCTCGGCACAGTGTATTTCATAACTGCAAGTTTTGAGGAAGTGCAGATTTTGATGGGATCTATGAATTTTGTCGTGCATTTTGCAAATATTTCATCGGGAAAATGTCTGAGTAACGAGCAGCAACAATTATTTGGTCTATTTCGAGGTCCACTTACTTGAAAAAATTTGAATTTCCTGAATTTTCCACACCAAATCTCAGAAAACTTACTCAGATATGTTCTTGACTACTTGAAAATTCTGATCCTTCGAACAACGAGTGCTAATCGGATGGTAAAAACACACACCAGGCCGATTACGATAGTATTCACACTCCACCCAACGCGATCCCCTCACACTCCCATATACACCTTTACGATCGAGCCGTGGCTATTTATGGATTGCACTCGCAGTTCAACTCACCTTAATACTCTCTTACACATCAGCATCGGCTTGGCTAATTAGCCTCACCGAAGAATTATCGTTCAACATTATTGGCCGCGATCGCGTGTGCCCACCTCCAGCACCCCAATACTACATACCTCACAATAATCTTCCATCTCCCTCTTTCTTGCATCCCTCTTTCATTTGACCATTGCATTCATCAAGTTCTAGCTCTGTCTCACACACACTAACATACAGATATACTCGAATCCCGCGAGAATATCGTATCCGACTGATATCGTCGGCGATCATCATTGCACGCGTACGCAATAAATTTCAACTGAAGCCTCTACATTGCTCGCGGCTTTGGTGGTTCGGACACTGAAAGATGACGCTACGTCAAACTTGTGATTCTCGCATTTATTGTGGGCGAATTTAATCATTGCACCGGACTCAGTATATTCATATATTTATCCATGGATGCAACGCAAAAGCTGACTATTTTCTGATTCGTTCGTTTGATACGATGCGGCTGTACGAATTATGGGCGCGTGCCAGCGAAGATAATTAACTCGCGCAGGGGACATAATTCGTACTGAGGCATAAAATCATCCTGGTGCTCGTCAGGTGTATTTGTGCGTGGGTATTTACATATTGTGAGAAAGAATCTGTCTATTGAATTTTAAAAAGGATGTTCATGATGTTTTTGTCCGATTTGGTAGCGGAGGGTGATGCATGATCTGTTCTTGAACAACTGTTTGGATGTAGTGATATTGTTTTCCATACAGTGCTCATAGAAAGATATACAATGACTGGTATTCGTCATTCTTGCTAAAAAATCGGAGAAGGGACCATACACAAGTTCTATGAAAATGAGCAAGGGTATCGTCAATTCAATCTCCACAGAATGATTGTGCTGGTGAGAGTTTGAGTGATTGCACAATGTGACGCACGGATCTAATGGTATGATTTTTCCAATACAGTTTCCAACCAAATTTTCTCTGATATGAATGGTGCCTCATTGATCAGTCATGCATGAAACACATCTTTGGGTGACTGGAATGCGACTCAGAATGAGTTCGAGGTTACCTCATAGAAGTTCAAAGAGTCACGAAACTCTGCAAAAAATACAGATCAGCAGATTCAGAAACCCACAGATCTGCGAATCCTTCGATAGTGAGTTTGTTGAACCTTTCAACGATGAGATCTTAGAATGAAGGAAAACTCACTCTGCCAAGTATTTTCTATCGTTCAAAAAATTCAAGATGAAACATATACATGGAATAAAATCCCATGTCATCCATTCACTCCCCTTGTGGAATCTAAATTTTTTCCAACCAAACTTTGGTGTAGAGGATCCCCTTTACGGTTCTGTAGGAAATTCGTAAGTCGATGAGTAGGCAGGTCATACATCAGATTAGGTGGTCGTTAGATCATACAGGAGGTTGTCCGATTAGTGGGTCCTATGGCAGATCAGTAGATCGAGGGGTCATGAGGTCGTATATGAGGTTAGTAAACCGGTGGATCTATGGGTCATCTAAAACGTCACGATATCTACGAGTTGGTAGGTCACGTGTCAGATAGATCGGACAGGGGATCACTAGATGATCCGGCTAGTCGCCGCGCTATATGACAAATCAGTAGGTTGGTGGGTCTATTCGTCATTCGGAAGATCGACAGATTGATGGATCATGTGGCAGATGAACAAATTGATGAGTCGGTAGGCCATCCAGCAGGTCGTCAGGTTGGCAGGTCATATGACAGGTCAATGGGTTGGTGGGTTTATAGGTCACCAATTCACCCGAATGATGGGTCATGTGACAGATGGAGGGGTTGGTGGATCAGTAGGTCATTCATCAGGTCACCAGTCCAATGAGTCATAATCAGGTCAGGGAGTCGGCAGGTCGTCTTGCAGGCCAGCCTGTTGGAATGGTCACCTTCTCGTCAAGAGCTGAATTTTTGCGTTGTTGTACCTCTCAAAAATCACTCAGAAATTTTCAAAAACACATACGTGGACGTGAAATCTTGTCCACTACCAGAACTTAATGACGAAGAACGAAGAACAAACTGAATTGACGGTCAATATCTTGAGTTTATGTGACAGTGGATAAAATATAGCATTGGATTCGTATTCAGGGATCCAAGAACCAAGACCCCGAATAATAAAAATTAGGAGAGGCAACATTTCGAATAGTCAAAATTTGGATGAAGATTCTTCGGAAAGCCAAGAACTATGTACAATTTTCGATAGCCTCCGAATTCTTGGCTTTCCGAAAATTTCCTCCCCGAATTCTTACCATTCCCGAAATCGGCTTCTCTTGATTTTAACGATTCCCAATCCTTGTCCACCCGAATTTTTCTATTCCGAATTCTAGTCCCTCTGAAATCTTTATTTCCAAATTTCTGACTGTCCGTAGTTTTGCGTTCCGAATTATATCCCTCTGAATTTTTGGCTCTCCAAAATTTGAATTCCATAAATTTTTGGCCTCCCAAAAAACTAACTACACTTGGGGGCTGGTTCAGACTACTTCTTCTATTTCGTGAGGCTGTGAAGCCGAACTGTGAGTCAGCAAATACTCAAATTGCCGTTGTTCCATGTGAGGTCTCTATTTCGTTCCAAAAATAATTTTCTCGATCGTGTGCGTGAGGTGCCACGCGTTCACAGACCATGTATATCACGGCACAGTGTTTAGTAAAGACATTCACAATACTTATATATCTCTCAAGCCTATTTTCACACGTGCAGTATTGCCAAGCGCCGCGTGCGGGTGAGCTTTGTCGCGCGCGCAAATTAGGTCTCGATGCAAACCCGATGCTGACGGCAAACT
This sequence comes from Eretmocerus hayati, assembly GCA_029851415.1. Taxonomy (NCBI): domain Eukaryota; kingdom Metazoa; phylum Arthropoda; class Insecta; order Hymenoptera; family Aphelinidae; genus Eretmocerus; species Eretmocerus hayati. Next base: position 183,560,102 of record CM056742.1, read on the forward strand.
CGATGCTGATGGCACTCTCACATCAGCCTCTCCCTCTTCCCTGAACCTTTTCCGTATACACCCTAATGGCCACTCTGACGAATCGCATTAGTCTCACGCGTCTCCGTCTCCTGTTCTAAGCATTTGTTTTAAGCGTCAGATCTGTCATTCGAACAGAATCACATCCATCTAACACTAAGAACAGCTTCAGACTTCACAAAACTCTTTTTAAGCCTCCTACCACTGAGTTTCGGAAATATCGATTTCAGTAAGGATCGATCATGGGTGTATCGAAATCCCGCGTGGCAAAGTGCAGATAAAAAAAAGTATATACATCTGAGATGGTGTGAATACTGAGTACATGAGAAGTATGTAAGAAGGATAGAGAAAGTGAGAGAGTCGGAGGCAGCATTAAATCAAGGTCCTGCATGCTACGGGTGGCATTCAACAAATTAGCCAATGACAAGCAACCTCAGTACGATGCGAGGATGCAGCTGAAACATATCACAGGCGAAAGAGACAAAAGTCTTGCTCCATTCACGAACAAAACGATATTATATATAGTAGGGTGTCCGTTATTTCCCAAGTTTCTCCGATCCTTCGTGCCACCCGCCACAACCTATTCATTTGTTGAGATATTGCGATAAAAAAATTTTCGTAGACCTAGGTGATGTTTAAGTGCTGTCCCACCTGAGGCGTTCTTGTGTAAATTATGGCCTTAAAACAAATTTTGATTCAGTAATCAACATTTCTTGCACAGGTGCGTGCTTCTATATATTCCTAAAAGTATTTTCAATTGATAGCCAGTACGATTTCCTTTAAAATGACCACTTGCTGAAGTCAATTTGATGGAGAAGAATTAGAGCCATGGCTGTTTACGAAACTTAGAAAATTCAAGGTATCAAATCCGTGAAACAGGGTTTTCCTCGAAGAATCCCAAAAATGCGAATTTTCAGTCGGTCTATTTTAAAGATGTGAATACGTGTTTTTGATATATTTTTGAACGTAGAAACAGAATCCGTGCTCAGTTTTACCTCTAATCGTCAGGATTATTAACTAGACTCCAAAAACCGATAGAACGAAAAACGGTCGTTTTCAATCACTTTCCTGTTCTTCAGGTAGGTGATATGCGAATCAGTGGGCTATCTCCGGTTCTACTGTATCAAATTGAATGTTTCAGGTAGTCATTCTGAAGGAAATTGCACCCGCTATCGATTAGGAAATTTTTTGAGGACGTAGAAAGGAATGCATGCGCGTCAAATGCGAATCATTGACTCAACTTTTTATTTAGAAGGGTACATTTCAAATAAGAAACGCTCTAGGTGGGGCAGCACTCAAACTTCACCTAGGTCCACGAAAATTTTCTTCTCGCAATATCTCACTAAATGATCAGGTTGTAGGGGGTGGCATGGGTGATCGGGGGAACTTGAGAAATAACGGTCACCCTAATATATCGACGCATCTTACGAAGATCAACACATCCGCTAACGCCCACGAAGACTAACACGGGGGCCGAAGATTAGCATTTGATTTCTTACGGCCACGAAGATTAACACTTACTGTGTACGCCACGAAGATCAACACTTACGCCTCAGTGCCACGAAGATCATCTCTTACTGTTCAAGACCACGAAGAGTAACACTTACTCTTCAAAACTGCACGAAGATTAACACATATTCGCGCATTTTTTTCCTTGAAGGGACGAAGACTATAAGTATTCCGTCTTAAGGACACGAAAATTTACATATTTTTGCTTAGCGGCTCGGAGATTGACACATCCGTAGACTTCATTATTGAAGGGACGGGAACTATAAGTACTTCGTCTCAAACGAAATACTTACAGTCTCCGTCCCTCCATGAATGAAGTCTACGGATGCGTTAATTTTCGTGCCGCTAAAGAGAATGAAGGGAATGTGTTTTTTTTTTCGTGGCCCTACGACGAAATACTTGGTCTCCGTCCCTTTGAACGAGAACGTGTGCAAGTGTGTTATGGTCTTCATACCGTTCACGAGTAAGTGCTAGTTTCATGGGCCGTTGAGCAGTAAGTGTTAGTCCTCGTGCCCCTAAGGAGTAAGTGTTAGTCTTCGTGGACTTAACGAGAATGCCTTAATCTTCGTGCCCCTAAGGAGTAAGTGTTAATTTTCGTGGACCTAAGGAGAATCCGTTAATCTTCGTGTTCACAACGAATAAACGTTAATCTTCGTCAGTCACAAGAAGAGAGGTGTTACTCTTTGTAAGAGGCGTCGATATAGTCTGGCAATGCACGCAATGTGACAGTACTTACATATTAATGTCCGATTCCGAAGTGTATTTTCCAGGCAAGGAGTGTATGTACTGTACACGCACCATAGGGTCTAATGATTGTCCGATCAGGTGCCCCCACTACTTGCCTCGATCTCGTTCTCCTTATGTTGAATATTGTGGATGTGCGAGTTTTCAGAACAGGCAAGAGTGTGTTTTTCACTTTGTACGATTTGAGTGATTTTTTAGAGTAAGAAAAGGGAGAGGTAGTGCTTTTTAGATAATTTTTGATAGAGGGCTGTGAGAGGTCGTGGATGCAATGAAATGTCGAAGAGGATTGAAAATAATGAGGGTCTCTGCAATGTGGGTTATAGAAATCAATCAATGAATCACCAATTGGAGGTTAATTGCAACTTAACAGTTGCTGGTTGTTCATCAAAATATGTTCAATTCTTTTGGAATCTCATGGACAGCTAGCGGATTTGGTGGCCGTTGGTTGATTAGAGAAGTCTTCGCTTGTGACAAGTCTTCGCGGATCATCAATAGTCCTTCTGAATAGGAGGATTCAACTCGACGCGAAACTCAAAAAATTACAGCGATACGATAGGGCTGAGGAGTAAGGCCTCCGTATCAAGCCCGATCGAGTTCGGTGCGCGGTAGTGCAACGTTCTAATCACGGGAGGTCAGGTGTGAAAAATCAATAGGAAGTCGATGACTTATTCTTAGAGATATGACTTAGCCCTTCCGACGCGATCGTGACAGACGCACAGAATGCGTACTTTGACAGGGTTTTTTGAAGATACCGATAAGATTCTGGCGTTCGGCCACTGAACGTACTTGGATGATAATTTGAGAATCGGAAAATTCTCTCTCCTTTTTTTTTTTTTTTTTTTTTTTTTAAGGTGTTTGTAGGGCGAATAACGCTGAGACGTTCTGCCGGGAAGCAATTCTTCTGCTTCTCCAGGTTGGTGAGGTCTCGGTCAATACGGCCTGTCCGTGCCCCCCCCCCCCCCCGCAAACTGTACCGGGATGGGATCCGCATCGATACGGCCATCCCTTCCGATTAAAACCCTCTCTTCCTTCTCCGTTGGTGCCGGCCATTGGACAAGGAAGAGATCCACCAACTTACCAATCCGGTCCCGGGACCGCGTGAGCATTACTTCAGGACCGGCGGCGCGGCGTCTCGCGCTCTAGGTCGAACGGCTCTCTCTCTCTCTCTCGTGGAACGGTGACATTGGTAGTGGCATGGCCCAGCCGGAGACTCGGCCTCGTGAGTTGGGTTGAATTTTTGGAGAGCTTCGCCGTCGGGAAGGGATGCCGGAAGAGAACATAAACGGACCTTACAGGCCATTCTGGGTGACAGTTTGTTATGCAAAAACGGGTTATGTTACGTCATTAGACTTCACGTGACACATTTCCCGGTCACGTAAGACAATTACGTGTCAGATGCCATAATTAGTGGTCACAATCTCGGAGTGCGCGAGAAAACTTCCGGTACCGGAATTTTCCGGTCCGCAATAGATGCATATAAATGAGGTCATATCCGATTACATGCTGGTTGAACAGATCGACATCCTTTGATAGAATACTACGATGTTATTTGCGATGATCCTTAGGAAATATAGTCGGGTACGGCGCCGATGCGGGTGCCGCAGCACACGTCAACAGCGTATTTTCGAATAATGTCATGATTCAAATAATGAACACCAAATTATTGATTGGTACTCGGGAAAGACCCATTGTGCTTTCCGTCGGCCCAATTAGGTCTGTACGCGAAGACTTTGGTAACATTTTTCTCGAATTTTTCACAAGAATCCAGTCCTACTAAATTTCTCAATAGACATATTTCGACGTGGAATATAATCATCTCTTTGAGGTAATATCGTGCCTGTACTCATTCATGGATGAGATCGTACATTTTTAAAGTGCCCAATTTTTATTTGAAATGACTGAATCTGTAATTCTGGAGTAAACATTCAGGATATAATGTCCATAATAAGATTTCATCTCGAAATCACAGTTCATCGATGAAATCCGTAAATCAAAAATATCGAGGTTAATGTGAGGTTCTATAAAAAGATTGAACCGATAAGTTTTCAGAAGTCACAACGATATCGATTCCCGTCAACTCTTTCCGGACACACATACGAGATTTTGACAAGCAATTCACTCTCACATTCATCGTCTAGAATTCCAGGTACATTACATGCGATCTCACGACAACGTGGCCATCGTCGTTTCTGCGGAATATCAAAATTGATTATCGCATCAGTAGTATAGAATCCAGGATAATGGCAGCAACGATCGGAGATGCGAATCGAATAGGAAAGGAATATTTTTTGTCGCCTGGGCTCACTATTCCCTCCTCGAGCGAGTGCTCCATAGAATCGGCTGAAGAAATCGAGAAGAGAACTCGATAAAATTCTTTTCCGCTAATGACACTCAATAATTTCAAATATGGATTTCCATAAATCAGAGACAATCTTTAATTTCTTGGAATGCCACAGATCAGAGAGCCCGTCCATCAAAACACTCGAAACTTGAATGTGTAGCCCCAGCTTCAAAATTCACCTTTAAAAAGATAATCTGGCCGATGCGTGCAGTCAAAGTGGATGCGAAAGAGCATGGGAGGAATAGAGGAGGATAGGTCATTTGTTCAGAGCTAGATTAATTGGATTAATTAGATATTAGCGAGAGAAGAGGCCGCGAACGCATTAGTCGGGCGCGATGGCGCAGGCACTAGGGAACGGACGAACGCCTCTCGATTTCTTGCTACTTCTGCGTCAAGGTATAGAGAAGAGCCAGTCTCTGAAATCGGCATCTTTTTCGGTAAATCGGAAGCTCGGGATGTGGTAGTTCCTCGGCTGGATAACTCCTAGTGAGGCGAAAATTGACGATGCTTAACTATATAGCTATAGTATTTAAGTTTAGCAAAGCAATCTCGTGGGAATCGAGCCGAGTCTGCCGAGAACGTCTCTCCTGATGAAACGCCTCTCTTTTTAGCCAAAGTGTTGATTCGAGATTTAGATAAATTCGAGAGATTTGTCAGCTGTGAGAGCTTATATTCGAGTTGCGGTTATTCATTCCACGGCGAGTAGCCAGACAAGTTAGACAGAGCTTATGGATGTTTAGGCGTTTTGTGGAAATGTGTGTACAGGTGTTTAATTGCTTTTAACTTGCTATCTCAAATTAGCAGAAATTTTTCAACATTCGTAGCAGGAGTAGGCGAGACTTGTTGTCTCGTTTGTGGTTTGTTAAATAGTCAAGGCTGAGCATGACCATGTTGTGAAGAACAAATTGTCTCGATTGGCACAAATTGTCTGCAAATGCAAATATCATTCAATGTGCTGTATGCTTGACAACTTTTCTGTGTCAATGTTGCATACTGACTTTGGTTAGTTTTGAAAATCTTAACTGATTCTTATCTTGAGCTTTGGTAATGCCATACTAGAAACTCGTGCAAAACAAGTATGTTTAATGTGATTTGGAGGAATTTGATCTACGGAGGCTCCAGCCGTTATAATAGAAATGGTTATTTCATTTTCAATCGAACTCCAAACGTGTCTACCCAGGAAGGCCTATCATACATGGCAGAGGAATTACGATTCCCTTACATTGCAGTATCCCTATCCTATTCCGCATTTAATCGAAAGTCGTTGGTCGAAGATCAGCTGATCGTCGTCGGTGTGAAATCTCGCGAGTTCGCAAGAGTGTGTAACGTGTGTGAAATCGCATTGGTGTGCGTGTCCCCGCTCTGATTGGCTCCGCGATACAGGTTCAGTTTGGTAGAACTGTATATGTGTAGCCCAATTTTGCATGTTTACACTGTACATCAGCCACGCAGGTGCCAGCAGAAGACACGTCTCCACGATCCATCCATGAGCTAAGCTAAGCCATATCAAAGGGGAGGGGATTCCCGGAGAATGCGCGCGCGGGGGAATCCTGCTGTTTCTGTTCGAGCAGTGTGGCGCGAAAACTCAAATGGTACACGACATGATCCGGAGAACGTACGAGCGAGCAAAGTACCATTGCGCCCGCGGTTGTCTCCGGTCCGTATTTCGTGAGAATAAATCACCGAATCAAGGTCTGTTCATTCTCACAAGTCGTTTATAGTAGAATCAGTAACGGAATCGCAGGCAACAATAGAGAAATCGCAGGTAACAATAACAAATCGGAAATAACATACGACCCATCCATGGCTCTCTCGATAGGGGAGGGGATTCCCGCAGAGTGCGCGCGCGGGGGGATCCTGCTTTTTCTGTCCGAGCGGTGTGGCGCGAAAACTCGTTCATCCTAGATTCAGGAAAGGAATCGCAGGCAACAATGACGAAATCGCGGGTAACAATAACAAATCAAAAGTGACGAATCCGCGCGCTTGCGCGCGTCTAAAGTTCCTAGTCCCTATCCTATTCCGCATTCAATCGAAAGTCGTTGGTCGAAGATCAGCTGATCGTCGTCGGTGTGAAATCTCGCGAGTTCGCAAGAGTGTGTAACGTGTGTGAAATCGCATTGGTGTGAGTGTCCCCGCGCTGATTGGTGCCTTGATACAGATTTAGTTAGGTAAAACTGTATATGTGTAGCCCGATTTTGGATGTTTACACTGTACATCGGCCACGCAGGCGCCAGCAGAAGACACAATTTAGACGTCTCCACGATCCATCCTATCCATCCATATGGCTCTCTCAATCAAAGGGGAGGGGATTCCCGGAGAGTGCGCGCGCGGGGGAATCCTGCTGTTTCTGTTCGAGCGATGTGGCGCGAAGACTCAAATGGAACAAAACATGATGAGCACGTACGAGTGGGCAAAATCCCATCGCGCGCGCGGTTGTCTTCGGTCTATATTCGATGGAAATGAATCACCGAATCGAAGTCTGTTCGTCCTCAAAAGTCGTTTATCGTAGAATCAGGAACGGAATCGCAGGCAACAATAACGAAATCGCGGGTAACAATAACAAATCGAAAATAGCAAATACAATCCATCCATGGCTCTCTCAATCAAAGGGGAGGGGATTCCCGGAGAGATCGCGCGCTGGGGAATCCTGCTGTTCCTGTTCGAGCGATGTGGCGCGAAAACTCGTTCATCGTAGATTCAGGAAAGGAATCGCAGGCAACAATAGCGATATCGCGGGTAACAATTGTTATTAACAAATCAAAAATAACAAATCCGCGCGCTTGCGCGCGTCTTAAGTTCCTAGTCTTATATTATTAATGGATAACTTCGATATCGAGATTCGAGGCGTTCCGATCGAGATTTCGCGCGCGTTTTACGAGTCGTCTCAATGTGTGTTGCTGTGGATTAATGACATTGGATTATTTGAATGTATCTATACGTAGATCAATATAATTGAAAATATCCTATTATGCGATCTACATAGCCGAACTATTATGTCTGTTGATTATTTCCAATTTATCGAAAGAAAAGTATTCAGCCATCTGAACTCATGCACTGTTCTGTCTGCTTTGTTGTCAACATTGAGCAGGTGATCGTCGCGCTTGCGCATCATATCGGGTTTTATTACACCTGCATGTGTTAATCGGATCGCGCGCTAAATGAGTGATAGGAAAGTAGATTGCTGTTTGATCGACAACAGGAATATCGGATATCCCGTGTAATAATGAGGTTAATGGTAATCATTTGAAGATTTATTTTCTGATATTTAATTCATCTTCCTTCAACGATCGAGAAGATCTCAGGAACGCTTATCTAAATTCTCAAAATGATTCATACAAACCTCGAAGTTGGATCTATACTGTTTTTTGATTGGGGTAGATAACTAGAATTTTTTCGTGAACAATGAATATTTCAACATAATTCTTGAATTGCGTGTATAAAATTTTGTGATTGAGGTAGATCAACTAGAATTCTCTTTTTGCATGTTGAATATCTTCACACCTTTTTTAAAATAGTTCTCAATTTGTGATTATAACTCTTCAAATTCTAATGCGTGAAACAACTCTTAAGTTGGTGGATGGCACTGAATTGGACCAAATGGATTGAGAAATTTTTTATTTGTGAATGATGTATTTTTTCAAATTGTAGGACGTTCGATAACTTTCTCATTCCTGGATGATGATCAATTGAATTTCAAATAATCGATCGAAAATTTTTCATTTGTGGACTAAAAAGATTTCTGCAGAAGCATTTAAGAAATTCTCGCTTTACTAAGGCTGATTGGCTGATCTTTGTACATATCCTCGAAGAGTGTTTCCTCCTTCTCTCTTATAGCCGCCTTAGAGGAGAAGAAGGAGAAGAAGGAGAAGAAGGAGAAGGAGGGAAATATGTCTCCATTCGAGAATGAGTGAAAACCTTTGAAAATCTCAATCGAATTGGAAACCCACATATTTCACGTGAAAATTGAAATTTTCATGCACAAGCGTTGCATAAATTCAAATCATTGATTTTGGAGTTGAGCTCAAATCTCCAGTTCTCGAAATGATCTTCATTTCTTCATGCTCAACCTCAATAATATTTCGTAAAAACTGTATATTTCTTTGATCCCACACCATATGGGTGGTTGAACCATGCGCGCGCAGCGCGCGCACTTCGTAAATCGAATAGTTTCTTGAAAATATTTGAAGAATCCCTCAGACAGTCGTGAATTTTCGAATCAACAATTTATAAATTTGGATTTCGAGGCATGTTAGATAGATAAACATGGAAAAACAACTTCTTCGTTCCATATTTTGATACTATATTATTATATTTGTTTCTTCCTGGTACCATATATACCTGCATAATTTTTTTTTCAACACATTAGCTTTTGCTATAATTTCCAGAATTTTGAGTCATCGTAACCATCCGCGCGCAACGCGCGCGTTTTAGAGTTCTAGTACATGTTAAGTAGAAGAATTAAAGTCCAGTTCTGCGGTGATTTTTTCATATAGAGTCTGCAACGGCTTCTTTAATGAGAACTTTGAAACTTTGTCTTTATCCAATGATATCTTTAGTCCTGGGAGTGCGCGAAATACTTCCAAAACGACCAAAACAATTTTGCAGTTACTTGCAGAAGAGCAGTGAGACATGGCACTTTTTCATTAACCTCTTCGTGCACGCACCCACTTTTTGTGCTCCCAGACCTTCGTTTTCTACTAGATTCTATAGTGGGGATCGTGAGAATTATTTTGAGCCCAAACACGATATGATAAAGTCATCTCGTATGATAGTTACAGCAGCATGAACTTTTCAAGGTCAAACACAAATGAGGCACTAGCAATGAGAATTTTATGATGGAGTTGATGAAAAATCATCAACTTGAATCAAAGAACATGACCCAACAAATATCTCCGCCGTATCTTCAGAATTCAGTAAGTTGTAATAGTCAAAAGATGAATCGTTCTAAAGAGCATGATCGAGTGTGATGGTTCATCACAATCATTAGCTATAATAGATAACTAATGATGAGACTATGTTCACCGAGATAATGAAATCTCCTCCTTTTTGGGTCAAGGAAGATAATGCTTAAAGTATTTTTCTTCCAAAGTCAAATAGAATCAAAGGAACCCAATTCAAAGATGTGTCCACATATGTGGACAAATGCAGGAAGAGGTTAATGCTCATCACTCGAATAACCTATTCAGTTACCGACAAATAGATTGATCTGGCCCAGAGCCACTCAAGTCAATTCAAGGTACTCAATGAATTAGTTCGGTCCTTCAACGACCGTTTTCTTTGATCATTCATCCTTAGATTCATCATCGTGGTGATATAGAAATATGCTCTCATTATAATGAAATGAGGATAATTATGGTTATGTCGTTAAGATTCCTTAACGACATAACCATAATAGATAACAGTTCTAAAAATAATGAGGCGATTCCGAGAAACTCTAGACTCGAAATGATTTATTCTGGATCGAAGTCCATTGAAAGGAGATTCACAATAAAGTCTTTGAACGATTTATTCTGATGAATTTTTATCAAAGAAATGAGAATCGCAGCTGGGAAAACAATCAAGAGCTCAGTTGAGCGAACAGAATTTGATTCACAGTCTCATCTTAGCCAAGTAACAGATTCTGTAAATTACCGAACATAATTTAAGATCAGATACACACTAATCATTCCTCCGATTAGTATACTTCTTAGGATGAATCAAGGACTGATCATGTGATTACGTAAAAGGATAGAGATTGATTGCCTTGTCTCGAAATTTTCAGAATTGGTAATCAAATACATGCACTGCCAAGATTTTGGAATTAATGGCCACGAGCTCGAGTAACGTCCCATTTCTATCCAAGCAATCCATCTTGAGCGAAAAACTTCTAGCCATTACGTTTTCGTCTCGTGTTTATAAATCTCTCGCATTATTTATTTCGTCCGCAACGCAGTGAGATTTGAAACAAGTATAGAACCTCTGATGTCTCTCGATCTTGATTCCTCACTCCCTCTCGTATAATGCTCACCTGACTCTGCTGGTTGCATGTGGCCTGAGTCGTTATTGGTCGAAAATTTGACACGGTTTTTACTCTTATTGGCTCACAAATCTGAGCCAATGTAGGTTGGCTGGACTGGCTTGATGTGCATCGGCTTTACCTATAATTATTTCCACATCTATCAACTTCTCTCTGTCTGTCTTTCGTCTCCGAGCGCAAAGTCCGCTTGGCCTGAAAATATTGAAGATTTGGCTTTTGGCTTGAGTGACTATTTCCTTTCTTCCTGTCCTTCGACAAATCAGTCATGTACTGATTTGAGAGTATTTGAATGGATTTTTTGAAGCTAAGGCTTGCCATCTTGTAATGTTATACAGTTAAAAATGATGCCTCGAGATGTGCAAATGAGAAGAATGTCACCTGTGGTTATGAATGCAAGAAATATGCGGTAGCTGATGGAACAAAAAGCTCTAGATGACAAGGATGTGAGTATGAATGAGGAGGGCTCTGGAAAAAAATCCATTTAATTCTCAAAAGCGCTAATCACAAACAATAAATGTATCCATGACTGAATGAGCAAACAAGATTTTTAGAAGAATTCTTGCTAAAATTTGATAAGATGTGTACCAAACAGGGGAACCGATATTATTAATGACGAAGTCACCTCTCAACGGGGCGTGTGGACCCACGTTGCAAAATTCATGCGGGTACGAAATTGTTGCAAGATCTCAGCATTAACTCGAGTTCTGCACAAGTGCCGCGCATGACAATGCGATGGTGAATAGTTATTGTGTATATGACGTGTATAACGTGTGAGTTTCCGATGGATAAATTGAGCAGAGGTCTATAGTGATGCATTCGGGTTGGTGCTGACTGGGCGTCTTGTCCACTGAAGTGAGTCCAGGGCCAGCTTATATCGGAGTTGAGATCCGTTCATTAATCAATCTCAAATTTCCCCGCGGTGTTCTCGAATAAATTCTTCCGAGTTCTGTGAGGTTAAAATGTCATTTCTAGGGTGGACTACGATTCTCAACACTGAAACACAACTTTTGAAGGAACAACAAACTCGACAACAAAGATCATGCTTCTTCCATGATGTGTCACTAACTTTCTCTTATTTCCACATGAAAAGGAGTTTCATACAATTCTGGATCAATTTTGAGTTTGGCGATCGGAAACTTAACTCTAGAGTTTTGAGAGAGATTATCGTACGATTTTCGTTTGACTTGGATCTACCAGAAAATCCATGTCAAGTGTTTGAATTTTTTCGATCGAAACCCTTTTCTATTGCAACTCCAGAATGCATGAGATTCACTCTTTCGGATTAAGAACTCCTCTCGTGGCCGAGTGAATCTCACTCTTTCCGAGTTGCTACAGAGGTAGTGCAGTCCAGAAAATTTTGGGAGACTGAGGTAGATTTGTATTTGCTCTTCATACATATTTCGGAAATCTGCAATAAAACATCGGCTATAATCTTATTACTGGAATGATAATTTCTTCCGATCATCTGCTCCAATAGAAACTTACGTTACAATTCTGTGAATGACTACGGTATTACATCACTCTGGAAGTGTTTTGCAAACTTTGCTAATGAAACTTCAGTAACGGATGAATCATTATCGTTTTCATGTGATGAACCCCTTTTGGCCCTCCCATTGCCTCAATTCTGGGTGTTCCCAGCAATCTATCGGGCCGAAAAACTATATGGGTGTATCTTTTCAATGGAAAAATATTTTCCGGGAGTAATTATCGGTCTCCGACCCATGATCTCCAAAGAATCGCCATAGAAGTGAATATCGCTCTCAGTCTGAGCCCCGTTTCCAGGTCTTTCCAGCAACCGATCTGGTCGGGAAAATTCTATCGTGTGTACTTCAATCTCCTTGACAAAACTGGTGACTTTTCGCCAGTCCCTGGCTGTTGTTTTCGAGAAAAAAAATTATTTGATACAAAAACCGCTTTTCTGACATAAAGTCAACCTTGGACTGGGATTTTGAACATTCCATCGTGTTCCTGAGTAAATTTCCGAACAAATAGAGGAAAAAAAAAATTCGAATCATGATCGATCAGAATTTCACCGACATGCAGTTCTTTGATAATATCGAAGATTGACAAATTTCGTCATTTTGATCTCGCACTGTCGATTCTCAGCCTGACCATCCTATTAAGTTATTGCGAAATCAAAATAATCACACTTGCTTGCTTCCTTTGCATTATTGCGAGCAAATATTTTCTCATCTGATTCCTGGTTCATAATCGAATCCTAATGTGCTTCATTCGAGTTTAGTTCAAAGTCATAGATGAGCTGCCAGTGACTCGCTCCGTCATCTATGGCGCGTTCTCTGGATGCACACATTTTTCATTATTATTCAAGGCCTAAGCAAAAACTGTCCGTCCGGATTCCGCATATCAGGTTGCCTCATGTAAAAAGGGTAAGCTACAAAAGGTATCCGTATTGGTTATGGATGGGAGGAAGGTCGGATGGGTGCGCGGTTGGATGAATAGGTAGAGAGAGGGGTGAGATAGGCGAGTGGATGGAGAGGTGGGTAGACAGATGGTTCGGTCAATAGGTTGAGAGTCGGTGGGGATGAGTGGCCGTGTCGTGAATCACGTGCGTGGGTGGATGAATAGAGGGTCGGGTAGGTAAATGAATGGGTAGGGGGTAGGGCAGGTGGATGGATGGGTGGAGGACTGGGTGAGTTGATTTATTGATAGGTGAATCAATGGATGATTGAATATGTAGATGTATTATCGGATGGATAAAGTTGGGTGGACACTTTAATGGTTGGATACGTGCATACGCGTGAGTGGGTGGTTGAATAGGCAAGGGCGGGGTGTGGGTGAACAGGTTGGTGGGTAAGTAGTTCAATAAGTGAGGGTGGGTGGCGAGTACACGGTTTTTAGGTGATTGTTCCAATCGTTGAGTGGTATAGACGGGCGGGTTGGTGGATCAGTAGGTAGACAATTTTGTGCGTGCGTGGGTGGATAGATTGGTGGTTAGGGTAGACAAGCAGTTAGGTGGGTGAGTGGATGGACGTGTTGAGAGGTGGGGCTAAAGGTAGGTGGCCGGCTGGTCTGGGTTTCGATATTACAAATTGATCGATACTCAATATTTCATAAATATCTTTTACGAACTGCACACTCATTCTAGAGGCCTACAACTCATCGAAAATTTTGACTAGCTGAACGAGTGGTAGCGAGAGAGTCAGCACCACTAGTCGTACACGAAACTCGAGATGAAACTGCAAGGTCTCTCTTGATAACCATGAGAAGTTGTCATATGAGGTGTCACATAGTCATGCGCTTATCGTCAATTGAACGTTCAAATTAGAGGTGAGACTGGAAATTTCGGATAAAATTTGGAGAAGGTTCAACAGAATTTTCCGTGGTACAATTGCGGTCCTCTGGCCCTACAGTTCTAAAAAAGTTGCCGTATAGGGTATAGCTGGTTTAATTATTCTCAAATCTGCCCTGCTTTAGGTTTTTATGCACTCAATCAATTCCCTGTGATTTACATCATAGCAGTCTAACTGATTTCTTGAAACACTGCGCCTGAACCACAAAAAACGAGGACCACCTAGAGGTAGTGGATGATGAATTTGGCTAATCATGTGGCCCCAGTCTTCTTCTACTATCAGAAGATGAATTCCAGAGCCGCAGTTGCAAATACCCAACCGATTTCGAGATCTGCATTGCCAATATATATGGATATCTATGAATATAAAAATATGCCTTTGTTGGATTTTTTGGATTTTTGGAGTTGTAACCGAATCCATGACATTCGCTCAGTCACTTTATGCCTCGAGTTTGTTCCAATGGAGAGTCCATCCATGCCCACATCCCTTGCAGATGAATCCTCCATAAAATCAGTTGGTGGCTCTGAATATTCCATTCGGGAATGGAAATACCTGGAGCTACTGTGGTCTAAGATCCATATGGCTGATAATAAGTATCGTGACTGAGTATTTTTATGGGAGACTGAAATAAAACTGATGAACCCAAATATTGAGTTTAAAACAGAAATGCCATCTGTTTCAAAGACAATATCATCAACATGAGAATGCAGTTCTTTGGAGTATTATTCAAAAAATCTTGCAATAATCTGCAGGATTTATATAATCTCTGCTTAATCACTCCGTTCTAGATACGAAAATATGCTCTGGAATTGAATGAGATTGAACGCGAGGAAAGTTGACACGCTCCAATTAATGAATGACAAAATCTTTGATGGAATTGTCGATACTCAATTTTGAGATCTGAAAATCAGGAGAAGATTGTCACTTGTGAAGCTGGAACTCAGACTAGAAAGAACTTTTAGGAAATCTTCGACAATGAGCCCAAGCAGCCGTTTGAGCCGAACAGATTTAGTTGCTCGAGTTATGGATGAGATGGGTTATTTGTCCGGGCGGGTCGAAGAATTTTGGTAAATAACTCGAGTTATTTTGAATATGTAGGTATTCTAGACCTTCCTCCATTTCGGCTTATTCAGCTAGATAAGCCAAAATAAAGGATGGTCCAGAATACCCACATATTAAAATTGTTTGCCGGAATTAATTGCTGGAGCTCTAAAATTTCTCCATTGTGCACCGGTAAATAATGCGATGTCTTCACCAACTGGGAGATCGATATAACTTTGAATATTGTTGGTAAAGGTTATCAGAGCGGAGTGTTTACGGAGAGTCTTTTGGGTTATATTCATTCCATCGGAGAGTGTTCATGAATCTTTGGGAGCTTTGCAAGATTTAGAAGGTTTGTTCGATCCGCCCGGACAAATAACCCATCTCATCCATAACTCGAGCAACTAAATCTGTTCGGCTCAAACGGCTGATTGGGCTCATTGTCGAAGATTTCCTAAAAGTTCTTTCTAGTCTGAGTTCCAGCTTCACAAGTGACAATCTTCTCCTGATTTTCAGATCTCAAAATTGAGTATCGACAATTCCATCAAAGATTTTGTCATTCATTAATTGGAGCGTGTCAACTTTCCTCGCGTTCAATCTCATTCAATTCCAGAGCATATTTTCGTATCTAGAACGGAGTGATTAAGCAGAGATTATATAAATCCTGCAGATTATTGCAAGATTTTTTGAATAATACTCCAAAGAACTGCATTCTCATGTTGATGATATTGTCTTTGAAACAGATGGCATTTCTGTTTTAAACTCAATATTTGGGTTCATCAGTTTTATTTCAGTCTCCCATAAAAATACTCAGTCACGATACTTATTATCAGCCATATGGATCTTAGACCACAGTAGCTCCAGGTATTTCCATTCCCGAATGGAATATTCAGAGCCACCAACTGATTTTATGGAGGATTCATCTGCAAGGGATGTGGGCATGGATGGACTCTCCATTGGAACAAACTCGAGGCATAAAGTGACTAAGCGAATGTCATGGATTCGGTTACAACTCCAAAAATCCAAAAAATCCAACAAAGGCATATTTTTATATTCATAGATATCCATATATATTGGCAATGCAGATCTCGAAATAGGTTGGGTATTTGCAACTGCGGCTCTGGAATTCATCTTCTGATAGTAGAAGAAGACTGGGGCCACATGATTAGCCAAATTCATCATCCACTACCTCTAGGTGGTCCTCGTTTTTTGTGGTTCAGGCGCAGTGTTTCAAAAAATCAGTTAGACTGCTATGATGTTAATCACAGGGAATTGATTGAGTGCATAAAAACCTAAAGCAGGGCAGATTTGAGAATAATTCAACCAGCTATACCCTATACGGCAACTTTTTCAGAACTGTAGGGCCAGAGGACCGCAATTGTACCACGGAAAATTCTGTTGAACCTTCTCCAAATTTTATCCGAAATTTCCAGTCTCACCTCTAATTTGAACGTTCAATTGACGATAAGCGCATAACTATGTGACACCTCATATGACAACTTCTCATGGTTATCAAGAGAGACCTTGCAGTTTCATCTCGAGTTTCGTGTACGACTAGTGGTACTGACTCTCTCGCTACCACTCGTTCAGCTAGTCAAAATTTTCGATGAGTTGTAGGCCTCTAGAATGAGTGTGCAGTTCGTAAAAGATATTTATGAAATATTGAGTATCGATCAATTTGTAATATCGAAACCCAGACCAGCCGGCCACCTACCTTTAGCCCCACCTCTCAACACGTTCATCCACTCACCCACCTAACTGCTTGTCTACCCTAACCATCAATCTATCCACCCACGCATGCACAAAATTGTCTACCTACTGATCCACCAACCCGCCCGTCTATACCACTCAACGATTGGAACAATCACCTAAAAACCGTGTACTCGCCACCCACCCTCACTTATTGAACTACTTACCCACCAACCTGTTCACCCACATCCCGCCCTTGCCTATTCAACCACCCACTCACGCGTATGCACGTATCCAACCATTAAAGTGTCCACCCAACTTTATCCATCCGATAATACATCTACATATTTAATCATCCATTGATTCACCTATCAATAAATCAACTCACCCAGTCCTCCACCCATCCATCCACCTGCCCTACCCCCTACCCATTCATTTACCTACCCGACCCTCTATTCATCCACCCACGCACGTGATTCACGACACGACCACTCATCCCCCACCGACTCTCTACCTATTGACCGAACCATCTGTCTACCCACCTCTCCATCCACTCGCCTATCTCACCCCTCTCCCTACCTATTCATCCAACCGCGCACCCATCCGGCCTTCCTCCCATCCATAACCAATACGGATACCTTTTGTAGCTTACCCTTTTTACATGAGGCAACCTGATATGCGAAATCCGGACGGACAGTTTTTGCTTAGGCCTTGAATAATAATGAAAAATGTGTGCATCCAGAGAACGCGCCATAGATGACGGAGCGAGTCACTGGCAGCTCATCTATGACTTTGAACTAAACTCGAATGAAGCTCATTAGGATTCGATTATGAACCAGGAATGAGATGAGAAAATATTTGCTCGCAATAATGCAAAGGAAGCAAGCAAGTGTGATTATTTTGATTTCGCAATAACTTAATAGGATGGTCAGGCTGAGAATCGACAGTGCGAGATCAAAATGACGAAATTTGTCAATCTTCGATATTATCAAAGAACTGCATGTCGGTGAAGTTCTGATCGATCATGATTCGAATTTTTTTTTTCCTCTATTTGTTCGGAAATTTACTCAGGAACACGATGGAATGTTCAAAATCCCAGTCCAAGGTTGACTTTATGTCAGAAAAGCGGTTTTTTTATCAAATAATTTTTTTTCTCGAAAACAACAGCCGGAGACTGGCGAAGAGTCACCAGTTTTGTCAAGGAGATTGAAGTACACACGATAGAATTTCCCCGACCAGATCGGTTGCTGGAAAGACCTGGAAACGGGGCTCAGACTGAGAGCGATATTCACTTCTATGGCGATTCTTTGGAGATCATGGGTCGGAGACCGATAATTACTCCCGGAAAATATTTTTCCATTGAAAAGATACACCCATATAATTTTTCGGCCCGATAGATCGCTGGGAACACCCAGAATTGAGGCAATGGGAGGGCCAAAATGGGGTTCATCACATGAAAACGATAATGATTCATCCGTTACTGAAGTTTCATTAGCAAAGTTTGCAAAACACTTCCAAAGTGATGTAATACCGTAGTCATTCACAGAATTGTAACGTAAGTTTCTATTGGAGCAGATGATCGGGAGAAATTATCATTCCAGTAATAAGATTATAGCCGACGTTTTATTGCAGATTTCCGAAATATGTATGAAGAGCAAATACAAATCTACCTCAGTCTCTAAGAATTTTCTGGACTGCACTACCTCTGTAGCAACTCGGAAAGAGTGATATTCACTCGGCCACGAGTGGAGTTTTTAATCCGAAAGAGTGAATCTCACGCATTGGATGGATAATCATCGGCACGATTTTGGTGATCGCACTTGTGGGCAAATAGAAATGTACAAGACATACTCATTTTCGATCATCTGTAATTGAGGTTTGAACGATTCATCATTACTTATTTGATATCTTCCACTAACTCGATACGTATCAATCCCCCATCGCTCGCAACGACATCATTGCGGGAATATGTGTTTTTTCCTCTGACCTACTTGTGATGATTATTATCAATTGAAATTATCTCCAGAAACTCGTCCTTCTTCCTTTCCCTAACTCAAATTTTGAATTGGAATAGGTGGAAAATTTGCTTCCTCAAATAAAAATCACGGAAACACCTCCAAAAAGCTCTAACTTCGACATATTCATTTTATGCCCACTCTTGAGTCCAGATGGGACACTTCCTATGTAGACTTCCATTTCATCTGGGATGTCCAGCCAAGATCTTGCGTCAATCTTGATAGGCATTGTACTGAAATTGATTAGAAGAACAACTGGTCTCTGTCCCTTGATCTCCCGAACAATGCTCAGAACATATTCTGTAGCAAACAATTCTGTAGTGCCACATCGAAGAACTGGAGAAGACTTCTTCAACCTAGTCACAGCTTGGTAAACCTTGTAATGAGAGATTTCTGACATCTTCTGCAGCTCGAGATTCAATTGTTCATAGTTTCCATGAACTGGCAACCAAGTATTGGTGGTGTTGGAAAATCCAGCACTCACACTTCCGTCCCATTGAAATGGAGTTCTTTCATAATCTCTGGCTACTAAATGATATTTTTCAGGACCAGCTTGACATCCGTAAGGATCCAAAATTTCCTCGTACGAAAATGGACGATCAATCATACCAATCTCATCACCATAGTACGTCATGACGATTCCAGGCAGCATCATTGCAACCATCGACATAAGATCGGCGCGATTACCATCTCGCCCAAATCTCGAAGCTATCCGATGATTGTCGTGATTACCCACAATCCAGTTTGGTATTTCACCATTGGGAATGGCTTTTAGCCACGAATCGATGACATTTTTGAATTTGAGGGCATTTGAGTCGTTATTTATTTCGAAAAGGAAATTAAAATTGAATGGATTCCCTCCCAGGCCGTAGAACAGCATTGCACGAGGTACCTCGACATAGGCTTCCAAGATCATTAATTTTCTGGAGGAATTGTAATGAGATTCAAAGTCATCTAGAACGGCTCTCCAAGACCCAATAATATCATGGGTTTGGTTTAAATCCCTGGTGTATTTATGCTTAATGTGCCAGTATCTGTCGTCGATAGTATCATATTCCTCGAGTTCATCTCGCAACTGATCATCCTCAAGTAAAAGATCAGCTGAATCAACGCGAAATCCATCCACTCCTCTTCCCATCCAGAATTTTAAGATATCTTCGATCTCTTGTTTCACATGTGGACTACGGTAATTGAGATCTGGTTGGGAAGCTAAATACATGTGATAGTAGTACTGCTGTCGTTTCTCATTCCATTCCCAGGCTGAACCACCAAAGAAAGACATCCAATTATTTGGAGGTATTCGTTCTCCATTAGAATCGTGTTTTGCGTCCTGCCAGATGTAGTAATTGTCATAGGGTGGGATTCGCTCAATACTCTTCCGGAACCACTCGTGCTCATCTGAACTATGATTAGGTACAAAATCCAGGACTATTCTTAGACCGAGTTCCTTGGCCTTTGCAGCAAGATCATCAAAATCGTCCAGGGTACCATATTCCTCAGCAATATCGGTATAGTTCAACACATCGTAGCCAAAATCTTTCATGGGGCTAGGATAGATTGGTGAAAGATAGAGTGTGTCAGCGCCAATATCTACAATATGCTCTAATTTGCTAGTGATTCCACGTAGATCACCGATACCATCATTGTCACTATCTTTGAAGCTTCTTGGATATATCTGATATATGATGCTGTTCGACCAATCACTCTCTTTTCCGTAGTTGCAAAAAGAATACGTGGTTGATACTTGGATGATCAATGTTAACCATGGAGTTGCCCACATTTTTCTGTAAGAATTTAGGAATATACCGTAAAAATGCTGTAAACTTCAACCCTGCAGCCTTGCATTTATACTCACGCGTGAAACGTTGTGATGGAAGCCTATCTAATTTAATTACAGACAAGTGACCTCAATGCGATAAAACTGATTGACATTCTCACGAATGAATCCCTTCCACACTGTGCTGAATATATATCTGATATAGTTCTGTTGAATGATTCCTCATAATACTTTTAGATGATATTCCTTATCGAGACTTAAAATACCATATGAGCAAATTTGTCGAAGTTTCGATATTTGAGAAGTAAAGTGTAATATGCATGAACTTTTCGTATATACTCCCCGGTAGAAATTGTGAGCATTTTTTGGCCACCCTCGCAATATATATATATATATATAGTGACAACGCACTTAGGTTATCTTGGACACTTTTTGGCCAAAAAATGCTCACAATTTCTACCGGGGAGTATTTTCGAAAAGTTCATGCATATTACATTTTACTTCTCAAATATCGAAACTTCGACAAATTTGCTCATATGATATTTTAAGTCTCGATAAGGAATATCATCTAAAAGTATTATGAGGAATCATTCAACAGAACTATATCAGATATATATTCAGCACAGTGTGGAAGGGATTCATTCGTGAGAATGTCAATCAGTTTTATCGCATTTAGGTCACTTGTCTGTAATTAAATTAGATAGTCTTGCATCACAACGTTTCACGCGTGAGTATAAATGCAAGGCTGCAGGGTTGAAGTTTACAGAATTTTTACGGTATATTCCTAAATTCTTACAGAAAAATGTGGGCAACTCCATGGTTAACATTGATCATCCAAGTATCAACCACGTATTCTTTTTGCAACTACGGAAAAGAGAGTGATTGGTCGAACAGCATCATATATCAGATATATCCAAGAAGCTTCAAAGATAGTGACAATGATGGTATCGGTGATCTACGTGGAATCACTAGCAAATTAGAGCATATTGTAGATATTGGCGCTGACACACTCTATCTTTCACCAATCTATCCTAGCCCCATGAAAGATTTTGGCTACGATGTGTTGAACTATACCGATATTGCTGAGGAATATGGTACCCTAGACGATTTTGATGATCTTGCTGCAAGGGCCAAGGAACTCGGTCTCAGAATAGTCCTGGATTTTGTACCTAATCATAGTTCAGATGAGCACGAGTGGTTCCGGAAGAGTATTGAGCGAATCCCACCCTATGACAATTACTACATCTGGCAGGACGCAAAACACGATTCTAATGGAGAACGAATACCTCCAAATAATTGGATGTCTTTCTTTGGTGGTTCAGCCTGGGAATGGAATGAGAAACGACAGCAGTACTACTATCACATGTATTTAGCTTCCCAACCAGATCTCAATTACCGTAGTCCACATGTAAAACAAGAGATCGAAGATATCTTAAAATTCTGGATGGAAAGAGGAGTGGATGGATTTCGCGTTGATTCAGCTGATCTTTTACTTGAGGATGATCAATTGCGAGATGAAATCGAGGAAGATGATACTATCGACGACAGGTACTGGCACATTAAGCATGATTATACCAGAGATTTAAACCAAACCCATGATATTATTGGGTCTTGGAGAGCCGTTCTAGATGACTTTGAATCCCATTACAATTCCTCCAGAAAATTAATGATCTTGGAAGCCTATGTCGAGGTACCTCGTGCGATGCTGTTCTACGGTCTGGGAGGGAATCCATTCAATTTCAAACTCCTTTTCAAAGTAGATAACAACTCAAATGCCTCCAAATTCAAAAATGTCATCGATTCGTGGCTAAAAGCCATTCCCAATGGTGAAATACCAAACTGGATTGTGGGTAATCACGACAATCATCGGATAGCTTCGAGATTTGGGCGAGATGGTAATCGCGCCGATCTTATGTCGATGGTTGCAATGATGCTGCCTGGAATCGTTATGACGTACTATGGTGATGAGATTGGTATGATTGATCGTCCATTTTCGTACGAGGAAATTCTGGATCCTTATGGATGTCAAGCTGGTCCTGAAGAATATCATTTGGTAGCCAGAGATTATGAAAGAACTCCATTTCAATGGGACGGAAGTGTGAGTGCTGGATTTTCCAACACCACCAATACTTGGTTGCCACTTCATGAAAACTATAAACAATTGAATCTCGAGCTGCAGAAGATGTCAGAGATCTCTCATTACAAGGTTTACCAAGCATTGACTAGGTTGAAGAAGTCTTCTCCAGTTCTTCGATGTGGCACTACAGAATTGTTTGCTACAGAATATGTTCTGAGCATTGTTCGGGAGATCAAGGGACAGAGACCAGTTGTTCTTCTAATCAATTTCAGTACAATGCCTATCAAGATTGACGCAAGATCTTGGCTGGACATCCCAGATGAAATGGAAGTCTACATAGGAAGTGTCCCATCTGGACTCAAGAGTGGGCATAAAATGGATATGTCGGACTTAGAGCTTCTTGGAGGTGTTTCCGTGATTTTCATTTGAAAATAAGCATTTGAAGAAGCAAATTTTTTCCCCATTCCAATTCAAAATTTGAGTTAGGGAAAGAAAGAAGGACGAATTTCTGGAAATAATTTCAATTGATAATAATCATCACAAGTAGGTCAGAGGAAAAAACACATATCCCCGCAATGATTTCGTTGCGAGCGATGAGGAATTGATACGTATCGAGTTAGTGGAAGATATCAAATAAGTAATGATGAATCGTTCAAATCTCAATTACAGATGATCGAAAATAAGTATGTCTTGTACATTTCTATTTGCCCACAAGTGCGATCACCAAAACCGTAACGATGATTATCCATCCAATATAAGTTTAATATTCGTGTATATTTAGAACCAATCGAATGTTCGACTCTTCCACTTTTTCAATCCCCCTTCCCCACTTCCTCAAGAGCCGACTCCGATACACATATCACATGATATACAGAATTACAACTGTTTTATATCGCTGTAGTGAAATAAAAAAAACATTATGAACTTTCTTTGACTGGATCTCATGAAACAAACTCCAATGTTGGAACTATCATCCGCAGAATTCTAACTGGTCAGGTCTGAATGCACGTCTCCACTCTCTTGCCGTTTAGCACCCGAATGGTGCATATTCTCAATTCTTTCAATACGAAGCTAGACTTTCATAATAATGGCCATACAGGTTAGCAATGTGTTGACATTACTTTTCATGTGAATAATAAGAAAAATCTGACAAAATTGAGGAAACAATTGAAGCTTCCGAAAATCGAAGCTCCATGAGAATGATACTTTGTCATATGCAATTTTTCATCATTCAACACCTCCACGATCAAACCCCGAACGTTAATTTCTCAATCAACCGATCTCAAATATGAGTCTGATAGAGAAATGAATTTAGTCTCCTAATGCTGTTTCACGAGTATGATATCATTTGAATTATAAGAAGACGATTCAAGTTCGAGAAGTGTAACCTGAATCCATAGTAATGATTCTGGATTCTATTTTTCTGACTCGCAAAGGTGAATATCTGGGATCTTCTGACTTTTCAATCTCAGTTCCTCCACTTATTCAGAAACCAAATAACATATTTCGATGAGGGAATTTTTTTTTCCGTGATGAAGTAGTCCTGTGATGGAAAAGATTTCAAGATGAATGGAGTGGATTCGGGAGTACTAGAGCATAAGATCGGTCCCTCCATTTCAATTTCGAGAAGAATGAGACAGACACATGCCACAAGATATATTGAATGATGGTAAGTGATAAGGAAATACCATAATTGCGGGTGTATAACTCGATCCAAAAAATTGGCTTTGGGTACTCTAAGACAGGAGTGCGTCTTATCTATGAGTGTGTCTCATCTGTAGGTGCTAAATATTTTCTCCGTGGGAGAATACTATATAGGACGCGTCAGAAGATGAATCTATTGTAAAGTTCAAATCAATCATAACAATTCTTAGTATCAATGATAATGACTGACTTTGATCGTTCAATACAAGAAGGAACTTTTCCATGAATTATAAATGATATGAAAAGACGATAAATTTTCATTAATTAATTCTCCTCGGCCTTATTCTATACTAGCGGTATTGCCTTGCTCGCTGACGCTCGCTCGGCTTCTTTCTATTCAGTACGATCGATTTGATACGAGAATATCATGTTTCCTCTTCATCTTAATCCGAGAAATACCATCGAATTGATTTAATCGGATCCCTAGAAGCTTCCGTACAAATAATTCCAACATTTGCGGAATCGGTGGAGTAGGTACTACAACACCTTCTTGACTTCGATGAGAAAATTGGAATAATTCAAAGCCAATCAAAACTGTATCTCTGGATCTCGCATACTGAGTTGCTTACGTGGAAGTGGTAAAATATAACGGGTCTCTTGGGTGGGCGCATGAATTTTGGTGGATGGATAAGTATATGGATGGATGGTCTGGTCTAAACTGATCCGGTCGAGTACGGTGTGAAAAGTCTACTATGGTTACTCTCGACCTAGTTCGGTTTTTTACGATCTTGTACAGTTTTGTACGGTCTGGCACGGTTGTTCAGAATTGTCTCTGAGAGGCATCGCAAATTCGGTACTCATCTTGCTTTTTGTATGAGGTTTGTAAGTATGTTCATTTGTGGAATTAAATATTTGGCTTTTGAATTCAGTGGTCTTGTACCAGACCAAACTGGACCGTACAAAACCTTGGAAGATTGCAACAGACCGAACCAGACCTAACGATACCGTAAAAAACCTCTCAGGCCGTACTCGACAGGTTCAGGCCGGACCAGACCACCCATCCGTATATTCATCCATCCACCAATCCATGCCCACGCCCACTCATGACGACTATGATATTTTACTCGACCCGCGTGAGCGACCCAGTATGCGGGATCCGGAAATACAAAGTTTTGATTGACTTCTAATTATTTCAGCTCTCGTCAATTTTCCGTTAGAAGTTGATTGGTTGTAGTACCAACTCTACCAATACCGCAAATGTTGGATGAATTTGTACGGAAGCATGAAGGGTGTCACTCGAAATCATTTGATACCAAGTCTTTGATTTAGGTTTAGGAGGAAACATGATATTCTTCTAAAGAATCAATCAGACTGAATAAAATGAAGCCAAGCGGGCGGTAGCCAGAAAGGCGATACCGCTAGTGTATCAATAAAAATTAAATTTGTCTTACATTGTAATCCAAAAATTTATTTTCTCCTCTGGGAGTAATACATATGATCCCTCTTATCGCTGGGGTTGTGTATTGAGAATGGGAATATATCAGTCACAATTAGTGAAATCGACTTCACGAGTCATTATCCGAAACATTAGATGACTTCTCTGAAATACAGTTATTTTTTAATAAATGTTCATACAATGTATTCCAATTCAGGCTCTTATCTGTTCTGTTATCCTTTTTGCGAACGACTTTTTCCATCTTTAGGGTAAGTGCAAGTCCAGTTTTAGAGTCTAGCCTCAAAATTCAAAGGAGGCTGAAGAATCAGAACTAGGAGAATTTATTTGATTGAAAAATGATAGTGCAGTCAGTTTCCCAAAGAATCAGTTGCAGGTTCTTATTATCCTCTGGACTGCACCCTAAAATTCTCTTGGAAACGGCCTGAGAATGTGCTGTTCATCAAACAAAAATTACAACATCTCAATTAGTGAACTCTAGAAAGGGAACATTTTCATGTTTCCCTTAACACTACCTGCTAAAAAACAAAACTGAAACAGTTACATGGAAATTCAGCTGTATTGCAAAGTTCACATAAGTAGAATGTGAAATGCATAGTAGTTGAAATCATCCTAATATCCCACATTGGGGCGTAGAATAAGTATCCTGTTTTTGCCAATACGATTCCCATCCTGGGACAGTTCTGCCAAACATCTGCGTGAAAAAGGGCAACTGTGTTGCTATAGATACATATACATAGTCACATAGTTTTCCAAAAAATCGCCGACATCGCCTGGTGAGACCATATCATAGAGCAAGAACATATGAAGCGTCAGTCTGTCTCAACCTGCCGTAAGAGGAGGTTGATGTGCTCCAGAGTGGAACAGGAACTTTCGAAAATAATCCCAGGAATCAAGAGCAGGGTCAAGGATCATCATATTGCTGCATCGGTAAGTAAATACAAGTACTCTTATTCGAATAAAATCATCATTTTTAGAAAGCGTTCACCCATGAAACATCCGGTGAACGGCATCCCTAGAGTTAGTCACCCCATCATACATCCGGGTGCAAATGAGCCACCCCTTCAGGGTGCAAATATCATCTTAAAGGACCAAGACTAGACTAAGTATTGTCATTCTAAAATCAATCAAATCAGTAAAAGCAATTTGGGGTTTCTTGGTCACCCTACATAGACATGGCCTTCTGCCAATTCTGGAAAACATATAGGTAGCATCAAAAGTGAGTAAGAGGCAATTGACTTTCTGTCAAACCTTAGTCAAATGAAGGCCTCCAGCCAAAATTTGCAAGTTGAAAGCTTCCATGGTCAGAGACGGCGCTCAGCCACGGTCTCCTATAAATTAGGAAGCCCAGTCCTCACAAACACATAAACTTATCCTTCAAAACATGTATAAATTATTTATAAAAATGTACAAATAAATGATAGAAATAGAACAATTGTCTGCACACATGCTACAACGCTATTAATCGGAAACTTCAAGATGTTCTTGTTCTTGGAGGTGGATGCCGGAAGGAAAAACATCATAAATTTCAATATCATCATTTATTCAAGCAGTAATCATTACTTTTATGAATATAACTTGTAATAGTTTATGTATTCATTCGTATATATGTATATATCAATATATAATAATGGTGAATATGTACAATATGTGGGAATCCAGAATGCAAACAATAAAAATCATAAGGGGCGGGAAAATTAGCCATCCCCTTCCTCTTACGACCAAAAGATGAACGAATCAACGACCTTGTGACAAGCCAAAAGCAACCATGGTCATCTCAACCCTAGACAGAGACGAGGAGCCGCCAGGTCGGTCAACTATCGACGAGATTCACCTAGAATATGGTGGCTCAGGGAGCTCACCTACACGTTATTGATACTTCAACCAGCTCAGCACTCTTGTCAGTGATCATTATTAGACAGTGGCGCCCATCTCATCGTTTAAATATCACTCGCTTACCGCCAATGACTCTCTGCGACTTGGTGAAGCACCAAAGCCCAGTTCTTACAGGGCATAGGTCGAGAGGGCTCTTCCAATGCACTCAGGGTCTCGGGCAAGATTCACCATAAGCCAGATCCCATATTCACTTGGGATCACACCTTTCCCACATGATCTCTCTCACACACACACACACACACACACACACACACGCACGCACACACACACACACTCACACACATACACACTCGAAGAGAGCTTAGTGAAGCATCAAAACCCGGTTGGCGCAGGTCAATGGTGGGTGGAATTGTCTCAACCAGCCCAGAGTCTCAGACGAAACCCAACTGTATCCAAGTACATCGAATACTTCGCTAAAAAATAAGAGCTGGTAATTTTCAATTCGCTGAGTACTGCGGCTACTCCTGAGGGCCAAGATGGTTACAACATGAGTTCGCACTCCGGAACTAGCTACTCCAGGTCACCTCACGACCCTGGTCCACACAACTCTCCACGCATCCCTCTTCATCGATGCGCACAGCTGATCAAAACGAATGTCTTGAGATAAACAAATGCCGATTTCTACGACGGTTGCGCACGCATCCACGACCCTAATCCTCATCATGATGTACGTACTTCACTGGTCCAAACCCAGCCGATCATGGAAGCCAGAAAAATGTAATCTGCGCCGAAAAGTGCGTGCACGTGAGTCTGCCTGAATTGCAAGCCAGGAAAGCCAAATTCACTCAGACAAGTGGCGCATTTAGGCTCATGTACGAGTCAACCGGATGACCAGAAGGTCAAATACTGGACGCGCAATTTTGTGAACTGGGTTGTCTGCCGTCACGCTGTTACCATCAACTTTGAACGCATCTTCTGTAAGCCATCAACTCAACAAACTTCTCAGTGCCAAGTAAGTCAACCCTCATCCAAAACAAAATTACCGCTACCTCCATCTTCATCCTGCTCCAACGCATCTACTTTGCACGAAATTCACCAAATTTCAGCCGAATTTGGATCAAGATAAATCATACATGCAACGAATTCACATGCATCAGGCGCCGTGATCGAGAAGACTACCCGCCATATTGTCTTGGTCCGTCACATCATTGGCAACTCGATTGAATGACGATCGTAATAATTTTTTTTGCTGATTTCTAACAAGAACATGATGCAAAAGTTATATTCTTATTCAATCGATGAACCTCCGATTCTACGAAATTGTTCATAATACTAATAAGCATTGTCGAATGAGAATCGACAAGGAACCAACTACGAAGTTTAATCGACTGACAAACAAAAAAATGTAAGATGCAATATTATACAGTCTACAAACGACGTCGTCCGTATAGATAGATTTTCTTCAACGCGCTGATGTATTCCTGAACACTTGGCTCGAGTCCACCATTAGGCACATGATAATTAGAATGCGTTGGTGCGTATCTCAATATATCCATGCAGCCACGGTTTCCTCTTCCCCAATAGAGTACCAAAACAACATGAGACATGTAAGTAAGTAGAGTGGGGGTGTCACAGCCAAGCCGAAAATTACTACAGAAGAAACGAGACGTACATCAGTTTGCAGTCTAAAAAAATAAGACCATCACAAGAAGACGAACTCGTCAGTATGACCAGACATCCGAAACGAAGCTTGCAAGCTCTATCGCAGAGACAACAGAGCGGTAAAATTTTGCTCTCGAACATTAGCAAACTCCGCGCAAATACGCTCGACTAGTTACATTCCTGCCTGCCTCATCTCTCTTCATCTCACAAATACTAACATAACTCTATAAGTGTACCATATAGATGTTTCACACACCCACATGAGTTCATATCCGAGAAATGCATGTGTGTAAGTGTGTATGAACCGGTCAGCCTAATATCGCATCGGTGTGTACTTACTATTATACCATGGCACGCTTTCGCGACGAGACGAGATATTCTCTGATGGCTTATGATGGTATTATAGAATAAGGGGGAGGGAGATCTGTTGAATGAATTAGCTGACTCATCGAGCTGCAGTACGAGAGTCGGAGAGTCTGCGTAATCAGCCACGGGGCTTGCGTATCACGGATCAAGCGCTCTTCTCTGATACTTCCTTCCAATTTACGCCATTCAGCGATATTCTCCCCTTCCTGCAGTATTATATAGCCTTGCCAACGCTGGTTGGTTGGCCGGCTTGATGCTAATACCGACGCGTAGCTCTCGTTAGCGCCAATCTATGCATTACGCTCAATCTTACAAATTTTTTGCAGTAGCACATTTCGACACTTCCTGCGAGTTCTGCCATCAGGCAGACACCAGCCAATGCCAATTGGCTTCGTTAAGAGTTCAGGCGTCGTCGCACACTTTGAGAAATTAGATTTCCGAGGTTTGTTCGACGCTCGTACTGTTTTTACATGGACGCTCTTATGTGGACAATGAGAATTGGGAAAATCCATGATTTGTTCACATGTGACTGATTTGAGTTCGATTTTGAGAGATATCACCTCGTTTTTCGAATCGAAAATGTGCCTCACAAGGACCATTGGTCCGAATTTGGAGTGCTTATCAGATATCCGTCTTTCTCTCGATTCATCGGGATGTACTGGACTTTCCACTAAGTTGACATCAATTATGGATCAAAATGATTTTAACTTGGTCATGATGATGGAATGTGATTTGAGTAGTTCAGGAGCTATAGAACAACAGGGGATTCCGAAATTCCAAGGAAAAAATTGCAATCCGAAGGTCATTTGAGATAACTAATCACAGCAGCAATACGAAAGACAAGCTCATCTTTATGGTTCAACTAATTCTTCCTGTATTCATGTCTCCAATCATGCTTCGATGAAAACATGAGCCTAAAAGTCTCTGTTGACTCAGTTATGACCATAATTGTGATAAATAATCAAGTAGAAAACACACACGATTCCAATCAAAAACCATATGGTAATATGGGTTCATGATGTACGTCTAAGAGTCTTTTGCACCAATTTTGCGTGCGAATCTCTGATAGATTTTTCATGCAATCATCATTCGGATCACCACATATGGTTTCAGATCAGGCTATTATGGAGCAATTCTCGATGTAACCCAATCATCTCATGCCAAATTTTGACTCATTTTGAAATTGAAATGTAAACCACCCTTGGAACCACCCGAACTAATCTAAGAAGGTTACCGAAAAAAAGTCATCTCAGATACTCAGACTGAGTGGATTTCATGCTATTTCCTACAGTGGGAAGAATATCTTCGTGCCAGAAATTTCCACACCATGACAAGTTTACGTAACAACATATCAATGGATTAACAAGCAACCCCATTTAGAACTCATCAAACTGATAACAACTACCAAGATATACACCTCAGGTACCATGTAATGCGCGATACATTACTTAGGCGAATGGATGCCTCAAATCAAGCATTTTCTTGATTAATTTCTCGTTCAACTTCATTTGCGCTCATCTTGGTGATGATTAAAAGGCGAGAGAGCATATCAGATAAAAAACGAAATTGAAGATCTTCTCTGATACCATCCGTTTCGCATCTCATCACAATATTACATCCGCTTGTAAAGGTCTGCGTCTTCTATAGATATCAGGTTATTATTAACATGAATAAAGGGCTAGAGACACCGTTGGACAGAAGAGCGGAAAAGATCAGTGAAAAACAAAAGGTTGAAGAATCATAGCGTTGTCAAGGGTATAGAAACAAATATACAAATAATACGATTACTTTCTGTTTCCGTTTATTAAAGGAACGCGATATCGTCATAAAGCCATACCAGTCAGACTTTGCTTCTGTAGGTACTTCATTTGTGCCTTGTGACACTGGCCCTTTCCGTCTCGGTTTGCTGTATACCACCGGAGGTGCGCGTGAGGTCTCAATGAGAAACTCGATATTAAAATTTGCCGCCACGCGGGAATTCTACGCGTTCGTCGGATATAAGTACTCTCCGCGCATCGCGAAAAAGATGCGCATCGAGTATAATCTGTCTCGTCCGGGTAATAATACCATTCTATTTTATCTGTCTGGAATACTCTTCGGTTTGAGTCTTTTCTTCTTGAACAAAATTGAAACCATGATAATCCTCTTCCTGAGTTCAGTTGACCACGATCAAGATACTAATATCTATAACACAGTATCCTTCTAGTGGAATAATTTTGATTGACGTCATTACTCAGTATCGAACGTCTAATCAAATATCTGACATGATTTGAGACTCGTTCAAAAATAATTGCACGGTTATTCGACTGATGGATGAATTTGTGAATGTTGAGAGTATGGAGTAACTTTAGTGTTTAAGTTTGTTCTCTAAAAATATATAAGTGAGGTAAAATCACCCGGACTCTCTGAATTATGAGTAGATTGTCACGAGATGTTTTCAGATCTATCCACTGGCAATCATTCGTGGGGTTCTTCTGGAGATATCTCCCTTCAAATGTTCGGATTCAAGCTGCATTGAGGTTTAGTTCGCATATGAGGGAGGGGGGACGCGGACACTCATTTAATAGACTAGATTCTATGAATCTAATCTCAGGGCATTATCAAAAAATTGATTGATAAATCAAAATGCTCGGTCAAAATGTCTTGTCTACTCTCATGATTGGATGGTCTCGAGCACAGACACTCTGATTTTGTGATCCTATAATCGATAACAACGATATTTCCACGCCGTTCGAATGGATTGAAATCTCTCACAGCTTTTTTTACACGCAAACCTGAGATTATATTTGAATGTTTGGAGTACGGTATGACTGCGATCATGAGTTATAGAACGGAGATTCCATTTCGAAATTTTTATTCATATTTATATTCCACGTTCATAAAAAATTGAAGAGATCAGACGAAGGAATTCTCAGTCCATAAATTATGTATCGAGAGCTGCTTACGCCCGTTGATCCGATTTCAAGCAATCTTGTGTGCATCCGAAAAAGATATATTTAGCAACACAAAGCTGTAAATTATCGATGGATTTTGCGTGCTTCGAATTTGTTGCCGATGCATCAAGCTCATAATGCGCTCTTGGGAGCAATGTGTGTGTGTGTGTGTGTGTGTGTTCCTGCTCAAGCACGAGCGTCTCGTATCTATATCTCACTGTCGGATGCGGCCATAAAAAGGAGTACAGGCCATGGATTTTGTATTAACGATTACAAATTGGACGGGCGATTGGTACCTATTCTTGGATTAATAGAGTAATAAATAATTGGAAGCTGATTACGGTAGCGACGAGGCACAGGCAGTAGCAGCAACAGAATATGCGCAATTCTGTTGGCTCCCATCGGCCATTCCACCTTTTCCATCATTCCATCAGTATTTCCAAGTTTCAGAGGTATACTCACTTTCAGATTAATGAATTTGTGACTTGAAGAGATCAACAGATTGAGTGCAAAAATTGTTTCCAACGCTATATGTGATACTATTTCAGTGATTACTAACGAGAATTATGATCCTGAGGAGGTTTACACCTGTGAAAGTTATTGATAGATATATTCGGAATAAAAGTTATTCTACAGCCAGCACTTTCTATGCGAGGACGATCATCTCAATTCGACTAAGGGCACGCCCAGATGCTCTTGATAGTACAAACTGGCAATAAGTTTATACATGGAACTTGCGGCACCAATCGAATTCTCGCTGCATATCTCGACTTTATAGTCGAAAAAATTGTCTATTTTCGTAATTATAATCATTATAATCACTCGATCTCGTAGGACAAGGCCATTGAGTAATAGCAACAGCTTCTTGGTGGAAGTTATTCATCTGCAACGTTCCATCACCAATAAGAAGATCTATCATTTATTAGGATGAACTTAGAAATGATATCTATGATTGAAATTGACTGCCCGTGGGAAGGAATCTCCCCTGGCTCAGCTTTGGAGAAACTTCCCTCTGGATCAAATTTGGCTAAAACTTTGGCCAAAGCTTGGCAACAAGTTTGGCCTAAGAAATACATGTGATGAATATTTGCTGTGTCAGTAACGAGATATCAAAATAGTTTGTGATTTGGATCAACTTCCTGTTCGATCCGTGGCTGAAAAATTGTTAGGAAAACAAGGCCTCTACATGCAAACCCGATAATTCGTCATGTTCCAGTCACTCGTTGGAATGAAGTTGAGCCCGGAGGAAATTCGGGAACAGGCGGAACTCGTCCAAGCAAAAAACCTGCCCGGAAAACTACTATATTTTTCCCATGACTGTTTCATGACAATCGTTGGTTTCAGCAGCAATTCAATGGGTACATTTTTGCAGATATTTAGAGGGGAACCGGCTCGGTTTGGGGGGGGGGGGGGGAGATTGTCATTTGTTCTACCAAACTCGAGCCAGAGTTCGGATTGAGGTCGCCCTAAACTTGGCAAAGTTTGGCTGAATTCCATGCCCAAGCTCGTGCCAAACGTGAATATTTTTTTGAGAGTCTGACTGCTCAAGGTTCACTCAATCTCATGGGTCAAGTTTGGCCCAAACTTGACACGAAGAAAACCGAGACAAAACAGTCTCCAAAGCTGAGCCAGAGGTGATTTTTCTCACACGGGTTTTCTTGGTTAGGAATGGAATAGGCTCAGATATTAGTGCGCTAGTTATCAGAAAGACCTGACATGCGACATGATATTCCATCCTTCCTCAAGTATTGAGATGATATTCCATGCAGTCTGATAAGATCGTAATTCGACCATTCTGTGATCCTCCAGAAAGTTAGCCAACCTTTGACATGGCCATGGCCATCGTCTTCTGATGGCAATGGAAATTCTAGCCTGGCAAATAGTTTCCACATTCAGATATAAATAAAGGTCAGCCTTGCTCCTCTTGCTTATTGGCGCATCGTTATTCCACATGACATTGTCGTAGCTCGAAATTCAGATTTGAATAATGGCTTTTGGGCGTAGATTCGAAGGAGAGAAAGGAATAAGCAGAGCAGAAGCACGTATTGGCTATACGCATCGCTGGACACATGTGCAATCGCATATACAGGTAAGTGAACGAACGAGGACGATGCTTTGTATGAAATTTTGCCAACCGCTATATATGACATCCATTCACTGGCATCCGTTGAACATTGATAGAATGAGACTGAGAGCAATTATGGCCCCGCGAAACGTTAGAACACGCTTTAATCGGCAGGGTCATCGCAGTGGTCTGTCGTTGTCAGACTTGGATGAATCGACCTCTCGTCCTGCATCCGCAGACTGAGATTTGAATATATTATTGGGATGAATGAAGTGTTCGAGTTCGTATAATGGGTCAATATCTGAATTTAGTTGATCCTTTTATATTAAAGATTCCATGGTGTGATCAACTGGGTCCACTATTTAATGTCCGAAATTATCTAGTCAGTGTCATTACTGACTAAAAAATGCAAACAATACTGCATGACAGAGTGTCGGTCAGAAAGAGTTCTTATGGACATTCTGATGGAAATGCAGTGAACAGGGTCGAGGTCACCACAGATAGAGTCAAATGATATTTTTGAACTAATGAATACGTTCATTGAGCATGTGCCAAGATACGTCTTCAAATGTGTCGAAAAGACTCAAATTTCAACATGAGGGTTGATTGTCAAAATAATCAATTCTACAATCGTGATTTGAGTTTGAGTACCCAGAACTCTGCTTTCATGAAAATATTTTCCTTGCTAAGTGAAATCGAGAATCTGTTTTCTGAGTCCACCTGGAACCCGATATCCTATCACCAAGCTCGAAGGGACTTGAATCTTAACAAATCAGGGTTGATCGCCAATAAGATCAGCCCTTTACTCGTTATCAAATGTGATTTTGTTCCCTTAGAATCACCCAACTCAAATTTGCAGGGAACTCTTCTTGGGAAAAACAAGACGAAAATAATTTGATTCGAATCATGTGAATCAATTGAGAATTTGCGTAGCGATAAATCTTGTTCTGAACTCACTTTTTGGCACCATCTTGGATTGGTGCTGCTTACGATTCTCCAATTCTTATTTGATACCAAATCACGGGCATTGGAACATTATTCTCCATGGCAATTCATTATCACAGTTTACTCTGTCAAAAATATGAAAAATAAACTAGGGAAGAGTTCAGTTTACAACCGAAATGGAGTTGTGAAAAACCCGTCTCGCATTTGTTTATCTATCCCTAATAGGACACAACAGTTCCATCAGAAACCTTCTCCGAGAAAATCGATACTGAACGACTGAATGACTCCTTTCGAATCAATCTCGAAGTCGAATATAGAATCAAAAAATTGATCTCATTCAAACATCTGGAGTTGAATCGGTTCTACAGAAGCTACAGACCCGTCCCAGCCCTACGGCTCAATTTTTTCAAAATACGAAACCGCTGGGGTGTAACCAAAAGACTAATCTCCAGCCGAAATGGTACAATACTCAACATCTAGAGGGATCTGGCAAATTTCATATGATCGCGATGGCTCATACTGTCGCCATCTGACAGAAAATTAATTATCTCATGGAATTTAATTGATTAGCCCGTACATCAACAGTAGCCTGAGAGTAGAAAAGCTACCATCCTCGGAGTGGACGTCGCGCAAGCTCAAAAGCTCACCAAAAGCAAGAGGTAGAAACAGAAAATACTTGGGATACGTAAATACGTATGGCCATATTCTCATAAGCTCGAGTGTCGAAAAGCCCCGTACCGGACAGCTGGAAAGCTAAAATTAAACAAAGACGAGCCCTCGTGATTAGCCACGTCTCACCCTTATACACCGAAGAGACGAGTACACGTCGGATATGATAGATACGATTTGTAGTCACCCGACCATTCGGGAATATCGCTACGTTTGCCATTGCTCGCAAACTTGCCTCTTCGGCTTGGCCCTTCAGTTCTGAATCTATCCCTACCCCTCACATACATAACCTCTATCTCACTCTCTCGTCTTTCTATGTAAATTCCGCGAATTAATCTATGCCAACAGCGGTAATAATGAGGAAATGTTTCAATCTCGGTGATGTATGAACTATGGACATCGAGAATAGAAGGAGATATGGAATGATGCGAGAGCTTTGCCATTTCGGATGGACAATCGAGAGACCCTTTTGCTTACATATAGAAGTGTTAGAGAATTGAGTAATGTAGGTATTTGTGTGAGATGCTTTTGAGTACCTAACGATCGAGCTTTGGTGCTACCGGTCAAATGGAAGTCGCTTTGTGGACCCTTGCTATTTGCTCGAGTGGCTGTTGTTCTTTGCGTGGCTTTGGAATATTATGATGAGCTCAATTTGGAACTATTTTGATCCTCTTCCCAGCTTCGTATTGAAATGTTGAATAAAAGTCAAGATATTTTGACGGATTCGGGAATAATCTTGTCAAAATGATTGGTAGAACAGCTCAAGGACAATAAATTGGATAGTAATATAATTCGATTGAGGCGTGATCAATGATCTCGATGACGTCTACATCATCAATCCCTCCACTGGAATAGGCCCCGTCGCGTCGATGAGGCCCACGCACTCAACTCTGGGTGTGGTGGTGATCAAAATCTCTTATAGGCCCCACCAGTGGCACTCATCGCACAGAAATCCCAAACGCGATTTCACCGTCACAGTGAAATCGTTAATCAATCGAAAATTTTCGAATTAAAAACTCGAATATAGCTAGTAGATTTCCTCTTTGATGAATCAAAAATTCTTCTTCCATCAATGCTGATCCTTGCTGTCTGTGGCATCAGATAGATTCGTTTGAAGTGCAATTTGTGTGATTCTATCATGAGTGAACAACGTTATCACTTGGAAGTTGAGACGTTCAGTTGTGACTAATTTTGATCAATGTTGCATGAAGATTCATCGAAATCTGAAGCTTTCGAATTCGAGTCTATTCTACATTTTACGGGTTAATCGTGAAAATTATTACATCACGTCCACAAAAACAAGCTTCCCATACCTGCACATAGATATCAAACACAAGAACGAGAAGACGGAGAGCAGAGAAAAAGGGGAAGATGGGTGAACATATCCGTCGGGTCATGCGATCAGTCTCTGACAATATTCTTAAATGAGCCTCATGCGTCTCCGCGTCTGCATAAATTACGTATTCAGTGTACGTGAATCTCTCCCCCCTCTCCTCCATCCCTTATCCTTTCTCATATTCGCATATAGGAAAACACATTGGAAGATTACCCTTACCAGTTCTCTCTCGTTCATATCACGTATTATATACGTGTCGTAGAAAATTTTCACCCTTTGCCAGTCTACAAAGTGTACACGCATACGTCCTGAGCAAGGCAATATTAATATCTCTAATCATTCAGCGCTGCCTTTATGGACCCTTATCAAGCGGTGCCATATACCTACATCCTCTTATACTTCATCCTGGGCGCTGCCGTTACGTT
Source organism: Eretmocerus hayati (assembly GCA_029851415.1). Lineage (NCBI taxonomy): Eukaryota > Metazoa > Arthropoda > Insecta > Hymenoptera > Aphelinidae > Eretmocerus > Eretmocerus hayati. The sequence continues at coordinate 183,597,974 of CM056742.1, forward strand.
CTGATTTAAGCCGTTTGCCCGCGGGAAGCTTGCGAGATCCGTCGCGTCGCTCAACCACACCTATCGTGTCTCAGTCAAACGTACGAAGCCCACCCTTCATCGTCCTTCCGCGTCCGACTAACAGCCACGATTTACAATTGTATAATTTGGCAGATTTGCCACCATAGATGTTTAGCTCAAATTGTGAAGATTATGAAAAAAAAAAACCAATTTTCCGTTGACAGATGATTTTTCACTGATGAGAGTGGTTGAATGAACAATAGTGAGAATTTCCTAAATGAGACAGAAATGTTTCCTGACTTTTTCACCCGGATTTCACCCGACTATCCGCAGAAACTTGTTCCAAAATGACTGAATATATCGATCTGAACTGTAGATTCTCCAAATTGAGAAATTTGTGACTCGCTGATCATGGACCGGGTGGACCAACATTTGCTAGTTTCTTCCCATTAACCTTTCAAAGGGTGCTCAGTTTCTTTGGGAAAATTCAAGAAGAATCCTGTCCAGTTTCTTTTGACAAGTGAAACTTGGAGGCAAGATCTTAGTATTATTCGTGGAGTCAATCCGAGTCTAGGGATTCCAAGATAAATACCCACAGCAAAATTCTAAGCAAGTTTTTCTACAAATGATTCTTGAATTTTGACGCCTGAATGTTTCACAAAAGTTCAGACCTCGGATAAGCTATTTCCGGAAACTATGAAATCCATACCTTTACGGATTCTCATTAAGTTTTGAGGAGGAAACCTGTACATTCTTTTAATAGATTTTTCAGACAATGTCGCAACCAAAGCAGCTCGTGTGCGCAGTCCAAGTGGAATTTTTCGTAGATCTCCATGAGGATAACACGAAATAGAAATCTTATTTCTGTTTTTCAATATGACTTATGTCATTGTTCATCTCTCTATTTTTCATGCCACCATCCTAAATCCACGTTGTCACGACCACAAAAGTCCTCATGTGATGTGTCATGAGTATTGGTGGAAGTATTTCCTAGATTACACCTGTAGAAGCCTAAGAAAGGTCACTAGACTGTAGACACCTTCAAGATTGTTATTGAATCTCATGGACAGGGAATGGTCAATCGAGAGAATTCAATGAACATTTACGTGTAAGTTCACTGAAGTAAGTGGAAAAATGTCTTGAGGGTCGGAATTTATGGTAAATGTCTGTGACTTTTTACAAGGATTGTTTGTGAACTTTTCTGCGTAAGAATTTTCGGTGAATTTCTATGGGAATTTGCTAGAATAGGATCATTTTGTAGGAAACCACCAGGTATTATGAGAAACCAGAGACAGATTATAGGGATTATTCCATACCTTGATGGAGAAGTACTAATTTTTTCTGGCCACCTATCGCCACTTGCAATGCAACTTGACCAGTTATTGGAAAAAATGCTCACCATTCCTACAGGTTACTTGTGCTGCAAGAATGATAAATTAATGCGACAGTTAGGAAGTATCCCTGACAGGTAAAGGGTCATACAGCAGTCTTGGAAAACCCTATCGAATTATTGAATATTAAGAACTAGATTCTGCAATTTTAGTGACTCTCGGTATCAGAAGGATTCCCGAACACGTCTCGAACTCCGGCATTACTCAAATTCATGTCAGACTCGACAATGAGCTTGCAGTGAAGCTAGCACAAACCAATCCACCATCTCAACTTACTCGGGCCATTGGCCAAGGAAAACAAAGCTAAGCTCAGACTCTATACCCAACTCTTTGAAAAATAAAATATGTAGTCCCGAAAGCTCAGCGTTAACTAAATTAAGACGCGTGGCGATTACACTAATCATCGCGGACAAACTCAAACTCTATACCAGAGCAGCTGATGTAACAGTGCTCAACGAGCCATGCAAGCTTCGCCATCACCACGACCAAGCAAGTGTATTTACAAGTATAAGTAAGCACGTAAGTATTCCGACATATAGTATATATGCCCAGCCAAGACTGAACCAGAAGCACGACGCGTCAGCGCAGCGTAATTAATGGCTCGTCTATGCACATACCCTTACATCTTCATCTACACATATGCACAGAAATACACACGTACATATGCAAGGGCATGATATAGTCTATCCTTTTCTAGTCTACTAGTCTATCCATAGCTGAATTTTGCAATTCCTGAAGGTGACGTCTCATCGAAATCGGTATATTTCAGCCTCTCTCGGGTTTAAGCCAAATTTTGCCCACGTCTCGCACGTATGGCAACTCTCTATATGCAAATATGTCTGAGTCTGTTATGATGGTCAGAATAACGCGAAGCTTGGATTAGCCGTGGTTAACCATGTGGCATCGTATCAGAAAGCTCGGTGTCCTATCAGCTTCGTCCAGTGGACAGCTTTGGCCTCGTTATAAATAGCCGCTTTGATATGATGTCCATACTATCCATAACGCCTTCCTTACTTATATCTACATCCACTACTACCCTTCTAAATATACTGACATGAATGGATATTTTGGTGAGGTTAGGTTGAGTTTCGGAGCTATCTTTTCTCATGGGATTGGAAAGAGGGAAAGATGACTGAGGGAAAGGGAAGCACCGAAAATCAAAGGATTAACGATGCGTATATGGGCAAATCTCACGAAGTATGCGGTTTGGCCGAACAGGCCTATTTTCACGTTGTCAGAACAACAGTCGCGTTATTTCCGCCGCTCGCATTAGATCATTTTGAAGATCTACTCATATTTAATAGTTCTGCATCATTCAGAAGTCTAAAAATTGCTATAGAAAGGTACTGGGAGACGCTTCTTCGTGACAAAATCACAATTTTCGACCGAACAGGGCCATAGTTCTCTCACGCCTTAGCTCGCCACAGGCGGGGCGGTTCACCGATCGGTCTGAAAATTGGATATGTGATGGATTATAATACATAGAAACATATAATTTTCGCCCGAGGCTGTGCCTATCAATGCGTCGGAGTGCCGATGATTCGTTGGAGCGAACTCCGATTCTACATTTTCTCCTGTATCGCTCTTCTAATGGATGCAGCACTCGGGGCGGTGAATATTTCGTATCTGTAGAAACGACATATTATTCTACATCCAAAAACCTACAAATCTAGCCCAAGAACGATAGTGTGCTCGATTCCGCACGACGATGCGGCTTGAAATGAGAAAAGTTATTTTCGCGTAAATGGGGTCAAAAAAATCGTTTTTCGTGTAGCACACGAAAATTTCGATTCCGTTGGGATGGAAACCACGTGTAAACTGATATTTGTACCTCAAGAAATGCCTATGAGAATCGCCCCTACTACAGCCTCATATCGGTCGCGATGCGAGGCTTGTGAGGATCGACAAATGACGAAAATGAGCGTTTCGACGGTTGAGGCACATCTACATTTTGTACCACAGACCTTCAGAAAACACTGTAAACCATTGAACTCATCTCTCTTCTTCTATTCCAACACCAAGGATGCCATGTATTCACATACACACGAGCCAATTAGAATTACGAAAATATGAGGGTCCCACGCAAATACATGGGAAAAACTTCTACACCCTCACAAATCCACGGCGGGGCTCCAAAATGATTTACGCAAGTATTTCATCATTGTTTGAGCATTACTTGGACCAAACAAAAGTTTATCGGAGATGTGCTGCCATTCTGGAAATTTTCGAAATTTCAAAGTCGAAACCGCATAGTTCCTGAGATTTGCCCATATATCTACGAGGTGAAGGATCCTGACCTTTGCTTTGGAAGGTTCAAATCGTCGTATAGCCTGATGCTTCGAGAGATTCTGTACTCTCTTTCTCGACGACGAGTAATATCGCGAAATTGATATGGCAAAGCTCTTGAAAATGCCTAAGAGTAAAGAGAAATGAGGAGTGAGAATAGCAAGAGATGGGTCTGGTGCGTTATGCAGTATAGACGAAACGATGGGGATGAGGAGCGGGTGAAGCTCTTTTGATCAAGTGAGTATACATCGGAAAAAGGTGATGGTAGCGATGGTATAGGGCGAGGGGATTCGATGATGACGCTTTGCTGAGTTTTGAGGGTCCTTTTAGTATTAACTTTGCATCTCTGATGGTAGAGCACTGAGCTATTCGTCAGTGGTTTTGCACCAAAATTCTGGGATAAAAATGTCCATGAAGTCTAGCTGAATATTTCTCAGGATTATGTATCATACAAGATAGATCGATCAATGCAGTGGAACTGTCGATAAAAATGCGAATATTCCCATTTTTTCACCCTGTTCCCGCTTTCACGGCCTTACCCTTGCTACCACCATGGGCGAGAAGCAGAGATACGCCTTGCCAGCGCGTCGTCTTGAATTACAGCCAGTCCCGGGTCTCGTGAAATCCGAGGAGGACTGGGCCCCAGCCGACTACCGACTTTCGGACCAGCCAGCAGCACACAATTGAACCCGCCCCTCAGTGAGCGGGGGAGTGCGGCTTATGAGTTCATTAGAACTTGGCTGGAGCTCGGTGAGTCCTAGGTTCCCCAGATGAGTCTTGTGGGGGCCGCACAAGGCAACTCCGCTACGAGTCCCTAAACTCATCTGATCCCCTGGCATTATGGCTAGCGTGATGGCCTTCTGGAAAAGCTGTGCGGACTCTGCACTCCGGCAGGTGCTGACTGGGGCCGGCTCTAGTTTGCTAGACTCCAGGGCTGGCTCCTCCCTACCAAATTTGAGGCGAGGCTCAGGTGCGGTGTCCTGTTAAAATGGTCAAGAGATTCGTCACACCCAGGGAACTTAGACCAAAATCCAAGGCTTCGCTTGCGGTTGTCGATGGAAATGGTGGGGTTTCCCTCTCACACGTTCGCTGCAAAGCTCGAAATCGAAGTTCCGTATCTATGTGAGGCGGGATCCATCGATGAGTTCGGCCCAATGTTGAATTCTACCTATAGAATCTCTCAGTACATTAGTTTCAAGTATTAAGGTTTGCTGTCCAGGCTGTCGAAGGATTTTGGAATAGATTTAGATAATAGACTATCCTATTTGAGGTTTTCTAGACCGAAGTTTTAGAAGACCATAGCCATGATGATAGGGATTTAGAGTCGATTCTGCCATAATGAGAAAATTTTCTATAGTATCCAAACCATCGTTCAAGATGTCTTCGTCTGATTCCAAACGATAGTCGTGAGTGAATGATGGTTGAATCAAGTCTAGACAATCCTCTTTCACCCCGCTCCGCCTGCACTATAATTCTCATCTGCATTTCCAAGTCGATATTCCTCATAAATTCAGTGTTTCTCTAAGAAATTCATGTGGACATATCATATTTTTCTCTCAGTCTCATGATACAGTCTACATCAAATTCGATTCCTTTGAGTCCATTAGCAGCGCATTCCCTCGAGGCATACTTTGGCTAATATTCTTTCCAAGTTCGATAGCTGATTTACGACTTGGAACTCAATGCATTATATACTTTATAATGGACTCACACAAAAGAGATGAATGATTGCTTTCTATCGAATGTGCAATATCCTCAGACTCTAACCTTCTCTCAAAACTTCTTCAACACAACACGTGCCCTGAGGCGCTATCATATCTTGTTCAGTATACCCATATGCCATTCTTCAGTTATCGCCTAAAGTTGGGATGAGAAAATCAAAGTATTCTCATAAGGCTGCATAATCCACGATATTTCTATGGTGTGGATTCTCACATACCTGCCGAAGACTTGTTCTGCATTTTTGTGATGCACATCCAAAATTTTTGAAACTATTCGAGTTATTTGACACATCTCAGGTACTTTGTTATCTTACTCTACGCGCACACGTGTTGGATTCACAAGAACAGAATTAAAAATTCAGGTAATCTGGCTGTTTTTTGTGAATAAATTATTTTCGGGATCAGATAACAAAATCTCAGAGTTCTAGAAGAACAGAACTAAACGCAGCGTGGGGGGGGGGGGGACATTTATACATCCAGAAGTGCAAACTTCATCGAAGACTCGAAAGCAAATGTCATTTTTAATGAGGCCAACAAAGAAGCACATGAGTATCTATATGCAAGTACAGGATCAGTGAAATAAATGCATCGGAAAAATTTTATCTCAAGCTTCCAAATGTGAAAAGATCGAAGAGGAAAAGAAATACAGCCATTCTTCAACGAAACTATGGTGGGCAGGTGAGGAAAGAACACTTTTGAGAATTCCTGACTAAAGGTTTCAACTCGTTACTGATTGGCTACCAATAAACTCATAAAAATGAGCTCAATTCTACCACTTTGTGCCGAGAGCGATCTAACTTCAAAAGAAGGATTCATCCTGATCAATTTTCACAGAATCGTTGCTCTGCAACCTTGATCCGATATATCATGATTTTATTATCACAGGCAACAAAGTCCTGAGCCTCCAAAAAAGGCTTTACTACTCGGGACCATCAAGTCATTATAATCTATGGGTCGTATTCGGCAAAAAGTTCATCTAAGCCAACGACCAGCAGTAAGATATACGATGCACTTTTGGACGTTCGAAGAGTTCACGAGCTTTTTCTCCTTGGGTTAGAAGAGACATCAGCTCATCGTTCACGCGAAAAGGGAATCATCACCCAAGACTTAATAAGCGCCCCCAAGGCTAGGAGATATTGGTGAGATGAACGTGCGAAGGATAGATGGATGGAGAGAGGAGAACAGGACATCACGATGATGTGCCCTCGACGTAGATGATGCGAAAACTTTGACGTATTAGTTCCTTAGCTTGCTGATCCACCGACTCGTGTCTTATATTCACGTGGAAAGTTTTGGAAGATATTTTGATGTCTTCTCGTTTCCATCCATCGTTAGCTTTGCAACTTTATGTCCAGCTTTCCGGCACAATTTTCTTTCCTCATTATATTGAAGGATCGTTGAGTGGAGGTAGCTCTGGTTCTTAGATGACAAGAAACACTGAGGTACTTCCCGTAATATTGGTACCGTAGGTTCATCTCGTGAATGCGTTGCAGGAATTTAGTTGATCTTCATGATGAGATTTTATTTGGTATATTGACGATTTTTAGATTTTTCCTGATCTAGATGTCTCCAATGAATGCAATCATGCCAATATTATGGATATTGTGGTCCCATAAGTGTCTCGAGTTCAGAGATAGATTAAGTGGGTACACTTCTATTGTAAATGGATCAATCCTGTAATAATATCATACACGTTACTGATGTTCCAGCCAATTAAAATCTTTGAATTGGTAATTTTTCGAGCTTTTTTATGAGCTGGAGAATATTTTTTCCAATTCATGGAGGAAATAATCTTGATGCACAATTATCCACGGATCCTCTAAAAATAATTTACCCAATCCAAGTGGACGGTCAATATTTATCAGAAGGTTATGAACATCATCATTGACACCGGGTATATCGACCAGCAATATTATGAAAACATGGAAAATTCCGGGATTGAATTCGGAGCTGAATAATCTGGAAGCCAGTGATTTCGTTGAAAACCCTGAAAACTCAGTTTTTTGAGTTCACCAAGAGCAAAGGTGAATGATTTGTGAAAAGTACATCAAATTAGGTTGACATTTAGTCGAGTGGTTGGAGGTGGTTAGAAAGACCATTGAAATTTTAGATTCCAACATTGACTCTTTTCAAGTATCCCTCATCTTTACCCGGTACCTTTTCCTTACGCTGAAAGTCAGATTATTCAATAATATTCAACATGAAAAGAAATACCGTACCAAGCTTTTGAAACCCTTGAAAGAAAACTGTTACTTATTGAAAAATGATTTTACTCTATTCTATCAACAGTACATCATGGACTTGGATATCTTCCATTCTTAAATTGAATAACCTGGAGAATCCAGGGATTTTGTTTTGGCTGACTTAGTAAACAGCCTGACTGAGTCATACATTTCTCGTCCTATTGATCACAAATAATCACGATCAATACCTTTGGATGTCTATCCTACAACCATCTCATGGGTCATCACTTGAGCATCCCTGTATCTCTGCAAGACGCGTGTACCAAGAAGAGTTGAACCATCACTGCATTACTGACACGCATCAGGCAAAAGTCAGACATACGAAAAGGGGGCATACAGAGAGTGAAGAGAGGAAGCTGGGCGCCATCGGGTCAGTTCAAGTGGCGAGCGTTCGTTCATTAACACTTGGTATGGGTATTATAGTAAATGTCTACGTACGGAGGGGTCGTGCAGAAACTGATGCCGGCCGGCAGAACGAATCTTCTCACAAACACACACACACACCCATAGAGGTCATTCATCGTTAGCTCAACTGCTTGAATGTGCAATCATCAGAGAGAGAGAGTTAGCCAGTATCATCCAAGCGCCACTGCATGTATACCAGAAACAGAAGTCGGCGCATCTCTTTGACTCATGAGTATGCGATAATACGACTGATTGACTGGAAATAAAAACAACAAGAGGTCGTGGCGCTTGGACTAATTGGTGACTCATATTGATTAGATTTTTTCTTCTTCTTGTCGGATACATGTAACGGAAGGCTATCTTTGTCATTTGTGATCTCATCTCAGCCATAAATTATTCGTTATTTCCATATATTTGCCCGACAGACACCAGGAGTGAATGATTCTTCAGACAAGTGAGTGAGATGTGCGAGTATTAACGCCACGGGTTAAGAGTATCGTCTCAGTAGAGCCGATAATTAATTCAGACTGAGAGGCGACAACATCGAGACTTGCGTCATATATGCATGAGTGGATGTCTCATCTCTGTTTACTATATTGATTAAGCTTTTGTATCTTCTTTCGCTTGTGTTTACGTTAGGCATGCCTTTACGTTATGAATATTTTAAACGTTGACTGGGGGAGGGGGGCAGTTTTAGTTAATTTTCAATCGGTTATGATCTCGACTTCACTCTCCAATCTATGCAACTGTAAAGGATTAAACTCGATTCGGACTCATTATTCATACCCTCAGCAAACTAAATCAACGAGGAGTATCAGTATTTAGGATAACTCTTGAAGCAAATATGAGTCATCAAATTTGGAATTGTGAAAAATCATGTGTCCCACCAGCGGGTTGCATCGTGGTTTCTTTCCTGTGTGCGACAGGTCCCAGCGGTGGATCCCGCACAATTTCAAATCCCAGAATATGTAAATCTCCAGTATACAGAGAAGGATTGTGAGACCTATCGGTGGGGCCCACCGCAGCGGATGTGTTGATCATCAGTGCGATGGATATCATGTCATTGAGATATCAGGGTTAAATCGTGGAATGGATAGCGTTCAGAGTATGAACATCCAATCTCATTTGAATGAAAATTGGAATCTTTGAGTCGGTCTCTGATTCCTACAATTGATCGGGCGAGCATGAACCGTCCAATTAGGATATTTCTCTGAAATCATAAAATTTTATATTTGCAGAAAATTGACAATTCTATCATGGTTTTGAGCATGGTCCCCTACTCTGTCCCGATCAGCAAACGAGAAGTCTATCATCGTTTCGTAATGTTCGAGATGAGAAATGTTCCATAACCTACTACATTGAAACGAACACCAAACACACAGTCACATATCCTCGGCATCTGACTAGTTCAATTCGTAGAGCTCTACATGCATTGCTACCAATCGCAATCAGCATCTGCAATGACGAGCAACACAATCAATAATTAACTGAACAGTAATATCAGTCAACAACGAAAGTGTCGTTAATCAAACGATCAGATGATCCATTTGTCCGGTGTGTGTGTCTATAGGCATCAACTCGTGATGATGGTGAATTGATGCATGAGGGACTTGTGTGTATAAGTCATGCTACGGTCACTGTACGACACCCTCGTAACATCGATATGACCTCATAATCTCTCAGCCTGGTTTAGTTGTTTGTCATCATTGCTTGTGCTCAAGCTGAAATTGTACATGTGAGAGTATGGAGTATCTTACATTCAAATTGAAGTGGATGTTTCTCCGTTTCCAGACCACCTCTATACTCCATATCTAGATTTAGTATATCACTCAATCCACCTGCACACTTTACCTATAACTAGCGTTGCGCCTCTGTCGCTACCGCCTCTTCGGGTTGTGAGTGCTCTCGATAAGTCCGAGGCCTCTAAAATGCTTTTTCAATTCAATAATGCTATTTGTAGGATGATGAATCATGATGAATTCATGGTATTGAGAATAAGCTTCTCATGAAGTTCGTAAAGATGAAATTCTCTTATACTGGTGCCGCTAATGGTTATGATTAACCTCCAGCCCATCTAGCCTCTCACTCATCGTTCTGTCCACCCGCTTGCCTGGACATCAACCTCCCCACCTACCGGATCTCCCGCACCCCCACCGAGACCCCCACCCATAACCCATACGCCCACGAATTATATTTTAGCCAACCCAGACTAGCCCAGCTCAGCCTACACTGTGAAAAATTTGTGAGAAAAACTTCCCTCAACCACTGGTTTGGGCCAAAAATCAACCGGCTAGTTGATGATCAACCATCTGGTTGAATATTGGGGTCAACCACTGGTTGACTTTTCCCCCACAACGAATATATAAGAATGAATGCGGCGCCCACGATATTGGTCGATGGTGGTCTCTGGGGTGACACTTTTGAGTCGGAAAAACAAGTTTCGTCATGTTTTTTCACAAAAAAAGAGGAATATACATCAGCACCGGTCGCGTATGGACGACAATGCGGGTTGCCTGTCCTGCAGGGGTTGAATACACGTCGTGAGGCTGGAGGGATGAATAGATGATTGATTGATTGATTGATTGAAGAATTTATTGAGGGCAAAGGGTAGACCCTATTTGCCCAATTTGAGTTGCATATGAGAAACATTATGTGACAATAGGTGAATAACTGACTGAGTAGGTTACTTGAGTAATGCTTGATATATATACCTACGAGATGCAGGAAATAATGTACAGTGATATCTGAATGTAGAAGTATCTTATAAACGACAGCGACTAACCTAAAATTATAACGACCTACGCGAATTCACTCTCTTATACGTGTCCAACTGTCTAGGCAGAGCAAGTTTTCCTGTTAACGCAGGTGGAATCAAATCAAGGTGCTTTTTACGGGCTCTCAAAACCTGATCTTGTACATCGCGTTCCAAAAGTATCGCTCGAAGATGGCGCTTGAATGTGTCAGGACTTTGTTTTGCAAAATCTATTTCGGAAAGAGTGTTGAAAAATTTGGAAGCGACATAAGTGAAGGACTGATTCAGGGCTTCGCTACGAGGTGTTTTGTACGGCATAATGGGTTTCTTGTGGCGTTCTGACTGACGCACTGACGGGGTGTCCGATACTAACTTGAAACGCGGTCTCAAGAATGCGGGAATATTGTGGTGTATTATCGAGAAGGCTAATGTTCCGATGAGATATTCTCGACCGTTGGGGTACGTTTTTTCTAATCCAGTTTTCCTAAAATCTGTTTTTCTAAAGTCTGTTTTTCTAATGGAATCCGTTTTCTAAAATTCATTTTTCTAGGCAATCTGATACGCGTCTTCCGGACGGACAAATCTTCGCTAGACGTTTAATCATTAGAGTTTCTAGAGGCAGAATCTTCCTCGTAATTTCAGTACTCATGGGCAGGGTATTATATCAATCAAGTATTGAAGTGTTCATGATTGGTGCATCGAGGAACAAGATTGAAGCTGAACATTCTGGAAGAGCATCTAGTCTTGTGGTAGGGAATAAATTCCGTTCAATGGAACAAGCTCTAGTAGGATTTTGAATTTTTGATTATTTTGAGATATGTTAATGACCCTGGCTACCATCTGCGTTCTGCGTTCTTGGTACAATCACGATACTATTCCATTCCGCTTCAAGTTCATGAAGTCTTTGCTCGCTTCCGAGCGATTGGATTCTGGTCTGATCAGCAAGCTAAGATCAAATCAACCGCTAGCAAGCAAGGAACTCTACGAATGAGGTGTGGAATTCCTCATGCGATTTCGTGTAGGCACACGAATGTTGGAAAGTTGTATACAAGATATTCTCAACCCTCTCGGTACGTACATTGGAACAATTTCTTTCATAGTTCGATTTGAGCTGGATTCTATTGCGAAGGTTGACATTTATTTTTAAAAAGAGTCCCTCTTAAAAATTCACTCCTGAGTCATTTTGCTAGTATAGCACACGATAGCAATTGGCGTTATCAATATTCTCGTAATACCCCGATACAAGACCTTCCAACACTTCAAAGTCAGACCCGGAGGCGATAATAATGGGTAAATCGCGACACGAGTAATTCAGAGTGGATGACGGTAATTTGCCTCGTGAGGGTACATTACTCTTGAACTGCGCGGTAAAGTGAATCGGCTAAAAATCGTGCACATTGTGGTTCGGCATATAAGAGTCGGTGCCAGTCTTTGTATTACCTGTGTACTGTACCCTTTCATGACAGAGGAGAGCGTTGAAAAATGTCCAAACGGCCACGCGGTATCTGTAATGTATGGACAGTTGAAAGCTTCGCCGAGGGCAAAAGTATCGCTTAGAGTATATTAAATTCCTAGAACGTACATTATCGCAAGATAGATCGGTATCGACGCCCGAGTCGAAGCTCTTTTAACGGCATTTTGAGGTCATTTCTCACGAGGCTTGCAATACGTATTAATGGTAATCGCGCAATTTTGTCGAGGCCGACGTTAGTTGTGATCTAGAAGGCAATCCATATGATCAGAGGAACATTTAGATTCCTATATTTCGTCGATGGTGGCGATGGGTGGTATTCTCAAGGGTATTTTTCAGGTGCCCTGAGTCTCACCTATCAGAGATCTATAGAATCTTCTGATCAAAAGGCATCGATTTGTCGAATATCTGATTCGATTTTTCTTTTAATTACCAAAGGATTAGATACTGTGGACTATGAATAAAATGTACATCACAATCGAGAATCTGTATGTCTATCGAGTTTGTTCTTATCAAAATCTCTGTATAGTCACTAGAAATTCTATGACGTGCAAGAATTCAATGATGTAAGGAAGATGGAAAGTCCTCTTGGATCTATCACTTTGGCATAGTCCCTGTGGAAATAAAATGCTTCGTTGACAAAATATGCTGCTGAAAGCGATTTAGCAGAATACTTTCTCTACGCGGTCTCTGATTATGATCCAAACCATTTTTTATTCTCATGAAAAATTAGCATCACAAATCAAATTCTTGCTGAATTTGGTATGAACAAATCACATCATATTGTATGTCCGTGTGAATGTGTATGCGTGTAAGTTTTTTTCCCGCCTCGCATCCTTCTTCGAAGTTTACCTGATCAACTTTTGCCTTCTTAGATATCTTAGAGAATTATTTGAACGCAAGACCCGTGATTCGGCAAGTTTCATCTCCCAGTCATGTTTGATTCTGTTTTGATTTGATTAAAACGAAAATTACTGAATCACTGAGATTGGTCCTGGAATATTTCATCTGGCCAAGAAATGGTTGATTCATGCTCCATTTCATACCGGGGTGAGTGTGTCTACTCATTCGTTTTTGAAATAGCTTCTGACTCGTACGTGGAAGAAAATTACACAAGGGCTCATTTCAAAATCAGACAAATAGCTTCAAAATGAGCACAGAACTATCTCAAAAACAAAAGTGGGTACATCCACCCCGGCTTACGCTAACGTGGACTGATAGAGAATTTGTATGACACATCATTCAACTAGTGCCAAGTTGGTCAATGATTAGATGGCACGTGATGAAGAGTAACCGAATTTCCATCAAAGCAAATTCATCATCAGGAAGAATTGGGACATTTGACCGTTCTGATGAGTATTTCCACTCACGATTCTATTCCAGCGACATCCTCGATCACGCAATATCTCTTGAGAAAGGATACCACATCGCAAGGAGCGATTGATTCGATTCGAATATTACATGTCAAGGACTCGCGGTATTGACTAATGAGAGTGTAATTAGACGCTCGAAAGTATCATTCGACGAAGAAACCATATCCATTCAAGAATATTCTCGCACTTCGCACAAAAGGAGATAGCGAATAAAGAAATCCAAGGAAACAGCTCCCCTCACAACAGTCATGGAAATCGCCACCGAGTGAAAAGCGTCGCACTTTTAGTCTGGGCGCCCACCGATGCTCCCGTGGCCACTTCATTTCCCCCGGAAAATCTTCACGTTGTCCTGCGTATTTTGATGCGCTGAGTCGATTTTTCGAGATCACTCTCCCGAACTTCAATTACTTTCTTTGTTATTAACAAGTTTGTGTGCAAAATTGAGATTTTTGGCAAATATCTCGAGTTACATGCATTTCCCGGGAAAGCTTTATCGGTTCAAAGTTGTAGATCGTGGAATTTTCCACAAGAAAGGTCCTCACAAGTTTCTTGGGAAATGAAAACCCCAGTCGGAATGAGCGTGAAAAGCGCTCGGCACGCTTAACATGCATTTAAATGGAGCCGTCGACAGAGCGCTGTTTGGTGCACTGCCATTTTCACAATTTTCATTCTTTTGCAAAGCGACCTGGCTCATGTTGTAGAGGAACCAGTCTACTTTGATCTGGTATGAATTAGATTTAGAAGGAGTCGAATAATTTTGGACTTTCGACGAGACAGAAGAAAAATCGAGCGGAGGGCCTAGATGTATGCGTGCGAGAGAGGCTCATACACTAAGTGCGTGTGCTTGTCTCACACGCACACATGTATGCCCTCCGCTCGATTTTTTTTCTGTCTCGTCAAAAGTCCAAAATTATTCGGCAGTGCATCAAACAGCGCACGGTCGACGGCTCCATTTAAACGCATGTTAACCGCGCCGAGCGCTTTTCGCGCTCTTTTCGACTGGGGTTTTCATTTCCCAGGAAACTTGTGAGGACCTTTTTTGTGGGAAATTTTACGATCTACGACTTTGATCCAATGAATTTGAGATATTGGCAAAAAACCTCAATTTTGCACACAAAATTGTTAATAACAAAAAAAGTAATTAAAATTCGGGAGAGCGACCTCGAAAAATCGACTCAGCGCATCAAAGTACGCAGGAAAACGTGAAGATTTTCCGGGAGAAATGAAGTGGCCACGGGAGCATCGGTGGGCGCCCAGACTATTTGCTTGAATAAAAAAAAACATAGCGAGAAGCTAATGAGGCTATACGTGCCATGAGACAACGCCCCAATTAACATAAAGCCTTGGACCGCCCATTGGCTGTGGCTTTTATTTATTTATATATTCGTCTCTGGAGAACGACACGCGCGCGAGTGAGAAGAGAGGAAAACAGAGAAAGAGATGGAGGAGGAGGATGAGGTGAACGGAGGTCCGTGTTTTATTTATGGTCTATCAGGTTAATTAATAGCGACCCGATACTTCCAGGACTCTCATCCTCTCTCACTCTCACTTGTGCTATCTTTTTTTTTTCTCTTGCTTTATTCGAATCGAGCAACGACCGATGGCGTGCTGCGGGTGCGCCCTGCGACGACATAGAAAAATTAATTCGGTCATCGGTGAATCGCGTTCCATGGGACTCCCGTGGGATACCATCAGCCACTGTTTTCATAGCCCGCGTGCGATCTCTTTCTCACAATCTATATCTATGTTTATGTTCGATGTCTGACCGAGAGACGCCCAGTTTCTCTCTTTCTGTTCGTATAAAACCACGGGATAAACTTGCTCTCAATCACTTTACAAATTGCTCGAAAACATTCAGGTGGGGCTTCCGTGCCCCAGAGCTACATAATATCCCAAATTTCTAAACAGAGACTCACAGCTGGTTCGACTCTACACGAATTTATTGATTGAACTTTGGAGATTTTGAGAAGAGTAATGGACTGGGAATCGCTCATTGGCTATTGATTCCAGTGTCAATGAGCTGAATTCTTGTGAATGTGTGATTCTTTTTGAGATAATTGTAACCCAAATTCTGTTCACAACAAGCTCAAAATTTCTCCTGCTCTCGAGAATTCCTAGATTCAAAGCTAAGATGAGATTACTGATCACATAAAATTGCAAATAAGAGTTAACGGATGAGATCGATGACAACATACTGATGTTGACCTGGAACATCTTAAATTGTTGACACATCACGTTGATTTGTTTTCTGAAGAAAGATAGATCATCACATCGCTAAAAAGGAGAGAATCTCAGTGAATATCATGTCCTACTTCGAGAAAAAGATTGTTATGAATGGTTCCGAAGAAATACTGACAATATTTTGAGAGAATGTAGAACATTTTTCTTGGTCAGTACTTTTGAGCTGGAGAAACGATAGTTAACCTGAATAATTCACACATAGCTCGAACAATTTTTAAGATCAACTCACTGTTTATTTTGCTTAGCTACCAGATTGTATCCATTCAATGACTCTCTAGTAAACATGAGCCTAAAGTTCAATCAGCGCTAAATTCTTACATTTTTGTCTTTTAATGAGTAGTGAAACAATGTTGATAAATTAGTATTGAATAAATCGGGCTAAAACCATTTATCCTCTCTCCATCGATAACAGCGACAATTTGAGTGGTGTATTCGTTCAAGCAGTAGAGTAAATAATGACAAACAGGTGCCAATCACATATATCATGACCGGCAAGAACAGTTGTCCCATAGAAATTGGCGAGAAAGATCTTGCTTGCATCTGGGTTTCATCATCAGGATCCAGCCATTGATCCACGAGGTAGCTCATAATACCCACTTCATGTAACTTGATAATCCTGGATAGAGGCAAATAATTCAGGCATGATGATCGGCGATATTCTATTATTTTAGATCCAGAACTTGGAACCATCAAAATATTTTTCAGGATCCATAATTCACTTTACCCATAATTTATGAGGCCCGTCTTATTAGAATTCTTAGAGATTCCTGCCGCTACCCAACGTTCAAAGTAACTCATTCCTATAGGTTCAAGTTTGCATTGCAAATCATCATCAATTGGCAAGACATCATATTGGAAAATTGCAGCCTTCCTATGGGTTGGGGAACAGGCTCTTTCCCACATGATTCTGTAGTCTTCGAAATATTCTATTCTATTCGATTTGAGGATTTCACTCGTGATTGGTCTCTCTCCATTCTGTGAATTCCAAGGCAATATTCTCATGCAGAATTTTTTTATCATGTAACAAGTATGATGGAGAAAGATTTCTACTATTTAGACCACATACCGTAAGTCCTACCCTAGTTGAAGAGTGATTGTGTACTAAAATTGTATAGTCTGTGTCATAAAACAGACTCTCTAGATCTTGGAAAGGGGGTATCAAAACACTGTGACTCATGACCACGAAAATTTGTGATGAAAACGAAGCTAGTAAGAACCATGACAACACGCTAATGCTCATGAGAAATATTCTGGAACTCGGTTTGGCAGTTTCAATCTGTAATCCTGTAAGTGAATTCGGATACTTGAATGATTACTCACACGTAGTTGTGATGAATAAGACTAAAATTCCTAGGCTCATAGAGCAATTGCAGGGAAGAATTTCCTACCTCTGCCACAGAAAATCCCAAAATAGTAGAAAAGGTAGTCCAATACGACGAAACTCTTACTGGTATTTTTCAACTGAGTCTTCTCCCGAATCCAAACACTCCAAATACTCGATATCATGTAGAATAATCCAATGAGGTACCACATCTTCTGAGAATAGATATCGAGCATCCAAGTCGTCGAAAAATGACGGGCAGGCTCCACATATAATCTATTTCTATCGGATTGGATGAAGGATGAATACAATAATTCAACTCAGGAAATTAAACTGTGACACTTGCGGAGCGCGCATGCCGAATAAATCCAGCAATTTCATGGCAAATCATACTCCTCAATATTCTTATTGAACCATAAAATAAATAAAAAAAATTGCCAAATCAGTTTCCTGGGATTCTCGAAATCATACCCATATTTGTAGAGTTCCATCGATAAATCAAATGCGTCATGTTTTTCACGATCAATTGATACTATTGGTATGATTAGCTCTTTAACTCCAAGAGTTTCCATTTTTGTGGTGAAGTTAACAGGGTTCATCAGCATGAAGTATTCTGTCAACTGAATCTGTTGAAATTCCAATCTGTACAAGAATGTAAGAGTTCAAGATTCACTCGAGATGGCGCAAAGTTGAATCTATCATGAGTACATGTGCCAATAGATTCTATAGTGTATGGACTCACGTGAAATTATAGAACTCAGCAAGAATTTTCCAAATATCAACTCCAATTCCAGTTACTGCATGTAATTTTTTGTTGTAGATCCAGGTGAGTGGTAGCTGTGGAATCAAAAAGTGAGTTCCTTAAGAATTCATTTTTGGAGAGATTGACATACTTCAGGAGCAACGAGATAGACCGATTCTCCTGCAAGATTTTTCCTGTAGTGGCCCGAATCAAATACCGGGGTTGTATTTGCTGCATAGTCCATTGAGTTTTTACTGAGAAGGAGTGTTTTGGTGTCTTGATTTTGAACTATTACAACTCTCATAATCACGTAATTTGCATTCAAGATCAGAACAATCATGAAGCCAATTATCCTATTGTTTCTATAGCTCAAGTGCGACATAATAGTGCTCAAATTGAGCACTCAATCAAAATCACGATGGGCAGTTACTCTCACAATATCACAGAGGCCGAGAATCATAGGATTGGCCAATAGATCACCCAAATTCCCATATGACTTTGCCCGGGAGGAATCATGCAACAGTTCCTCGCAACAATCTGAGATTTCAGCAACGAAGAATCTATCAATATTATGCTCAGTAAAAGTAACTTATTATATCCTAATCCAATCACGATCGTGACAGTTGATGACTCGTGATGTTTTCCAAGCACTCAATCTCGCGTGTTAGATCAGCAACTCACTTTGAACGATCGATACTTTCAGCTTCAATTTTTAATTCCATAGCTGATCGTATATACAAGATTATGATTGTCCCTCTACGACCTAAATCTGAAGACTGAGTGATCAATACCTGAGATCATGGAATATATCAACTCAGTGGAACCGATACCAATGTGGATTTTCATGTGTACCCTTTAGTGGCTTGTTGATTCGGGATACCTGCTATCGGTTCCACAGAATAACCTCGGAACGAGGGTGAAAATTCGTCGATGGGGGAGAACTCACTGGAACGATCTGTATCAGGACTACATCTAATATATTGAGATAATACTCCCGAAAATTAGCACACAAAATTCTCAGAGAGGCCGATTTGAGAGTTACTCATTCGACAGAACATGAAATTCAACATGACTCCGAATCACTCTTCGAACATAAATTCTTCAAGAATCACAGAGTATGTCGAGGAACATTAAAAAACCATGTTTAATGTCGCGGGAATGTCACGAATGAAAAATCGGCGATGATTTTCGCCACTAATCCACTGCTGGGCTGACAAGCGGGACGACGCGCGGATCACCAAATCTCACCAAATTTTTTTCGAAGGTTGATATCAACTAGAATATGAAGAATCCAGAGTGACTCCGTCAAAAGGGCCTCCTGTTCAGAGCTACAAGCAAAAACGTTAGCATTGCGAGTGAATCTGTACACTTTTCAACGTGGGCCTATTTGAGCAATGCTAATCTCAGTGCCTGTATCTTCGGGCTGGAGGCCCATTTAACGGAGTTACTCTGGATTCGAATTAATATGCTAGTACGAAACTGTACGAAAGTCTTGGCGAAGATTTGTCACCCAAAAGTCATGAGCTCTACTTGTGAATTGGAACCGGAGATTTTAAGTGAAGGATAAGATATGTGTTTCGTCCCCAGTCTTTCCCTCTGAGCTCGTCGGTAAAACGGGTAGAGACCTGTTTTAGATACTATGGTACATTCGAAAGAATATATGTGACTGGGGCGGAACATGTGTCGTATCCTTCACAAAAAATTTTCAGTTCCCACTTACAACAAGAGTTCAAGGTCAGCGAAACACCAATCTCGAAGGAACTCTGGGAATCATCTTGTTTCTGTAAGAGATGGAAGTATTCCCAAGCGTTTAGTCCAATAGGCCTCTTATTTGGAGATAAAGCTATGGATGGTAGCATTGTCAGTGTATATTTGCCATTTTGAAGCGAGCTTCTATGGAAAATTGTGATCGTTATAGCTGTATCTTGCGATGGGAGGTCTATTGGATAAAATCCTTGGAGATATCATCATTTCTCACCGAAACAAGATGATTCTCAGAGTCTTACCAAGATCCATGTTCCGCAGACCTAATGCTCCCCTTGTCAGTCCAGTGGGTTGATGGCGAAAATCATTGACTTTTCTCTCTTACTTGAGACATTTCAATGACATAAGACATATTTTTGGATCCTCTTCGACATGCTCTGTGTTTTCGAGAACTTCATGTTCCAAGAAGATCCGAGTGACACGAGGAATGTCAAATTCCATGTTCTGGTGTACAAGTGATTCTCAAATCGGCCCCTCTAAAGACTTTGAATGAGAACTTTATCATTGCAGCTCGTTTGACAGTTGATCAACTTGATGGGTAGCAATCCTCCTGGTTTAGTAAACTTCATGTAATAAGAATACAAGAGAAACGATTTTGAGATGGGTCGTAGGCAATTCCAAATGGTCTATCTAATTGTTTTGGATGGGACATTTTTTCATTGACGACAATTTGTGTAGCTCATGGTAGATAGAAACTTGAGTCCCAGAGAGATCATGGAAGTTCAATTCAATGGTACAAGGATAACTGGAACATTCTACAGTGTATCCTTTCGAAAGTCTAAGAAATTGGAGGCGAAATATGTTGTTCACTCCAGTGTGATTGTCATAGCATACCATGCAAGTCCATAGTGGCATGATTCTTCGTGTACATGCGAACTGAACATGGCCTCAATGACATCAATTCGAACTACATCACAGAGGTACACCAGAGACCCTCGAGGAACCCAGACTGTCGATGAAATCAGGGAAATCCATCTTCAAGGGAGTCAATATCAACGGAAGTTATCGCTCTAGTATTTTGAATTCATTACAGCTTGATTTCGCAATAATAATAAGAAATTTCGAAGCCCAGAAATCATCAAAGAAACGTTGATTCTTGCTGTCAGCTTACTGACGACAGCACAATAGACTGGCTTGTAGGACGCAATCTAGATGCTCATAATTTGCCTGTCGAACTGCATACTCCCGATAATGTCCTCCTGATGCGTGTGGGGGTGAAACTTTGTGGCCACAATAGCTCAGAGAGTCAAATGGAGCCTCCAGCTAGCAAGTTCCACTGAATGCTGCTGCAGTTCTGCGCGCTTGGGCGCGTAAAATGTTTTACGGCTGCGATCAGCCGTGGAGGTATGAAGTGTCGATAGAGAGAGTGCGGCCAAGATCAAAGGGCTATGAGACCGCAATGGTAGCCCCTCCAACATCAGCCGCAGAGAGCCACATCCATCCAGAATCCTTTCGCGCGAGATGATACGCACCATAGCTCTGCAGTGCTTTGGCCACCTCATCGTTCGCCTGTTGTACATCTGCGAGAGACTGTATGTTGAGAAGCAACGCGTTCACTTTCGCACATTTTGCTCATGCTCGATTTATGCTCGAGCGCAAAATATATGCGTTGAGAATCGCGAAGACAGATTGTCACATCTGTGATGGTTCAGCTGTCTCTGTTTCATTGCTCATTTCGGGATCACTCATCGAGATCTTTGGTTGGCAGCTGTAACATATTCATGATCGTGTAGGCTATTTCTGGATATGATATTCGATTGCTTCTTTGACGACTAATTTCTAATTTCATGGCTGGGGATTTCTGAATTATTTTTGCATTTTATTTGCATTATTGCTAGCCTGGTCTTGGCGTAACCTAAAATCATTAAATATACTTCCGTGACATATCAACTTCTGTTGACGCACGCTAATGTTTCAGTTTCATTGGATCTTTCCATTGGTGACTGAGCCAGAGAATATTGGGAGATTGTACATCGAACCCAAAATAAGTATTCAGATGGAATATGCACGAGGAATCCACAGATCTTCTCACCAGAGTTGTAATAACAAATAGATATAATATTGAAAGCTATTTGCATTTGGAATTTGGTTTTGGAAGTAGACTGACGAGGGTAAATCAACCTTGTGGGTCCTGGATCTTGACAAAACTTTGGAAACTATTTTGTATTGGTGAGAAATTAAAGTACACAGAAGGGCCTTGTCCATGAGGCCTTTCATCCTGAGATTCAGCTATGGAGATTAGGCATTGTCAATACATCTATATGTACGACTTTTTAACATGGGCCTATATGGCCGATGCTTATCTCCATAGCTGAATCTGGGGATAGAAGGCCCATGGAACAGAACTCTTCTGGGTACCTTCATTCCTCCCCAGATCAAAATGATTCCCAGCGTTTCATCAGGATCGAGAATCGCGAGGCTAATGTTCTGTTTGTGAGTTGAAGAAACTGGAATCGAAGAGAATTGCTGTTGAATGAAACTGCTTGGTAGAAGTTTACCACAATCTCTCTTTGAAACTATCAGTGAGAACTCGCTGAACTTCAGTTCATCTAGGATAAGCTCTCACTGATAACTTCAGTGCGTGATTTCAGTGAGTATCCACTAAAATAACTCTGAAACATCAGTGACACTGGGTGGTCGCACCGCGCCATTGTCACTGAATTTTAGTGAGCATAGCTGGAGTCCCAGTGACACCATTCATTGAAACTCCAGTTATGAGGATCCGTCTAATCACCCAAGGTCACTGAAGTTTCAGTGTGACTTCGGTGGATACTCGCTGCAACTACGCCCTGAACTCATCAGTGGAAGTTGATATCAGATCAAGTGAAGTTCAGTGAGTTGTTACTGATGCTTTCGGAGAGAGATCATTTCAATTATTGTGGAATGTATTTACTCTGGGTCAAATTTCAAGATCAGCATGAATGTCTTTTCGACAGTCACATACTGTGATACGAAAGCAAAAACATTGAGAACTCCACTTATTGTTAGTTAAAGGATTAATTTTTCCCAAAATAAGATTCATCCTGAATGCACTTTCATTTCATTTCATCAAGATACCAAAATCTTGTTGAATCTAGGTGATTACCCTCATTCGAGTTCCTTGACAAATATTTTGAAAACGAAATCATTTGGTATTGTGAGGTCATACAACTTGACTGAGTACAGTGAAATCTCTGGGGCAACAAAGTTGAATTCCACGAGACTCGAGTGACAAAAAATTCCTTTAAGATGGTACCCGTTTAATGGTATTTATCCTCATATTTGATTGTATCATCATGGTCAAAGATTTTCCATCACATTTTTGTCATCTAAACGATAGCCCGTACTAAAGAATTTCATTCGACAGTGTTTTAATCTGGTACATATCCTCATTAAAAAATATTCATTGAATTATTGAGTGAAATTGACCGCAGATATCCAACTCATGGATTATGTTTGTAAAAGACACATAATAAATTTCGCATTACTGTAGGAAGGGAAGCAAGTGAGCAAGTAAATGGAAGATATCCAAGGTATTGCGACTCGCTTTACGCCAGCATAATTGAAGATATAAATTGAAAAATTAGTGCGTGGACGGAGTGAGATATGAGTCAGAGGCATAACTCGGCGCGGAATTCGACGTTTTGTACCAATAACCCAACTGGAATGTCAATCGTGCGCTTACTGCGTGATAAAGACAGAGATGCAAGGGTCAGAGCAGTTTCATTGCGGAAGATGAAGGCCTTTCATTATTTCGCAGTAAATTGTGTGACGTTCAACGATTGCTTAATGCCGGACGAGACCAGTATCTAGCTTTCATCACTGAATTCTCATTCTTTCGTCTTTGTAATTTCTGATACTTTTCCGTACTTATTATTTGAGCCATTGCTGGGTTCACTGGGAACTGTTGAGTTTCTTTCAGAAAAAGAAATAAACAAATGAATAATATTGCTGAGCTCCGTCAGAGACGTCAACATCGGAAACCTGAGTGTTGTGAATAAAAGACGAGGATTTTCATTCCCCATTTAAATTTTATTCTCACATCACCAAAATACTTTACGCAGATACTGATTGCATTTCCAAATGATGGTCCATAAGACATTCTCGACCCTCGCATCAATCCGGCTATCAGGTCAAACATTTTGTATGTTTTTCCATTCATAAAAAATTCTATCCAAGCCCTGAGCGTCATCGATCCAATAAACTTTTTATTATAATGGAATTGAAAAGTTGCCTCATTATTCATCAAAATAATGCTCACAAAGTCATTTGATCACTCATAAAATTCAAACTTCGTCGATATACCCACACAAGTTCAAAATTTCACATAACTCTCATCTCCTGCACATCGAAAGCCTGCAGTTATCTCGTAAAATGTGAGCACAACGTATGCACGAGAGATGATATGCACCGTCAAAGTTTAACGACGCCCCCCTAATGAAGACAGCGATGTCGTCCATAGATTACGATCATCAAGGAAACGATCGAAAACCATATAAAATTATAAAAATGCTTAACGACGTCGATCGGCTCTTGTATTCCAATTTTTGTTTTCTAAAAATCATACCTGATGTAGTCCCATAAATCTGTACTTAATTCAAGAACATAATATAAAATATAAGATGACGAGGCGGACAAACAAAAGGGTATCACTCAACAAAAAATGAGTGCCCACTATGTATGTTGGAAACAAGGTAAAGCATAATATCATCAGGTAGGTAGATAGGTAGGTAGATGTACGTTGAGATCCTGGAAAACATTGACGTGACGAGGAGACTTTGTATGAGATGTCCTGGTCCGTCTACACCGATGACACAGAGGCGCACGTGCGCGTCCCTCTCTTGCCCGGGCATAAATAATACGAGAGACACGGACAAAGATGCCGCCCTGTTGACCATTTGTTTAAATTAAAATTATCCGCGCGTTGCATGCACTGTTTCTTCCCCCCCCCCTTCTCTTCCCCCTATCCACCTTCTTCCATTCCATTCTTCCACAGTTCGTTCGTACCCAGTGAACCCCTTCCCTTATAATATCATATCTTGGCTTATCTTTGTTTCTGCGTTTGTGCTATATACGGGGCATTTCATTATAACTGCTGATGCCTTATAGTCATTCGTGGGACCACTATGTTTCCAAATGTAGGCAGAGGAACCCTGCGCTCTCTTGCACAGCGTTTTACGATCTTCTTTATTAGTAATAACGAGTTTTTATCTCGATAACGCGGCTCGTTATGCTTTGGCAAGGGCCACTTTTCGAGACTTTTTGACGCGTTCCAATGATTCTGGCCCCCCTATCATATGATATTCTCAAACGATGTGGATCTCATATGTATGTATCTCTGGATGAGGTTTTGAGATTCGCATACTGCTACTGCAAGTTTGGGCTTGGGATTTTGAAATAAATAAGGACTGGGTGAGCTAGCTGTGAGACACAAATATGTAAGCTGGGATTGTGGAAAATTATTAATGAGAATTTAAAGGCCATTGCGTATTTCCCTTACGCCCATTATATTATACGAAAGATGCCGTAAAACAAGTCGATTCCCACTTCAACCGTGTCGCAGAGTTGCCCTGTGGTCAGTCCTGTTGGCACGTTTTATGACTCTATACTTTAGATCTACGGCGATGTTTGGATTTGGATTTGGAAATATTTGCACTATAATGATGGCCAGCCACCTCTATGCCAGGCACGCGTTTGAAGAAGAAATTCGAGCGTCGATCTAAAAAAAATTTGAGACCATGTCCCCAAGGTGATATCCATTTTCGATCTACCTTAATGTCTTTGAGCCTGCATGAGAAAACATTTAATTAGCCACTTGTCTACCAGATTATACATTGCACTTGGCTCTCGCGTGTCACTATTCTCATAAAATTCTCCAATCGTTCCAGGATATGCTTCATATAAAACACATTAATTCGACGGACATGGGCTCGTAAGGCTTGTCGATAGGCACCAAGCAGATCGCTATCGGACGACCAATTTAAGACCAGGAGTTGGCTAAGCAATGGCCTTATTTCGACATTTATGCGCTTCTGCCAACTCATAATTTTGTGCAGAAGAGGTCGTTTAGTCATCAAGTTACGATGCCTGGGCAAACATATTTTGTCTCACAATTGATCGCAGGACCGATCGATTTTTTCCGCATCAATAAAATTCATGTTGTAATATTGGGATATAGTCCTTGAAATACTTCGAAAGGATTTATATTGACGGACGGGTGGTAATTGAGGGAGGAATCATATTTCCTTTATGGGGGTACCATTGAAAATTGTTCAAGTACATCAAAAGGTGAATTTTTGAGGGTCCGATGTAGTGATCCAAGAGTGTATAAGAAATTAGCTAATGTGTTTTCCAATAGAAACCAAGGTTGACGCAGGATGTTTTTCTCAAAAGTTTTGATGAATTCCAAGAAAAGGTTGCCTTTCTATAGAGTAGTATTTTTCCTATTGCGAGAGCATTTTCTCAATCCAAATGTATTACAACTAAGAGTAATAGAATGTGAGTCTTATGATGTGTGCGAAACTCAAAATTTCCAATGCTTCATAGGTTATCCCCTATCCTATCACGAATTGCGATTGTGCGATTGATCGATTAATTTCTCGAAAGCATCGAATTCGGAGTGCAGCTACGTTCACGTTGGTGAGATCTAATGTCCATATCTTCAGAGTCGAGAGCTATCGACCACTGCTAAGATGTCACATTCGACCATCTTGGATTGTTTCGTGTGTCGGCATGGAGACTATAAAAAGGTTACTATAGCCTCCACGTGTGTCGGTATCACAGGTCGCGACCACGCGGACGTACACCAAACAAGTATGTCTGGTTGCCTGTTTTCAGGATCATTCGATTATGGTTCGAATTAGTAGTTGATAGACGATTTTATTATTTCAAGCAGTCTTATTACGAGCTGCCCCCCTCCATTAATTGTGATAGATATATGGGCTATTCCGCAAAAACTATTGAAAGGTTTTGAGCTGACATTCTCGAACGATGTAAGATAAGTTCAATCCAAAAATTGATTCATCAGCTCCCTTAAAAAATAAAAGCTATATCTCTTCACGTCTTGCTGAGTAAAAATGAGAGCATGAAGATAATCCTAAAAGAAATTATGTGGATGTTGTGGAAGCTTACAGCAGAGTTGTAAATTTGAGGAGTTTTTGATCCTATGGAATGCCTACAACTTCCAGTGTTCATTGTATTGAAGGTGTGAGGAATATTGAGAGCACTTAGTGGAGAATCGATCATAATTGTGGCTCAGATTTGTTTTGGAAAAATCACATGTCGTGTTCTTATCTGAGAGTCATGAGAGCATTGTATTATGATGACAATAACAGTTACCAATCATTCGGAATCAATTTGTGAAACGAGAAGCTCATCGTTGTTTCGGCAAAATCAATGTTCTATCAGTGAATTCAAAAATCGAGAGATTGACATTTTTGTTTTTGTGGTGGGGCTGTGAATCGGTATATAATTCCAGTGATAAGCTATCAATTATGTCTGGGATGCATATTCTTAGAACATCGGAATATCCTTGCATTCAAAAAATTACCGATCATAACGAAGACGATCCGCGCGCTTGCGCGCGGTGAATACCTAGTCCCCTATCCTATCACGAATTGCGATTGTGCGATTGATCGATTAATTTCTCGAAAGCATCGAATTCGGAGTGTAGCTACGTTCACGTTGGTGAGATCTAATGTCCATATCTTCAGAGTCGAGAGCTATCGACCACTGCTAAGATGTCACATTCGACCATCTTGGATTGTTTCGTGTGTCGGCATGGAGACTATAAAAAGGTTACGTTACTATAGCCTCCACGTGTGTCGGTATCACAGGTCGCGACCACGCGGACGTACACCAAACAAGTATGTCTGGTTGCCTGTTTTCAGGATCATTCGATAATGGTTCGAATTAGTAGTTGATAGACGATTTTATTATTTCAAGCAGTCTCATTACGAGCTGCCCCCCCCCCCTCCATTAATTGTGATAGATATATGGGCTATTCCGCAAAAACTATTGAAATGTTTTGAGCTGACATTCTCGAACGATGTAAGATAAGTTCAATCCAAAAACTGATTCATCAGCTCCCTTAAAAAATAAAAGCTATATCTCTTCACGTCTTGCTGAGTAAAAATGAGAGCATGAAGATAATCCTAAAAGAAATTATGTGGATGTTGTGGAAGCTTACAACAGAGTTGTGAATTTGAGGAGTGTTTGATCCTATGGAATGCCTACAACTTCCAGTGTTCATTGTATTGAAGGAGTGAGGAATATTGAGAGCACTTACAAGGAGAGGCCAGGGAGTGCGGGTCACGGATTCGGATGAAACTCTGGGAATCATCTTCTTTTAGCACCAAAAGATAGTACCCAAAACCGCAGAGTCTAACGCTCAAGCGTTTCCGAGCTACAGGCCGCAACCCATGCATTACAGTATATCTATATATGTGGGAAAATGGTATATATAGATATATTGTAATGCACGGGTTAGGGCCTGTAGCTCGGAAACGCTTGAGCGTTAGACTTTGCGGTTTTGGGTACTATCTTTTGGTGCTAAAAGGAGATGATTCCCAGAGTTTCATCCGAATCCGTGACCCGCACTCCCTGGCCTCTCCTTGTTAGTGGAGAATCGATCATAATTGTGGCTCAGATTTGTTTTGGAAAAATCACATGTCGTGTTCTTATCTGAGAGTCATGAGAGCATTGTCTTATGATGACAATAACAGTTACCAATCATTCGGAATCAATTTGTGAAACGAGAAGCTCATCGTTGTTTCGGCAAAATCAATGTTCTATCAGTGAATTCAAAAATCGAGAGATTGACATTTTTGTTTTTGTGGTGGAGCTGTGAATCGGTATATAATTCCAGTGATAAGCTATCAATTATATCTGGGATGCATATTCTTAGAACATCAGAATATCCTTGCATTCAAAAAATTACCGATCATAACGAAGACGATCCGCGCGCTTGCGCGCGGTGAATACCTAGTCTTATATTATTAATGGATAACTTCGATATTCGAGATTCGAGGCGTTCTGATCGAGATTTCGCGCGCCACTTACAAGTCGTCTCAATGTGTGTTGCTGTGGATTAATGACATTGTATTATTTGAATGTATTCATAGGTAGATCAATATAGTTGAAAGTATCCAATCATGCGATCTACATAGCCGATCTATTATATCTGTTGATTATTCCCAATTTATCGAAAGAAAAGTAATGATGAGTTTCGAGCATCTGAACTCATGCACTGTAGCGTTCTGTCCAGTTCTGTCTGCTTTGTTGTCAACATTGAGCAGGTGATCGGTCGCGCCTGCGCATCATATCGGGTTTTATTACACCTGCTTGAATTAATCGGATGGCGATTCGCTCGCTAAATGAGTGATAGAAAAGTAGATTACTGCTTGACCGACAACAGGAATATCGGATATCCCGTGTAATAATGAGGTTAATGGTAACATTTGAAGATTTATTGTCTGATTTCATCTTTCTTCAACGATCGAAAAGATCTCAGGAACGCTTATTTAAATTCTCAAAATGATCCATACAAACTTAATAGTTGCATCCATATTGTTTTTTGATGGAGTAGATTAACTAGAATTTTTTTCGTTCTTTATGAATGTTTCAACATAATTCTTAAATTACATGTATAAAATTTTGTGATTGAGGTAGATCAACTAAAATTCTCTTTGTGAATGTTGAATATCCTTACATCATTTTGAAAAAAGTTTTCAATTTGTGAATATAATTCTTCAAGTTCTAATGCGTAAAACAACTCTTCAGTTGGTGGACGACACTGAATTGGACCGAATGGATTGAGGAATTTTTTATTTGTGAATAATGTATTCTTTCAAATTGTAGAAGGTTCAATAACTTCCTCATTTCTAGATGATGATCAGTTGAATTTCAAATGATCAGATTAACTAGAATTGTTTTCGTTTTTTATAAATGTTTCAACATAATTCTTAAATTACATGTATAAAATGTTGTGATTGAGGTAGATCAACTAAAATTCTCTTTGTGAATGTTGAATATCCTTACATAATTTTGAAAAAAGTTTTCAATTTGTGAATATAATTCTTCAAGTTCTAATGCGTAAAACAACTCTTCAGTTGGTGGATGACACTGAATTGGACCGAATGGATTGAGGAATTTTTTATTTGTGAATAATGTATTCTTTTAACTCGTAGGAGGTTCAATAACTTTTTCATTTCTGGATGATGATCAAATGAATTTCAAATGATCGATCAAAAATTTTTCATTTGTGGACTAAAAAAAATTTTTACAGAAGCATTCAAGAAATTTTCGCTTTACATAAGCTGATTGGCTGATCTTTGTGCATATCCTTGAAAAATTTTTCCTCCTTATCTTCTATAGCCGACTTAGAGGAGAAGAAGGAGAAGGAGAGAAACACGTCTCCATCCGAAAATGAGAAAAAACCTTTGAAAATCTCAATCGAATTGGAAACCCACACATTTCACATGAAAATTTAGATTTTCATGCGCAAGCGTTGCATGAATTTAAATCATTGATTTTGGAGTTGAGCTCAATTCTCCAGTTCTCAAAATGATCTTCGTTCCTTGATGGCCACCCTCGATGATGTTTTATAAAAAATGGATAGTTTTTTGACCCCACACCATACGGGTGGTTGAACCATGCGCGCGCAGCGCGCGCACTTCGTAGATTGAATAGCTTTTTGAGATTATTCGAAAAATCCCTCAGACAGTCGTGAATTTTTGAATCAGCAATCCATGAATTTCGATTTCGAGGCATGTTAGATAGATAAACATATGGATAAATGACATTTCCATTCCAGATTTTCATACTATATTATAATCGCTCCTTTCTGGTACCATATATACCTGCATAATTTTTTTTTCAAACACAATAGCTTTTTCCGTATGTTCCAGAATTTCAAGCCATCGTAACCATCCGCGCGCAACGCGCGCGTCTTAGAGTTCTAGTTTTAACATTATCATACGGTGCATCTGCTCTGTCAAGTGAATATCAAACAGAAAGGGCAAAAAGAACTATTCTAGCAAAGAGTTCCACTGTGTTCTGTGCTATCTTCAAACTTCTGGGTAATCGTACAGAACTAGAGTATCATTGGGATCACAGTTCATCATATGAACTCAGGCACCTTACAACAGGCAAGTTCTGACGACTCCCAATCCTTATAGGTTTGGAAAGTTTCTTCAGGTTCATCATTACTCTGAATCATGATTCTTCAAAACCTATTCATATTAATCTGATGGTCTCATTGTGCTGAGGTTATGATTAAAATCAAGTTGACATCTTCGAATAAGCTCTTTGCAGGGGAGTTTTCTACAAGAGTATCCCTGAACATGAACCACTCCAAAAAACGAACAAACAAAACCATCACGACATTCTATGAAATACCAGGTTTTTCGAAGACTGCAATCAAATTGTTTCTTGTAAAAGTTTGATACTTCAAATCTACTACGAGGGGAGTGTACTGCCATCGAAAAAGATATCATTAGGAACATACAACAAAAAATTGTGAGCGCCTACCCCTAAGGCAAGTCATCCCATGAAAACTGACTGGTCTCAGCACGATCCGACCGATAGTCAAATTCGCAAGAGCAGATGGCAGGACAGAAACATTTGTATAATCGATCTGTGGGCCGAAAACCTACCCCGAGGGTATTCTATGGACTTTTTTTTCCATCTCAAGATACATCACACATCAATCCGTTGTAGAAACAGAGAAAAAATTGGAGGCTCCTAAGATTGCATGCAAATCAAGGGTGCGATAAGGCACGATCGAAAAAAGTTTACTGCTGGTCTGTGCGAATCAAGTAATATAAAAAGGAGGGGAGCACGTCAGGATAAACTGACCCTATATTCGATGGCGTCTTTTTCAAGATAAGGATGATGGATTGAAGATGTAATTTTTTCTGGAAGTATAGATAGTGTTTGAGCAAATTGTTCGTTCGTCAATTCTACATATCAAATGAGGTAGAGAGAATATTGCGAAACTCACTTCTTTGAATGAGGAATATAGTATGAAAATCATGGTTGGTAGGAGATGATTAACTATCGAATGTTGATGTTCGAATATTGACTCCCCGTCTAAAGGGATTCGAGATGAATTATTCCATAGGACTCTTCGTAAGTCCTAAACTTTTCCCGAATTATTAACTTGAGTGATTTCTCTGAGTATGGCTGTTATGAGTTTGAAGAATATCAATCTGCGTCGGGATCTCTGCGATCCGTTTCCCAAACATTATCGTTCTTGACGGAAATGAGGATGACAGAATTGAGCTGTTGTTTACTATTCAAATTTGACCGGGGCAAAGGACTTGGATGTTGAATTTCCAGGACCCATTGTCAACGGTAGAAGTCCAAAGTTTGCTTCAGTTGAGTCTTCCATGTGTGTTCCAGACGAAGACTCAACATCCACTTTGAGCATGATGTGGGGAAAGGGAGTTACTACGAATATCGATAAATTTCAGTTATTAGCATTTCAATCAAGGATCATACTAGCCTCCACGTTGGGCGCCATTCTGCAAATATTGAGATTTACATCCCGGGCCTCTGCCTATTGGCTCTATCCCAGCTGCCCCTATGAGCACAGGGCAGGGATACGCCCTGCCAGCGCGTTGGTGTGGAAAGAGTCCATTCTCAAATAGCAAACTACTCGAGAAGAACACAGCTTCCCAAACAACTGCCAAATGCTAGGATCAGCTGCCAGAACATGACCGAACCCATCCCTCGGTGGAGGATTCGATCGGGCTTGCCTAGGTTTCGCATGAGCCTAGGAAGCCCTTCGAGCACCATTAGAGTTGGAGATGACTTATCCAGTGTTTTTGATTACCTATCGGATCTGTACGGGCTCCACTTGGTTCCTCGCTCTGCCGGGTGATGACTGGGGCCAGGGACTGTCAGAACTTCAGAGTCAAGCCACCAAGGTGACCCAGATTTTCTTGCGGTACTGGGCGCCAATCGAGGAGTAATCTATTAGTCATCTATTAATACTTGTTAAATTTGTTGTTGACGATTAGAGCAAAGGAATGCACTAAAATTATACTCAGATACACCACATACTGAGAAGACTGATATTTCCATTCCCGCGGAAAATCACCCACTCGACATATTGTAACAAATGTAACTCTGGGCATTACAGCTGAGTTAGAAACTTTTGGGCCGCACTTTGGGCACCAATTTGTGAATGAGTACATATGGAGCTCATAACCATCGTTCATGAAAATTCTAAGCCATGTATACTTCGAGTTGTTGATGAAGCACCATGATCCGCATGAAGCGTGTGATCATTATGTACTGTGGCTATATCGATTCATTCAATGTCTCAATCGCCCGAAAGACATCTGAGAAGATCGGAGAAGGTAGATTGCGCTTATAAAATTGAAAAAAGAGGAGCAAATATCATCGCGAGCAATATCAGACCCACGGGTACTCCTATTTATGGCGTTGGCAGTCGGAGCACGACTTATGATATTGTTTCGTCCACTTCGTGGAATCTACGCGATCGGTAAGTTGGATAAACCTCAAAATCTACATCTTTCTTTTACCTCATCCTCTCTTTCCACTCATGCTCAAAAACTAAAGACTTATTTCTTAATTCATCGTCAGGACTGTGTAAGCAAACTGCCGGTTTTTATGATCCGCATCTGGGGCCCGCTTCGTTAATTTTATTATTTGTTTTTCCATGCACCTCCAAATCCATTTCTTTTCCTAACTCCAACCAATTCGTATGCAGTAATTAGACTCGGCAACACCGTAAACACGGCCTTGGAATATATTTATTGAATTGATTCATCAGATAAATGGAGGTATATATTTATTTTCATGCCTTCCATACGAGAATATACCTGCATCACATCAAGTAGATCTTGATGTTGTACTAAAGAGATACCGATTTCGAAAAAAGCCCTCCCGTCATGATTATTGCTGTCATTATTCGAGGAATTGAGTATCCCCAATGTCCAATCGTTCACCAACATATGTACATGTGTTAAATCACGTTGCATACGAAATTCAAGTTTTACACACAGACACACAGAGGCTATGCTCGTATCCAGAAGTGACTCTCAGAGAACTGCAAGTACATATACATGATGCTCCTACTGTAGGAACAACCACTGCTCAGTAAAAACACATGTCCAACTCAATTGTTATTCTACGGATGGCTTGAGCATCGTTGCAGAGCTGGTGACTTATGTTAATGTCGTAATTATATCGTTCTAATCTCTATACTGCTCCTTTACTCTGAACTCGGCACTGTGCATACATGTACTATAGAGGTTATAAGGGGGCTACGTGTCCATGCGCTATCAAATGTGCATCTCAAAAAGTGCGATGCGTGCCAGAATGCGAGAATCAGCCGAGATAACAGAGGCTGGGTAAGCAATATTGTGCACGTCGGTAGATGTGCTTGAAAGTATGGCGAAGCCTTTCAAGCACACCTAACTAACATATACGCCAGAATCGGGGATCCCAACCTCCTCTTTTTTCCCGATCATACTTTTCGTCATCAATTCGGCATCGTTGCTGTGCACTTCCCATATCGAAATAGTGTAGATTTTCAATACCTCTCATTTGCGCTCTTAATACCTCGGATCAGACGCACTTTCATTGAAATATCTGATTACCAAAATTTTTGGCGTCGTCGTCTCTCTCGCATTCTGCATCGCAAGAGCGGAAGTTTTGGTGCGACGGAAATACATATATATATAATGTGATGCACCACGCCGCTATCTCTTGATGAGCCAATATTGCGCAATCACTCATCGCGGCTGCGGCCCCCTCGAAGCACCATCACGTGTTGGCGGGAAATGCGCGCGGGTTTTTGAATGCTTGCAGGTGAGATCAAGTATCGTCGACATTCTGTTCTGCCCGATGCAGAAGAAGAATACGCTGCTAAACAAGATTTTAGCTTTCTCTTAGCAAAATAGTCTCAGATGATCACTCTGGTACCACTCAAACTAATGTTAAATTTGGAAAACTGATCTAATTCCAAAATCATGATTGCGATTCCTACAAAATAGTCTCATTTTCCCTGTGGTCCCATCCATTTCATTCTCACCTTATATTATACACATATATAACATACAAAAACAATCGTTTGGTTGAGGCGGAGTTTTGATACAGTTGGTTTATAGATTATGAAAATGGAGTTCTTTAAGGAAATTTTGATTTTTGGGAGGAAAATTGGTTTTTAGAGGAATTCAGATGACCTACACTGGGATTTTTTGTGCAAGGAATATCGTCTGGTTGAGGCGAAAATTCAATATAGTCGGTATAAAGATAATAAAAATGGGGTCTTTTGAAAGATTCTGGAATTTTTGAGAATAATTTTAATTTTGACTGTATTAAAACGAATTTTGAAAAAAATCGGTATCGACCAATCGATTTAGAATGATAAAATAGTATCATCTTAGTTCATCAAAATTTGAATGGATTAGGTTGTGGGGGAGATATGAGGAGAGTATAAATATTGAAAAAAATATTCTTGTATATTCTGAATTATTTTTTTGAGGGAGCTAGTTAGGGAAATTTGGGCGGCTATCTAAACTGAGGTCTTTTTTAGCATTTCAATATGCTCAAAATGGAGTTTTTGTTGGAACTTTTCGTTTTTTTGTAAAAATTTAGATTTACGGAGAATAAATCGAATTTCGGTAATAACCAATCAATAGATTGAGTCGGAAAACCCGTAGCCCAGGTAATCCAAATTGCCGAAAGATCAAGTTAGAAAAAGATATTCCACTATGAACCAACTATTTTAGCGATTTTACCTCAAAAAACCTCTAAATCAATTTCGATTATGAGAGAAGAGCAGCTAAGTTACTGGTCTCGTCTTTGAACGATTCTACACAACTCATAGAAAAGCAAAAATGAATGGAGTGGAGTGTAGAAGAGAAAGAGTAGCGCAAAAAAGACAACATACATACACACACATACACAAACGAATTGACATTTTGAAGCATCACCTGTACCTGACATTTTCCCTCTAAACTTAATCCCTCGACCAAATGGTTCAAGCTGTAATTTTGAGATTTTGGAACTTAGATTTGACCGTCAGGAATTTTGAAAGAATAGCGACTAGTACCTCTGTATAGCTCGTGTTTGAGGGCCGTACCAGTATCACACGGATCTGATCGAAAAATTTATCAAACGCATCAGATTTTCGCAAAAGAGGAAACTCAAGAGTGTGAGGATCAATTTTTTTGTTATTTCGGGGACGGAAAGCTGCAAAGTTGCGTCTAACGATAGAAACTTGAAGAAAGAATTGATGTGGAGAGCTTTGGAATGAGTCAAATTCTTTCTTACCGAGAGAAACGAAGTGAGGAAAATTGAGGACAAAATCACTTCCCCAAAATTTGCATGTTCATTCTGCACACGGAAGTGATATTTTGGTTAATGTATATGTGAGATTTGATGCTCAACACCATGATATTGATAGGTTTGTCTGAACGAAACCCCAACAAACCTCATTGCAGCGCTCTGCACTCATAGAGACCGAAAAAAGGAAAAATAACGTACTGATCTGACATTTTAAAACTTTTACTATGATAACTTTTCAGAGTGGTCCTGGATTGGAAAACTAATAGTTGCGCCAAAAAGAGAGCGAAGGATACATCGAAAGTGTCTTACATGGTTACAGCGAGCTTCAAGGGGCCGAGAAAAATATTCTGTTATAACCATTGCTTGTTGTAACCGAGGTTGATTTCATCCATTGAGCATAATATCTAACCAAATTCCAGAATTTCGCGTGCTCATTAAAACCGAGTTTTTTATAATCAAGCTCGTCATAACTGAGGTTCACTGAACATCTTCTTGACGACATGTCCTCAGGGATATGAGTAGATACCTCGGTAGATCCGCGGAAACTTGCTCGGAAGAAACCCAAAAATAGACGAAGGTCAAAAGTGAAACTCTAGGCCCGAAAGGTGGATTTTTTTCACTACTGATCTCATCTAGATTGAGAATCAAAGCTCAAACATATAGAAAGTCAAAAGAAATTTTTTCATCATTCTAACCTAAAAATGTCGCATTCAAATGCGGTTTTAGGGTTCTCATGATGGAAAATCATTATTGCCCTGTGCTCGCAGACCTATTTCGGGTGCGGAGGTCTTATGTCCCTCACTTCGCTCGGGAAATAAACTGTCCTAGCGCCCGAACTGAGCATACGCGCCCAGGGCAATAATGTACTACGTGTTAAATCCCATAAGAGCTCAGCTTGATATCGCTTTTTCGCTACGGAAATGACAGGTACGGAAATGTCAGTTACGGAAATGACATTTCATATATGTTTGATCAGTGAATACGGATCGGGAAGTCAACGAATCGCTAGGTCCACTTAGCAGAGTCTTTGGTATATCAAATCCAAATTGGAAATTCGCTTTTAGATGAGCCGAATTTTGAAGGTATTTAAATCAGTTCATGGAGATAACAGTAACGAAAAAAGTAAGATCTTATGGTGGGTTCAAACATGGGTAGATTTTGGGACTCCCTCGTCATGATGGACAAGCATCAATAACGCTCTTGAATGATGAAATATAGAACTAACCAGAATGTAAATGATCAAGACACCAAGATGTGTTCAATCGTAAAAATTTATTATCAATGAGGTTACTTTCCCAAGTAAGAGATCGATTTAAAGAAATGGTATTCTTAACGTTGAAAAATTGTTCCCAGAAATGAAAAGTTAAGAACTGGACTATGGATTTAAATGTATCTGTTATTTCTGAGTACAACCATTCATTGTCAGTAGCAAAAAGGAGAATCACGAACTTCTCATTTGTATCATCTTGCTGAATTTGAATTCATTTAGTCAATGGTTCTTCTCTCTAAGTGGTGAATTCAGAAAAATGAAAGAATAAAAATTCTGAGTTTTCTCTTTCATTCAGCATTCTTGGTCAAATCTCATGCCTTAGAAATACACCTCAAAGAGGTAAAGCTCTTGAAAGTATGATGAGACACCCTCTCACGAACTCTAGTTAGTGTTCTGGATCTCTGGATCCCAGATATGGTTAAAATGATCTGCATACTGTAGCAAATCAATGGCAAAGAAAGGATCGATATCCAGAACAGTTTTCAAGCATGGGATGGATCCATATGGTCACTCGTCGTGATTGGATGCAATCAAAATTATCAAATTTCGAGCAACGAACGCGGCGAAATCCAAAATGTGTCTCAAGTATGGAACTGAATCTGCACAGAATTTTCTCGTCCTGAACTGGTGCGAGTGATTGAAATACCTATATTTGTCTCAAGAAGAGGATCGGAAATGTTGGGAAAGAAGATGGCTTCACCGCGATGGGCCACTGACGGGTGGGGGAATAATAATCGAAAATAATTTCGCCAAGAAAAATTGTTGCCTCACTAACTTTGCTGACAACTCTCAATATAGGCAAACATGTGAATAGATGAAATCCATATCCACTTTATCAATCTTACCATATTTTGACATTGCTTTAGAATTTGAGCTTTGCAGATAAGATCAAGGCTGGTGCATGGCGTGATAATTTTTCTTGGCGAAATTATTTTCGATTATTATTCCCCCACCCGTCAGTGGCCCATCGCGGTGAAGCCATAAGCATACACAGATGAAGCAGACTGAATGTGGTGTCTTTCTCTTTCGCACTGCATGTAAGCGAATTCGTTTCATTTACTTTCATTCGTCTCGTCTGCCTTGCGCGTATTATAACCCCTCAACTCAATGATCTCGTTCATGGTCACGCTTCTATGGGATTCTCATTTTCATGATCTACTCTCGTCAGGTCTGATAGATCTTGAGGAAGAATTCATTCCTGTCTGCAGGATGTGTTGGCTATATTCAGAAGTGCTGTCACTGTTCACCAAATTATAAGGGGATTGGGAGTTGTAACTGTATATGTAAGTTTGGTTTTTGGTGAATTTAGATAGGATAATTTGATGGATTTCCGAATGACAAACGAAGAAGAATTAAGTCACCATTATTTCTTAAAGTGTGAACCAGCATGTTTGAAATTGGAAATTTGGTAAAAGTGACCAAGGAAGTATGTCAAGTATGTGAGGGTTTTCATATGAATGATTCCACAAAATTTCTAGTGCTGAGTATCCACATGTTAGTTCAGCAGAAATTGTGCCATGAATTATAGACTTAGACACCTGTTGACTGCAAA
This sequence comes from Eretmocerus hayati, assembly GCA_029851415.1. NCBI lineage: Eukaryota > Metazoa > Arthropoda > Insecta > Hymenoptera > Aphelinidae > Eretmocerus > Eretmocerus hayati. The sequence goes on from CM056742.1 coordinate 183,636,808, forward strand.
CTATCCAGAGAAATTTTTCAACATCAATATTTACAAAAATATTGTATCAAGTTTCATTGTGAACTGTGGAACCTTAAGCAACATGCTCAGCACTTCTTTGTAGATCTGATCGAATACTTCACGGAGGAATCGTGGTCGGATTTGCGACCCCCCCCCCCGCCCCTCGGGGAAATTCTCATCATGGGACTCATTTCACTACACACATACCCCTACTTACACAATCCTAGTGCAACAGGATTATTTTGCATTCATTATGAGCCATCTGGGAAAATATCAAATCTTAGAATCCAAGTAAAATGTACAAGCATCTCATCTGCATCTTTCATGGAATGATGGAAGTGAATGAATAGATTCTCATAGTGTCATGCCACGCAGAAAATGACTCTTTCGTTGAGGGTTGGATCAGTCTCATCCTATTCCTGTAAGTTACCAGGGAGGTTTGGGGATTTCGTTGGACTTTTTGGAGTATCATCATATAAAACCGTTTGGGATCCAGATAAGAATAATTACGCTCACAATCTTGAGGGAATCAAGTATTCATCCGAATAGTGTGCCAATCACATTCCTCAAAATTCCACTCAGTTGGTAAGAGATTTTGACCAAAGAGTTAGTTTTATTACTGATGGGCATTTTCCACATGTGCCCTAGTGGAATCATCTCATCCATGGCCACGTCCAGATTAAATGGTCACAAACACAATCCTAACTGAAATCATAAAATTTGCCTCAAACGAAGGAACCTCCATTCAAGTCCCTGGAAATAATTCAACGGCCTCACTCCTTTCAGTATGTGTATATGCGTAATTCAATCACAAAAAGTTTCGAAGCAGACCAAATAAGATCGAGTCATATGTTTGCCCATGCGATATCCGGGCGCTCGGCAACAATGAATCCAGTCACGTCATCTTTTGCGGCTGGCCCAACTTATATGTTGACCGCAGTTCCACTCTCTCCCTCTCTTTCTCTCTCATATACGTACTATCCGGACGGATGCATATTCGTCACGGGCGCACGAGCTTCAATTGCATCACTGCCACATTCACTCTCGAGCCATCTTATCCTCTGTACTTCCATATCCCATGGACTCCTGAATCCTACTACCAGTAACACTACGGCAAAATCTTGCAATATGGAAGAATGAGCATGGTAGAACGAGCCGAACTCGGCGCACATAACCTACTCGGACAGTCTATCTCCTGCTTAATCCGCGAATCGAAGCTTTCATGCATAATTCATGGATCCCTTATGCCGTTCTTTTGCCATGACAAGAACCTCTAAAATAGATATATGATATAATATGATATACCGTCGTTGGCCGTCTTTTCAAATGAAAACTTTCAAAATTCAGACTGTTCTGGGTTGAAAGATAGCCACACGCTCTGATGGCTGCTGGAGTTGGAAATTTATCACCAGTATTCAGTAGCCAACCGGTAGCTTCACAAATATACATGTATATATCGGTACGATGACGATACAATGTTTGAAAGACCAAAGAATGGATCTACTAGCAGAGCTGGCGGCGCACACTCTGGGAAATTCGGTAAACAAAACGCTTCTCGAGGATGTTATGGAGCCAGGATGGTGAAGGATGCGCAACTGGCGAGAGAAAGCGTTAATGATATAGAGCGACGAAAATTTCAACCGTTCGTCACCTGGCTCTTTTATGCCACCATACACCTCTTCTGTATCATGGTTCCGTTTTCGTCAGAGAAGTTACTTCCAACTATGTGTAGACATGTTTTACAACACTTTTTTTGGCACAATCGAGCCATGATTCACCTCTGTAGAATTGGAAAATCTCAAATTAATCCAGGTGCGTCGAGAGACATTTTATAATGTCGACGACGACCACAATAGACGTGAATGGGCCTCGCGGACCACAAAAGAGTACTCTCGCTGATCTCGACTTGGTTTTACTCCTAAATGCCCATAAATTCTCGGATAATACATGAGGGCGAAGCCCTTTCAGTGTGCGGCAAGGAAGTAAGAGAGTAGTGGGTGACGCCGGTTTCTGAACTTGCTTCAGTGCAGTACCACACAATCATTTTTAATACCATCGGTGTCAAGAAAGGAATGAGAGCCATGGTCAATGTTGCTATTTAAAAGTGAATGCTGTTACTATTTTCGTGAGATTTGTAAAGTGTTGATCTAAATCGATGACTGTTTACCGAGATGGCGAGATCGATAAAACAACAATCAATGGGTAACATACACCATCCCCTATGGGATATTGGTGTCACGCATGTATTAACACGGTCGCTGGGATGCCGAAAATTGCCCAGTTCTGTCCGTGTGTCCGGTGGGGCCCACTTTTCATTGAGTTTCAGGTCACGTCCAACAGCGGAGGACTCGATTTCGTTGAGTTTTTCCAGATTCCCGTTCTTCACGCGATTTATTCATTAATTGCATGAAATCAAGCGATTATCAGCAGACTACTTACTTTGCTTTCGACAATTCCGAACGTATCTTAGCTCATTTGGAAGCTTATTTCAAGATCTACAAACAGAGCCCAAACACGTTGGAAATTATCGAACCCCACTTGAGTAATTTTCCATTCACGCGCGGATAAATCTTTTTGCTGAATCAGAAAACGTGGGTTCTTTCAAGCACTGCCTTTGCTCTGTTGTATGTGTATTGTCATGCACTGTAAAACTCTTGGCATTGAAGATATAGAAAAAGATGATCGGGTTGAATCTATATGACTTCTCATGCTTGAAATAATTTGAAGAACATCAATAAACCGCAGCCCAAGATCAGACTCAGCAATGCTGAAGCACGCTAAAACCATGATCAAACATCATTTTCTGAGTGGAACAGTTGTTGAGGAACAGGTTCTCTTGGAGGCTCATGACATTGAATTTGAACTACTGATCATCCTCATGGATATTTTTCATATAAAAGAAAATTTTTGGGGCCCACCGCACAGAAGGATGGTTGCCAACTCTGTGTGCCATGGACCCCACCGTTGGGGTCCACATAAATTCACAAAAATACTGTGAATAGATGCCAAACTGATGATTTTCCAGAAGGTTTAGCTTCCGAAAGTGCTGAAACGCACATTTGTACTCTCTCGCAATCTAGACCGGAATCGCGATTTCGCCTTCGCAGTGCACGTGTTAAAATCCCCAACACAAAAATGTTCAGCAAACAGAGAAGGACAAGCGAGACCAACCGGTGGGTTACCCCAGCGAATGTGTTAACAATAATTAGAATGACCTCCTCTTGACTACTTCCAAACTTGATCTAGGCGAAGACATTGCTGTTGAGCATTGTGAACAGAAAAGTGATCAGATTCTAAATTCTCAATAAAACCTCCACTACTTGTTGCATTGAGTAAATCACTGATATGAATCGATATCGAATAGGTACGGATAAAAACGAAGCTCACATAACCAGCAAAGTGTGATTTTCTATATCTTGACTGATAATAATATGAAATAGCGCTTATCAGACACCTTACCGAATATGAAAAAGATTTAGCGAGTATGTGACGAGAGTTCAAAATGAAGTTGTCCGGTGAAAGATTGCGAAAGTCAATATAGAAAAGCGCCCATACGGCTCATCCTTGACTCTGAGCATTTCGCAAAAATCCTCGTGTTATCAGAATTTTGTTCCAGCCTGACCTTACTGTATTTTGAATGTCACTCAAAAGCCTAACATCACAAAAGGATTAGAGATCGATCCAAGTAGCGTACAAAACTTATGAAAGTTATCTTGACTTTGATTACCTAAAAATTTGTCAATGTTTTTTTCCTGAAAAATCCTTGGTAATTATTGTTCCAAATTTGTGATGTCTGTTGGGCACGTAAGGGTCAAATCGTGTACCATTATGAATTCATACTATAGATAGTGGGCTCACGAATGGTTTATCTCACAAGTGACCTGGTTCATTCTTGAATATGAATATTTTGGCGGATACGGTGGATTGGGACCTCGATTGGGACGTCAACTCTCAGCAGTCACTTGAGTCAATCATATTAGCCACTCTGATGGATTCTGTATTCGCTAATCCATGGAGACATAATCGTTGTGAACGAAATAAGCATCGGATTTTCAACTCTCGCTTTCTCAATTTCCGAAGAGAAAAATTCTGCAGTCATCTAAGCAATTCTGATAGTGCGCGTAAATTGCTCCGAGATGCTTACGTCAATTAGGAAATGACCATCAAATTCGCAGTGAATCAGACACATGGCATCAACAGTTTTAGAAAACTATTTTGAAGCTCTCCAAAATACTAACTGAATAAGCTAGCTCAAAACATCGTGGTTCCACCAGAATATTAAGGATTTAGGTACACTCCCTTTCCGTTAGAACGTCCTGAATGAAGTTGCAAATTGAGATCGGGATAGCCGGACCAATTTGTCAAGCGATAAACGAATGTGAGAGTCTGAGCATCTGTTCCGATAGGTACACGCGATTAAACCACAAGATCTACAAGAAACCGGTGCAAAAGGATATACAACCGATATATGTATCGAACACCGTATAGGATCTCGTCCATCCTCACCTGTTTGTTTTGTGCCAGGTGAAACAAGCTCACATACACATTTCAGAGCTCACGATGTCATTATATCCAGGATCGAACAGAAATACTTCTACAAGGGGGAAGCCAACAAGTTGAAGGCGTGTCGGTGTGTCGTCTGCTCCTGCGACATACGACACATTATATGGTATATATGTATCAGACAACGGTAGGAGATCGAATGGAGAATATCGGTATATGTACCTGCCTTCTCGAGAGCAACGCGACAGGTTGATGCCGATATTTATCGGAACCCCGAGAAACCCATTATACATATAGAGATCCTTTCGTGGTGAGCGCCACGGGCGATCTCGTCTTCTTTCTCCTTTCCGATTTTTCTCTTTCTCTCCTACTCTTCGTAACGCCCGCACGCATTTGGGAGGGGTTACACTCAATGGTGGGACTGTACTGTATCGAGACAGAGACTTTCACGCTGATGCACATTATTCAAGACCAATGCAATATGTCACCGGGATCGTGTCAGCAGACGTATTGTGTCTCGCGTTTTTGTGGATGGACCTTCTTGGTTTTTTGAATTTCGCGCGTAAGTTGATTGTGGGGGTAGAGCAAAGTTGTTAAAATCCACTGCACGTGCATTACACGTACGTGTAATACACGTGCATTCGTGCATCGAGCAATCTGCTCCGGAGGGTTAGGTCGTCTGCATGTTTACTTTTTGGAAATTGAGTTTTTCCGAATGAAGAACAAATCTGACCAAGATCATGATATGTAGGAAAGTTAGGTAAGTGTCACCAGCAACCCAAAATGATCAAATTTGGAGGCCAGAGTCATTAAAACTGTTGATAATGGGGTGATTTCTATCGAAATTTAAAACACCCAAAACAACACTTGCATTACTCCCCAGTTGATTGACAAAGTCTTTAAAATTTTTTGGGGCGTAAAGAATCAGTCACATTATTTATTATGCTGTGTACGTTGATTTTTACCTGTGAAAGGCCAAGTTTCAATCAGTGAACAATCTGACTATGCCATTCGGAGTGACCCAGTGTTTACGTAGTGTTTGCTGACTGTAAATCGAGCTTTTATGATAGAAAGTAATTGACTTTGAGTAGTGACTGATAAAAGGGTTGTTCAATGGACTTTTGATCACCAAAATGTGATGAACATTCGGACAAAATCTGAAGTTTACTACCATCAACCGGGGAGGAAAGCATGTGTCTTGATTTCACACGAATACCTCATTTCAACAGCTTGATCATTACTTTGGCCTCCCCTTTTCATCTTTTTGGGTTGTAAGCTACGGTTATCCAACTTTCCGTGAGTCATGATCTCGAGATTACTCATTTTCCGTTCGGAAAAACTCAATTTTCAAAAAGTAAACATACAGACGACCTAACCCTCCGGAGCAGAAAGCTCGATGCACGAATGCACGAATGCACAAATGCACGTGTATTACACGTACGTGTAATGCACGTGCAGTGGATCTTAACGACTCTGGGGTAGAGTGATTTTGTACGTATGCAAATTGAGGTTCTGTATGAACAAAGCTATCAGACGTTTTACTGTTCATGTAGTCAGAGAGTTTTTTTTAATCAGTTCAACTGTTTCATCATCCTGTTTTTCTGCTTGGGGTCTGAAGGATTCATTGATGGTGTGCGAGTGCCTATTGTTCGACAATCTGTACATCTGAACTCAAGCAAAAGTTGCATCGACCCGCAATCAAGTTTTCATTGCTCAATTTTTTCAGAGGTCCGTATCTCTCTTCACATATCAAGTCCATGATTCATAATTGATTGATTGGCATTTGATTTTCAACCCGTAGAGAGTACCCATTACCCATTTCATCTCTTGCCAATCTGTTTTTGTTTGACTCGTTCACAGTATTTTCACAAATTCATAACGAATATTTGTCTCTTTGGTTCAAATAGAGAATTTCCAAGATCACAGTCGATAAAAATCCACGGTTTCTAGTATTAAAATATGCTCTCACCTGGACAAGTCCTCCTGAACAATTTTGGGACTCGTTTGATAAAAGTGAAACTGTATTCCAGATAGACCGTGAGGAATCGATAGTCAACCAATAGTTAATAGTGAATTCGAATAAAAACTGTCTGTCAGATTCCTCCAAAACTTGTCTGACCAGGCCGGCTATCGATGAAGAAACCCATGAAATGGTACCGATGGATCAGCCCCAAAAAACTCCGATCAATCCAATTCGAAATCTAGATCCTTGAAAATATTATAGAACATGATGGTTCCCATATCTCAACGTCGCCCTCTTTGATATTCATCAAATCAGCAATACACCTCAAGGTAGACTCGCATTTCAAAACTACGCCCCCTAGAAAACCGATCATTGCCGATCCCAACCTAATATATAGAACTTGGATCATCATCTTAAGAAACGATCCTCAGGCGGCGATGATGCCTTGATTGACATGTTATTGTTGTGTCGTTCACCCATCAATCGATCCACACTCCTCGAACCAAACCTACCATTAGCATGAAATCTCTGATGCTTCTCGATCTCCTGAATAAATCTCCATCTTCGATGATTACGCCTCTAACCATAAAAGATCCGTAGTATAATAAAGACGTAACCTCGTTCATCGATTTACCGATTTGAAAACGTATTCGTCAGCAGCCTACCACTCTCTTCATAACAAATTGGCTCGTGCCTTGAATCTCGAACATAATAGTGTAACGGGGACCTGCCACTACTTATATGCACAGCTTACGTACTGAATTCAACTCACTTGACAAATGAATACGGTTCGATAGTTCGTCGAGGTGCTCAAGATACCTGACATCTGTATCGAGTTTTCTTCCCTTCTTTTTATCCTTTTTCGTTCAAACAATCAGCTACAATCACCCGATGCTCTTGATTCACTTGATGAGAGACGTTTATTCAGATTGTAGGAGTGGCCCCCATTATTTTTCTTTTTTTTTTTTTTCATCGAAATATATCAGAAGACCACCGCAATAGGTTCTCATCTTAGTCTCTGGGATGGATGGTTTATTGGCTCGCATTATGCACCTCAATCAAAATTTTAGGTAAGGATTCTCAGATAGCAATCCCCTACAGCATACAACAGGTTCTTTTACAGGATCATCGATCGGAAGAAGGAGGAAAAAAATGTCATGCTCTTCCCACCGTCCCATACTGTGTGTGTATATTTTGCGTATGTCACACGGGTCCCATGCAGGGAAAAAGATTCCCAATCTGATGGCCAATCGAATTCCAACATCGAAATAACGAAAAGAAGAGAGGGGCTATCGATATCCGCCAAGTGTGCCTGTTAACTTGATCATGTGGGTATAATTTTTTAGATACCAATCGGGGATTCGAATCTGTATATCTTCGATTTTATTTTACGATGGTGAGATCTGAGAAGTTTATTAGCAATTCTGGGAACGTATAAATGTGTTGCGAGGCTATTTTACATACAATCTCAATTAAATCATCAATTTTATTGAGACAAACATCGACTGGACCGTCAATAATTCGCATCTCTCACCATCGTAATCGTTGCGAATGATCTCGCAAGCCATCAGAAACATCTTCTGTCGTGAGAATTCACATTGGCGAAGGATAAAATATCGAAATGATAATCGAAGGAGAAAGAATACGGAGTTTTGAAGACTCATGTTGAAGCATTTTTCGTTAGATCGGATCTTGGATTTTTTAAATCAAATCATGTTTATCTTTCGAATGATATCACGATTATTGATCCCGAGGTCGATGATGGCTGGAATTCTTTTGTTTTGTAAGAATGACGAAATTTTATGTAAGAATGTTTCATTAGGCGATTAATTGATTGACATTAACACGTTCGCTGCGACGGGTCCCACGGGTGGGACCCGTTTTTGTTCGTCTTCTAGTTTGCACCAAACAACGTAGACACATCCAATGGCTTCTGTAGCGGTTTTTACTCACTATATACGATGCCAAGAACATGCGTACACGCCAGTTTGAGGATCGGAATCGATTCGCGCGAGTTATACCACAAAAACTGAATTTTCGTGGGAACAGCGATGAATAACACAGAAATAGCAAGTAAATTGTGAATTCATCAATAGCCCTTCCGAATTTTCCACAACGTACCTTGGTTTATTCGAAAGCTTACGTCAAAAGATACAAAATGAGCCCAAGTACGCGTAATTTGAGCGAGATAGAGCCAAGTTATCAGAAATTTAGACGCAAAATAACCATGAGGCAAACCGAGTAAATGGTTGACACTGTACTTCCTCTCTTCTCAATCTATTTTATCTCCCCGCGTATGAGGAACTTTTTGTATCCAGAGAAGTTGAAGAGTATCTCGAATAAGCAGCTGTGTCTCGTGGATTCACAAGGATAGAAAATCATACTCGCGTGGGTTACAATCGCAATCCGCGGTTCTAACGAGGCAAAAGCTTCCAATTCAGGCCATGATCGCGAATTACCCGAATAATACCGGGAAATCAACGAATGCTCCGGAAAAGCTAAAGATCACATCTTGGGATTACTAATTTTGGTAGTTCGATCATTCACTTCATCCCTCATTGCACGATAGAAATTTTCGCGGGTCCCACCGGTGGGACCCGTCGCACTGAAAAGAGTCGGACTTAATTGTGTGCGACGGGTCCCACCGGTGGGACCCGCGAAAATTCCTAGATTTCTTGTATATACATACTAAACTGATCACAAATCAAAAGGTTTGACTATTGTAGGTGCAAAATCACGCGTTTGTGCTCTCTCGCACTCTGGGACGGAATGCCGGTTTTCATCGTCGCAGCGAACGTGTTAAACACATATTTTGGTAGCCTGAGACTCGACACAAATCACGTTGCAGGACCTGCTTGATGAAATCAGTGAAATAGGTTCTTATGGAGGAATGAAGATCCTTATGGACCCGGAAAAATGCAGGTTTGATAGTTATCAATTACCTGCATTTGAATATGAATGGAAAACTAACCATTTTAGACGTTCTTGTAAATCAAAGTCATTTGTCATCAACTACACTAGATGCCAGGGAAGTATAAGAAATCATCTTTTTCAACCATTTCGACACAAGTTTAGGGATTTTTTCCTTTAGAAATTGCCTTATTAGTGATTTTTATCGAGTCCCAACAATAGAAGTAGATGAAAGTTATATGAAATATGATTTGGATTCCGGCGAGACAGATATTAGGCGCCAGACGCAACTGTATGCTTATCTACGATTCCGATTGTCTCCCATTCAGGCCATTGCAACATCCCATAGAATAGGACCATCGTGTCAAAGAAAAACTAGGCCAAATTTTGACCTGGCAAACGAGTTTATGATGGAGCAGACCATATACCTGTAGGAAACCATACAGAGATTTTATGCTGTAAATTGCAAAACGATTTTTCGGCGCCACGGAGATATTCCGAGTGGCTACCCCACCGGCTGAATTCCCCGATCTCTTAGTGTCTATACCGTGATGTCTGTTGAGGCGGTTGCGGATGAGAGACTTTCTTCCGCGAGAGAAAAATTGCCCGACATTTGTCAGCCTATTCTCAGTGCGCGCGCTCTGAACGGAATTCCAAAATTTCCAATGCGCCGGTCTACTTTTGAAGTCTCCAGCCCTCTCTCGATGCCCACATTTTTCATATTTTTTCAACTCCGCTCTCTCCTGTCTGTCGGCGAGCCGATACGGTTCATCTTCGATTTTTCACGAGAATTCTTTTGATGAAAAATGTTTTTTGAAAAAAACCCTTCGACACGTATCATTTTGATCATTAAAATCCCAAAATAGCTTATAATATAAAGTGGTAATGCAACCTCACGTGTGAACTGTCTCTAAATCAACAGAACTGCTCTTAGACTAGTCACACGAGAATATAGAGCAAGTGCTGAATGACTGATGGTTGATCCACCAATACTGAACCATGATTAAGTGCCTGAGTCAAAGAGTTGCAATCATAGCTCACCAAATATCACGGAGGAAGAGGTGCAAGAAAAGCACTACTTCTATGAAATGCAAACATGCTAAAGAGTACTTGTTGATATTAGAACAAACAATATTCGGCAGAATTCACGATGAGAAACATGATCCATTTCCCGAATTCTCATTAATATACGGGAAACAGGTGATTTTTCACAATTTTCAAAACTGAGTCTGATCAACTCCGACAGTTTTTACGGAGAGCCAAAAGTGTAGAAAATTGAATTACAGAGAGTCAAAAATTCCAAGTGACCAAAATTTGCTTCACAGTACAAGGGAAGTACGGGTATTCAGAAATCAGGAATTCGGAGAGCTAAAAATCTAGGATGCCATCATCTGGAGGGTCACGAATTCAGGATACACGGGAAGAGAGAAATCAGGACAGATCGAGATGTCGATTATCGAAAATTCGGGAATGAAAATTCGGGAGAACCCAAAATTCTAGAACGGCACTCCCGAACTTCGGCCAAACCAAATTTTGATCGTTCGTTATTCTTGTTTTCCCGGCTATTCTGAGTTTTAGACTTTCGATTGTTCAGGATTCTAAATTTTCGGTTCTCCAAATCGCCACGCTCACAGTTCGTGGCTTTCCGGAAAATTGACCTCACCCTTCTGCTATGACTTCGACACAAGTGTACTCTCGCAATAAATCACTTCGACTCGCTGTTTTTGCAGAAATACTATAACTATCCGACCATGAACAGTGAATCATAATTCCAAAAGTAATGGAGTTTCGCAATTTGTATGAACCTCCAATCAAAACTAACATTCAAAGGGGAAATTAACCCACAGCGATTCCCAAAAATTATCAAAAACCCTGAACCTCGATCGACACACACAATTGTGTCTGCAATCACATTAATCCTGATGGCTTCTGCAGAATGAATTATCCACTGTCAAGAGGAGACTTGCTCCTCTCGTGAAGGACTAAATTGATACGTGGGCTCGGTAATGGCCGAACGAGGACGCGCGCGACAATCTCGATGAGCAAGAGAAAGAGCGCAGAAAACTGACAGTGCAGAGAGTGTTCGCGTAACAAAAGCCCGAGGCTCGCATTATGAATGAAGGATGAACGAATGGGAGGAAGTCGAGCCTTTTGGTGCGGGCATGGAAATAAATATCATCGCGGACGCTGCACCCATCTCTGACTGACCCCCACCTCTCATTTTTATAGATGGTCCTATGGCATAAAGAGTCCGAAAAAAGCTATATCGAGAAGACGGAAAAGAGGAAAGAGAAATGCAGAAAAGAGAGGAAGGGCAAGCTTGAAACAAAAAAGTATAACCGAGACGCAAGCAGCCATTCTTCAGATTTGCGGCATACAGGACAATGGATATGTATCTGATGCGCCCGCACACACCCGCCCCCGTCGACCGCAGAAAATTAGCAAAATTCACGTTTGAGTGTGGTTATTCTGTTCTGGACCATCGGCGATTCCGGGCAATTCTGTATCCAAAGCGTGGAGGGCTAGCGCGAATTTATAAGTTGACGGGAATTTATACGCCGAAGTATGGACTGGGTGGCCGTGGGTTATTTATTGACTTTGATGTTGAGACCGATATCGCGTTTCTGAGATTCACGAGGTGCCTGGATCTCATATCGATACAGGATCCGGAATGACGATAGGGTTTTGGAGAGGTAACTGGTGAATTACCACCCCGAAAGTCGACACTTTTTTAGGAGTAGCTCATCTTTTAGAGTTAGATGGTATGGGCTAGAATAGAGAGATCTTCCATGGTTGTGAGAAATCGTGCAAACACATTCACTGCGATGGAGCCCACAGGTGAGGCCTGCGATTATCCACAATTCGATTTGCACCTATTCATATTCGCCTGAGATATTCTCGACAGCAATTCTTCTTGACCGATTGGTCTATCAAGGACATAAATGATGAGTCATGATTGTACTCCTCTACATTGTCACCAACCGAGAAGAGAGGATCGAGGTGATAACCAACCCAAAGTAGCGAGAAATCACCTTCGCACTGAACATGTCAAGATCTAGAGAGTGTCCCGAAAGTCGGTTCCCCCTAAAAACTCGAAATTAGCTCCGGATATCAAAAGCCTCGGAAGAAGTTTCTCCCAAAATCGAGGGGAAAGCTCAAAAATGGTCAGAGATTGGGCCTTGAAAGTGGTGTTCACGGTTTGTTTGAGATCAAATAAGTTTCTTTTTTTTTTCTAACGAGAACTCCTACTTTCGGAACCGGGTTCTGAATAAGAACAGAATTTCTTATCCCAATGGGACTTTGCCCCAATTCTCTAGATGACCTCTAGTGGTCTTATGAGGGTCGAAAGTATCTCGAAATGTATCAACGTAACAGAGCTGGTGCAATAGTCTTGTTTCCAGACGGCCCTCTCAGAAAGATTTCTCGGATTCCTTTCGACCCTTGACCAGTATACCCTTGAATGTTCTGTTATTTTTGAAGGTTATCTTGACTCTCAAAACTCGAAAATGGCCCCAGCGGTGAAAAATTCCAGAAAATGTTTCCTCCCCAATATTGAGGGGGAAGCTCAAAAATTCACTCAGATTTGACTTCGAATATGATTTTTTTTTTATCAATTTTCTTGATGGGAACCACTGTTTTCGACTCTGAACCCTGGAAATGTGACAAATTTCGAGTCCGGGTATGACTCTCTATCAATTGCGTGGATGACAGGTCATTTTGAAGATCCTTTACGTGATTAGTGGAGAGTCATAATCTTGGCACAGAGGTTGTCACACTTTCAGGGCCCAGAGTCAAAAATTAGGATAACCATACTGATAATTTGAATTGACGTCTAATGAGGGTGCAGATTGTGCTCAAGGTCATAGGTCAAAGATTTAATGGAGTGCAGGATTACTTCAGGCAAAAGGTCACTGATCCAAACTATTGCTCCAGCTTCGACACGTTCAACCACTATTCAAAGACTTGGGGCCTCAAAATGACCTTTCAGGTTTCAGCTATACAATTGGTAGCAATTCATATCTGGACTCAGAATTTGTTCGAATTATCAGAGCCCAGAGTCAAAACATGGGTTCCCTTCGGAAAACTCGATTCGACCTCCAAAAACCTATCATGGTCACATTCAAGGTCAAATCTGAGTCTTTTTCTGAGCTTCTCCATCGATAGTAGGAGTAGGAGACACATGTTTCGGAGTTCTCGATACCCTGAGCCATTTTCGAGTTCTGATAATCAAAGCTACATTCAAGATCAAGGATCAAACTGAGTTTTGGAAACTTTTCTGAGAGGAACTTTTTGAAACGAGGCTATCGTACTAGCTGTGGAACGTCATCTACTGTCCAGATACTTCCCGACCCCTAAATGATCACTAGAGATCATCTTCAAACTTGGCAAAAAGTCTCATTGGAAAGTAAAGTGTTGTGCTCTTTCAGAATCCGGAGTCGAAAGTAAAGAAATCATTTTGAAGAAGGGATTCGAGCTCCAAAAAACCATTGAGGTCACATTCAAGATCAAATTTGAGACCTTTTCTGAACTTCCCTCAAGATTTCAGGAGATACGTGTTTCAGGGTTTTTCGATACCGGAAGCATAACTTTTGAAACACCTAGTACACTATCCAGTATTTATACGGAAGGTTCATTCACAGTTCTGTCCATGGTACATAAATCTTTTCTGTTCCTGTATTCAAAGCCGGATTTGCGTGAGTCAAGAAACTCATTAGACGACAATTCTTTCCATGAAAACGATGATACCTATCCCACAACTTTTGAGAAATTTGAGATTTGGAATATTTTGCCAGATCATGACACTTGCACTCAAGTAAGTGAGATTGAGTTCAAACCAAGGTTTAAGAGACGGTAGATATACCACATAATGATTCTCTCAAGTATGAATGCAAACTTGGTTTCGCTTGCGATTATTAATTCAACCGGATCAATAAGCAGTGTGCTGAGAGACATCATGGAAGTGAATATACATAGAAAGTATCTATTAATACAACCATGCTCACGGTACGCTGTTGTGATTATTGCCGTTTCACCATGGAAGCTGTACAGTACAGGAATAGGAATGGAAAGCACACCACCATGCACATCGAAAAGCCAAACGAGTTTAAGGGGTTGAGACAGCGTGGAGAGAGCAAAGACAGCACAAGGCAAGAAGCTAACCCCGAGACAGCGTTAGGCTTGTATACGTATAGGGGAGAAAATTTACGGCAGCCACAGAGATACGAAATGAGAGGAAAGGGTTATACACGAGAGAATACTGTACCAGTACAATAGTACTCTCTAATCACGAATCGACTTATCGGCAACTCTACGTGAGGGTGAGAATCGTGTGTATAATCTTACCATCGACGTCGTTCTGTCGTCTGCTCTGATGATTCTAACGTCGAGGCACTGTCTTATATTTGTTCTACTCAACCTCCTGTCTTTCCCTTGTTCAGTTTGCTATTTGCATACAAGAATGTACATTACCGTTGGGGATATTTATTGGCTCAGTGGGCATATACTCTGTCTTTGATGAGGGAAACTTTTTATTCGCGCTTGTGAGGACCTTGTGGATACACTGTATATGGGTGTTGTCGTGGAAATTTACACGGATATTGTGATTGACTTTCATTTAGACTAGTGAATTCCGAATCACTACGTTTAGACTCTGTAACGTATTCTATGAAAATGCAGTTGAAGACCTTTTCATAGTAGTTTGATTGGGTATAGGATTGTCTCTCTGTATACAATGTTAATTAGAGCGCGGTGCTTCGACAAATTGTGGTTTTCATCCATACTCAAGAGATATCATTCACACTACTATTCTGAACTGGAATAACAGGTAGGATTCTTCCGATACTCTTCTATCACAATTGTACTTTTGAGGCGTGGAATAATTTGGGATAATCCATTTTCTCCGAAAAGCGTGAGACATGTTCGATGCATCTGCACGTGAGAGAATCTTTTGAAGACCATATAGTCTGAGTGATTCTTTTGAGATATTCGGGTATTGTAATGCAATGATTGTAAAAAAGTAAATGTTGCAGTCTTGCAATTATACTGCTTCTATACTAAGATCAGAGATAATCACAATTCATAAAAGGCATTTCAATGAGCATGATTGAGAGATTGATCCCCAATACCAACCCGCTGCGGTCACACTACGAAATGAGCACGTTGGGGTGAGTCCAATCCACCGATGGTTTGGTTCGTTGGAGTGGAATTTGCATCGTGGCGTGCGATAGCGCATCGTAGCGTGGCGAAAAAAATCGTGCTGTAGCGCGTTGTCTGTCTTCACTCTAAAGATCACAATGGACGTCTCATCCCCCACGAAGAAAATGATCAATTTTCCGGAAGAATCACGACATTAAGTTAGCTTGGGTAGTCTCACACACACACCAAATCACGGCAACGGGTTAAGATGTCAGATATTTGAATTCATTAGGTCTATCCTATGAATTATCTACGCTTGTTGATTCCGATAAAGATACAAAGGGGACACAGGAGTATTTCCAAAGTACACAGTGTAACCATGCAGTGAAAGTATTTTTTAGACCAGGTGAGATCACTGCCATTGTTGAAAAAATTATTCCTGAGAAATTTATTTGCGGGATTCCTTCCAACCTAAAAAGTTCCACGCCAGAAACCTTCATTTGCGAAAAATATCAGGATTGGTTAGTGACTGGTGTATTACGCAACTCGAGAGTAAAATGGGCCATTCACTCCCGGATGTGGATTATTGCTCAAGGCAAAATCGATATTGAAACCCAGTCAACCTAGTGTCCGTGTACGGCAAACGGTATAACTCTTGCAACGATTCGATCAGGGTGTCAACAGGGTAAAATCAGACCCTTAGCACTCACTACTTGCTCAGCACCACCATATACATACTTCTGTAAATGAGCAATCTCTCTGCACACATTCTCGGCATCTGTCGTTCATATTATAAAGAGCTGATCTTTAATTCATAACGGGTGAAGCTAGAGGCACCTCATCCTCTCGAGCCATCGTGCATCCATAGGACACACAATTCGCGCGCTCACGTCAACCCGATCACGCCTCGCTTCCCTTTATACTCGCGCATCGGAAATACGCGTGGCTTCTATCTCATACCCCATCCATATACACACACACACACACACACACACACACACACATATACATACATAAATATGCGTTTGCAGTGTTTGCGGCTGGAGCTTCGCAAGCTCCCCGAAGCTTGAGCTTCTATTCTCCCTTCAATGAAAATATATATAGTTATATATATATATGAAGGGTACCTTCGAAAATACGCATCCGCACGCCAACACGCCGCGGTGATTGATTGTAATTAGTTTATGTATACAGCAGTAGCAGGAGAAGCAGTATAGTGTATACGGAAGACCCGAGTGAACACAACGTTCAGCGTGCAAACCTTAAGGAGGAAGAGGTGGTACAGCCACCCTGTTTTCTATATAGAAGTTGAAGTATAGGTACGCGAGCTATCGTCAACAACTTGTGGCCCCGCTTGACTGTGTCTGATGCTGATTCTGTAGAGTCTAAAGCCTTATCTCTCGCCGCGGTGATGGTGGCTTTCTGTTTTTGGGGGCTGCTCTAAGGAGCATTTTGTTCGTATTGTTCGATGATGGAGAAGGATGGAGATGGGTTCCTTTGCTCGTCGATATTGAGAATTCGACGAAGAATTTCGGAGATTGGTGGCTCACTCGAGATTCCAATGTTTGAAGGATCACTTTTTTCGATTTTTCTTGTTCTCGTATCCACTAAGGATAGTTTGATTACCCTCGTATCTGTCATCAATGTATCCGATCATAACCAGAGTTGTATGATTGTGGTTTTTAGGAGCTCAATCTTTACTACATTTTGAGAATTTACCAACTCTCCATGAGCAACATTGTTGAGCCAACGATTTATAAGTTCTAACAAATTTAGACAAGTCATGGAGAATTTTGCATTTTTTTCAACCACGAATACACATACGTGAGTTTTACCTATGATTTAGGCTATAGCATCATTGCCTCATTTGTTACCGTTCGTTTGGCTGTTAAATATCTTTGATAAGTCCGAGACCCCTAAAATGTTTTTTTAGCTCAGGAATGATATAAGTGGAATGGTAGGTGAAGATGCGTAACGATGGTATCAGAAAGAGATTTATTAAGAAGTTCGTGAAAATGACAATTCGTTGGACTGGTGATCTAATAGTTATGACTACCCAATAGCCCATCTGGCCACCGACTACTTATTAATTTGTCCACGAACCAAATCTTCCGCGTTCCCACCCATAACCCACATGACCATCTATGATGTTTTAGTCAGCCCTGATGCCCACCTCAGTCTAAACCAGACCGTCCTAGACCGATACAGATTATTCCAGAGCGCCCTAGATCGTTCCAGACGGTTTCAGACCGTCCAAGACCGTATTAGACTATCCCAGATCATACAAGGCCATTGCAGACTGTCTCAGATCATAGCAAAGTATTAGATCATTGTCCTAGATTCGACTAGACCGCCCCAGACCGTACCAGAACATCACCTAGCTCAGTCCACCTCAGTCTCCACCAAAACCCCACAAGACCGTACCAGACCGCACCAGAACATTCCAGATCATGCCAGCCCGTTTTAGACTACTCAAAACCGTGCTAGACCAAACCAAGCCGTATTAGACCGCCCTAGATCATACCAGATCATTCCAGACCGTTCCAGACTATCATAAACCTGACCAGACCATCTATTCCCCCAACCCCCTACCCACCCATTCACCAATCCATCCACCCACCGACCCATCCATGACCGTGTGGGTGAAGATATCCATTATACTTCAGCCCTTCTACGTAGGCAATCCGATAAGTGGAATCCGAACGGACAAATTTTGGCTGGGCGTTAAATTATCATTGTTCAACAATCAGGATAGATCATGCCCTTCCTTCGGAAATATCTTTCGAGGGAGTATTCTCTTGGACGATATCCAATCAAGAACTGGAATTAGGAAAATTTAATGGATTAAGATCCTCATTCCTGGACTCCTACCTTTCTACTATCCGGTAATCCAAATCTAGATTCATTGGTATGATGTGAATCTAGATCAGAATGAAGCTTAAAGTCTGCAAGACGAATCGTACATCAGTGCATTTTCGGAGTCGCAGAAACCGCATCACTATAGCTAGGAGTGAAGTGAAACCAGTTTTTAACGCGATTGGGAACAAGATCGTACAAATATGTTCTCAATATGTTTTTCTCATAACCTCACGGTAGTTTCCAGGATCCCACTCAGTTCCAGAAGTTGAATTCACTATGAGTCAGGAACGAGATAACAATGATTGTCCATATGTGAGTGAGCTCACGAAGCCTTGGTAAAGATTAAATTCAAAACGAATAAACCAGAACTTCCTTCCCCACAGTTCTCCAGTATCTCTTGATGAGTAATTTTTGTGACAGGTTGTCAGATTTGAAACAAGCAAGTCCGAATAAATTCATTGCAATAGCCCACTCATGTATAAGAAACAAACTGAAGAAGGAAATTCACAGACTGCAAATAATTTGGCAACCAAAGGAAAAGCCATGTCTATACATGCAAGTGGATCTCGATCCAAAAAACACGCGGAGTACGGTACACACGTAAACACGCATTAATCGTGGGGTAGACTATCTCTTGCAGCCACCGAACGCGACAAGCGACCGCTTAGCTTGGCTTTGAGCCATCGAAGATTCATACGAATGCACCGACGAACAAATTTGTGGCAGCGTTGGCGGATCTCATTCTCCATCAGCTTTGCCATCATATCTTGGTCGATGTGTCTGGACTCCGCCTCTCATCTCGTCTGGTTACTTTTTTTCCTTCTCATTCCACATAGTCTAGCTCAACAACGAAAATGAAAGGAAAAAAAAATGTTAAACGTTCCGGATAATGAACGAGAGATTTCAGAAGTCCGGTGCTCGACATTTTTAACGAGGTGAAGAGGAAAAGATAGGCAACTAACTACGATCGATGCCACTATTGTCTCTTTTTTATTACTCTCTTGAGCTTGTCTAACCAAAAAACCAGCCATTCCATGCTACTCTCTCGATCATTGCACATTTCTACAGGCTAATTCTACAATAACCCGCCTCTTCCATCCCATCCCGTACACTTACTTCATATAGTCAGGATTTCTCATGTATCTGTCTCTATGTATGTGTGTGTGTGTGTGTGTGTGTGTGTGTGTGTGTGTGTGTGTGTGTGTGTGTGTGTGTGTGTGTGTGTGTGTGTGTGTGTGTGTGTGTGTGTGTGTCGTGAAACCAAGAGCAATTTCTCAGAGCAAAGCGCGAGCAAAGTCCGAAAAACGCCGTGCCAAATCGCCAATCAGAGATAAACAAAAGTGCTCTCTCCTGTCTTTCTCTCTCGCATGCGCGCGCGCGACCAATAAAAGTTCAGAGTCCAGTAGTGTGGTCATTACTGCAACGATAAAACGAGCTATTTGAAAGGTACTACCTGCAGTACATGTATCTATATACAAAAGTTTCACAGTACGAAAATATCGGTATTGTACGTTTTCTGAATATATATATATATCTATATGAGTATTATCGCGATAACTTACCCGGAACGTGTTATGGCCTTGCATTTCGACGAGCAAGCTCCAAATCACTCCATTCAAATTTTCCTACATGTATTCTATTGAAATACATTTGGGAATAAATTTCCAGATCGATCCGTTCACTCGTCTTTTTTATTTTTAAAGATTAAGGGTCGAAATGTCAGTTCCGTGCATTGTTACTTTTGGAGATCGACGTATACCTCCAGCGCCAGCGTCGGAGTAAGAGTCGTTAAGGGTACGCTCAAAAATTTTCCTTGAAGTAAAATGTTAAACCAACCATTTTTCATAGGTTTTATGTCCAGAACTCGTGGTTTAGTCCCCAAGCCACGTGCCTCAATCTTGTTATGGGATTTCCACTAAAAATGAGACATTTTTTTCAAATGCTCACAGCGTATGCTAAATCAAGTCTAGGTCACTTTGTAGTGGACGAAATTTCAAGTAAATGGTTCAAATAATCAAATCCCAGTGCGGGAAAAAATCCACTTTCAAAGTTTTGAGTGTGGTATGTACATTCGTAGCCGAAAATTGGCCTGGTAATTAACTTTGTCAGTTCCGTGCATACCATGTTACCCCACTAAAAGTCAATTTATCTGGGCGGGAACAATCTTTTCCACTAAAGTATGGTGGGAATAGATCAAATCTACAAGGAGAATTTTCTATGTCGACTCTGCTATTTTTGCGAGCCATTTTAAGGCGAAATGTCAGTTCCGTGCATGTCAGTTCCATGCATTCAAAAGCTGTTCCCTGGCGTACTCTATAGCACGCGAAAGGTGGAGAAATGAAATTATCTGGTCCAGAGCAAGTGTTTCCGACTCAAAACAACCATCTAAACACGAATTTCAAGGTCATATGGTCCCATCGCGTCGGGATTCCTCGCTAGACAACAAAACGTCAAAAACCGAAAATGTCAATTCCGTGCACCTCTTTCCCTATGCCTTATACACGTGAATGTCACATATACCATGCTAAAACGTTCCAAAAAACTTTCTGTATACGTTTTATCACATATTATTGCTCAATATGGGAAAAGAAATGGAAAAAGTCGACTCAGACAGACACAGACTCAATATTCCATTTCTGAATTTTTGGGGACAAAATGGGTAAGTTATCGCGATTATACCCATATATGTATATGTTGGTTCTTCGGTATATTGACGCCGGTTTTGCTGTGTGGTCGATGTGGGCATTGCGTGGTTTTGTGGATGATGGTATTCGATGTTGATGGTGAGCATCATCGGTGGCTGCGCAGAAGCGCAAGCCTGAAAGTAACACGTAATGGACGTCATTAGAGGGTCTACGTAGATTATAGGGCGGCGAGCCGTAACGATCATTTCTTATGGGGTGTATACCCGCCACGCCACCTTTTGCGTTTCTTATATATATATATATATATATATTTTCACTTTCTTTTTCATGTGGGTAAAGGTGTACGATATGGCTACTCTTTTACCCTTCTATAGATTGTTTGGGTTTGGATTTGGTCATATATATGTGTGTGTGTGTGTGGTAGCCGATAGTTCTTTCGAACCAATCGCTCCAAGTTGCAAAATCCACATCGATTGCTGACTGACCTTCTTCTTCTTCGATATTGATTCTCAATAGCCTTAGTGGGGAATGAAGAGAGTGGTTATATAGCTATTTTTGCCACCATCAAATTGGTTAGGGTCGATTTGCCACACGTACCTATAATGGATTCTGAAGAAATGCACTAAGGTGGTCTTTCTTCTGAGGGACACATTAGTGTGATGACTGAATTCCCGATTGGTCGATTTGATTCCCTGCATCCGGTGTGATGAGGTAATGTATTGCATAGAATCCAGATAGTGAGTCAATTTGGTAGCTATGAAGTTAGTTACATGGTTTTAGAGGGGTGTTTCACTGGGAGGAAAGTTTGATGAGTTACAGGATGTGAATTCTATTTCTTTCCATGCCTACCAGCTCATGGGAATCAATCATATCTCAAGTTTATGTCCCTGATATCTATTTCAGATTTCTTCCAATGAATTGCGAGGATTTAGATGTAAGTAGAAAGTTTCTCGCAAATTCATGCTTTCAGGCATCAAAGAATCAGATCCTACAACATCACTCGGACAAGTATATATTTTCTAACTTAGATTGCAGGTTTAACATCATTCCTTGTCATAGCTTATCGAATTGTCAATATGGAACAGTGAAATTGTAATGACTTCATCATGGCATTCCAAATGGATGACTTGTTGTTGATCGTAACATCGTAAAAAAAGCTTTTGAGCACAATTTCTGTGGTCATGATTGGACAGTACATGTGGAACGTGAATTGACATTCCTTTGGGAACGTGTGAAAAAACATGTCGGAGCATCACGTCTTTAGAGACGTGTTTTGTGATGTGTTGTAGATCATCTGAATCTTGCCAAACAAAATCCAGAGACTCTGATCAACTTGTACATATTGTTGAATGATCATTCGATGAATGCCTTTGACAAATGAGTTGTTCAGAGTAAATGTGAATTCATTTCTGGAAACTAGGTTTTTTTACCACCAAAACTCATCCTCAATCTTCTGATTCGGCATCAGGACTCCTTTCGGGATTTTTCTGACATCTCTATTCTAGTTCTTCAAGAGGCTCAATATTCGACACAATTTTCCATTAAATGCCCCAAAAAATGGAGGAGGAAGTCTGTATTGATCCAAAATAGAGATTCAGTCGATTTTTACTCTGAACAACTCAAATATTATGAGTGAAACATTTGGAGTTAGCAAAATCAATACCTCCAAAAGTTTTCGGACAATGCAGCTCTCGCACACAAATAGAAAGAGTGTGACAGTTTCCATTTGGCACTGTACGAAGAGGAACTGGCGGTCAAGCGTTCTTGATTGATATCGTCTAATCAAGAGAAAACCGAAATTCTTGAGAACCATGGAGATAACCATCCAAATCCAGAGACACCAGATCACACCGCGTATCCCCCAACCACTGTTTTTGTCCTCCTAAGTTTGACTTCCAAGCATCGTTAACTGGATTTCTCACACCGAAGCATGTTCCAGATATCACAAGAGTGATGGACTGTCTCCATATCCACGATGAAGAGGCCAAAGAGACACAGGAGGTAGCAAACCCGGAGGTATTCCTTTGAAGCTTCCTTTCAGAGTCAGTGACTACAGTCCAGTAGAGATAGCGATATGAAACACAAGTGTCGAGTAGGTTATGTTAGTGGCAGTGCTGAAACGTCGTTACCGGTATGAGTTGCGGACTCTGAGGCTGCAACTGGAACACGCACAACAACACTACAGACTCCAAATAATGATGATGATCACGACGACTACTACTACTACTACTACTACTACTATGACTACTTACCTAACCAAAGACCAAGACGACAACGTTGAGAAGAAAGCCAGCTGCAAAGAACAACTGCGAATACGACATTGCACATCAGGAAAAGAGAAAGATAGAGGTTGGGTTCATGCACGTATGAGCTTGTAGAAGGCTACGTTTAAAGTAATGGCGTTTCACTGGAGATGCTATAAATTTATCTGCCATAACTTGTTATACGCTGCTCTTCTCTCATATTTATACATGCCTCCGCGAGAACTGCATGTTGGCGGCCACACGCGTAGTGTGTGCACAGACCTCCACCTCTTTGCTGTCTCCATCTCTTGTTTCCCTTTCTTTAATACTCTGACGGTATCTGGAATACACGCCCTGGTCTAGTAGGTAACTACTTCATTTCACCTTTGACGCGTTAGATATGGTGACACGACCGGATTTCATCTTGGATTTTGCAGTAGCGATACGTCGTCGATGCTCCACTTAGGGTTTGAGTTAGATGTATTTTGAGTACAGGAAACAGGACCTTAGTTGAGCAAAAATAAGAATGACATCGGATTGATGGCTGCATGAAATTTTTGTCATCAAAAGGTTAGGTAGATGCGACCCTCAGTGAACCAGCGTGGAAACAAGGTTATGAGTTACTAAAAAGAGTGACGAGTCACTGATGGAACCATGATAAATTTTCTGCTCGATTTTCGGAAATGAAGCTTCCTCTCAAAAAAATTGGTTATGATTTCTGAATGAAATTGTGGCATTGTGGGATTGAACAGGCTTTGCCGAGGTATAATCATCCCCCAATAGATCTTCAACTTGGAAAGATGATCCTTAGATCCCAAATAAGTTTCATCGTTCAAAAGATGAGGATATTTTTTGTGAGAACTTTGTTCATTTCGTGTCTCTGAAAATTAGTATTGGCATTATCATCATCGGTATGAATCTTCTCAGCAATGCTCAGCCATCAGAAGCGAAGTGAATCCAGACCAATCGATTCTCAATTATTTGTTCCACTTTCAAGTTTACTAGAGATGGAAGAAGATCTTCCTGACAAATTGAAATGTAGTTGGACTATCGCACCAACTAAATCTCTGTCAATATTAGAAAATAAGCCTAATGTATTTCCCTTACAAGGAATAATTCCTTATTCAAAGAATTCGGTGCTATATGAAGGCTAAGTATTCGATCCGAAGCACGTGAAAAGCTCAGCAAAAGGTGATTCGTACTCTGGTGAAAAACGTTCATCCCATTTTACATTCAGCCAAATCTTTTACTCCGTGTAAGTGTTTTTGCACGTCAGTCAACCAGAGTCCCAAACCACGTCTGCTCCCAGGCTATCCCTACTCTTCCTCCTTCATCTTCCATATCTTGCGCAGAGCATCCATACGTTACAAAATACTTCATGGAGCGATCCACCCCGTGCCTCGATCTAACTCGTTCAAAACCAAGTTCCGCGAGCTTCCTCGAACCTCTACGCGATATGCGAGATATTAAACTACCCGAAAATTAGGTAAGTCTTGTTTAAAAGTTAGCCCAACTTGTGCGAAATTCTATACGTACCTGCACTCGACACCATCAGCTTGAAGGCAATCTCTTTTGCTCGATACCACCGTCGTATCTTCTCGCTCTTGTAGTATCACGTCGTGGCTTCCAATTATTTCAATCCTGCACCTTATCTATCTATGTGCGGAAGATTCGGTACGCCATACTTGCCGAGCTTGCGCATAATGTGTAACGCTAACGAGGTAGCGCCAAAAGTTTGACGTAGCTCGAATCTGTCTTAGCTGATGTTTGGTATTATCATGCAATGGATGTGCATATGAATGGATCAGCAGTCCGTTGTGCTGAGTTCTAATGCTCAATGAGAAATGGACGCGATATCCTGGTGTCAGTGTGTTTCGAAGGATACTGGCACGGCTTTTCATGCAATCGAATTAATTGGTCCAGATTTCCATAAAAATTCTTAGAACAACGATGGCAAGAATGATCCTGTCTCACGGGCGATTCTTGTGCAGGATGTGTTCCATCATTGGGTTGGAATAAATCGAGACAAAGTCAAACACGATGATAAAAGGTAGTGATACACCTAGTTGCCTCTCGGGGAATGGGATATTTCTTTCAATTTCATCTTACGAAGAACCACGAGACCGAAATAGGACGTTCTCCCACATACGATATTTGATCTACAATAGTTGACATCTCATTGGGGTCCGCGTATATAAATGTGATGCTCTGGTCATCTGGAACTTTCCGTAAGACTTGTAAGAATAAAATCGGAAGTTCTCATCAAAATTTCATGATATGATCAATTGCACGTTCCTGATTGGATTTTGGTTGTAAGAATTTGCAAAGTGCTCCATAGAAATTTTTACAAGAGATTCATGGTACAATCATGATTCGATCAAAGAGGGATTTTTACTTACGAGAATCCGATATTCCTCTTAAAGGTCCAGAAAGGGAGTCAGAAGTTATTCTCAGAAACTGTTAAACCTTCTATGGAGACTCTTTCCCACCTATTCGGAGCTTATTGGACCATTCAGCTTAGGTAAACCGTGGAGGAACGTCATTCTTCAATGCTCCATTCTCAGCAATAGTCAAAAGAAGGTGGGGCTCAAAATTGATAATCAGAGTGGCTATTGGATGCCATGGAGAGTTTCTGCGCATAGTTCAAGGTTATTCGTTTTTGTATGGGTTCTGAAGAAATTCCATGAGACTCCCCGTGAAAATGACAGCTTACGAGGAGAGTGTTTCAGATTCGGGTCTTGGATTCATAGAGATATTACGGATAGAGGAGGGAAGAGATGGGGCCGCCTGTATGCGGGGTTTTCCTGGCGTGAGAGAGAGAAGAAAGACGAGTGGGCCTCTTTCTTTCTCTCTCTCACCTGCGCAGAAAAAGACGCAGTAGCACGCGGAGAGCTCCTAGTGGGTGGGAGAGGGGATAGCGCTGGCGGTTCGTCGGCCTGTTCAGCATCGACGGCATCGACTGCTTCGGAGCAACCGTCTTTTCGAAAATAGTTGCAAACGCTGTGATGAGCTCGATTTCGTTGATAATATGAATATTCAGTTTATAAATCCAAGATGACAAAAAAATGTGTAGTGTGTCACAGTGAGCCTGTCGCAGGAGATACAAGTCGCAATTTCCATAAGTATGTAGAGAAGCCATGATAACCTCTCTAGTTGGCTCGTTGATGTAGTGAATGGAGATCTCTGTCGGTAGAATTTTCATGACGACGTTCGCGCAAAGAAAGATTTCCGAGTGGATTGTTACATCCATTCTAGACTGAAGACAGAGTTTATTTCATTCCGTGGGGAAAAAATATCTAGTCTAGTCGTATTTTGCGTCGTAATGAGCTCCGATATTCTTTTATTTCGGAGTCGCAGAACGTGAGCGAAACGTGGATAAATCAGCATCAGAGGAACTATTCCAAATGTGTGCATTTTTTTCGTGCAGATTCCCTACCAAACATGAGCCTCGGCAGCAATGGATGGCACTGCTTGGATTATCAAAAGTCTCGAGTCACTATAGAATATGTAGCGATCATTTCGAGGAATCTAGCTTCCATCAAACTGATGGTTATACAACACTGCGACGATTAGTGAATTATGCAGTCCCCAAAGTAGTTCCAAAAGTTGCTGATTCTAGTTCGCATTCTGAAAACGACTCAACTATTCCAGGTAACTTGTGTGTATCGGATGCCTTCAAAGTATTCATTATCAGATGTTAAAAAATTGAAAAAATGTTGACGTTATCCATACAAACTGTGAGTTAATATTGGCTATGGACACATTTTCAGAAAATCCCTCATGTCTACCTGAGGGAAAGAAAAACGCCAATGGTTGCACAAACTATCAAGGTATTGATTTGCAGTCGAAGCTCGATGTGAGGGCTCAAATCAAAACAGCACTTTTCGGTGATGATTGTGATGCTCGACATGGATTGAAAAGACAATCTAGCCATTCAACAGAACACGATGATCGTGCAATCAAATTCCGCAAGCGAGTCCCGACTCCTTTGCCAGAAGAAAATTGTACCCCAGGTAATGAATATTTGTCTATCTACTATGCACAGAAGTCAGCATTCCTCAACCGTTATATATGTGTTCTCTTTTCACGAATAGGCGAGCAAAAATCTGAGAACAAATCAACGATCTTACTTGACGGGGATGATTGTTCTAATAGCGCAAATTCTAGTCCCAATCCAAAATTGACTGCTCAGGATTCTTGTACAGGCAACTCTGATGGTAAACAGCAGTTTTCAACAGATAAGACAGCTGATAGAGAGGATTCATTAAGTTCCTTAGGAAGTGCTGGGGATCAAAGTGGGAAGGAAAAAAAGAATCTGAAAAGGTTTGTGAGACACAATGAGATTATCGAGTAATTTGATATAAGATTTTCTGAAGGTATTGGAGTTCCTGAATATTTATAACAAACCATAGATGTGAGATGTCGAGAAAATTATAAACGAATTTTCTATCGAAGAATCATAGAATTATCGATTTGAAAAAATATCTATGGTTCGTTTCCATCGAAAATTTTCCACGTGAATTAAATACAAAAATGCAGCAAAGGATTTTTTTTGTAAAATTCTTTTTGGACGGAATCAACATCCGCGGGTGTAATTATTGAGAGATCACATCAAATCTATGGCAAAATCTTATCTAAACGCGCGGGGCGCTCCGATGAGAAGCAAATATGTAGCTTGATTAATTATTCTCGCAAGAAAAAATGATTCCTTGTACGGTCCTGCAATAATCCTGTGATACTTCTCTTTTGAATTGATTACATACAAGAGTCCATGATAATATTTACTATTTTACATGAAATGACGCCCTCCGATTTCTCATGACTACTCTGAAAAATCTATCTGTGTTCCATGATCAGGAATCCATTATTATATTCAAATCAATTTTCCAGAAAGCTGCCAATGGCTGACGATGAAATCCCCGAGGTCATCCCGAAGAAAAGGGTGAGAGTGAAAATAGGTCACAAATATATAGATTTTTATAGACATAATTTCGACTCCGACGAGACATGGGACAATTTCAACATCGACATGAGGCATAAGAACAAAGTAATTATGAATGAGCGTAAGAAGAATAAGAACAAAGACAAACGAATTGCCTTCTATAAGAATCTTGTCCGAACTCTCAAAGATCAGAACGCTTTCGAAGCTGCAGAATACCTACAGGTTAATAATCAATTTTCAAGCATGTGCTAATAGCATCCATGATCAAGATTATTTATATAGCAGAACCTGTCTGAACTGGGCACCCCCGGTTCCAGGAAAAAACAGCCTGTGTAGACAGGTGCCCAATGTAGGGAGAGCATTTAAAATTTAGAGGGTACTCCTGTTCCCACTTTGGAGTGCCCCATTCAGACAGGTGCCCAGTATATAGAATGCTCAATTTAACAGATTTTACTAGTATTAATGATACCACCAGAGCTAGTTTCACATGATGTTGGGGCGAAAGGTTGTATTGGTTACGTACAATATAAAGTAGATAGAGATTTTCAACTAACATAAGATTATTTATGAAATTATTGATAACATTATGAATGCGAAAACTAATCCTCCGTTAAATTGTATATTTGTCTATAAGTATTGAGGTTACGATGAACTGTCTTGGCTGAGAGATTTCTAATCTTAATAATAGAGACATGTATAGATTTTACAAGAATAGATCTTACAAATGTTATAATTGTGTGTAAACGTTGGGGACCTGTGATTGGTTTGTCTAGAAACTTAACATTTACAATTCACATGATTAAGCTCCATTAAGTTCCGATATTAGCCTTATACTCCAAATGTTTTGTGCTACCTAATAAATCATGTTTTGATAAATGTGCTAATTGTTGGACTTGCATGTTTGAGAAGCCATTGATTACAGGAGGTGGGAAGATTGTATTTCATAAGAGATCAGTTGCACGTCTGGATGCTGATATTGATGACGGTGAAACTACTCGATATTTGAGTAAAATGAGTGACTCACCCCGATTTGTCACGCGTTGCATTAGAACCCGTTAGTTTGGATACATATCATCTCGTAGCCTGGTTTGTACGCTTCATTTTGTAAACGAATAGGAGGATTTCATTTGGGTCTCGTCAAATGAATTACAACCCTGCATTATGTCATCCTTTTCATTCATACACATTCTCGTGATCTTTCTAAAATTCTCTTTTTCAACAAAACAGAGACTTCGACCAGTGCCTTGAGCAAATACATGAACTGCGGATTATATTTTCCGATCCTAATGAGATGTATTTACTTCTTCACAATTTAGGATCTACCTCCACATGTGAGAGAGCTGGTAATACGTTTGAAAGAGAAAAAACGAACGAAAGCATACCCCCCTGCTCTGAAAAACTTTGCACGGACTTTGCATTTTCATTTGCCTGCGGTGTATGAATCTGTGAGGTTGAGTTTTTTGAAGGCACTACCTTGTGTAGAGACTCTGAATGCTTGGGATTGCTCAAGAAATTTCAAGCCTGGTATTTGTGAGGAAAACCTTGACAAAATTGCTGAAATCGTTCGTCAAGAAAAAGCGAGGGGCAGGGAGCCTGTACTTGGTTTAATTGCGGATGAAGTATCTCTGAAAAAATGGAAGCATTACAATCCTCAATCAAAGACATGGGAAGGCTTAGTGGATTACGGAGGGCAACTTGACGACAAGGATTATAAAAGTGAAAATAAACCAGAGGCAACAAAAGCACTGGTTTATATGCTAGTCAATATCAACGGAAATTTCAAGTCTCCAGTAGCATACTACCTCGTCGATAGCCTGACTGGTTCAGATAAATCAATCCTACTAACTGATCTCCTGGTGAAAATGTCTGAAAAAGGTATCACTAACGTTGTAAGCTTTACTTTCGATGGCGACGAGTCAAACCAGAGGGCAGTGAAGTTGTTGGATGCTAATCTTGATGCTTCAGACGAAGGAAATTTCAAGCCGTATATCCTACATCCTACCACCAAACAAAAAATTTTCATATTCCTTGATCCATGTCACATGCTTAAGCTGGTCCGTAATTATGTAACTAAGCGTCCAATATTTGAAGGTAAGGATAAAATAGACTGGCATTATGTAAAGTTATTGAACCAAAGACAATATGCGTAAGGATTTCACAGCGCGTGTAAGATCAAGAATCGTCACGTGAATTTTTATAACGAAAAGATGAAGGTTTTCCTCGCCACCCAGGTGTTAAGTAACAGCTGTGAAAAAGCGTTGAATGTGCTCGAATTCGATTACAAATTGCCAGAATTCAAAGGTGCAGCACCCATGTCTCGTTACTGCGGGAAATTCAATGGTATGTTCGATTTTCTTAACACTAAAAATAAATTCTGTAAAACACCTGGGCGACGAGCTCTTACAGAAGATTCTTTGCCCAAGATGAAAGAGAAAGTGGAAGAATATGCGAATTATATAAAAGGGCTAGAAGTTGACGTCGTGACAACACGTGCTGTGAAAAAAAAGTGGCAAATAAGAATAAAATTAATAAGAAGAAAAATCCAAAAGTACTAGAATGATGAGAGTGCCATGGACGATGAAAATTTTTACGAACCGGAAAATGAGGAAAATTTTTATGAAAAAATTGATGATGAAAATGTTCATACTAAAATCATGAGCGAGAAAAAACAGTCAGTAGGAACACGAAAATGTGAAATCAAAATTGAAAGACAGTCGGTACTGAAAGCCTCTTGCACGCCGACAGGTTTCAATGGTTTCATCATCTGTCTGAAAAATTTAATTGCTATGAGTGAGATGCTCTTCGAAAGAAAATATGTTTCTTGTGTTTTATCGTACAAATTGTCGCAAGATCACCTTGAAATGTTATTTGCTTTGATCAGACGCATGAATGGCTTTTCCAACAATCCTACTACAATCCAATTCAAGTCAGCAATAAAAAAACTTATGGTGAATAGTATAGGCGTTCATGTATCTGCGTCTGCAAACTGCACGCCACAAGACAGTACGTTCCTCATGACAAGTGATATACAGCTATGCGATGGTTTATACTTGACCTGTAAAGAAGTCTGTGATAAAATTAGTCACCAAGAACCAGTAGATTCTCATGGAAAATGTGATGACGGAGTTGTACCTGATTCTGTACATGCCCCAAAGGAGAGGCCTCAAGCTTTGGTCGATATTAGTAATAAGCTGACTGCGAAGAGAAGTGGACGTGATATTACCGTATCGATATCGTCGAAGAACAATACGAGAGTCTCGAAATGTTTCAAAGGATTTCAAATCAATTCTTATTTACACAGTGAGTACAAGGACTTGAATAAAACCAAAACAGAGCAACGCGGTTGGGTTGCATCTGAATATCAAGATGATATTATACATCACGCAGCAGGAGCAGTGCTCCGTTCAGTGCAAAGGCATATTCATTGTCAGGAATGCTTAGATTCATTGAACGGACCTGTTACATATCGATCTCGATTGAGCATAGCCAAAAATAGAGGTGGACTACTTTTCGCGTCGGATGACGTTGTCTTGATCTGTAAACGAACTGAAAGAGTCATAAGGCAATACAAAGACAAATGGTTACAAGATGACATTAACTATAAACTTGTTACAGAGACTCTCAAATCTCTGCCACCAACAATTTTGCAAAATGATGATCACGTACTAGAGCAAGAATTTCTCCACGACCACAGACAACAGCTCATTTACTTGATTGTACAAAGTTATATAGATATGAGGATGCGTCACGAATCAGAAAAGTTCAATGACAAACTGTACCGCATTCGCTCAAAACTTAGTAAATTGATAACAAATTCTAATGAATGATCAGTCAAGCGCTCATGGTATCACTCTATTACTTATCCCCCCCCCCTCATTCACTTTTTTTCAAAAGTAAAACTAGGCGAGTATGAGGTTTAGAACAAAACCATTCATCCCTAGTATATCGAAACGTCAATTTTTTATATGGCATGGTTTAAACTCTTGGAAGGAATGAGATCTAAAAAAAACCATGTCGAGTATTTTTTGAGCCGATTAGTCACGATTAACATATCATCACTGGTAGAGACTAGAGCCACTTTCCTCCAATCAAATCTTTCTTTCAATTCATTCTAATGCTGGTGGTTTGATAATTTCTAACTAGCTAATTGTCGTTGAAATGACCCGAAGTTTAGATGAGTAGAAGAGGTACAGGGGAAGATCGAAATAGAGAAGATATAACTGAGTATGGTGTGCGATTTTAGTGAATCATCATGAAAACCAAATTGAACCCAGTTATATTTTCTCTATTTCGATATTCCCCTGTACCTCTTCTACTCACATAAACTTCGGGTCATTTCATCGACAATTAGCTAGTAAGAGATTGTCAAACCACCAGCATTAGAATGAATTGAAAGAAAGATTTGATTGGAGGAAAGTGGCTCTAGTCTCTACCAGTGATGATATGTTGATCGTGACTAATCGGCTCAAAAAATACTCGACATGGTTTTTTTAGATCTCATTCCTTCCAAGAGTTTAAACCATGCCATATAAAAAATTGACGTCTCGATATACTAGGGATGAATGGTTTTTTTCTAAACCTCATACTCGCCTAGTTTTACTTTTGAAAAAAAGTGAATGAGGGGGGGGGGGGGGGGGTCTCACTCCTTGGTTATAAGAATCCAAGGGTAACCACAAATTTTCCAAGCACTTGTCCCCACCGCAATTGAGAATTTCTTACACACGTCTCCGTCATTTTTTCCATAAAAATACACTACTATCAGTGTATATTTTGTTCAGTTCAATCTGGAGAGCCATTTAGCTACAGGCAAGAGCAATATTGCGGAGCCGCGACGAACACACAAAACACAACAAAGCAGACGAATCTCTCCTCCCTGTCCTTCTCGCATGGCGCTTTGATTGATCTTTACGTCACCTCAAGTCGTGGCTAGTTTCGAGTATCCACATCTGATGCAATAATTATAGAATCGAGAAATCCAGATAATTCGAAAATTCATTCATCCGCGATAACAAACCAGCTGGTCGGTGCCCGCGTTGCCCGGTACGCAGCAGACAGCCTCATTGCAGACTAACAGGAAGATCTTGCGCACGCGCTTCTATCTCTCTCTCTCTGCATCTCTCTCTCTTCCTCTTCCTCGACCATCTTACATACCTAACACATGTGTAGCAGAGACGTTTCGATATTTCTCGAGTCGAAGTGCGGGACTGGAGAAGTCGAACTGAGATGTAAAACGAAGGCATGAATTTTGCGGTGCTGAATAAAACGCGTCCAGTGCTCGGGTTGAGAAAAAAATTGTACAGAACTCTGAATCGCTTCAGAAAGGCTTTGCTAAAGCATTGCAGAGCTCTATGAGCAACGTTAAGAGGTTAATAATCCAAGTAGGAAAAAGGTGTGAGTTAAAAAACCCCAATTCAAAGTATAGATAGGCACAGCGCCTCGCTCGATTTTTCGTCTGCTCAAACTCGCCAGCGAGGCGCTACCGCGCCTCTTGATATTTTATATTCACTCTTCTTATAATAGCTACCGTATTTCCGGCGTATTGTTATTTTACATGGATAACTCTTATATGATCGATACGAAACCAAATGTGAATGAAGTATTTGAGTAAGAATATCATTGTTTATTTGTAAAATTTTGTTCCTGTTATGTAGAGGGAACGACTTTTCAACAAGCATTTCAGTGTTCATTACCGGAACACCTTTTCTTGCATTTAGCAGTTGAAGTAGCGTTGTTCCAGTTGGAATATTTCTTGCCGCATGAACCGCAGAAATGAATATTGTAGTTCCAATTTAAACTCAAAGCTTACAGATTATACTTATCCATGTATGTACAAATGCAAATGTAAATACATTCTTGGGCACGGTGATGGCTCAATCAATTTTTGCGAGATCGTAGAACGTTTTTAGATTACGTCGAAGGTTGCGGCAAGGTTTGCGGGTTTAAATTGCAAGACTTACTTTGCGGGCCCTGTTTATTCACGAGTGAATATCCATTGATCCACGAATAGCTATTGATATTTGAAAAACGCAATCATATCATATTGATGCAATATAAAAACCAGCTGACTAATTCGTGCGTTTCAAGTTCGGTTCCAGCAGAAAAACACGCTTATCGTTTGCTCTCCCCGCCGCGACAGTCGGCAAGCTCCGTAGTATCTGACGCGCACACGCGCCGCGCACGCGAGAGAGGAAGGAAGAGGACCACTCGTCGTTTTTCTCTCTCACTCTCGGAGAAACGATTCGGCCACGCTTCCCTCCTCTATCCGTAATATCTCTATGCTTGGATTCGACTCACCTTTCAGATGCGCTGAGTTACGCCCCTTTGTCCACTCTTCTTCCTGATCCGTGAAAGTTTTAGAGGAAAAGGTTGCGAAAATTCCACAAAAGAATGATTCAATTCATGATTTAGATTAGTCCACCCAGGTTCCGAAGGAAATTCTCAATTTTCTTCATGGTGTCAGATGTTCATTCTCTGACCTATGGAATTGAAAAAGTTTTTTCGTGAAACTATTCATATACATTAGTAGACTAAAATTCATAGGTTTTAGGCTGTAGCTCCTACATGTATCAGCATTAGGGTTTATAATTTTGAATATCTTCTTTTGGTGATGAAAAATGACTATTCCCAAAGTTTTAGCCCAATCCGTCACTTGGATCTGAAACATTCTCCCGATCAATAACTAAAAAACTGGAACTATTCCATGTTGTTTTGCTCATAAATGTGACCTTATCTCACTGTAAAAAGTCAGGAGGCCCACAATTTGCGGAGAATTACAGTTCGGGCCTAGGATGATGACAATGTTGTCCTTGAATCATTCCACGGGCTGAATACATTGAGAATAAAAATCAAACAAAATTTCATGATCTTCTTAAAACACGTGGAAACTACTGCACCAGCCTGTACTGTACCTTATACCGTTACAGTAAGATTCGAGGTAAGATTCGATTCCAGTGTAACTCGTGATATCCCAACAAGATCATCTTGACGTTTAGATTATCTGAGATGGTGAAGCATTGAAGTACTTGAAATTAAACTTTGAAGTTTTCTCTTCCAGATCAACGGGTAAAACTTTGCACAGCAGACCATGCTTCTGACATACCGATCTGTTCTTCACCTGTATCTCAATGTCGTTTACTTATAATACAGAATACGTGCTCTCTACTGACGCCTACGGGCAGAAATATATATCTTGTATAAACTCACGTCAACTTCTTGCTCTTCAAAATCTCAGCGTATACCTTCAACTACCATGAACTCGAGGCTCTTTTCCTCATCTCATCGGCGGCGTATCATATCGTCTTGAAATTGTGAGAACCCATCACTTCATCATCATCTTCTCGATTATGAGATTCGGCTCTGAGAACAATCGATCAGACTTATTAAATTCCAAAAAAAAAAACCATGGGGAATGAATTCCCTCCCAACCTTGCATTCCTCACCTGTCAATTTCATATGAATCCCACAACGAGTATCATGCCAGGAAAGAATCTTCGTAAGTAGAATCGGAAAAAAAAATAATCAAAAACACGAGAGATTGTGGTATATTTTATATATTGCATCTCGATCGGGGTATATGCTCTTGGAGCCTCGCGCTTATAATCGAAAACGTCAAATTTTAACAAAACAACGCGCGTGGCGTGTTATATCCATCGGACAGGGCTTAATTTGGTTCGTATCGGGGAGAGGGAAGATGTGCCGGTCAATTGGAGAGTTGCGCATGCTAAAACATCGCTAAGATGCATAATATACACAGCCTTTAGACGAATCTTCTTGAGGTCTATTGGCTTATTTAGAAGGAGGAACTATGGGTTCCGAGTGAGCGCATTCAGAAGAAAAAAGTATGACAAGAGTGAGAAATATATAGATAAATAGGTTAAGAAAGTTGGCTCCCATCACCTCCATCAGAGAAGAAGATGAGAAAAGCATCTCGCTCTGCGGTGCATCGATATTGACGAGGGTTGCGTCAGACCTGTCTACAAGAAGGCAGATCCAGCTCACCGAAAGACTTTCTGGGATATGAGATCGAGATGGAACATCTCGCAGCGGGGTTATATAGTTTCAAGGTACAAATTATACCTGCCGGATGCTTGATGCTAATCTATGGGGTGTATAGTACACGATGGAGAAAGTTTGGAAAAGTCACGGATCGTGATTGATTTTTGAAATTACGTATGCAAAGCTTGACTAGGATTCTATTGGAGATACACCAATAATGTGGTAAACCTACAGTGGTATAGATGAGTTGTTCATGTTTTGAGAGATTTTGAGAGGTGAGTGTAATACGTGTCGGATTTGGGTAATAAAAATTATGGTATCTATTCATCTATGATGACTTCCTGAGATTTCTTTAGGATAGAAGCAGAAGATACATGGAGCACGCTGATTGAATAAGTTATTCCGATTATCGGGGTAAGGAAGCTATAATTTTGATGGTGAGATTTTTCAATTGATCCCCTATTGGAGTTCACACGTGATCTGATTTTATATTCAATAGAATCACAGTCTGTAAATATTGTGAGACATGGTTCATTTGGATGTTTTATTGGGAGATTTTGGAAAGTCACTCTTCCTGATTTTCTTAGAAGTAATCTATTTGATCCGAGTCAATGATCTTAGGATGTTTTGTGAGAGTATAAGGAATGGTAGATCTCAATTTTTGATTCAAAGAACAAATGGTTTTGTTTCTCATGCATGTCGCGTGTGGAAAAATGATCAACGGAAATGATTATGGATAATTTCATTGGGATCCATTACAAATCTAGTGAGATGCAAAAATCAAAAACTGTGAAGCGAACATATCAGCACACAAATGAATCTAAAAGGTTAAATTACAGTGTGGAAAGAAATTAAGAATATAAGATACTTTTGGAGCATGTATTCTCTCACCTATTACACGAAGAATGAATCGCAGATCTTTGGTCACCACATGGGCTTTAGCTCATAGGATACATAGATTTTGATGATACGGACCCACAAAAAAGCTCTGACTCAACTCCGACAGTATACCACCATCTTGTTTTAGGGGTCACTAAATTCGATCCAGGGCTATGTTTGGTCCA
This sequence comes from Eretmocerus hayati, assembly GCA_029851415.1. NCBI lineage: Eukaryota > Metazoa > Arthropoda > Insecta > Hymenoptera > Aphelinidae > Eretmocerus > Eretmocerus hayati. The sequence continues at coordinate 183,674,067 of CM056742.1, forward strand.
AGTACGTAAAATTTTTTACATAACCTCAAAAAAACATGAATTCACAAAATCAACCGAATCTTAATCAATCTCCATTAAATTCTCTTTTGTCCAGCAACTTCATATTCTTGGGGTCACTGAATCTGAATCCTAGGTAGATTCGGTCCCAGCCCGTCATGTTTCTCATATAACCCCAAAAATTATGATCTTTCAATAATACTAAGAGCTAGTGATCAAATCATACTTTGTTTCGCCACACACCATGGTTTTGGGATTGCTGAATACGAATCTGGGATCGGTTTAATCCCAGCACCTGGAGGTTCTGACATAATTACAAAAAATCAGTATCTCTCGAGAGTACTCAGAAAAAATCAACTAACCATACTTCGTTTTGCACTCACTCCATGTTTTGGCGGCTTCAAATCCAAATCCGTGGTCAGTTTGGTCTCAGCACGTGGAAGTTCTGACATAATCTAAAAGAAATCAGTATTTCTCAAGAGTACACGGAGGTGGTGATTGAACCATACTCTATATTTCTATGTGATAAAATCATTCATTTTTGGATAAAAACGTTACAAATTGTCGGAAGCCAAGCTTGCAGAGGAAAGTATTGTTCCTCCAAATGGAACCAACAAATAATTTTATAGCGACGGATTTTGGATTTTGATTCTCCATAATTCAATGGGATCAGAGCCAAGAACTTAGTACTCTCCGAAATGAAAATTCCGAAATCAGGTTACACTTTTCGAACTTGACTCGTCCTCTTATGTTTCAAATGATATTATATTCGTAAATCGGCATTGGAGGACTAATTTTATTTCTCTATCGATCTCGAGTTTGAGATCGATTAATTGAGAAATTAACGATCGGGTTTGATCGTGGAGGTGTTAATTAATGAAAAAATTAATGAAATGCATGACATTGAGACAAGAATTCCCTGAGCCCTGGATAGCTCAGCTGGTAGAGTGTCTTTCCCGGTGTGAAGAAGGCCCCCAGTTCAAATCTGGGTCCAGGCGACTTTTTTCTCTCGATGTCTGTCATATGCAATTTTTTCATTAATTAACACCTCCACGATCAAACCCGATCGTTAATTTCTCAATTAATCGATCTCAAACTCGAGATCGATAAAGAAATAAAATTAGTTCTCCAATGCCGATTTACGAATATAATATCATTTGAAAATTCCGAAAGTCGTGCCAAACATAACATTTTGGTACGACGAACAGCCAATGTTTCTCTTAACAACGTGTTGAATTTGCAGGCGTGACAATGACCTTCAAATTCATAATTGGTATCTGCCATAGTATGGTGAACGGTTGAATGAACCTTATACTCCAATAATCCTTCCCACTATGATGTTACTCCTAGCACTACCGATCAAATTCGAGTTTAGTCACGATTTTCCTTTTTTTTCTATCAAACGTAGCTACGTCACGTGCTCCCCAAGGAATCATAATCCCTTAAACAATACATCTCCCCAAACTCTCACTCTTTCTTCCTCATTTCCTACCTCCCTTCACCTCTTTCACTCTTTCTTTCATTCGACGCGTGACATAAAATACTCGAAGCATGAAACTTCGATATATCGCCAACGATCCGTCTATATGTATACTCAAAAGGTTCTTACACACGTTAAAATCCGCGAGTGATCCGATCCTCTCGAATTGATATCGGGGCATAAAATAATCCAGCTACACATTATACCCATATTCTCTTGACTGACGATCGGCGTGGGAGCGGAATTACATACGGAGCAACCACTCGACTTTGATCCATTGTATCTCGACTTTCGTTCGTTGGCCCCTACATATATCTTCTTCTCACGTGTACAGGAATCAAACTTTTCGAAGGTGATGTATGTGTATAGTTATGTTACATGGAAGTAGTAGTAGTAGTAGTAGTAGTAGGGAGTCAACGGATGTGATGGCGGCTGCGGTGAAGTAAATAGAAAGGGCCAAACGACGACCGACGAGTGTCACCTGTCCTCGACAACTCAACAGGTAAAGTTTCCCATTGTGTGGCCTTTCGAGACTCTTCTCTTTACTTGAATCAAAGACACTCACTGTGTACTTTGTATAGTGATGGTGAGGGTGGCTATGATACCGTATTGCGTGCTGGCATGTAACGATGTTACGGCATTGTCAGCGGATGTAAGTCTGATAGCTCTGGATGATGTTTCGTTTGTGTAAGTGGAAGCCTGGGTATATGCATCAATTGTAGGATCGAATAGAGTTGGTGGCCAATCCTTATATAAATCCTCTGTCTGAAATATAATTCATTAAAAATTTGATAAATTATTATGGATGATGGAAAACCATACCCGATTAGAACTTGACATGGCTAATCTCGCATGTCGCAACATTCTTTTTTAGTTTCAACGTCTCTGAACTATACATATCGAAATGGGTCTACCAATTACTTTCAGAAATCTGAGTTTGGAAGCATAGCGGCTAGATTGAATGGCTTGTTGATTTGTGAATTCTACGAAAAGAATTGTTTTGATGGGATATTTGTTCATTTGGATGTTGAGGAATTCACTAATATTACCCAATACCAAATTCATAGGTTTGTCGGAAAGCAAGCCAACTTTTAATAAGAATGGAATCGAGTCTGTTCCTTTTTGATCTGTACATGCTCTTTCAATAGAGTTTGTTTCATTTCGTATGACCTTTGAGATCCGAAGAATCAATCCACAACTCCATCAGAACTACACCTAGAATTTTGCATTTCTCTGATAATGGGTGTCATCATCCCTTGGAAATATGTAAAACTAACTGCATTCTCTACTTCTTGTGTTGTAAAATTGTCTCAGATCTGATGGGATAGCTCTCCAAACTAGTTCGGATGGTATGATTTTGGATGATAGGTTTAAACTGATCCTCAAGTCTGAGTATGTATAAGTTGGACTGAATTCGGATGCTAAATGTTGGTTACGTCTTTTGGCAATTGTGAATGAAAAATTTCTGAAAGATGATATCGTGATATTGATTGCAAACATTTTCTTGCTCTAATGTACGATCCCGGAAGAAATTTTCCACCGAGTGAATCATTCTGAATTCTCGAAGATCATTCCCAAAGCTGCAATTACCATCAAAAGTGTCCCAAACGGTCAACACCGTTTTCTACACCAGACCATGCATTCACAGGAATGACATCATACTCAATTCTGCTTGAGATTCTCGTTTTTGTTATAATTTCAGAGGTCTCATCCGTAGTTGATCAGTGCTGAATCACTGTGTACTATTCTTTAACGAATAATGCGTTACGTCTATGTAATCTATGTAACAAAGGACTTCAGGAAATGCAAGTGTCAAGTTGCGTGTCGCAATTGTATAAATGTTTTCTGATCCATCTTCCTCGGCTAGTTCTTGAGGAGAAGTCAGTCCAGCTCAACTACGGACAAGACGAATTTTGAGAGATCAAAAATGAAGCTTTTGACCAGTGGACTGCTCTTTGCAGCTGTGTGCATGGTAATAGACTCAAACATAGATCATTAATCTGAAAATATTTGCAACATTTACTTGTGAATTGACCGAGCACTCTAATCTTGAATCGATTTGAATCAGATATATTTAGTGCATCTGATTCAAAAACTTATGCGTTTATCTGATCCACCATTGAATATCTTAAAAACCCGCCTTGGAAAAAATCCTTAATATTGGCGTGATATGTGAGTAGTTGAGATTCAAAGTAGACTGGGTCCGTATTCAAAATTTTCCGGCATATGTGGTGCTCTGCCGGTAACCTGGAAAATTTGCGTCTATTGCTGAAGTTTGACGGCGTGGTTTTCCGTATTTGCGTTGCCGATGGCGTTAGCCGTAAAAAACACGGCAAACTGCGCCGGCAAACTGCAGCAACAGCGGAAAATTCGAGAGCAAATCTCCAGGTTACTGGCAGAGCGCCACCTATGCCTGCGAATTTTGCGGTAAAATTTGCCAGAAAATTTCATCGCAAAATTTAGAATACACCTCCTGAGTACAATTTTGAAAAGTGCATGAAATTAGCCTGAAAATTACCCACGTTTTGGCAGGCTATACTTTGCAGGAGATTTTTTCTATCTCCTCTATGGTGTTTTTCGACTAGAGGCGTAATCTCCGAATGATTTCAGTCACGAAAGTGAACTCTCATGCAGTCAACTTGAATTCTGGACCACTCATGTATTGGCCATGTTATTGATAGTGAAATTTCTCCGATTGATTTCTATAATATTTACTAGTCGGTGGTGACCAGTGTACCCGTTGACGAATCAGATGAAGATAGCTCTGTATCGTTTCCTGAGATCGAGGAATTCATCCATTACTGGGAAGTTTGCGAAAACAAGACAGAAATTTCTCCCGGTAAGTTTTGAATCTAACATGGACTCTGTATGTCGATATCATCCGTGACTGACGTAAAAATCGTTTCTAGATGAGATCTGGATCAGCCCAGTTATTCAAGTAATATATCCAGGCCACTGCATGACATCTTGTGTATGGCAGGAAATCGGATTGGTAAGAATCCCAACGAATACTTATCTTGAATGATTTTCAGAAAAACCATCAATATAGTTGCTGAATCTTTCTGATCGTATGATTTTTTGCGCATTCCAGGCTGATGAAAAGGGAAAGATCATCAAAGAAGAGATGATGGAAGGCTTGAGAAATACCCTAACAGAATTGCCAATGCTGGATCATACCACAAAGAAATTCATCTCAGAACCTAGACACGTACACCGTTGCATCGATCATGGTGAGTAAAATGCCGTTTATCTGTTCGATGTATGTCTGATAGTATCTCCAAGAGCCCAATTTTTGATTTTCAGCGAATATGAACAAGAACAACTGTGATGTTGTTGGTACCTTCTTCGAGTGCATGATCAGGGATCTGATGAATTTTAAAGACATGATGAGGTGTAATGAGGTGATACCAAACTCCGTTGGTGGCGTGAAGAATCGCAACAAGTACAACTATGCCCACTTACTTCGTCGTTAATTTAGTGAGAATCATCAGAACTAGTCTATTTAATATACATAACTTTGAGTTTTGTAGTAATATTGTTCCTTCTAAGAATTAAAATACATGATCCGAGTTGTATGTTCAATTACTTGATACACTATCTCAATTCGATTTCGGATTTGCCTCCTGAAATTTTTAGGGCAGTTATGTTAGTTTCCATCCGAATCATATTGAATACAATGATATTGAATAAATTATGTTAAATTCGATGAGTGAATTCTTGGTATGTTATCATTCATGCTCTCAATCCCGATAAAATTGATCCTGGCACAGGATGGATGAGTTCATACCCAAGTCTTTGAAATTTGAGATATTTGGTACAATTTGAACAGTCTAGAGATTGTTTATCTAAATCAATCACAAATTCCATCCCAACCCATTTTTGGAATAATCGGATTCCCTTTGAAGACTCTCACGAAGAATCTACACGGGGGAGTCCATAAATATCTCACGAAATTTTTATTTTGAAATTGATGCTCAATCCCACGATCCATTTCCAATTATTGTACATCATGACTCATTATCAGACACTACAATATTCATCTCATTCTCATCTGTAATGAGAGAGACCGTGACAAATGCCCTCTGATATAGGCTGCCTTTGATATAGCTTCCATAGTTTTTTGATATCACTCTGATCTTGTCTATTTCATTTTCATAGATGAAGTCCCATATCCGAGTCATATCTCACTCTGATATTTTAGCCCAAGAAATCTTTATGGGATTTGACAAGGAGCACCATAAGGAATTTTCTTAGCAAATACTCGTCCTAATCATAAACTGGCTTGAAGACTAGAAATTTTCGGTTTTTTGTACACTCAACTAATCCAAACCAGGACGACCGATCGAGTCTGGAATCATTCATGAAAAATTCCGATCAAAAGTTCTCTCGATGCAAAAGTACATCATCAATGAATAAGAGATCACCTCAGGAGCAGCCAAGTCAAGTTCTTCTCGATTGTATATCTTCATAAATAACTCTTCGCAAGTGTGAATAGAGATTCATACGTGAGTGAGCATTGATCGATGAACCATAACCAGAGAGTCTACTGGATTTCGATTGATAGAAAGAGTATGAATGATGAATAGGAAGCGTTGGAATGCGATTCGAGCGGACGTCCGTATTAAAAAATTTTGTTCAAGCTTCTTCATCTCGTATTTCATCCGAAAGCCATCACCAGTAGGAGGCAATCAAAGTCATCCAGTGGCTCATTCAACAGAGAAGATGTCCATCATTACCCACAATACGATCACTAATGGTTATTTATGAACACCGCTAATCAGTAGCCTTCGGCTTCCTCTTCTTACAAACCTAACCTCACTACCGGACTTTCATCCAATCAGAATCGATTATGTCTATGAAGTGACCCTGAAATACCGATCTCTATATCGAATCTTGATATTTAATCGACAAATTCATCTCTGCCAAAGTTCAGAATCCAAGGACTAATTCTGCGTCGTCATCTTCAAACACATTAGAAAATGAGGCTACATAATATACCAACACAGTCACATACATCCATATGTGTGTGTTTGTGACAAATTGCCCATTAGTTATGGCTGGCTCATTGTTCTGTCGAACGAATCAAGCAATAAGTGAGAAAGAGAGAGAGAGAGAAAAGTCAAATGACAGAAGGAGTCGCGGGCGCGCGCGCGCGAAAAAGGCGCCGTTTTGAACAGGAACAAATGAGGTAATCAGAAGTTTCTCCAAGCAATATTATACTTTGATCTCACCGCGACGATAATGTGAGGCCAAGGGATGGGAGGAGGTTATGTATAGGAAAAGGGAAGAGAGAAGGAGTGAAGGGTATTCAATGAAAGAAAGAAGTACGAAGATGAAGAAGAAGAACGAGGTGCGGATACATACAAATAAGAAGAGGAGGGGAAAAAAATATAGTGATTGGGTGTATCGATGGCTCGCGTCGACGACGTGTGAAATTGTGTGGCTGGAAATACTCGGTGAAAAAAAAATCAAAGATCGAGTCGAGTGTATAATACTGAGGGGAGGCTGAAGTACTTGAGATTTTGAAAAGAGTAATCCATGAATCCTGGGGAGTCACACGTGTATCACCTATATAGATCTTGATTTTTTCTTGTATTATGGGCTAACGGGGGTGGGAAAGACTCGTGACAAGAGGACGAAATCTTCCGATCTGAACGTCAAGCGAGTAAGTATAGCGACTTTGCAGAGTATTAGTTCAGTCTTTGAGAGCAGCAACCCCAAGTTACATGGGTCTATTCAAACGGTCTCAAGAGTGTATGTTTTTCATCCAATGGTTGCATTTTTTATATAACATGCCCTCGTGGCCCTTTATCATTTCTACTCGTACAAATGCCTTCATCAGCCATTCTCTCTTTATTTCGTAGACCATTTCCTTTCTTGCTGCCTCCAACTATAGTATGAGTTATACAGTCTATCTCAGTCAGAGTTGATCTCAGTACTCCTTTCAATCCTTTGAGTGAGACGAGATGTATGATTGATTTTTTATGGAAAAATTGCGATGCAATATTGTGAGTTATTTGTGGAATCCACAACTGTTAATGAAAAAAATCTAGTATATTAGAGCGGTATTCTATTCGAATACTATGTTCCCGATATTTTTTTTTGGATGCTTTGATTTCTCAGGAACAAATAAAAAATGATTGGGTAATGTTATGTTTGAAACAAAATGCAAGCTCTTATCATCATCATATGTATTCATGACATCTGATCTTGCTTTGATGTGGTCGAATCATAATGCTCTGTACGAATCAGAGAAGTATGGGGAAGTACAGAATGATTTGGATCAATTCAAATCCTTTACTCGGATTTTTGTGCGGATTCAATAATAAATTTGCTCCATGCCAACACCTTGAAAATGCGTGAGACATCATTGCACATCATCCCTGCATAATCTGGACCCAGTAGGGTAGTTGAGCGTATTGGAGTATTGCTACAAGGTGATGATCTCCCTGATGAGCATAATACATGGAATAGCTTTTCTTTCAATCCAATACTATTTATGGACTATAAGATGTTGCTATGATTCGTATTTGGAAACGACCGGTCTCGGACATCTTATGATGCCTCTTTTCGGATCGAGTATTATCAGATCTAGGAATGGGAAATTTCCAGTGTATAGAAGCTCAAAACACTAGGACTTATCAACGATGGTTTGATGTTTTATGACCCGAAACATCCATTTGATGAGTTTAGGCTATAGATTTGTGATATGCTCAACATAATATTTCGCAAAAAATCATATTTCTGCGAATCCATTCCTTTCGTCTACTCGGGGAACCATTACATCTGACAATACCGAAAAGGGTGCAAGGTATTTAGTCACACCATTCACCTTTGCATACAGGGTGTCCTAAAAGTCAGTTTCCCCATATTGTTACAGGAACAGTTGGCCAATGTGGAAAATCCAGAAACATGTGTCCCTTTATTTCGAGGGAGATATCCGATGGTGACCTTAGTTTTGACCTTGGTGGTCAATTTCAATTGGGAATAAACTCAATTTATCCAGATGGGAACACCCATTTCTGACCTGAGACTCTGAAATAGGTTGAGAATTACGAAACTCGAGTCTGCAAAATCTTCCGATCAAAATTGACCTAGGCGAGATAAATGGAAACCAATCGGATTTCGGAAAAGTCGAGTCGATCTAAATAATGTTTCAGACATGAATTTCATCATTTTCCATACTTCTCCAGAATCTGAGATCAAAATACAGAGTTCCTATTTAACGAGGTCGAGTTGACCTCCAAGATCAAAACTCAGGTCACTGGCTTCATCTTGTCTTGGTCATTAAAAACTTCTATCCCTAACATTTTTTGACGTAATGTTTACCTTAGGAGCTCGATCAAAATATGGGTCAAGTACCTCTGGTTTGATAATTCCGCAAATTCCACTATCGATCCATCAAAACTTCGCCTCGATAATGAATTTTGCACATGAGAATGACGTTTGTATGCATAATCTCTTGAATATGTTTCAACAATTTATTTCCCGTGAGTGTGAACAAAAGAATATCCTCCTGAATCATGTATTAGTTTGCTCAACAAATTATAGCTTGGATTTTTGTGCTATCAATTCATAATTTCAAAGCTCTATCATAGTTGTAGGTGCAGGTCGACACGTAACGCAATACCACTCTCCAGTCTTCAGTTCTAGCGATCTAGTTCTATAGGCATGGAACATAATAATCATGTCGCCTACCTCAGGTATGTGGAATATAATATAGTGCATTATAATACTCGAATACTGAGCAATGCAGATATTTCATGTTGATTTTCGTGGTTTCGTCTGTAGGAGAATGGAACAACGTGAAATAGTTCCCATCCTGGGTATAGTTAACGATCGATTTAATGAGTCAAGGGTTGTTCTTCTAAAAGTGGCACAACGTTTCGGCGGCTGTTTTCCGCCCTTATCAAGTGCCTCACAGTTACTATCACATTAATCACATAAGTGATAAGTCAGTCTCATAAATCCTTATCTTTAACCATACTCTGTACATACTTTCGACTATTACTGAACACAACATGACTATTGCACATATCACTTCATAATATATCGATCACTAGTGGGTTATAATACGTATTTTTCATGGTTCTTTGGGGTGTTAAATAAACCATGGAGATGCAGTCATGTTGTGTTCAGTAATAGTCGAAAGTATGTACAGAGTATGGTTAAAGATAAGGATTTATGAGACTGACTTATCACTTATGTGATTAATGTGATAGTAACTGTGAGGCACTTGATAAGGGCGGAAAACAGCCGCCGAAACGTTGTGCCACTTTTAGAAGAACAACCCTTGACTCATTAAATCGATCGTTAACTATACCCATTATTGTTAACATGAGTGACCAAATCCAAAACCATAGTTCCCATCCCTTCATCCCCCAAAATTTGAGTCACTATTGAAGAAATCCCATCGAGAAAAATCTTAACGATCATATTAGTCGTTTGATTAGACTTTGAACTAAGTCACACACGATTTCTGATTCCTCTGAGTCAAATTTGGGATCTTATTTTCGTTGGAGTGTAAAACTATCTTGATGACGGTGCAAAAATATATCGGTTGAAATGGAGCGTGAATTGGTGTTCACGTTCGGAATTCAGGATTTCGAGAATTCAATTCACGTCTGTTCCTGTTTAATCTAACTTACTATTGGAATTTCTCCATGTTCAGCAGTTCAACTGCGACTATTTTTTTAATTTATCGGTTGATACGTCAAGGGACACAAAATAATAGGATAATCGGGAATCCGACTTGCGACTGATCTTACTCAAAGGAAAATGAGCCCCTTTAATTCGATATTTTTTTCATTATAGACTCTGCTGTCGATTCCGAGACCATGATGGCTGCAACAGCCGGAAGACAAAGTGATCTTACTCATGGTCTTTACAATAGCCTGACGCCAACACGAGACTTATTTGGCTCTTTACTTTCATTGACTCATGAGTAGTAGGAATTTAGAGAGATAACTTCTTTCAAATGTAAGTGATTGATCATTGACATTGCTCTAGACTTGTATTCACCTAGATTCACGTCCGAGATCATCTTGCAACTCGTCGTTAATTTTGAGAAGTGGTGGAATTGAACTTAGAAGTAGACAAATGGAACTCATACGTCCTTTTCTGTGTGCCCAAGATTTTCGATTCACGAAGAATCACATTATGTGGGTATCTTGGTGAGAACCACTGCGGACGGGTGAGAAACTAATTTACGGTGTCGTGGTGAACGAGTTCGTGTAGAAGCTCTCCAAATATTTCGTATGAAGATAACGATAAATTCGCTCCACAATGTGAAGAAGTTACCCAATTGGCCCTCAATCTATAATTCAGATCCTCATTGAGGGACCCACTCTGAGATCAATGAGGGTATTCGGATGAATCACGACCATGAGCATCATCCACGTTGAGTATAACAGGAATAGCGAATTTTTCCTGAACTTGATCGGATTGTGGCCAGGCTAGACACGATGGAGGAAAATTATCACCTGCATAATTATTCACTTGATTCATTCATCAAGGGCAGTTGTTCTGGTAAGTAATGATTATTTGTCATTCCATACACCCTATGTACACCAATATATTGATATGCATGTATCTTGCCAACGTTGAAGATAACTCAGTATGAAGAATACTTGCAAGTACGTACACAGTATTTTACTAATGTTCAGTCCTCGTAAAGTTAAATCTCTCAAACAAAAACAGTTGTTCATTCGACATGGTTGTTACAAATGAAATAAGCAGGAAAATTCAACATCTCACTCCGAGTTACATTCAAAAGATAAGGAACCAAATAAGTGTCCTTGAGGAGGGGATGATGGACTTTGAAGAGAATTTGACGTTCCAAAGTCACGTGAACATGGAAATAGTATATCAAGCAACTAGGGGTGAAACATAAATTTGCGTCCGAGTGTGGGTACGAGTGCACAAATGTTTTGCCCCGTTTTGCTTACGATATTTTATGCTATCGCTGTGAGCAAAATTGCAACTCGCCAAAGAATACGCAATCATCGAATTAGATCTCACACCAAGGAGCATTCAATCATTCTAGTCAATGTGCACAAGGATTATATAATAAAGTTGAATAGAAAATTTGATTGAAGGTAATAACATCATTCATGAGATAGTTAACACAAATCCGCTGCTCGATCATGTGATACCTGAAGATCACCAAACTTATGAAGCGTGCATACACACATCTCATTTTTCCATCGAGCACATTGTTTCCCGTGTGCCCGATCAAAAGCACATTATATTCCTTACATTCCCACATTACACACATGCCATACATCGCGGTAACGCATCACACAGTTACACGACGCATATCGAATTACGTAACGTGGCACCCCGTTACCCCAATGCTTGCAGTTAGTTATATTGAAACAGAGACTCCACAGAACTCATCGTAGGACTCGAATAGCGCCACTGTAACACTCTGTATCCAGTTTGCAGGAGTTGCGCATAACATACTCGATAACAGTTGATAGATCGAAAAAGAGTCATATTATGATGTCAATGCCAATCCATCTCGAGCATATAACTCGGAATAAATCATAAAGAGGTTCAACCAATGTTTAATCTCTGAAAACGATGGCGAGAAGAGACATCTGTTGCTCTTATTGAGAAGTCATAGAGAGTTGGTCATATTGGGAGTGTGCAAAGACTATCAGAGACAATATAATTTGGAGAGGAGAGAATTCACGAGAAAAATAATTAGTATGAGCATTTTTTCATTTTTTTCATTCTAGCATTCTCAACCTCTTAAAAAAGCTATTCTGCAATAATGATGATGATACATATTCATACTATAGATATTCATATAATACATATTCATATATGATATAAGTAAAATGAGAAAGATAATGTACACGATTGACAATTTGTTACACTTCTAATTGACACTGATTCAAAAATGAGAACAAGGCTTTGCATACATTGGTTGTTGGTTCAAAGAGCAAGCAACTAGATGATAGAGGCAGAAATAGATTTTGCTTCGAGAGTTTTATTATAAAGTTTTGTCTTTGTTCATCATATCTAGAACACTGCCAAAGGATGTAATCTATGCCTTGTGATTCACATCCACAAGGACATTGGCTCTCGTTAATGGAACCTACCCTACAGAGTAATGAGGCAAGTTATAATGATTACATCTCAGTATTGCCAGTTGTAATAGCTCCTCTAGGTAATTTTTTTGTGAACCAAGGCTCACATTCACGATTATGATGAATTACGAAGAAATTTCTGCCCTTTGATAAGCCTCGTTCCTCTATTGAATCAAAAGTTGATTCTTGAGCTTTTTTACTGAACGTTCCTCTAAAATCCGAGAAGGGAGTTGATAACGATAGATCCCGGTACCTCGTCAACGCTTCTTTTGCCTTCTCGCCTGCGAATTCATTTCCGTGGATTCCCTGATGCGACGGTACCTAACGTGATGATATTTTCTTGGTTCCTAGTGAATGAGTTCCATACAGTTTTTTCTTTATTTCCAAGACATATGGATCAACTCTAATATCGATCTTGAAACTTTTAAGTGAGAGGAGCGCCCTGAGAGAGTCTGTGAAAATCAGTACATTATCGTTTGTACAATCTATTGCAGTTGTGACAGAATCGAGAATAGCAATACATTCGGCAGTGAAAATTGTCCTTTGTGTACAGAGAATTCTCATAAGGATCAAATTCGAGCTTTGACAACAGCATGCATTTCCACCGGACGTGGTGTCAGCTGATTCACTCCCATTAGTAAATATTGCTAGAGCATTCATTTGAGCCACTTATTCATTCAGCCTCGCGTTAGGATTATCAACTTCGTTCAGACTCGTGCCAAAATTCAAATCTATATCAGGTATTAATTTCAGAATCTCATAATCATGAATATATATATATATATATATATATGTATATATAGGATAAATAATATTCTGCTCAATACAATGAGAAACTGGTTCCAATTCTTTGATATCTTGGTACAGTGCTCTACTTTTGAATTTATTTTGAAGTTTTCTATCCAGAAAAATCCTCTGAATCCTGTGTACAGTGTGATGAACTAATAACTCACGATTTGAGTATACTTTTGATAAGTAACGATTGCTCAAGCTTTTGGCTCTGTGCTCAAGGAGCTGAACTTCCGATCCCGAAATAAGTATATTAGCGGGAGTGCTGATCTTATACCCAAAAGCTATACGTATTGTTTTATACTGTATGCGTTCTCATTTTTTAATTTGACGAATTTGTGTAGGAAAATACGCGAAACAATCGTAATCCACGATGGAGCGAATGAGACTCTTGTATAGTATGAGAAGGGTGGTAGGATCCGCACCCCACAATGTACCTCTCAGAAATCTCATGACATTCATTGACTTGAAACAATTTCTCCGAATTGCGCCCATGTGGTCTTGAAGAGTTAATCCATAATTGAATTGGATTCCAAGAAAACGGGCACGAGAACTCGATTTTATAGTGGTACCCGCAACTCTGATACTATGGTGTCCTGGGATAATATTACCTTTATTAAATAGTATGAATACAGACTTTGGCGGGGCAAGGTCGGGACCAAATTCGCGAAGGTTGTCATAGGTAACTTTGGTACCTCGTTCGAGTATTGTTTTAGCAGATTCAACCGGGTTTCTCTTACAATTCAATGCTACATCATCCGCAAATTGGGAGACAAGAATACTCTTAGGAAGGTCCTTAGTAGATTTTGCAGAGTATATACTATAGAGAGCGGGACTCAGTACTCCCCCTTGTTGCAAGCCTTGGTTCACATGTCTCACGACCCTCCCAGTAATATTAGCATGGACTATTCCTTGGGTGAGTGTATGATGTGCAAACTTAACAAAGTTCTGAAGGCACCCGATATCTGCTAATTGTTTCAACAATATTTGTATATTGACACTATCAAAGGCATTGCTAACATCAAGAAATGCAGCCGCTACTACCTGATCCTTACTGAAGGCTTCATCTACATAAATAAGAAGATTTGTAATATTGACAATTTTAGAGTGACCTTTCCAAAATCCGCTTTGGGTTTTCGATAACGGTTGGTTTTTCTCAATCCACCATGGAATTTACTCTTCAGCATAGTTTCGAAGAGCTTACAAAGACAAGATGTCAGACTAATCGGCATTTTCCATTGCTTTTTCCATTAGGTTTGACAATGAAGTGAACGAAGGATTCCTGCTATTCTTTAGGATAACATTGACAAGTGTACATCTCGTTGTAAAGATCGAGCAAAGTAAGTTTATATTTGAATGGAAGATTTTGTAATGCTTGATAATCGATGCCATCCGATCCTGGAGCTGATTTTGGATTTCGATCACTCAATACTATGTTAAACTCTACGAAATCGAAGGTTGTGCTCAAAAATTCACTTTCTTTACATTGAGGTAGCCATCACAGATTCGTTACGCACGAAGAGGGGCAAAGTTTATCAAGTGCACCAATAGTGACTTTTCTATCTTGGTGATTCTCTGTAGAATGAGAAGGGGCAACTTTTGTCCATTCATCTTTGAGAATTCTGACTTGATCCGAAACATAAGATCAACCAAAGTTAAAATTGACAGTTTCCGCGAATTTTCTGAAAGATGATCGTTTTTCGGATTTGAAAAGTTTTCTAGCTTCTGCACATATTTTTTCGTGAACAATGTAATCATGAATATCGCTAATCCACTATAATCGCTTCAAAGCTGCTCTCTGGAGCCATTTTGGTTCATTACATTCAGAGTCCTACCAGGATACGGGATTACGGTGGATTTCACTTGGAGTATCCGATGTAATCGCATTCTTGAATACCTCTGAAAATATTCTATATTTTCCTGCAGCATTTGCTTGGCAGTAATCATTTGACAACAATTCGTTGTAATTCTCATTTAGTTGGGCTTCGACTCTCTTTCAGTCTGTTCTTAGTGAGCTGAGGTGGAAGGATTCCTTGAAATATAAAAATTTTGTCAGAGTCTCATTGATACGCAAAGGAAAATGGTCTGATCCCCAGGTATCTCTGTCAGTCTCCACGTAAATTTTTTTAGCAATATTGAAAGTAGAGAATATGAGGTCTATATTACTTGTTGTGTTATTAGAAGATTGGATTCGAGTTTCAGTATCCTGATTATGAAGAACAAGACCGTATCGATTAGAGCTTTGGAACAAATGTATGGACATTTTAGGAGAGAATAATTGGTTCGTAGGAATATAATCCCGATTACTCAAATTACGATCGCCTGGATGAAAGATGAATAATCAAGAAATATGAAAGCGGGGATATCTTAACGCTTTCATAGGCCTGTTACTCGTCGACATTTGAAATTCTCAAGATCGTGTCCATGAGGCAGAACCGGCTTAGCTCCATGCACTACTGAGGGAGCCTCACTTCGAAAGAAACGCGGCACGTTCATTCATGTAATAATCTTTGGATTACAACGTTGGCTGGCGAGAGAAACTTTTCTTACGGAGGTTTCAGCTACAATATCCTATCATCAATGAATCCACCGTGGTATCGAAATCATGACAATAAAGAATTGAATCTGAAAACAGTGTGAGAGATCCCTTCTTGTTGCAAGCACTATAAAAGTAGAGCCTTGAATATCGTTGAATATCGTAGCTTGATATTTGATGATCGCTGCTTGCTGCGGCAATCAAGTGGCTCAGGAAGACGTTCAAGTGGGTTCCCCTAATATCAATCTACGTGACTGCAACAAGCACAGTTGTTGGTCTAATTTGATGAACGAGATGATAAAAGGTGCTGATATATAGTTATTTGGAAATCTCCGTGCTTGATCAAGTTCTGATTGGCAATATTGATCGAGGGGTGAGTTGGTGGATGCCGGCGAATCCGCTACAGTCCGCTTTATCTCACATGCGACTGGCATGTCTGCCGCTTTTTACCTGTATAAGCGGCTTGCAGCGGCGAAAAGTGGATGGCAGTCAGCCAAAGTAGACGGAAAGCACAGGCGGAAATCACGGACCCGCTCTCGGCTAGCTGCGCGCATCTCTAGGCACGCCATTCTCACTGACATGCCGTCTACTTTTCGGAGCTGTGGGCCGCTTCGAGTTACGTGCTAGGGAACTTCCATGCTACGCACAGCGGTCCAGAGTGGTTGAAAGCGGATCACTCCTTGGTCTGCCTACAGCAGGGCGTGGACTTGAGGTAAGATCAAATTAACATGCCTCCGTATGCCAATCTCAGAATTGGACACTCGTTGACCATCGCGCAAATTGTTTATAAGTTCGTTGTGGTGGAATATGAGAAAATTAATGATTTGGACCGATCCCGGATAATTTCGGTGCCTCCCAGATAATATAAAGTGAGTTTTTGCATTTTTTGTGTTGCACACACAAGAAATCGTCAACCGAATTGCGTTCAGTAGAACAGGTACGAAATTTTTCCAGTTCAGCCAATGTCAACGTGCTTGAGCGCATTCAATCCCTTCTTCCAAGATCTTCAAAACCCATCTTTGGAAGTTGCTAAACTTGCATTTGGAGCAATTTTATGAGCACAATACGGAGGTCATTCGCTACCCGAAATTAGTGTATACCCAACATGTCTTAATCACGTAAGGCAGTGCAGTAGGACTTTTTTATCGCTCAGAACTTGTTCATTCCGTCAAAATAGGGCGATATGGCGTTTTAGACCAACAGAAAGCTCCGAATGTGGGTGCACGCTGATAAAAACGATTTTTTCGATCGTCTGCGCAAATGAGTCATTTGCACACTGTTTGTCGCTTCTGATTTGCTCACAGATGATCAAAAAGCATAGTATGATACTCGGGTGCAATGGTTTTTGCTTTCTCGAGACTATTTAGACCCTCGCCTGCGGCTCGGGCCTAAAAAAAAGTCACTCGAAGTGGAAAAACCATCGTTTGCACGCTTGTATCATAATATACTATTATGCACTTTATCGACGATTCACATAGTTTTTTTTCCGGGGAAATTAAGACAGCTTGACTCTAGTAGGATGAATTTAGACGTACTCGTTCTCATTTTGGAAGCCTTGAAACAAGCTTCAAAATGAGCTGAAATATATTGAAAAATGTTGAGGTTGACCAGAGTTGTTGAGAAAATGACTTGCATGTTGGGTACACCCTTTCGCGAACTCGCGAAATAGTACATTTTGATGAAGGGTGTGAAAACTGCTGTGCACCTGCTGCATGTACACGCCCAACGATCCCTAGTACCTCTCTGTTTATACCTGCCCTGCGCCCGAGCCGTCACAAGAAATTTAAATCTTGGAATTGATATCGATGCGCTCTCGGTTGGGCCCATCGTTAATGTATGCAATAAGATTTTCGTCGGCATCGTTGTCTCCCCTCTTGGGCATCTTGCCTTGACCATCACTGCTCCGGGATCGGAGATGCAGTGGGTGACAGCAGCTGCACTCATTCACTCTCAGCCTCTCAGCCTTCTGAGCAGAGGAGTATTACATTTATCATATGTTAGCGATACCTGTCTTCTCTTTGTGGTTGTGCTCTGGTGCTGTGTTACTATATATTAATAGTGCTCCGCATTTTGCCTGCTGCATTTTGCTGATCTGCAGCTGATATCAATAATATTGGAGCATCCTGATATCCTGGCTGCCCGTGTCCTATTGTTCCAGTCCAGCCTAGTCCGCGGTATCCCCTGCTCCGATTTTTTCACGGCTCGAAGCAGTTTGAAGTACTGCACTGGTTTGGATTTTGACCAGACTCGAGTTTGAGTTGGTAAATTGTTGAAGGTGAGTAATGATCTCTCAATGACTTTATATTTCGACGTTGAATCACCCAGGTGGTACACTTTTGGCACACGCAAAATTTGAATTGCATCTTGAAGCCAGCACTCATTCTTTGGGGATAAAGACCGTATATGTCATTCCATATTTTGGAACTACCCTTCAAATGGGACATATTAGAAATTTGTGAAATTTTCATTCCCTTCAAAATATTGCAAAAATGGGCACTCAGGATCCATCACTGACAAAAATCCCAAATATTCATTTTTGAAAATACTCGTCCAGATCAAATATAAATAGCTTCTCTGGAGTCAGTTTGTGAAATAGAAATAATTGGCACAGCCTCCTCGGACTCAATTGATGTTGAATCATCAAAATTCATAGGATTTTTTTCCAGCTTAACCTAGAAAAAACCGGACCAATGCAAGATCAGTGTGATAATCGGGAGAAGCAGCGCAATATTTTTTACTTTAAAATACTGTCCAGATGAGTTAAAAGTGTGAATGTCGTTTTTCAACGCTAACAGTTTCCCATTGGACAAAGATCATTCCACGACAAACATTTCACAAGAAATTCTCTATTCGTATAACAGGGTCTGAAAATGTCTTTCTTATATTCGTCATGAGAGTAAATGTTCATATTCTGTCATAGGAAAAGGATGACTCGCATTGTCAATCGTGGCACTACAAGTTTGTGTGAGATCTGCTCGCTCTGATTTCAATTACATCCCTGAATCCTGTACAAACTGCCCGATTGAGGTCTGCCTCCATCGACCTCCAGCATCAATTCAGTTCATCGGACGAGGTGAGACAAGATCCAAAACACTCCTTTACATATACGTTCTGTGCAATCATCGTCGTCAGTTGGATAACCTTCTACAGTTCAGAACTCAAATTTTCTGCAGTGACTGTGCTTAACGAAGAATGAATTTTTCTTCGATTTGAATACATTTCAGTAGACATACCACGCGATGCTCAGTGATGATCTGGGCTTCTTATAGGTCTTATGGAAAACGTCGGTTTCTGGCCTGGTAAAAATATTTCAGAGTGGAAGAAGAGGATTTCAAAAATTTTTTGCAAATTGCACTTCTTGAGAAAAAGAAGCTTTTGAAGTTAGAGAATAACTCAATTTTGAGTATGACTCTCTCAACTTTGTGAAAAAACGGTTTCTGGGCTGATAAAAATATTTCAGAGTGGAAGAAGAGGACTTCAAACAATTTCGCAAATGGCACTATTTCAGAAACAAAAGCTGTAAGGGTTAGAAAATAACTCGATTGTAGGGACAACTCTCTCAACTTTGTAAAAAATTCGGTTTCTGGCCTGGTGGAATTATTCCAGAATGGAAAAAGAGGATTTCAAAAAATTTTTGCAAATTGCACTTTTTGAGAAAACAAATATAAATATACGCACCTCCAAAATGAAAAAGCTTGAGACTGTTGAAGCGATTTTTCGGATTATCTGATAAAGATCGACTATTCGAAACCAAGTATTCAAAAGAGTGTCATTTTCTGCAGCTCAAAAGAATGACAGGTTAATGGTAAATTTTGTAGAATATCAGAATCATAGTTTTCAATAAAAATGGACATTCGAAGCCAAAACGAACAGCGTGCAGTTAACTGATCCCCAACGGTTTCCTAGAACATCATTGTACCATATTCTGATCTTTACTCAGGTGAGGGTTAATCTTTTCATCCCTTCCCATATACAAGAGGTCAATAGAGTATCAATAGATGACTTCAAAGATTCAAGCAAAACCGAAAATATCATGGGTATTGGGGTTCCAAAGGGTGAAGGTGAACAGGTGATTCCCTCAATCTTCGGGATTTAAATATTTATGGCATTTCAAATAATTCTGGTTTTCTCCCACATTTCTCAAATATCCATTTATTCACCTCCTGCATCTAGGAGGATATAAAGGAAGTCGCACACTTTTGCGATAGAATATATACGGAACAGAGGAGGAATAATTTTTTCGCGTTTTGCTTAAGGAAAGTTAAAGATGAATTTTTAGCCTCTTGAGGCGGAAATCTATCTCACACAATTCCTTATATTCGATACGATTTTCTCTAAAGTTTTCGAGGAGAAAAATAGAGCCACCATTCACTTCGCAGATATGCTTCAGATTTCGGTGCTTTTTATCTGAACAGAATTACAGATATTGTTTGAAATCATTAGTTTAGATTGCCCGAATCACCCTTAACAAATTGGTTCGTACGAAATTTTGATTAGGTTTCCATTTTTGATTGGAAAATTTCCCAGCTCCCAATTCTTCCACGTTTGAGGATCCGAATGCGATCCTCTCGATCTCTTTAAAATTTTGATGCAATACTCAACTTCCTCAGCTAGTAGACGCAGCCCTTCGTGAGTTATATTCACCGATTCAATTTGACCATATAGAACGTTTAGGTATGTGATTAATAATTCTCATTATACTGATGGAAGAATTCTATTCGACCATAAACCCTCATTAAGAGAAATTGAATGGGTCATTAATTCGGTACATATAAAATGATGACGTTGCAAAATTCGCATAATTTTGGATTATGAACTGATCAGTAGAACACGAGGAAGCATTCCGTAAATGCCTTTTTGCAGCATATATACTTTTATTGTCAATCTGGATAAGATTAGTCATGAAATCGAAAGATTTTTCGAATCAATCAATTCAAATCACAAGAATTCAATCAGAATTCTAAATCAAAATCAAAAGAATCCCGACCATGGCGTAAATGTTTTCGATGTTTTGAAGAACCTTATAAGACAATTTCTTGCAAGAAATGGCTATGAAAAGTTCATCTCACCTCACCATTAAATTTACATTATAATTTTGATATTGTGACAAAGACAATTCTTCGTGGTCTACTCTTCTTATTCTTGTATACCGCGAAGTATAACGAGAACCCGATACATAATCATCTGGTTAAATGTGAAAATCTTCTTCAAATAATTTTCATCGCGCGGTTGACAGCTCCATTCATTCGGATTCAGCTAGTTGAAGATTGGTTGAAGACTTCCCATAACCTCCTATGAGACTTTTTATGAGGAGAGGTGCACCCCTCATTTTGAAGTTTGGCCTAAAAAATCATGGGGGAGGGGAGAGTGTTTGAGGATTCATATTGTGATGTCCTGCAATTGCGGGCCATCTTTATCTCTTGCACACGCAAAAAACAAATCATGAGTTGGCTCGGTGGCGCCACGGTCTCGCTCGGTGCTTCCCCCACCGGCGCTCCCTGTGCTCAGCAGCGGTTTGTTTGGCGGCGAGCACGGGACAAATCCGTGCTCGCACCGAATTTCGGACTGATGAGCTCGCGGCACAGCAGAAGAAAGCAGCCGAACTCGGCAGCCGGGTCATCTGTATTGATCTGTATCTGCTTTCGGATTGATTCGTGGATCATATCAGCATTGTGTTGCATTGATCTGCAACAAATGATGCACACGAATGACATGTGATTGATTGGGAGGCAGTGATTTTGCATGACATTTGCATATTTGGATGAAATAAAAGTGTTCAGTGAGTTTTCTGATCACCTGTGGAATGCAGTCAGCTCATGTATTTTGTGTACATCATAGCAATATTCAACCCATTTGTGTAGAACATTGCAACTTCTTTGAAAAATATTAGGGAAAAGTTATGTGGAGTTATTTCATCATTCATCCTTATTCACTGCTGGTCAAGTTCTGACTTCGAAGAGTAGATTTTATTCATGAATGCCAGTGGATTACTCTTCAAGACCTCCAAAGATCTTTGGAGTGCTAAACTATTATAATAACAATTGACAGGAATTGTGCTTTAGTAAATTGGAAGAATCTGAATCAGTTCTAGTGATAATTTTGAAGTTCATCAAAAATCTCTACTGTGATGATTGAGCTTGAAAAATCAAATTTCCTTCTCTGGACTTGCAACTAATATTCTCACACCATTATGGATTAATGTATGAATAAGCACTCCTATCTGAAGCTTCTATTCCATTCAAGAGTTGAGATTCTGGCCTACCGCGGCAAAACGCAGCCGTCCAAGGCGCCCCTTGCCACCCACCACGCTGTTTACCCGCCGAGCAAGTAGCTGAGCATCAGCAAGCTCCTGCAGACCAGCACCAACATCCACTACCACCATCAGCGCTTGTGCAATCAAGCTGTGCGCACCCCACACCAAGACACCACGCAGCTGGGAATTTCCCACCGGCGTTGCCGTCTCGGCACGCTCCCAGGGCGGTTGAGCAAGGCCAGCCTGTCGATAATCGAGCCGGAAGAGACGCCACTGCCACTGCACAGCAAAGGCCCGCTACACCATCTCAACTGCAAGCACCGACTACACCATCTTCGACATCGTTGCAACGGGTAGAGTTTCCTTTAGATCTCCGAAAGCCGAGCCCGCGCGACCCTCGGACTAGATTTGGTACGCCTGCAATTTCGTCGACAGAATCTTGCCTTCCCCAACTTCCGAGCACATCAAACTCTTCGGGAGGAGATTCGGAACCGGTCTCAAATCTCGCCAATATACCATCAGTATTTTCGAGATACCCTCGCGGAGTCCCTACGCCAGCATTTCAAATTTCCCAAGGGAAACGGTTGAGTATTGCCGATTATCAAAACCGGAGGTCAGTGATTGACGCCGCGAACACAATCATTCCAAAAAAACGCAAATCACGAAGTTACGGGCTCCCCCGCGCCTCAACCCAACGATACCGGAAAACGCTCCGTCTGCGCTTGGAGGAGGCGGAAATCCAACTCTCAGAGTACTCAGCCCAAATTAAACTCCTCGAAAGTGAACATTCTGAGATTGCAGCTACCGTAATTGGAATTGAAAACCAACTTTTTGACAACCAAATATCAATTCAACAACTAGAGTCTAAGTTCAGCAACCTCAGTATTGCAGATGTACAAGGTGCTTAGCCTTCGAACTTTAGCGGAAGTAAGTATATTTGAGAAGCGTTACTTTGCAGCAGTGCAAATTCTCGACCCATTGGAAGCTTAGTCTTCGAGTTATTGTAAAATCAAGGTATATTTCTATCATAGCAACCTGCACAACGGTTCTTTGCGCATATTCTTGAGCAAGTTTGGTAAGATCCAGTACCTTGAGTCTTCGAGCCTAATCAGCCCTCCCACGTTTCATGAACTTAGCCCTATCTTGAGTAGAAATCTAGAAAAAGCAGCACGGAGCCTTTTTGAGAGCAGGTACCTTCGTTTTTGCCTGAAAAGCGATGAGCACGGCTACTACATTGATAGATTTGTACATTTTGATGTTGAACGTGGCTGTTTAGATTCTTTTCCATTTTTGATCAAGGACTACAACTCAAACAAATTTCACAACATCTTTTCGACTGAGCGGTTCATTAGAACGCTTGCAAAGCATTCGAAGGAGAACAAAATCTATAGGGCCGGTTCCTTGAAGATCTACCCTCGCGATTTTGAGCGTTGGTTCACCCTAGCTCGCAATTACAAGTCCCTGTGTGATAGCTCACGCGCTAGACAGCTTGTAAGTAGATTGTATCACTTGTATTACTCCGAGGCTCAAATTAATAAGCGGGCAACGTATTACTCGCAGAACTGCTCGAAGCAGCAATAGCGCGAACGAGGAAGTGAGCGCTTTTTACCCATTCTCGCGAAACCCCGCGGTGATTGAAGGAACCACGGAAGACAGCTCAAACAGCGACCTCGAAGTAGACGTTACCATACGAGCTGTAAGTAAAACAGAGCCAGTTAATCACAACCTACCTGTAGGAAATCCTACGGCCCCACAACCCGACGTTATCCTAGCCCCAATCATGGCACAAGTGACACTCAAGGACGCCTTGAAGGTCGTTCCGGAATTCAACGGGAGAAAACCGCCCCTCAGTGTGTTTTTAGAGGGCTGTGATGGAGCAAGGGAGATGGTGGGACCAATTAACAAGACTAATCTGACTAAACTCTTGCGTGGGGAATTGATTGGTGAAGCCCGCACGGCAATCCACGGGCAATCTTTCGAAACGGTAGAAGCTTTGAAAGATTACATAAAAACGATTTACTCCCCGGCTAAGACCGTGCACCAACTGCAGGGAGAGCTCGGTAAGGAAATTCAACGCGAAGACGAGACGGTTATTGCATTTGCTAATCGAGTCCGTGACATTGCTAGGCAAATCTTGGAAGCAGAGATAGTGAACGGTGGGGTAATCGATGAATCGTTTAGAACCAAAGTCAACCAGTCAACGATTGACTGCTTCAAGAGGGGCCTTCTGCCAGAGATTGAAGCTAAACTTGTTGATGCTGATGACGTGCTGAAAATTATTCACAACGCCGTCAAGGCTGAGCAAACGTTGCAGGCAAAGAATGCCTCACGGAAAAATGCTGAACCTAAATTTGACGCCCCTAACCGACACCGCGAGCAGCGACGTGCTATATATTTCTGCCAAACCTGTCAGTCAACCGATCACGACACCCACCAATGCTCTTCGGCCCCCGTACCAGTCTGCTCATACTGTAGTCGACCGGGCCATGCCATTTCCAACTGCTTTGCCAAGCAAAAGGCAGAGGCGTGTCAAATCTGCAATAAACCTGGGCACAAAGCAGATAGTTGCATCCAGGCGAACCCCCATATGACCCCGAGAACGATCTGTCAGTTCTGTGACAAAGAGGGACATGCAGCCAACAACTGTTTCGCTCTCAGAGACCAGCTCGCTCAGGCAACTCAACCACCGCGTGCCCGTAAACCGAGCTACCAGATGTGCAACTCGACTGACCACGTCGTATCTTCGTGTCCTCTTGTACCCCCCAAGGACAGAGCTGAACCAGAACCCAAACCGCAACCTATTTGCCAACTGTGCAATCACCCTGGTCACACTGCCGCTACCTGTAGGCAAAACGGACAACCTACGAAAAGATGCCAATACTGTAGAAGTATTGGGCACACTGTTGACGAATGTCGCAAGCGGTTGATGAATGAGAATTGGCGAGCGGAAAACGGGAAGGCTGCACCGGTGCAGAGCGCGAACCAGGTGTTGCCGAACCAACCAACGCGCTCGCTGAATACTGCGCAGTTTTCAGACCTGGTCCAAGAACTATTGCCAATGGACTAGACGCGATCGTTACCAACATCTCTAGTGTTAGGTTACAGTACAGCCTTCGAGAGATGAATTTGATGATTGATTCCGGATCGCAGGGAAACCTCATGAAAATTGGATCATTGCCCTCTGACTCGACTATCGACCTTAATTCGACGGTTGATCTACATGGCGTTACCGAGTGATCGGTAACATCCTTAGGCGCTACCTACATCAAATTCACGAGTTACAAAGTGAAGTTTCATGTTCTCAGAGATTCATTTACTATACCCCACGATGGAATCCTGGGCGTCCGATTCCTAACAGGTACCAACAGCGTGATTGATTTCGGAGCAAGTACCATCAGAATTGATAATGTTGAGCTCAAATTCACCAGTAGTGTGTTCTTGTCCCATAACATTTACAACGTCACCCTTGATACGGAGAAAAACCCTTTGCTTCACTTGGATTTCCACAATGACCGCTTTGAGTTAGTGGAACAATTTTTGATCGATACTGGTTCAGAGGGCAACGTAGCCAAATTGAACGCAGTCGATTCTGCGGTACCCATCAACAAAGATCGCGCCGTTCGGCTTCGTGGAATCGGTGGCGACCTCTTCCCGACCCTTGGTTCGGTTCTGATTCCTATCCTCGGTGTATACGGCGTATCCCAGGTTGTGCCTAACGATTTCCCGATTCCAGCTGAAGGCATAATAGGTGCCGAGTTTCTAGTTCGCACCAAAGCAATCATCAAATTCGGTGCTCGGATTCTCAAAATTGGAAACAAAACGTGCCACCTTAGCGAGCGTATCGTGCAACCAAACGAATTCCTTGCGCCGGATGATTCTGATGCTTTTCTCAGCTTGGTTCACGACGATGAACATTTCCGCGAGCGCAAAGAGAGAACGTGCTTCGAAGAGAGCGAACAGGAATTATCGCTCGAGCCGAAGTATGACGAAGAGACGGACAAAGCATGTTACTTTGTTAATGATGAACAACTGGCTGCAGCTGATCACGAACGCGTAGAGCGGGTCCTCCAATTGATTCGATCAAAACACCTTGAAGGTGAGGAACGCGCGCAAGCAGAAAACTTGGTAAGAGAGTTCGCTGACCGTTTCCATTTAGAGGGTGAACCGTTACCCGCTACGAACAGAGTCCAACACCGTATACCTACGATAGATGAGGTACCGGTGAACACCAAACAGTACAGAATACCGCATGCTTTGAAAGATTAGGTCGAACGTCAAATACAAGAACTTTGGAAGCAAGGGATCATTCGACCTTCGCGCAGTAGTTACAATTCGAGCTTGTGGGTTGCACCTAAGAAGCCTGGTCCAGACGAAGAAAAACGTTGGTGCGTTGTCGTTGATCCTCGACCGCTTAACGAGAAAACTATACCGATGCAGCACCCTCTACCCATCATAACTGATATTTTTGACCAGTTACATGGGGCAAAATATTTCACGGTTGTCGAATGCCAATCAGGCTTCCATCAGGTAGAAATGCACCCGGATTCCGCCCACAAAACAGGCTTCAGTACGCCTAGCGCGCACTGGATGTTCGTACGTAAGCCCTTCGGTCTACGTAACGCAGCTGTAGAGTACCAGCGCGCTATGTACTTGACCCTACGTGACCTCATTGGCAATGGGGTCTTTTGCTACATGAGCGATGTCTGTATCTACAGTAATACCCTCACCGATCATGCACACCTTTTCCGACAAGTCATGTATAGACTTAGAAACGCCAACTGGGTACTAAGACCCGATAAAACCGAATTGCTCAAACGTGAAGTCACTTATCTGGGTCATGTTTTGAATGAGCACGGACTGAACCCGGATCCGAAGGAAATCGTCGCTGTTGAAGAATTCCCCCAGCCTAAAATCGTCAAAAACGTGCGCCAATTTCTTGGCCTTGCCGGATACTATCGGCGATTTATCAAGGATTTTGCTAAAATAGCCAAACCCCTGACCACACTTCTGCAGAAAAATGAAAATTTCGTCTGGACAGACGCAGTCGAGACCGCGTTCCAGAAATTGGAAGAAGCGCTTTGTACCGCCCCCTGCTGGTTTATCCTGACCTACCCAATGGTCACTTCTTGATCACGGTTGATGCCTGCTCTTATGGGGTGGGAGGCGTGCTTTCACAGGGTAAAATAGGGAAAGATAAGCCTATTGCTTACACATCAAGAGTACTTCGGGGTGCAGAGCTCCATTACGAGGTTTACGAACAGGAAGCCTTGGCGGTCCTCCATGCAGTCGACGTTTTCAAACCCAACTTGTTTTGTCGCAAATTCACTGTAGTCACGGACCATCAACCGCTCGTATGGTTCAAAACCGCGGACCCCAACACGCGCGTATTGAAATGGAGGTTTAAACTGAGTATGTTTGATTACGATATAGCTTTTAAGCCCGGCCGATTAAATTCCAATGCTGATGGACTTTCTCGTAACCCCGTCGAACAAGTAACGGTGATTACCAGGAGCCAAGTTCCCAAACCGCAAAAAACTAATACGTCGTTAGTGGTGCGCTCTACGATTTTGAAATGCGATTGATCAGCAACGTTGAAATTTATTGATAAGTTTCACCCGTTGCAATATTCCCTCCATCAATAACCCATTCATGAAGTGAGTATCTTCGGTCATTTTTATCTAATATTCAGCCATATTTTCCAACTGACCGGAGAACAGAGTTTCATAGCCTAAATTAATCTAGACGAAAATTGGGCATTGGCTGAAATGGAAACATACACTGAAGAATTTTCCGAAATTTCCCATGACCAGGGGAGACTGAACGTGTGACAGCCTCAGAAGTACATCCTCATCCACTTTGGATTGGCCCACAGAGACAATTTGATGGGACATGCAAACGATTTCGATGAATTCATCAAAGGGGTTCAGGAAGAAGTTCGAAAAGGGATTCACAAATGGAATCTCGAGGCACATGGCATCACCAACGCTACTATTGCAGAAAACCCAAGGAAGTATTTTGGGAACTACTATGATGATCCGAAAGAGTTCCATTTCTCGATGGGAGAGAGGAGCGATTTGAGCATCTTGTTCAGACTTATTACAAACAGACCAAAAACAAGAGTAATACGAGAGTCTACTTGGACTCGCTCGAAGTCGTTGGAGTTAGGCCCGCGAACGCACCCTGTCACAATACCTCATATCCGAGTGATAGACGAAGTTTCGATAGAATCAGACAAGAAGAAAATCCTCTCGCAAATCTCTCAAGATGGCAAAAGAAAACTAGAACGTGAATTTGGCGATGAATTGAAAGGCAAACTTAAGGATATTGACGTTGAAATCACAACAGAGAAGAGAAGGAGAGAGTTCCAACGTATTGCTAAAATAGAATGCCCAGTTTGTGGTGTACAACTGAGCATCGCAAAGAGTAAGAAAGATGCATCAAGGAAGGGAACGTGGGTGGCATGGGATTTCGTGGTACACTTCGCCAAGCACTCTGCCGAAAAGTCTGTGCCTGGAGGTGAAAACGGTGCACCATCAAATCAAGATCCAGCCGACGCGATCAATGAGCGCGTAGACCATGCTACGGAAGCGGTTGGACTTCCGATTGAATCTAATAGTAGTGAAGAGACTTCACAGTCACATGGGCGAGAAGACCAAAGTCACAGCAGTGACTCGTTTGAATCAGGAAGCCTCTCAAGCATACCCACTTCATCGCCACAATCTCAGAGGCAAAATGGAAGCCTTGCAAACGATATGTATGATAATTCACATCTTGACATTAGTTTGACCCCAAATCTACTCGCTCATGGTTCTCCCATAGTGTCGGTGGAAAATGGTCGTCAGTTGGCTGTGTTGTAATTTTTCTCCTTACTCTATAAGTTTTTTTTCATGACATAATGCCCTTCTTACGTTTACCGTTAGTGGATTCCTCCTTAATTCGACTTTCTGGCATGAAATTTTGTCGAGACCATCTACATGTGGTCGATGCACATGTATATAGCTGTACATAATATATAGCTGATGGAATGCTGTTATGTTACTCCCTGAAAATGTATGAATGTTGTCTGTAGATTAATGGCTATCCATCTAATAGACCGTGAACCAAAGAATCAGCCTGAATTTTTGAGTAGTCGGACTTTAATTGCTACGATATTCCGGAAATTAAATTTTTCTATATAATTTTCCCAGTTGTCGATATGTATACTCGCACGCCTTGCTGTAGGCAGACCGAGAAGCGTTTCGCGTGGCATGTGCGAGGCATGCGGGCCGCTTTCAGCTACTTTGGGCCGTTGCGTGTAGCCCGTTAATGCCCCTAGCACGTTACTCAAAGCCTGACTCTTTCTTGTGACCTTCGTGACTTTTGCCTGTGCTTACCGTCTCCCATGGCTGACATGCCGTGCACTTTTTGCCACTGCGAGCCGCTTATACAAGTGAATAGTGGCAGACATGCCAGTCGCATATGAGAGAAAGCGGACTGTAGCGGGTTCGCTGGCATCCACCTACTCGACCCTTCGATAGGATCAAGTACCAAATTAATCGTGATGGGACTTCTTCTCATTTCAATAACACTCTAATAAGTCTAATCATGGGATTCACGATTGCGAATCCCATGATCGATGAATGGTATTTACATGTTATTCTCAGCAACTCTCATACAACGTGTATAGATGGCTGTTCTCATAAGTAAAGACAGAAGAACACTCTGCTGAATTATGTATCTGTTGGCTTGACAAACTTTTGCGTCATGTGTTGTACGATCAATTCATAATGATCAGAAAGCTATGTCTTCCTTGTAAGTTCTAGTCGATGAGAATCCCAGTGTTCAGACTCCAGTACTAGTGATCTAATCCTTGGCATGAAATCTAATCATAATCGTATTACCTAGCTTGAGGAAGTGAAATGAAATGCACTGTATTGAAAATACCGACCGAAATGGATATATCATCTTAATCTGCATTGTTCTGGTTGGAGGGTTGCAAATTGACGTGAGTACGTTCCCACACTCTCGCTCCTTGAAAAATGAGGAATTGTGCAGAAAATGGGAGAGACTGAGTAAAATTCAAAGACAAGTACATTTTTTTCAGAAACTGGGGTAACTTTGGAACACTTGTTCATGTACTCCCAATTATTTTCCAATTTCTATATCATCATCGAATCCTAATCAATTCAGTAGTCATTGATCAGAGCTTTGAAATGAGCCAAAGAACGTCTCATTTCGACTGACAGAAGCCAAGTTATGGCAATTTTTGTCAGAAAACAACTGTGAAGGTATTTTCCTCCTCGAGAGTTAGCTGTAGTGCAGACAGTGGGGTATGCTGAAGGTGTCTATGCTCGATTATAGAAGTCAAATTGAAGCAAATGGACTTTTACCATAGGTCAGTGGAAAGCCAAGACACTCAGCTTTCGATTATTCATGGTGAAAATCGATTGCGTGACCTAGTTTATAAATCAATTAACGAATAAAAAATGATAACGATTTCTGTTCCAAAGTTACCCCAGTCCGTGTCTAACTTTGGAACACGGCTTTCAGTGCTCATTGCTCCAACCAGATATGTCCAAATGGACCTTATAAATACCGCAATTAAAAGCTGAGCCTGTGACCTTTCGATTGACCTCAGATACCATGCATTCCTGATGTAAGACGTGAAAGATTCGCGAGGTTTGAGGGAAAAATGCAATATTTGTTCCAAAGTCACCCCGGTTAGCGGTAGTTCAATTTCGTGTATCTTCAATTGTGAGACAGGGTTCTTACTGAAAGCGCTCATAACACCAACCTTAACAGATTCGCTGACGGGTCCTGCCATCAATAATGAGTGATACTCACTCGTTTTACTCTGAGTGCTGGAACATTTTCGTTCATGGAAGATGATATCATGTGAATATCTTAGTAGAGAAGAGCATTGCAGACAAGTGAGGAAGTTTCATTCACGGCGTACACCATATCAAGATGACGATAAAAATTAGCTTCGCGACGTAAGGGATTTATCGATTCACTCCTCAATCTCCATTTCAGATTCTCATTGAGGGTATCTGGATAAATCACGACCATGAGCATCAGTCAAGTTGAGTATTACAGGAATAGCGAGTTTTTCCTAAACTTGATCGGTTTGTGGCCAGACCAGCCACGATGGAGGAAAATCATCACCCGCATGATTTTTTACTCAATCAACTTATCAATGGCAGTTGTTTTGGTAAGTGCTAATTTTTTCTCATCATTTGCATCGTGTGGATTTCAGTATATAATCAAGTGATGGCGAATGGACCATTTCTGAATTATCTTATCATTTTATCAGACTCATGTATTCAGGGAATTTGTGGATAGAGTAGACAATACTTTGTGCTTCACTCTCCTTGCGTTCTCATCCGATTTGAAAATGATGTAGAATCGCGCTTTTGAGAATTATTACGGCCAAACAGATATTTTGTTGAGAAAGTGACCGATCATTTTCGAAGATGTTTATGGTACCATTATTCCCAGTCCTCACCTCTTCCATTAAAGTTCATCATTCATAAAGATATTCAGCTAAATTCCTCTCATTCTTACACATGGGATCTGTGAGTTCTCTTATAACGAATCTTCACACACACTCAGCATGAGACGCGTGGATAATCATCATTACTCAACTCACTAGGGCATCATTTCCCAGAGAACAAGTAGGATAAACAAACGATTGAATCTTTGGAAAATGTGTAGGTGAGAAGAAATACACGGGGAAATGGTGACTCTAGGCTAGATTATAGTGCATTTTGCCATCCCTTGTCAGATCTGGCTCATCGGGGGTACGGACGATCTGCCGGAGGTTGAGAAAGCTCAGCCCATTCATATAGGAATTTCGCAACCAGCTCTTGTCAATGAGGCCAAACTTCTTCCACTGATGCAATGGGAAATTGCAAACTGGAACATGGAAGCAGTCAGTGTATTTGTCGGATCTTAGGCTAATAATACTCCATTCATCTATCTTAATTGGATGATTTCTAAAATCGTTTCACACCAAATTCAAAGAGCATTTCATGAATTTGGTTGAGATCTAGGATTATAATTCAATTTCTATCCCTCCTTTGGGTATATATATATATATATATATATTATATATATAATATATATATATATAATCGAAGAGGCAGGGAATGGATCATACATGATAGGAATATGAATCGGAACTCTTAAATGAGGAGTTCCCGCAAATAATGATATTCAGACCCCACTCATGTAAAGTTGAAGAATTTACGAGTAAGCATGCAAAATCTCAAAACGATTGGACATCTGATTTCCGAGCCATAGATGAGGAAAGCTTGGATGTTTTCGACATTTTAGAATTGCGCTCGCGGAAGCGGAGGGAAAATATACCAGATGATAGGCTTTAGGAAAGAATCTGATCAAGAGAGAACCACCAAAATTCAGAAAAGAGAAGTTTACTTGTTGATGGATGATATGGCCGAATCTAACACGATTTACCATATCATTTTTGAGGAATCGTTTGTAGAGAATCCAAGATGCAAAACAGCTAACACAAAACATCGTCCTCATGGCATTCAGCTATGAAATTTGAGCCTATTATGGATATTTGGGGAGGGCTAGGTAGTTGCCTTTGGTCAATGTTTGACGCAAAAAACACGGCTATCCCCAGTATTAATTATTTCGATAAAATTGGTGTAGCCGAAAAAGTGAAATTGAATCTCTTTGACTCACGTAGTTGGAGTACAACTACCTTGAATTCAGCTTTGCAGATTCTACTGATTTCATCATTCATGATGATGAAATCAGACTTTAGGTGATAACTTGTGCTGGTTCCATTGGTCGAAATACGTGTTTAGAGGCATAGATCAGCTATCGATCCGGGGTCTACGATTGTAACTTATATCGAGTGGATGATTAAGAAAAGATTCGTTAAATGTGTGATTCTCAATGATCGAAAACTGAAACAGGCATGGGACAGTTTTCACATAAAGACGTTAACTTTTATGAGATAATTATTATGAATAGTCAGAGTTTCACATCTTACAATCATGATAACTTGAAAATCATCAGGAACTAACTGAGTAAGTAACCTTGATATAGCGACGGTAGAGCTCAAGAGTAAACGGACTCTATATAAATATGTGAGTGTGTGTGAATTAGAAAAACCATCTCATGACGAAAGGCTTATGGATACCCTGTGGTTGGTGTATCAACTCTGAACAAATTAGTTTTTTGAAGGTATCAATGACTCAATGAATGAAATGGAGATTTTTGATGGAAAATGAGTAGTTCTGATGACAAGAGCTTTGGCTTTAGAGTAGTAGATGGAGAGTTCGGAATTCCACGACACTCACCTTTTACCCTCATGCTATTGATTGACAGTTCAATGCTCGGTTCAATGATATGACTGTCTCGAAGAAACGTCTTCCATTGTGCTACGTTTCTCCCTTTTGCCAAGCTCCTGGTGGAAAAATCATGGGGTGTACGGCCGTAATACGACCGTAGCTCTCTGGCGGCGGCCATACTACGGTCGCGGGCTATACTGTCGAAATACTGAGCGTATGACGGCCGTAATCCCGGCATTGTCTGAGCTCTCCGTAGCTTACGCCGGTATAACGGCGGTGCCCTTGCTTCAACTACTGGCTCACACATAACCTTTTTCAGTCGCCGGCAATCTTTGATTATTGAATATTCCTATGCACTTCAGATAAGTTCTTGCGTTGACTGAAAAACTTTCTTGAATGCTTTAGTACAATATCATTATACGTGAAAATCTATAATAACGGTGGGGTTTCCTAAGATTTTCAAGTCATGCAATAGGTACTTTTGTGCAGTTGCACCGCGGGTGACCGCAGGTCGTGGTTTATTGGACAGCGATCATCACTCGTGGAAAACCTCAACGATCTTCCCAGATTTGTGTGGCTCCAAGTCCAATCTTGTTGAGCTAGTTATCCCGTCCATCAACCTCTTGAGTGACAAACAGTGGATTCGTCACTTTGCTCTGGCATTTATCATAATCACCCGAAGAGCCGTCAGCTAACCTCAAAGAGGTAGCATCCAAACAAAGTCAAATACGAATTCTGGGCTGACCACAGAGGAGAAAACTATTAGCTCCAGTACGATGAGACTGTGTCATGATCACTGTAGGACCAGTTCTTTGCAGTCTTACAGTTTAGTTATGGTGTACTTGTTTGATCGATTATATTACACCTGAGAATGAGCCAGTAGTTTGAGCACGTGTACGGACGTATTTCCGCCGTGCGCCGTAGGCGACTGCCCAACAGCGTAGGCTACGCCAGGATTACGGTCGTAATATGCCCAGTACTTCGATCGTAGTCTACAACCGTAATACGGATTAGGCAGTACTGCTACGCTGATATTTCCACCAGGGGTGTCACATAAGGTCAGTGTACCCAACTTGCCCCCATTAAACCATTTTCTCAATAACTTTGGCCCATCTCCATATTTTCCAATGTACCGTAGCTCATTTTAAAGCTTGTCTTAAGACCTTCAAAATAAGTTGAAATACATTCAATTTGAACCAACTGAAGCCAAATTGTTTTAATTCTCCCAAAAGGTGATTATTGAGGGTTTACAAATGTGTGTACCCAACTTGCCCCCATTAAGCCTTTTTCTTAATAACTTCGGTTTACTCCAACGATTTTCAACGTGCTTTAGCTCATTTTGAAGCTTGTTCAAGGACCTTCAAAGTGCACTAAACTACGTTGAATTTTGATCAATTGGGGCCGAGCTGTCTCAATTCTTCCGAAATAAATGATGGAAATCGGCGATAAAGTGTTTTTATCACGGTGCACACACATTTGGAGCTTTTCGGTGGTTCGAGACACTATTCCTAACCTATTTTGACGTGATAAACACGTTCTGAGTGGTAAAAAAAGTCGTACTGCACGCCCTTTCGAGATAAACATATGGGGGCATGTTAGGTACACTCCGATGTTGGCATCCTTGTTTACAAATCGTCTCCGTGTTTTGCACATAAAACAGTTCCATATTCGAATTTTGCAATCCTGAGAACTGGATTTTGAAGGTCTTGAAACAAGAAATCGAATGCGCTGAAGTACGTTAAGATTGGTTGAACTCGAAGAATTTGGCACCGATTTTACTGAAGGCGATTCCCTCGGTGTTTTTTTAGCTAAGCAATCACGAAAAATAGAAAAATCACTTTAGATTTCCTGGAGAACGCAGGAATGATCCGGGGTCGACGCAAACTACTTACTCTCTCATATTTCAACATAACAAACGTAAATAAAATAATTAAAAAATAAAATTTTTTAAATTTGCTTTTATGTGAACCTTCAAGCATAGCATGTCAAAATTCGATGAAAATGAAAACCGTTCTTACGTTTCTGTCATGAACAAAGAGTAAGTCAGTTGACGTCCAGCTTCATGAATTCATGATTTCAAGACATCAAAATGGTAAAAGTGCGGGTTGATTGGTGTAAGCTACTCTTGATGTATCAAGTTTACAACCCACGCTTTTACCATTTTGATGTCTTGAAATCATGGAATTCGTGAAGCTGGACGTCAACTGACTTACTCTTTGTTTATGACAGAAACATAGATAACGGTTTTCATTTTCTTCGAATTTGGACATGCTATGCTTGAAGGTTCACATAAAAGCGAATTTTTAAAATCTTTTTTTAAAATTATTTTATTCTCTCAATTTTAGTTCACTCGTATCACTTGGAATATAGAACATGAATGAAAGAGATTAATATCAGCCAGAGTCTTGAGATATTATTCTTAAGATTCCTTGGGTAATCATTTTTGCTCAAGCGCTTCAGAATGCAAATTCATAAGAAGTGGAATAAATCAGTCAGCTACGGTTCACCAGAAATAATTCCTCATCTCATGTTGAGCATACCGATAATTCTGAATTGATTCACAAGCTATAGTCAAATCACATTTAAGAGGCTGTGTTACCCTTAATACTAGAATATGAATACATCCGATGATATATTAATTTATTATCAGGACATCTCCATCCGTTGAGATCACATGATACATCACATGACAAAGCTCGAGCATGGATGATCATAATCCTAAATCAGTAGAGTAAAGTTTATAAGAATTAGAATGAATCTTGAGCCCAATAATATATGGTATGCTATACCTGAATGGTTGGACCCACGGAAGTTAACTAAACGAGATTGTTTCAACATTATCTCTGCATTACAGAGATTCATCTCTGTAATACAGCAAGGAATGACAGGAAGCATCCTCAATGGTTCAAATAAACTACTTCATAACGCGTAGAGCCACTGTGACTATTTTGATTGAATGTTGTCCATTCCGTCATTCATCTGAAGTTTCTTGAAGCATACAATACTAACAGTGAGGAGAAAGTCTGATTTCAATGACAAATCAAAAAGCACACAGTGTCTCAAGAAATATCATTCATCACCTCGATTGTGCTTCATAACATGAAGACCAGGACTTTGGCTCAGTGCGCTTACTTTACATACACAAAAAAACTTGATTGCACATCGAGGCCTCAACTTTCTCACAGAGCTTGCAAAAAGATGAAACTATTCAACTCTTTGAGGTACTCATTCTTTTTTATCTCCTAACACTAATCACAAACTCATTGGTCACACGTGGTGGAGAGGAACTTTTGATCAGACCATGGTATACTCACCCATGTGAAAATGGGAACCCTATGATCATATGGGCGGCTCCGGATCAGAACGGTATAAGTCCATTTTGGTGAAATTTTTGACGGGAAACGATAGAAAATACATGTGAAAACATGTATGCACAACTCCGGAAGTAGAAATGCATTTTGAGGCATCACAAGCGACACGACCGTTTTTGTCCCGAAAAAAGTTTCGACTTTTTTTCCGGATCAGAACGGTATAAGTCCATGTTCTCGCTCAATAATATCGCTTTTGGGTCTTCCACGTTCATTTGTCGTGCTTTTATGCATAGTTAGAAGTCGTAGCTACTCTCAAAAACTACAAGTTAGGTCCGCTATGTTGTCCAAATGATTGCATCGAATGGTTTCGAACGAGGTGGGCCGACGTCCGATCACTTCCTTTTGACGCATTTGGACACAGGTAAGCCCTTACAAAAATGAACAACCTCGGGTTAGTAATCCCATTGGCCTGGGATCTTTCTCTAGAAACCCTGGTGTCTCATTTTCTTATCTCTTATCGTCATTGAAAGAGCCGAATTCCTTAGTGATGGTTCCAAAAGCGTAGTTGTGAGAGCGATCGGCACTGAGCTTGCAAAGAAATTTGATTTTGCATCATGTTTTCAGGCATCTTCTCTGAAGAAAAATCAACTGCGTCCGTGATACGACAAACTCAACTAAGCTATGCACTTCCTCCTTAGGAACAATGCCAATGGTAGAGAAAGCCTATAGCTTCATCACAGAATTTCGGTTACAATTTCACTATGAATGGTTGTGATCTATCAACTGACGCTCTTTTCATTAACAGTCACCCGGCGTTCGGTTCGATCTCCCCGCCACTCGGTACAAGTGAACCTCATTTAGGCAAATTTTGTAGATGAAGATAACCTTCCTGCTCGCCTTCCTGAATTGAGATAGCTGCAACTAATCTTAACCTCATCCTACGGTTGATCAACATTTCTGTTTGTTGAGTGGGGATCAGTCCCAATTCATCGTTTGGATTCCCTGGTCGATTGAATTCTCTGCATTGCGATTTTTCCCGTACAACCTTAAATTGCCTCTGAATACATGACGTAAAGCTGCGTGCTATGTGATCCCCAAAACTATACTTCGCACCAGGCCGCTTGAGTAAACTCTTCTTGACTGGATTTCCAAATAGACGCTTGTACACTTCAATGTTGGAAATATATCCTAGTCACGATATCCTGAATGAGATCTCTTTGCGAAGAACAGTCTCGGCTGTCAATGAGATTTTATAAAAGTCATCCTAAATTAGAGAGGAATTTCGTTTACTGCGAGAAAAAGTCGAGGACAGTCATTAAAAATCCAAAGAATTCTCAATTTATACCGTTCTGATCTGGAAAATTTTTCCACCTTTTTTCTCGCTCAAATCGACATAAGTCCGTGGTTTTTTTAACGTTTTTTGATCTCAAAGGTGGAAACTCATAGTTTCTCGACATTTTCTTACTTCAAACGGTAAAAATTCATCATATCAACTACTTCTCCCGATCTAATATATTAAATGTGAATTTTTTTCAGAAATGGTGGACTTATACCGTTCTGATCCGGAAAAAAAGTCGAGAAATTTTCCAGATCAGAACGGTATAAGTCCATTTTTTATTGCAAAATGAGATGTAAAAAGTGTAAACAATTGAAAATCAATACGCCCCACGCGAAAGATGAGATGAAAACACACTCACTACACAGTAGAATAAGAATATTTACTTCAGATGATAACTCGAATTTTCCATATCACAAAAACTTTGAGGCGCATTTTCCAGAAATGGAAAAAATGGACTTATACCGTTCTGATCCGGAGCCGCCCATATACGAACAGGGCGTCCAAGGCCCCTATGACCATGTATGAACATCTATGAAATGGTTGCATTTTCTGGGAATATTACATCAAAAAGTCACGATGCTGATCTTGCATAACCGAGAAAATCTCCAAGAGTTCATTAGGTAATTGAATTAAAACGATCTGTGAGTGATATCATTATATATATATATCTTAATAGAAAAAAATTTTGATTTCCAAGATCAAAAACGTTTGGCAAATTAGTGACGAACCTGCATAAATGTAATATTTCTCAAAATGATGATCTCAAGATATAACAAATTGTGCAGATTGGTCACCAATTCGCCAAACGTTTTTGATCTTGGAAATCAAAATTTTTTTTCTAGTAGGAGAATGATATCACTTACAGATCGTTTTGATTCAATTACTCAATGAACTCTTGGAGATTTTCTCGGTTATGCAAGATCAGCATCGTGACTTCTTGATGTAATATTCCCTAAAAATGCAACCATAACAACTTTTCGGATTTTAAAAAATTTTGAAAATCATTTCATAGATGTTCATATATATGTATGGTCATATTAGGGTCCTTGGACCCCATGTTCATATATGATCATAGGGTTCCCATTTTTACATGGGCAGCGAGGTCACATGCATAAAATTTGTAAGAATCCAATAGTTGGGCGGAGATCGACCGCACTCTAATAACTGCTGAAAACTGAGAAATATCAAATCATCACAATAACAGCACTAAAAGCAGCAACACAGCCAGCAGCAGCCATGCAGGCTCATGATGACAGGACAGCATCGCGTAGCACTGGCAGGACTTCAAGGAGGTTATGGGTCCTACAGGCAGTTGTTATACTTGTTATAGGCATCTCATTTCTGTTTGTTGATAATCACTATATTTTGATTAATCAAAATTAGGAAGAGTGCAATTTCTAGGGTATGCGAAGGATCGACGAGTTGCGTCGGCTGCTGTGGTAAAGCGAGATTCTCTTGCTGATCGCGCGGATAATTATGCAATGGGAAAGAGAGAGGGGTCCGACGCTGCGCAGTAACCCATTTTGCGTTGACACTATGTTGAAACGCGCAGAGCCCGAAACTCACACGAATGCACGCGATAAGAAATCCATGACGCGCTCATACAAAGAATTCGGTGACAAGATTCCGCCCGGCCGCGGTCGAGTTCAATAAAAGCGAAGAAAAAAAGTTGCCGGGAGGCCAAGGAGTGCCCATCCCCGAGATTGTCATATGAGGGCAAGTTGGGTACACTTACCTTATTTGTGATAGTCACTTATAGATCCTCTCTATTCCTATTTTACTATGATAAGTCTCAATCACATGGAATAATTGAAATCTAACGTAGAACAATTTATCTTATCCATGACTTAATTTGTTATTGAACTGGGAATTGATAGAGAAATCGAATAACATTATGGAGAGCTATAGAGAATATAGATATACCTTGTTGGCAAATTTTAACCGAAAATCGTCTTTTGTTCCATTAGGCTTTATCTCTGAGTCATGCTTGGAGGGAACGTGTTGGTCAAGTACTAGAGAATGGCATAGCTCTAATAGGCATTGTACATTTTGTACTGAAGTACACGGTAGCGATTGTGAGTTCTTCTGAGGTGAGTTTCAGAGGTGTTGGAATTCACTAATGATCTTGTCATACAAATCATTACCCATCCATTCCAATATTGTATGAGTGGGACCGTTATAGTTCTGTGGATGGAATGAGCTTATGAATGAAGTGGAATATCATCGCTAGGAATGATCCGTGGATAAATTAACTGATATTCATCATGTACCGTCAAATTGGGTAATTTTGGTACGATTTCGGTACTTTCTATCTTGTTTGGCTCGGAATTTCAGCATATATTGCCAGAACCCACATTATGGAGGCTCGCGCGCGTGGTGCCGTACGACGCATAGGGCCCCGCGCGCAGGTAGTCGGGCACCTCGGCCTTTTAGTCCGCTCCTGACGTGGATATGAGTATACTCACAACACCAAGCGGCAACTGTTCCGTCCTGTTCCATCCCGAAACTCACTTTGAACTCAATTTACTCAAAATCCACGCCGGCAACCTATGATGTTCTTAATGTCATTAGACGCTCCGTGCAAAATAGCGTCGATTTCTTTTTTCATAATCGATGGTAAAGGTTTAGTTTGCGCGTGGTCTCGTTTATACTCACCGATCCCATAAGAATACATGTATAAGAATTCTTTCTCTCAAATGATTCCTCTCTGCATTTTCGGGGGCAACCCCTTCTTTTCTTGGCAGATTATGATGAGTTTATCTACGACTCCCAATTACTTTTAGACCCCTTTCCAGTTTAGTTAAAATCTGCGCGAGCCACCTCAATCAGTCGATCGAAAGCCCACAGTCTCAGCTTTCGATTGACGGCCTACAAAGTTCAATTTGATGAGTCTCAACAGGAGCTGTTAGCAATTTTGTAAGTAGACCAAAGTTAGACCCCGATAGGGCAATTTTGGTACACTTACAGAATATCTCAATTCTACCCACCACCATGCGAGTGAATCAATTTTAATCATCCAGAAGTCTTCAAGCTGTTTGAAAGTTTTCAAAATCTCATAAGCCATCACGCGACTCGAGATTAGTTTAAATGGAGCTGTCATACAGAGCCGTACTGAAGTTACCTCACCGTAATGCTTCTTTCCTAGAGTCGGGTAACTTTGTTATTCTTTTCATGGTTTTTTATCGTCTCTTGTTCATTGAAATCCTAGATGCTATAAATACTCCAGTGTAACGATGATTTCTTCAATATGGTATTGTATGTGGTCGTAATGTGGTGTTATTCACCCACATTTCGTTCCGGAACAGTTCCTGCCAGGTACACTAATTGGAAGACTCCCGTATCGGTGCTAAATCAGCTATTTTGAGAAAATCTTTAATAAACGAGTACAAATACCCACGGGGTATTCACGGTGCCTCAACACATTGTTTATGTGTTTATTGAGGGGAGAGGGTAGGTTTCAGAGCGGTAGAGTCATTCACCTTGCCAAACGCAGCTCTGAAAGTGATTTTTTAGGGGTGTACCAAAGTTGCACCCAGTGTACCAAACTTACCCAATTTGACGGTATACAATAATTTGATCAGATACTGAAATAGTATATCAAGTAACTAGGGGGAAAACGAAAATCTGCGAACGAGTCACCGCAGTGAGTGAGCAAATTAATCATTTGCGCACAATATCATAATTTGAGCCGTGTGCAAACGGATTTGCACGAATGATCAATTTGCACACGAGTGCCGGAATGAGTATGCATATGGAAAATTGATAGAATGCAGAGCAGGGAGCTGGTAGAAGAGTGATCTAATCAAGGAAAGCACGGTCATATTTAATATGACGAGTTTGATGGAGTGCAACTAATTTTCTACCACTGCACACTCTAAATCTGAATAAGTGATTTCTACTAAAAAAAAAGTAGCATACCACTTATCCAAAAAGTAAAGATTCGCCCTTTTTAGAATAAGTAGTGTACTACTCTTTCAATATGTAGCTTCTCGACCTACTTGTTGAAAAAGTGCATAGCTACATTTCGAAAAAGTAGCTATGCACTATTTGAAAATGTGATCAGCTACATTTTAGAATTGTGCCCCATGCGAGCTGGGCAACAGCTGCCGTCGGAGATGGTGTTCTCGGACGGGGCACAAATCCAAGGCAGTGTTGGTGTTTGTCGTTTTTTTAGCACGCACGAAGTGGCAGGATATATTAGTTTCTTCCTAGTACACTTGTACAAACCACCACTTAGCACAAATCATCGTTTATGTAAAGAAGGCGTCGTCCGGACGTGGGACACCACGCGTTTTGACGACGCGCCGCGGTCTCGGGGACTTGCACCAACTACATGTGCATCATCAACTAATAAGTACGCTCGAGGTGCACGGATAACTGCGCGCGACGAAAATAATTAAACTCTGCACTTTCGGAGCGAATCATCGTGTCGGTGGAGATGGCGTCGTCCATGTGCGGTGCTCCACTACATCATGCCGACGATCATCGGGAACTCCTCGACCCACGTGGTCACTCGCCGGCACGCCTCAGCTATCACTGAAAAACTTGTGGTGCAGAAGTGCACCACGAAATCGCGTCGGCGCGCGCAGCACGCCGTGGTGCAGAGTCGCTCCACGGTGTGGTGCAAATCTGCACCACAGTGCTGCGTTTACGCTGCACAGAGGGAATGTGCATTTCGACAAATCCACGAGAGCCGTGCCGCACTTCTGCACCACACTGTGGCCGCGAAATGCAACACAACCTGTAGCGTAAAGCAGTGAGAGTTGTACATTCGTGTTGTGGTATACATTTGTGTTGTGTAAGTCATTCTTTTGAGTATCACCAGGTTTTTGGTCGATAGTTATGGATTTTTTTGTAACCTTAATTATATGTTGCGTATAATTAAAGGAAGCGGGGAGCACAGTCTTCGGCCTCGGAAATCATCATTGCGAGTTTGGCGCCCCATTCGAGTTACTCAAATTCTTGAGAAATTCGATTTCTTAATTCTTTTAAAGAATTTTCACCAGCATCGGACCGGATGAAAATTATCCCAAATACATGTTCCGATGTTAAAGAGCAGACTTTAAGAGAAAAAATACTTTCAAGTCCAGAATTGATCAACTTAACCTCAAAAATTCACTCCTCAAAACTGATTTTGTAGGCCAAATTTTATCTGAAAGTTGACATTTTTAGCGAACACCTCGTTAAATTTGAAGAGTCAATTTTCGAGATTATGTTAACGATTTCTGAACTTGCAAGAATCTTTTTTGTTGAATTCTGCTTTTTCACGTCGGAACATGTATTTGGGATGATTTTTATCCGGTCCGATGCTGGTGAAAATTCTTTAAAAGAATTGAGAAATCGAATTTTTCAAGGATCTGAGGAACTTGAATGGGGCGCCAAACTCGCAATGATGATTTCCGAGGCCGAGGACTGTCCCGATCAGAAATTCCCCCGCGTCAACAGAGCTTCCCCGCGGGGCAAATGTATGGAGAAGCATATAGAGGTGTAACGCTTTCCCCGCGGGGCCCCCGCAGGGCATCCCCGTGGCAATATTCGCATAATGTACAAGTAATTTCTCATGAAAAATTTAGTATTTTTTTACAACTCATGTCATTCCTCAAAAACTCGAGTAAGACTGGAAAAACGAGAGAGAACTTGGGTAGATATTTCTGTAGTCTGTGTTTACCTACTTCTGCTGTAAGGAGTTGGAATCTGGACTCTGCAGGTTGGTGGTGAGGAAAGTTCTCTCCCTGGACTGAGATTTGAGTTAAAAGTGAGTTCTTAGTGATTTTAGAATATTGTGTGATCACCTGAAGGAAATTTCCCTCACAGTCACACATCTGCAGAAATGAGGTTAACTCAGGAACATTACGCAGGGATGTTATACTAAAGTGTTTTGATGCTTTTCGCACTCCATAACACAACTATCAGAATCCACTCAAGCTACAGAATCAAGACCTGATGCTATATTACAGGTGATACACACCCTCAGCCAACTTCTACTTCTCTGTAGAATATTACATGAAATGCAGGCATAGTGAAAATACTTGGAAAAAAATCTACGCTCAGTTATATCTGGCACTATTGAGCTTGCTTGTCCCGGTTTTGAAAAATGCTTTCTGCTTCACAGTGATGGGGAGTGCATGAATGATTGTCACAGCATCTTCAATGTGCCCTTGGAGTATTTCTCGCCTCCAATTCTCATGAACATTCATATTCTGTCATGAAGTTTCTTCAGAGCTTGAATATCTTTCTATAAGTCTTGGC
Organism: Eretmocerus hayati; assembly: GCA_029851415.1. NCBI lineage: Eukaryota > Metazoa > Arthropoda > Insecta > Hymenoptera > Aphelinidae > Eretmocerus > Eretmocerus hayati. Next base: position 183,718,420 of record CM056742.1, read on the forward strand.
TCTAAGTCGCTTACTTCATATTTCAGAATACTAATTGTAGAGTTAAGCATGATATAACTCATCATTACCAGAATATTCACAGGAAAATTAGTATATCCCTAGCTATCTTACTTTGCTATGCCACAAAAATTAATCAAGTGCAAGCATTTGGTACTTGCTCGAAAGGAAGTAGAAATTTAAAAATGTGACAGTAAACCAATTCTTGATGGCACTCATTGGATAATCTCTTGCATCTTCTTTTTTGCACCATAGAAAAGTGAGATATTTTGGATTTATGTACATAACTAAAAAATGACTGTAAATATTCTGGAGATGGTCGAGTTATCATCATGTTTATCTATCCAATTAGTATTCTAGAATGTGAAATCAGTGTCTTAAAGCACCCCAAGACTCATAGGAGAATATTCAAGCTCTGAAAAAATTTCTTGACAGAATATGAATGCTCATAAGAATTGGAGGCGAGGAATACTGTAAGAGCTTGGTGAAGATGCTGTGACAATTGTTCGTATACACCCTGTCACTCTGAAGCAAAAAGCATTTATCAAAACTGGGATGAGCAAGCTCAATAGGGCCAGATATAATTGAGCGTAGATTTTTTTCCAAATGTTTTCACTATGCCTGCACTTCATGAAATATTCTACAGAGAAGTAGAACTTAGCTGAGGATGTGCATCACCTGTAATAGAGGATCAGGTCCTGATTCTGCAACTTGAGTTAAATCTTACACTTGTCACATGGAGTGCGAAAAGCATCTGATCACTTTAGTGGCCTGCGTAATGTTCCTGAGTTAACCTCATCTCTGCAGATGTGTCAAGATAATTTCCACCAGGTGATCACACTATATTTTAATATCATTAAGCACTCACTTTTAACTCAAATCACTGTCCAGAAACAGAACAATCTTCATCACATATGATCACATACTGCAAAGTAAAGTACCCATCTCCCCACAGCGGACACAGCAGAAGTGAGTAAATATTTTGGACTCTACTTATAATAAGGCTCTTTTCCATGCCTGAGATGATTTTTCTGTTTCACTTGAATACTCATCAGAGAATGATTTGAGTTATAATCACAAACATGTGCAATAGTGTATCGCACTCTTCATCTAAAATAACACTTACTTATGCGAGTATTGCCCCGAGGATGCCCTGCGGGGAAGGCGTTACACCTCATATGCTTCTCCATACATTTGCCCCGCGGGAACCCCGCGATCTCCGGGGCAAGCCCCGCGGGGCCCCCGCGGGGAAGCCACCGAAATTTCTGATCGGGGTGCTCCCCGCTTCCTTTAATTATACGCAACATATAATTGAGGTTACAAAAAAATCCATAACTATCGACCAAAAACCTGGTGATACTCAAAAGAATGACTTACACAACACAAATGTATACCACAACACGAATGTACAACTCTCAATGCTTTACGCTACAGGTTGTGTTGCATTTCGCGGCCACAGTGTGGTGCAGAAGTGCGGCACGGCTCTCGTGGATTTGTCGAAATGCACATTCCCTCTGTGCAGCGTAAACGCAGCACTGTGGTGCAGATTTGCACCACACCGTGGAGCGACTCTGCACCACGGCGTGCTGCGCGCGCCGACGCGATTTCGTGGTGCACTTCTGCACCACAAGTTTTTCAGTGATAGCACGAGTACAGAGAATCCACACCTAAGAACACTTCACCTAAAACACATGTCCATCACCATGGAGAAGGTGTATCTAGTCCGGGTGTCCTATGTCACGACCAGTCATGACGCCGTCAACAAAGACACGCACTTTGGTGGTTATAACGCACTTGGCAGCCGACGAAATAGTCGCGGGTGATCAAGAAAGAATGATCTCGTCGATGCCACACCGCCGAGTAGGCAACACATCATATCCGCGCATGCGTCCTTATCGCAAACGCGGAACTACTTATTGAAATAAGTAGTAAACTACTTATTCACGAGTAGCATCAGTTACGGAAATGCTTCTAAGTTTCATATCTACTATTTCGGATGTAGTATACTACTCATTCATAAGTAGGTTTCGAAACTACTTATTGAAAAAGTGGCAAAACTACTTATTCAGATTTAGAGGACAACTGACCCCGCAAGGTAAATCTTGTAATCTTCGGATCGTGGGAGAGTAACAACTCCCCGGCTGCAGTCAACCGCGAGGAGGATCCTTCGTTGATCTTGGGAGATACACGTACTTCCCGGCCCCAGTCTTCCGGTAAAGGAGTACTCCCCGGCCCCAGTCTTCCGGTAAAGGAGTACTTCCCGGCCCTACTCTTCCGGTAAAGGAGATCTTTGTATCTCGGGAGCACACGACAACTTCTGGGTCCCCATTCTTCAGCCTCAGCACCCGTGTGTGTGCTTTCATCATCCTGTTTACCTCTGTCGGTAAGAGCTCTGAGTGGCACCTTGGATCGCTTCGGGGCTCCCGCTACTTCGCAAGCCCCCCTGTATCTTTTATCTTTTCTCTACTCTCTGCTCCTTCCTCCCTTATTCTGAGACTATAACCTTCGTGTTGGCTTCCTCAGGGGAGGGATTTTAGTCGGTAGGTGCCCGAGTTTCCTCAGGCGAATCCGACGCTTCCCATACTCTTCTGGATGTCTATGGAGATTTCTTCTTCCTGGCCTACCAAAAAGAAAGGGAAACAAACACTGGAACTGATAGGGCGGAATCTTGGCAAAGGGTCGGTTGGTCGCATTTCCCTGGACTCCTTGTCGTTGCTATGGTTCGGCACAACTCCGACTTCGAGGAGGTTGAGGTTTGGGTGTGGTTAATGAGGTTGAGGTTGAGTGAAATGACGAACAGTATGTCTACCCAAATATGACACAGGGATCAGAGTGCTCGAAACAATTGCAAGAAAAGTCACTAAGTCACATCGATAACTAACCTGATGGCACCGGGATACTTCGTAGTAACCGAAGCAGCGTGGTCACGGATGAACTGAATCCCAGGAATAGTGCGTCACGATAGCGTGTTTGTTTCGGAGTGAGTTATGGAGCTTCGTTTGCTGGAGCCCATGTACACGGGCCAAGCCGCGGAACTGTGTGATGCCGAGTTACAACGTAACCGAGTTACAACGCAAACTGAGTTACAATGCAAGAGAGAGACATACGCGTAACGCGCGAGGGCGTAAGGGTTTTCCCATGTCATGTAAAGGAAGATGTAACGTCGCGTGGCGTTTCTAATCAGGAGTTGCGTTGGAGCGTGCATGTGTATTAGCGTAAGTTCACTTGTGGAACGGTGAATGGTGTTCCTAGACGAGGAATGTCACTAGGTAACGTCTCAATGTGTCACGTATCTTGATTCTGCCTAGCGATCAGTTGTATTCCAGTATGGAAAATGTGTATGGGTGACTCGTGGATGCGTTACGAGGAATCTGTGGTACAGAAACTAGTACCAAAGCAGCCGTGCATGGCGTCACAATAAATACAGCGTCGTGTACTAGTTCATTACAGGAGGTTACGCGCGATTCCAACTTTCACGCCAACCCTCTACGTACAAACTTACTTCCACTTGCGGCAACTATTCTACTGTATTCGATTGGATACTAAGGAATTTTCACTGCGGATGACTGCTTGAATTTCACATTCAAATATTTTTGAGATAGTTCGCTACTCTGTAAAAATCCGCGCAAATCCATCATAGAATCTGGATAAATCAGCTCCACGGCCCGAGCACGGATACTGCTCACGTGGGTACACTGAGTGCCCAGTCCGAGATCATGCCACGCTCTGTCTGAGGTGCTGATTTATCCAGATTCCAGGATGGATTTGCGCCCGTTTATACAGAGTAGCGAACTATCCCAAAAACTTTTCACGAGGAGGGGGCCAGGCCTTCGGATCACGGATTCGCCTGAAACTTTGGGAATAGTCTTCTTTTGGCACAGAAAGAAGATACCCAAAACCGCGCTTGCCAACGCTCAAGCGTTTCTGAGCTACAGCATACGACCCATCCATTACAGTATACCCATATTCATCAAAAATGGTATATATAGATATACTGTAGTGCATATGTTTTAGCCTGTAGCTCAAAAACGCTTGAGCGTTGGCAAGCGCGGTTTTGGATATCTTCTTTCTGTGCCAAAAGAAGACTATTCCTAAAGTTTCAGGCGAATCCGTGATCCGAAGGCCTGACCCTCTCCTTGTCAGTGCCGTTTGCGTCATTCAAATATCGTTTCTTGGCTCAGAAGTTTTTAATGCAGAAAAGTGCTTAAACTCTGTTCCTGCCACTTAAGGCCTCGACAGAAAGTGCACATTTGTGCATTTGCACCTCCCGTGTATAAGCATAGGCACCATCGTTTTCTAGCGCACCACGGACGGACCATGGCGCTACTCCCGCAGGGGGAAAAGGGGAAAAAGGAGCAAACGCGCATTTTGTGTCAGGGCTCTAACTGATGTAATTCACATATCCCCCAGCGAAGTTTCATCGACTCCAGTGCATGATACCGAGAATTAATGTCTCGTCATATGGGGTCCGTAACGTTCTTATCCAATTTTGCACGTGAAAAAATCCTGGCTCGTATCCTTCATACATGATAGCAAGGACGTTCTTGGGCAAAAAATTGAATGAAAACGTTACGGCTCCCATGCGAGGGTCTGTCCTCAAATTCGATCTATATCTTGAAATCTTCCAACAGATCAAAGCAATGTACTCGGTTGCCTCTCGGAGTTGGGAGAGTATAACCGAAGAGGATGAAAGGAACATACTTTCTCAGTCTCTCGCTAAAGGAAGGATCTTCGGAGTGGGTTACTCAGGTGAATAAGCAACAAGCTTCTAAATATTAACTCACAGGGATTAAGTCAGATAGGTATACGAGTACACAGACACAGCATTGTCTACTCTTGTATTTGTGTGAAGTTCTTGAGGCCACGAAGACCAACTCAATTAGATCAAGAGGCGCGATAGCGTCTCGCTACGGAGTATGAGCAGACAAAAAATCTCTCTAACCTCACACTTTTTCCTTACCTCGCTTATTACAATCATAAAGGTGCTCAAACATCCTCGGCCTTACTATCAAGGATCATTTCACTGAGGATTCAGTTTCCCGATCAATCAATTTCCCGATACGGATATCCGGGGCTCTAAATTTACCTTAGCAATTTTCACCCCCTCAAATTTTCATCCATTTGACTTCATTAGAGCTCGAACGCAGCTTCGACTTTCATTAGAGCTCAAACGTAGCTCCGATTCGAGAGCTGTCGTCGGTCAAGTCAACAACGTGAATCCGACCAGCGCGAAAACAAAAGAGCGAGAGAGAAAAGAGATTCTTCGTCTTCGTTCCCGTCGTGGCTCCGCAATCTCTGCCGGGTCATATTTCGCTACTCGAACAAAATATATCTTGATTGTTCAATCTTTCCATTGAAAAAAGACGAAGTAACTCGTCAGAATGTTCTCGAAGGCAATATGGACTTCTGTTGTGAGAATTTTATGGTTTAGTTACAAGCTTACCCTTAGACTCATCAGATTTGTGGTTGAGATGCAATATAAAATTTGAAATTTGTAGTAAAGAACTAGATGATTCCGGGTTCAATCGCATTCCTAGATTTCGGGTTTGATTCATCGCCAAAAGATTCCGTAGTTCGCGCATCCGGACATTCACAGGCTTGATTGCCTTCCTGGACTTTGTTATTTTTTTATCCATAGTCAGAATGAGTCACCGTCTCCTGATGTCCTCTGTTTGAGTTTGTGTCACTAAATGTGCTGGGACCAAACGAGTCCTAAATCCGGACCCAATTTCTGGACTATTAAGGTAAAGTCGCCAGTAGTGGAACAAAAAATGAGCGCTAGCTAGTAATTTACACATTTTGAATGATATTTGAGTTTCTCGTGAATAGGAAGTAACGCATCTTATACATAAACTCTCTCTGCATATTTTGAAGAAAGGTACAAGTTGATTACTTGTATACAATAAGAGTAGTTGAATGTTCACGAAAAGATCCGTTGTCTCCTGTAGTGGAACAACCAATCCTGAGCTCGGTGCCCTCAATGGAACGTGAAAAGTCTCCTATAGTGGAACAGCGCTTTGGAGTCATTCTGAAAATTTTTGGTAGATAATTAATGGTTTGTTTGTCCTGATCTGTATAGAATAAATGACGCGCGACCGGAAAAAATTGATTTCCGGATGGTTTTTCAATACAGCGAAAATATAAAATCTGTTCCAGTTGAGGGCACACTCTTGTTGAACTATAGGCTCCTTTTTTGAGGATGGTTCCTACAGTGGAACAGCCTCTGAAGGGTGGTTATGAGCTTATACTTTTCGTGATTTTTTCTTTTGATTTATGAACCTTTTACGGGTGTTGCAGGGCATCGATTTGAAATTTATAATATCAAAGAACACTGTGTAATTTTTACTCAGATGATGGATCGACTTTTTGCGGTTAAAAACCCACGTGAATTGGGTGTTCCACTATAGGCGCCCAACTAGCCGTGTTCCACTACTGGCGCCTTTACCTTATAGAAAGTCCAACCCGGGATCCGAATTCAGCGTCCCAAAAAACCCATAAGTTGATTAGTACGATTCTCAGACCTAATTTCCTCAAGAGTCCTCCTAGCTTCATAGTTTTTGGGGGTTTTGTTCAAATTCTAATATACTGGGACAAAACTGGCCTCGGACTCTAATCCTGCGACTCCATAAACTGATCATGAACATAATCAGGCTACCAGATCCGAACATTTCTGTTGTGTGGCTGTGTTATGATGGTTTAGCGTCCTCATGGCATCGAATCAGAGCATTCATTGAGTGACATCATTTTTTCCAGAAGATATCCGGTTCAGCGAATTCGTCTACTTTTTAACAAAATTATAATCTATCCGGTGTTGATGACAGTCTCAGATTAATTATACTGAATTTTATTCATGCCTACATGTCAAGTATAATCCACATTGTGAACGAATTTCAATTAATTAGAGTCTATGTATAATGCTTGATGAGCAGAGTACACAAATGCACATCTCTAACCTTCGTAATCAGTGGATACAATTTCAAAATGTGATCGCGATGATAGGGGATGGATACAGTGTGAATAGTGCCGAAAGGATAGGACTAGATTTCGTGTCACAGAAAAATATTCTGACTCTCAGTAAAATTTCATAAAATACTCCTTCTGGTTGGAATCGGACCTTCACTCGATATTCATTTCATCAAATAGTATCAGTAGTAATGAAAATGAAGTCTGGGACGGGAGTGATATAGATATTCAAATGCAAAATTTTTCTATTGAATATATTTTTCCACCCTAGGATACATGATGCTTTCCTGCTCATTCGTGATGGTTGCACAACTAGCAACACTTTTCATGGATATCGTTGGATTTCCGACATTTGACGGACGAACTTCATGGAAGTGGGTCGTTTTAAAATGTGATTATATTTTCTTCGTGCAAGAAGAACAATATTTTATCACTGCGATGCACCTCAGCATTTTATTTTTCATGGAAGCTTTTGTGACGTCTGGTCTTGATGGAATGTTTATTGCCATGAGTGAGCTCATATGTGGAATGTTCCACATAACAAGGTGAGTGTGGTGTTATTAGAACACGGGGGCATGCTCGGTAGGTATGCATGATATCTTGTAACGATCAGGTGAGCTGCGTTCCATGTCCGTCTTGATTTAACTCTTTATGAATGGAAAACAGTTGCAGGACAAAGAGGATAGTGAAATTTGTTGAAAGTTCTTCAAAAATGCAGAACCAACCTTCTGGTCTGATTTTACAGGAGAATTTACAAGGAATCATTGACCTACACAATCAATCGATTCGGTACCGTATGATAAATAACTCATTACAAGAATCATGTCGATCTTGGAGTATTAATACACTGACTATTTTCATTGTCCCGCTTCAGCTTATGCACCATTCTGGAAGACGTATGCGCTGTGATGCACTTGTTGTCGCAAATTGGTAGTATGGCTGTATTATCCATTGCTTGTTATTACGTGAGGCACTTCATCAATATTGTGTATTTGAGATCATTGCTCGAGGAATATTTGGAATACGAGTTGTCTCGTTCTAGTTGATCTACGTTAATGCCGAGTTGTGCGAGAGAATATTGTTCGTGCTACTGATTATCGGGGTGAACATCTACATGCTATGTATCAACTTTTTGGGACAAGAAGTCATGAATGCCAGCTCAGAGATATTCGACTCCACGTAAGTGCATGGGGCATTAGTCATTATTCCATGAGGAAACTGGATAATCACATCGAATTACAGGTATAGCAGTGATTGGTACTTTTTGTCTCCAAAAGATCGGAAATGCGTCCTATTAATTCTTAAAAGGTCGCAAAATTCGATCGGACTGTCTCTTGGTGGAATGTCTACTCTCTCCATGGAAACATTTGCAAGCGTAATATATTTCCGTACGATATTTTTGAGCATACAACACGTGACACAATAATACGCAGTTGCTCATAACGATCTTTCAGCTGTGCAAAACGTCATCGTCGTATTTTACAGCACTAGTATCTATTGAGTAACCTGATACGTGGACATCCAACAAAAGTTTCGGGACTGTTATATACGACAGTGGACGCAGAACCATGACAAGGAGATGAATAGCATAGATAAGAAGAGGATGATGAGAAATATTCATCGAAAATGTCACTAGTTTGAGTTTCAGATTTCATCCTTCTTTATCAAAATCCAGAACCACATTTCATTGATTTTGGTCTCGATCTTGAACAACGTCGATCCTGAGGACAATTTTCTTGAGCCTTTAAACTGTGTAGTCGAGTGAAGCAAATATATCAAAATCGCGAAGAAAAGATGTAGGGCTAACTGATTTTTGCTTTCATAATACGACCTCTTCTCACAAGTAAGGTCCAGGGAGTGCGGAAATCGGACTGGATTGAAAAATTGCTAGGCGAGAGGAGTGGAATAGACCTTGTTCTCAATCTCACCGGGAGAATTTTTCCTCATTTCCTAACCCCCAATTCATGAAGGAATCAGAAGTTTTTAGATCCCAAAGTCGCCCTTGTTTGCTTGTGCACCCTAGAAACCCTGCAAAATCGCTAACAATCAATAAACCTATTTTCTATTTAATCTCACTCCAACGAATCTCAATAAATAGTCCTGAATTTTTCCTGTACGTTCTCCGACTATGTCGACCAATGAAAAGATATTTAGGTATCGACAGCTTTCGGTTCAAACTCCGAAAAAATGACTGAAATTTAAAAATCATACACTGTCAAACATTTCAAGCACACTTTTATGTCGTATTGAAACTATGTTTGCGAGACTTTACTGAGAATTTTTCAGTTATTCCTCTTTGAAATTTCACAAATTATATTGAATGTTGAATACGAAATTATCGAAACGCTCGTCACATGACCCAGTAAGATTTATTGAATTTTTAATAATCTTGTATTGAAATTTCTATATGGCGTTTTGAATGATCTCCAGACCAGAAAAACAGATTCAAACTGAATCTTGAAACAACGGGACGATTGCGAGTTCCATAATGAATGGAAATAGTCTCAACTCAGATTGCCAAAGAGCTATGATGCTCAGTAACAAATTCTGAGATGAAAAATTATTCGGAAATTATGGGGATCGAAATGACGCATTCTAGATTAGTGAACTGATTGCTTAACCTCTAGAACAACGCAGAGTATGTTTGAGAGGGACTTCAAATGTGCGATTTATGACCATTTTGTTGATGTTTTAATTGCCGAGGTCAAATATTTGATCCGTAATTTGACGGATCTTATATAGTTTTTTGGATGAATAAAAATGAACATTTGCGATATATTTTTCCATAATTTCATGGAAGCTACTGACAAGGGGAGGTCCAACCTTGCGGAACACGGATCTTGATGGAACTCTGGGAGCCATCTTGTTTTGGTGCAAAATGAAGGTATCTCCAAGGGTTTGATCGTATGGGCCTTCTACCGTGAGATACAACTATGAAGATTAACATTGCCAACATAGGGCCTATGTTGAAAAATCGTATGTATAGATATTGTTGTGATTCAATTTTGAATTATCCAATCACTGTGTAAAATTCAAGTTAAGGCGATGCGGTCACCGTGCACGCTGAACTTTGTTCACAGAACTCTCAAAATCTTTTCCATTATGGCCTAAACGACGAGTTATCCAGGCTTTATTATCATCTAACTTGGCCTGGATAACTCTTCGTTTGGCCCAAATCGGACTAGATTTTGAGAGTTTTGTGAACGAAAATGTGCCAATTTGTAGGTTAGAAAGTACCCGCGGGCAAGTTATTCTCGTTGATTAGTGATAGTCTTGTGATTGGTGACAAATATCAGTTGTTCACCACAATTCAGATGATAACAAGTAGTAAATAACTCGTCTCAAACTTCGTTTCGTGAACATTTTTTGATTTATATCCAAATAAGATATAATTTCCGGGTTGCACGGTGACCGCATCGCCTTAAATAATATATACTCGTTCGTTGGGACTCTGTTTTGAAAAAAAGAGTCACTGTGTAAATTCACTTGAAGATAATATATTTGATCTGGATTCACATTGTACATATAATTTGAGGGCAACTGCCCGTGTCAATCAACGATATATGTTCATGTCGAACTCATGCTTCGACCAATACTCCCCTGTATAAGAAAACATCCGCACTGATATAGCCCACACTGCTGTCACACATACTACACACACAACTCCGCAGCTGACCCTCACAAAACAGATTTACCTGTATGAAATTCACGCACCTTTACTCTTGGATTCCAATTCTACCGGCCATCTCATACACACGAATCGCATATACATTCATTACACCCATACAACTCTCAACAGATATACTAACAATGCTAACCTCCAAAGCTATATCTCAGGGCAGAAGGCCCATACGATCAAACCCTTGGAGATACCTCCATTCCTCACCGAAACAAGATGATTCCCAGAGTTTCATCAGGATCCATGGCCCGCAAGGTTGGACCTCCCCTTGTGAGTTAGACCCAACTTCGATAAGTTATCACGACTCATGAACCATCGTTGCTTGGTGCCTTTACCAAATGAATCTATTGACAAGATCTGCAGGTTTAGCGAGATCGTATTGTGAAAATAGTCAAGATGAGTGTACTCAACTTGCCCCATATGCCGATCTTAGGCATGGGCACTCGTAGACCTTCCCGATAACTTTTTTTACATTTGAATCATTTCTGCGTTCCCCAGAGAATTCAAAGTAACTCTTCAATTTTTCGTATTTGCATAGCTGAGAAATTACTGAGGGTATCGGGTTCAGTAAAACCGATGCCAAGTTTTTCGAGCTCCATCGATCTAAACGTACTTCGACGCATTAGATTCCTTCTTTAGAACCTCCGAAATCCGTTTTTCAGAGTTGCAAAACTCGGATCTAAAGCTATTTCATGAGTAAATTACGGAGATGCTCTGTGGAACAAGAAGGTCAACATCGAAGTGTATCTAACATACCCTCATATATGGCATTCTCGAAAGGGCGTAAAGTTACGACTTTCTTACCACCCAGGACGTGTTTGTCACGTCAGGATGGGTCGGAAATAGTGGTTTGGGCCGGCAAAAGGCTCCAAATGTGGTTGCACGGCGATGAAAATGGATGAAAACGATTTTTGGCACTTTAGCGCCGATTTACATCATTTTGAATGATGGGGGCAAGTTGGTGTACACACTGCTGTGAAGTCCCAAGAACCACTTTCTTCGAGAATTGAGATAATCCGTACCAGCTCATCAAAATTAGTCGTACTTCAGCTCATCCTGAATGTCTCAAGACAAGCCATGAAATGAGTTGAGGTACGTAGAAAAGTATTGAGGTGAGCGAAAGTTATTGAAAAATGGCTTAATGGGACAAGTTGGGTACACTTAACTGTTTTCTCAGTACAAGATTATTGACTTTTCATATTCTCGTATAGAATTGCCAATAATTTATATTGGTCAAGCTCTCAGTCACTCATCATCAATCCAATTTCTTTGCAAAATAAGGAATTTTGTTGACTTCAAGCGGAATACGAATATTTTGTAAAATTATTCAATATTCAATACGACTTTGGTTTTAATACGAATGGAATTCCAATATTTTTTCAAAGTGTACTAAAAAGTGTACTAAAGGACTGAATAAACGTTAGAAACCATTGCAATGGGTATACCAGGTCATTTTGCATCAGGTACAGGTTTTTCGTCTATCCTCATGTCATGGAAACCGGTCAAACACGTCAAACTTTGAACCTCGAAGCAAATTTTGATCCAATAATTAGCATCTCCTGCGCACATGCATTGATCTACGCTCGTGGGGAGATTTTTAATCGATAGGTGGAGTTATTCCCTTCGCAATGGCCAGTTGACAGAGTCAATTTCATATAGTTGGATGCGAGATATGGGTCATTCTCACGACTTTCGCGAGACTCATTTGTTACATATTGAGAGTTACCCAGAAGATCCATCTATCGATTTCAATTCAAGTTATACCAAAACAATGTTCGGAGCCTACTAAACAGAACCTTACAAGTCGCACCAGTTACCTCGTCAAGATGAACGCTCTATTGCCTCTCAAAGATGAGCATTCATGGTTAACAGTCGTGAGAATTACCCACATGTTTCTTGCGAAAAATGAAGATGTGTTTGAGATTTTCATGCGTTGGAATTGAAGGGGGTCCAACTGATTGGCTCAAAGGACGATGTTCTCATCCATCAATATGTATACGTTTCCAAAATTTGCGAATCGAGGACCTTCGTGGGTAATCGGCTTGAATTGGATATCCCCAATATCAATTTACGTCGCTAAAAGGAGCAAACTTGCTTATCTAATTGAGTGGGCCAGATTCCAAGATGTAATATAATATCAGTAATTCAGGAATTTCCATGCTCGATCGAGTCTCGATCGTTGATATCGATCAACTTCCAATCAATTCTGATCAAACTGCTCTCTACTTTATTCTTATTTCATTTCTGCATCATTCAATTATTTCACGAATCCCATGATCAATTCATTAGACCCTTACCTTGGAAATGCATTCTGTATATGAGAAAGACAAATGCACGTCAGTCGAGCACCATTCTTGGCAACATCTATAGAATGTGTATAGCAAGCTGTAATTATAAGCATGGACATCTAGCTGAATTATGTAGTTATTGACTTGACAATTCTTGCTTCTCATGTCGAGCTATCAATTTGTAATCAGAAAGTTCTGACTTTCTTGTAACCGCTAGTCGAAGAGAATTGAACTATCAGTGCTCAGTCTTCAGTTCTAGTAATTTGATCCTCGGCATGAAACCTAATCTTATTACCTACCTTGGGCTTATGAAATCTAATGCAGAGCAACTAAAATACTGCCCAACACAGATATGTACCTCATCTCAAATTGCATTGTTCAGGTTGCAGAGGAACAAGTTGACGTGAGTAGGTTTCCCCTCTTTCCCCTCCATAGAGATGAAACATGATTGAAAATGAATGAAAGATGACAGAAAATGAAAAAATCCGAGTGGCATTTGGAAAATTTAGTGGGTCTTCGGATCAGATTCTGGAGGGAGTCACATATTGTTTCCGATGACCTGTCATTCATATTTGGGATCTTATCCTCACTGAAAAGTAGAAGTTTTTCACGAGGGCGGAAAAATTTTCTGAGTCAAATTGAGAGGAAAATTCACTAAGCTGTGCAGAATTCAAGATTTCAAGATTTTTGTCCCTGTTCCGGTTTATCCTAGGTAATCAGTACGACTTCTTCGTGTATGACTTCTTAGCTCTGACTATCTTTAGATGTTGATTGGGTCTCATTCCTACGAACACAGAGTGATGAGACATTCGAAATAAAGTCGATAGCTAACACTCACCTGGAGAAAGATTAGTCCTAATAGTTCAATATTTTCATGGCCAATTTTGTGGTCAGTTCGCAAACTATGATGTTGAGATCAAGACGGTCGGGGAACCATGTGACCCACTTGATAATTATCTCATAGAGCTGATGCAAACGCAAGACTTATGTGGCTTCATGGCTTCATTTATCAGGCATAAGTCGGGTGAGTAGCTTGGGAAAGAACTATAACTTCTTTCAGATTCAAACTATTGGTCCCTCAAACTGCTTATGTACTATTGGGTTCAACTGAATTCAAATCCGAGATCATCTGATAGATCGCAGGTGATTTTAAAAAGTTGTGCTACGGGGAAAAATGGGAATATTTAGAATTTAGAACCTTGCAGAAGCACAAATACTGCCTCATATACAAACGTATGCACTGATAGAAGAATCGGGATTAAGCAATTGAAAGAACATCTGATGGTTGCTGATATGCATGTGGCTTGTGGAAAAGATCGATATGTGATGCATAGGTTATTTTACATGGCTATTCACGAACATTTTGGACCAGCAGAATATCTGGATCGCTATATCAGTTTCGAAATTCTTCGATGAGGTACTACATTTTCGTGCATCCTCAATTTTGAGAGATTGTTTCCACGGAGAGTGTTTATAACAACAACTTTAACACGTTTGCTGCTCTGGGTCCTACCATCAACTATGAGTGATACTCGCTTGTCTCTTCCGAGTGCTAAAAATTTTCGATCGGGGAAAATGACATTATGTGGGAATTTCAGGGGTAGGAACCATCGCCGGCAGGTGAGGAACTGCGATTTACGGTGTCGAGGTGAGCGTATTCATGTTGAAGCTATCGAAGTTCTTGGCGCCCTTTACTACATATCAAGATGACGATCAATCTTAGCTATGTAATGTAAGGGGGTCATTGATTCACTCCTTGATCTACAAATCAGACTCTTCTTGAGCGCACTCGAACAAATCGTGATCATGAGCATCAACCAGGATGAGTATTACAAAAATAGCGAATTTTTCTTGAACTTGATCGGATTGTGGCCAGACCAACCACGATGGAGGAAAATCATCACCCGCATGATTTTTTACTCAATCAATGCATCAATGGCAGTTGTTGTGGTGAGTAGTAATTCGTTCAGATCATTTGCACCTTGTGTGATCCAATATATGACCAAGTGACAACACAGTGACCATTTTTCCAATTTTATTAATCATTCTAGTAGAACTATATAAGAGTCATTTCGGAGCATTTAGGCCAGAGCCGTCACCAAAAGGGTCTAGGAAAAATCCCAAAAAATTCTTTCCCTTTGACACTATATTTAAATAGTACAACAATTTTCATTCAGATTTCTTTAACCCCCAATGGGTCGTAGGACCCATGAAAGATCCATATTAGGCCCCTTTCTAGCCTGTTCTCAAAAAATTATAACTCCGACTAGACTCAATCTTTTTGGAGGTACTTGGGCGCATTTTCTTCGTGAGGAGTAGCTCTTTTGAGGGAAAAATTGTCCGCCACCGAATTATTGAGTCTAGCGATTTGTAGGAGCTATTTGCTGTGAGCAGATTTGAGCTATTTTTGGATCTTCTTCCAAGTGATCTAGCTCCTTTTAGACATATGATAATCGACTTTCACTAGTAGTCATTTTGAAGGTCTTGGAAGAACCTACAATTTAATCACCGGTAAGAGTCGATTATCGTACTTTTTATAGAAGCTATAGCCGATACAAGTTGAACAGTTCTGTAAAAATGCCGAGAAAAATGCCAAACTTTGAGATCAATTTGCAAAAATAGTTTTTTTATTTTCGGCCTTAAAACTATGCAAATATGTGCTTCAACACAGGAACTACCAATATCAACAAGAACTTCGGTGGAGAAATCATCTCCTGATTTTTGGCGCACGTTCAAAAATATAGTTTTTTGACTTTTTGCTAAAAATGCCAACATAGGCATGGGGTGCATTTGCTTCCATCTGAGTTATTGTGCACCAAGCTGAGTGGAATTATTCCCCGAAGTACTCCCAACTATGTGTGAGAACTTCCGGATGCGAGCCTCAAGTCAGAAGCGAGCTGGAGGTTCAAACCATCAGGTCCAAAATGGGCATTATTTCGTCTATTTTGGGGCAGGCGAGCGAGGGCTCGATTCCGCGAGAATGTGTTCTTCTAACTGTGCGAGAAATTCCAAAATGTGCGTGAATATCAATTTCTTGCACTCGTTTGGGAACTCGTGCAGAAATTTACCTTCTCGCACCTACTTGTTGAGTGATATACTATTCTACAATTTTCCAATGTTTGGGTCCTCACAAAATTGTATAGAATAACTTTTCATTACTCTAACCTAAAAATGCCGCGTTTAAATAGGATTTTAGGGTTCTCGTAATGAAAAAATATATCCGTACCTCGCTTGCAAGCCCATTTTGGGCACTGGAGGACATGTCTGTCCTAGTGCCCAAAGTGGGCTACCGCGCTCAGTACGGAAATATACTATTTGCGCCTTGCTCATGAGGTATCCCATTTCCGAGCGATTATTTCGAATTGGCGAACCAATCGCTCAGAAGCGTGCCAGAACCTAAGGAATTCGGTGTGAAATATACTATTATGCACTTTATTGGTCATTTATATAGTTTTCTTTGGGAGAAATTGAGACAGCTCGACTCTAATTGATTGAAATTAGACGTACTCCACCTCATTTTTGGAGGTCTTAGAACAAGCTTTAAAATGAGTTTTAGCATATTGAAATAGTATATTACTGTACTAGGCAGGGAAGGAATATTGGCTTTTGTATACCGGGTCCCTGCCTTTCGGCTCAACCCCGGTTGCCCCCATGGGCGCGGGGCAGGGATACGCCCTGCCAGCGCGTCGGGTTGGAGGATGACCAACACCGAGCTAGGCTCGGTGATGGCTCAGTCCTCTGCTCCGGCTACCGACTTTCGGGCACGGCCCCCAGCACAAGGCCGATGCCCACCCCTCGGTGGGGGGGTTTTGGGACTCTTTTAGGCTACCTGAGAGCCCAAAGAGTCCCTCGGGATGATGGATGAGTCTTACGGACTCGCATTGTTATCGCCCGAGGGCGATCCCAATTTGAGTCCTTAGACTCACCCACTCCCGTGGTGCCGGATGGAGATGTGCGGTCTCCTCGCTCCGGCGGGCGGTAACTGGGGCCGGAGGGTCGTCACACCCCTAGGATGAGGCGCCATGCCCCAACCCGCCTTGCGGTTGTACTAGGCAGGGAAGTTGGATTTCCGTGACTATGTGATGATAATGCCGAGGCGAAGCCGAGGCATTGATATCACACTGTCATGGGCATCCCACTTCTCTGCCGAGTGCTGTATACTATTTTTTCTCCTCTCGGCCCGAAAGTACGTCGAAATTTTATTAATCAGTACAAAAATACGCGTTTAACCTCACTTCTGCATTTGTTTACAATTTTGACTGGGCAGTGGCCGGTGGAGTGTTGAAGCAGACGACCTCGCAGCTTTTACTTACTGCATGCTTTTGCTGCATAACACTTGTGATGTGATGTACTCGTCCGCCCGACTTTTGCGAAAGCGAGGCGTCAGCCGAGCTTTTGCTGGTCGGGGCGGACGTAAGCAAGAAAATAAAAATAATGAAGTCAACTGTGCTGTGTTGTGAGTGAACGCTAAATGCTGATTCAATTTGGGTCTTGTGTCCGCACTAAGTGCATCATGGCCCTAAGCTCTTGTCACTGATAATGAGTACTTTTTATCGATTTATATCATGGGGCATTGGCAATCCTGTTTTACAATTAGCTGCTGAGAGCTTTCTATTTGAGCAGCGATATTATTCGTGAAAAGATACCGCCTGTCAAGTATAAGAATACACCATAAATAAACACATGAACATAACCTCGATAGGTTATGTTTTGCATGCATGTCTCATGCGCTCTGTGCACCGCAAAGCAGCGCAGGCAGCGAAATATGCAGCAGAAATCGACAGACAATGAGGGCGCGAGTTGACTCGTGCCGGCAGCAAAAGTCGAACTTTCGTGACCAAAGTGAGGCGCGGAAGGACGTACTTTCGTGCCGGGAGGAGGAAAAATATTTAGGTAGACAAGAGTTCTTGAGAAATGGCTCAGTGGAGGGATGTTGGGTGCCCACTTTTGACAACTCGCAAGGAATCGCTTTTTGGGGAAATCGTGATAGCTCGGCTCTGATTGGTCAAAATTGAACTTACTCGATCTGACCTGGAGATTGTTTCAGATTCGGATCACGGATTTGGCTGGAGCTTTGTAAATAGTTTTCCTACCAGCAACAAAAGATCAATCTCAAAATCATAAACCCTAACGCTCAAGCGTTCCCGACCTGCGGCCAAGGACGTCAGCATTGCAGGTATACATACAAGTATGATATGCAACATGGGTGTATGTGGACAATGCTTAGGTTGGGGTCTGTAATTTTGGGTTTCATCTTTTGATGCTGAAAGAAAACTATCCCCGCAGAGTTTCAATCGAATCCGTGATCCGGATCTGGAACACTCTTGTGGTGAGCTCAAAGCTCTTGGATCGAGCTTTAAAATGAGATGAAGGACGAGGCAAAACATTGAAAAGGGGCTAAACTAATGGAAGAACGGCTCAAAGGGGGCATGTTGGGTACACTTACTTCAGTAATCGCAAACAGCCAGAAAAATGTTACATCTCACTATCAAAATCTTATGAAAATGAACATCAACTGGTTGAGTAACCTTGATTGACAAGCGATGACAGAGCTCTAGAGAAATCTAACACTTCATACTCATGTGCATATGAAATACTTAGTTTTAATTGGAGAAAAATACAGTCACCTGGGATATATGTGTGTGTAAAGAACCAGCCCATGATATCAAAAGGCCTATAGAAACTCTGTATCAGCTCTGAATAAACTAATATTTTGAAAGGCATCAACAACTCAAGGAACGAGTTGAAAATTTTCAATGGAAAATTAGCTATTCGTCTTATTATATTGATGTCCACAAGATTCCTTTTCATGACAAGAGCTATGGCGATAGAATATGATGATGAATTGGAGTCGTATGATACTTGCTCTTGACCCTCATGCTATTGATCGGTAGGTCGATTATACAAGTGTATCGAAGAGTTACAGTCCATTACGCTACTTTGCTCACTGTTGTCAATTGTGACTTGTTTGTGAGAATTACTCATGTATCCGTTCTATTTACATTCGACCGTCATAAATCTAGATATTCAATAATAAATTATTGATCTTGTCCATAACTCAATTCGTTATTGAACTAGGAATCCACGGCAAGACCAAACACCATCATGAAAAGGAATAGGACATATAGATATAACCGATTCACAAACTATAATCACCAATTTTCTATCTTTTCATGAGACTTCATCTTTGTATCATGCATGGGGAAAACGTATCGATCTGGTACTGGAGAACGTTATAGCTCTAATAGCCATCGTACATTTTGTACTGAAGTATACGCTAGCGATCGTGAGTTCTTCTGAGGTGAGCTGTAAACATGTTGAGATTCAGCATTCATACTCTCCGTAGTTATCCACTCTACCAATGTATCGGTAGAGCTACTATGATTCCGCGGATCGAATGATTCTATGAATTGATGATGTATATGTTACAGTAAATGTCCGAAATCCGTCAATCCTAGGATTGACTAGTTATTGATGACATTTACTAGTGGGACCAGTCAATGTTGATTCGTAAAGATGGATTTCGGACATTTACTAGACAATCTTAGGATTGACTGACTGACCCCCGTAAATGTCCGAAAGAAATAATGAGCAGAGAAGTAAAAATGTATGATGAGCAAAATTTATTCATGCAAAATGATATTTAACGTAAATGTATCACAGCTGCACATGATCTTACGTTCATACTAAATGGAGGTCTCATCTTTTGATCACATTGATGATGTCATTCTAGTCTTACGAATTTTTCACCGACAAATGGTGTAGCACGTTGCATGATCAAAGTGAAGTGGAATCTTTCCAAAAATTAAACAATATAAAAGTTACTTGTTACAGCAGCCCTGGCTATTATGGGATCCTGAATTGCACAGTATTTTTCCACTTCACAAGAATATCTATTTGAAGAACATTTAGCTTTAAAATTGCATTCCGTCATCCCCTGGCCACCTGTAATCAGCTGCTTGATTAAACCAGCTTTTGTTCCAATTCTGTAGAAGTCCTCATCCACGATTTTGATAATCATTCCTCAGGAGATGTACCTCAGGAGTTTGTTTTTCTGCGCGAAGTTTTCAAAAGATCAAGTTAACGTGCGAACTATTTCTTCCGTGACCAATCACGTTCCGGACATTTACGGAGGCTTGTTAGTCAATCCTAAGATTGACTAGTAATGTCCGAAATGCTGCCATTTCAACAACATTGACTAGACCTCCCAGTCAATGCTGGACATTTACTAGTCAATCTTAGGATTGACTGGCCCCACCAGTCAATCCTAGGATTTACTAGCAAATCTCCGGCATTGACTGATTTCGGACATTTACTGTAACATATAGATATTTCGTGGAGAATGTCCAGTGGATGATCAACTGATATTCATCGTATATTATGCGATAGTTCTATCATTCATCGAAATGAAAGCTTAGGATGCAAAACATAACTTCCTCATCGGCAGCATTTGAGTGGGCAAATCGCCGTGCTCCGCAATCATAGAACTTTGTTCACATATCACATAAAAATTTTCATGATCCGAACTTTGACATGAGTTGTTGAATCATTGATATTGTACGACTTGTAGACTATTCGGCATTCAGCTCAAATTACAAGAGTATTAGAGAGAAATGATAATCAACGGCTCGACCGCAGGTACTTCCTGACCTATAATATACACTGTAAAAAATTGATTGAATTTTCAACCAACATCTCAACCACTCTGGTTGAATTTTTCATCCAACCGACTGCTTGAATTTTCAACCAAGCGATTATATTTCATGATGGATGGATGGATGGATAAATGGATAGATGGGTGGATGAATAGGTGAATAGACGGATGGGTAGACCCATCACCCATTCATCCATCCAACCACCAATCCACCCATCAACTATCCATCGGCCATCATTCCATCATGCATCCGTTCATTATCCACTCATCATTTATCACTCTAATATCAATACATTCATCCGTCCAGCCACCATTCATTCCTCAATCCATTCATCGACCATCGATCCATCATCCATCAATCCACCCCTCCATCCATCCTTATCCACCCATATGACCATCCACCATATTCTACCCCTCACACGTAAGCAACATGATATGCAGGAACCACACGGACGGATTGTAATAATCCTCATTGGTTACATATTCAACCAGACGAGGTTGAATTTTTTATTCAACCAATTCGTTGAAGTTTTTCGGAAAAATTCTTTATAGTATGGGCAAAGTTTTGTTTTCAAATTACGCGAATTCTCTCTATTCTGGGCTAAATAACGAGTAATCAAAAGGCGCGGCAGCGCCTTGCTGGCGAGTATATAAAAGAGAAGAACATGTGTGAGAGAGAAAAAGTGCGCGCAAGGCTGCCGTGCCTTATATACGCTGAGTTGGGCCGTTTTAACCTCACCCATTTTTCCGAACTTACTTATTTCATGCTTTCGTGGGTTCAGGGGAGCCTTGATCCATCTGAACCCCATATTCTGGTCATATACACGTGTTATCTCGAGTCATTTCCCTCCTGTCAGCTTCAAGAGCTTAAATATCTCACTCGCAAATTTCGACCCTCTCAAATTTTTTCGCGTCAAGATTTCAGCCGCGTCAAGACACTCGAATCAATCGTCGATCGAACGACTCATCTCGAGATTCTCGACTCGATTCCGATTCCGACCACAATCGGTGTGGATGTGTATGCCTTTCTTTGCAGACAGCGCAGACAGTAGCAGACGATTTACTTCACTATTCGGATTCTGTACCCACAAGAATGTTTACTCATCATGAGTACTCACAACAATGAATGAGCGAATAGTGATAATTGTTGGTGCACTAGGAAATAAGCTACCTGATGTGTATGTTCTCTCATTTGGAGGGATTTAAAAATGATGGTCCAAAACCCAAAATGTGCATTATTCTTTCTGTTATTATGCAGTGTCAAGATAAACTTCAAGTATATTTGGGGACCTTAGGTTTTGATCTCAAGGAAGTAGAGCGAGCAGTAGTTTAGATTTTTGAGCACTGATGTACTGACTACAAGTTTCTACAATACTTGAGACAGACCCATCTTTGATGCTATGAGTTGTGCATCTCAAAGAAGTGATCATAGTCAACTCCAGTTGAAGAATTAGATTGCGACCAATGAAATATCTTTGACGCTGCTTTTCGTACCTCACCAAAAACTTGTTCGTGTCCAACTCAAGAGGGATCGTCTCTCATATTTAGATGTAGTATTACTGCTCAATCCTATTGATGGCTGTCTAGAAGCAGTCGTTGTGATATGTGCAGTGATTTCTGGTGGTGCTCTCTTTTTGTGGAAAAATTTCCATTGCGCATTGTTCTAAACTAATACTCTCAGCTATACTCTTAGATATGGTGAGTGGGTCTTTACTGTCTTGGCGTGTCACTCACATTCTTGCTATAGACTTGATTGGAAACTAGCTGGCTTATCTGAATAGGTCTAAAAAGTTGTACAGGGCTCATCTGTTTCTATTGAAGTATCATTGAAAGAGGATATCACATTTACGCTCTATGGGGAGATTGGTAAGTTCAACTTGAAAAAATTATTGGTGGAGAAGTCAATCACTATAGGGACTGGATCAATGAATATAGACCGGTTACTGTATCCATACATGCATCTGGTGTACTGTGAGGATCACTTGTTCTGGAATCCAAATATGTCTCACAAAATGCTATTCAATCTTCATTCTCCTCCAAATGAATTTGCATGAATTACTTCAACTTCTTAACGTGCCACAAGATACTGCTGCCCTAGTTGGAATTCATTCCAGTTTTTGGTTTCCAAATAGTGATGGGGAACTGATGCATTGTCATAACTCTATTTTTCATCATTAGTCACTCGTTAGTTAGTCAATTTGATCCTTGGCATCTCTTGTTGTAAAGCGGATGAACCAACTTGTGTTGGGAGTTTTCGCAATCCAGAAGTTACACATCACCTGAATACCTTCTCTTGCAAGCACCATTACAAGTGAAATTGGGAATCATCTTTACATCATTGGAGTCGAATTTTATCAACTGTTTACAAGTTTTGCTATCAAAATACAAAGTTGTACTGCTCCAGATTTCTTTGCTATGATTAGAGAATATTTATTTTGGAATTAAGCATAGTGCTGCTCATTGGGGGATTGATTTTTATGAATGAGACACGTGAACGTTTCCTGGGATTTCCTACATGCTACTCTTTACAGCATGTATTTTTCAATCTGAGAATTCACAATCATTACCTTAGCCAAGTATTGAAATCTTCCCCCCTCCCACTTCACTTTTTCCAAAAGTCTAACTTGGCGAGTATGACCATCCTTTTCCCTGATAACTCTATCTGGAATCAAAATATGAATTTCAACTCTTGAGAGTCATGAGATCAGGGAAAACTGTCGAGTAAATGTTTAGCAAGATCTGACGTGAAACGATTGAAAAGGCCATTGAAAAGAGACCTAGCAGAATATCGATTTCAACTCTTGAGAGTCATGAGATCAGGGAAAGTATGTCGAGTAATTGTTTGCCAAAATCTGAACATAAAGTGCATGGAAAATGACTGATTACATTACGATTTGATTATCCCTGTAAGTTTGACTCAACTTGAGTTACTCACCATCTCAACTGATATTTAAACTGGAACGATCAATGCTGGATTGAATTTCCTAGCTTCCGTTTTCTCCTCATTGTCCTGAATAGTTCATTATCTTCAAAATATTTATCAAATAAAAGAGATGGCGAGTAACTCAAGTTGAGTCAAACTTACAGGGATAATCAAATCGTAATGTAATCAGTCATTTTCCATGCACTTTATGTTCAGATTTTGGCAAACAGTTACTCGACATACTTTCCCTGATCTCATGACTCTCAAGAGTTGAAATCGATATTCTGCTAGGTCTCTTTTCAATGGCCTTTTCAATCGTTTCACGTCAGATCTTGCTAAACATTTACTCGACAGTTTTCCCTGATCTCATGACTCTCAAGAGTTGAAATTCATATTTTGATTCCAGATAGAGTTATCAGGGAAAAGGATGGTCATACTCGCCAAGTTAGACTTTTGGAAAAAGTGAAGTGGGAGGGAGGAAGTCAGATATTCATCATCACCCACATCACATTTGACTACTCACTTTTTACACAAAATTGTGAGAGTATCGAAGAAAAGAGGTAATAGAATTCAGCAGGCACGGTGACTGATCGTCTCAACTGCCAGAGGATGTTTTAGAAATCAAAAAGCGCTGTTTTCTCTAATGTAGAAGCCTAAATGACCCTTACGTTAGTCCAAATCAAAGGTCAATCATGCGGTGGTCCCGCTCGGTCACGGTCATGCTAACTGCAGCGTGAACTTTGAGAGCAGCTTTAAGGTAGTATTAGCGGTGCTGGAGTAGTCAAGTACGGCATTGGCTCCCTTCCGCCTGCAATATAGGTATAGTGAATGCACGCAGCGGACGACAACATAACGCCAAAACGGCCCAAAGAAGCTACATTTTTCCTTAGATTCCTGTTCACAGGCTCCGAATCATCAACAGTGGCCTCTACCTCTTTGAAGCTAGCAGCGGTGGCGTCTCTAGCGGTCAAATTGGTATATTGCCAATAACAATTTCTAAAAACAAAGAGGAAGGAATTCAGTTTTACCGCGCTGACTGCGGATTATTATTCTGCGAATTTAAAAAAATGTTTAATCGAGATCGGTGCAGAATTGGGTCCACAAAGATGCGGGAACTTATTCTTAGCGTTGTTGAATTTTTCCCGCAACATTGTGGGCTCAATCTAGCACCGATCTCGATTAAACTTTTTTTCAAATTTGCAGAAAAAATACCAGCAGTTGGCGGTACTAGTGGTTCCCTTTCTCTTTGATTTTGAAAATTGTTAATGGCAATATACCATTTTGACCGCTAGAGGCGCCACCGTCGCCTTTCAGAAGGTAGAGAACACTCTTAATGTGATCGTTGCCAAGTGTTTTTAGTGCATTCTTCGCCTTGCGTATCCACTCTCATGAGAATCTGTTCGTCAGATATCATTGTAGTCGGCGCCGTCTTCGACACAAACCCTCAGAATTTTTTCCCCCGATACTGAAGACTTCTGAAATTCCAACTGAAGCACTTTGAGATCCGAATCTACAACTGCGCCGACTTTCGTAATTTTCTGAACGTCAATTCGAGTACCGCTAATACTACCTCAACTCAGGTCACTCTCGATTAATTTTGATGTTCCCGCACGGAAATCGAAGGGATTTCAAATACATACGAAAAAAATTAATTGACTCACATAGAGATATTCGGTCTAGTTTCAATGCGTCTGCCATCCGAGAATCCCCCGAATTTCACCAACCTTGTGTGGTAGCGGTCACTGTTCGATTACGTTGACCATCTTTTTCTGAAGCGTCCCTCGGTCGGTTTCGACCTGCTGACAGGAAATTGCTTAAATCATCACATGGTCGCACTTTTTGTGATTACTAGTCCATAAATATTACGATAAAATGCACTCAATATTCGAAACGTCAATTGTCATATCCGAGGCCTAAATAGAAATCTTTGACGTCGAAAACGGAATTTGTTCGTCTTTCGAAGACAAAAAGTAGCAAGCTTGCATTCGAAATTCAGAATCGCATACGATGAATTGAGAACATCAATCATTATTGCCCGATTTAGTTCATTCTCTACGTACTACTGAATCAATAAAGTTTTGTTTCATCTGATTTCGATTCATTATAAGTGAATTTGATATCACATTCCCTAGCAAAGTTTCATCAAATTCGATGCATAAAATCGGATAGTATCGTCTATAGAGTACGTCCATGTCAAATTCAAACGGTTTCTGCAGCTATTTTTTTGAAATTCCCATACCATTTTTTTTTCGACGTGGGGTACAAAATAAGATGTTTCCTATAGTTTGTAGGTCCAAAAAAATTTTTTTGTCTCAGATAGGCCTACAAGAGTGATTTTACCGAAAAATCAAAAATTGAATCTATCCTACCGTATTTTGCTCGCAACTTTTGATTGCTTCGACCAATTTGGATTTTCCAAAAAGCATTTGAAAGGTGACTTCAAAAGCTATCGATTAACCACTAGTAAAACCTCTCCCAGTTGTTTTTTGAACATCCGAAAGCTGAAATACTCAAAAATCACTGTTTGGCTCATAACTTTTTTGACATATATTTTGATTTTTTTTATTTCTTTTTTTTTCGATTTGTATAGTGGAAAACTACCGGCAAAAAAATTTTCAGCCATTATTTTTACTTTTGGGGCCTCCTAGAGCTGTTTAAGTGCGCAAAACCATCTCAAAAACTCGAAAAATGCGTTTTTACCTCGTTCAACTTTCTTCGGGGACCTTGCAACTAATTTCATTGTGTTTGCAAGACTTATTTACCTCAGAAATGACTGTTCTGAGTATTTTTTTAGTGTAACAGATGCTCAGATTCGTAGGAATTTATTTCAAAAGCAAATTTTTATTCAATAATTAGCATCTCCCGCGCATGCTTTGTTCTCTACGTCTCTGGAAATGTTTCCAATCGATAGCTGGTTCAATTTCCTTCAAAAAAACCTCTTGCTGAAGTCAATTTCATGCAGTAGAACCGGAGCTACAGCTGTCAAACTAAAAAGAAGTGTCTTAGGTATCAAATCCGTGAGCCTGGAGAAAGATTGTCGGTCTCGTCTGCCGGTTGAAGCGTGTATTTCCGCTTCTACTCCATCAAATTAACTTCAACAAGGGGTCATTTTGAAGGAAATTGAGTCAGCTACCGATTCAAATTAGTTTTGAAGCTCTAAAGTCATTTGCATGCACGAGAAATTCGAATCTAACGAATCATTGCCAGCAATTTTTTCCGACTCTGATCAGACGATTGTGAAGTTTCTGCGCAGGTAAATGATTTTGGTGCTTCAAAAACGATTCAGATCGGAGGCTGACTCAATTTCCTTCAAAATGACCCCTTGTTGAAGTTAATTTGATGGAGTAGAAGCGGAAATACACGCTTTAACCGGCAGACGAGACCGACAATCTTTCTCCAGGCTCACGGATTTGATACCTAAGACATTTCTTTTTAGTTTGACAGCTGTAGCTCCGGCTCTACTGCATGAAATTGACTTCAGCAAGAGGTTTTTCTGAAGGAAATTAAACCAGCTATCGATTGGAAACATTTTCAGAGACGTAGAAAACAACGCATGCGCAGGAGAGGCTAATTATTGAATAAAAATTTGCTTTTGAAATAAATTTCTACGAATCTGTTCATCTGTTACACTAAAAAAATACTCAGAACAGTCATTTCTGAGGTAAAACAGTCTTGCAAACACAATGAAATTAGTTGCGAGGTCCCCCGAGAAAGTTGAACGAGGTAAAAACGCATTTTTCAAGTTTTTGAGATGGTTTTGCGCACTTTAACAGCTCTAGGAGGCCCCAAGAGTAAAAATAATGGCTGAAAATTTTTTTGCAGGTAGTTTATCACTATACAAATCGAAAAAAAATGAAATAAAAAAAATCAAAATATACGTCAAAAAAGTTATGAGCCGAACAGTGATTTTTGAGTATTTCAGCTTTCGGATGTTCAAAAAACAACTGGGAGAGGTTTTACTAGTGGTTAATCGATAGCTCTCAAAGTCACCTTTTAAATGCTTTTTGGAAAATCCAAATTAGTCAAAGCAATCAAAAGTTACGAGCAAAATACGGTAGGATAATTTCAATTTTTGATTTTTCGGTAAAATCACTCTTGTAGGCCTATCTGAGACAAAAAAATTTTTTTGGACCTAAAAACTATAGGAAACATCTTATTTTGGTACCCCACGTCGAAAAAAAATGGTATGGGAATTTTAAAAAAATAGCTTCAGAAACCGTTTGAATTTGACATGGACGTACTCTATATCTGAAATTTGCTCCAAATATTTGTCTCTCTAAATAGATCAAGAGAATGTATTCGGTCGCTTCCCGGAGTTGGGAAAGTATTACCGAAGAAGATGAAAAGAATTTACTCTCCAAGTCTCTCGCTAAAGGAAGGATATTTGGAGTGTGTTGCTCAGGTCAGTGAATATGATACATCAATTAGGTATTCACGTACAGAGAAAAGATTGAATAGGTATAAAGGTTGTATAAAGGTCTACAGATACTGCACTCTTGTATTTGGGTCGGTGATGACTGCCCGATACCGCTAGGTACCGGGCAGTTCAGGTTGTAGCAGATTTTTGCTACAACTAAAGCCAACGCTATGACTCATCCATACTAGATTATACCAATGTCGATGTTTCCCGATACACGATCCGCATTGTCTTGAGTTCAAATTTCGGTGACCGAATATTTTTGACATATGAGTAGTTCCACGCGAAAGCGACCCACGAAAAAGGGTCATGTCTCGAATCCTTTTGTAAACATTCTCATGCGATTCTATGGTACAGAATATGAACTTTTCACTACCTATGGGGTCCCAAAAAAATTTTTTGGTCCCATGGCGAGAATTTTCGAAAATGAAGTAAAATACATTTTCTTAAAATTCTAGCAGCTTTTTTGCACTGAAATGCGAATAAGTCGAGTTTGCTCCCAGATAAAGATATGCGGCTTGCGGCATTCAAAAGGTCTTTCAAAAACCTATCAAAGTCGCTATTGGAAAGTTGATTTCGGGGTCATGGGCAGCCTGTACGAGCAAAAGTGTAAAAATCACTAAACAGTGAGTTTCTCAGTTGCCTATTTTTTTCAATTTTTAAAAATCACATATTTGATGTAAAATTTTGTGTTCCTCCAGAAAAAAGTGGTCCCGATTCCCTTTTCCGACGTCTAAGACCTGTTTCTTCAAATTTTCGCAAACCTATTTTTTAGGCAGTTTGGAATCGTCTGTTTACTGCGCATGCGCAGGAATTTGGACTGTTAGAACCAATCCCATTGGGAAGCCAAGAAAATTTCCTTCAAAATGACTACTTGGCAAAGTCAGTTTCATCAATTTGGCTCGGAGCTACAACGTTTGAAAGACCACCGAATCTCGATAACCAACAAGAGGTGAACGGAGACACCGCGACAATAGTATAGGAAAATCCGGGCACGATCTCTGGCCCGATGTATCGTTTGCCTATTGACGCACTCCAGCTGAAGCTTCATCTTTTGTAGGCTGTAACTCCGAGCCAAATTGATGAAATTGACTTTGCCAAGTGGTCATTTTAAAGGAAATTTTCTTGGCTTCTCAATGGAATTGGTTTTAACAGTCCAAATTCCTGCGCATGCGCAGTAAACAGACGATTCCAAACTGCCTAAAAAATAGGTTTGCGAAAATTTGAAGAAACAGGTCTTAGACGTCGGAAAAGGGAATCGGGACCACTTTTTTCTGGAGGAACACAAAATTTTACATCAAATATGTGATTTCCAAAAATTGAAAAAAATAGGCAACTGAGAAACTCACTGATTAGTGATTTTTACACTTTTGCTCGTACAGGCTGCCCATGACCCCAAAAACAACTTTCCAATAGCGACTTTGATAGGTTTTTGAAAGACCTTTCGAATGCCGCAAGCCGCATATCTTTATCTGGGAGCAAACTCGACTTATTCGCATTTCAGTGCAAAAAAGCTGCTAGAATTTTAAGAAAATGTATTTCACTTCATTTTCGAAAATTCTCGCCATGGGACCAAAAAATTTTTTTGGGACCCCATAGGTAGTGAAAAGTTCATATTCTATACCATAGAATCGCATGAGAATGTTTACAAAAGGATTTGAGACATGACCCTTTTTCGTGGGTCGCTTTCGCGTGGAACTACTCATATGATAGTTTCGCGCGAAACATGCCTACAAAAAAGGTTCATGTCTCAGGTTTTTTGCTAAGCATTTTCATTCAATTAAGTGGAACAAAATATAAACTTTCCATATGTATGGGACCCCGAAAGGATTTTCAAGGTATCTACCCTGCAGAAAATGGGGACGTTCCTGGCCAAGTTCCTGGGACGTCTCTGGAAACGTACCCAAGGACGTCCTAGAGACTTATCTAGAGACGTCTTAGAGACGTATTGAGAGACGCGACTTCTTTAAAGAATGTGGACATGCCTGGGGACGTCCCTGTGCATTCTGAATGCAGAAAATTTGTATCCTCTCGTAATCTTTTATTCGCGAACGCTAATATAACGGACAAGGATCATCATCTACTCATGGAAAACTGTGAGGTTAGGCGATGATCATTCATCATAACAATAGGGGTAGACAGAATTCCTTCGTTTATTCTCACTACAATCTCGCACATTTAGTGAAGTATATTATTACTCATGACATTGAAATTTGGATAAAATTAGTTGATGTGAGACTTCCGGTCCATCCTAGATATTCATCAAGTATTGAATGTTCAAGTTTTCTTTATCGGCAGATATATTCATTCAGTACTTGGTAAATACCCAAAAATGGACGCAAAATGTCACATCAATTAATTTTATCTAAATTCCGTCCTATGAATATTCCTATACTTCACTTTTTATGCGAGATTTTAGTGAAAATGAATAAAAAAATCTCGTCTACTCCTATTTTTATGATGAATGATCATCTCCTAACCCCCCAGAATTCTCCATGAGCAGATAATGATCCTCGTGCGATATGTTAACATGCGTGAATGAATGGTGACGAGAAAATACAAATTTTCTGCATTCAGAATGCGAAAAGACGTCCGAAGCACGTCCACAATCTCTTGAAAAGTTGACGTCTCTAGGTACGTCCCTGAGACGTCTCCAAGGAAGTCCCTGGGACGTCCTTAGGTACGTCCCCAGAGACATCCCAAGGACGTGCTCAGGAACGTTTCTATGTTCAGCAGAGAAGAACGCATTTCATTCATGATTAAAAGGCCGGGATGTGCAGGCACTGGAAATTCAATGAGTTCTGTGTCTTTATAGTTTGATTCTCGAAAATGCCTTTTTTGGGCCCACCTTGATGGTTAGTAATATTGAGAAATGTACAGACACTTCAACACAGGCCTCTTTAATAAAATTATACTTACCCCAGGCTATATGATGCTTTGCTGCTCATTCGTGGTCGTTGCACAACTAGCAACTTTTTTCATGGATATCATCGAATTTCCGAGATTTGATGACCGTTCTTCATGGAAATTAATCGTGATCCAGTGTGATTATATTTTCTTCGTACAAGAAGACCACTATCTCATTACTGCGATGCACTTCAGCATGATGGCTCTCTTGCAACTTCTTACGGCTTCTGCTCTTGACGGAATGTTTATTGCCATGAGTGAGCTCGTATGTGGAATGTTTCACATAACAAGGTGAGTGTGGTGTTTGTTATCAGGAGATAGGGACACCCCAGGTACGTATGCATAACAGTTTCTAACAATTCAAGCTCGAGAGACTTTCCTTGCATATCTACCTTGATCTAACGCTTCATCCAGAGATCGAATTCGAAATATCTAAAATAATAGCATACTGTTAGACTCAATATGACTAAAGGAGAAAGGAAGAAGCCTAGGCCACCGACCTCTTTCGAAGTTGTTTTACAGTCTTGTACCTTAGAGCCAGGGTATTGAATATATCATCGTTTCGGTTGTTTGACGATTAATCTAGATATTATTCTGTACGGACACATATGGCTGATCAAAAGCATCCCTCGGCTGCAGGCGCCACAAAAGAATAGCGGGATCGTTTTTTTGATCATGAGACTAACAACCTACTCGAGAGGTCATGAAATTTGAACCAATCAGTGACGAATTTTGCGAAGTGTTAACCCGAAGAGATTTAGAATCTTTTTTGGGTGATACTTGTCTACGTTTGCTGTGGCATAGACATTTTACGACAAACAAATCTTTGATTAATTTACAGACCTGGCTTCAGATTTGTTTAGGAACTGTTTGAATTTTCTACCGGCTAAACATGATTCCCACGCACTGAGTGGTGAACTGTTTAACGACGAGTAGGGACGATCGAGCATTTTTCACTGAGTTACTTGTCATTTATTGTACGCGGAATGTCACCATCAAATGATGGACATGCAAATGAATCGACAGTTCATTTCCATTGTTTAAATCTCCAAATTTCGTTCGAAGCATATTCTTGACGAGCGATTTTTGATCTGCCATTTAATTATAACAGCCAACAAAAAACAGTTACAGGACAAAGAATATAGTGGGATTTGTTGAAAATTCTTCAGGAATGCAGAAACAACCTTCTCGTCTGATTGTACCGGAGAACTTACGAGATATTGTTGACCTCCACAACCAATCGATTCGGTACGATATGATAAATAACTTAACACGAATCATATCAGTCTTGGAAAATTAATTCACAGACTATTTCCATTGTCCCGCTTCAGCTTATGCACCATTCTGGAAGACGTATGCGCATTGATGCACATGTTGTCGCAGATGGGTTGTATGGTCGAATCATCGATTGCATGTTATTATGTAAGGAACAATACCTCTTCAATATTGTATATTTGAGACAATTGATCAGGGAATATTTGAAATATTAATTGACATGTTCTAGTTAATTTATGTGGATGCCGAGTTTTGCAAGAAAATATTGCTTGTGCTCATGATTATCGGAGTGAATGTTTATATGTTATGTATCAACTATTTAGGACAAGAAATCATAAATGCTAGCTCACAGATATTCGATTCTACGTAAGTATATGAAGCATCCAATATAATTTGATTCAGGGACTTGATATTCTCATTGAATCACAGCTATAGCAGTGACTGGTACTTTTTGTCTCCAAAAGATCGTAAATGCGTTCTGTTGATACTAGAAAGGTCTCAAATTCCAATCGGATTTTCTCTAGGTGGAATGTCTTCACTCTCCATGGAAACTTTCGCAAGTGTAATAGTATATTTCATACGATTTTCAAGCATACAACACGTGAAACCATGATACGCAGTTGCTCATAACAATTTTTCAGCTTTGCAAAACGTCATCATCGTATTTCACAGCATTAGTATCTATCGAGTGATCCAAGTGGTTGATAATCAAGGAAAATTTTTAGACTAATATACATGAAAATGAATACAGCAACAAGGAGATGGACAAAACAAACAACAAGAAGATAAATAAACAATGTTCATGGGAAATATTACCAGTCTGAGTTTCAAATTTCGTTCATTCTTTACAGAGTCTAGCACCACACATCATTGATTTTGATAGCAATCTGGAACAACATCGGTTCTGAGGAAGATCCATGTGAGTCTTACTCAAAATCCAAAAGGTTTTCAAATATTTAGAACAAATATTTTGAGTTTGTGTAGAGTAGACAGTCTTTCTCATACTAAATGACAAATATAAGTTGGCAGATTTTTTTGCTTTTGGAAATGGTTTAAAATTATTTGAAAATTGTGTGTCAAGCACATATCTCACGTAGAAATTCCTGGAAAATCAATTGGCAAAGTCAGAATTACGATATCTTTTAGTTTCGTATTTAAAAGAGATATTTAAAATCGGAAATGCTTCGTTCCGGTTTTCATTTTTTTGCTTCATATCATCTCGAATCATTGATCAGAAAATATCATGTGCCAACCGTAACGTTTTGTGTAACGTTCGTGAGGAGATTCAGATTCTTCGAAAGTTTTTATCCCGTAGCCTCGAAACTTTGTACTCCTTTCGAGAATGAATTGACCTCGATTGCATCAAATGGCTCTGAAAATTCGTGGACTATTTTCTTATTCTTTCGATCAATCAAATATCCCGTTCTGATACCTATGATATTGTTTTTAGCAGGTGATTCGGTTGAATTGGGGACTTGTTGAACATTTCAACCCAAAAACGTCGAAACTTGCACTCTTTTTCAAAAAATAATGACTTCTATCGCATCATTTGGTTCTCAAAATTCATAGACGTACTCGTTACTTATCTCAACACTTGAAATACCTTCTCCTCATGTCTACAAATGATGGGCCTATAGGCAAATCGATCGAAAGAGAAATATTTGAAAAATTTCAAACTTATTGACTCGACACGCGGATTTCTCTTGAAATAAGAATGAACCCGATTGCTTGATTTGGCTCCAAAAATTGATACATACTTGTTTCATTCTTCTGGTCATTTCAATACCTTCTCTTGATGCCTGTGATATGAAACTCTAAGCTTGACCGTGAGATCGTCAATACATCCAGAACAATCGTTCAAAATACTCAATTTTGTTCCTCTTCATGTTTTTTTTTTCCAGTCGATGCTCCGAATCCAAAAGAGTAAGAGAGAACGTCATCCTTCAACTTTCATACGTGATTTTCTCGGAAAGTTCAAATGTAAACCATACTTCATCTCAGCTGGCAAAAAATGGCATTTTGTGCATAACGATCGATTGAGAGAAATTTGTCATCATCTCACTCTCTTGATCCAAGAACTCTGGTTCTTAGAGGTAAAACTTCCCCCCCCCCCCCCCAGGTTATGTCGATCATTCCGAAGTGCCCTTCACATATTCTCAGCAATTCAGTGTTTTTGGGCACCAATCCCCGGTACACATGGTCGATTATTACCAAAGATCCTCATTCAGTGCTCTATGACACCCTCACAACCACTCACACACGCGAAGGACTGCCTAACCAGTGGAATATTGTCACTTGTTGTAAAAATGTATGATTTTTCGGGATCCAAATGCATCTCCTAAAGATTCCCGCTAAGAGCAAAGATCTTTACAGACAAAAGAGGAACGGTTCCTGCCGGTGAGTATTTTCAACAGACCCACAACTATTCTTAAGTAAGATGCTAGTGATTTTGTTTTGATGGGTGATATTAAATTCCTTCAATGACATTCTGTTGTAATCGATTCGTGTATTAATGAATTTCCTTGAATCTCATTCTGGAATATGAGTTTTTAACAAAGGAATCGAACAATATGCTCTCTCACTGAGATATGCGCAGAGAGTACACAGATCTTCAATCTCATTATTCACCAGAAATCTCTTTGATTACCTGAGAAATTTCAAGAATTATATTGAACAGTCTCGGATACTGACCCCCATCGTTTATATTTGAGACCTGAAGAAGATGTCAAAAGGTTATCGAAATGTTATCTGATTAAATGAACTCTTTGTCTTGTTAATCAGCCGTATGCGATCATCTATGGATATCTTTCGTTTTTTTTTCACCTGTGGAATCTCATTTTGTGTAATAATCACTCACGAATATCCAGTTTTGTTTCTCTCAATGAGGAATTTCTCATTCTTCATGACAATTTTTCACAGTGTGTAGCTATCGTCAGTTATAATCAAATCATCCAATTGACTCCTCTTTGATGAACTCAATCGTGATCAAAATTGTGCTCAGATTGTCGTACCTTCAATCTTACGTAAAAAGTTACAAAGTTCAATCAATACAAATTGATAAAGCTATTAGCTGAGTGACTTATTGATAGCTCGAATCGAGATGAATGTCAGTTCAGAGCACGAGAGTATATCAAAGAAGTACGAAATGAAGAGGTTAATCACATTTCAGCTTAGAGAAATAAGCTTGGTCGACTCTATGCCCCTGCATCCGATCAAGAGTGAGAGTGTCAAAAACAGATCGACTCCCTCCAAGTGAATGAATAAGAATGAATTTCAGCACAAGATGGGCATACAAGAATGGATTGCCATCCGCGGGCCACGTGCTCCTCCTCCTTTCATCCCAAATGACCCCGTGCAAAGCAAGAAAGATTCCATCGAACAAAGAAAGACGGATTGCAAGGAACCAGCCTCATTCGTCTCATTTGCGGCTTCACCGTCAAAAAAGCCTCGCAAAATTCTTTACTTTGCCATCGGTAGCCAATGACGACGACGCAATCCATTGCATTTCTTAAAAGGTCACATCACATCGCATCTGTATGCCACCGTCAGAATAAAGAACGGTCAGCATCAGACATGCAAGTCTTCTCAGTAAGGTTACTAATGATCGCGAATTCATGTGGAGCGGGCAGACTGGTGCGTCTGTATAGACCTGAGCTTGAATTAAAATCATGGGGCACAGTGACCCCCCACCACATATGGAATACGTATATGTGTGTAGTAAGCTATGATTGATGAAAAGTTCACACAGTGAGAAATGCGGCAGCATGCATGGGACAGACTTATGGTCGGATCTCTTGGATATATAACACGGGATAATTAAGGAGCAACACGGTGGCCAGTGAGTCTTTGATGGATCCGAAATAAGAGAGTGGAATGAGTGGCGCTCGATCAAGTAACCGAAGTATATAGTGGAAAGGCTATGTTCTTGGATGGTCTGCTGATGGTCTGTGTCTTGCGTGATGTGCAATCTTATGCTGGTGATGTTCGGAAGCTGATAGTTATCGCGTCGCGTGCGAGACGAGGACTTGCGTGTGCCAAGTATTTGTTGCAGACTCACCCTGATGTTATGTTATGCCACAATGTGTTTGTGTGGGTTGCCTTGTCATCTTGTCACCTTTGCTGACCTTGCCATTGTGAGCAGAATATTGACGTACACGATTGGATGATGATTGTGAGTTGATTGTTATAGAGTCAGTTCCAAAATCGAATCGATTCAATTTATTCGAATTTTTCTTGTCATTCTGAACAATTGGATTCTGATTTCGTGAATAAAGAGGCTCCAGATAGTTACCAGATTAACATCTTCTCTGCGACGGTTCCCACCGGTAATACCCATCGCACAGGGGATCCGAACGCGATCTTTTTCGTTGCAGGAAACGTGTTAACCTAAATCCAGCCTTACTTCATATGGACTAAAGTTGAGTCCTTATGTTATGAACTGCAGCGTGAATCTGGATTGTTCCTTCTCTTCTACATAATGAGCGATCGATTTTTAGTTCACGCCAGTGAACAATGTCTGCCAATTGTTCTATACTAGCAAGCACCGGATAAGATGTCTGATCACTCTGAAATAGATTCTCTTGAGAAAGAAGAAATTTTCTGATGTTTTTCCAATGGTCACATACGGATACTCGGTAGATTCGTAATGAGCTTGCATTTTTTATCCTACGTACCATTACCTGATCCCTCTACTCAATTCCCAATAACCATCCAAAGAATATCATCCAAAAACGATGATTCTCAGGCCTTCAAAAACCCATGAACAGATTAGGACTCAACAACCATTTTTAAAAAACATTTGCCAGCATTATAGAATTTGAAGGGGAAATCGAAACATGCCAATAGAACCTCTTGGCCAAATTTCAATGACAATTTTGAGAAATTTTTGCGTCGTCGTTTGCTAATCTGTACATGAATAGAGAGACTGAATCATCGCTATCGTGTCCTCCTTGCACGATACTGGATTATAACAAACCTTTTGCAGCAAGATTGCCGCAAGCCCGGGTTGCATCAAATGAGTTGGAAAAATCTAAACACAGTTATAAACGATCATTCGTGAAGAGAAAATCTGATCTTGGACCAATCCCAGTGAATCAACATGCGCATCTCTGAGGTTTCCTTATTTTTCTTGGTGGTGTATGTGGTAAAATTACATTGTTCTTACTCTTACAATTTCTCGATTAGAATCATATCTCACTGAAATCGTTCCGTGGTCCATTTTTTGATTCTAGTTAGGAGTAAGTAGTGAGTCCAACGAAGAGTCAGATGAGGATTTCTCAGACACAACTTGCTTGGAACACATCTTCAAAAAATGCGAGGGCAAAATAGAACTCCTGAGTAAATTATAATTATTATTGAACTTCAAAGCTGACTCGAACCAAAACTGAACTGACTATTTTTTCATCAAAGGAGACCCATAGAAAAACTTCATGTTCCAAGCAGTTCACCCACGAGATATTCTACTGGTATACGATTGTAATTGTTTGGTGACATACATTTGGCAAGGGAATGGACTGGTGAGATAACCCATGGGGTACTATCTATTTTCTGAATGAATCTATTTCACGTATGAATCTAATCAGAGCTCTTGTTTCAAGGTTGATTTAGAGGGTAAGATAGTTGAAGAAGAGATGGTGAGAAGATTTCAATCTGCTAAAGCAAACATATTCAATGGAACTGATCATCACGGAATAAGGAAGAAACTGTCGTACCCTCAACATATCCATCAATGCACTAAAAGAAGGTAGAAAAATACTCTAAAAATGAGGTTCCAAACAATCAACGCCATTAGAATTCCATATTTATGAATCTTTCTCTCTTAACTTCTCCGAGTGAGATTTTCCACTCGAATTCCGAGTGAAAGTCCATTTCACTCGGTAAAGAGTCAGATATCAAAAAATCAAAAATTTCACTCGGAAGTTCGAGTGAAATTTTACTCGGATGCAAGAGTGAGACGCTCAAATCAAATTTTAGGTTATTTTTTGCCGCTCGTTTGTTACTGATGGATTAATGCGCAGCTTACAAAGAGGAAATTGGTAGATTTCCTGCAATATTTGTTGAAAAACTGAGCGAAGAAATGTTAATATCCTCTTTCATAAGTTTGATAAAAATACTGTCCAATATTATATCATATTATGTATAAATTAAACAATCCTATTAATATAGAAGCAATGCCCTGTTACCGGGGAAATGTGGGTTTCTATTTTGTAATTTCTTCACTCGAAGCAATAGCTAGTTTTCATATTTTCATTTCTACATACGACACGTATGAAGTTACACGGTGCATGGTTCCCATAAGAGGGTGCTATGGGATTCCACTTGTCAACAGCAGCAGTAGTCCAGTGGAGAAGCAGCCCGATTGACAAGCAAAACGACCCCAGTTCGATTCCCCGCACTTCCCGAATTACAAAATATCGAAATTATCATGCAACTATAGGCAGAATAGGTTTTTATCTTTTTTTCCAACCTTCGGATGATAAATAATAATTTATTAATTTTATAGCCCGCCACGTATTAATTAATCGAAAATATTTAGTTTCAGCTAAATAACACTTGGATTCACTCGGATTCCCCGAGTGAAGAATCTCACTCTTCTTTCTGAGTAAAACTCACTCGGTACCGAGTTGCCACGATTTCACTCCGAACTCCGAGTCAGAACTCACTCTTTCCGAGTGAGATCTCACTCGGAAAAGTTAAGAGAGTTCATTGTTTTCCAGCTAACCGATTCGATCACGAGTGCGATGTGGTGCATGAATTCTTCGATTGCATGGTCAAGATCTTCTTCATAAATGCAACGCATAGGCCCAACTGGTTTTCCTTCACAAATGAAGTATTCGAATCTCAATTCCGCGAAGTCAATATTACCGCTGCAATATCCATACTGTAGTGTGAACTCACTTCTCCAGCTTGAAAATTTATTTTGATGGAAGTGGTAAACTGAGATTTGTTGGATAAATTCTCCACGAATGCCATGGCACTCTTAGAATTTATTTGTTACAAATGATGAATACAATACTTGTTTTCTTCTTAAATCCGTGGTTTTGATCATTAAATATCATGGATGTGGCATTGTACTTGTTCTTCGGCTCAACGTAGAGCCAGAGTTTCTGAGTCTCTCTGATAAATCTCATTTCGTACAAGAAATGTGGTGAGAATAATCGATGAATCAACTCATTCATGCATCTGTAAGGATCTTATGCTACGTTTATAATTGCAATGAGTTCAGATCGTACAGGTCTCACTTTACTTCTGACCAAGCTAACGGCACGGAATGAGGGTACTTCTCATCGATAATATAAGTTCACTTGATTTCACGAAACTCTCCTTCTGCAGTCTACTCCAAGGGTTTCATGATAGAATCAACTAGTCCCCCAATTAGTCTCAATCAATCAATCTCACCTTCGTGAGTCTATCACTAATTGGTGATGATGATTCAACCCACAAGAATTTCTTTCAGCAACAACACACCATCGGATATCATATTTCTTGATCAGAATGTCAGTGAAGACCAGCACGCCTATATACAGTAACCATCAACAATAAATGATACCTCCTCTTTCTCTGTCTCCATTAGTAATAATCATTCAAATAAGCCTGCGACACGGGGTTTCATTTCGTTCACGATCCATCCTTTGAAACTAATGCCAAAAATCAATTCAATACAGATGATTCGTGAATTGATTAATAGATTCAAGATGCCTGGACACAAGTGACGAAAAAACTCCCGCGTCGAGTTCAGAAGTAGCATCAGCATCAGCATCTCTGGTGATGAATCGACGTCACACGAAACACATACACAATGACACGTGAGAGAGTGAGCCCATATTGGCTTCTGGAACGTCCACAGCATCAGCATCAGAGAGACCTTTTGCAAAGAGCCATACATATATCTGTTGTATGAGGGAAGCATTGGACAGCTTTGGCATCATTAATTACCGGATTACGCGTGAATAAATGATGATTTGATAACGCTCGGATAGCCTGATGCCTCTCATGAGAGGTTACCATCTCTCTCGTTTCTGATGCCACTCGTGTATTCTCGTCTCGAAGAGCCATTATATCTTCTCGTGAATCTCCCACTGAATAGATCCAACGATATCTCAGTCTGATCTGACCAGACTACTACTACTACTACTACTACTACTACTACTACTACTATTCTTTAGCTATATCTGTATAGAAATAGTCACTCGTTCGTTTCTATAATACCACACAGTGTAATAGCCAGTACAAGAAAACTTTCAAAGACTATTCGTGTAATACACGTGGTAACGTATCAATTTTCGAGTAGTAGGCTCTGCCACACACCGAGCAAAGATCGTTCGGTTCTGCCGTATATACTATGCACAAGCCATGCACATACTGCTTCGGTCCAAAAATGAAGTGCAATTGGCGCGACTCTTGGAAATGTCTTGGGCTTTAAAATATATCGCCCTGCTACAGAACGACAGAAGATGCGATGACAAATCCGGCGATCGGGTTAAGCCGTGAGAGCCTGCAGGCGGCCTTCTCATCTTTTTATCTTATTTTTACCCATATCGAACGGCTCTGCACAAAGAGTCTTGTGCAGATATCTTTAGCCAATGCCAAGTATATGTACTAGTGAGTTTATGTAGTAGACGCATTCGTCAGAGATGTGATGCTGTACACCCGATTATATTGAGAAAAGCAAAAGAGAAATTGAAAGTGCAGCAATACGCGAGGCATTACGCGCTAATTCCAAACGCAAAATGAATTTCTTCCGCTGCGATGCCCTGACTCCCTCGTATTATACACACATACGCCGACCTATTTAAACGAACGATCGGGGCTCCCGGATAACTCTGTGATGGCAACAGGTATAAACACGCCGATTACGCTGAAGCGATTGCCACAGCAACAACATCAGGAGAGGTAGCCCCACCGATATAATCGATTGCCTGTTATTACATTGGGGCAAGAGGTATTGCGGATGAGCGCCGTATCGGATGGTTCAAGCGGTGCACATATATACGTGGGGAAACATTAATCGGAAGCCTCTTTGCTGTAAAACAGCGCGAATTTATAACCCTACTAATCGCTGACAAATCGCTACCGAGGATATTGCTGGAAGAGACTTCAGAAGTAGTACCCTCCAGCCTATATATTTTTGATTGTCCTCTTTGTCGAGGAGCTGCAAACTCGTTGAACTTGCCCGGGCACGTCTCTCATCGCGTATGTCTGAGCCCCGTGTGCGCTCACGATCAAAACAAGATAAGCGCAAGGGATTCGCTTATATATTTACGCAAACATGCGAGAATTTGCGGAGCGAGAGAGAAAAATATATGTTCGTCGAGGGATGTATGAGCTCGTTGCTTATTGCGGGCCTGTGTCAAACAAGCTATATTGGGATGCACACGAGAGATTCTTCGCTTGATTTCCATCATAGAAATTATCCCCAGACATGTGTAAATCGGTTGCGCTCGTTTCTATGCTTGGGTAGAAATTTGTATCTTTGGACGGTCATAGATATAGCTCGTGTTTCAGGATGGATATGATCTGTAGGAATCGAATGGACTCGAACTGGATAGTACGGTCGGAATGTAGAATTTCTGTATGACGTATGGAAGCTCGATTGAAACATCTCTACTAGAACCTCGAATAACGAGCTTAATGATATATCGAACTCGACGATATATTGATCTCGATGATACATCGAACTCGTGGATATATCGCACTTGGAGATACATCGAGCTCATTGGTACGTCAATCTCGAATATATATCGAGCTCGTCGATACATCGAACTCATCGATATATCGAACTCGTGTAAATATCGAGCCCACGATATATCGAACTCGATGAGATATCGAACTCGACGATATATTGAAATCAACAGTATATCGAAATCGACAACCCATCGAGTTCGTCGATATGTATTGAACTCTTCGATATATCAACCTCATCGATGTATCAAACTCGTCAATGTATCGAACTTATCAATAAGACCCGCTCTACGCATATCACATTCTCCGCTGACTTGAGTTCATCGATTCATCGATGTTATCGGTCAACTGAATTTATCGATACATTAAAGACTTCAATTATCAAGATCCCGATGCATCGAACTCATCGATTGAATACTGTAACATATTGCGTAACAACAAATACCATCCAGTATCAACATCCGCGATGAATGACGATCCATAGTACATAAAAAAAGTGCAGTGTTGCATGCAATGCATCGGAATGTACGATACCATGGAGCCTGCAAAATATCGAGTTCTGTGTTATACAGAATTTTTGGATTCATCAAATCAAGTGGATTTGAAGTACACGATACAAAAATTCGCAATTCATGCATGAAATTCTGAAATGGATGGAACACTGAGTAGATTGGGTTCGTAACCCACTGGGTTTTAAGATTTCTTGAATCGTGATTTGGTTTCTGAGGGATACCCCCCCCCCCCCCCCAATATTCAACCCCCAAGGATACC
This sequence comes from Eretmocerus hayati, assembly GCA_029851415.1. NCBI lineage: Eukaryota > Metazoa > Arthropoda > Insecta > Hymenoptera > Aphelinidae > Eretmocerus > Eretmocerus hayati. The sequence continues at coordinate 183,760,975 of CM056742.1, forward strand.
CCCCGACCAAAGGTTCAACTTGTATATGATACCCCCCCCCCTTCCATGATAGATAGAATATCTTTATGATCTGCGGAAAAATGCACCCGGGAATTAGTCAGTTCTGCGATAATTCTATCTCGCCAGGTTAATTGAAATGATGAAGCTATATGAAAAGTAAACTGATCATCTCCATTAGTTGTGAGCTATTCTATTGTCAGAGGTTCTAGACTTCGGATAATCCAAATTTTCACTCCCTTGGGTATGTTTCACACTTTTACACAGACAATCATCGTATTTCCATTTCATTCCAAAGATCTCGAGTTTCTCTTATTGAAAGAAGGGTACAAAGCTGAGTAGAAACTTGTCTGAGATACATCTGAGATCTATCGCAATGATTTACGTATCAGGCTAGAAACGGTGGTGAATCAGTAACATTCGTCTCAAAAGACATTTTAACTGATGATAGAAGACGAATGGTAAGAGATATCAAACCAAGTTCTACATTTTTTGAATGCATTTCGCGATTGGGTGTTTGCACAGGGGTGGCAAATGTATCCAACAATACATCCTCACACAAACTACATAGTATAAACCATATAGTAATAGTGCGATCGGGGGTTAGTGGCATAGTGGCATATACGCAGTGCCACTCTTTTTAAGAAGCTCACATAAATTGCGACAGAGCCGCGGGTTAAAAGCAGTCCTAAATTACGCGGATGTCGAGTCGCTGATGAATTGAGCGCTGTGCCCGCACAAGCCGGCCTCGGTTAACCTAACCTCCGACCCCACACCTCACACTGTAGCTTTTTTGTGCGCATTATACATTGTTTTTGTACCACTACGAGCGAAAAAGTCCACTGCGGTCCTCGGCTCTAACTGGATCGAGTCTCTAAACTTCATACATAGCACGTTATCCTGCACGTCTTAACACGCCACTTTGCTCTCGGGGGCGCGAAATTGCCCCCATCTGCCACCTTAATGAAGTTCTGCAAGCTTATTCCGTTCTGGCGGCAAATTTTAAAAGCCCGCGAACGCTATTCTTTCCAAGAATTGCTGTTCGCTTACTTGAACTCAACAGCATAGTCGTAAATCGTGCAAGCTCGTGAGCTTTGTTTTTCCATAATTCGCGTCGAGTATTTCATCCGCTTTTTGAAATTCTATCTGATCCGAGGTCAGCGTCTTTCCTCTGCTCGACAACGACGACGACTTGGCTGATTTATAAACGCGATGATGTCGGAGCAAGAGTTGGGACTGCGTGCCGCCACTGCAAAGCAGCGCAAAAATCACGGCTCGCCCCCGTATCTGAGCGAATCATCGGATGCGCGTTTAACCATCACCGAGAGTCCGTGTCCTCTTGCTTATAATAATAATAATAATAATAATAATAATTATTATTATCATGCCTCCAGTTTGGGTTCTTGTGTATAATGATAAAAGCCACGAGCGTAAGTGAGCAGTGGTCGTAGAATATATACTGTTGCATCGCTCGTTCGAGGATACGTTATTGTTCTCAGAATGATTCTGAATAAAGATTTCCGTGGTCGGTAATAAAATCCTTTTGACGAGCGGGTCACTCTGCGCTGATCACTACGGCGGATCTGCTTTGCGCGTGTGCCTTCGAGAATTAATGACTTAATTTTTGATCCCAATGGCCGCTTAGGCACTTCATTAAATCAGCCTCATTGAATAACGCGCTGGCTGTTGTTGTATGGAGTCGTTCAGTGAGCTTCGAGAAACTCGAATGCAGAAAAAAGGGCCGAAACTGCCTTTATTCGAGCGCGTTCGTCACTTTTGCTTTCAAAGAACGAGGCCCGTTTTACAGGAGGAAGTATAAAAGCCGGGCCCAGTCGTCGCGCGATTATCATACACCTTCTTCTTTTGGCGCTCTTGAATTTTGGACGCCATAAATTTGATCTCGTTATCTCGTTTGCCGCTTTCGAGGCGCGGGGGCCATCCCTCTCTGTATGTGTTTATACTCTAAATTTTGCCAGAGGGCCGAAAAATCGCCAAAAAACGAGAAAGGCGAGGCTGCGGGTGTGGGTGCGGATATATTATAGTGGCAAAATGGGTCTATGATGCATGTTATGTGTGTGTGAGGCTCTCCGGAGCTGATTTCAACTGATTGCGTTTGAGTGCGAAAACCTACACCTACCCGTGGTGACGATTTCTTATCATCGCTGAGGCTGCATCACGGATTCGACCTGGTATAAATTTCACTAATGCTCGTTTATATGCACGTCGTTGCATTCGTTACGGTTTCCTGAGGCTAGCTGAACGATGTTGATTCTGAGTTTTGTGGGCGCAGAAGATCTACAGTCGAGGGAGAATTATTCGAATGTCATGTTCAGAGGATATTTACAAAAACACAGAAAATATTAGGGCTCTTGTTCAGATGGTGAGATGATCGTAGTCTGCAGCTGTGATGTTACCACAAAATCGTTAATTGACATGTCGTTTTGCATTTAATTTGAATTAGATGGTATTTCACGCCATTTGTTGAGCCATTCTAGACAGGAATTTGACAAAACTTGAAAAAATGAACATGCTAGGTTAGTAGAAGTGTTTCATTGAATCCAGTATAGTTCCATGAATTCTATCCCTGAAATAGTGGGAAACGTCGAAAAATGGTAATGATATGTTTCTAAGAGGAATAATGTTGTAATCGTGAGATAGAAGGGGTCATCTGTGGAGACAAATTAAATAGTTCTCAAACGTCATCCCTGTGAATGATATTCTTTCGAGGCAAGAATGATGTTGATCGGAGAATGTTTTCATGAATTCGGATTTGAAATCTCATCTAGCTACTCCTCCTGGTCCTGCATTCTGTCTATTATAAGCTGATACTTATGAGCCTGATTTCTGGACATAATTCTCAACTTCTGTGAGACTCTACAGTTGAACAAGTCAAGGATCCGTGGTTCGAAATTATTGGTCCTCCGAGCCTGATATGAAGAGTATTAGTGCATATTCGGCTCGAAGAACCATGCTATGTCGACGAATTTGGTGGTATCATAACCTACACCAAACCACGCCACTTGCGAGAAATCATTTATATCTCACTGAGAATCATTTTGATCAAGAATCAATGAGACGGTAATGGCATTAGACAAGAAAATCAGAAAAGGTTGATGACATACAGTTCATTCGGGTTTTTCCACAACACGATGTCGTGAGTTATATTGATCGGTTTTGATGCACAATAAAACGCCATCTCGTGGTGAGAGAATGAGTTTATATACTAGAGTGTAGACTTCATACATACTTCTTTTATGATCTTGATATCTCGTGATTGGCTCCTCCAATAGTGGTGCACGGAAGCTCGTTCGAAATATCTACACCGAGCTCTTAAAATAAACCATTGCTCAATAAATTTTTCAATCAACTAATCATGAATCATCAATTTTGAAACCAAAATCAGGCCCAATCAGCACTCAGTGAAGCTGCTATTTTTTAATTCGATTGCATTCCTCATCGCCAAATGTAAACTCATGAATTGAATTTCCACCTCAATATTTGTCATCAAAATGCACTCGGAGGAAAAAAAGGATAAATCAAAATCTCATTCCCAATGGACCGATGCAATCCAACTCACCCATCACTTCCTCTTCGGTTATGAATTCAATCCACCTCTGAGAGCGAAAATAAATGAACGACAAGGGGGCAAAAATGAAAAAAAAAATGAAAAAGACAGGAGATGGCGTGGGCGACAAAATCGAACATTGAATCGTCGTCTTGGAATCTCCATCTCAAGCCGTTGACTCACATCCCAATACGGAATTGCATCGAAGGGGAAAAGAGAATTCGCAGTCACACCCAGGGAACACATATAATAACGCTCTCTCAAGAGAGCAATCGAGCCGAGAGCGGAAGTCGCGACGACGAGCCCCACCTGAGACCCCTCCATCACTTTTGCCAATTCATACAAAACACGAGTTTGCGTATGTATCCATGTGTCTCTGACTTAACCATTCAGAAGAAGCACAGAGACCAATCATCAAACAAGATGCAGCAGCAACAAACTTTAAAAATAAAATAAAAAAATCGAGCAAAAGTCCGCGTGTGGCCTCGTCGATACCTACCAGCTATACATAAATATATACATATAGATATGAGTGAATTGGATGTTGTACCCAGACCAGGCGTTTGATATCGGGATGGGCACGCGCTAATGATGCCCAAGCACACGACACTGCACGAACGGCAGAATTTTGCAGCCACCGATCGTCGTGGGCGACGCAGAATCGCTCTGCGGTCTGCCCTTCTATAATTCGTACTCCACCTAGATATATTTCTGCCCTTCCCTTGTGAAGGGACAAGAACTCTCGATTCTAACGCTTCTATAACAACACAGAATTCTGTGCGTGAGTCAAAAATCGTAGCAAGAGTACGAAAATGAGACGGTAATAAGACGAATTGGTTGATATGGTGTGGAATTCAATAATTATGACTTATTTTTGCGATCCATAATCTAGTTCAATCAGCTATTGCTGAGTGGATGGCTCCGATTAGTCTAAAGTGGTTTTTGGAAAAACTCTTCATTGGAAGAGAATTTAGAAAAATGTGCCCCTTTCATCCCTAACACGGTCACTACAATGAGTTCTACCTGTAGGGTGAACAGTGTTACATTTCATTCATACTCACGTGCAAAATATTTCTAGTGATGAGAATCTGTGACAAAAATCCATTCTTTCAAGGTTATGAATGAACAGACTAATGATCAGACTAAAGATATTCAAATACCTACGAATATTTTTACTTGAATAATGGGAGTTCAGCTCATGACCGAAATGGAATTACAGAAAAAACTGCTCTCTCAGTCAATGTGTTAACGAAATTATGCTGTAATATATCTTCAACATTTTTGCATGATGGAAAAAGGTAAATTGCAAACAGTATTTGATTATTTGAGTCATTTTAGGGAACATTTTTAACTGATAGCCCGAATATTCACGCACTTTAGTGAATTTCACGCACTGGAATAACTACTCACATCAGCTACCCATGATTGTATCAGTTGAGTAAGCAGACCTGAGATAGCTCATAGTAAAAGAGCCCATTCTGTCCATGATTTGACATGAATACTATCGCAGCTGTATTCTCAACGCTGATGGAACGATATGAATCCATCCTGATTTCGGTACGATTGCTAATTTGAAAAAAACTGTATGAGATACGATACACATCATTGCTTTTGAGGTCGTATCACAGCTGATAGGAAAATCACTGAATTTATTTTTAATGAGCAACATTCAAAGAGATAGCGGGAATTCCATGTCGTGTATAGTTTTGAGTTTACTTCAAACTGCACCGATTTGATTTCTTCTAGCCAGTTTCAGTAAATGTTCCTGTTACAGTAGGGTTAACAGAAAGGGAGACTCTACTTTAGACTTTCTGGAGTTTGATTCGCGATAGTAGTTTCTCCGTGAAATCGTGAGAGTATCTAAAATCTTCTCAGGATAGTGTTATCAACTTTGTTGAATCAGGCAAAGAGGTAAATTAGTTACGCACGGAACAACGTGAATTTTCCATAACCAAGAAGGAAGGATTTGGACAGACAGTCATGCTATAAGAATCATACATGAGTTTTCTGTTAAGTTTTTGAGGAGTATTGACCCGCATAAGTTTGAGTAGATGGTTTCCGATACATTTGCGAAGTAACAAGCAAAAACAATCTGAACGAAGTCAGAATGAAATTGACAATCAAGTCCCCGATGCATACTTGAATCGGTTGGCAGTTTGTTGCGCGGTTAATCTCATTTTTGCTGCAAATTGATTCGAGAGATGCATACAATACAAAATACGCTTATGCGAATCGTCACTCTTGGTGAAGTCTTCCTCTCTGTCTTTTCTTTGAGGGATAACGTGACAATGTGGGACCCCAAGAAGTCAATCCTTGTTTCGATACCCATCACGAGGATTTACAGGAACATTTCAGCCCAAGCGAACAAAGATCTAGATAGAAACTTGGTCGGAGAATTATTTGAATTCAAAAAAAGATGGCTATACTTTCCAGCCAAAAATGTAATGAGCTCCGAAAGTTTAACAATTGCACGAACCATGTTATTGTATGATAATCATGAATAGTAATTTATTCATATTCTATCTGTAGACTCCAGGGTCTTTCTTTTGGTCTCCCAATGGTTCCAAACCCAAAGGAATTGTTGGAGATTAATGGACAATTTTATCGGATTTTCTCAACTTTACGTGAGTGATGGAACAGTCAAGAGACAATGAAAACAGTTTCTTTGATCAATTAATGGAAATGGAGTTTGATATTCAAAAGAATCATCGTGGAATTACGACCCAAGAGTTCTCAAGCCACGTACTCAACTAATTGCACGTACTCAAGGGGATTAACTGAGGAAAGATGTGCAATATCTGGCATGGCTGCCTCCAGACCTGGCATGAAGGAAGTAGACATAACTCACTGTTATTTCAGAGATGGGTAACTAAACGAAAAATTCATCCGAAAATATCAAATTGAGGTTCTACGCGATGCATGATGATGAAAATCATTTCAGTATTCGTTTGTTCATGAAGCCAGATCCTGATTTCAAATTATCGTGGATGTTCGATCTCTTTTCTCAAAACCTTTGGTTGTGTATTGTGCTTCTTACAATATTGTCCAGCCTCCGATCAACAATAATCAATCATACTGATGCACAATATTTTGGGCTTCATTCTCTTGTTGATTCTCTATTCTGTCATTGCGCAGCATTATTCAATCAAGGTGAGAAAGATTAATTATCGAGAAAAATGATGTCAGTGTTCCTAATTTTCCTCCACTGTTTGTGATCATGACTTTGGCCTATCTCAATACTATCTCCCGTCTGTAGTTCACTTTCGAACTTCTTTCAAGTCCTGAAGAATGAGTTGAAGTAGGTCGAAGAATGTCTAGGTGGGTCTCAATTACTGAAAATTTACAAAAAAGAGGTTTCCCTGCATTCCAGGTATACATATAATGTGCAGCTACTCCACAGCTTTCGTCACAGACCTCAAAATTTTTCGAAGTAAATGGAATGAAATGTCGTTTTATTCGACTTGGTATTCGTGAAGTAACGAGCAAGTCTAGAAAAAGTCTATGCGGGCAAATTAGGCGAACTGGCAAGTTTTCAATAATGCAAGCGTATAACATTGGTTAGGAATAGAATTTTGCAACTCCGCAAAGAGCATTTTAATGTTGAAACAAAGACGAAGAAGACGAGCTCAATTAGATTATAATTGGCTGCACTTGTTTTGTTTGGAATAATTTTTAGTGACCAAAGGGAAATGCTAAAAAAAAAAAATGAAATTCAGTCGGGGGGGCGGCAGCCCCCCCGACTGAAAAAAAGTTAAGAATCTGGTCTTTTAGAATAGATATCACAAACCCGCGAGTAAACCCATCGAGTGATGATAAAGACGTTGCTCGTATGGATAACACAACCCCTCATACACTAATAATAAGTCATAATGAGCATCATCGTTAATTACCATAATCATACAATGAGTGTGCAACTCTAATCCCTGTTAGAATTTCCTCTTACAGACTTAATTCGAAAAGCAATTTTCAAATTTACACTTGTAACTCATAGGTTCTTGAAAAATTAGCAACTTGTCATTTGAACTGTTCATAACGGCTGTCTTGGAATTGATAACTGTGTAGTAACATCTTTACCGCAAAGATGATAAATCCGCATCTAATCTATTCAAATAATAATCAGATGTTGATCATTAAAAAGAATCAAATACAACCTCCCATCATACTGTAAGTCTCTAATCTTGTTATTCATTGTCATTTCTTTACGAGGACGTATCAAATCGAAATAACGATGTAGCATGGCCAAAGATTTTGTTGCGCGAGTCAATTTGAGAATGGCATGAACAGCAAGGTTTGCACGTACACATGTGCAAAACTCAACCACGTGTTGATGTTTATGTTTATGTTGCTGATGATTTATAACCATGAAAAATAGTGTGTAAAATCTCAACTAATTTTCTTGCTTTCTGGAGTTATTGATGTGGGTGTACTGCTTCAGACACGGTCAATCAGAGGTATTTAATAATTTTTCTCACAATTTCGATGACTGCATACGAAATTCACGAAAAATTTACCAAAGATACCCTCATTATCTCGTAGTGAAATAAACCGATTTGTTATGTTTCGCACCCGCGTGAAGTGAGCGAACGCGTTATTTCACAGTTGAATAATAGGCCAGTTAAGTCCCGCAAATGCGTTTGATAAACGCGGGTTTAGGTCACGCAGTGCTATAAAACTATTTTACTGTTCCATACTCTAACATTGTGAGGCTGACAAATGGCGCAGCAACTTCTGGAAAGGCCTGTATTCAAGATCTAGAATGGAGGCGAATCAGTCACATCGACATTAAGAATCTTGAGTTAGAATTCAATTCTGAATTTGTAGGATCTGATCTTGAAGTTCTTCAAGCTGACTGCAGAATATGGATGTTTTCTGTTAGTTTGTTCACTTTGCTGCTCACTTCTTCTCACTCATCGCTCATTTATATCATAATGTCCAAATCAAGTCTCATCTCACCATTCAAGAGTCTAGACAACCTCTATCACAGCACTAACTACGAAGTACTGGTGATGAATCAAACTGTTGTTTTTGATATCTTCCAAGTAAGCTCAATTCTGTTTGTATCAATTTAGGAGTTATCAAAAATTCTCATGTATTAAAAATGACCCCATGTAGCAAAAAGACGAAGGTATCATCAACCAAATAATTGATGCTGGTCGAGTGAGATATTTTCAGTTAGCTGAGTCGTTGTTTGAAGAGGCTTGTTTGAGTCGACACAAGACTGCAGTACTCAGTCAAAGATATCTGTACGCTCTTAATTACGATCACCATCTTCCATGTGATCTTGAGCCTACTGGCAAAAGTTACCGAGAAAATTGTATTGTGGCATTCGTTCCTCGAGGATTCACTTTCAAGAAACCGTTGAATTATGGGTAAGAATGTGTGTTCATATTTCCACATTTTCATAGTGATCATAATATATCTTTTGATTCTAGAATTCTGAAGTTGAACGAGGTGGGTATTATTTCCGCTGTCAAGAAACGTTGGTTAGGAGATGAGCGGCCCCATGGAATTCGGCCTTACTTTCCCATCGAGTTGGGATACGTATATCTTCCTTTGATGATATATATCATCGGTTTCTTCATATCTCTCGTAATATTCATCTCAGAAGTTATTTTTGCTGTTTAAAAATCAATCTGACATCAAAAATTTCCACGAGTAACAGCTTCATGATTTTTGTTGAGCATGATGAAGTGTGCTTTCACGTTTACTTTTTCTTTCTGTCGGTCAATTCAATCTACAAACATGGTCTCATGAATTTCTACAGTGTAGTATCATTTTATAATGAACCTGTAATAACTCAACTTCGAGGATCCTTCAATTCCTTGTTCTTCTGTACAGATGTATTTTTTCTATTCTCTCACAAACACAGAATTCTGAATAAATTATCTGGAGATACATGCATTTATCACTTCAATCTTCTTGTTGCTATAATGTGCATATCCAAGGAACCCACCCAGCGATCATCAGAATTACTGACAGTTTTGATATGAATAGGAGTGCTTGGTTTTCCAACAAGTCTCGTGATTATGTTCAAGTCCCTCCAAAGTTCCTCTCCTGCTATTAAAATGAATCTGGAGAAGAACCGGATCAAGAGCCAGGTACAGTCTCTACGGATGAAACATAATTAACCTATCCATTAATGTGCATTCTTGAGGCCATGTGAAAGCTCTACTATTACCGGCCGAGCGGCCATTCGTTTGGGTCAGTAGTACCAAGGCAGCCCGGCAGGGGCGCCACAATAAATGACGCCGTCATACACTGTTGGTATAATACGCGTCGCCTCGCATCGCAAAACTGCTTGTTTTTCACATGCATAGAGGTATTGTATTCTGCAAGTGAAAGACACACAGCTATATACATAAAGGCGCGCTGTATGTGTTGGATCCTATAGAATAATAGTAAAGAATTATAGTAATCTACTCACGCTTTACTGTACAAACTGATGGTGGATCAGAAATTCTTGTTGCAGAGAACTGCTTGAATATCTAACCTGGGCTCAGAAATACTTGTTGCAGAGAACTGGTTGAAATTCTGTTCTGAATTCGGAAATCCTTGTTGCAGGGAACTGCTTGAATTTCTGTTTTGAGCTCAGAAGATATACTCGAAGGCTCGAAGGCATACTAGACAATACTGGATATTCAATGACTGATATAACAAGGATCTTGTTCGCATGCCTTATATCTCAAGTATTTTTTCATGCGACAACCAGTAACATTTCTGCTCATGCTCGTATTTTGTTTATACTAGCAAGTATACTTTTCACATGCATGACATTTTGGTTGAACCATCATTTCCACTCTTGAAAACACATTTTTGTATTATGTATGAGTATACATTTTGTACTATGTGCTTTCATTTTGAATGGAGTGATTTTTGCAGAAGTAAAATCCTTGACAACTTTCTCCCCAAATAATTGACCACAAGTACACTGCTCTCTACATATTTTTTGTGCTATTTTTGGATACTGTTGAGAGAAAAAATTCAAGATTTGTACTGATTATTCAACATAGCTGCCTCTCGTTGACCATAACTAATGCTCCCATGTTACCGCTGTACCTAAAAAAATTCATTATCATAGTATCACCACATACAATGCTCCAAGGACTCAATTCTGATTTAAGACACAGATTAGACTCCATCCGGAACTCAATAAAATCTATCTATTTCATGCATTGCAACTCCACCAAGACATGGTTCAAAATTTGGGATCAAGTATTTCATGAATAGTAACAATTATTGTTTAGAGAAATAGTAATCAAAACATTCAAATAGGAGCTAATACAATATATCCTTGAAGTGCATACAATCATGACATACCTTGGCATAAAGATAAAATCAGCCCTGTAGAATACAAGGATCTTTACAAATATGAGTTGAAAGCTCATCGCAAATCCAAGAATTAACTTCGGCTGTGAAAGTGACTTGAGCGCACCAATTCCACCAAGTATTCTGAGATGTTCCAGTTGAAACCTAGAATAGAATGGTTAGATTGGTCAGAAATATCCCAAGGCCTACACTTGACAATAAAATTCTGAATTTCATCAATATATCCTAACGATCATGGAATTGACTTTCTAACTTCTGAACTTTGAGTCACAAAAACCCCACAAGTTTGACAATTTTCAACCGATCTAAGCAAATGGATATGAAATCACTCCTCTGGAATACAAGTATCTAAGCAGATACCGTTTGAAGCTCATTACAACATCCAATCACTGACTTCTGCTCTTAAAGTCATCCGTGCGCACCATTTTGACCAGGTTACTTTGGGATACTTTAGTGAGAACCATAAATAGGATGAGAAATTGATAGAGAATGAATCAGAGGCCAATACATGATAGAAAGGTCCTAACATTTTATCAAAACATACCTGTACTCATGTGATTTACTATCTAACCTTCCAACTTGAGATCACAAATATTCCACTGTGTAGCCAGTTTTCAACGGACCTCAACAAAAACACTTGATATCACCCCTGTAAATTGTAGAGGTTCTAGCAGACACAAATTGAATTCCATTCCAACATTCAATCATTTACTTTTGCCCTCAAAGTCATCCGGGCGCGCCATTCTGGACAGATAAATTAGGATAGAGTAGTTGGCACCTTAAATAGAATAGTGAGATTAGTAGAGAATGATTCAGAGGTTAGTAAATAATGATAAGATCCTGAATGTTATCAAGACATACCTGGATTTATAAAATTTACCATGTAACCTTCCAACTTGAGATCACAATTATTCCACGGTTAAGCCAATTCTCAACGGATCCCAATAAAAACACTTGAAACCACCCCTGCAAGTTGTAGAGATCCTAGCAGACACAATTCAGAGGTCACTGCAAATCCAATCATCTACTTTTTTTCTGAAAGTCATTCGGGCTCGCTGCTCAACCAAGTATTTGGAGATGATTAAATTGTAATCTTGAGCAGAATCCATTTCAGTAGTACGATCATAATTTTTAGATCATATTGCATACAAAAAGTCTCAGTTTTATTGTGATGTGTAGAAAAAAATCTTGAAAATGAAAAGTTCTGACATGTAGTCTCATACAAAAACATAGCAGAAGCAGCTGACTTATAACCTAGCGCACGAGAAAACTACAAAAACTCTGAGTTTGTACAAAACATGCTCAATTTGTGATGACATTAGGTACCACCAACGTTGATTATTTTACCGTGAAACTGTGTTTTCCATTTATACTGAACAGTAAAGAATCGGCTCGTCGTCAGCAGCCGACGACGTCATTACTCGATGGAATCAGTAGCCGTTGCCCGATGAAGAAAAAAGAAGTAGGAAAAACCGAAACCAGAAAAAACCGCACATTTTCCACCGGCCTTACACCATCACCGTCACCCGGAGCACTCGCGTTCACTAGCTGTTGGCCATCAGGACAACCGCGATGAGAACACCGGGAGGCGGCAACTCGTTCACGCGGCCAGTCACAATAACACAAACACACAGCCGATGAGCAGATGCCGGGACAGGTATAATAATACAGGTATAACACGTTCGCGTCGTCTGTCTGCGCGCTGCGCGATGACATGAAGCCTCGGTCTCGATCAGCTGATTGCGGGCCGGTAATTTGCTGCTTATGATTCTCGGTCAATAGCTATCGTTTCCGGTAGAATTACGTAAAAGTGAACCCTTGTTTTGTACTTGGGGATCAGGTCTACCATTTACAAAAAAAATCGAGTTGATTCGAGCTCTTGTTCTCCTGAAATCGTGAGGACTGTAATAGATTTTCGTCGACACAATTACAGTCCTCACGATTTTGAAAAAGCGACACCACCGATCAATTTCTTTCTCATTCTAGATAATAGATCTGATCACAGAGTACAAGGTAAGGATATTACTCTTTCGAAAAATAACACAGTTTTTTAAAGAAAATTCAATTCAGTCGTATTTTGCTCATATGGTAAGGTAGAGCTTTCACATGCCCTTAATATGAGCTCAACAATGTACACAAATTTGAACTGTGTTTGCAAGAATGAGCACGAATGGTGCAGTTGTATTAATAGCATCTGATATCATCGGTCAATCGATTTGACCTCAGCCGAGTTTACTGAGTGAGACCAGACATCTACCTATACTTACTCTATGAATAGAGTCGAGTGATGATGGAACGCAATCTGCACCACCGGTCTATGAAATTTAGTAGCTCGACAGCATTATTTTGTACCCTGGTAATTTAACATTGATCAATGTCGATTGAAAACCGATAGAAATCTAATGTCTGATCTCTAGGTATGAGAGTACTGCGCATACTAGGATGTATTGTAAAGGGATGTAGGGCAATTCAATCTTGCTCTCCGATTTTAGAATGGATGTTCATTTGCTTGTACATAACATCGGTATGTGTAAGTGGAAAAATTTAACATCTCGAACTGACCTTTTACTGGTTGAGAGGAATCCGCTTCGTGTAGTATGTCAAAGTTTCAACGAAAATGAAACTGCGGGAATGTACAATCTGAATGGCATACATTTTTATCTATCGTCACAAAATGTAATAATTTCTTGTGAACCGTGTGTAATTAATTGCATGTTAATTGAAATTTTTTACTACAGACATATGGGGTTCTATATCTTCCTCCTGGAGGCTCTAAACCTAAAGGAATTATTGGAGATTTATGGGAAGTCTTATCTGATCTCCTTAATTTCACGTAAGTAGTAATCATCAACATGTCCATACGCCAAAGTGCATTACAATCCTCATCCATTACAGGGTCATCGTGAAATTACCGCAACAAATTGAGAATGAGACATTCTATGATTGCATCAGCTCAAATGGATTGCTTATGAAAAAATGTATGATCACTGGCGTCTCTGGAATTGAGAGCACTTCCTTAGCCAGGGACTTCATTCACTGTTACTTCAGAGACGGGTATCCAAGTCAAACTTTAGAGTAAAATAGTGGAATCGTAGAATTATCAACATTATTCATCCACAAGGCATCCTACGCTCATCCGGAATTTTCGAAAAGGGCTCACCTAAACCATTCTTGCCATCTTGATGATATCAAAGTCCTTAGACGAGTTCGAGGATCACCGAATTCATTATAATACGTACATGCACGGGTCATGAACATTGGGTTGTTGGTGGGTTTGAAACCGGGTGGCTCGGCGGGTGGGCAAGTGGGTGATGGTGCGTGAGTGGTTAAACCCATGGAAGGATGTGTGTGAGTGTGCGTGTGTGTATGTGTGTGTGCGAGGAGGGAGGGAGGGGCGTAGGTGATTGAGTGAGTGAGAAATTCTCATGAATACGCACAGCTCACTTCTCATTTCGAATACAAAATCTAGCTGTCATTCAGTCTATCAGAGCAATCTCAGGTAACAGTACGCCCATGCGCGAAATCAGAGAAAACTCGTGTGAGTACCCGACCACACCATATTAAGGTGTTTCCAGGATGGCATACAAAATTTTTTGTCCTTTCCGTCCCCGTGTTGCGATCCTCGCCGACGCGTTGTATCGCTTTGGAAAATACAATTCTTCGTTGTATTTGGTTGCATGAGAGCAAATCTATGCGGGAATGAGTCTACGATTAGTTGACGAGTCGTGGGAAACCGTATTTTTTAAGGCAAAAAAACCTTTTCATCTCGATCTATTTTGTCCCTCCTGCAAAACCTTAAACTTGGCATGGAAATTTCCGGCTTAAATTTTGAGTTACGTAGCTCTAGATACTTAATTTCTGTGCCCAAACAAAGGGACAACAACTGCATCGGGACATCTAAACTCGTCTGGGGCTGGAATGATTTTTCGATCCTAATCACTCTCTGTAATGATTTTGGCCTCAAAAAAGCACCCTCTTGGCAAAATCACCCATATAAGACATACGTGAGCCCAACAACACGAGGCAATCCATCAGTTGAACAACAACAAGAGCTACATATTATCGGATTTCCATCAGGCTTGGGCTGTTCATAAAACGAGACTTCGATTTCAAAGTGACGTGGATGTTTGATCTTTTCTCACGAGAGCTTTGGTTATGTATTCTACTGACGCTGTTCTTATCGAGCATCCTATCATGGGCAATGATTCGCATCGATGCAAAGTACTACGAAATTCAATCTGCAAGTAGTTTTGCAGATATTTTATTCAGTCACTTTGGAGCACTTTGTCATCAAGGTCAGTTGACCTTATATGATTCAAGGGAACATGACCGAGGACTTGTCTGGAAAGTTCAAATTGTATTCGAAATTCCAGGCAAAGATCTCGAAATACTTCAGGGCCATCGACAACTTTGGACATTGTCTATAAACCTATTCAGTTTGCTATTGACATATTCTTATTCATCCCTCATTTACATTTTGATGTCCAAGTCGAGTCTTGTACCACCGTTCAAGGATCTGAATGACTTATTCCACAATACAAACTATGATGTATTAATCATGAATCATGGTCTAGTTAATGCAATCTTTGAGGTGAGTTCAAATTACAAGTGGTTGATTTTGGAATTCTTGGTTTTCTTACATATCAAGAGTTATGTTCCGTAGAATCAAGAGGAGCCTGTTATAACCAAGATTATTAGAGCAGATCGAGTGAATTATTACAATTCATCTGAGTCTTTGTTCAGAGCGGCATGCACCAATAGCCATATAAGTGCAGCCTTTCATCTTGGATATCAGTATGCTATCAATCACGATCATCATCTCCCATGTAATCTTGAGCCAACTGGTGAATTTTACCGTAGAAGTTGCGTCACTGCGATAATACCAAGAAATTTTGAGTTCAAGAAACCTCTGAATTACGGGTAAGTATACATATTTCTTTCGAAAGTTATTGGGAGTGAACATCTACCGGCACTAGAGCAGCCGAGGGGCGCGGGGGAGAGGACAATCCATCATAACCTCTCCGAGCCGACATGGTAGTATTGTTTTGCATGGGAGCTGATCGTTTTGAATTTATTGGGAGCCTTGAAATTGCAATAATCCAAAAATATACTGTAGTTGATATTGCTGAATGGAAGTGCATTGAGGGGAAAATAGTTCCGCGGTCCAGATTGTGGGTCAAACGTGGCATAATACAAAGTAAAGGATCAGCTGATCCTAACTTTATGATACAAAACAATTGTGAGTATGTGTGCAATAGTGTCTTTCTGCTTTTGAGTCAGAATACTCCATTCTTTGTAATATCTATTTGGAATACCTTCAATGAAGCAGAAGATCTAGTGGTACTTTTCACAACCAATATAAGTTGCTCGTGGAAGAAAAAGTGTGCGGAACTCGGTGCAGAAGCGTTGAAGATTCTCCAACACAAGCCCATAGAATCTCATCCTCGCTTGTTTAGGCAAATTTCATCTGAGAATTGAGATATAAGAAAATTTTCCAAAGGCCGTATGGGCACAGAGGATACTTCATTGAAAGTACAGATCGAAACAAGAAAATGTATGTAAAACTCCATCGAAGAGATGTTAGAAACTCTTCAATGTCTCAACATAAACTTTACTCCGTTACTCTGCGAGAAACTTCCATCAGAGCTAAGCAGTACCGATAAGTATTCCACTTCGATGGGAGTATTTCAAATAGCCAAGAGACATTCTTAGATGAAAATTGAAATGAGAAGGGACTGAGCCTGAACAGATTGATATTCACAGAAAGTAATTCACTAGCGTGGCAATGACATCCACGCTCACACTAAAATCCAGGGTTTACGGCAAGGCATGCCCAAGCAATCAGGACTACAGCGTTCCTTTATTCTGAGATCTCACTGGTAAACATCACAAAGAATGGAATATCTCAACTCTTTATCAGGTAGACACTACTGTACTCACACTCCTCGTCATTTTGTATCATAAGGTTAGAATCAGCTAGTCTATCACTTTGTTCAATGGCGCACTTGACCCACAACCTGGACCACGGAACTATTATTCCCTCAATGTACTCCCCTCCACCAATATCAACTGCAGCATGTACTTAGCTTCTTCCAATTCCAAGGCTTACAATAAATTTAGAACGATCGGCGCCCATGCCAAACTATACTACAGAGTAACCCCATAGGGGCCATGATGGATTCTCCTTTACCCCCGTGCCTCTCGGTCGCCCAAGTCCCGTCAGATGTTCACTCCCAATCGCACTATGATTATTAATAAGTATGTTCCCGATTACAGAATTTTGAGATTGCATGAAGTTGGTATTGTATCTGCGGTACAACGTCGATGGTTGGGTACCAAAACTACAAGTGAAATGAGGCCCTATTTTTCTGTGGAATTAGGATACGTATATCTTCCATTGATGATATATATTTCTGGTTTCTCTTTGTCCATCATCGTCTTCATCGCAGAGATCAATGTGACCCATGTGAAATTCGATTGATAAGTGATTTTTGAGAAACTTCCATTCGAGTAGAATCTTGAGAAGTGCTTGAATAAAATTATTTTCAGCAAGTTATTGAAGATGAAATGGATATAAAATATGTCACCTGTATCCCGAGTCTTCCAATGATCTTTACTCGATTAACTATGCAATGCAAAGAAATGACATCCAAAGCACTTGTATGACTTACCATTGTGAAGTAATCTTGGTAGCAAGAAATTGATGAAGATAGAAAGAGCTGTAAATAAACGTTCTAACTCTTCAATGTAGCCCAAGTTGAATCCTTGTGCAAGGCTTCAATTGAGATTCGAATCGTGAATAAGCCTCTCATATTTTACGTACAACAGAAAACGTTCGAGAGGGTCTCATATCGATTTGTATCATTCAATCATGTGGGAATGAGTTGTGATCAGGTTGTAAGGGAGACTGATTACCGTCAATCGGGGTAACTTTGGAACAGGGGGTGGGGGTAACTTTGGAACAACCCATGAAAGAGTGGTTATCACTCACAGTTGGCTAGGCAGATGATCCTGAGACCTTAATACCGGTTCCCTCCACTTGGGACAAGCATAAACAATGTTTTGCATGGGCGCGAGGGCATCCAGCAGCTATTCATCCGTTTATGAGCTGTCTTCTTCAGAAGTATGTTTTCGACCCAACAAATAGCCTCTCGGAAATAGTGGTGTGGTTCCGACTTTAGCAGGTCAAATCAGAGGTAGCGGGCTAGATTTTACTTGTCTGTACACATATCTGGACGAATCTATTGTTACATTGGAGTATTTTCACGAAGTTTCAATTTTGTAGAGTAAAAACTGACAAGTATGTATTTTTTTCAGAAACCGGGGTAACTTCGGAACACTTGTTCATGTACTCTCAATCATTTCCCAAGATTCATACCATCCTCGAATTCTCCATACTTGAGGAGCCGTTGATGAGAGCTTCAAAATGAGCCAAATAACGTTTCATTTCGACCCACCGCAGCCGAGTTATGGCAGTTTTTGTCAGAAACCGACTGTGGAGGTATTTTCCCCCTCGAGAGTTAGCCGCGACGCGGGCAGTGAGGTAATATGCTCAAGTTGTCTTTGCTCGATTCTAGGAGTTGAATTCAACCAAATAGACTTTTACAATAGGTCAATGAAAAGCTGAGACACTCAGCTTTCGATTACCGATGGTGAAGATCGATTGCGTGCCCTAGTTTATGAATTAGTTGACGAATAAATAATGATAACATTTCCTGTTCCAAAGTTACCCCAATCCGTGTCTAACTTTGGAACACGACTTTCAGTGCTTATTGCTCCAACTTAAGATATCCGAATAGACCTCATAAGCACCGCAATCGAAAGCTGAAACTGTAAGCTTTCGATCGACTACAGATATGATGCGCTTCTGATGTAAAGCGTACAAGTTCCACTAGGTTTAAGAAAAAAAATGCGGTTTTGGTTACAAAATTATCCTGGTCGACGGTAAGTTTCTTAAAATTTTCTTAGGAAAGATGTGGCACAAATTTGAGGTATCCATAATCAAAATATATTGGTAATGACTAAAAAAAAAAAAGAATTAAAAAAAATATTGGTAATTCCTCTGAAAATATTCACGTACTCGATCACTAGAGTGACAATGATTCGAGCAAAATCATACAAATACAGGTGAATTCAAGAAGTTTCAACTCTCAGGTGATTTGGCATTTTGAACAGAGCATTGCTCATTACCGCCCTAATAATTACACTGTGTTTCATGAACGATCTAAATTAAGTCTGCATTACTTTAATCAACTACATAACTGCTGTCTCCTATCAGCAAATCTCCAAGACACCCAAATAAACAACTGTTATCTTGTGCAGGAAGAGTGATCAGGGTTAACCTTTGGAATCAGAACTACGATCTTACGCATCAGAAAACAAAATTTTACGCTTCGAGTACCTCCCGATCCAAGATGACTCAACATTTCTGTCCATCATACAACGAAGGCATGTCTAGCTGCCTACCTCATATAGATATTGAATGAGATATGTCTTTAAACATCAAAATCATTGTTGCCCATCATTATCAAATCACAACTCACGAATGTACACATCGTTCACACGATCAAAACACACCCATATCACAGAGTATACCATGTACCTTTTACCTCCCGCATTGTCGTGATGAGTGTTGACTCGACTCTGTTCGACTTGATTGTCATCTAACCAAGACACATACAATCACATCGACTGATTTCCACTCACGATCGCATCTCGCGTCCTGAAGCAATAATTTTGAGTGAGAGAAGAGATTGTCAGAGCAGAGACCACCAAAGGTGAGTAATATGAGGGTTTCGATGATGCAGTCTTCTGAACGCCAGTATACTTGAGACGACCGACCGACCGACCGACGCCAATGGCGCGAACCAAACCTTCTGCCTCTTCATCAAATAATCTTGTCTCGTATATGTTCGAGAGGATTTGATGCATACTGTTGCATTGGAGAATTGAAGATTCATCTTTGGATGTACTTGAGTTTATCGAACGGAACTCTGGTTAATGGTTGTTTTAATACTGTCAAAGAGACACCTGAATGACATTTCAATAAATGTGAGTCACCTGTTTGAGATGTGGGTAAGGGCTCTTGGGAGCTCTAGATTTGTTATTCGAACTACAAATTATCGAGCAATTGAGGATACGCCTGTCAAAGCACCTGACAAAAAGCCACTTCACTCCGATCTTGGGATAACTGATATACGAATAGTATGAATGATTGTCACATTTTGACGGGGCTTGATACACAAAACAGTTTCTATGGACATAATTCGTCCCCTATTGCAGACTATCTTGCTCTCTGTGAAAAGGTCAGTTCACCAAAGATTGACATGATGAGAAGATTTGGTTGAGGGAACTGTAGAATATAGTTCTAGCTTTTCCTTGTGGGGTGCTCGTCTTCGGATTGTTGATGAATTTAGTAGAAAACTACATAAAATCTTAGAATTTTCAATGAGATTTTGAATCCTAGGGTCAATTATTCAGGGAACTTACCTAATTGGTTTTCCTCAGATAATCAAATCTTGGATCCTGAACCATTTTTACTTAGAGATTACTGATTATGATCACAATCCACAATTTGATAGCGTAGGAATGGATTTTTCGTATTAGTAATTTCAATGAGATTCAAAGGTCTCAGACGTAAAGATACGACAATGTGGTCTTAAATAAAGCATAATACTTTTGGATGAAGTACTCCTCATGGTTATGAGATTCCATAAAATGCACGGCGACTTGAGATAATTCAGCTGAAATCTTGGAGAAACGAGAAAATTAATCTCAACCCCGATCTAGTTGAGTGTGTAGAAAATGGAGGCCTAGAGTTGAACTTTGAATGATCTTTCATATTCACTCAATTGTAGATCCTCACTCAAAAATACAACAATTTTGCCCAAATATACTCTCGAGGAGAATTTTCATCTTCCCCATTAATGTTCCAGTTTTGCTCATTAGCTCGAACCACTTTTTATGAGTTGGATCGAAGCAGAAGAGGACATTGTTGAGTTGGTATGGGGGGGAAGAAACACCAATTAAGGATTCGATTCGATGTGTCAATCCCTAGTGATCTGTTACTTCAGTTAAAGATCCACAAAGAGCTGAAAATCTAAGGTATCCATAAATGATTCCAAGAAATTTTCACCTACAATTCATCAATCACTCTCTGAACGAATTGACGGATTGAGACGTATAAACGCACCTCTCAACGAACCTTTTACATCCATCTACATCTAGAGATCTCAATTTTACTGCACACCAAATACTCGAAATAGTAGCGCAAAACCATTAGTCTTCGCCTATACCAAACCCAATGTTGACAGAAAATCCCTCTCACATCCAAAGCACTCGTATTCTCAAAGTGACGAGGATCTACGTCCTCTTTAGAATACCTAACCTCAAACAACCCTAGTTTCTCTTTATAAATGGATTTCCCTTCATCTATTCAGATAAATCCACGACCCACAGCTCCAAAATTGACCAGTCACTCACTGAAACTGATGTATCGTCTTATTCTCACCCTTTCTATTCATACCCATCAGTTTGACGATAATTTCGGAAGTAATTCCGGTCACTTTCTCTCACACGACGATTCCATCAACGATGATGAATGCACGGTAGCCAAACCATCAAACACTGTTCAAGATGAAGTACCAAGCCAATCTTGTAGACAGCCTCATCGCCTCCGGTCAATATGATAATATTCCAAATGATGGAATACCCTCTTGGAAGCCATCATTGCATCGATCATCAATCAAATTCCACCTGATAATTGGGGATCCATTCAGTTGTTCTCAAAGAAGCTTTCTATATGTATATGTTAGGTAGGTTGTGAACGGATGTGCTAAAAATCGAATGAGTCTTGAATTCTGAGAATTTGATGATCACCAGGTCACGATAAGACACATGCCTATTAATAATAATGAAACCATCGCATGTCTCTCAGAGTGTGGGCAACAGATGCATCTTTGATAATGCGTAACGAGGAGCGGATATCGTTATGAGATTCATATTCTTGGTATGTATTCCAGTAGCGAATACCATAAGAGATGGACAAGGTATGGTGCCTCAATAATAACGGTAGCGTTAAAATATGGTAATATCGAGCAACAAAATCGGCGTATCGACGACTTGACAAACGATTCGAGAGTCTTCAATGTCAAGACCACCTACGGCTTCTATAACATTCAAGCACCTCTTTCTGCCTACTCGTCTTTTGCCCGTTGTTCTCTCGTCGCCGTAGTTGTTATCTCGCTACAGATCTTGGACTCGAAGATCATCATTTGTCATAGTGAAATTCTCATACCGTGAATACCGATCGTACCCGTTTGGTTTTGAATATTTCGTTTTTTTTTCTATGTTGATGCTATATTTTGGTTTCAGAGATCGTATTAGAGAATCATATGGAATTTTTGCGCAGATTTGCTTGATGAGAATTGATGGCACGTTATGGCTAATCACCGCAAAGTATGTTCGATCGTTTGGCAAAAAAACAGAGGGAAGGGGGAAGAAGGAGTTTTGGAGATGCTATAGATTTGGAATGTCGTATTTGATGAATTGGAAAGTCAGCTTTCGAGATGTTAGGAACAGTCTCACATACCAATGGGATTATACATCACGCCTCGATGCTTATAATCACTCGGGTGGACGCTGTTCGATTTCGCCAATGTCCACCTTATCGATGTCGTCCATATATTTTTTGTATCAGGCCAACTCATTTGCATAGCCAAGTTATGGTCTGCGAAAACCGAATCTCTGTATTGATAAAGCATGCAGATTTTGCTTGCAACGTACTCATTGGCTTCACTGATCGAGAGTCGCACAAGATTATCACACGAATTTCTTAAAAGTGCAGGTGTGTACGTACGTGTATCTCATTTTTGCATTCACTCTTATCGAGTCCTTCTAATTTTAGCTGTTTACTTCGTTTCAAAATTGAACCATCACACGGTACTCAGAATCAATCAATCTTATTATTGGGTGAAAAAGATCTGAATTTTGTTGCTTACATTTTAGGCGGCTCCAAAATAGATCACGACCAATTTCCTCGTCCAAATTCTATTATTCTTTCGTCCAAATTTTGCAGCTTGTCTTGAACCATTGGCGACGGCGTCACAGCGAGAAATCGAGGTGACTCCTTGGTATTCAGCGCCTGTACTGATAGCTGCTAGCGACCTAGACTTTGTTTGTGATTTTTCGCTGTGATGCAATCGACCTGAATTTTCTTTACACGCATTTGGAGGTTCTCTACAACCTCGATTGAGTCAGGTATCCCTTGATTTGGCGCATGACCATGCTGAGATTCATCGCGGAATCTAATGAATCTCAACTGCAGATAAGGAATTGGCGACAGTTTGTCACTATCTTGAGCAAATGCAACGATACGATGATAAGATCAACAACAGATCTATTCGGAAGCTTATTAAGTCAACGAGTGAAGAATTACCGATTCACTTCAAATGTATCACTCATGATAGATTGGAAGATCACTAGTTGGCCTGCAGTAATTTTTGTGATGGCCCTGGTACTGCATTTTTTCGATCTCAGCCTCTGGCAGTCCCGATATAAGTGATTCCGCCGAAAGTCGGATTTTCCGTGTTCCCAGTTCCCCTGAGTTTCTAAGGGTTAGAATGTCCATTGTTGCCATCTTATGGGGTGTATTATATTGGTGGGCAACTATGCTGATAGTTTTGGAGACGATCTCAACGCCCCCGTATTTTGTAGTGCTTGACAAAGGGTCAAAATGTCAATTCGATACCCTGTAGGCAAGCCACTTCGATTTTAGACTTCACCACCACGCATATGCGGATTCGGAAACCCCCATATGTAGATATGCATTCCAATCCGTAATACTTTCCATATCATGATGCACCAATTTGCGGGTCGAAATTAATCCCTCAGCTTGACATGGGCGGCCCTCGACATTTTGTTCGAGTTTGCACCGAAACTGCTTGCACAGCACTAATTAGCCCGGCAAAGTTCCCGATCGTCTAATGAGCCTTTTCAGCCGATGAGCTTGATTTTTAGGAATTCAGATGCACTCAATCCATGCGCGACATTAACCAAAAATTCGAACCCACGCCCAAGTGCACCATCAATATGTGTTTTCAGAATAGCGTACAAATTTTTTGTCCTTTCCGTCCCCATATTGTGATCCTCGCTAAAACGTTGTATCGCCTTGTGAAACACAATTTCTTGTTGTATTTGATTGCATCAGAGCGAATCTATGTGGGGAAGAGTCTACGATTAGTTGCCGAGTCGTGGGAATATTTAAACGCTTTTATTGCACTCGACCGAGCGCCAGTTCGTCATCTAGTGAACACCTTCGACATTCTCTATGTATTCGTTCGTCGGTGTACTTGTCTATGAGGTATTTTCCAAATCAGTGTGTGTAATCTGGGGAAAATACTTCATTGCCCAATTGAGTGTCGAGTGTCTGTGTAGCGATCCGTATGTTAATTCGTTCATTTCGTTTCTCTTGTGTTCGTGTCCTAGTAATAAACATCACTAATCAAATGAGTGTACTGATGCAATCTAGCTTTCTTCGTTTCTCCAAAGTCTATTCCCGATGCACGCACCCTCCCCCACTTCCGTCCCCGCTCTGTCGAGGGCAAACTGCGTTCATCCGCCGCCATGCCGCCATTCCATTACCTCGTGTCTTCCTCGATAACTTGTCTCGTGTCCATAGTGATCTTTGCCTTCTTTCTGTAGGACTCGCACGATATACCTTTCAATAGAGTGTCAGTGTCATTACTTTTGGATTATATTAATCAGTTGAAATACGGAAAATGGATTTCTCCATCTACTCTGATTTTGATTGGTGTTTGGACCACATCCGAGCGTACGTCGATGCAGGATTCGAGGTTGCCCACGTTTTCGACGTGATTAACCTCGTGTGTGCGTGTATTATGGAGGGCATAGCCAAAGATATGTCTGCCAAAGTGTCTGCTGCATTCAATTCTCAATATATATACAGTTTCCGAAATTTGAGTGACTCGCGACATAGTGGCGCCATATAAGTAGTAGGGCCGAGTGTAGGGCTTATGCGAGCTGCCCAGCACACGCGTCTCCGCTATATTAGTTTCTTATATGCATCTTTTGTCGTGTATAGTGCAATTTTTTTCAAGAAATTTTCACTGCTCAACTAAATTTTATCTCTCTCACACTCTGCCGAATTCTCCCGCAAATTCTACAACGTTTCTTCGCGCAGTGAATAAAAGCGTTTCTTAAAAATTCTTTTTTAACCTTTACTTATTTTTCGAGTCGAAATGCCCATTTCGTCCCTGTCGATTCTGTCCCCCATCCCCCCCCCCCCACAACCTCTCAAACTTGGTATATCTTCGTCTGCATTCTTTGATGAGAGACGTAGTTCTAGGTACTCTCGTTTTGTGCCCAAACGAGTGGAAATCAAGTGCTGTGAGACAGCGAAACTCATCTAGGGCTGAAATAATTTTTCGACCCAAATCACTCCCTGTGACGATTTTGGCCCGAAAAAATCCCAATTTCGGCAGAAACACCCACATGTATTTGCATTTACTCCGGTTAGCTTCCCTGCATGAAGGTACGTAAAGCCTCCAGTAATTAATGTTCTTGTTCAATTCCATAGTGATTCACTTGAACAACCACTCGAACAGTTTCTGAATGTATCCAAATTATCGGAAAACTTGTAGCTTGGAATTTGTAATCCTCGACGATGACAGAAATGCAGATTTGTGGGAATTTATCATTCGAGAAAATTGTCATTCGGGAAAATGGTCATTCGGGAATGAAGTCATCCGGAAAAAACTCCATTGGGGAGATTGCAATCGGCGGTAGTGCGATCGGGAAAAGTGGTATTCGAGAAAAGGGTCATTTGGACAAAAATGGACAAAAAGATCATCACTTTTTCAGGAAGTCGTTGGCAATAGATGTTTGTTACGTTCGCTCACCAACTTTCAAATTGAGACCCACCGGAAAGGAATTCTTTGTTTCCTCTGGAATGTCTCCAACCAGCCATTCGAAGCTACGGGATTGGGGAGGTTGAACTTCTGAGCTTTTTCTATCAAAATCAGTCCAATACTCGAGGAATAGGATAAGATTTGTTCTTGCTCTACAGGATGAGCACTCGATTATACTGCCATACAAATCGAAAGAGCCGTATACGATTTTTTTATCAAAAATTAATCATTGACACCACAATGGTGTCAATGATTAATGTCACATATGATTAAACACAATGTCAGAGATGGGAAGTGTCCGAAAATCCTGATGAGGAGAAATCATGAAAAATTTAGTATGTCTAGGATTCACGTTCTTATTTAGAGAAATTTATGCGTGAGATAGGTCTGGCCGAACATTGAATTTTTCTCGGTTTCAGTTTCGTTGCAATTACGTCTTCTCCAATTTATACGGCAGTAGGTATAGTATTCTTCTCACAGGAGGCGAAGATTCTGTTGACTACCGTTCGGTGGAAATTGTCTGTCGTTGCCTTATCCGAGGGCAATAGCGGACTCCTCGGGGGCTTACATTCACGAGAATCAATAGAAATCAGATCGAGATTCAAAAAAGTGTCCGCTATTTGAAGTTCTACTGTAATAATATTAAGTCAATCTGAAAAACCCAAGAGCCCGAAGTCTTTTAAGACTCAACTCCAGGTTAATTACATTGACCAGGATACGCAAGGAATCATGAAGTTACTTTCATGGACTTATGACATGATTGTTGAGATTGGATTGACATTATTCATAGAGGGACTACTTTTCGCTCAATGATGATGGGAGAATCATCATTCCACTTCGTTCTCCCGTCTTTGATAATGTTCTTCATCCCATTGCTCGATCCGATGAAACTCCATGGGTTTGGGCCACCAAAAATTCTAATTCCATGATCTTCGCAACAAATTGTCAACTTCATAAGAAGTTCTGTCTGAAATTTCACCTTCGCCAAGCATAAGATTGTTATGCATCACTGGGCCCATTCTCATTTGCAGAGATCATGTAGCATTCAATATATTCCAAGAATGATAGACTCTTCGAACGATATGTCTGTAGCCTCTGACTTCTGGGAAAACATTGTCTGCTTGGGACGAGTGAAACGCACAAAACAGATTCCACGATGAATTGGCATGTGTGGAAAGTACCTTTTAGAGCACTAATAAGAGATAAAAAAGTTCAAAAGTTCGTGTGCGTTCATTTCGAAAAGTATCAGACCTGTACCGCGGAGCACAGAAGAGATGAAGAGGATGAGTAGGATGAGAAAGGAGCGTTTTCGTAATGATGGTACATAAATAACCCAGACTTTTACGCGCACATTGATTTAAGCAAACTAATGATTTCACTTTGACCGAGCGGCGAGTAAGATCAGCAGACGCTCAAACCACCGCGAGCTGCCTATCATATTGACATTTATATCTGCACACGTAATTTACATGTCTACGAATGACAATTATGTCGCTCGTACCTCTCATCCTCTGTATATATATCCTGCATTGAAGACACGATTCTTGGTGGTACACAGGCTCTTCTTCACGGCATATATGCAATTGCACTGATGTGGTCACGGACGTATCGTGGCTAGTAATTATAGCCGGTTGTCGACTGACAACTCGAATGTGTTGGATCGAGTTTCACTCTGCGAGAAGAGAGATACTCTCTTCCTCACTGGATCTATCGGGACAATTCGCCGTTCATGAGTTCTTGAGTAATTGCTCGAATTGGGATTTGGGTGAGTGGTTGGAAAATGTAGTGACGAACATGTTTATAGAGATATTAAGGTCTCTACGGATAGTCCAATGAATTCTGGTGGGTCTGGAGCGACTTCTGTGGGAATAGATGATTCTCTCCAGTTTGGAATGGAGTCACGCGCATTCAAAGAATCAATAGTTGATCTTCAGTAAATCTATGATACGTTTCGAATATAGTCACCTGTATTGACAGGAATTTTTATTTTAATTATTTGGCCAATTAGATGGACAACCTTTGGTGAAATGGCTATGATCTGTTGACTTAACTACAAAAATCTAATTTCATTTGATGATTGAGGATTCCATCGCCAGGTCTGGAACCTTTCAGGTACAAACCTGAAAATTGATTAACCAGATTTAGATATTGCGAACCATTTCTGTACGGCGTGGGGCTCAAATCTGAAAGAAATTTATCCAAAATCAACAATTTTGATTAGTCGATATCACTTTGAATGTTTGAACATAGTGGAATCACAACTCGCGTGGAATTCAGAAAAATTGCCAAGATAGTACAGATATTGCCCTAGAAACCGGTCATTGTATTATCAACCTCTCAATCTTCCCACAATCTCGGGAGCTTGTATGACTATTCAATAATTCAGATTACTCTATTTGATGAAGAACAGTCGTGAAGATTGCTCACCTTGGTTATACCGAAGTGTGATTTTCTCCCGGAAAAATTTCGTTCCATCGGTAACCGATTGTGCAACCAGCGATAGATTTCCGAGGGATAAATTGATTCTGGTACGTTATGCGTTCCAAAATCTCTTGTATATCCTTCCACTCGCCTAGTTTTATCTCAACGATCATGGCTGCGAGGACAACTAGAAATTGTATTGATCTTTTCGGGCTCACATTGTGTACAGAATTTTGTACACTGACTTTCTAAACAAAATTAGCTTCTCAGAGTGTAAAATGCTCCTAGTCACAGCGTATGGTGGACACAATGCAGTTAAATTATAATGATTCAATTCGAAGTCACCTGTCTGGATCTTTGTAATAGCAATCATCCCAAGCATTTATGAATCCAAGGTCTCAGTTGTCCGATGAGCTTGCAATAATTGTTGTGACTGTACAAGGGTGATGCGGGGGAATCGATTTCCAATACTTTAGTTGCTTTGAATGAATTGTGTAGGGCTGTTACTAGAATTCTGCTACAACTTTCTCGATAAATTACCAGTTCAGTAACGGTGGATTGAGATATATGATTTTATTTTCTCCAACGCCGCAATTCACCCTGAAACCAGAATTTCCACATTGGATGAATTTAGGTACCGTCAAATTGCGTAACTTTGGTACACCCCTGAAAAATGACTTTCAAAGCTGCATTCGGCAAGGTGAATGGTTCTATCGCTCTGAAACCTATCCACCCTTTTTGGCACACACATAAACAATGTGTTAAGCCACCGTAGATCCCGTGTGAAGGACTATAGTCGTTCATCGAAGTTTTTTCCAAAAAGGGTGATTTAGCTTCGATACGCGAGTGGTCCAGTTAGTGTACCTGGCAAGAAGTGTTTCGGAACGATCTACGGATGAATATTGCTACATTTCCATCACATATATCACCATATTCAATAGGCTATCGTTACATTTGAGTATTTACAGTATTTGGAATCTTAATGGATGAAAAACAGGAAAAAAAAAACCATGGAGGAACGTACCAAAGTCACCCCACCCTAGGTAAGAAGCATGGGGATAGGGCTACTTCAGTACATCTTCCCATGACAGCTTCTTTTCAACTCATCTTGAGTCGAATGATGGTCCAGGAGGTTTTAAAATGTTTCAAACAGCTCAAAATAGAAATTCTGAACGATGAAAATTGAGTCACTTACATGGTGGTGGGTAGAATTGAGATATTCTGTAAGTGTACCAAAGTTGCTCCATCGGGGTCTAACTTTGGTACATTTCTTCAACTGTCGACAACTCCAGCTCAGGCACATCAAATTGAACTTTGTAGCCCATCAATCGAAAGCTGAGACTGTAAGGTTTGGATTGACTACTAATAGGAGTGGGTTCTGTCAATGAATAGTACATTACGCGACAAGGGCCGAAAGTGACCCATCGCGGCCCGGGTAGGTTGCCCCACGAGCCGGCAGGCGAGGGTGGCATACCCGCGGCCGCGATGGGTTATTTTTGGCCCGAGGTGCGTACACTATTTTTCGGTGACACTTGTATCGAAATTCTATGCTTTCCGACGCGATGTCGGGACAAAATGCCGCTCCGCCGTACAGGTTAGAAAACGTCGGAGCATGCAATGTAGTGGCCCGAGGGCTACTGCGCATGCTCGCTCGTTTTCTAGCCTGGGCGGCATTGCGGCATTTTCTGCCCCGGGATCGGGGCGGAAACCATAGGCTTTCGATGCCAGTGTGCCGAAATGTTGGAATGCCGACCCAAACAAAATGAAAAGCACCGAAAATGTACCAAAATTACCCAATTTGATGGTAGGTCTCCGCATGCCATGTCCAAGGATACGTTTTCTGCAAATACTGGGGAATTCAGACATTTTTCATCAAAATGCAGTATTGTCTGGATGATTGCAGAATGGAACCACCCAATTTGATCATTCTCGAGCCGGTGATTCCTGAAGACATGACTTCCTTCCAAGGCCCAGCTTCTCCTCCGAGCATAAGTAGTCCGTAAAAATAGTGAAGATGAATTCTTGTTTCAGAATTTTAACGGACTCGATAAGGTATTGATTCTATGATTCATCGAGAATATAAAACAAACCCAAAATCTGTGCGAATATGAAACGAGCGAGTACTGTTCGTTCATCGGAGTCATTTAGAACCAAAGGAACCGGAAGATGACAATATTTCTTCAAGAACTTGAGAACTAGAACCAAGTGAGCTATCAAAGACTGCCTCTGAATCATTAGACCTAGACTAGAGGTTACTGCAGATGAAAAAAGAAAAAAAAAATCGAAATATCTAGTAGGTATTTTAAGGATTAAGAACGGAATTACATCAATCTAACAGATCTTGTTCTGTTATTATCATTTGTTTGCAACAAATTCTGAAATCTTCTCAAAATATATCAATTGATTTTCTGAGTTCTTTGCGCATCCGAGAATGCAAATGTTACTGTCCCAGTGATGATAATGGAAGAGTAATGGATTAAAGTAAAACAGAGGACACGAGTGAGAACAGAGAAAATTTAGTCGTCTGGAATGTCCGATAAGTCTAAAGGGTCTGAGCTTTAGAAGATGACATTGACGGGCTAATACACACGGACTTAAAATGGAGCTCAACTCATCCGTCAGTATGCAATACATACTTAGCGTATTTGCCTTAGCGAGTAATGCACATTGGATGGTAGAAAATCGGAACCATTTTCGCTCTTGCCTTTCCGTAATCTTGCTTGAATTTCCTACTTGCATTAATACAGCTTTACTCCGAAAGATCAAGCTTTTCTAGCACTTTGTTGATCCAGACTGCATCGTATCACTGTATTTTGGATTTAACAGAAACAACAATGGCATGCTAAATATGAATCTCGAATATGAGTAGCAAAGACTTGAAATTCTTGAAACTATTTTTTTCGACATTTTCATCAGATTCTGAGAACGATCACGAACGATCGAATGTAATACAACCAGCGGTGTACCAATCGTAACAGTCGGACAAGGAGCTGTAAATGTATCTCTAGAAATCTTCATAGGCTCGCAAATGAGCTCCAAAGTAACTGAAGCTGGGCTAATGGATGATGAAATATGTCAAAGTTATAAAGAGTGACCGATTAGGTACGCTCTTTGGGAGAAAAATATAATTCTAATTCTCGAACTGAGTTCTTGGCTTCGAAATTCAGAGGAAACTTGAGCCTTGTTCGTGAAAATTCTCAAATTTATGTGATACTCAAGTGAATGCCAGGATCCTCATTTTGTTTGCAATCCCATCTTATGAACCGTCTGCACACAGAGAGCGAGTTCATTCTGCAGTGACCACCCGATATGAACTCTTATCACTAATACAGCAAAATCTGAATATCTTATTGATTCTGCCTGAGTAGAGGCCTCTATATAAAGTTTCGATGGTATTTTGCTGAGTTCCAGCAAGAAACAAAACCAAAGGAAGAGGAACGCGATAGGGATATAACCATCTACATGATGGGAAAGACGTAGAAGCAAAAGGGAGAGAGTGAGACCAAAGCGATATTCTGTGTGTGCATATGCAACCCCAGCTTCGAATGATTAATCGCTGCCGATATAGGCTCTATATGTATGCACGCATTCGCAGGCGTCTTGCTTGCGAATGGGTTTTCGCACCGAGGACGTACACACGGTATATACGCTCATTCAGTCCAGTAATAACTCTGATTTACGCGGAGAATGGCTGTACATACAACCATGCAAAGACAGTCATACCATCATATCGCATGCACAGCTGGTCGAGGTGACGATTCGAGCCGATCCGACACCACCACCCATTCTGCGAATTGTGATTTTTTACATTCTTGTATTCAAGTGGTATCATTTGCTCAGGCTATCATTCCTTATATTTTCTTCCTTGAGACAATAACTCAAATGGAATTCACTCTACCGATGTATTATTGCTTCTTTCCATGAGAGATAAGTCTTGGACATTCATCACTGATTGAGCATTCCACGGTAAAGTTTGTTTTTTTTGTTGTTTTTTTCGTTGTTGTTGGTGCGCTTTTAAGATTTATTCGAACGAATGCTCTTTCCGGTAAATCCATTATCGTTGTCCGGGATAATGTTCTCTCGGGAAAACATAAGCCGATTTTATTTGCAAATTCTGATTATGCGGATTTTACGCTGCAGGTTGGCACGGAAGAAAGTATGAGGAACGATGGCTTGATGGTCTTACGGTTCATTTTAGTTTGAACGCATTATCATTCTCACGATGGTTCTTACTTTGTTTCGAGGTATAAAGTAAGGACAAGAGGTTTATTTTTTGTCTCGGATATGATCCATTAT
The DNA here is from genome assembly GCA_029851415.1 of Eretmocerus hayati. Taxonomy (NCBI): domain Eukaryota; kingdom Metazoa; phylum Arthropoda; class Insecta; order Hymenoptera; family Aphelinidae; genus Eretmocerus; species Eretmocerus hayati. Next base: position 183,793,507 of record CM056742.1, read on the forward strand.
TCCCAATATTACGATTTCAGGAACTGTTAGTGATAATTAACCCTTTCAGCACGAATATCCCCAACTATAGGCATACAGGGATTGTCCATAACTTTGATATACATCAGCGAAAAAAAATCTGAGGGAATGGAATCAATTACTTGAGCTTTCAAATATCCCGATTCCACGAAAATCACTCTTCCGCTCACTTACTAAGGGTCAGAAACGAAATTTTCCAAAATCTGTCGTTTCAGCTCTTTCCATTTCATTTCGACCAAAATAGTTGTTATCATTGGAAAGAGAAATCATTATAGGTGCCGATCAGGGAAGGTTAAGATTCGGTAATCTAGGACAACTGCTTCCAATTGATCCTATTGTCGGACTTTTTTTCGACTTTCTTCGGACTGTTTCCAATTTTGTAGAATTGTTAAGGATGAATTCAGGCTGTAGATAACTCTTGACCGTCAATCGAAACTTTATTCTGGACACTTTTACTCTTCATTTTAGAATTTAACCTCCGAGCAGAGCTTTAACTATCCCAAAAGCTACTCACAGCTTCTGAAGAATTGAACTTAACCTTGATGTAACTCTTTCATCCAGCTATAATAATTCAGTGACTGATAACAAAATGTTCAAACTCGCATATTGTTAAAAGTTCCCATGCCAGAAAGAGATTTTTTATGTGGCTATGCATACATCAGCTGTCTCTCCCTCAGCGACGATTTGTCGCAAATAAAAAGACCACTCGGCGGGTTGCAAACCGCGATAGGGTTGGGTATACTTTGTGCTTTCCATAAGAAAAAAGACGTATCGCGTAAGCAGGTTTACGACGCCTTCTTCCGGTAGTTCGTCATCGGCTGTTAATTCATCACTCATCTTGTGACAGTATCCGTTGCCGTATATAAGCCACATTTGCTATGCACAACTCTGACTCTCTCCCTCTCACTATGATGCGCGGACTCGCGAGACCGCCTGCAAGCTCAATTCATGCTTACCCCATCGTGAGCACGAGACGCGACAATTACATATATCATTACCGCCGGGCCAATTAATTACCGCACAATCTACATGCTTGTTTATACAACATACACCACCCATCTATGGTATATCTACACAGGGATATAATCTCACCACAGTTATCAAAACATTCTATTAGAATAACTACCAATTCCGCATTGAAATTTGTCCGAAAAAATAGCACTTAAGGTTTGAATCGAGTACACATTTAGATGATTGCAAGTATAATTTAAAGTCAAAGAGGTGAGGTGTCGAGAGGCTCGTTCTTCGATTATCCGTGGAATGGGTTTGCCGAGCGTTGCGCGGCGCGTGGGTGACACGCGACATGATGATAAAGTGCGCGACAGGTGCATCTCACGTACTGTTGTCTAGGCTAGATGTCCCACCCAGCCGGTACAGCTTGCATATCTTGTCCGCTCAAGCTTGCGAGCTTTTTTCTTCGTCTTCATCCGGGATTACGATAGGGGTGATGATGTCGCGGGCGTCTGGTGGTCAAAGCGATTCATGTGTGATAATGGGTACCATCTCACTGTCAATCTAGAAGTCTACTTTCAGCTTCTTCTTGTTCATATCGTTCCACCCGCAAAGGGGGTTGGGGCATGGTGCCTCATCGCTGAAGTCTGACGAGCTCCCGGCCCCAGTCAGTGCCCCGTCGGAGCGTGGAGTCCGCGAATCTCCATCCGGCACCCGGTAATGGGTGAGTCTAGGGACTCGCATTGGAATCGTCCACGGGCGATAACAATGCAAGCCTGGAAGACTCATCCATCATCCCGAGGGGCTCCCTGGGCTCTCAGGGAGCCTAGAAGAGCCCCAAAACCCCCCATCGAGGGGTGGGTTTCGGCCTTGTGCTGGGGTCCGAGCCCGGAATCTGGTAGTCGGGAAGCGAGTCACTGCTGAATTTTTTGTGGTTCGGTGGTGGCCGTCCACCGAACCGACGCACAGTGGGAAAGACCGGAATTTTTTAGCTCAAAAAATAACACGCTGAAGCCGTTTGACTTTTGAGCTAAAAAATTTCGATCTTTCCCACTGTGTGACGCGCTGGCAGAGCGTATCCCTGCCCCTCGCCCATGGGGGCAACCGGGATTGAGCCGAGAGGCAGGGACCCGGTATATGTATAAAAAGCAATATTCCTGTTCATATCATCCCTCGTTCCACCCTTTTACATCGTAGTGAGTTTGTGAGACGAGCATGTCAACGAATATCCATACATGTCATTGCACAAGTTTACTATCTGCCCAGATGTCAATTTTCAGAACATTGAACCCACGATTTTCATCGTGACATAATTTGGGGGGTACCGAGAAGAACGCTTGTACGAGACATAATACTTTGCATGTAGGATTTTGCAAAATAATTCTACGTTGGGTTGGGACAAAAAGTGACTGTTTCCTGGAACTGATAGGCCCTAACGTGCAAGAATTGGATTATCATGAGTAGATATGAAAAACTTTCACTGGGTGCTGAGAGATGAGATGTTAAGTTTCGTCAAGAGCCATCAACTTCCCATGAAAATTAACTCGGGATTCCACACAGAGACGCCAAATTCACCACTTCTTCTCGCTGATTTTGGTTGTTTTCCCTGTCCACCTGGACATTTTCTAACTTACTTTAGCTCATTTTGAAGTTTGTTTCAGAACATACAGAAAGAACTGAAGCAAGTCCGATTCTGGTCGATCAGGGCCAAGCTATCTCACTTCTGACAGAGAGTGATATTCATCGAAATCTCCGAGAATAAAAAATTTCATGTTGAATTTATACACACGTACTGAAGATTGGAGGTTGACGTTTCCACAATGATGTTTGACTAGGGAAAATCATGACCATTGCTCACAAATTTATGATCATGGAATTTTCTACGACATCTTCTTTGTGAGGCCCTCCTGGTCTTCTAGAATTTCTTGATCAAGCATGCGTGGACTGTACAGCACACTGTTATGTACAGCTACACTCTCGCCATCAGGAACCGTGCGGTTCCTAACTCGTGATCGGTTATTCAATCCAAGATTTGAGATCGAGTACTCGATCTACGAGTCGTGATCGACTACTTGAGCCAGGATTCGCGTTTGAGTACTCGAGCTAATTACCGTAACCGAGTACTTAAGTCGAAATCCGTAATCAAGTTCACGAACCAAGACTCTCCATTGAGTACTGAATCTGAGATTCGTGATTAATCACTCAATTACAAATCTTGGGTCAAGTACTTGAACTAATCATTCTCACTCAAGGCCGTGTCGGAGTCTCGCGCAAGACGAGGTTACACTTTTCAATGTGCCTCTGGTACGATCAGAGAGGACATACGTCTCCCTCAAAACTGATGTAAGGTGCAAGGTCACGCTCTCTGCGAATCAGAATTGGAATATCTCGCGATTCATCGATTCCTCCTCAAGAGTGGAAGACGTTTATCCCCACAGATTGTACCAGAGGCACATTCTTGAAGCAATTCCGAGTTATTTGTGACCACCCCGGTCTAAATTGGTGTAAAAACCATCGCGTGAGTTGTAACCCCGTTTTTGCCCCGAGACTCCGACATTGCCTTAAGACTCGAGTTAAACCTCATGATCGGACCCCGGAACCACAACTCGTCATTAATTACTGGATCTAGGGGTGGCGTTGAGTACTCGAGCCAAAATTAATGATCAGATACTAGATTTAGGAGTCGCGATCCAGAACTTAACTCTAGACTCATGACCGAGTACTGGGACTAGTACTTTCGACCAAGTGATCCGTGATTGAGTATCGAATCTGGTTACCATGACCGAGTAATCGAATCAAAGATTGATATTGAGTACTCGAGCTACTGATCGTAACCTAGTAACAAGTCACTGGTATTGGTTGAATTCTCGAGCTGAGACTCGTGTCCGAGTACTCGATTTAAAAATAGTGATCAAGTACTCAATCTGAGATTCGTGACTGAGTACTCAAGCCAATACTCATGGTTAAGAACATGGACGGTTTGCTGGCTCCAAGACTGGCTCAAGTAGTCACTCGCGAGTTTTGACCCAATTCACCGGATCGCACCTCTGGGGTTGAATAGTGGATCACCAATCTTGGCCTCTCTAAGAGTGCAAGTTCATTCGTGAGCTAGAATTCTATCAAGGGGTTGAACAAGGAAGTCCACAATGATAGCATCTTGAAAAGAGATAATTCTACACAAAAAGCGTGTCACATTTAGTTAGTAGTGCCCGGAAGAACCGGCAAACTCCAGGGATGATTGTCAGATCGATTCCTTAGTGCCTGTTATTGCCTCGGGCTATGTCATGCACACCTAAACTCAGCCCATCGCACATCTGCGCATCTTGAGTCTCAAATAAACATGCAATAATGGCATCAAGCTATGACCAATCAATTACTAATAGTCTAGAAGGCGCACTCACTACGATCGAACATATTACCCCTGCCATCTCATCTTCTTCTATTATCATTACCTTTTATACTAGAGGCGGTCGATTTTCTTCTCATCTTCCGGACACGAAAAGACAATCGACGCAATTATTACTCTCTCATATTACGAAAAACAGAGTCTATTCGCACGACTTGTGCAGCTTTCAGGCAGATCAAGAACTCGGATAATCCCCTATCCATTGATGCACATGGCAATTCAGGTGATGCTAGCCTCAACACCTCTTGCGATATCCATCAATATCCCGTATAATATGCCACAAGCATTCTGAGAGCCCATGCACACTTTTGCACCTTTCTCTTATGCACTCATGGATCACCAACGTCGTTTTGCCCCAAAGGCCAAAGAGCTCCCATAATCGAACCGATCCGCATTACGGATATATTTTAATTATCACCGCGTCGATCTTTCAAAGCTCTACATGCTACCATACACTACCAGCGAGTATGTGCACTCATATGTACATCGATCAATTTTGAATTTCGCGCCACCCACGCGTTACCTGTCTGTAAACATTATCGCCCGATACCAAACTACATGGAAGATGTATCTGTTGAATTTTACACTGAGCAATCTGTGCTTCAGATTATGAGTGAGATGGAGGTATACAAAAAGAAACAAGTGGGAGGAAATGAACGTCGCGTCAAAGGAGATCAGAGAATATACATTGCGTTGGTCCGAAAATAATTCCAAGGCGAATCGAGATCTCTAACGCTCAGAGGCAATACCGCGCGCCGTTGACAACTCTTAGCTCGTTCCGGTCAATTTTTCCTCCGCCCGCCACTCCTATATAAGAGACACAGTCTGGCTCTCTTATTTACTTTACCAGGCCAAAGCTTAATACAGCCAATAAATAAGCTCTAGAAGCGACCCGAAACACACTCTGCTCTCTATATATATCCCCATATATGCAGTCTCGCATTTCTAAATCATCGGCGAGTGACTTGGATATGAGAGTACTATGACTCTGTACGCGTGCAAGGATCAAAGAGAAAATGTCCCCTTCTTTCATACGCACTTCGAGATACTTGGTCTTTTTGGTACATTTTTTTTGTGCTGTTTATCCATGTCGAAATATGTTCCGTGGGTAATTACTTCATCGTGTCGTCTATTTAGCTGCTGGGGAAAGACTCATGATCAATTGGAAGAATCTTTTCGACAGGCGAAGTAATGATGAGAGGATTATGATCATTTGATGATAAATCCGTCACCCGAACAGACGCCGAATGAATGGACGAGACTGTAGATTGTCTTGTTCGATTTGAGATTTCTTCTTGGGGTCAAATTCATTGGCACCAAATCCAATCACTCAATTTTTCAACACATTCAATCATGCAATGACGGACGATCATGAAATTGTGACAATTCCTAAACTTGACTCTAATCAGAAAAGCTGGTCAAAAACTATTCTGCTGATTGTATCTTCGGATTGCAAAGAAATGTAGAATTTTCTAACGAGACAGTTTATTGGCCTCGTTTATTCCCAATCCAGAGGAACTCACATTGATCTCCCAAAGATAAAGTGAAACATTTGTACGAAGAATTTCTGTTGAACATGTTATGAAATCTTCCATAGGAATGCTATTCTTTGACAGATTGGAACTTGACTCGGTTTGTTTCCCCAGCTGTCAGAAATTTTATCTATCGAGAGTCAAAAAAAGGTTCTGTTCTTATTGAATTTATTGTACCCGAGCAAACTGATCGCCGAATGACTTTCAGATGAGGTATCATTTAATGACACCGTAACTCGAAAGAAGTTTTCACGTTTACAACATGATGTCACCCCACCGAACAGCAAATGGTAGTAGTTGAATAAGCAATAGACTTAGACCAATGCAAATTCTATCTCCAATAAACCTCTTCGCCGTAGGAAGAGATCGAAGAAGCATTTTGGCCCTTTCAGCTCACAATCTCCAACGCATAGCTGCAGTAGCCATATAGAATCTCGATTTTCTCCCTTTGCCGATTCTCCCATAAATTTTCCAACTGTCCGATGGAAGTTGCGCCGGGGCAGAACGCACGCGTGTGCTACCTTGTCGCCGCTCAGAGGTCCGCTGATTTATCGCCCGTGGCCAGCAGCGCTGGCCTATCAACGCCTGCAGAACCGTATGTATTAGGACAACAGATGCACTGCAGCTCTTATACTATTTTTATTGATATGGGCTGAGCTGATCTGAGGAGTATACTTGAAAGTGATATGAAATTTCGATGTAATAGATGCAATTCTCATTCATGAATGATATACTTGCTGTTAGATAAATGAGCTGGGTTAAAAACCATCTCCCCTCAATTTTTTATTGCTTTTTTTTATAAGTTTATCCAGTGGTCAATAAGGACAGTGTACCAAACTTGCCCCCATTAAGCCGTTTTCTTGATAACTTTGGCCCATCTCCATATTTTCCAACGTACTTTAACTCATTTTAAAGCTTGTCTTAAGACCTTCAAAATGAGTTCAAGTACATCCAATTTGAACCAATTGGAGCCAAACTGTTTCAATTCTCCCAAAAGGTGACTTTTGAGAGTTTACAAAAGTGTGTACCCAACTTGCCCCCATTAAGCCATTTTCCCAACAACTCTGGTCCATCTCAATATTTTCCAACGTGCCAAGCTCATTTTGAAGCTTGTCTCAGGGCCTTCCAAATGCACTAAGCCACGTCTGATTTCAATGAATTGGAACCGAACAGTCTCAATTCTTCCGAAAGAAATGATGGAATTCGGCGATAAAATGTTTTTATCGCCGTGCACGCACATTTGGAGCTTTTCCTTGGTTCGAAACACTATTTCTGAGCTATTTTGACGTAATCAACACGTTCTGAGTGGTAAAAATACGCTGCTGAAAGAAATTAGCAGAATGCTTTCTCAAATCAAATTCATGAAATCAACAATCGATCTATCGATTATCTGAAATTGTAGCAAACGAAGAAAACGGAATAATATGGATTCATAGGTAACGAGAAAACTCAAAAACGCTTAGATAGATTATCCTTAAACTCTGTGAGTGGATTTGAAAGACTCTCACGCTGAGGCCAGTGAATTTTGAGCATTATTCGATGAGTATTTGTGGACTTATAGATTTTTTGATGACAAATTTTCGATTTCTATCAAAAAAGCATATCTTAAAAATGATTTGTAATTCTGAGTCCTACTTAAAAAATTTTTAGAGAAGTAATTTGTGATGTTTTTTGAGGTGCTAAATCGATTGGTTGATACGGAATTTTGTTAAAATGTCATTATCATGGTCTTAGAAACAAATGTAGAAGGGGTACACAGAAGCTAGGATAAGATTGGAAAAAATCAAAATTGTGTATCAACCAATCGATTTAGCACCTCAAAAAACCTTTATATTGAAGGACTCATATTTTCCAAAGGAGGAGGAAAATTTATAGATAGTTTTCAAGATATGGGGGAAAAAATTTTTTCAGAAAAAATTTTCTAATTCGGGGGATAATGGTCGGGGGGTGCTCAAATTGTAGCGTTCCCATCTACAGATGACAACGAACATGTGTGCAAAATTTGGAGGGGATTGGTTCAAACAGTGAGGAGTTTTGCTGCGACATAGAAAGGGAAATACATGTAAACACACACACAGACACGGTCAGAGGGCTCGGAAGATAGGGTGATTGTAATTTTCCAAGGCGTTATCAAGGAAAACTGTTACCTACAATCGATAGATCTCGGGAAAACGAAGAGGATAGTTCAATTTTCATGTATCCAAGAGCTTTCTGGGAGGAGAAAAAAATTTTTTACAAAGAAATTGGAGGAAAAATCTACTACCATCAAATGAAAGCTTTCTCTTTTGAGAAAGCAAAAGTCGTTCTGCACGCCCTTTCGAGATAAACATATGGGGGCATGTTAGGTACACTCCGATGTTGGCATCCTTGTTTACCAATCGTCTCCGTATTTTTCACATAAAATAGCTCCATATCCACATTTTGCAACTTGGAAAAATGGATTTTGAAGGTCTTAAAACAAGAAATCAAATGCGTAAAGGTACGTTAAGATTGGTTGAACTCAGGGAATTTGGCACCGATTTTACAGGAGGTGGTTCCTCGGTGCTTTCTTAGCTAAGCAATCACGGAAAATAAAAAAATCACTTTAGATTTTCTGGAGAACGTAGGAATGATCGAGGTCGACGCAATCTACTTACTTTCTCATATTTCAACATAACAAACGTAAAAAAAATTGCCGGGAGGCCAAGGAGTGCCCATCCCCGAGATCGGCATATGGGGGCAAGTTGGGTACACTTACCTTATTTGGAAAAATATGCCATCTATGGCCTGATCATCGGTTTCGGATCTGTTGGTGACCGGACTTTGTGAGCAAATTTCAGCTTCGACATGTATGTTTCACAGATTTGTCGAACCGGAACATGAGATAGATACTACTGGACTCAAATCAACTGATATGAAACATTTAGTCTTTGGTTCGCAAGAATGATTTTGTCATGCCAATGGCCTCTACTGAAATAGCTCATCCCTGCGAAATAAGATACTCAAAACATTTGGTCAGTGAAGACTAACACGACCTTGTTCTCTTTAACCAATGTCAGATTAACAAGGGTTCTACGTCGGCTGATATCGTTCTCCATCCAACGAATCGGAAGGTAAGAGGAGCTTACTCAACTCTTTGCTAAATACATGATATTTCTGTTCCGAGAGCGAACATGGGATATCACTGACGGATCATTCAATATAACTATTAATGGTATCGAAGAGACATGCTCCATCATGGGGGCCTATCAGGTTTAACCAAAAATTATCACGAATCCGAGAAATGTTTGTATGAGACGTGTCAATGGGCTGAAGAAGACACTCGCAAAACTCGTATTTGAAAAGATGCCCGGTTATGATCTAAAACCAATAAGATCGGTATCAATAAGAATTATCCACCTGGAATTAATTTGAAACTGCCTTGTAGAATCTTCCACGAATCTCTGAATAGCGTAAGCTGGTAAAATTTGAAATTCATAAATCGCATATTTTATTCGAAATTCAATGTTCGATGAAGATCATATTCATGCGACTGAACCTTTTACAAACTATCATGTCTTACTTACTTCATCATCATTATTTTGGAATAATAAGGTCTCCAGTTTGACATTACGCGCATGCTCCATGCCTCAAATTCACGAGGGAATCGGCCCTAATCCAACCTCTAATGATTAGAATCTTGAAAGTACCATACCACACAGTGATGAACCAAGAGAAGGATTGGAAGGAGCAACACTTTGGGGAATCGATCAGAACTCGATTGAGATGATGAAGACCTCAATCCCTCATTGATACCTTCCACAGTGTGAAATCGTAATGACATGTGCACAACTTCTCAATCTCAATTTCCAATACCCCCCACATCGTTCACCTCAATAAACACATAGGCATTTCTTTCTCCCTATACAATTATTATCAACGGCCACAGATGCTCGCACACGTTCGATTTGATTGAGACACACGAAGAACAACACATAACCTCATTGTTAAGTCCGTCACAAAGGGTTACTCCTACAACTGCAATGGGCTGAACCTTAAAGTATCAGATGCCAAACTAATTGAGGGTATCGACTGCGAAAAGGACGACAGGCTATACATGCCGAAAGGGACAAGATGAAAGCTCAAGGTATATAGGTATAAAGGAAGAGGAGGATGAGAAGGATGAGGAGGAGCACGCACAGTAGTATTGCTCTGCAAGTGTGCAATAATAATTGCAAGTGCCGATGCTCAGTTGGTAATGTAACATATAGTTATGGGCCATCCGGCGCTTACTCGTCGGTAAAGATGAAAGATCTGAAGGAGGGTTTAAATATACTATAGTCTTTTTGTAGCATTAAAGAATGCGTGTGTCCTCTTCCCATGGCCTCCTCAATGATCCAGATCAATGCGGTCATTCAGAAGTGCGACACACCCTTTGGGAGTGCGGCTAGATATGAACCTTGAGCTAGAAATATTTGGTCTTCGTTGGTGGTGCGAAGTTAGGTGTGTTGAATTCCAATATTGTGTAATCAAATAGGGTTTGTGGATAATCTCATACACTACTAAAGAAAGGAGCAATTTTGGATGTGATTTGTATGTGAAGATATGTGAGTTCAGAATACAGAATTTTCAGGCCGTGAAAACTGTTCTTGCATCATAAAGTTTATGCCCGTACATTCTCGTCACGCACAATTGAAAATAGCTTCAGAGATGAGAGAACAAATTAAGAATCCTGGCTTAATATTGGTCAGTCCGATATCATACTGCATGTAACTTTTTTTTGTTCTTTGTTTTTATTTCACCTCCCTTCCTACCGGGCCATCAATTAGAGCACAGCTACAACTGATATTCGTGCTGTCTAAACATTGTCCTGAACAAATAACCCATTGAGTCGTAGATTAGCCGCTGATTCAATTTAAACTGCAACATCTCCTATTTCAACTTCGTGGGTATTAACTCACAAAGTAGCCGTAAAGATTAGAAGAATGGCGGAATCATCGTTTTCTGCTCTGTGATCTATCTTCTTTGCCGTAGAGATCGAAATTCTAAAATTTTTAATCAATGTTTTTCACCCACACAGACTTTGCGCAAGTAATTATCCAGAATTTGCTGAGGCGGAAAATTGCTGTGGCCTATCAATAGTATCAAATGTCATTTATGAGGAAATTTTATCATTTAACGATGTAATTACGTGGTTAATATCACTGATCACGTATATACGATTCAAAGTTCATGTAGAATAATTTTCAGCATGGTTACCCTTACATAAGTTGGTTTCAAACTTGAGATCGTGCTGGTTGTGAGTCATGCTTGACTGCTCAAAATTGACTACAAAAAAAATCTACATAGTGATGAATAATGTCAGTGTACCCAACTTGCCCCCATTAAGCCATTTTTTCAATAATTCTGGCTAATCTCAATATTTTCCAACGTACTTTAACTCATTTTGAAGCTTGTCTCAAGACCTTTAAAATGAGCTAAGATACGTCCAATTGGGATGAAATGGAGCCGAACTGTTTGAATTCTCCCAAAAGGTGATTTTTGAGAGTTTACAAAAGTGTGTACCCAACTTGCCCCCATCATTTAAAACAATGTCAATCGGCGATGAAGTGAATAAAATCGCTTTGATCCGTTTTGATCACCGTGCAGCGACATTTGTAGCTCTTGAGCTGGCCCAAGACATCGTTTCCGACCTATTTTGACGTGATAAACACGTTCTGAGTGGTAAAAAAAGTCATACTGCACGCCTTCCTGAGATAACCATATGGGGGCATGTTGGGTACACTCCGATGTCGGCCTTCTTGATTCTCAAACCATCTTCGTGTTTTGTACATAAAATCGCTCCAAATCAGAGTTCTGCAACCCTGAAGAACGAATTTTGAAGGTATTGAGACAAGGAATCGAATGCGCTAAGGTACGTCAAGATTGGTCGAATAAAAATCAATTGGCACCGGTTTTAGTGAACGTGATTTCCTCGGTGATTTCTTAGCCGTGCAAACACGAAAAATGGAAAACTCACTTCATATTTTCTGGAGAACGCAGAAATGATCCGGGGTCGTTGAAAACTACGTATTCTCTCATATTTTAACATAACAAACGTAAAAAAAAAATTGCGGGAAGGTCAACGAGCGCCCATTCCTGAGATCGGCATATGGGGGCAAGTTGGGTACAGAGGCAAGTTGGGTACACTTACCTTATATCAAATTTGAAAGTGAAAAATCTTGTTTTCATATAAATGTGACGATATACCGCAAGATCCAGCAACATTCATTCAATATAGTTCAGTAATCCAATATAATCAGCGGAGTATGATAATGAATGAATTTGATTAAGAAGAATTCCTGATGGGTGTGTATTATTGCATTCGATCCACAGAATAATCATTAAGGCCATGCGGTAACCGTGCAAGCTAAATTTTGTTTCAAGTATTCTCAAATTCTCTTGCGATTTGGGCTAAACGCGAGTTGAGCCACACTTGTTATTACCTAACTTGAATGGACCAACTCGTCGTTTAGCTCAAATCGTGAAAAGAATCGAAAATACTTGGAACAAAAATGTGTGTATTTTATAGGTTAGGATATACCAGACGCCCAGTGGTTGCAACTTGTCTGCAATAATCAAATCATTTGGGCTGAACGTTGAGTTATCGATAATAAGTCAGACAATAACAATAACTACGGACAAGTCATCTCAAACTTTGTACCATTAGAATTTTCACATAAGTGGTGAATGGAACTTCACGGCCGTGCTGCACGGCTACCGCATGTCCTAGTGATGCAACCAGGCGAAATCATTCAACACATGTATGTATTGATAAACGACATCATTTTACATGAAATACTCGTAACTATTACTGCAGACGTGACGATTGATATCCCATGACATTTTAAATACTTCGATCAATAGACACTACATATCCGTGACGATGAATATTTCATGAGATTTTAAATATTTCGACCCATCGACACTACATATTATATAAAAGTTACCCATCAACATCGCTCAGTTTCGTGATCATCCCTCAGGAGTCTGGCAATACTTGATCATACAGGAATACGTAAGTGTTCTCAACCCTAGTTCATAATGTAATACCTCGAATCGATCGAAATCATAATACTCAAAATTATTGAATTGACTTTAGATCGACTGGCAGATGATAGAAAATAAAAGCGAGATTTCATAAAATAGTAACAAATATTGAAACCCCTTCCCCCTGAATTCACTTCTCCCAAAAGCATAGCGAAGAGCGAGTATGAGTTTCATCCTCAAAATTTCCCAAAGTCCGTCAATTTTTTTACAGTGAAGAGGAAAACTCATCTGAATCAGCTGTACCGTATAGTTTCAACTCATTAGAGGAATGAAACCAGAGAAACTAGATCGAGTACTCCTGAAACCTTGGATGATTATCATTGTTTTGTGTCATGTGTGCCATGGTTTTAAATCTTGGAAAGAATGAAATTGATAAGTAACCATATCGAGTATTTTTCAAAAGGGATCAGAATCATCATCTTAGGATAGGATGAGGATGGAATAAGTTTGTTTCATCTTCATCGGATGTAATTGTAACACATCTCTATAATTTTGCACGGCCTTTGTCATTCGTTATTCATTGAATCCAGAACTTGAATTTGGAAAGATAGACCGGTGGAAATTAGAATTGATATGGTATTCGGCCAATTTGAGAATACAGTGGAACTTCGATGTAACGAATTCCGATATAATGAAATCCTCGGTATAACGAAGTAAAGCTCCGATACCTTGAATTTCCTATCTCCGTCTGTGTTAAATTACCTTGTAAGGGTACAAATATGGGCTCTGGATCTAGGGAGAGAGCCGGAGCATAATGATTGTAGGGGGATACCTCGATAGAGGTGTGCGTATATTCATGCAATAATAATGGGCTTCTAGGATGATCAATTTGTTTTATTTCTCGATCAAATTTTACCCATCCTTGGGTACTTAGGCCCTTGGACGAAATGAAACTATCAGGTGAGTATGATTCTTACAAAAAGACAACAAAGAATGCAATCAAAATTCACTGGATGCAAGTGGTTTAACAAGCTTTTCCTCCTTTATTGATGGCGTGTATTTGAGACCAAGAAAATTTTCGAACACCAGAGGGAAAGACAAGTAGCTATATTGCCCGAGGTAAGTCTACTTTCGATTATTATGATGTTTTTTCTTTCAAATTTTGTTCACTGGATGGTGGAAAATCTCGAGGAATCATTGAGAATTGCCATGTCAACATTCAACCACGAAGACGCCCTGCTATGAGATCTAGACGATTGCATGATACCATGATCGCAGTTCTGTATTTATCAGCCAAGATTCTGGAGAAGCGGGGATGAACAGTTCATCTCAGACCACAGTGGCGCATTCCCGTGGTTGGATGTTGATACTGCAATCCTCAATGATTCCTCGAGATTTTGCACCATCCAATGATCAAAAATTGAAAGAATACATCATTATAACCGAAAGTGAACTCACCTCGGGCAATGTAGATACTACAAGTGTCTTTCCCTCTGGTCTTCAAAAGTTCTCTTGGACACTCAAATACACACCACGAATCAAAGAGGAAAAGCTTGGTAAACCACTTGCTTTCAGTCAATTTTGATTGAATTTTTTGTTGTCATTTTGTAGAATTATACTTGCCTGATAGTTTGTCAATCTTTCAAAGCCAATTGATTGGAATCCTAGAAAGATGCCTTGAAAATTTCAAACTTCATTGCGTAAGTATTTGAAAATACAGCTCATGAAACTCGGAGAATGTGGAACTTACCGATAAGAAAGCAAGGGCTTGAGGAAACGGAATATGTCGAGAAATTTGGTCCAAGCTTGATCACTGTCACCCCACTACCACCATGTTTGTGACTCGGGTGGTCGTTCGGAGCAGGCCTTAATCTTAAAACTGCGGCGATACGAAAATCTAGCTGTGGATCACGCTCTCGGGCCACCTGGACTGGTCGCCAACCTCCAAAACCTTGGCAATGACCACCATCTTTATTATCCTTGACATAGCCGAAATCGTAATCATAATCGTCTCCGCCGACAATGGGGTCAATCTCGATTTTTCCGCTTGCTTGAGATTCGTTGAGAAAACGTAATTGAAGTGTCCCCGTGATCTCATTCTCCTCACAAATGTACAGGTGATCTCGATACGTAATATTCTTCAGGATGAAATCTCGCGTCCCCATAGCTGAATGATGCGCATGCAGGAGGCTCCCTTTTGGCATATTCCGGATCAGTCTGTATACCGGTGAGCACTCAATTTTGTCTCGAGCTCGTTAGAAATCCTGCGCTGGCAAGAAGCTGTCTGGATTGCGCACACCTAGTGAACATTGGTCACATGAGATATTGAACAAAAAATCAGATGCGAGGCTTACTTCATTGACACCATTGGAATGAGAGGTTATCGATAATGTAATTAACCCATAGACGCCTCAAGGTTCCATAATCTTATTTCAGGTCCTACGTAACTGTTTTGTATGGTGATTCAGGTCTACTCACGGTCTCTGAGTTCCCAGACTACTTTGAAAACATTATTCAGTTCAATTTTCGAATTGGTGAAAATGACTCGTCACTGTACGAACATTATTTCATGTTTCCTGAATGATGTTTTAATCGGGTTTTAGTCTACAGGGTTCTTCAGTGATGTGGATGGTACTCTTTTGACCAAGAATGATCGCCTACAGTGATTATTGATAACTAAAATTGTGATGAAATTCAGTATGACGCGTTACATGACGGGCATGGGTCTGTACCGTGGTAGTGTACATCGTAGAGCGCACGGAGCGCGTAACTCGCCACTTACCGCCGACGGGCTTTTGATATTTAAAAGATAACTGCCAGCGCATTATGCATCGACGAGATCAACAAAATTTGATTCCGGGGTTGCAGGCACAGCCAGTGCATGTGCACTAGTAGGTTTAGGCAGTTATACTTTGGAGATCAAAATCACTCGAGGGTAAGTGGCAAGTTGTACCCACCGTGCGCTCGACCAATATGTTTCCACGGTACAGGCCCTGATAACTGACATTTCAAAATATTTTATGAGATTCATTAAATTTTACCCGCCCAGTTCTCTTCGATGAGAATAGAATTGTCTCACTTCAGGCCTCTCGGATCTCACTGTTTTGTTTCTAAAGTTTATCGTGAGAAGTAACTCTTTCATGCTCCAAGGTTTTGAAAAAAGTTGATTTCCACACTTCGCCGAGTACTTTTTCGCGGAAATCTACTTCTATCCAATTTGAATGTCAGTTCTGCTTCACTCGTGCGACCCACTACAAAGGTCTCAGCCTACATTCTGCAGAGTATCTGATAAACAAATTATAACCTCGAGAGTGTATCTTGTAACCGTTGGTCATGAAACCAATCTAAGTGGCGGATGTCAAGTTCCGCGTCCTCTATCAAGTGTATCCGTGTTATTCTTATGGAACCGATGAGAGGAAAAATTTCTATACTTGCACGAGTGAATTCATGCTCTACATGTTCCAAAAAATCAAAATACGCTCCTTATAGAACCTTTCGAAGCGAGATTTGGGGTTGGCACATTGTGACCCACAAATAAGTATCGAAATTTAGTTCTTCGGAATCTTCAAATTTGATTGTAGCATTGAATTTCATTTGATACATGCTATCAATTGAAAAAAAGAGTACTATTTATCAAAATATGTTTATGTTAACATAAGACGCAACAATCGCAGTGTACGCGTAATAACGAGAAAATGTCCCTCATCGATTCCAACTCGAATCTGTCCATCTGAACCATCTAACTCTAAAATGAACGGAGGGTGTATCATGTAGCCGACGAATTACGAAAGATTCAATTGAATAGGAGTGTTATTAAGCAAACCTTTATGACTTCGTTATCGATTGCCCGTTCTAAGGACGCATCTCACTTTTCATGGGTTAATTTCGTTGAAGTTGACCAAGTGTCTGCTTGGCGGATTTTTTGCCTTAATTTGCTTGAAGTGTCGTTCGTGGATGGAATTTCTTGCTCTCATTTTCTAGAGTGAGGGAGATTTCGATATTCAGGTGATAACGTTGTTTTTGCACACCAACTGGTATTTTTCATCCAGAGGATTATCATCAGAATGCAAAAGCAACCCTTCCCCGCGAGTATCAAACACTACTTTTTAATCGGTTGAACAGAAGAGCTGGGTCTGTCAAAGGGAAGTAAAACGCACCCACTATAGTATAAAGTCCAAAATTTCCCGTATTCCATCTTCTTTCTACCGTTTCTATGAAAAATCTTCAATATGTGACGCACAAATCGTGAGATGCCTTGAAGGTAGATATGGTCATAGGAACGTTGCGGTAGCTGTGCTCGAAACTATGGCAAAGCCTCTTTTCCGACCAGGAAGCTGGGGCTGATGGAATTTATAGATTGAGAGCCTTTAAATCGATTGCCGTTGGGAAAAATACCGGTTGACGATGAAATTTTCGAAATTAACTCATTTGGAAATTGAATGTTTGGCCCACGTCTTGCGGGTGTATAAAAGAGTGACGGGATATTTTCTTGTATTCATTGGCCACAATTATGAGAAACTGCGTGTATTAGGGAGATGTGATTCCATACTTTCTGATGAATCGATAAAATTAAAAGGTTGACGGACATTTTGGAGAAAACTATTGAATACAAACTGATGACGTTAAGATTGTACACTCCCGATGAAGGTGAACTGCACAGCCGTGATGGTCAGTTACCGTTCAAGATCTCCTGTCTCACTCGCGCTCGTACCATAACCTATGAGTGCGAGCGAGACGGAAGATCTCGAATGCTACTCTGATCGTCACGGCTGTGCAGTTTACCTTCCTCGGGAGTGTACATGTAACTCCCGGGCTCGTTACGGCGAGGTTACAGGAGTCAAGTGATGCACCAAAAATTATAATTCATAATTTCACAGATTCTATCATTGCAAATATGTGTTCTCACCTCATCTAAATTCATATTTCAAATTTGCAGATAAAAATCAAAGCAACCAGGAATGTGAATATGGATTTTTGGAATGAGATATTGAAACTATCGGTTTTTCCTACAAAATTTATTTGGCACTATTTGTGCGACGTTCCGGTTGCTTATACTTGCATAGCCTTTGACCAATCGTCTGCGTGGGCGATCATGCTCCAAATTCCGTAGGACTGCTATATATCTGGCAAAGGCGTGTCTATAATGAGGTGTCGATTTGTTCCTACAATGGTCCTAATCGTCTCTCTGAGTCGTGTCACACGTGTCCGACGACGATAATGGATTTCATGCGCGAAAGTTCAGATAAGCTTGCATAGCCTTTGACCAATGCTTAGCGCAGGCAATCATGCTTCTGATTCTGTGGAACTGCTGTAAACTCTGCACAGGTGTGTTCATGATGGGATTCATTTGTTTTAGGCAACAGATTCGTGCACGGTCCGGATCAGTGTCACTTTGGCCCTACAATGGTCCTGACCGTGTCTCTGAGTCGTGTGATACGTGTCGCACGACGAGAAATATACTGAATTACATGCGAGGAAGTTCAGATGATCCTGCATAGCCTTCAACCAATGGTCTGCGCAGGCAACCGTGCCTTCAATTTCATAGATCAGCTGTAAACTCTGCACAGGTGCGTTCATGATCGGACTCATTCGTTTGAGAAAACCGAACCGTGCACGGTCCGGATCAGTGTCAATTTGGTCCTCCAATGGTCCTAACCGTGTCTCTGAGTCGTGTCACAGGTGTCGCACGACGAGAAATACACTGAATCACATGCGAGGGAGTTCAGATGATCTTGCATAGCCTTCGACCAATGGTCTGCGCAGGCAACCATGCCTTCAATTTCATAGTTCAGCTGTACACTCTGCATAGGTGTGTTCATGATCGAACTCATTCGTTTGAGAAAACCGAACCGTGCACGGTACGGATCAGTGTCAATTTGGTCCTACAATAGTCCTGACCGTGTCTCTGAGTCGTGTCACACGTGTCCCACGACGAGAAATACACTGAATTACATGCGAGGGAGTTCAGATGATCTTGCATAGCCTTCGACCAATGGTCTGCGCAGGCAACCGTGCCTTCGATTCCATAGTTCAGCTGTGAACTCTGCACAGGTAAGTCCATGATGGGATTCATTTGTTCTAGGAAACAGATCCGTGCACGGTCCGGATCAGTGTCAATTTGGTCCCCCAATGGTCCTAACCGTGCCTCTGAATCGTGTCACACTTGTCCCACGACGAGGAACACATTGAATCACATGCGAGAAAGTTCAGATGATCCTGCATAGCCTCCAACCAATGGTCTGCGCAGGCAACCGTGCCTTCGATTCCATAGTTCAGCTGTAAACTCTGCACAGTTGCGTACATGATCGGACTCATTCGTTTGAGAAAACAGATCCGTGCACGGTCCGGATCAGTGTCAGTTTGGTCCTACAATAGTTCTGACCGTGTCTCTGATTCGTGTCACAGGTGTCCCACGACGAGAAATACACTGAATCACATGCGAGAAAGTTCAGATGATCCTGCATAGCCTTCAACCAATGGTCTGCGCAGGCAACCGTGCCTTCGATTTCATAGTTCAGCTGTAAACGCTGCACAGGTGTGTCCATGATGGGATTCATTCGTTTGAGAGAACAGATCCGTGCACGGCCCGGTTCAGTGTCAATTTGGTCCTACAATGATCCTAACCGACTTTCGGAGGAGCGTCACACATGTCCCATAACGGATACTACAATGGATTCCATCTGAGAAAGTTAAGACGAGCTTGCATAGCCTTCGATCAATGGTCTGCGCAGGCAACCGTGCCTTCGATTCCATACTTCAGCTGTAAAGTCTGCACAGGTGTGTCCATGATGGGATTAATTCGTTTGAGAAAGAGATCCGTGCACGGTCCGGATAAGCGTCAATTTGGTCCTACAATGATCCTAACCGAGTCTCTGAGGAGCGTCACACATGTCCCAGAACGGATACTACACTGGATTTCATGCGAGAAAGTTAAAACGAGCTTGTATAGCCTTTAACCAATCGTCTTCGACCAAACAGAGCCAAGCCAAAATCTGAACCAAAGCAGTACGTCTCATCCTTATATTTGAGTTCGGATTCAAGCTGGTAGAGAGTGATGGCCCTCACAATTCCAGTACAGGAAAAAAAGTCATGAATTGTCAAATGTTTCATCATTCGCATTAACTTGCGATCCAGTGCAATAATCACAATGGACGTAATCTCTAATCTCTGATAGACAAAACTGAAGCCGTCCGCTGGCATATTGGAGATTTGTTAGCCTATCTCGTTCTTGCTGTTTATTCCCGATCTTTCCGCGTATTGATTTGGTAGTTTTTGCAGGCTGAGAGAAATGCTGACAGAATCGGAGCCAGTCACTGAATAGATGTGCAACGTGGAATCACGCACAATCTTGACTGATCTCCTTTTCTCATGGTCTGAATAACTTCATTCTGAGAAATTGGATGAAATCGATGCTCAAGTTTGGGTATACAAATGGCACTTCTGAGCTTATTCGTCGGCCCGAGACTGCTCTTATACAATCTATGTCGTTCGGAAGATCATACCATAAACTTGGAAACGTCCTGTGATGACAGTCGATCCGTGATCAGGTTCTTTCATGAACGACAAGATCACTTTTGAGCCGAACAAGGCCATATCAATGCTCCGGTCTGGGTATACGGACCGCGGGATCGAGCTCTTCCAATGGCACGCAACCAATCTCATTAAACCTGAGTAATTTGTCAGTTTTAACAAATAAGCCAGAATCAATGCTCGGGATTGAGCGTACAAGGGGTGCATTTGAGCTTCTTCTCGGCCCAAAACTGCTCTTGTCATATCTTTGTCGATGGTGAAATCACGAAACGTTCTCCAATAACAGCTCAATCATGATCAGGTTTTTTCATAAACGGCAAGATCACTTTTGAGCCGAACAAGGCCATATCGATGCTCCGGTCTGGGTACACGAACTGCGGATTCGAGAACTTTTATTGGCACGCAATCAATCTTATTACACAATCGATGCTCGGAATTGGGTATACTAACGGTGCGTTTGAGCTTATTCGTCAGTCCAAGACTGCTCTTATACGATCTGTGTCGTTTGTGAGATCATGCCATGAGCATAGAAACTTTCTCATACAATATTTTGACCAGGATCTCGTTTCCTAATGGTCTGAATAACTCTGTTCAACAAATGAGCCAAAATCGATGCTCGAGTTTGGGTACACAAACGGCACATTTGGGCTTTCTCTCCGTCCGAGCTTGCTCTTATAATATCTGTGTCGATTGAGTAACCATAACATAAGCATAGTTGTTGCATAAATTATTCTTCTTGATACACCAGCAAGAATCTCGACGCGAGATTCTGTTCGCGCAAGCTGCTCATTCGTAATCGGAATCGTTTGATGCTAAGTGTACGTAGGTTGCATGAATTATTCTGCTCATTCTGGTACCACGAAAAAGTTTCTAACTTTGTTCAAAAATTTTTTCCTATGCCACCAGAAGAAAGATTCGATCCTCCATCACGCAATTAGGCAAATCCACTGATGATAGAATCGAAACGGGACACCGCCAGAAATAGCAAAACATGCCTACGGGACATCGTTAGCATCTCAGTGTGACTCACAAACACAACCCGCACTGCACAACCACACAACGACTGATTGCATCAACAGCATTTATCAAGCGCAATACCAAACAGTGCACACAATCGCTCACATCTCCATCAGCACCAGCCAAAATTCATTCCGTCAGTAAAACCGAGTCCAGGCATGAAGTGCAAACGATGATGCGTATGATTGCCATCCTGCTAACATCAACCATTACCACGTGGCGCTGATGAAAATGAAAAAAAAAAACGGCCTCCGATGGTGACATCAGTGTTTATGTTCTGGTGACGATCGGTGACATCAATATTTATGTTTTGGTGACACTAAATAAACCCAAAATCACGTTCGAAAACGCTAATTTTCAATCGGCTGTTAAAAAAGATACTAGGGATGGAAAATTATGGGGCAAACGGGATCCGATTCAGAAATAAGAATACCTCAACCCTGTGAAAGGAAATCCACTACTTTTGAAACACCCTGTATAATACAGAGATTATCCATCAAACCCTATCGACGGGGTGAATGTGTCCACCTATGCCTCGCCTGCGTCCACAATGTTTATTACGATTTTTGAAAAACCACGGGGTCAAAATCAAAATCTGACAACGGGATCTTGTAGCTGAGCTCGAGATTCAAATCTTCACTGTCCATCCATTATGTTTCGGTATGAATGAGACAAAGGATATCATAGTGGAAGGTCAGAAGTGGTCCACATTCACTCCGGTTAACGGTACTCCATGACCACGGTCGAAAACAGACGTTTCTGTTTGGAAAAGAGACAGGAACTTTGAATAACTGAGAAATTCACTCTTGAGGCCAAAATGAAATTGACCATCCGACGTTTCTTTTAGTTCAAAGAGGCATGTGTACCGGGGTTTCTCGCGATCTCTAATAGTTTTCGAAACGAAGAGGGAGAGGGTTTGATGGATAATCTCTGTATTATACAGGGTGTTTCAAAAGTAGTGGATTTCCTTTCACAGGGTTGAGGTATTCTTATTTCTGAATCGGATCCCGTTTGCCCCATAATTTTCCATCCCTGGTATCTTTTAAACAGCCGATTGAAAATTAGCGTTTTCGAACGTGATTTTGGGTTTATTTAGTGTCACCAAAACATAAATATTGATGTCACCGATCGTCACCAGAACATAAACACTGATGTCACCATCGGAGGCCGTTTTTTTTTTTCATTTTCATCAGCGCCACGTGGTAATGGTTGATGTTAGCAGGATGGCAATCATGCGCATCATCGTTTGCACTTCATGCCTGGACTCGGTTTTACTGACGGAATGAATTTTGGCTGGTGCTGATGGAGATGTGAGCGATTGTGTGCACTGTTTGGTATTCATTCAGGCATGGGTGGACACATTCACCCTATCGACGGGGTGAATGTGTCCACCCATGCCTCGCCTGCGTCTGAGCGCACGGCTCGTACATGGAGGTGTCTCTAATAGGCTTTTTTGTACATGCTACCCTAGTTAAGAAAGATGACTTATGAGAAATAATTCAAGGGTATCGAATACTAAGAATAACTCATTTGCGAAATGATCCCACTGAAATCACTTACTGAAATTATCCACAAGAAATTCGGGAGACTTTTCTCTCTATTAACTGTAGATCCGGAAACTGATTAAATACTGCGAGTGTTCAAGAAACTTCATACGGCATCGTCTGCAAGAACTATGTAGAAGTAATTTACGGGATCATCTCAGTTGATATGTAATTAGCCACAAAACAAAAATTCGGGATCAGAAGCCGTTTCTACGTGGAAAAAGCGATCCAAAATTTGGTGAACTAATTCGAATTTCATTGGTTTGAGGGATCAAAGTTTATTGGTTTGGGAATCAACAGCAGTGAATCTAGAGTGAATATGAAAACATCATTTATTCAACAGGAGAAAATGTCACAAAATTCAAACTGGAAGTCCTGAGACGATCGTTGGAGTCAATCGAACCCCAACACAAAGGGATAAATATTTCGAAATACTCTCGGTATCGAATTGAAATCATGTAAGTGAACATCATAACGAAAAGTAACAACATTTTACAAAATACCAAGTAGAGATCAACGGGACTCCTCAGGGTCAATTGATTTCCAAAAAAAATTGTTTACAATTTGGAGCTACAAAGGTCAGCTTCCATTAGTTTCGAGCATCTTTTCATCTCACCTAAATTGTACCAAATCCAAACAAGTCCATGGGGAACCGTTGTGATTTTCCACGCTTCCCGAGAATTTGAGATCAATATTAGCTGTTCCAGAGAAGAATCGAGCTGACCCACGTGCAACCTTGAGATTGATCTCCGGAGGAAAAAAACCAATGACATAATTGAACGTTCTCTTCGATTTGAGTGAAGGCATATTTTGGAGCTTTTCGTGATTCCCAACCATTCTTAAGAAGCCGGGAGAAGGGTAGGCGCTTACACAGTCCATCGTCACCTTGTACTCGAAACTCAATAGTGATTCAATGAGTGTCACTGAAGCCTATCTTTCGGATTGGGATCTAAAATTACAGTACGTCCTGTTTACACAGTGATGCGATCATACATCCGGAGCTCTCCTGGATCTTAATGATATTCACATCTACCATATCAGACTCCAGAGCAAATTCTGAAGACTAGCTTGAAAATCATATGTGCTCCTGTTCCGCACTATCATTTCACTCGACTGCTTTTTCAATAATTTTGATTACTTAGCTGGCATTTGAAGTCATCTCAGTTCGTTAGAAGTTACCAAAACCAATCGATCACACGGGGATGTACAAAAATCAGAATGACTCTGCCTGATGTCGACATGAGAGCGCAGCTGAAGGGTCGTTGGATCTACAGCCGTGCACAAAATTTCGAGATGTCTTAGTTTCTCTTCGTCCACAACATAATACGAATCTTTCCTCAAAATGTTCTGCTCTAATCGAGCTAGTATTTGACTTGATTTGCTCGATGAAAATGAGGCATGCCATTTTTGTCCAACATTGTCTGTTTTAGATTCAATGATGTTTGAAGGATAAGTTCAATGCTGTTGCACTAACAGACATCGTGAGATAAACCGACTCATCACTCCTCCAGTTTTCACAGAACTCAATTCCCACTCTAGCTCAATTCCCGAAAATTTGTGATAAAGAGTTCTGAATGCTCTCCATAGTAATAGTTGGTACTGAAATTGCAAAAATTCGATTCTTCACCCCGTATTACCATCCACTATGTTGAACTCTATCCTGGCAGATTCGATGCATTCCTCGCACAATTTTCCACTATGATCGAAATTTGTACTCATTGCCACTTCACTCGGCGAGAATTCCCAATGAACAGTGATGTTATCATCTCTGCTGCAAGGCAGTTTCATATTCTTCTTCGACTACCCATTCTCATCAAGAAAATGTATGCAAGTGTTGAAGTAGATCCCCACAGTGTTGCATTCGCGGATAACACAATGGTGGAGCTTTTATAAGTTTTCGCGCACTGACTTTGCCGCTATCGCTTTTTTGAGGCCGCGCCGCTATAGCTCTACTATTGGGACTAACAAGTTGATTCAGTGAATGACAATATTGCGATACCCCATGAGTGACTATACTGCAAGCGAACGATTTCATATAAACAATCCTCTTTTTGCATAGGTCGAATAACGTGAGATGAATTCGTCTTAATGGATGAATATAGGTAATGGTAGGGATTTTTCCATCTTTCAGCTAAATAGCCACATTTGTTTTACATAGCTTGATGAACAGGTTCATCTTCCAATAACTTCAATCTTACACAACGTATTAATGTGCTTTTGGTGAGTGAAATTTTGAAGAAACTGGGTCATCTCTTTAAAACGAACTAATTTGTCTCAAAGAGAGGACTCAGCTCCCTGAATAGTACGAACACTTACATAAGATGGGCGAAATCTTCACCCCGTGGAGTTCGTGTTAACCAGGGATGGCTGTGAAATGAACTCATGAGAAGAGCATCAGTATCACCTTCTACTCTCTATCAAAAACAGCCCAAAACGACTCAGAGAACGACTCTGGCTCTGGAATTGATAGTGTACGATGACAGCATTAACTATCAGCTCAGATTTGCTATCTTCCATCTCTCAATCAACCCAATCTGTCAAAACAACATTCTTATCAATCCAATTCAACCCATAGCCCACCACTGAGCCTCCTCCCAGGGTCCAAAATTTCTCCGTCAAAGCCCAACACTCGTGAGACAATATAACAAATGACTAGCTCGAATCGAATTTACACATACCTAGTAGGAGATCCCTCCAGTGATTGAGAATTCGAATCTCCAGGTAAAAGTCAACACACAAGAAGAACCCAGTCAGCTTTGAACAGACTCCCTCATATTGTTATGTAGAGTCTCTTACTTCGAAATAGAAGAATCAGAGACACAAGAGGATGAGATAGAGTAAAAAAGCTGAGCGAAGGCATCATTCTTAAGGGCTGAGTACACAGTAGCAGACTCTTGCTTTTCATCTCATACAATGCGATATAATCACGTGGCATGACTACACACTATCTGATCAGCGTATTCGCTCGCACACCTTCTGAGCGTTATAGGAATCACCCACGGAGGCCACATTTGAATGCTCAGCTCATTATTCACTGCTCTTGATATTACTTCAATTCAATCAGTGTCTCACTGATATTTGAGACACTGCATCAGCTTCATGGCACTGCATCTCTCATCCAAGAATAACACGAGACCAGATGGCTTCAGCGAAAATGAGAGCCTACCAGATCTACACTTGAGTATAAAGTGTGCTATATCGTGGCTTTGAGATGATCGAGCTTTTTTATGTATTTGTAGAAGTGAGATGAGAGTAGTGTGTGGTAGAGCTAGAGGAGTGATGGATAATTTGACCTGTCTCAGGAATGCCACCGTTCGAGAATATGAGCATCATCGACGTTATTGGTTTCGTATCGTGCTGATGAATGCTTGAGCAGATCTGTGAGTGCTGCAGAAATGTCACCGTCATGATGCGTTGAGATAATGTGCTGAGTTTGGACGAAATGTGGCTTCTGTGGAGAGTGCAAAATTATTCCAGCGCTCAATATACCCGGTCGCACTGTGGATCATCAATTTTCGATTGCCATTAATATATCTGAATGTTACTGAGGGATGATTGGTTTCTGGTATGAATCAATCATTGCGAAAGTTCATCACTACTTCTTATTGAAACTATGGATGGGATAGTTGTGGGAGCGAGACTAGCTATTGACTCCAAAGTGCGTTGAGATGGCTTTTCCTCGAAAAAAACCCCAAGATTACCCATTTAATCCATGAGAGTTGAGCGATTTCAACAGAATAATGGAATACTAGCGTTATTACCTTACTCGATATTGCTCGTATAGCTTGTGAGTGTTATTGATGAGTCAAAGCTCTCTGTAATATTTTTTTGATTCGATAGAAAGGATTGTAAAATAAAGTTTGCTGATCAATTTTAGATAAAAAATGGAAGTTCCTCATGGAGTTCACAAGATTATTCCGTGTTAGATTATACGTGATGATGAATATTTCAGTTATAAAAATTGATATTCACATCGGAGTCTCGACCAATTAAGAGATTTTTTTGATGAATAGTCAATAGGTTGAAAAAATTTCGAATGATGCGACGAATTTGAGATACATCGCAGCACATTCAGAAGCACACACTTCACGTTATGCACGACGCACAGCGCACAACTCATGACACACATCTATCAGTCAATTGTGCGATCAGTCAATCAATCACTTGGTCAGTCAGTCCAACCCATAGCCCACATGACCCCGTTATATAGAATCAGACGGGATCGGACCAGACCAAACTAGATCAAACTAGACCGAACATAACCAAGCTAGACCATAGTAAGCCGTGCTATTGTCTAAGCAGACCTTACTAGCACTGAATGAGACTGAACCAGACCTAATTACACCAAACTAGACCGAATGAGATTGGATCAGACCGAGAGAAACCAAACTAGAACGAAAGAGACATAACTAGTCCGAATTTTTCCGAATTCGACCAAATTAGACCAAATAACACATAGTTACATTGTCTTAGACATGATTACATCAAACTACGCCGAACTAGACCGAATTAGGTCTAAACTATTTTAAGAGCTGGGCCGGACTGGACTCAACAAGGTAGTATAATTTTCGCACAATACAAGTACGATGATCCTTGTACCGTACTAGTATGATGATTCTAGCATGGCACTGGTGCGACGATTCTCGCACGGTACGATAATTAGTGCGATACCAGTACAATAATTCTCGTATCGTACTCGTACAACAGTTCTCACCCAGAACTCGTACGATGATTCTTGTATGGTACTTGTACCATGGTTTTCGCGCCGTACTGGTAAATGTTTCTTGCGTGGCTCTTCTACGATGATTCCCGTACGGTAGTAGTCCGAGGGTCCTCGCACGGTTCTGATACGATGGTTCTCGCAAGGTCCTAGTACCATGATTCTCGCACTATACTAGTGCGATGTGATTCTTGCGCAGTTCTTGTACGATGATTCCCGTACGGTGGTAGTTCGAGGGTTCTTGCACGGTTCTAGTAGGACGGTTCTCACTCAGTACTAGTACGATGATTCTTGCGCGGTTGTTGTACGATGATTCCCGTACGCTAGTAGTCCGTGGGTTCTCGCACGGTTATAGTACGATGGCTCTCACACAGTACTAGTACGATGATTCCCGTATGGTAGTAGGGGAGAGCGGGGTATGGTGGGCAGCTCGAAAATTTGGGCACCCCAGTTATAAAATACAAAAAAATATTTAAAAATGCGAATGTTCATGAGTTCGCATCAGTGTATGACCTAATTTTTCCCTGGGGAGTTACAAAAAATTTCAATATGTTTTGACCCTTCAAAATTGTATGTCAAAATTCGAGGTAAAATATCGCGTGTCACACCTGTATGCACTCTACCGTTCGTGCGCCAATTTGATCGAAAATACTTGGCTCCTCATCTCTCATCGGTAGCTTTGTTCGTTAGCTTTAATATCCAATTTGAATCGAAGTGATCCGATGAGTAGTTTTTGAGCAATAATGGTAATACGAAGGTGAGTGGAACGGGGTATGATGGACACAAAAAGCGGGGCGCGTTGGCCAGTTCCAACATACAGCCACAGCACATGAGCCGCGTGGCGCCACCCAACCTAACCTAACCTCCGCGGCGCCTCGTGTTGTTGATATTCTGCTCTCGCTGCACCACGGATGTGATTGTTTATCGATATTATTGATAATTTTACCTCGATGTGAGTGAAAAGTGAGTGCTATCAATGCCGTGGGTGGTGGATTAGAAGCTGTATCACATAATATGACCATGGTGCACCAGATTCGTGCCATGCATCTAGAATACATAATAAACTCGTGTGTGCGAGCGAGTGAGATCCGAGCTGTGCCATCTTTTTGTTGAATTATCGAGTTTTACCATCATTTCACGGCATGACATGGACCTGAGGCATCAGATTAGGTAGGAAAATGTTCAAATATGCGAATGACAACAATTCTGTATGTGTAGTGTTATTGTTATACTTAAAAATCGTGAGTGTCCATCATACCCTACACGACTGTCCGCTATACCCCGCGATTACCCATCGTGCCCCAATGATTAAGGTTTAGAAAATAGCATTTCTATGAAAATGTGCGAGTGAAAAAATTTAAAAAAAAAATATCCCATCATTCCTGAGATGTTTCTTTGTCGAATGACCACTCGCAGATCCGATTATAGTAAAAATCGTAGTTGCCAAACGGGTTTTAATTAGCTATGCCCGACATACCCCGCTCTCCTTAGTCCGAGGGTTCTCGCACGGTTCTGGTACGATGGTTCTCGCAAGGTTCTAGTATCATGATTCTCGCACTATACTAGTGCGATGATTCTTGCGCAGTTCTCGTAAGATAATTCCCGTACGCTAATAGTCCGTGGGTTCTCACACGGTTCTAGTACGATGGCTCTCACACAGTACTAGTACAATGATTCTTGCGCGGTTGTTGTACGATGATTCCCGTACAGTAGTAGTCCGAGGGTTCTCGCACGATTCTAGTAGGACGGTTCTCACTCAGTACTAGTAAGATGATTTTTGTGCGATTCTTGTGCGAAGATTCCCGTACGATACTAGCCCGATGATACTCTTGTGCCACTAGTGCGGTGATTCTCGTACGGCCCTAGTCGGATAATTTTTGCATGGTACTAGTGCGATGATTTTAATATCGTATTAGTACGGGCTAGGAACCGTGAAAATGTGGACTCCGGACAATGCTCACCGAAGTCAAGTGCTCGAATCACTGAACCACGACTACCTATTCCTTCGGACTACTTATCAATTCAGCTTTCCTTGGACATCTTCAGAGATAGAACCCAGAGATTCCCGGATTGCACTTATTCGAGCTCGACGCGTGGTACTGTACATCACATTGTGAGCCAGAGTAAATGTCGTCTCCCCAGCCCATTAAGTTGCGATACAGAGTTAGGCCAAACCGTACCAAACGCCTCATCTGACTCGATCCCACCTTGATTTCTCGCCTAAAGGCACGCAATCGTCACACCTCAAATATTTCGCCCTCGGTGCAATAATACCATCTCCTCATTCGTAATAATAACGACAAAATGATAATAACACAATTTTCATGCCTCGAAATGACATAGCAAGTGCATCATTCTGCAATACTCGAAGAATCATGCTCTCCATCACCTTACAGTCGGCCTTCGTATCGAGCGCATCGAAAGCGTAATGATAGAGGGTCTTTTCGCGCGCAAATGACAGCATCGAAGGCATCAAGTCCGCAAAAGACCATCAGATTGGTATACTATACGTATACACATCCCAGAATTGAGCTTCGCATGCGCTCAGCTCTCATTATCCACAGTGCGGCAACTGAAAATCGTCCTTCGCTATATGTACCATCCAGAAGCTGATAATCTACCTACCAAGAGTGAATCAAATCTTCTCTCTTTCTCTGGTATAATTTCAAATTGGTAATCACGCGATGGCGCCAGTAGAAACCGTCGGCAATCTTTAGTAGTCTTGTTGCTCGACTGTGAGATTTAACCAATGTATATATATCTGAAAGTAAGAGGATACTCCATCTGTATGGGGTTGTATGAGGCTCTGTTGATGATGATTGTGTGCGGAACGAAACGAAATGGTAGCCCCTGTATATACTACAACTCTTTGTGACTGACCGACTCGTGCGCATCCAGAGCTACCGAGATACGCGCTAAATTATCCCAAGCGATAGCCACGTTGTGTATGTAACCTTTGGTGATGGAAGGTAGAGATGTATGCTGGGAATGCCTATACCTTCACTTGTGGATACAATCATCTCGAGCTTTTTTTTGCTTTCACGAGGGGGAACCATCTTTGCTTTATTTCTTCGCGCGACTACGGCGGTGCGAACAGCCAGGTGCGAACGTTTTCCAGGTTTGTTGCTTGTTTTTCCTCGAGATGGCGATGCAACAGAAATTGAAGTCTGTACGCCAATCATCTGCAGCCCAAAGCCCTTTGCTGGATTGTCACTTTTTTCCTATGACTTTTTTACATCTTTGTTCTTGCCGACAAGAGGACAGGTCGGGATCGAAACCAAACAGCTACTTCTTTGATGTTCATAAAATCAAATTGGATATGTATATTCAGTATAGGTTGTGCGTTATTTCCCAACTTTCAATTTTCCACGATACCATCGTGAATTTTCGATCTTTGATATGGAAAAATGAGAAAAAACTTTTGCCGCGCCCTGTGCGACGTATCCTGCTTTGCCGCTCGAACATCATTTTAACATTGAAAACTCTATATTGAAATTTTCGCCCTCCCCATCCTCCGTACCTCTAAGATCGCTGTGATTTCTCATGTCCCCTCTTGGATCATGAAAAATATCAAAATACACTATTTCGACGTGAAATTTCACGGGAAACACAATAAAATTATCAGTTTTGAGTTTCAGAGTGGCTCCGGTGTGAAAACGAGATCGTATGCGAAATTTACTTGGCTGGCAACGAATTTGTGTGAGGAATATTACTCAACCCATTGAGTTCCGAGTTGGTGAAATTTTTCCATCTTCTTTCAGGTTCCTGAAATGCAATCCAAACACAGTAATACCAAGGGAAAAGCACTCTCCTAGTATTTTCGAGGATGCTCAACCACGATGTCGTTGGTTGAAAGTGTTCGAATATTGTTTTTCATTGTTAATGAAACAAATTAAAATAAGATGTGCGATTTGATAAAAAAAAAATTTCTCAAAACGATGGAAATATCCCATGAATGGCTTCAATGTGTCTCAAAAACTTAATCAGGGGTGATCACGACTCTCAAATTTCAAGATGAAATGTGATTCATATATGTGTCCACAATTCTCCAAAACAGAATGGCGTCCAGGATAGAACGCCTTTTCCCATAATTTTCTCACATCTACATTAGGACTACAGTCGAGTGGATGATGGACAAAATTGCTGCAGTCCGAATGCCTCGCCCGATTGGAAATAAAGTTCAAGCCTTGATCCAATTTTGATAAAGAACTTGAAGTCTGGATCAAGGTTGGATCAAGTAAAGTAACGGGTATTGGATCCAGTTTGATCTTTTTACTTGAACTTTCTGGGGAATTATCGGGGCACTAAAATCCCGGAGAACAACCATAACCTTCCATCTTAGTTCGAGCATCGAGACGGATGGATCTAATAATACTCAGAGATTGTTACTTATTGTTCAAATCCCATATGTTATAGTAGATTTCAAACCTGATGAAAAAAATTGCGACAGACATTTTCAATTTTATTCGGGAAGATAAGCAGGACGAATAATTGCTAAGATTCTCGCGTCAGGTGGATTTAACTCGAAAGTTTTGAATTCTCGTTTTTCACAAGAATATGAGTTCCCAGGATATATTTTTCGCTATTGGCAAATTTTTATCTATCTCAAATCGAGTAATTTATACGTGAAATTTCCTCATGAAGAGTTTATTACATTCTCATGAACCAAGAGATCTTCAAAACTGATTCAAAGTAATACCTCCTTATGACTCAAATTTTGACCCACTGTTATCTTCACTCGAATCTTTTTCAAATTCAAAAGTAGCCTTCAAATTATCAGGAGGACTTGAAATTCTCATCAGCAGAGTATTGTAGTAGTTGACTAACCTGCTCAACTACAACAATACTTAGTATACGATAAATGTCAAATTTTGGAGAGCGCTCGATTTGAACATATGGTGCCATCCATTGAGTTGTACTTGTTATAATGTAACTTTTTCTATCAAAAGAGCAACATAAATTATTATATCATCTCCAAGTAGATAATGAAAGAAGATGATGAATAATATTGCTCTTCAACCAAGAAAAGTTTCATTGTACCACTACATTTTAATGAAATATTATCATATATCTCTAGCGCTCTCCAAAATTGGACTCTTCGTGTGAATGGGTTGTTATAAATCTATAGAATTGGAGTCTTATGTTATAAGGAATTCTGAATATTCTTATACTCTATTGTCTGTATATTTCTCTCATCCTTTTAGCTCTCTAATTTCTATGAGAATATCAAAAGAACTAGACATTTTATAAAGAAAACATAGCAATGATTCTCTCATATCACTGTCTAGCCCTCCTGATCGATACCTTTATTTTTTAATACACTCATCTTTGTTCTATACATGGATTCCAAAAAGTACTAAAAATTGGATATTTTTGGTAAAGAACACATCAGCTATTGTCTTGATAGCAACATACCAGAGTTTGGTTTAGCAGAGCACCATAGCTATCGCATGGTGACATTCTATCAAGATGTAGTTGTGACAACTTCGTCTGAATGAAGAGTAAGATACACTAACATTTATAAACTATCATCTCCTCAAAGATATATTATAATATTTGATGGTGTTCTTGGATCATAAAAAGCCACATACTATTGGTGCAAATATATCTTGATGGGATGTCATCATGCTTTAGCCTGAGCGCTCTCCCCAACTGGACTCTCGCATACTATTTGTCATCAATCTAAGAAATTGTAAAATATTCCCTCAACAATTTGTAGTTCTATTTGATATTTCCATTCATCTACATTCTTTCAACTTCCCTCTATGGTTTCACAAAAATTTGTCTTCTTTGAGCACTCATTGTGAAGATCAAAAAACAAGAATCTAGTCATCTAACCTCTAATCGAATATAGAAAGATATAAAAAAAATTCTCATTTGATCAGCACATTTATTAACATGAACAGAAATATTGTTAAGATGATCATCATTGACTTCCTATCAAGGAAATGACTAGCCTGAAAAAGGTGAGGAAAGTCATTCAACTATGCAAGTAAACTGAGTCACGACCATCACATACACTGTTCATGAACTTGAGATTGGTGATTGTATTCAACAGAATTGAGAGAGAAGAATAAGAACAATATTAGTAACTTAAAGCTATGAGCATCACCATTCACCGCCCGCATAAGTTCAGTGCAGACGAAAAATAAAGTTCAAGTAAAAAGTTCAAACTGGATCCAATCCCCGTTACCTTTCTTGATTCAGATTGGATAAAAAACTGGATCAAGATTGGATAGTTCGGTCAAGTTGCTTGAACTAATTTCCAATCGGGCGGTGGCGACGAATCAGACAGATGCGTTCCCCTCAAACTTTGCCACAGACCCTCGCCCAATTAGGACGGTACTACCAACACTTCTAATTTTCATCCTATTGATTACATCATGTAGGGTACACACAAAGATGATGAGAGAATGTAGATATGTGTATCCTCTGTGGAAATTTTGCGATATAACACCAAAATTCAAAGATGCCATTACATATGTAGGTACAGTTACGTGGTATTTACAACAGTTGCACTCTTTTGGACGCTATTTTGCTTCAGAGAACCGAAGTAGTTTGTCATGTGTTTTCTCCGTTTTGAAAATTTTTTCACAAAAAACGGCTTCGTTTCTATCCTTTCATATTAATCAACAATGGAAAACAACATTTGAATAATTTTTAACCAACGCCATCGTGTAAAGTATCCTCGAAAATGAGTGAATTTTCCTTGGTATCACTTGATGTTTGTTTTGCATTTCAGGAGCCCGAGGGAAGATGGAAGATTTTACCAACTTGAAACTCAATGGATAAAGAACTCATCGATTCAACTGCTTTGAGTTGCAACCACGGATGTAACGATGTATGAGTTAGTCTGAGATTTTCAGGAACAGCACTGTCATATTCTAAAAGCCGTTATCATAAATTGATGATTTTTGGTGGAATTCCAACGAGTTTATTTCGGTCAGAAACCCAGGCATATGATGCTTGAATAGTTCTTCCATGAAATGATCACTCATTGAGGCAAGTTCTAATTCAACTATGCAATTGTTTCGGAGATTTTGGTTCATGCTATCGTGTATCAGAGCTGTCTAATTGGAAACTTGGGAGATAGCACATGAGTTTGTTTTAAGATACTTCTGCAACGGATCAAAGAATTCCGATGATAGATTTGTGACTTATTTGATCGAGTCTCATATTAATAGTTCATCATACTTTATATTTGTGATTTTTCTCCCGCGAAATTAAACATTCCTTCAACTTTGAACCTTCCCAAGCGAGTAAACACTTCATCAAAATTTTTATGGATCCAAAAAACAGATAAGACGATAAAACACATAAATTTGGCTCGAATTTGTTTGCGAGCGCCGCATTCTCACTTATCAGTCAATCCAGATATATACAAACATATAAGATGATTCGAGCAGAATCTTCTTATATTTTCAATCGATGAGGTTGATTTCCTGAAGGTGAAGACTAAAAACAGAATCAAATACTTTGTTTCCCACCAAACATGAAATTTATACTGTTGTGTCTCATTATCGTTGTCATCTGCGTGGCTCATACATCTGGTTCCGGTAAGTGGAGACGAATTCATAAAAGCAGGTTGTTGGTACCAAATTTTCATGAAAGCAGAACATGATTATACTTCTGGTGGCGATCTCATTATCGACATTGCAAATAATAGCTCCGTGCGTTCAATCTACTTGGTCAGTGGAGAATTATTCAGAATGATCGACCAATCTTCTTTTATATAGAGAAACTTAGAAAATATGCATTATTGGCACACTTTTATTTTCAGATATCGACCCTGTTTGTGATTCAACATGTCACGAAGGCACTGGATGTGTCTGTATGGTTGGAGAATGTGTGTGCCCACCTTTTCAAAAAGCTTCAAAATCATGATGTAACTTGATGTTCAGTTGAATCGTGAATAAAAGCATGCCTGGCCGTAAAATATATGTCTGAATTTAAATTGCGTCATACAGTGGATTTTCAGAATTCGAGTACGATGAGGAATTCAATCTCCATTTCTATTCCTTTCAGTGAATTGGGGTGGTGTAACTGTTGATGTTATCCTCAGAGTCATATACTGATGTGAGGCGTGATGAAAATCATTTCGATTATCTTGTTTCCACAATTCTGCAAACTGTGACACATGTATGCATTGAGATTCCAAGAATGTAAAAAGGCTGTTTCGTAGAGAAAACTTTTCCGAAACAGAATTTTCACCGAGTTCGTGGGGTTAGTATCATTTTATCAAAAACTGAGATTGATCTTATAACTCATCATTGCTAGACCTGTCACTTATTAAAGTCGTCATCGCTCACCTTCGGCTGCGTTTCTCAAAAATTGACACTGTTTCTCGGATCATGTGTGTTTCAATATCAATCTGAAAAAAACAAGAATTCCTCTGAAAGTAATCTGATGTGGAGGATCTTGGAAAAAATTGAATTCTTTTTCATATGTACTATGAGAATGAATGAATTTTGCACCATGATAGTTATATGATAATGAATCCATTGACGCAAAAGTTTCACGGAACAGTCCAGTAAAATCCATGACGACTGCAAGTGCACGGATCCCTTGAATAATGATTGATTGTTGGATAAACTGAAGATGTTTCCATTCAGTAATTTTGATAATCATGCTTTACTCATTTCTCGAGTTTGGCTTCATTGTAATGCTTCCTTAAGTGTACAGAGGAGTGCTTGAGATATCTGAAGTTATAATTAGCAACTCTTCATTAATGACAACTTCATTGTCGCAAAACTTCAGGAAAATCATCAGGGCTTTATCACACTTTTCCCAATCTTGGTTTGAGTATCATACTCTAGTTGAAACGATCATTTTTGACAATTGTTAGGGTACTGTAATTTGATGTTGGTAGCCAAATTTAATAGACATTCCTTTGATGATATGTCTATTATTTCAGTATGCAAATAATCAATTCTAAAATGTGTTCTGAGAATAACGAAAGATAGATCGGATGGTTTATTCACTCGTTCGGTCCAAATGATAACTCCTGCTGTAAGTGTAATAGTTTGACCAAATCGTGAGTGGTCAAATGAACAAAATTACAAGGTTGCCTGATAGCATTCCCTTTCTCTTGTGTACACCTCTCCCATCCTCCTCATTCATCGAAGAAAGAGGCACGATAGATGACCATCGCGCAACGTTCACTACTATCTTTGGGACACTCTTACCTGGTTTACCCTTTTCTGATTTCTCATACTGTGGAGCTCTGGCCACCGTCCTCATCAACAATTGGAATCCGAATACAATATCTACTCCGCATTTTTTTTTCCGATGCTACAGAACGATTATGCCATCCTCATAGAACCATGTATGTCTGTGGTCACCTCTCGAGTCCAAGAATGCAGCATTGAAGTCATTAGTAGGCTCAAGAGTTAAGAAAAAAAAATCGTACATAGCCACCTTTTCAATTTTCCATTATGGAAAGAGGTAGATTCAGACGTGGAACGAAGAAACGTGCCCAGAAAGAAAATGAGAATAGAACAAAGCATTAATTGCTGAATTTCGAAGAGAGCTTTCATCCATTGTGTCGAATGCTTTCAGGGCAAAAAAGTGGACGGGGCTGGGTCAATGAGCAAGACCAAATGGCACTTGTCGTGGGTACCTAACCTCCCTTCGGCTATACAGAGGTAGTTCAGAAGGAAGTAAAGAAACAGATAGGACATGATATGGTGAGGGCAGATGCTGGATGTTTTGTAATTGGTAGTCCTCCTCGCGGCATCCAAGCATCCCTTGCGAATGTCGATGCCGGTGTTTGCATTTCGTTATATTCAATTGGTGAAAGCGCAGACTGGACATGGAACAGAACAATGGCATCAAAAAGTTTGTTTGCTCGCCAGTATAGCTGATTGGCAGCAACTCCGAGTCTCCGAGGAAATCTTGACTTTTGTCGGATCTAGTTTTTTTTGTCGCCTCTTTCGATAGTGTTGCCGATTTTGAATGACCTCTTCGACGGCTTCTGATGGATAATGCCAGCTGAATAATTGTGGCATGGTTGAGGAATTCCAGCGACGATATATTCTTACGGTTCTCTCAGTATGTGAGTTTTTCTATTGAGGAGTCTCGTTTAACGTTGAAGGAGGAACAGTTAGAGGCCCACGTACCTCGAATTATAGTGTGAATTGATAATTGTGAAGTCTACAGCTCAGCTTTGAATGGAGAAAAACCTGATGATGAAACTCGAGGAACCATGACAAGATTGTTATTCTTGTCCAGGAGGATGCACCGAGTTTTTACCCAACTTGAGTATTCTATTGCATAACTCCTCAAGTGAGCTGAGAACCCTGGCAGAGATGTTTATGGAGTGAAATTTTGTTGACTCGAACCACCGTGATCCACGAAAAATACTTCGAGTTAGCGGAAATTCGAGTTAATTGAATAGGCTCCAGAATGAATTCGAGTTAGAGAAGTTTTGTCCAGAAAAAAGTTATAACTTCCCATCGGAAGTAGCTGACTAATCATCACCATCGAGATTCGCCATAGAACAGAACCAGATCCAAATCAATTCTTCAGAAAAAACCGTCATTTTCGAGGGAAACAATTCTCCTCTGAATCAAGTTTTGAGTTATTTACTGATGAACAGTGTCTTCAATCATAATGATTGCTCAGTTCACATCATTAAGGTAGTTGTCCTGTAAAATCAATCGACGACAGAATTTTTTGTAACTCGGTGAGATTTTAGTTCAATTATTAATGAGTATCCGTGCAAAATGATTCAATTTTGGGACGTGATAGGCTACTTTTAAGTTTGTTGATCCGTCAATAATCTCATTCAAGCGTTCTCTTCGCGAATGAATAAGATCGCTCGCTTTGTTTTCGGGACTCTACCAAAATCTGAGAGTTTCTTTTCATTTAATTCATCTATTCGGTTATTTTCCCTCGCAATAGCTCGAAATTGGAATGTTCCTACAAAATTCCCAAAAAATGTTCCTTGGTCAAATTGAAAATATCTCACTTCATTCGCTGCAGTTTCCCACGGTCTCTGATTTTTCGTCGCTCCATTTTTGAGAACTTTTAACTATATTTACTGAAGTTCTGCAAAAAATTTCATTTTTCCGGGAAATTTTCCAAGACCAGGTTAATGTATTGAAGTGCGCGGAGCGCTTTGCTGTTTCAGCAAGAAAAATTTGCCGAAAACTCACTTTGGGAGATGCTTTCCGCTAAATCCGGCACGCGATCAAGTGCTATATCCTCAAAAAACATTGCACAGATATTGGGGGGTTGTTGTTTCGCGTACGTTCAACCGTATACTTCAACTTAGATCCTTCAACATACTTGGTGTTATGCCAAATTTGTGACGGAAAAGAGAAACCACATTCGACTCAATGTTCACTCAGACTTCTAGATTGATTTGATTATATAATCTTTGAAACTTGACCACCTAAAGATAATGAATGATATTTAAAATTCTTGACAGGAGAGATTACATGGGATGCAATACGCTCTTGAATTACTGAACGAAATCACTTTGATATTTTCTAGGATCATACTACCAAACAGATCTATAGATTCGTCTCGCAGAAGGAAATTCATCCTAAGATTGTGATGTAAATAGGTAATGGCTTCAAGTCACATGGATATTCTATACTTCATAATTAAGTTGGGTATCGAGATTTGAGAAGTCCCGATCAAGATTGCACTTCTAAGATAACCTGTAAACGCAAGTACGACAGAAGGTCTTAGACGGTCTTCCATCGTCACGGTTAGTGCAGTTCAAATTTGTTGAGAGCTTATAGTAGATAGGCAATGCCGGTTCTGCGACAGCGACGCAGATTTCTGCGACATTTCTGCGACGCGGATTTGGAGTATGGTATTAGGAGAGCCGAGAGACCTGGGTGAGCGACCACCCGAACTCTCAGTTCCCCTGAAACCATTCACCGCCACCGCCGCCGCTCGAGTTACCAATTTTAGGAGCATGTTGCTTGATCTCTGTCGTATCTACTTCTTCTAAATTCAATCTTACCATTCGTGTATAATGTCTCACAATTGAATATGTTGATATCCTCCAACTCGTGCTACCTGTGAACATGAGGAAATATTCATTAGAAAAAGTATTGATATAGATACCGCCGACGTTGGTATTAACCAGGGTACACCACGAGGAGGTGTCGGTCGGATTTTGTACCCCAACCATCACCATTACCCTTATTTCTTAACATGCTTGAAGCGTTAGAGATGTATGATATTAATCATGCTTACCATATTCGTGAATTGAGATAGCTTCTGCCTCACATGAAATGATTCCTCCTTGTTACCTGTGAACATCCAGAAGAGTGTATTAGAATAAGATGAACTAGCATAAAGATACCGCCGACGTTGGTGTTAACCAGGGTATACCACGAGGAGGTGTCGGTCGGATTTTATACCCCATCACCATGGCTCTCCTACAACAGCATCAGTGTATGATCCCCAGAGTTACCTGTGAACATTGAAAACAGATTTTCCAGATGAGAAGATGTAGCGAAGAAGTCGAATCAAAAATAGGTGATCAGTTTATCACTAAATCCACTTAGTGGATGTTTCATCATACATTCAATCATCATCAGAATAGTTATTCTCATTATTAAGACTAAAATATATCATCACAATGATCATTTGATTATCCTAGCTTATTACTAAGGTCACCGCCGACGTTGGTATTAACCAGGGTACACCACGAGGAGGTGTCGGTCGGATTTTGTACCCCATGTCCGCGTCCGTCAGTCAGTCAATCAGTCAGGTAGTTAGTCTATCTTCTACTCGAAATGTTTCATGGGTTTAATAATGAAATCTCCATCCTCGTATTTTCTCGTAACACTCCATGAGTATATTACATACTACATGTATACCGTCTCCATCAATGAAGAGAACGATGAATCTAGGTCTCTTCCTACAACATACTCGTAGGTCATAATATGCTCCGCGAAATGATTGAGCTTCCTTCCCCCGTCGATCCTTTGGGTATTTCATGTGTAGTTCATTGAGAGATTTGTTAGGAATAAATTCACAAAGCCTGTAATGATCCGGCCAACACAAAATACTGAAAGCATAGAATTGAACTCTCATCAACACTGGTGAAAGGATTCTAACTGGGTATTGCCTCCTACGGCGGAAGCGTAACATGTAATTGAAGACTGTCTCTAAACGAGTTTGTCGGGTATGATTTTCATCCTTACTGAGTCCAATATCCTGAAACGGGTTTCTCTCCTTGAGTAATGCCATCTCTTTGTGGACAACTGGTTATCACCTACAAGAATGGAGAAATGAAGAACACATCAACTTTAAATATGGAGTAATAATAGGCGGGTTAGGATACGAGAAGAGACATTCTAGTATCGTGCTTCGACAACTTTATTGAATAAAGTCAATATATCAAGATATACGAATCCATGTAGAGATATATGGATACATGTAAAGATATATGTATATAAGAATATAGAAAAGTGTGTATGAGGGTCTACATGTATTAAGTGTGAGTGCGCGTAAAAAGTGTGTGGGTATCTACAGATTTACTGTAAGTAGAAGTGTCATATATGATTATTGGTAGTGGACAATTGATCTGGAAATTTTGAGTTTGAACTGAATTTAGTCGCTCAATTCAAGATCACTTCCGCTATCATCCTTTTCCACTTCAGATTCATCTTTTTCAGCTTCTTTCGCTTCAAGATCTATGAATTTATTCTTTGCAATCTTCTTACTGATTTTCTTGGGTGGAGTTTTCTTCTTCCTAATAAATAAAACATCATGAGTTGAGAATATCAGGGTCTAATTTTCTCAAGGGATGATTTGACTTACCCTCCTTTCTTGATTTCAACCTCATCATCACTTTCAATTATTTTCGCAATCTTCCTCTTATTTCTTTTTACAGGTGCTGGCTTTTTCGTCAAACCAGCTTCAAATTTCAATTTTGTATTTCCTACGTGAGTAACTAAGGTTCCTCCCTTATTGAAAATATCCAACCAGTGGTTACTATTTTTCAATATAACATCGTTGAGCGCTTTAGGAATGTAAATAGTAAACTCCTTCCCATCGTCTCCTTTCAATTCGAGAACGATCTTCATCCCAAACTTAGTCTTGATCAAGTTTCCTCCTTTTACCCTATAGGGATGATCAACTTCCAGTTCCGAAACTTTTCTTGTTTCGGGATAAGGCGTTACTCCATTAATATCCGCAAACATTGTTGTAATTTGTATCGACGATAGAGAGAATCTATAACTGATAAAAATGAGAGTGAGGTATAGAATATTACATTAAGAATGATATCCTTGGTTGGAACACTTTTAATTTTCTTCAAGTTTATAATGACCCCATGGAAGGGTATGTATATGATCATCATGACACCATCTCTTATCATCATTTCGTCGAAGAGCTATCTTATTTTCTCTAGTAGTAAAGATACAGTGAGACTTATTCCTAATTGACTTTTGTTCGCATCGCAAGGTCTGTCCTTCAAACAGACACTTATAATAGTCATTAAAAGTGATCACGTTCCTCAAAACATTCCGCGATACCCCTTTCGCAATTTTTTTCTCTACTTCATCATCATCCTGATTCACGATGAGAGCATACATTTTTGCTCCTATACCAATGAATTTCTGCAGTATTTTACCTCCCAATTCATCTGTAAAGTATCCTAATTGTTTACGATTAACCAATGGCATTGCGAATGGATTATTTGAATCATAGTTCGAGGTATCGAACACCGTCTTGCAATCTCTTCTTATCACTTCTTTGTATAAATCATTACAGTGAATTTCATATATTAGACTATCAGTATCTGTATAAAGAAGATCGCATCGTTTGAATCCTTTTTTCTTTATGTAATCGTAATGGAAGGCATACATCAACATTTTTGATAGGTCGAGAATACTCATACCAACGTAAAGTGGTTTATCATATGTGATTTCTGTTCGATTCATCTCAACAGAAACTAGATTGGGATTAAAGATCACCATTCGTTTGAAATTGGGATTGGAGATGTAGCTATTGACTCCAAACCGCCCATCCCATCTACGCAGTATTTTTATGTCTCTACGTTTCCTCAAACTCTCGATCGATTTACCAAATACTGCGTTGTTCATTAATTTATAGAGATTCCGTTCTGAATCATTGGATGCATTAGTTCGCAATTGAGTATTTAACTCTATATATCCTCTCATCCAATCATCTTGATGGAACTGTAAAATCCTATGTATTCTAGTTAATCGCAAACCATTTCGAATGGCTTGTTTCAGGTATCTGTAATGTATAACATATTTCTCCTTATCATATAACGTTCCCAATAATTTTTTCTGTTTCCCAATTTTTGTGATTGGCGATGGTAAATGTTCCGGACAAAACGGATAATCCGAATGAGTATCGTGACATTCTTTCGGATACTGTAAATCAACTTCAAGAATATAACCAGTTGATGAGTTATCATCAATTTGCATGACATCAAAACAAGAACAATCGCTCACCCATTTGAAATTCTTCTGTGGTAATTTCAATAACATTGCGGTTCCATATAAATTATTCATGTCCAGATATATTAAATATTTATCTTCTTTCAACTCATCAAAATTCTCACCCATATATTTATTGTTTGCTTCGGCATAGTGCTTTGAGCATTGAACAAATCCACCACGAATACCTCTTTCAACGAAAAGAACCATGTCGATATCATTAAGCAGTTCTAACTCCACCTGGGTATAATGTAACATTACATCCCATGCGAAACCAGGTAAGGTGAGATAATGGGCTGGATCGAGAGAATAACTGAGTAAGCAAGTATTACGAAAATTCTCAAAAATATCTGCCAACAAAAGTACATCTGTTTTAAGATACAAATCCGAGTAATCTCCTAAATCTTTGCACCTGAATGTACTCCATACTAATCGCGCATGCTCGTATGACTCTTCACTAATATTGGAGTCTGTGAGTTCATTGTAGAAATCTTCTATTGGAGGTAAGCGTTTTTCTTTGAGCCTGCTCCATTTACAAACGTAATCATAGGGGAAGACGCCTTTCTTGGTGAGCAATCCAAGACCGACTGATTCCGAGACGCCCACTTGAAGAATTAACTCAGAAAAGTTTTTCCTGACTATCTTTTTACAATCAAGAGGTAGATATGAGGCAAGAACGTCAAGACTAGAACTGAGGAACTTGAAAGAATCTATGAAAGTGAACCGGATCTTTGTACCTTCAACATATTTAATAATAGTGAGGTAAGTCTCTGTATTCTGTGCTATTACTTTTAAATTTCCGGGGAAACCATTCGCGATTTCATTTATAAGAAAGTGAGCGTCGTATCGGGAGAGGTTATGTAGGACAACTGGGATATTGTGTTGTTCCTTATAGTTTAAATTACAGGAATTATGAGCCGCCCCCCTGAATCGTCCATCAGCTCTATGAAGATGATCGCGAACTTTCGTTTCATCTCCATCGAAATCCCCCTCACAAATATGACACATTGTTGACGATTGGAAATTCTCTTCGTCTTCAATACTCATGTCGAGAGGTGGGAAATTTTCTATTTCCTGTAAGATGAAAACTTGCATGAGATTATATCCTGAGTTCATATAGAAATTCTGATTTCCTACTCACTGACTGTACTCTCTCAGCAATTTTTCTGAGTTCTTGTGCAAATGACATGGTACAATCTCTGCCACGAAAAGATGTGTAGTAAGATTTCTCTTCTTCGTATCGGTCATGATAATAAAGTCCAACACTGTATGGTATGTGACGTTGGAAGGTGTTCTCAATGAGCTTTGATTTCTTGAAATTGAAACGTTTAGACTTTTGCAAATCAGGATCTTCTGAATCGATAACCTCTTTCTGGAGTTTATCATTGTCTTTCCTGTCATCATCATCTTCTTCGTAGATGTTATTCAACTCAAAAAAATCATCATTGATCTCGTCATAGTTATAGTGTCTTAAAATACATTCTATATCAGCGAAAACAATACACGGTAAAGCTTCTTTCTTATGATAGTTTTTGAATTTTAAAATCTTATCTTCCTCAGCAGGTAGGATTATAGGGCAGTTGTTAATCTTTCCACAATCTTGACTATGTCTTTGCAATTTTTCCCGTGTATTGAAACA
The DNA here is from genome assembly GCA_029851415.1 of Eretmocerus hayati. Taxonomy (NCBI): domain Eukaryota; kingdom Metazoa; phylum Arthropoda; class Insecta; order Hymenoptera; family Aphelinidae; genus Eretmocerus; species Eretmocerus hayati. Next base: position 183,838,288 of record CM056742.1, read on the forward strand.
ATGGAAACATGTTTTACACGTGTATGTCACATGCTCGTGACGGTTTACTTGGCTTGAAATCAGCCTAGACAAGTTCCGAATGTAACAATAATGGGATGTCTCTCCATCGTGCAGGAGAAGTAGATCTACATGCTGAGCTTTTTCTGTTAATGTTTTATAGACAGGATAGATTTTTTTATCTTCCGATATTTGATAAACACTCACTGATATATTACCATTGAGTGCTTCGAATCTAGGTATATCAATCAATCTAACAGGGAAATTAATATCTCCGAATTCAACACCACTCTTTTCATATGCGATATAACTATTACGCTTGTTCTGTCTCGGACTTCCTTTTTTAAGAGGAAAGAGATGAGCCATGATGCAAACTGCAAAACAATCGTTCTCAAGCTCTGAACATTCGATATTTATGACAGCTTTTTTGTCACTGATGAATTTAGGTAGTTTGATATATGAGGCTCCATTCAGAAGATCTGATTTGGCAATAATCACTTTCAGTGAGATGATTTCTTCCAAACTCCAACCACTTCCAACACCTTCAAATTCTACCATTTGATCAATGAGATCATTTACGTTCTCTTCATACCATTTATTCAAATCATTGGAAACGAGAATAATTTCGTACTGAGATTTGAAGTATTTCATCTCAGTTTTTTCTCCTTTCAGATTGAAGTATCCAGTGAAGATCAGATTTGCTTTCATTGAATTGAGATCTTTGAGACAGACTTGAATGAACGATATGATACAATCTTTGGATTCTTCGAAGAACTCAATGGGATCAACATGATGAATGTTTCCAACTATCCCTGTTCTAATGCGTCTCTGGAATGCCGTTTCACCTTCAAAGAAGATTATATTTTTTTTACTTCGATCCACCCGGTATCTTTTCAAAATTAGTAAAATCCTTCTCAATCGATCAGCTCTCGTTTCCAACGCTTCTTTCGTCCCACTTCTTTGTAAAAATTTCAATTTTCCCTCCTTCAAAATATTTAATATGACTCTATACCATCTTTTGGTGTCCCTCTCGAAGGAAAGTAGAGAATTTTTTGATTTCTGTGAAATGATAGGAAGAATATGACGGAATTCCTCTGATATTCGACTTTCTTCTGCTTCCAATTGTTTGAAAAGCATCAAACTTGTTTGTTTAGAATCCATCCTATGAAGAATTGCTTAAGTTAGTTATTCCAACCAAGGATATTTTGAAGAATTGCTTAAGTTAGTTATTCCAACTAAGGATATTTTGAATTGGGTTGTATTTTCCGAACACAGAGTATTGGTTATGATATATTTAGATCTGATTCAATCACCTCAAAGGATATTATCACTTCTTATCCAGGAGTTGCTGTCGCTACCAAGACCTAACCACTTAACAAGTACCTCGTTTCCTCGTCGTTTCAAAACTTTCTCTACGAGGAAGATGTTTGGGTCCTTAACACTCAACAATTCTTGTTCGTAAAATCCCCCCAGAATTTTGCTACCATTATGATCTTGGAGATTATATGTAACTGGTGTGGTTTTTTTTACTTCTCTGATCTGAAATACTTCAGTGCTCCAGTTTCGGGTATGTCCTTTTTCAAACAAAGTTTTGAATTTAGAGATCCGAACGAAGTCTCCCACTTTGAATTTTGGATTGGTTTGAGAGTTTGAGTTGCGATAAACAGTGTTTGCAAGGTGAGAAATGATCCGATTCTGTGATTCCGATTTCTCCCAAACTTGTCTCGGTTTCATTCCAATGGTTCGATGTTTGGAATCGTTGTATTCATCCAGTATGGGTTGCAAGGAATCAATCCATCTATAATTACCGTTAAGAGAGAAAATTTTGAACATTCTTTCTTTCAAAGTTCTATTGAAACGTTCACAAACACTGGCTTTCATTACAGATTGAGTTGAATAGAAGTTAATCCTTTTTTGTTCCATGAGTTTGAGGAAGTGAGTGTTGTAGAATTCTTTCCCCTTATCAGTTTGTAAATTTCGAGGATAGTTCTCTACACCAACTCCCTCGAGAATTTTCTTGAAAGCTTGTGTGACTTCAAGACCTGTTTTATTTTTGACTGGGATCGCCCATGCATACTTAGAGAACACATCAATTACCGTTAATATATATTTGAAATTCTTATTAAATTTACTCAAATTCATCAATACGGCTAAGTCGGCTTGCCATAAATCATTCACAGATTTAACAAGAACTTTTCTACGCGGAAAAATTCTGCGGGCTGGAGAATGCAGTTCGTTCACGAGCTGAATCTTTTCCAGACTATGGTGTGATTTCTTTTTCATTCTTCTTACGTAATTTAACTTTCAACGACTCTCGGAAGTCTTCTTCGAATGCTCGAGCTGATGCTATATGACTAGTCAAATTTTTTTCGTGTCTCTGTACTTCCTCTTTTAGCAACTCAATTTGTTGTGCCACCGAGTGAGTGATGCTCGATAAATGACTTTGGTGTGAATTCAATTCCTTTATCTGATTGGTTATACCCTCCACTGATGACTCCAACTTCTCAATCCGATTAGAAACACTATTCACTCGCCGTTCTGTTACCCCACTGAATTCAAGGGAGCCCTGTTCTACTTTTCGAATCGAAGCATGTATCCCATCGATAACAGGTCTTAAAGAGTCAAAATTTTGTTGAAGTTCTTTAATCGGTTTCTCAAATTTTTCCTCCAAGATTCTATACGTTGAATGAATTTGCTCAATTTGAGATGTTAAGGACTCAAACCTTCTCTTATCCTCGAATTCCAGATTTTTCAAGTGAGCTCTCACTTCTCTCACTGAAGAATCAATATTTTGTATTTGGGACGAGGATGAATGATACTTCTCTTGTAGGTCACTGTTAATCGAACCTAGTCTCCATTTCAGAGATGAAGATGCGTTCTCATTAAAGACACCAATTTCACTAGAAGAATTTCTCAAGCTACTACCGAATTTGTCAACACTCATAGTGATACTGACTGCTTTCTCATGTGTATGATCGTTTATATGGGATGGAATTCGAATGCTGACATCCAGCATGGTGGGGAAATTTCAACACTGAGACTTGGATTGAGAGCTATGTCTAATTTATTCGTGAGAAAATGAATGATCTTTCAGAAATTTGATACACAATTGTCCACAATTTTCCTGTGAATAAGTTTGCTCCCGTGATCGATTATAAATTATCTCATATTTTGAACCTAAGTATTGGAGAAACTCAGTGGGTGGACGGAGGTTGCCGAAACTATTGAAGTAATGGACTTGCTCCCCTCGTTTCAACCAACAACACCAGTGAGTACCCATTGAGGACTCATCACATAGATTGAAGATTCCACATTCATCTGTTTCCGGCTCACCGAGTAATGGAAGTTGTGTCCTAATGAACACGCCTTTGAAATTAGGTATGTATCGTGCCGCGAGCATCAACTGTTTCCCTGTAGTAACACCATCCATCAACGTTTTTTTTTACCCTTATTCCTGCTTGATTTCTTCTTCTCATTCTTCTTCGAAGGTAAAGATCCCCCCTTCTTTCTCTTGTAAGGATTAAGGAACATCCCTCTACCCTCCATCGCTTTATTATGTCTGATGATTTCATTCAATTTCTTGCGATTATCTCTCATCTCACTAATATTCTTAGCGACATTCGTCACACCACCCGCTAGTCCAGACAAGGCTCCGAGAACACCTAAAGCCGGGATAACTGCTGGTAGAAATCCCCCACGCTTGGCTAGTAAAATTTCTCTAAGATCGCGCGTTTTGCGTTTCTTGACTCTGCGAGTGTTTCTCTTAGTCTTCGTTTTCCGTGGTGGTAATCCCATACCCAATTTTCGTTTCACTTTCATCGCACCGGTAACCCCTAGTGCAGCTATTTTCTCACCAATAGAAGCGTTCCTTGCCTTGATACGTTTTCTAGCTATCTCTTGCAGTTCTTTGTCAGCTAAATGACGTTTTTCCAATTCTTTATCCTGATTGTATGCAATATCGTGTCTTTTGCACGCTTCGTCTAACTCATTAATACCTGGATCACCACGACTCAATCTCTGATGCAACTTCGTCCCAGGTCCACAATAGTTATACCCAGGTAAGTGGATTTCGAATGGGAGATTATTGATCACTCTATTCAGAAGTCCTTTCCCTTCTTTTTGAATGAGATGCGCACCCATTGATCGCTCAGGAGGAACTGAATGGTTCTTCTTTAAAGTGTGATGTTTAAAACGATTGATTTAGTAGTATCGTTGAAATCACACCATGAAGGTTGTTCGTCAGGTGAAAGGGATACAGATTATAGATTTAGACCAATGCTTGAAACATGAAGACGGATCTCTGAGTAGTGCCAAACGCCACGGCGAGACTCTCCCTAATACCATACGATCAATTGTTTGTGGACCATCTAACTGTGGCAAGACGAATGCGGTGATAAACCTTGTGATTAATCCATACGGTCTGGTTTTCGATAACCTCTATGTTTACTCAAAGTCTCTCCATCAACCGAAATATCGTTTCCTCGAGACAATAATGAAGAGTCTGGAAGACGATGGGATTGGGTATCATACTTTCTCGAATAACGCTGAGATCGTAGAACCGGATGAGGTTAAGCCTAATTCAGTATTCATTTTTGATGATATAGCATGCTGTAGACAAAACATTATTGCATCGTACTATTCAATGGGACGACACTCAAAAGTGGACTGTTTTTATCTCTGTCAGTCATATGCAAGAATACCCAAACATTTAATCCGTGACAATGCTAATTTTATAATATTATTCAATCAAGACGATGGTAATTTGAAACATATCTACAATAATCACGTCAATAACGATATGTCGTTTGAGAAATTCAAAAGGATATGTCTCGAGTGTTGGAGTGATAAATATGGGTTTCTGAGTATTGATAAAGATAGCCCCCTAAATCGAGGCAGGTATAGAAGAGGATTTAATGATCACATACAAGTAGAATGATGTCAGTACTGATCAATCTCTCATCATGAGTGGAAGGAAGAATAAGATTGTTGCTAGTAAGAAGAAAGGGAAGAATGTGAAGAATAGTGTAAAACCCAAGAGAATTCGTCGCAAACCGAATCAGGGTAATAATACTAACAACGATGAATCGATCAAACACCAGATAGAAAAAGCGAGTGATGTCATAAGAAAGAAACATAGAGCGTTGAAAATTGCTAAGATGGATCAAGAACTGTCAAACATAGAATCACTCCAACCTGTTGTGGAACCACTTCGGAAGATATTAATTGATGAAAAACGTCCATCAGGCGTGAAAAATGAGTTAAAAATTGAATTACCTGTGAATCAATTATCCAACGATGAGTATGGATCGGATGGAATTTCTGTTCCTCAACCGACAAAGGATAAATCGTTTCGTTTTACCCCATATTCAACACATTTGAAGAGGAAAGTTATGGATACTTCTCTCATACCATCACCGCGTAGATTAGTTGATCCAGTCAAAAAGTCACGAGAAGAAGAGGAGAGTGAAGATGGAGTAGCAGGAGCATCATCCATATTCTCAGATTCTATCATGGAGATCGATGGGGTCGCAAACGAGAGTATAAACAATAGTGATATCATTCAAGGATCATCAGCTTCCGCAAACACTTTCCAAAACTATTTAGGCTCCAAATTAGGTCCTCTGTCGCAGCTTTATTTGAAAGACTTTTTCGAAGATGGTCGAGACATTGATACTTCTTACGGTCCTTATATAAATGATGAAGATACACTCATGTTGGGGTGTAAAATTCTCAATTTTATTCCGGGAACGAATAATTTCTGGGTTGGAAAGAATTTTCGAATCCAGGGAACTAAGGGAATATTTGAACTGATATTCAGGAAGCATCCAAAACACTACGATGAGAATGACTTGAAAAGGTATAAGCAGATATTACTTGTTACATGTAGTCATCGACAATCGAACCACCCTTTGGGAAGAATAAAAAGTAATCAAAGTGAGAAGTATTTGAGTATAATCAAACCATTATTCCATGGAAGAGCTTCTCAAAATGTATCTGAAGTAAGTGGGGAAGGTTTGGATGACTTTTTGACAACTCTTGTTGATCCGAAGAAGAGGAAGAATCGTGTAATGACTCTGCATAATAATACTTCTGTAGATTATGTGTATTGGGACTCTCCAAATGAATTAGTTGATCGCCTCGAATTACTCATTAGATCGATGCAAGCAGGTAATACCGGATTAGAGAATGAAGTATTGGAGATTATAGAAGAGTTGGAGGAGGGAGGTTACATATCATGATTGAGTGTATGAGTTGAATATCAAAAATGAGTTGGTCATGCAGTATAAATTCGATGTTGGAGTGGTACAAGCGTCAGTTTGCTGCGAGAGTTCTTAGTAGACATTCGTCGACATCATCGTTGTAACCATGAGCTCGTCAAAGGATAGTTCGAATGGAGAACCAAAAGATAGTTCGTCTGCTACATCTATGGATTCGTTCGAGGCTCCTCAAGGTTCGAATTCACGTTCTGATCCTCAAGATCAGTATCCACAAAATGAAAGGAATTCAACAGGAACGGTTACAAAAAAAGAAGAAATGCCCGATTCTTTGAATAAAAAGAAGAATTTGTTGGAGAAAGCCAGAGTTTTAATTCAAGCAGTTGTATCAACAGCTTTTCTACGAAGCAAAGCAGAAAGCATGCTAACTCTACCAATTGAAGATCAAATGGAGAAGAGTATTGCTTATGACTTTTTGGAAGGTCTTGATGAACGTGAGTGGAAGATGATTGGTAAGATGGGTGAAATGCTTACTATCTGGATGAATCATATTGAGGCATTCATTACTACAGTGTTCGAAGACGTGCAAGCTCGGACCACTATGATGAATGAAGGTATGTATCGATTCAAGAGAGATTTTCAATCGCTCTATGGGGCTGTGAATCAACGTGTTGCATCATTGAAAGATCTGGAGAAGAAGATTGATAGAGAAGAAAAAGAGTCGAAGGTAATCTCGGATAAGATTGATAGGATGGAATCGAACTATGTTATCATGAGAGAAACATTCTCGAACCTGGCTTCGTTGTTACAAGAGCACAGTAATGATTCTATAATGAATTTCAATTCTATAAAGGTAAGAATTGAGGAATTGAGCAGGATGAAGGAAGATTTTTACTATAATTATAATAATTTGAAGACTAGTATTGAAAACAATAAACAAGAACTGTTGAATACAAAAATACGTCTCGAAAAAGAATTTGACTCGAGCGTGATGTCCTCAACTGCACAAATATTTGATATGAATGAGAAATTGAAGAACTTCACAACTAAGTTCGAGAACCAGATCCTAGGTCTAGAAGCTTCCTCTCAAGATATACGAGCATTCCTCGATGAGCTCATGCTTCGAACGATGGAGATACGAGTTCAAGATAGTGAAGGCAGAATGATTCTAGAAGAGAAAGATGAAGCTATCAACAGTACATTGACTGATCTATCTAAACAGATTCAGAGCATGGAAGCAGTGGTTCATTCCATCACACAAAACGATAAGGATACGACTCGACCTTCAGAAATTGACATCAAATCAAATGAAGATAGAATAAAGAAGCTTGAGGAGAGATTTACTAGACATTAAGAGAGGGGAAAATTGAAGAGTGAATGGGACAAAATAAGATCTTGAAGATGAGCTTCAGATTCATATAAAATGTTGTGTCGAATTAATTCCGGGATCAGTTATGTCTCAACCATTCACACTCTCGGGTAGGTCATCAATTCTTGAGTGTGATATCTTTCCCACCTTAGACCTTTCATTACACAACAAACAATTTGAGATTGGTCTCATTGGCTTCTCCAGTTACAACTCCATTCCGAATATTTACCCTCCAAACAACAAATTCTATTACGGGGAGAAATCCATAGAAATCCCCACAGGTTCGTATGAGTTATCCGATTTGGAAGATTATTTAGTGAAGAACATTCAGTTCAACGAAAATCTTTCTCCGGAAGGGAAGTACCAACCTCTAAAATTACATGGTAATCTCAATACTCTCAAGTGTGAATTGTTCTGTGATTATCCCATCGACTTCACGAAACCAGGGAACATCGGATCAATATTGGGATTTTCAGACAAGGAAATCCTTGAATCCAAAGTCTGGCATCACTCACCTCAACCTGTGAATATCATTCAAATTGACATAGTTCGAATCGAATGTGATATTGCATCAGGAGCCTACATTAATGGTCAACAAAGTCACGCTATTTACGAATTCTTCCCAAACGTATCAGCTGGTTTCAAAATAAACATAGTGCCAAATCACGTTATCTACCTGCCTGTGTACGCCCGATCAATTAATCATTTAACATTGAGAGTTTGTGATCAAAACGGAGAGCTCGTTGATTTCCGAGGAGAAACTATTATAATCCGTCTGAATCTAAGAGAGAAGAGGGAATGATCATATATAGTGGGGAACAAACTATCTCGGGTAGCACTAGTCCTCAAGACAGTATCAAGTCAACATCGAACCAGAGAAGATCATTTAGAGAACCATTAACAGCGAGAAATATTCAGTTCCTCCGCTCACTTGGATTCAAAGTGCGCAAACATGGCTCAAGATCCTCTATCCGTTCTAAGTGAACCTATAAGGGACGAAAGGATCATCAAGAAAGATGTAAGATCTTATTCTCCTTACAATCTCAACAATCTATCGAATAGTGATGAAGTTCGTATTGTTATCAACCCCAACGACCTTTATCATCTCCCTTGCGAGAGTTGGTTATACATTGAAGGAGTGGTAACTTTCACTGGTGAAAACCGCATTTATCTATCTAATAACAGTGGTGCTTTCATGTTCGAAGAATTACGTTTGGAATTGAACGGTGTTGAAATCGACCAGACGAAGAATGTTGGGATTACCACAACACTGAAAAACTATCTTTCTTCAGCATCATCCACCGAACTGGGGATGGTCAATGCTGGTTGGCATACTGAGCACTTCCCCATAGCTAATAATGGTGTTTTCAATTTCTGCATACCTTTGAACAAGTTATTAGGATTTTGCGAGGACTACAAAAAAGTTATTTTGAATGCTAAACAAGAATTGGTTCTCATTAGAGCGAAATCTGATTCAAATTGTTTCGTAGTGACGCAAGATGCAACAAATCCTAAGATCACTCTCAATAAAATACAATGGTGGATGCCTCATGTCCTCATAAATGATAGAGTTAAATTAGATTTCCTACGAATCATGCAGAAGAATATTTTCCTACCGATTTCATTCAGAAATTGGGAACTGCTTGAATACCCTCTATTACAAGAAACAGATAGACATGTTTGGTCAGTAAAATCCACGACGCAATTGGAAAAACCAAGGTATATCATTCTCGCTTTTCAAACCAACAGGAAAAACAACAAAAAAGTACATGCATCACTGTTTGATAAATGTGGGATCTCCAATGTTAGAGTATATTTGAACTCGGATATTTATCCCTATGAGAATCTCAACATTGACTTTACATCTGGAAAGAACACAACCTTACTCTACCAAATGTTCAAATCGTTCCAGAAATCCTACTACCACGAAAAATATAAAGAAGAAATCGCATCTAGAAATACCCACGATTTCTTGGAAAAGTGTCCTATGTTTGTAATAGATTGTTCTTATCAAAACGAATCGATAAAGAGTTCAACTGTCGACGTTCGCATAGAATTTGAAGCTAAAGATAACATTGCCGCTGACACTTGCGCCTATTGTCTAATATTACACGATAGATTCATTCAATATAACCCTATGACAAATATCATTCATAAGATTGTCTGAATGGTGTTTCCAGGAACAATCTCCAACACTACTATTCATTGATATGCAAGGTTTCAAGTTTGCGAACAACAATGAATTTATAGTGAAAGAAGCAGTTCTTGCTCGTGAAGAGCTGGACAAAAAGTACCACTGGCTTTTTGACCCACCATGTTCTAAAGATAATCTGGACTTCGCAGACTGGACAACAGTCAATTGGTTGCAGTCCAACCACCATGGGTTGAGTTGGAATGATGGATCGATTCCATATGCTGGAGTATCCGATCATTTCGAGCACACGCTTATTCGAGAAACAGAGATTGAGCGACCTACGAAGATACTTGTGATGGGAAGTGAGAAAAAACAGTGGTTGAAAGCCTTAGCCCCGAAATTTTTCTCAACCCGTACCAATATAGAAATAATTGATCTTTACGATGAATATGATATAGATTCGAGTGATTACGATGATACGATATACTTGTCACCGTGGGAGACTTGCCCCCATCATGATGTATATGTATACAGATGTGCATTGAGAACTGTCTTTTTCATGCATTTTATACATAGAACTATGTATACGAAGCATGAAATGTCTATGATAGAATTGTGAGAGATATGTATCAAGTTTACTGAGACAAGATGTGTAATCACTAATGATGAATAAAATTTTCTGAAAACTCATCATACGTTGTTATATTTCATTCCATCAAATCCTACACCATAGATAACTGTCAACATCCCCATTCATCCAGTATATCAATTAGCGAAAAACTCATTGTATTATCCCATCCACCTCCAAGACCACTTTCCATGATTTCAAATCAATCACGAACTCAACACCTCAACACCTGTTTCAATCCTGATACGGAACAAGTACGGGTCGGATGAAGGCCATCGTTGAGAAAGGTTTCTCCTGCATGATCTCATGCAAAGAATTTTCTTGATCATAGAAATTCATATTGTTCAGATTAAAACTGAGCACGATTCGTTCCAATCGGGTTCGTTTGAGCAATTCGGTAAAAATGATCATTATGGCTGCACAGCATTCTTGGTAGATAATTGAATTTATCTCAAGGAAGGGAGATCCCCGAGCATTTTTCAATAAATCTAATCGTTTATGAACAATTTTGGAATGAAAAATGAATGAATAGATAAAATATAACCGCGAATTACGGGAATATCCATTCACTAAATCGTTCTCTACATAATTTAATATCACCAATCAATGTTTCCAAGCCTAAATTCACTCCACGCACAGTTCTCAACGGTGTTTGTATTGATTTTATATGGGTTACTCTATTCAGAGGGACATTTCGTGAATCTGAATCATCACGCAGTTGATTCTTAATCGTTTGAGCATAGGAAAGTACCTAGAGTTGCGAATCTCAGAATTGAAATCAGACTGAGATATATCAAGTTTGACGGGTTGGACAGGGACCTTATTCTAATCAATCACTCATTCCTTCGGGAGCTGAAAGAGAAGAGCAAAAGTCATCATATCTGCTCACAGACATACCCTTTTGATTGTGGTTTGAATATTACTCAATTTCGTGTTGAGATGATTCTCGCAACAATCACTGGATAGTATGGTTATAACAGAATATTGGGTCAGATGAAATATGGCACAATGTATGATTGAGCAATATTCCATGTGGTAATGAGATTCACGAGATAGTTTGCTCTCTAGATGTAAACCAACTGGAGATGGGATTTACTGAGTTTCTGTCAACACCTCCACTGGAAAAATGTTTCAAATGAGGACTTAAGGCATACAGCAGATATTACACCTCAGAAAATATTCCGACGGCTCGCCAACTAATCGTGGACTTATTTCCACGTGAATACAGTCAAATGATAATGAACACTACAAAACGCTTTATTTTACGCGATACAACCCATCAGGGAGAGGCTCAACGTGGGGGGGGGGGGCGGAAACAACCGAAAATCTCGTGCGCTAATCCAAAAAAAAAACATTCATATGGTGCGCTAGAAAGAGGTCTCAAGCATTCACCTAATGCCGCTCATACATCAGGTACATTCAGATACCTCAATGGAAATACGATTAATTAGAACGTCTCCATGAGTTTTTGAGAGCTTTTCCAGGCTCATGAGTGTTGTGCAAGCAGTTCTGGTGTGAAACTGACTGAAAATTTTGTGTGGGATTCTGGGAACTCATTCATATGGTGTGCTTGGTTGCATATCCAATTTTATGCTGTTATGGATGGATTGGGTATATTTGGACATCTACATAACAACATCATTGGTGTAAGAAAGACTCGTAGATGATTGGGGACTCTACCGAGCTCGTTTGTGCTGTGCAATAACAGTTCCAGTGAAAATCCGTATTCAAAATGTGGTGTAACCGTGCGCAAGGTGAGGGCTCAAATTTGACTCGCAACATGTTAAATTATGTTATTTGGAGCCACACAATCAGGAATACATAGCTACAAATAGAGATATTCAACTCCGCGTATGCAGTATAGTGAATTCAAATGTTTGGTTGATTGCTGGGAACGGAATCGGAATTTAAAGCTTTTAGCGAGCAGTACAAAATACGTAAGATTGAGATCGTTCCAAAAACTTCAAACATAGTCACACATCAGTAGAATACACCCCAGGAGATTGCTGTGAAGTACATTCCAAACAGTAAGAATTTGGAGGAGATAGGGATACGGGGAATCCTGTTCCCGGTGGAATCATCCTCAAATCGATTGGATGTATATAGAACCACACTGTTGCTACTTAGAACGATGTATTATGAATTTCAAGGGAACCAGAGGTTTCGTCCGGAAAATATTGATTGATGAAAACTCCCGAGTCTTGGTAATCGTGATCGCGTGTTGAGTTGATAATTCGCTACCTGATTATATATCTCGGGAATTTTTTCTCCACATATATGAGTCAGTAAGAATTGGAAACTCGAAAATTGAGTGCTTCATAGAAGGCTTGATGATATTTCCCAGGACTCCGGGTGGACTTTCAGGATGATTGAATCAGATCATTATCAATAAGAAATTATAGAAACAACATGGGAATGACTTACTTGAATCTAGAAACTTGTGCGGCTCTCTAATCTGTTATACTCACAGATTTTTCAAATGTTAATATGAATCCAAAATGATTTTCTTAATCACACCAGAGTCACAATTTCTTCAAAAATACAGAATTCTCGATATGATATTGACAATCACACCAGAGAGACAAACACTTCTCACTAGCAGAACGACTGAGCTGCCTCAAATCGACTGTGGCGGGAACCGAGAGCACACGCGGTATTTATCCTCGTTACCCATCCATGGTAAGGATGCTAAGAAGGGATATCAACCACTCTTTGTTAGATCATGATCAAAAAATGCGGCGCACCATCATCTGATTGCTTAAAGTATCAAAAATAGAAACTCGCTATTACAAAATAGCTAGCGTTTTTCCTAAAGGAGTTGGTAAAATGACTGATGAAATTTTTTTATGTAACCATGAGTAGAGAAATGATCACGTAAACTATGAAGTTTCCGTATCGCATGACCCTGAATGTGAAATCGACTTTTTCTCAATGCTCGCATGGAACGCGTCATTGAATTTTGATAGTCATCTATTACTAGATATTTCTCAAACCACTCTGTTGAATATTCTGAGGCCCTCATTACGACACTGTACAAAGAAATAGAAGCTTCGGAGTTTCAAAATTTTGAATGCGAGATTAGTCCAACACCACTGCGTTTCTAATTTCAATGTCATACGCAATCAGATGATGAAGCGTCGAATTTTTAGATCATGACCTAATCGAGTAAGCAATCACTGAAAGGTAATACAAGCTTTCCGAGTTTCGAAATGTTGGATGTCAGATTGATCACATTATTCACTCTGGCTTTTTCCACTGCCTCGCGATTCAAAGCACATCGGAGTTAAACCCTGTGTTATTCAAATAAGTGTTGAAAAAACACAGTGGGAGTCCAAACCATCACCAGGTGTAACCCGTGAGTTTCACTCAGAATTTCGTTTGGTATAGTTGCGTACCTATTTATTCCCCGAATATTACACCAAATTTACTAAACCCAAATTTACTACACTAATAAAACACAGTGAGCTGATCGACGCTTTAAACAAGACTGAGAGAGAGTTTTCGGAGTTATACCTACAACGCATGATGTTTCGTAAGCTATCGTATGAGGATACTCAAAGAGCGATGAGAAAAAATTTCAGATCCCCCAGATGCAGACCATTATCTGATATAACTTTCCTAATCATTGTTGGGCTACATTTTTTAGAGAGCGCAGTGGACGAGGCTGAAACATACATTGGTGCATCATCCGTAATGCAGCATCAGGTTCTCACACGTCTTACTTTAGAAAACCACTCTCACTGCGCATGAAAATGTACTCGAATGAGAAACACCGTTACAAATTGGAAATGACCCGCCTTGAAACGCTGTGTAAGTCTGGGACCAATACCTGCAGCATCCAATGCTGCACATCAATCAGATTAGATCTCAATACCCAGCTCACCGTTCTCACTTATTTTGACAGAGAGACCTCTGAATTTTCCATCACTCCAACGATTCGGGCGGCGGCGGCGAATGGTGTCAGGGGAACTGAGAGTGTCGGGTGGTCGCTCACCCAGGTCTCTCGGCTCTCCTAATACCATACTCCAAATCCGCGTCGCAGAAATGTCGCAGAAATCTGCGTCGCTGTCGCAGAACCGGCATTGCCTATCTACTGCTTATGATTCCTGAGAGAAACATCCAAACCAGATACATAATTATGATACTTGGATTTCGGGAATTCTCGGAGGATGAGCAGAAATCTCGTGGCATAATTATACTAATACTACCATCGTTTGGAACAAGTATAGTATATTTATTGGTATAAATTGATATGTTATCACAGATCTGAAAGTTGTAACATCAAAGTAAATGTGACTGCTGGAGAATCTCAAGTTCCTTAAAATGATCTTTAGACAAGCCACGCATCTTGCAAATGAGACAACCCCACCTCCATCGTCGCATCTCATTATCTCATCATTTCCAATATTCATATTATTTAAAGGAAAGGCGTAATGGGTTCGTTCGATCTCACTCCAATGCATCTTTTCGGTTTTTATTTTTTCGAGACTACTCCTTCCTCTCTCAAGGTTTCTACAAAGAATTTAAAACGGCAAGTTTTGCATTTTTGCAGTATCGTTTGTTTCGCAAAGTTATGCGATTCTCCATCGTAGTAAAAAATCTGAAAAGAGAAAACATCCGACGATATGATTGTTTAAAATTTTCATAATCGGAGATCCTCCTCAAGTTGATCATCCGATGGACTTTGATGGAATATCTTTATGTAGTCTATATTATTTCCTTTGTGAACCTCAAACACAAGAGCGTTACTGTATCCAGGAACATGTGGCTTGAAGATGTTCAAAATTTTCATGAGAGCTACCAGCATATCCTCATGGGCACTGTAGAGGAACAACTTTTCCATCTTGTCCACCTTCATCTGTTTCACATTCGTGATGAACTCATTAAAAAATTTCCCTAGAAAGTTAGAGGTAATAATCTTCAAGAAGCATACGATTTTGGCGAGAATTTCGGCGAGCGCATGCGCATAAGATTACCACTAGAGCACGGAGCTTCCCTTACCTCCATTCACCTTTCTTATAGCTGAATTCCAGCTGAAGGTATCGTGAGCAAACATCAGCCCATCGAAGAGTTTCCCTCCACGGAAATACCTCCATATACATTGTGGAAGACTCACTCCCATGTTCCCCTCAGCCATGAGACGGTGGTAAAGAGTATGCATAGCAACTGGCGTTGAAATTCTCGTTCTCATACATTGTCCCAGCCCCTCCAATTTATTCGTGAAGAACACAATTTTTTACATGAAAAAATGTACTTTTAAATCTTTCAAAAAAATAGCTTTGTGAAAAAAAAAATGAAAGATGATTTTCACGGAATCATCCATATATAATCGAGGCTCTATGAGAACCAGAACTCCAAAGTGGTTTTTGATAAGTGTTTTGCTCACCTTCCAGATGCGCTAAGCCGAGTCCTTCCATCTGCGATAAATTTTGAGCTATAACGATTTTGGTGTGAAAAAGTTATGAAAAGTTTGCAAAAAAAGGTTGAGAACATAATTTTGATTTGTGTACCAGGGTCCGAAAAAAATTTTGTAATTTTTGTTATGGTGACAGAAGTTCATTTCCATCATTCTAACCTAAAAAGGCCGCATTCAAATGCGGTTTTAGGGTTATCATGATGAATAATCATTATTGCTCTGTGCTCGCAAGCCCATTTCGGGCGCGGAAGACTTATTTCCCTCGCTTCGCTCGGGAAATAAACTGTCCTAGCGCCCGAACTGGGCGTACGCGCCCAGGGCAATAATGTACTATTTCTAACCTATAGAATCGAAAAAGTTCACTTAGAAAGAAATCTGGGACCTAACTGTCGACCACATATCGTTTTCTCGGGGAATTACTCATGAGTGAACGTGTTGAGAGACGGGGCGGAACAGTAAGAAAATAAATGGAGCAATTAAAAAGTCTCTAAAAAGTTCGTAGTAGCCTGAATATATCAAATCAGTCATTTTCTCGATCGTGAAATATGATGAAGACCAAAAAGTCAATTTGAACGACTGTGACAGTTATCATGAAACAACTATCAAAGAAATCCGTGGAATTAGGAATGATGAATTCTTATGGATTGAAAACAGTTCCAGAAAATCAAGAACACATGAACTCATATAGCTCACAAATGTCAATCGAGTATCGAGAATTTTTGTCACGTGAAAGAGTAGGGGATAACAGTTCAAGGAAAATGTTCCTTCTGTGATAATAATGATCAAATTATTGCTCGTATCACTACTACAGTCGAAGCCAATTGTAACGAGATATCCACGAAATCTTTGTTAATGCTTCATAGATACCCGGAATTAATATGAGTAGTTCCGCGGAAACTATGTGTCTCAGCCTCTTGAGGTGTCAACGCGTTCTCAATCAATTGTGCAAAACACATTTTCCAAGTATTCTTCTACGTTTTTTTCCAGTAAAAAGTCACAACTCCGTGGCAGATAGCGATCTCAAGCCGAGTTCATATGATATTCAACACGCTAAAATTGTTTCTGGCTTCCAATACTTTTCAGTTTCGATCCTCGATTCAGGTGAGACTGGGGTTGAAAGTGTCCACCTCACCCACCCAGAAAATCACTTCTGCCTTTTGACCATTTTCTGGTCTCATTGAAGCAAGTTCCGAGGGAACTATTCATATCCATTCCAAATTATCAAGATGAATCGAGTAAAGAGTCCAGGTCGCATAGCTCGAGGAAGACCATTACCCACTAAGCATTCACGAAACCTCCGTTGGCTTGAGACAAGGTTTAAAGAGGGTTACGTACACCCAAGGTAAGGGTGCAGGTACCGAGTCGTTGATAACCCGGCTCGATCCATCACTGCCTCTCAGTTCGCATCGTGGCTCAAAAGGCGAATGAACGCAAGTCTGGCTGAAATTTTGTGCATGAGCATACACACAGCTCTGCTCAGGTGGAAATCATTAAAACTTATCGTTAAAACTTGCCCGAAATAAACAAGTACGGAAGCCGAAGCTCACTCGTCGGAAAAATTTATTCTGAAGAAAGGTGCAGCGGGTGAGAATGTATTGTGCAACGGAGCATATCCACTGTAGGATTTGGATAACTTTGAGCATATACGTTTTTCCTGATTTTCTCGAGGTTTGGACGGAGAATGCAACCTCTGATTGAGGGCTGTTAGCAAACGAGTTTGATGGAACCATTGCCTTTCATCCAGCCAGGAAATTCACTTTTTTGGAACGAAGTTCTTTCCCTTCCATTCTCCCGAGGAACACAATCATCGATAATCAGCCAACCATTACTGCCCCGCGTAACGAAATTTGATGCAACTATCCATAAGACCGGCACGAAGGAATAGAGACGCAATAGATTGGGGCGAACGGTCCCGTGCTTACGCGATGTCCAAAAAATAATCGGTTGTGTAACTTTACTTTGAATTCGTCGACCTTAAACTGGTCGTACTGACTGCTTCTTACCGTCTTAATGATACAACGAGAGTTTGTGACTCAGGGAAAATTTTTTCAACACCTTTTTACATCATTGCTCGTGTATTAGCAACGATTTCGGATGGCCTACCCTGTCAAATTATTAAAATTGAAAATTCACTTTGAGGATGACACTAGATGATCTTTGTCAATTATTCTCAAACTCTCTCACGACATGCATTTGTGTCAGTCTATCCGAATGTTGTTCATAGTCAAGCAGAGTATCAAAAACGTGAGTACCGTGATGAAAAAAAAAAAAAAAAAAATCAAGGTGTGAGACGTATCTAGCAGACAAACGCCGACCATCTCGCTATTCAATTATCGTTGCAATACACTTGTAAATGGTATATTGTGTATTAGACAGTATCAACAAATTTTTTTCTTACTTATCAATAATTAGGCTGACGTCGACTTGATCGATTCAGTTGTGATAGATTCGATAGTTTTTATTTTTCACTTATGAATACGATGCATAATGCAGGATCCCGTTTGACATGTTCTTCCCTCGCCTGAGGATGGGACGAACGAATAAGCTTGGAGGGTGAATCAAAGTGTTCAGGAATAAGTGCCAAGAAAATATTGAGTTTAGGTTCACTCATTCACATAAATCTACATTCTTGTCAAATAAAGTAAATGTGCCTGATTTGCCCCTATTTCCTAATTTGCCCCCACTCAAGTTATGGAATGTACACACACACCTTGCTTCGCATTTTTTCATCATGTTGATTACATCAAAGTCTGAGGAAATAAACGTTTTGGACCAGTCCCAATACACCTCGTGCATTGCTTAAGATGAACAAAGTGGTTTCCAGTGCTTTCGACTTCTTCTTCGTCAGCCAGTGAAACTATGCAACACAAAGTTATTGTGATCAATTTTATCGTACTTCAGCTCATTTTCTTCATCTTTCTCACCACTTTAAGATACTACTTGCAGAATTGCGATATCTGATCTCCCCGATTCTGCGCTCATATTACTAAAGAATGCAGTGTGCCTAATTTGTCCCCATTGTCTTCTTTCAAATTTGTTCTTTACTTCATCGAAATCCATCATTTCAACTCTCAAAATTTGGAAGATGGTGAAACAAGCTGCAAAATGAGGTAGTGTACCTATCATGTAGAGGTTTGGGAGTCGAAATATCCTGATTCTACCAAAAAACCTATATAATCTCATAGGGATAGGCCCCTTTTCCACGTGGGGGTGAATTTGGCGTACACTCATTTGATCGCACGAAAAAATCTTTTTTGCGAAAATTGAGTAAGCTTGTGTCCAATTCGTTGAGATCAAACGTAACTAGGTACACTCGCCTTATTTAAAACCAGCTTGGATATTCTTCTCAAGCGATTCCTGGTATACATTGAGTAACGCTCTTTAAATATCAATGGTTGGCAACATTATTGTTTCGGGGAACCAGATATTTTGGTATATTCATCGTACTAATTCAATTTTCTGATAATTGAAATTCAATATATCGGTGGAATCTAGATAACGGCATGATCATACCACGCCGGGATATTTATGATCAAATTTCTCATGTACAAAAGGGTGGAAATTCCTGGTTTATTCCTTCCAGAGACAATCTCAACAGACACCTTAGTAGCAATCAAGTTTTACGATCAAAAATTTAATCCTATCTTGTATCCATAGATTTCGAAGAACTGCTTCATGAGAAATGCAGAATTCTGGTTAGTCTATGAACTCATAAGATTAATCAAATTCAACGATCCGAACTTATGTGAAGCTAGAAACAACATGATATGCACTTCGTGATCGTAAAACGCCTGGGTCACAATCTCATTGAAATGTCGATTTCTTTATTCAGCTGTACTGCCAAACCGATTATTGTTTACTCGACGTGCACGCACGCTCCGTATGAATATTTCCAACCAATTCATCTTGTTCTTACATAACCACATGATGTAAAGAGCTAACCCCTCATTTCAGTACTCACTCTAGCTGATGAGAAATTGCAATCATGAATAAAAAATCTGAAGAAGGTCTCCATGTTTTCCATCTCATGATTATTCATAAATAATATTCCAAGGCTCCATTGCAAGCTCGCATCCAAAAGATTTATCGAATATCCTAAGGTGGGAATCGAGCTTGCAAACCCAGGCAGTGCTCATGAAAAGCTCCGAATTCATTATTTCAAATTCAGACCCAACCGAACAATGGGTTATATTCAGCGTCCCATAAAACAACCCTCCATAATGATGCGGGGCATTCAAAGAAAAGGCTATCCAACGATGTACACATACTCAAAGCTTTTGCAAGCTTTAACCATCCCACATCGCAAGTACGACGACGACGACGACGACCACGAAATCTGCAGGTTTTGGAGGGTCGAATCGTATGGAGGGCGATTTATTTTATCGAATGTTAAAATTCATGCAGGCAGAGCTTGCGCAACCTATACAATCTCACGGGTGCGCGCGCGCGCGCGCCAGTCGTTCTGAATAAAGAAAAGGACGGGTTACGGAAGAGATCCTTTCTATGGATATGTATGTATGTATGTATGTAGGTGGTCGCGGGAAAAGCCCGCGAGAATTTATCCTTCGGCATTTAATTAATTCGCGGGGGCGCGATAAATTTTCAGTAATGTATTTGATTAAAGGATAATGCTAACCCGCCACCAGTTTTCTGTCTGTCCTTCCTCCCGCCTCTTGCGTCAGAGTCACGTACGGTGTAACCCCCCTCCCCCCATATACTACATGTAAGCGCGAGTTTTGTCTCTTTCTCATTCTCTACGTACAACCCCGTCAACCCTTTCCCTCACTCTCTTCTTTTATGCATGCTCGCTTGTTCGCTCGTCTCGGATCTCTTTTCGTCGTTTGCCCCGTGCCTCTTTCGTTGTGCACTCCTTATTCTGATGATTATACCCCATACGTGAAAGGGCAAAAGAGGGTCTCCCTTCCTTTTCAATTGTTTCTGCTTTTGATCATCTTTCGCCTGTACACACGGAAATACGTGGTATGGTGTGATTCTTAAATCTCCCCTATGGGCATCGATGCTGACAAGGTTGGGATATAGTCCACCTTCATCTACTGATCAAAATAGCCCTGGTCCCTTCAAAATATTCTGATTAGCTCCTTCGAATAATATTGAAATGAGTTCTTCAAAAATTCAGTTTCGTGGGTACTTGGACTTTATCAACTGATTCTGTTGGAATTTCATTTTTTCAGGTGGACGAAGACCGTAGTGAGATGAGTTCTTATCCCAATGCATCTGGCTATCAGTTTTCTCTGGTATTGTTACATGATCCCGGACCCTACGGTGAATATGTTATACTTTTACTCACTACTCGATTATTCGATTTCGGTGAGCCGTCTAATCGCAAATGTCCTTCAAAATGAAGGAGGAGGAATTGAGGTGATATGAAATTGGGAAACTGGGCGTGGCAGAGTTATTCTCACAGAAAGAGAAAACTAGACCCCCGATCGTGGGATCACCAAGGTGAATCAATTTTGTCGAGCCTTGGCACGCACTTTCTTGCGAAATTCCTTGGTTTTCGCGTTGAGATTGTCTCACATGCAAAATGACGATGAGTTGCAAAACTAAGTCTAGCACGTCCAGGAGATGAAGAGGGAGATTGAATGCGGACTGATAAAGTCCCCACTCTCTGTCATCACGCCTCAATTATGGAGGATTACGTGAAATACCAGTTTCAATTTCAACGGTATACATGTTCATATGTTAGTGTTGTGCTTCGTTCAAAAAGAATCCATGGTCTTTCGTTGCTCATCCTCAGTGATTTCTTTGACTCTGGATTGCAGCTACGTGCAGGGTGCCCAAAAAGTAAGTACCCACCCCCTTTTTCCAGAAATGGTTAGGAATCGGGAAAAATTCCGGAACACATGGCCCCTCATTTTCAGGGAAACCTCCCATAGTTACCTCGTTTCTGACCTTGAAAATTGATTTTCAAGGTCATTCGTAGATCAACTCAATTTTTACAAATAGAAACACCCACTTTCGACCTTGAATTCTGAAAAAAACGTGAAAAATCATGAAACTTTTGCCTGAAACATTTTTCGATCCGACTCGACCTTGCTGAGATGAACTGTGATCACAAACAACTTTCATCCTAAATATTTTTCGATAGAATGTTCACTCTTGGAGCTACAGCAGTTACCGTCAACTCGTGCTGACCTCCATTCATCTCAGCAAGGTCAAGGCGGATCGAAAAATGTTTCAGGCTAAAGTCTCATAATTTCTCACGTTCTTTCAGAACTCGAGGTCAAAAGTGGGTGTTTTTATTCAAAAAAATCGAGTAGAACTCCGAATAACCTCGAGAATGACCTTCAAGGTCAAAAACAAATCCATTAGCTCATTTTTACTGCGATCATCCACAACTTTTATACCAAACATTTTTCGATAAAATGCTCACTCTTGACCCGCGTTGACTTCAATTTATCTCAGCATGGTCAAGCCGGATCGAAAAATGTTGGGACAAAAATCTCACAATCCTTCACTTTCTATGAGAATTTGAGGTCCAAAGTAGGTGTTTCTCTTAGAAAAAATTGAGTTGACCTCTAAATAACCTCGAAAAAGACTTCCAAGGTCAAAACAAGGTTACTAGCGCATTTTTACTGTGAATATCAACACCTCTATCTGAAATTTTTCGATAAAATGCTTACTCTTGGAGCTACAGCGATTTCTGTCAGCCCGAGCTAACTTCCATTTATCTCAGCAAGGTCAATTCGGATCAAAAAATGTTTCAAACCCATCAAGTTTCATAACTTTCCACGTCTTCTTGAAATTCGAGGTCAAAAGTAGGTTTTTCCATTTGAAAGAATCGAGTTGACCTGCAAATGATCTTGAAAATGACCCTCAAAATGACAATACACGTGCTCCGGGATTTTTCCCGATTCCCTAACCGTTTCTGAAAATAGAGGGTACTTAATTCCGGACACCCTGTATATTTGTCACGCATGCCTGAGACATTGATAACTTGAATCGAGTTTTTCCGCTAAAATCGTGACAAATCCATCCAAAAATAACGTTTGAAGGGTCCGATTGTCATATACGCCCTAATCACTTAGTTCTTCTTGATATTGATGTAATAAATGCGTCAGCATTCTTTCACAATGTTTCTCATGAAGTCTTTGTCCTTTGAATGCAGAATGCAATCAAAGATGCATGAACCATTGCTTAGCACGATTCAGAATGTAATGATTTCAGGATAAAAAGTCGGGAGGACAAGTCAGAAATATAATGTCAAAACACTATGTGCAGAAGATTTTCTTGTTTGTTTGCCGGCAGATTCTGAATTCCGGTTGTCTAGGTTGAGGGGTCTAGCGACTAGTAGTTCCCGTGCGCGGATCACGATTCCACGTATTCCCGCGCGTTGATTTGTGATTCCACGACCCGGGTTCTTGGCGATAAGGATCGTGGAACTGTGAATTAACGCGTAGAATTGCGGAAATTCCTAGTCCATAGACGTCCACACTTAGTCAAGACCGAAATTTAAAACCGACCTGCAGGGCCTGTGAGCATCCACCCGAGTATTTCCACTCCGTAAATATTCATATTTTAGCCTGAATGATTAACTCAAATCGGCCACACTACGTCCATTGGGCCTACACTTTTATTCGGAAAATCTTTGTAAAACCTTTGAGATAACAAAAAAGGGGCCAATGAGTAAATAAAAAAAAAAGTAAAAAAAAAACAAGAAAAGGATGTTTAAATTGATCCTTGTTAAGATTTGGGTTGATACCTTCAATACACTAAAAGAAAATCTAGTTTTGTACGCTGGGTCCCCCCAGTGTGACTTTCTTTGTAAGGTTGGAAGTGTGATTGAAATGGGTTGACCGAAACTATCGGAAAAAAGTCGATCTCACATGATGCTTGTGATGTACTCAAACTGACAGAATCATTAACAACCATCTTAGAATTGGAAAAATTTCAAAATTATCACATAAGTACATTCACCTCACCCTCAGCACAGACCTCATCCTGACCACCGTGATTGGTCTACTCGCTGAAGTAAAATCCAAACCATCCACAAGTTTCATTGCTTATACACTCAAAATGAACGAGAGCGAAGGGTCACTCATAAAATTCATCCCGCAATCTCTGAACACTTTGTGCACGTTTTTGATCCAACGAGGCAGTATAGCAGTAGCAAATCCGATAAAACCTCAGAGACTCGATTGGCGCATCCGAACGCGATATAAGCCTTGACGACATGGGATATAAGCACAGACTCGCGCAGTACACAGAGTAGGCTCTAAAATCCATATCGTCGAGCGTAAATTACGCTCAAATGCTGCTAGCGAGCTCCCGGTTCTCGGTGAAGACTTGTGTACAAGTATACTAGAGAAGACCAGTACCGAGGATACGAGACATTTATATTGACCCCGTATAACCTTCTAGTGGTTACAGGAGTTGGATATGTCCCAGCAGCAAAGGTGGGCAATTTATTCGACGCGTAGAATTAAATTATGATGCAGCAAGTGTATATCGTCTTCGCTAGTCGAGCGATGATCTGAGATCTGACTTGCGTCGTATTCTGTGATTGTAAGATGCAAAAATCATGGTGAATTGCAATCATTAATATTTGACACAGCGGTAGCTGTGCTCGAAAGTATGGCGAAGCCTTCGAGCAGCTCCGCTGTGGCGTATACGCCAAAGTTGGGGATTCTAACCTCCTCGTAATTTTCGAACATACATTAATCATGATTGCCGACCTCAAAGATACAACATCCTCATATCATAATCATTCAGAATCAGAGGCTCTTCAACATGAACTCTGGCTTTTTGCGATTGGTCATTTCTTCGTTCAAATAAGAGCAATCGTATTTTGCCGAGGTCAAGATATCGTTTATAAAAATGTTTTGACGGACGTGACGTAGAGCGTAGCAGAAGAGCGGCGAATATTCGAATCTTAAGGAATTGTCTCAAAGGGCATGCGGTAGCCGTGTAACGTCGCCGTATAGAGTTTCATTTACATCTTATGTTAAAATTTCGATGGGACAAAGATTGAGATGAGTTGTCTGGTTATTTTCATCTGACTAATTTATACTCTAAAACTTGCCGTTTAGCCCGAATTATAAGTTTATTGTGGAAAATCGGGGAAGATGACATGGCTGGTGCCTCCTAACCTATAAAATGAGCCTATTGTAATTCGCCCTTTTATCCGATTCTCTCGCGATGTTGATTCCCAGTGATGGGATATACTCGTGTTAGGGCTTTCAGATATAATGTGTAGATTAGGATCTCTACATTAGGTCAATTAATCGAACCCCATGAGTCACTACTTGAACAAATGAGTTTCAGGTGACCTCTTCATTATATCCATCAAAACCAAATCAATGACACTCCATCTCCAAACTCTCCCACGTAGTCCATCATACCACGTGCTAATCAGCCGATCCAATTCTCCATCGATCTTGCCAAGTCATGCGATGACAGGAAAGCTCAGGTGGCACATCAACTAGGCCCCCCCCCCCCCACATACACACATACTCTACTACAACATCGACAGCTATAACCAAACTCCTAAAGGTGAAAATCGACAGGCGGCAAAAGGCGCGTACACGTCGCGTGTCGACAAAACAATCAGCTTCGTTGGCCCAAACCTAACCTATATTCCCATCTATACTGGTAGTCGTGGTGGTAGAATCGAATAATCGGAGCTCTTCAAGGAGCTCCTTCAGAGCACCTTTGAGCACGAAAATCTACCAAATGGCATATCACGCGAGTAGCTAATACTGGCCTCAGAATTCTCTCTTTTCTATTTCTCCTGGGCACATCCATCATTGTTCACATTATATATATGGCCAAAAGACTGATAGAGCTCCATTATATCCTGAACTGCGATCTCGACGTATTGATAAGGCGCGTGGCTTAGGGGGGTGAGCTAAACCCCCTCGGGTACTACTCGCTTATTTTCGGAAATTGGAATTTCTACCTTTTCAAGCTTTGCCACGTCGGAAACGGAGACGTTGAAGGATCCGACCGGGGAATCGTGCGATCGTCTACCATCACACTACCGGTATACTCCCCCCCCCTTATTCCTTACTTGGATTGCTGTCTTCTCTATCTTTTTTTGCCTTGTAGGTTGGCAACTATAGATATAAAAGGCCCGTATAGCTTCAATTTCACCTGCTCGCGATTTTTTTCCATTCTGCCCTGCCTTCCGTCCTTGATCTGCCTCTGCACTCTGAATTAAAAGAACAATCTCACTGTTTATATTCATTTGAAGCGTTGCCACTTTGACACGAACTTTGGGGCTCTTGAGGCTGTTCAGCTGTGGTAGACGTTTCGTGTGTCTATCGAGATGTGTATATTTATTCTCCAGGCTATGAGTATTTGAACTTTTTAAATTTCTGACTATCAATCAAATTGTTCACGCTTGAGTGACTAATAATTGGTCCGAAGAAGTAATCGGTTCATAGAACTATTTTTCTTTGGGTGTTGGAGTAAACGTAATTTTGAGAGCAAACATTTTTTAATCATCAGCAATCGATTAGGTGGAATGACTAATACTGATACTCTCCCGATATCCAAGAATAAGATCCAAAACAGTTTTGTTCAGTTCATTCGGAACATGCGTGGAAATTTCTGATGAATGATATTCGTACATGGTGGGAATGAACAATTCTGGTAACAAATTATCTGGCCCTAGGAATCTGAATAGATTAGGCACTTTTCTAGAACCATAAGATTCCATTAGGAATCATCCTTTTGGATCATTGGTTCATATCTGATACCATCAAAACCTATTATGAAATAACTAATTACTTTTGGGTAACAAAAATGATGATAATAGGGAACCTGCATGAATCAAATGAAAGTTTCACAACGGCCATGTGATGAAAGCTAACGTTCGAAAAGATTCATTTGATGAATGTTCAAAATTTTGATATTGTAAGAGCGATTCCACAAAAAAACATCATCACAAAATAGTTTGAACATGTCGTAAATTATGTTCAGTCGACGTCATTTTGGGAGGTGCCAATTTAAGTCGTCAAACCAGTAATCATTATTCGAAAACCGTAGGTCTGTCAAAAGATCCCAAACTCTTCCCCCTATATCCATCTCGTTCAAAATTTCCGAAATATAGTTTCTTCCAGATTTATGTCACTTCTCTGTAGCATAGACTTTGAAATTGTTTGATAATTTATTTCACAGAACAGCTCCAAATTTTCCGAATTTCGATCCATTGTCAACGAGTTAAATGTCCTCCCTGATTATCGGTTCGCGAACCAATCTAAATGACTCCTTTCCAGAATAAAATCAAATTGATCATTCTTTGGCACTTACATTATCGCTGTAAGAGCCAATTCTTTAAAATTCGATCACCATTTATTCCTCCTCAACACGAGACAGTGGTAAAAGCTCATGGCTTTATGACGATGTTGATTGTCCGAATAACGATCAAATGATGGAATTCAACGGCATCGACAAATTTTTATCACCACCAGGTGATATCAAAAATTTGATATAACTCCAGCACCTTGAGTAAATACCATAAAATTTGTCAAGAGTAGCAATTCAAGGGTTTGATATAACCAATATTGGTCTTCAAGTCGGTAATAGCAAGTATACGTATATATATAGAAGCCAGAATGAACGAAGCTGATTTCGAGTATAAGGGCTCTTTCGAGCTCGAGCCATTAACTTTACGGCACTGGGCAACAAATACAAATACACACACGCACGAAATGTGTCGAGTAGATTTCGATGTCATCGTGCGATAGAGCCAAGTTTACGAGGATCTCAGTTCCAGCGTATTATCTTGCATTAAGTAGCTCGTATCCGCGTTGCAAATACAGCCTTCTAACGAGATATCTACTGGTGAGAAACATACACGAATCCGATTGCCTCCCGCATAATATAGCGTTTCCCTTCGTATTACCAATTGCAATTGCTTTGGCCGCAATTTGAGCGGGTATTGGTGATTCGATTTCATTCCAAGAGTCACCCTCCGTGTATGTAGTTGCAGTCATAGCAAAATAGCAAAAGGAATTAATTTGTACTCTGTACGAATTCTAACAATTAAGCGAGTGTCCAAGGGATCGTGGGCTGATGAGAAGAGGGTCAAAACCGCAATTGGTAGACTGTCGAAGCCAGCTTGCCTTTCTGACGATTTGAACATCTTGTTCTGATGTACCATTGTTTAGCTTTTCTCATGCTACAGTCTCTTATCCGTGGTTGATTTTACTTCGATTACTAGAGCTGGATTGAACTTGTCCCTGGCAACCTCTCGATTTTCTCTAATTGTATTTGGCTATCTGATCTGGTTCTGAGCTGTGTGACTCATTGGTACTGTCAGGCTATGTATAGTTAAGTAAGTCTGATAGGATAGTTCGTGGACGATGTGTCAACTCATAGAATATCGGATGGATTTGACTCAAGAGCAAATATTATGTGATCTGAAGATAGGGTTAAGAAGGTCTTCTTTAGGAATTCACTCAGACCTCAGAATACCTTGATCAAAATCAAACCTGGGTCAGATGATTCATATGTTCACAGCAGAAAGGATTTCTCAGGATGAGAAGAAAATTTTTTCATTCTAAGTGCGTGTAATTTCGAGAAATTTTTCATTCATCGTTTGAGAAGTTGAAATATAGAATCTTTTGTTCTGAGAATTTATATTCTTCACCCAAAACGAAAAGAAAACTAACCTCTGTAAACAATGTTAACCTCGCATAGATTTTAGAGTCATACACACAATTTTCCCTGCTGCTATGATTCTAGATAGAACACGACTTGGGTGGAAATGGAAGAAAAATTGGCGCAAAAGTGCAGTGTACTTCAAATTAAGTCTTGAAGTCGAATCCGGAATGCGATATCACGTTGGTTTTCTCGCTGTGATATAAAGATATTTCAAAGAAGCATCATGTAGACGATTTGCCGGGATCATAACCCCATTTTCCATCAGTTTGAGCTTCTATCTTGACGATGGTATTTCGAGAAAATGTTATTTCGCATAGTGCGACTAAACCGACATGTTTTCTCCGGCCTCGAATCAGAGAATTGGCGTTCAGTCGCCCTGATAATGGAAAATTGGGAGCTAACATTCGATAAGCGCTCTCATCTTTCCTCCGTGTTATTCTCATGGAAGAGATTCAGGATTCGGCCATATTGCTTCTTTCTGCCATCTAAAATAACACGCAAATGAGTTCCCAATAGTATATGCACCTCGCTCTTTGGTCTGTTTTGGGGCACTGAGAATCTTTTTCCCTCATTCCACTCGGGGAAAATTGATTCCCGTGCCCCAAAACAGCCTAACCTCGCATCGGTGCATGATGAACTATTTCTTATTCTTAGATGAAAATTCTCATCCTGAGAAATTATTTCTCAATTTAAGAGAGGACTTCTCATAATGAGGAAAATCGCTTGTTTTGGATTCTCTATTTGGGGAAACAATGTTTCGAGGAATGGAATCACTTAAAGAAATCCTTTTCGTAGAGTTGGGTTCTTTTGTAAGACATGAAACGGCAATAATATTCATCTAAAATATGGCAGAAGCCATGAAAAATATGAATCATGAGAAATATCCCATTCGGAAGGGTACCAAAGTAGTTGATTCTCATTTGACCATCACATGATTGTCAGCTTGATTCAATCACACTTATTCTTGACTAATTCCTGATAAATAACCGATATTAAAGAACCATCATGACTTTCCATCAGGGCCCAAATTTTCCATAATCCAATAAGTGTATCCCTCCCCCTTCTATTGAAGGACTAGACCTGAGCTATCAGATCAATTGGGAATATTAAAGATTTTATCCAGAACATGAGGCGGCTGAATTAGTCAACGCATGGGAAAGACATAATTTGGGTCATTATTAGATTGATATTGAAGCAGTGAGTCGGCAGCGATCAATAGATCTTGATCATGATACGAGGTGCTAATGCGTATTTGATGGCTCAATAGGAGCCACTGATGAGAGGTGGCCATTAGGTCATTCCATAAAAATACCCTCGGTATTGTCCTCATGACTGGCACTTTCAATCAGGGAGTTGACGAGTGTCCCATGAGAATCGTTGTATTTACCCACATCGTTGAATTCATTCTTTATGATCTATCAATAGTCTACTACCTTGAGTTGATCCTGAACTTTTAGACAATACCAGAAGACTTTTTCCTCAAAATTTTTTTCGATCGGTCTGGATGATCAAAGAATACTCATCTAGGTTACTCAAAAACTGTCGGTGGAGATTAATTTTAAGAAAATTAGTACTCACCTCGAGCATAACTTTTGCCTCTAGATGTCTGTATGAAGATTTGACAGGGAAAAATTACATTATTATTCCTAGATCATTTGAGAATCAAAGGATTCTTGCGAATAAGGCTCAATTATTTTTCATTCCTTCAAAGAATCGAGATAGAATGTATAATTCTTCTATGTCTGGCTGATTGAGAAGATCACAAATCCTGAAATAGCCGTAGTTAATCCCATCCAGATAATTTTGTGAATGATTTTTACACCACAAGTTGATCTGAAATGAGTAGATTGAAATGGATTTAGAGGAGTATAGCAAAGAACGAGCATTTCGACTCTCGTTGAAGATGAATTTTGAATACTTACTTTGTTCTAT
Organism: Eretmocerus hayati; assembly: GCA_029851415.1. Classification (NCBI taxonomy): domain Eukaryota; kingdom Metazoa; phylum Arthropoda; class Insecta; order Hymenoptera; family Aphelinidae; genus Eretmocerus; species Eretmocerus hayati. The sequence goes on from CM056742.1 coordinate 183,868,609, forward strand.
TTCGTGCAGTATCTTCTCTTGCAATTTCGAAATCAGTGCATTAGAAATTATGCCCCAGATATTAGAGGAAGAAGACGAGACTTATTCTTGATGCGGTTGAAATTGTATGTGTGACAAATAAGTACCAAGTGAGTGACTAAGGATTGGACTATATTGATCGATTGATCAGCTGCATAACTCAGGAATTCAGTCATTCTTCCAAAATCGAAAAACAAGATTCAATCCATGCAAGATGCATCCAACTAAATAGTCCTTTGAGTTCAGGTAAATGTCACAAAGTCTCACTTGCAGCTCAAGTACGAATTCAAGATTGCAGAATGGCAGGTCGCATACATGGCAGCGGTCGAAATCGATCGGGCAAATTCTCGCATACTCCGTATTCAACAAGGTATTGAGTAGTTTATTGCTTTTCATGAATTTGCATGCTGAAACAGTCGCGTGCTCCCAAGTAATATTATCGCCCGCAGCAGCAACAGCAACAGCAGCTGATACCATACACCATCAAGGGTTCTCTCTAAGAATGGTGTGGCCCCTATCTAGCCATTTGGTCTTCGATATTGCCCCGGGGGCAGGTTTTGCCTGGTGCGGTGGTGGCGAGACGAGCGCGGACGACGACGCGGAGACACTTATAAATTGAGATTTTATCGCGCGAACCCGCGCCTTCCTCCCCCCCCCTCAATCCCCCTTCACCCCCTGCGTGTTTATAACTTATATTTCGCGGATTGCGGGGGCTGATGCCTATAACTATATGTGTACGTATGTGGGTTGAAGATTGGTATGAGTATATGTATGTGCGTATTTATGCGAGAGCCAAATGAAACGAAGCGATAACTCGACGACGGGCTGCTGCCCGCAATGCATATTTCGTGACGCTTGAAAGTTTGCCTTCTCTGATGTTGGGGCCGTTGGAGATATTAATACTGCAGAGCAATAAAAGAGTCGGGAAAAAAATTCATGACTGAATAATATGGTGGTATTGAATATAACAATCGGTCAACCAGCAACTTATCACTATGGAAATCTCGTGAGTAAAAATCTGGCCTCACTATTGGTTACTTGGTGCGAATGTGGTACGGAATCTCAATCGTGAATGAAAATAAAAGGGTCACTGTGGTGTAAAAAGAATCATGAAAATTAATTTTACACGGCATTCATTTATATGCCCATTTTGTTGAAACTTTGAGATTGAAATTATATACTGGATACTCAAGAACAAACTATTTGACGATGTAAATCGAGTAAAAGTTGTAAAAAATGTTCAGGACATTAAAAAGCTTGCCTGGATGGTCGATCAGAAGATAATTCAGTACAACATCGCCTCGGCTATCGGGACGGAATCAAAAATTTTTTTATTGTCGCATAGACATATTTATGGATCTTGATTCCCCGGTAGAAGTACTGTTTCATCCCATCTAGCCATTAATTGATTAATCCATGGTTCGTAGCACAATCAAGGATGTACCAGTCCTTCGACTGATCAACCCAAAATGGATCTTCCCATGGAAAAAATCCTGTTGATTGGGAAGATATTCCTACCAGACTTATTTCCTAGTTGTTGCTCTGAGATCATCTGATAAATGCAACCATCATCATCTAATGATTTAGCACTCGTGAGATTGTTGACAATCTTTGATATACAGAAAAATCATTCTTCGTTCCTGTACTCATTACTCGTCTTCTTCACTGCGAGTATCATGCCCGAGGACTGGTGTCTTACGAATTTTGTTCCCACATAATTCTAAAGTTACGTTGAACAAGTTCACACCATGATGGTGATATTCACTGAAGCTTAACTAATTTTCGTTCCCTGCAGAAGATTCAAAAATGCGTCTCCGTAACATGTGTATAGCGTAGTTGATCTTGCGGAACTGGATCCGATGAACTCAGGGTATACACTGTAAAAAATTGGTTACCGCAAGCGGGACATTGTGTCCCGGGGTGTGATGACCCTCCGGGCCCAGTTACTGGGACACCGTACCCGGGCTTAGGCCCGAAGCCGGTAGGCAGAAGATTGGTCCCGAGACTGGCGCTCGGTACTTTGACTTCTTCCGAAAACCCGCAAGGGGGTTGGGCCATGGTGCCTCATCCTTGGAGTCTGACGAGCTCCCGGTCCCAGTCATCGCCCACCGGAGCGAGGAGACCGCACATCTCCATCCGGCACCACGGGAATGGGTGAGTCTAGGGACTCGTATTGGAATCGCCCTCGGGCGATAACAATGCGAGCCCGAAAGACTCATCCATCATCCCGAGGGACTCCCTGGGCTCTCAGGAAGCCTAGACGAGTCCCAAAACCCCCCACCGAGGGGTGGGCATCGGCCTTGTGCTGGGGGCTGAGCCCAGAATTCGGTAGTCGGGGAGGAGGACTGAGTCATCATCGAGCCTGCCTCGGTGTTGGCCATCCTCCAAACCGACGCGCTGGCAGGGCGTATCCCTGCCCCGCGCCCATGGGGGCAAGCCGGGGTGAAGGTGAAAGCCAGGCACCCAGGTTATAAAAGTTAAATTCCTGTAAAAAATTGGTTGACTTTCCACCAAAATCGGCAACCAGTGGTTGGTTGTCGAAATCAACCAACTGGGTGGCATCCAACCACTGGTTGACTTTTTCCCCACAGCGAATATATAAGAATGAATGCGGCGCCCACGATATTGGTTGATGGTGGTCACCGGGTGTCGTTTTTGAGTCGGAATAACAAGTTTCGTCATGTTTTTTCACAAACAAAGAGGGATAAACATTAGCGCCGATCGCGTATAGACGACAAAGCGGGTTGCCTATCTGCAGGAGTCGAATAAACGTCGTAAGGCTGGAGGGATGGATAGATGGACGGATGGAGTGGGGGAGGGGGGAGATGGGATGGATGGATCGATGGGATGAATCGGGATGGAACGGGATGGAATTGAACGGAACGGGATTGAAAGGAACGGAATGGAAGGGAATGGAACGGTGTGGAATGGAATTGAACGGAATGGAATGGAACGGGATAGAAGGGAATGGAACGGACCGGAATGGAACGGAATAATATGGAATGGAACGGTGTGAAATGGGATGGAACGGACCGGAATGGAATAGAGTGCAATGGAACCGAATGGAATGGACCGGAATGGAATGGAACATACAATTCAATAATATTCCGTTCCATTCCATATTATTCCGTTCCATTCCCTTCTATCCCGTTCCATTCAACACCGTCCATTCCCTTCCATTCTGGTCCGTTCGATCCTATTCCATTCCGTTCCATTCCATTCCATCCATGCATCCATCCCATCTACCCTCCCAGCCCATCCGTCCATCTATTCATCCCTCCAACCTCACCACGTGTATTCGACCCCAACAGGACAGGTAACCCGCTTTGTCGTCCATACACGACCGACGCTGATGTTTATTCCTCGTTGTTTATGAAAAAACATGACGAAACTTGTTTTTCCGGCTCAAAAGTGTCACCTGGAGACCACCATCAACCAATATCGTGGGCGTCGCATTCATCCTTATAAGTTCGTTGTGGGAAAAAAGTCAACCAGTGGTTGGATAGGTAGTCAACCAGTGGTTGACGCCAAAAATCAACCAGCTGCTTGATTATCAACCAGGTGGTTGATTTTTGGCCCAAACCAGTGGTTGAGGGAAAAACTTCAACTAGTAGTTGCAGTTTTTCCCTCAACCACTGGTCGAAGTTTTTCCCACAAATTTTTTACAGTGTAGGTGGTGCTCCCGGCATCTCTGACGAAATGCTCAACAACGCTAAATCTTTGGTCATACGCCGTATGAAGGGATTTCTCATGCAAGCCAGACTCTTGAGGTGGCTGATGGAGTGCACGAGTACAAAAAATTACAGAACCGTTTTCTAAGAAAAAGACGCCTGCAATCTCGTCAACACTCGATGCTTTCGAGAATTTTCCTCTCCGTCAGCTCTTGTCATGAACTTGACTCTCATTCTACTTAAGTCAAAGCTCGAAATTTGACATTCTCATATCCATTCTCGAATGTTACTATTGAAGTCATGAAATTTGATATTGGGACCACTCGGTAACGATTGGTTAGATTTTCCACTAGGAAATTCAACTACGCGGTTGACACTTGCACCTTTTTTGGATCAGGAATCCAATTATCGGTCGATTGAAAACCTCATCCAGCTGGTTAAAGTTTTTTGAAAGAATTTCCCAATACAAGTTGATCGGGAGTGGCTTCCACTTTGCTTAGAGTTGTCTTCATTGTCATTATACTCATAAACAGTATTGGAAATCTGGTCACAGAATGTTTGATATACTAAGCTCCCTAGAACTTTTATTAACACACGAAGTCGCAAATCTGGTACCTATCTATCGCATGCAATGTCTCTGAATCATCAAATCAGAACTGTAAGATGCAATATTCATACTCACCCAGGAATAATCGCCTAGATGCCTCGCAACCGACGCATTCACGTCGCGACGCGGAGAAACTATCTCATAATATTAATGGATAACTTCGATATTCGAGATTCGAGGCGTTCCGATCGAGATTTCGCGCGCCACTCACGAGCCACTTACGCATGAAAACCATTCAAATGACGGAAACAACAATTCCTGGGTCCATTTCAATTGAACTTTTAGTGACTATACACGCATCCACTTGAGTGAAATCTTGCAACACTTTTCTCCGAGACTTTCCTCGGAGATGATACTGAGAACAATATAGAGCTATCTGTGCCAAAATGCGTCGAAATATCATCCTGCTGCCTTCTCGACATATCTTTATCTGTAGAGCTCTCTCACCTTCTGCACTTGTGATTGCCGCCTCTCTCATGTTCTCGAGCTTGCGATGCGATAAGTCACGTGACGTTAATATTTGAAAGCAGGAGCTAGAGGTGGGTGTACGTGGATTGCATTCGTGAAGGCGGCTCAACTAGCAATATTCCATACCTTTATCCTGGATATCTCACTCTCTACGTGATACATGAGTTGCAATTCGTTTCCGTATCTTCCATTCCCTCACTCGACTTCTCTAGCTACGTATCATTTCTTTACTTGGCTCACTTTTTTGCTCTAGAGCTGGCAATATCTTCTTGTTCCAACATCTTTGCAGTCTTACTACCATTTGATACTCACGGAAGCGTTTTGGCTTCCCCCTCATCATTCTCCGTAAAAGTTTTCGACTCTAAGATATCAAAAAAGAGAGACCATTGGTGGTTCACTTCTTTTATTCTCAAAATTAAGTGGCCGTATTAATCGCTGAAACTCATCGTTAATATCATTTTTGTCAAACCAACGTAGAGTACTACAGCTCATCCAATAATTAAGTCAAATATGAACTCTATTTTATGAACTCTTGACTCAATAAGATGAAATGCAGCTCATTTTCACGTAAGAAGATACTCTGTCAGAGGATGAACCAATTCCAAAACCTAATGAGGCAGTCCGACTTGCGAATGGCTAACCAGGAGCTATGCCGAGGGATGAACCAATTCCAAAACATACAAAGGCAATCAAACCCACAAATACCCAGATACTTGGAAATAACAGAATACTAGATACCAGAAACGCTCTCCGGGGATAAGCCGAAACCCAAAACCCAAAGAAGTGGCCAAACCCCCAAATACCAAGAGGCTCAATTCATCAACTTCATCCAAACACAGACCAATCCCGAAACCTTGGGAGTCAATCAAACAATTACCTCTATAAATCAAAACCGCTAAGATTCACATGTTCGAGACAGAAACTCTGTTGGGAGATGAAAGAATTTCAAGAGCTCGGGAAGCAGCTAAACCCGCAAATGCCCGAACTAGAAACTTTGCCAGGGGATAAGCTGATCCCAAAAACTAGAAGGACAATCAAACCCTTAAATACCTGGAGGCTCGAACCAGAAACTTTGTTGTGTAATGGATCAATCCCAAAACCTAGGAAGGCAACTGAACCCGCTAAATACCCTAATGCTCGGAGCAGGAACACTGTCGGGGGATGAACCCGTTCCAAAGCTCGGGAAGGCAATGAAATCAAATAGAGCCTGGATGCCCGAACAGACAATGACGTTGAAGGTGTGATACAATCCCAAAATTTTCGACAGGGCCCCCGATAAACGAGAACCCAGACGCTCAGTCTGGAGAATTGGTTGAAGGAAAGATCAATCGGGAACAAGTCGTCCCTAAACTCATGTAGAAACCCCGACCATCAGGAACCCAGCCAATTCCCGGCAGAACTGCTGGTCAGAGCATCCAGGTATTTGCTGCTTCCATTGTCCTGCTAAGTTCCGAGATTGGTTCGCCTCTAGGAAGAGTATCTGGTTCGGGCATCTGGGTGTTGGGGGTTTTGATTGCATTCTTAGGTTTTGAGATTGGTTCATCTTTCAACAGAATTTCTGTTGCGGGCATATGCCGATTGGCAGCCTCTTTACGGTTTTGGACATAATTCATGCCTTACCAAAGTTTCTGATTCAAACCCCTGGGCACCCGTGGGTAAGATCGCCTTCTTAGGTTCTGGAATTGGTTTATCCCCGGGCAGAGTCTCTAGTCCGAGCTTTCGGGCATTTGTGTCTCTGATTGCCTTATTAAGGTTTGAGAATTCCTTCATTCCCACACAAGATTCTGTACATCAATTTAAGATCATTGTGCCAAAACTATGTTGAAATCAATCCGTGTTGAGACGAAACTGATCCTGAAATCGGATTTAGCGACCCCGAAAGTCTTTGGGTACGATAAAGGGACTCTCTGACCCAAATATTCTGAGGATTTGAGGTTATGTCAAAACCTCCATATGGTGGGACCGAACTGACCCTGGATTCTGGTCAAGCGATCCCAAAAACATTTAGTAAGTGTAAAATGAAGTATGGCCCAATCCCCAGCTCCGAGTGCACTCGAGAAGTACCGATTCTTTGGATTTATGTAAAAGTCTTGACGTGCTGGAACCAAATTAACCTCGGATTCCATGACAGCAACCTCAAAGACATCAACTCGGTGCACACAATTGAATTTCGTATGGTTTGATCGTGGTTTCTGAGTGGCTCTGTGCGATCATGGGTTTTTTAGGTTATGTCAAAATCTCGATGTGCTGGAATCAAAATGACCCTGAATTCGGTTTCAACAACCACAAACACATGATGGTAGTACAGTTTCGGATCTAGGTCAGAACTTTCTTTGATGGGGTTGTATAATGTCCCATGTAAGCCGAAACAGCAAATGGAGTAATTATAAGAGTCCTTTGGAATTGGAACATTCTCTTCTTATTCTCAAAAAATGATATGGCGTGTAAGAGGACATCCAATCATCTCATCTGATGTCAGCGATTCTTGAGTAGCATGCACAAGACGTCTTTTCTCTTTATTTTTCTACACTCCATCACTCAGTAGTTTCATCATTCAGTAGAATCCTCAAATCCAGTAGAAATGCAAGAATCTTACGTCATTCGATGCAATTTTTGCACTCGTACGCAAAGGAGAATGAAAGCCCGAACCATCACAGAATCGTCACACAGTATGAATACACAATATACTAGGATAACAAAGAATGTATGTATACGACTCGGGACAGGAAAGTGCTCCAGAAAGACCGAGTTGAGAAGCAGAGTAGCAAGCCACACGCGAGATGTGTTTCCAACGCTATATAGAAAAATACCTAGGCAAATCTCTAAAGAACCTTGGAATTGTAAGTACACCTTAACAAATACATACGGAATAGATTCCACCGATACACTTGCATACAAACGTGTATCCGAGTGCAATTCGGCACAAGAGTGCCAAGCTTAGAAAGGAAACACCCCACTTTATGTTTTATGCGATAGATCAGCTATACGACGATAATACACACAGAACCTCTGTCATGAATACCTCGAAAGAGAAGCGTTACCTATAACGCCTGGATAAGTCTACGTATACTCACAGACGACTTTAGCCGAAACGTACGATTCTGTGACTGCGAGGTATTATATGTTCGTATAGAATGTATGTATATACCATGTGATGGATAAATTCAGCGTAACGTTCTCTAGGCTTTGCCGTTTCACCTGTGTGAGATAGTCCCACTCCCGTTCGAATTTTCTGTTCGAGCTTCAGTTCTTTCAAAATACGCACGATATGGGGTGAGGTGGGAAAAGAGAAGATACTTGGAAGGTGATAAATTTTGAGGGAAAATTCGAGGCATCGCGCTCTTACCCTGACACGTGGTTATATATGCATGCGGCGATATTTCAGTGGCTTCTTTGCGAAGTGAGAGTATACGTATAGTGGTGGTGGTACGTGCTCGCATTGAGTTTTCAAGAACAGTCGGCTTGGTATGAAGTTTGAATCATACGTTCGATGTAAATTTGGAATTTCCACAAAATAATGTGCCGTGGATTCGTCTCCTGGTGAAAACTTCTCAAGAGTTTTGAGATGCATCTAGGGAAGGTAAGTTTGGATTCGACTTTGGTGGATGGAATGATCCTTGATCACGATCGAGATCATGATGATTCGAGAATCAGACTACACACGAACGATGTGGGCTTGAGCGGTAGTGTACCAAAAAAGCTTCTAACGCATCAAATTCCTCGAATTCGGCCAAATCAAGAGAACAACGAGATAATTAGATAAAAATTTTGGACAAAGGCAACAATAACTGCGTTGGTTTTGAATTTAATAGGAGGGAGAAAAAAAATTCTTGATTCAGTGGTGGGAAAGGGGATACTGAGCCTACAAAAAAACTCATCAGAACACTGCAAGTTACCAGTCAGTCTGAAAATGCCGTAGCAGAGATTGCTTTTGATTGTGAATCAACAAGATGCATCAAAAATAGAGTCAGAAGGTAGCCCATGCTGGCATCCCTCAGCGGAAAATACTGAGATTTCCATGTCTAGAACGTGGTTTGAGCCTACAATCAACGTAATCCCAGGGTGTATCAGGCATATGTACATTCGGTAGGGAGGTGAACTGCAGTGCATCGAGATCTGCTCCCAGCCTCCCTCACCTTCGAGTGGAGTGTACACAAAAGTCTCAGTATGACTAGTTCAAATCTATCAAAGCCCAAATTCTTATCATCGCAGTAATCGGGTCGCAATACCTCATAATAGGGAATCAAACAGAGTGGTGGGAACAGCGATCCCCAAGTAGTGGGAACACCAATTCCCACTTGGAATCCAATTAATCATGATAACCAATCGATTCGGATTGTTCTAATGAGTTGGGTGATATTTTCTTGAGACGTTGACCCACAACCTCGAAAAATTCCCGACTCGCTTTCCTACGATTAACCGAAAGTATACGATGCTATAGGCAGGGCTATCCAGCTCGAGGACAAGGTGGAGCTACGAAACATTGACCTTAAAATGGACATGTAGAGTCAGGAGGCACAGTGTTTAGTTTCAAGAAATCTCTCGTTTGATTATAATTGTGATGCAAATTGAGATAAATGGAAGAGAACATTCAGATTCATCGAACATAACGAAATCTTCGTTCAACGTTGCATGGAATATCTTTCTGCGAATCAAGACTGCCGTACGAGCTAATGAAAAATTGATCCATATGAGTAAGGTAGATTCCGTGTTACGCTCGACGCAGTTAAAAAGAGCTGAGGCCATTAATAGTTTGTTTTATCGCAACGTAATGGCTCGAGTTCGAGAAAGTTTATATGCCTAGCAAATTGTTCCGCAGAATCGTTAATATCATGAAATACGTTGCAACTTCGAATGCGCCTGAAGTCTTTCGAGAGCATGCACCTTAATGTTTTCAAACACGAAAAAACCTTACGAATCCCATCCACCCATCGTTCATTAGAGCTTACATATTTCGATTGAGCTAAATTATAGGCTTCTGATTACTCGATGTCACCGGCGATGTCAGTGAATAACTATCAGGAAAAAATCAAGCATTCATACGATTCCTCTCGTTAAAAGTCAATCGTGTTGATTAATGGTTCTTGCATATCCTCGGTCTTTCAAGCGGCAAACTGCAAACAACAGTGCACCTGCCAAATGAGCTACCGTTCGATATTACTGCGTGCCCATTCGCACGCGACAACAGAAAAACAGTTAATCATGCATTTTTATAGGCCATACAATCTTGGATGTTTGGGCGATGTGTCATTATACCTGTCTCATTCTCTGAAGATTTCAGATAAAAATTGACTGTGAGAAACCAGTTGGACAAGTCTTCTTTGTAGGCCGAAAAAATGATCGAATGCCAGAAATTCATCGCCTAATTACTTTGCAGAGAAGGTGTTATAGTTATCCATTCAGTCCAACGAATGTAATTCCGCTAGATGAACATTCAATGTGTTTAGAAATTTTATTTCGATGTGATATTTGGAGCCACTTATTCCTCTTTTCAAATATTTTTTATCAAAAATTTTCAAAAATGTTGAACAAATCTATCCGAATGATACACCCTGTATCGAGTCCTGTACTCGTCAGTTCCGGGATCCAATCAAACTCAGATCATTAGAGAACAGTTCATTCGATGACCGTGGAGAAAGGATGGTGGCGCTAGCTATAAGATAAAGTCTCGAGGACTATATTCGTCTCATTCGTCTCTCTTCTGGCTACCTCGCTCTTTGTCTAGTCTAGCTCCGATCAAAACCATTCCCACAACTCTCCTCAATAATAATTTCTCCCGGCCAAAATTTTTTGATGAATTTTTTGCATTCGCTTTTGCAAGAAATTCGTTTGAAAATAATAATCAGAATCAAGCGTGCTTTGGACCACTTTTTCATTCAACCCCAAAAAACCGCTTTCCAAAATCTCCCGAACTCATATTTCCATGCATGATTCGCTGTTTTTCACATGGGTTTCAAGATTCATTATACCTCCTGAAATGTCTGTGATAAAAGCTGGTTTCTGATCATATGCACGAATTTGACAGTTCAGCGCCCATTTCATCTAGGAAGTACGGAAAGGTTGAGATCGGACCAGGGATATGAATTTGAATACAAAAATCTCAGATAGAACTTTTCCAGTGCACTCGAGTTTTCACTCAAATGCTGACTGTACTCAAGACAGAGTTCGCATTCCACTAAAAACTTCCCCTCTGTGGTTATGATGTTCCGTTCCTTTTCAATTCTGATTTTGAGCATACTAGATCGCTGAGCATAGAATGTCTCACGAAGAATCAAATTATTTTCTTCTAATGAACCTTCAACACCTGTTCAGGTGAATCTATGAAGAGTTCCTAACACCACCATCACACTTGGCGTGAGTCAATTACTTCGGAACATGCTAGTATCCTATCACCCTGCAGGCAACAATGAAAGGATAAAGAGACAACAAGCAGTCAACGAACTCGAGAAGTTGAGGATGCAAAAGAGTGCATGCGCCTCACCCGCGCAAGCAATACCCGATCTCGTTCTTTGGTGGCAATGGACACGCAACTTCCGACGTCCCCGTGAAACTCGAATCGCTATTCAGATTTTGAATGAAAGAGTAAAAGAGACTGTGATATTATAGGATCGCACCATACTCTTCTTGGCATCCAACGCGAAAATCCAAGCGAAGATGATACTGTTTACCGTGCAGAAATGGAATACCGGATAAATGTGTGCGGTCACAGAGAACTTGAATGACCGGATGGTATCATTGCTTACATCTGTACAAGTGCGTTCATCTGTACACATGTAGTTGATGTTTATTCTGAGATACTGGAAATTTTCCTCAGTATTTCCCACTTCTCATGAAAAAAATTGCAGCCTTCCTCAGAGCTCCAAGGGTAGAACTCGACAAGTCATGGCCCTCTGATTTACTAATATCATTCTTTGAGAATTTTTCCCTCAAATATATGAGTTTCAAAAAGCCCTCGCCCAATATCTTGCAACCAATTCATCAGAACTGAGTCTCAGAAACCAATTATTTTCAAAATTTTCTGAGGTTTCTAATGATTTTTCAGCGCTTATCTGGAAATGGCTTCGAAATCTTGAATTTCGAAGAATAAGAAGATTCATCTAGGTTCACTGTCTAAACTTGAGGCTTTGAGAACTTTCTCACCATCCCATTCCCTTTAATGCTTAATATAAGTTTTACCAGACATTTGTTAATCCAGAAAGACTCTCCGGCTCTGGAAGTTATGAATTCCGAATTCCATCAGGCATAATCCGGATCAGGGATGTTCAAAGACATACAACGATTCAATCAAATCGACTCCAGAGACATTTATTTCATTAATCCTAATTATATGGTGGCACCGATATGATTGTGTAGTAATCACATTGGAACGATACTCTATCCCATCTTTTCCAATATAATCTCCCCATGCATCTGCATTTACCACCGTTACACTCGAGAACATCTTCTCTTTCGTGGGCAGCACACCATAAAGCGCATCCTCTGAATTCGACTATATCGCCATCCTCAGTGCGGCATTGATGAGGGGCTAGTGGATGCTCTATAAGAAATGTTACAAATCTATTGGATTTGGTATAGTGCACTCGCTTCATCCCATTTGGATTTAATACATCTTTTGAGATGATGAATCACATGTTTCACGTTAGATTTGATCAAATTCGAAGCCTTCGAAACACGATGCCACAAGTTCCTAGATGCGAGGAGTGCAGATTCACGTTTTTGAAAGCGATTGAAACTTCATGAGTGAGAAGTGGCCACCACATCGGAAATGAAGATCAAGTCAGAATCGACCTTGGTTGAGTGATAAGAGGTGACATGATTCATAAAGGGGTGTCGGATGAGTATTTGGCAGATTCAATGGAAATATCTGAGCCGGTTATTCCGAAAATTACTATAAACTGAATTTCGATCGTCACAGATTCACCATTTCACCTTATATGTAGGGTATCCGAAAAAGAGGTATTATCTCCCCCCCCCCCCCCACCTTTCCCCGGAATGATTGGGAACCGCGAGAAACCTTACAACACATTGTGAGGGAGACATCCTATGGTGACCTTGGTTTTGACCTTGGGGATCGTTTTCGAGGTCATTCGGAGATCAACTCGAACAACACTACCTACTTTCAACCTAGAATTCTGGAAAAGCGTCGAAAATTATGAAACTCAAACCTGAAACATTCTTGGCCCGACTTGACCTGGCGAGATGGATGGAGGTCACTACGGGTGGACGGTAACCATCGCGCCGCGTCGTAGCTCCAACAGTGAGCGTTTTATAGGGAAATGTGTAAGGTAAAGGTTGTTGATGATTACAGCGGAAACGTGCTGGTGACCTCAATCTTGCCATTGAAGGTCATGATTGAGGTCTTTGAAGATGAATTCGATGATTTGAAATGGAGAAACTCACTTTTGATCTGGAGTTCTGAAAAAGCCTGAGAAATGATGAAACTTCCCTCTGAAACATTTTTTGATCCAATTTGACCTTGGCGAGGTGAATGGAGGTCAGTACAAGTGGACATAATTGCAGCATCTCCAAGAGCGAGCGTTTTTATCGGAAGATTTTTGGGGTAGAAGTAGACCGTTGTCACAGCGAAAATGAATTAGTAACCATGGTTTTGAATTTGAGGTTCATTTTCGAGGTCGTTTGGAGATCAACTCGGGAATTTTCAAGTAGAAACACATACTCTTGACTCGAGATCCTCAGAGAGCGTGGGAGATCACGTAACTCTTGCCTGGAACATTCTTTTACCAGATTCGACCTCGGTGATGTCCCAATGACGTAAAGATAACCTCTAAAGTCAAAACCAATCTAACTTAATATTCTCGTTGTGAACAACTCTTACCGCACACGTCTCCCGATAAGCCACTTACTCTTGGAGTTCCGGTGGTTATCGGCCACCCATACCGACCTTCAGAATTGAATTAGGACTCGATCGATATTAACGATCGTGACTTTCTTGCGCGCAGTAATTTCAAATTGTGATATTACTTCTTGGCTCTAGCACGCTAAATTGAAACAGCAAGTCTGCTGTTCTCTGGTGAAGTAGATTGATATTGGAGAATCCGATTAAACTTACGTACATCCAAAGCTCTTCGAAATCTTGAAGTCGTATTTTTGAAGAAAGTCACGATCGTTCATATCGATCGAATACTAATCAATTCTGATTGTCACCAGTTGTCGGCTCACAAACGACGACCGCTCAAATATCACTGCGATTCATATATGAGGAAGATCAAAATCTCCATCACTGAGCCACTTAGGCTAGGTGTCGTCGGACACCAACCTGACAGATCTCTCCAATCCTCCTGAAGAGCCGGATCTGTCGAGGAAAAGCGAAATGCATCAACATCAAGCGTATAGTCTAAATTTTTCGTAGAGTCCCATCTAATTTTCATTTAACAATTTCCATCAAAATCCTTCAAAATGCAACTTCGAGATTTCAAGGAGCTTTGAAGGTACGCAAGTTGAATTGGATTCTCCAATATCAATGTACGTCACCAGGAAACAGCAGAGTTGCTGTTTCAATCTAGCATGCCAGAGCCAAGAAGTAACATCACAATTTCATGCTGAGCTCCATCTATCTCGCTAAGATAAAGATGGATCAATAACCGTTTCAGGTATGAGTTTCATCATTACCCATGCTCTTTCAGGATGCAATGTAAAAAGTTATTGTTTTCATTTGAAAAATTGAGTAAACCCCAAATGACCTCGGAAGTGACCTAAAATGTCGAGACCAAGGTCCCCATCAGATGTTCTCCTAAGAATAAGGGGACCCGTATTCCGGAGTTTATCGCGATTCCTAACAGTCTCTGTGAAAGGAGAGGGGTTACTTACTCTTCGGACACCCTGTCTATCGTTTTAATTTGATAATAATAGAATTGGTCAGTGCTGCACAGTATGAGGAACGAAGTATTGAAACACAGGTGTAGTAAGAATGGAGAAAAAAATGCCAATACAGACTCATGATTCGTTTCACATACCTTGAATACAGAAATATTTCGAAGTAAAAATTGAATGCAAAGAAGTCATCATCTAAACCAGCACAGATCACTCACAAGCTGGTCTCACCTGGTATTGGTGTGGTCGTCATAGGTGAATAGACTGTGGGCCTCTTGATCATTCGTGTGGTCTCGAAAGGCCCAGGAGTCAATGCATGTGAGAAGAAGATATGTAATGACCCGAATGAGAGTAGAAAGGATATCGAGATGCCCATGCTTATAATAGAAAATCTACGACAAAACTGATTCGATCAGAACATGGAAACTACTTGAAATACAAGTAAGCTCCAGTTCACAATTCTGTCAGTGTAGTTCTTTCAATGAACAATCGATTTGAATGAAATGTCAGTTCTAGAGCAAGAAGATACGGTATGCAAATAACTTACCTTGATCTGTTTGCATTCAAATATTGAGTATGATCAAAGGGTACACTTGGGTTTTGAGTGACAAAAATAACTTCATTCGGATTTTGATATGATCGACTGATAGTTTTGTGTCGCGAGATTTTCAGTGCCGATGCGATGACGAGCGTCAGTATGTGACGATATCAGGTGAAGAGACTCGCGCAAACTTTGCATGAAACTCGGAAAGAGTAATTATTTATCAATCAACCATGAGCCAATCTTTTATCAATCCTTGACATGGGTACGGAATGAGCTCCATTTATATTCATCAGGACAGAATTCTGAAGGAGATGATCATGTGGAGAATTAGAGCCAAAATCAAAACTCTCACAAAATTAGTTTCTTGAATTCAAAAGTCTGACAATTTTTCTAAACTGCTAAGAATTCGTATTGAAAGATTGGATCAAAAATTGGTCTCAAGTATTGTTCCTCAAATGTACCATACAATTATGAATCTCTAACAATTTTTTCCAATTCGGAAACTACGAGTGTCTAATTTGAAGAAAAACATGTTCACTTTGGTATGATCGTAATCTTGCCACTCTCAGAGCATAAGTTGATGGAAGTTACGTAATGGCTCTCGCTTTAGTAACCCTAGAACAGTAATAGATTTCATCAAATATCATTCAAATTCAACAAAGAGCTGGAAATTTATTTCTATTTTCTTTGTTCCATTGTATTCTGTTCATTTTGCGATGTTTAATTCCAGATAATGATTTCATTGATTATGATAATTGCTGATTCGTCGAGGTTTTTGTTCATTCCGTGAAATGATATCTACAATGAAATGATTCTAGGAGTTTTCACATCCTAGTGATTCACTTCCTCACAATTTCCCATCAACTTATGGTATCGATGAGCAGAGTCACAGGAACCTTGGTCCAAATCTTTCTCCTGAAGAAACCTGGGTCCTGGTTTGGAATTTTTGTAAAATCGAGCATCGGAGTTCAACATTTAGTATTGAATGAGTATTGTGTTGAGATTTGCACTGTGAATTAATGAAAATCGTTATGATTTTCTATATATTCTACTTTTTCAAATAATTCATCAAAATCCGAGTGGAATCATGTTTAGCCACCTCACTCAAAATGTGGAGTGTATTGGACGGATTCCATATCTCGTGATAACTTCTAAGGCACCATCGACAAAATTCGGGAAAATCCAAGCTTTTTTCGAATGTTTGAGAATTTTTCAGGCACACGAATGATGTTTCAAGATGGATACATTTTTGGTGGAATTTATGACGTCCTAAGAACACATGCTGAATTAGACAAGCACGATTCAAAAAGTTAGGTGTGCCTAATATGCCACAGTATTGGCTCATCTTAATATTTTCCAACGGATCTTAGCTCATTTTGGAGCTCATTTCAAGACCTCTGGAATGAGCTGGGGCGCATTTGATTCCAACAAATTGGAGACAAGCTATATCAATTTTTGCAAAAAAAGGAATTATTCTGGCGATCAGGAGAATCCACGCCTCGTTTTCCCTCAATTGAAAAAAGCGTATTCCCATGAGATTATACGGCTTTTCGTGAAATCAGGATATTTCATCACCCAGACCTCCGAATGAGACGCACCTTTGCTCATTTGCCAGCTTTTTCACCCCCTCCCAAATTTTTAGAGTTCATTTGGTACATTTTGATGGAATGAAGAAGGAGTTTGAAAAAAACCTATGGGAGAGAATTGGGCACATTTCATTTCATTGTATGGATATAAGCGTGAAACCGGTTAGGATAGAGTTCTGCAATTCTGCGAGAGGCATTCAAGATTTCGGAAAAGATATGATGTGCTAAAGTACATTGTGATAAAGTACGTTGAAAACGATCACATCAATTTTGTTTGCCATAGCTCTTGGTAACTAACAAAATAAGAGTCAAAAGTACCTAAAACCATTTTTCTATGAGCAATGGGTGGGCCACTCAGGATCGATCCAGAACGTTGATGTTTCCATATTCTGACGTAACAAACATGACAAAAATGTGCGCTAAGGTCTGCGGATGTGTACATTCGAGGACTTGAGTGGGGGCATATCAGGAAATGGAAGCGAATTAGGCACACTTACCTCACAGCTGATTTGTTAAGGAGCAGTCTCCAAGACAAAATTGAGTCAGATAAAAGAGGACGTCAATTCATGTATCAAAACTCACCAGGACTTCTTCCTAAGATGGCTGAAAAAACAATAAACTCCAATGGCAAGAAGAGAATAATCAAAAGGAGAGAAGAATGAAGAGACTGTAAGTTTCAAAAGGTAAGCGACGAAGCTGATTGATGACTGCCAGTTCTTTTTCGCAGATATAATTAAAAGTGGTGCGTCGCGAGCTTATTAGCTCTCTCACTCTTTTCTATACACTCTGTGGATCATCGAACCTCGAGCTGCTGTAATTCTGATGATGGTTCGCCAGATGAAAAATCGAGAGCATCCGTTTTGTCGAAATCCGACACTTTGTGAAGCCGCCGCCGACAGACAGACATTGATCGATCTGGAACTATATAAGTGTGCTTTGAAGATAATTCCAAGTCGCGCATGGGAACGTATCTTTTTGAGCAATAATATGATGAAAAAAGTCGGGTAGAGTCATCATTATGCCCGCACGCCGAGCGTGTAATAAGAGTGCGATTGTCTTTTTTCTCTAAATCGAGCAGCATTGGACAAGATACAATCTCATAATCGATATTTGAATGGGTTAGTGAAGGTTCAAAGTAGAATAAAAGTTTGGGACATGTCATGCGTGTTGGACGACTGCATCGAACTTAATGAGTTTTTGTGATTGTAGTATAATCCTCCGAGCAAAATAATCGACGAGAAACAACTGTCGTTTTTATCAGGACTACCCGATCGTACTTTAGTTGCCCCCGATTCGTCATGGCTAGCCTGACTCTGAATTCGATTATCAGTTTCAAGTTGGGGGAGCTAATATTAATGCTGCGATGCACTACTGAGTTCGTATCGTATACATTGATTGCAAGTTTAGTCTCATTGCAACTTTTGCATGCGACTGAGTATATCAACTCACGCGAACCACCGACCGTCTTTTCCATAATATCATTCAGCAGATTTATCGACTTGATAGAACTCCTCGTAAAACTTGCTTCTATGTATTTTGAGCATTTAATATTGATTTCATACATGAGGAGTGATGGATTTTGTTTCACAAAATAAGTACTTGTTATTAAGAGTCTCGTGATGATTCGCAAAGTTTTCAAAAAGCTAGAAGATTGTTCCGAGGTCTCTTAAGAGTCTAAAGAATTTGTTCGAGACCTCTCAACACTCGTCTCAACAACCATAGGTCACGTTCTTAGATATAGAATTAGATAGGATTATCTTCAAAGAAATTGTTTCAACGGTACACATTTCAACCCTTACGGCCCACACTGATTGAATTATGGATACCGGCCACAGTGGGATCAAACTGGCACCAATTGAAAAATTCTTGTCGATTGGAAGAATCTAAAAGTGGAAATCCCACATCTCGCCTTGAATATATTTTCAGTCATCGTTAAGGATCCTGAGAATGAGTCGCTACATCACTGAGATCCTGATGGTTGCCCCCAATATTTTGGAAAGTTATTGAGTGCAAACGTTTTTTGATAGTGGTTGGCAGTTTTTTTAATCAGAATGACCTCAGCTAGAACTTCGCCTGATTTTAGCGGTTGCTGCTCCGACATCAACCGAGTATGGGTTGTTGAACCTGTGTGGAATACACAACCATTCACTGTGGCTCGAATAAATGCAACAGACAATTAGTTTCATGTTAGCAGAACCATACACCGTTCCAACAATAATATAGGCCTAATAAATTCTCTCTCACGTGTACATTCGTCTCCGTCAGAATGGTACGAAAATTCATACGGCCAAATCGAACACCGAAGCAAGAATCAAAGTAACAAAAAAGTGGAAGCATATCTCCTGTGGTATAAAAATCGTCATATGTCAAACGATGAGTCTACCACATCGGAATATTACATGGCCCTCCTCCTCGTCGTTAAAAAAGTATCAGCGCAGCACCGCAAAATAAAGAACGGGGGGACAAAGAAGTAACGTGAGAACGCATATCCCGCAAAACATCGAGACTGAATTGGGATTGCATCGGGGGCAGTGGCGGCGGCGGTAGGTTGCTGATTGCAAAATAATTGAACGGCTCGATAGGTTTGTGAACGCGAATCGACTACTTCGGAGGCCCCTAGACGAGCTTGAACTCACCGACATTGCCCAAGGCGTGAGTCAAATGGAAAGGAAGAGTCGAACAGTTGCAACGATTGACCGTCTAGAGGTTTGAGGATAATGCGAATTTAAAAACCGTCCTTTGCTCTCAGCTCGTATTATATACTGACACTCTGCGGCCATCGAAAGGATCGAAAGCTGCAGGCCTTTTCTTTGTCGATGATGGATTGCTACTGCCAATCACGTTCCGCCGAACTAATCAATAATCTTGAGGACTGTAACTTTGTTGATGCAATTTTGTGAGAGCGGGTTGTAATATTCAGCTTTAGATGTGTTGTGAGTTGGTATGAGGTGAAGATTTTCTCACTATAGAAAGATTTGAGGTTGGCATAATTGGGATATTATTCGGTATCAAGCTACCTTCATCAGGATATCAGGATATGACTCACTCATTCGGAAGCTTTGATGGTGATTTTCTATTCAGCTACATCCATCCAAGAATGTAAGAGTTGGCTCAGCAGATGTGTAAACTTTGAACTTATGATATGAAGAATGATACGGACAATGATTGGTGGATCCACTTGATTTTGAAATGATGATTGGGACCAATTCATTCATCCATCCCTTCTAGATTGTGGGGAATTTTATCAACGGTTGATTCAATGCATGTTGGGACCGCTGTTGGCAGGGAAATCTATTCGAAACTGTCGCGCAAATTTTGAAGAAAATCGAGCTGCATTCACAATTCGCTATTGCGTCTTCATCGCCGGGGGGACGAGATAAGAGTTGGAATCGCCACTGAGCAATTTATTGAAAAGTCATCACTGCACCAATAGGTTATGAGTCACAATTTTTGAATGCTCGGGCCAAACTTGAACCCAACACATGCATGACTGTTTCTGCGGATATGCCGCAGCTCCACAGTAACTATCGAATTACTGAGTGAAATCTATTTCAATGAAAATATAAAGCCACGCAGCCACAAAGTCTTGCCGTTTTTAGTAGCAGACCTCAACCGTTCTTATGTATGCTCGTGGCAAGCTGCGGCAAGCGCTCGCGCATGAGCACAGCACGAGCAGACGGCTGAACTTCAAAATTCTGGTGAAGTCAAGGGGATTTGGTACGGCTGAAGCGGTCAAGTTCACGATTTAGAGTCCGATTCAGAAAGTGACCTGTTCTAAAATTCTACCATGATTCAAATACGCTCGCAATTGAAAAGCACATTGAGACGACTCGTAGAACGCGCGCGAAATCTCGATCGGAACGCCTCGAATCTCGATATCGAAGTTATTCATCAATAATATAAGACTAGAACTCTAAAACGCGCGCGTTGCGCGCGGATTGTTACGATGACTTGAAACTCTAAACAATATGGCAAAAACTATTGTGTTTGAAGAAGAAAAATTTATGCGGGTATATATGGTAACAGAAAGGAGCAAATATGATTCAGTATGAAAATATGGGATGGAAATGTCATTTATCTATATGTTTATCTATCTAACATGCCTCGAAATAAAAATTTATGAATTGCTGATTCAAAAATTCACGACTATCTGAGGGATTTTTTGAATGATCTCAAAAAACTATTCGATCTACAAAGTGCGCGTGCTGCGCGCGCATGGTTCAACCACCAGTATGGTGTGGGGTCAAAGAACTACCCAGTTTTTATAAATATTATTGAGGGTGACCATCAAGGAACGAAGATCATTTTGAGAACTGGAGAATTGAGCTCAAATCCAAAATCAATGATTCAAATTTATGCAACGTTTGTGCATGAAAATTTCAATTTTCACGTGAAAATTGTGGGTTTCCCATTCGATTGAGATTTTCGAAGGTTTTTACTCAAAGGTTTTTCTCGGATGGAGACATTTTTCTCTCCTCCTCTTTCTTCTCCTCTAAGTCGGCTATGAAAGAGAAGGAGGAAACATTTTTCAAAGATATGACAAAAGACCAGCCGATCAGCCTTCCTAAAGCGAGAATTTCTTGAATGCTTCTAGAGAAATTTTTTTTAGTTCACCAATGAAAAATTTTCGATCGATTATTTGAAATTCAATTGATCATCATCCAGAAATGAAAAAGTTATTGAACCTCCTACTATTTGAAAAATTACATCATTGACAAATAAAAAATTCCTCCTTCCATTCGGTCCAATTCAGTGCCATCCACCAACTGAAGAGTTGTTTCACGCATTAGAATTTGAAGAATTATAATCACAAATTCAAAACTAATTTAAAAAAGGTGTGAGGATATTCAACACGCGCAAAGAGAATTTCAGTTGATCTACCTCAATCACAAAATTTTATACATGCAATTCAAGAATTATGTTGAAACAGTCATTATTCACGAAAAAAATTCTAGTTAATCTAGCCCAATCAAAAAACAGTATAGATCCAACTTCGGAGTTTGTACGAATCATTTTGAGAATTTAGATAAGCGTTCCTGAGATCTTTTTGATCATTGAAGGAAGATGAAGTATCAGAAATCAAATCTTGAAATGATTACCATTAACCTCATTAGTACACGGGATATCCGATATTCCTGTTGTCGGTCAAGCAGCAATCTACTTTCGTATCACTCATTTAGCGCGCGAATCGCGATCCGATTAATACAAGCAGGTGTAATAAAACCCGATATGATGCGCAAGCGCGACGATCACCTGCTCGATGTTGACAACGAAGCAGACAGAACTGGACAGAAGGCTGCAGTGCATGAGTTCAGATGCTTGAAACTCATCATTACTTTTTTTCCGGTAAATTGGAAATAATCAACAGATGTAATAGTTCGGCTATGTAGATCGCATGTTTGGATACTTTCAACTATATTGATCCACCTATAAATACATTCAAATATATTACAATGTCATTAATCCACAGCAACACACATTGAGACAACTCGTAAGTGGCGCGCGAAATCTCGATCGGAATGCCTCGAATCTCGAATATCGAAGTTATCCATTAATAATATAAGATAATCGAATTGTCGCGCACATATACTTCCTTCGAAACATCACAGCAATGCAGTGGACAAACGGCGGATCGGCCCCTTGGCAGTTTATAAACCGGCTAGCCAGTTTATAAACTGACTTGACAATATGTTCAAAACCCGTCCGAGATTCCGGCGGAGCGATTTTTGAATATACTGGCTGCGAGTTTATAAACTAGCTAGCCAGTATATGAACGGGCTAGCTGGTTTATAAACTGGCGGAAGTTAGTGAACGGGCTACGACGTATGCATATCTTTCGTGAATTTTAGTCGCAAATTTGCTCGTTTCCGGTGTATATCTGGAGCTCTTTTCCACATTACAGCTGATAGAATCCCCCCCGATTATGTTACTTCATCTGTCAACTTGTTTCTGCTCTCGACCTCGAGAATTGATTCGATTCTCCTTCACTACCGCTCGTCCGGCTAGTAAATCTTATGGATAAGTCAGAGGCCCCTGGAATGTTTTCGTGGCTTAGAAATGATATTTGAGAAATGATGGACGAAGATCAATTTATCGTATTGAAGGGAAATTTTTCATTAATTCTGAGAAGATGAAATTTCTTCAAATTGGTGCGGCTAATATTCATAACCACTCAACAAGCCATCTAGCAACTCACTCTTCGACCTGTTCACGCGCCAGATCATCAACCTAACCTACCTACCGTTTTTCCTGCGCCCGCACCCATAAGCCATATAGCCCCTTGTCATACTTAAGCAAGCTGAGCCCAGCCTACACCAGACCGTTCAAGACCATTCCAGACTGTAGCAAACCGTTCTAGACTAGCTCGACCATTCCAGACCACTGAGACGATTCCAGACTGTTCAGACCGTACCAGACCATCTCAGATCACACAAGACCATTCCAGCCCGGACAAAATTGTCTCAGACTGGTCAGACCGTCTAAGACTGTACCAGAGAAGCCCAGAACGTCTCAGACCTTACCAGACTGTCCCAGACACTTTCAAACTATCCCAGACCATACTAGACCACGCCAAATCGTATTAGACCAATCTAGACCGTAACATACCGTTTTAGACTATCCTGACCATTCCAGAACACTCAGAACACCCCAAACCATCTGAAACTATTTTGGATTGTTCTAGACGGTACCAGACCATCTCAGACCATAATAGACTATTCCAGACAGGACAAGACCGTCGCAGACCAGCCCATAACTTCCCAAACCGTGCCAGACGCTCCCAGACTATTCCAGACCATACCAGACCGTCCTAAATCGTATCAGACTACTCCTAACCATACCAGACCATACTTGAGCATCTAAGACTACCCTAGATTAATCCAGATCGTACGAAACCGTACCGAATAATTCTAGACCGTACCAGACCGTTCTAGATCGAATCAGACCATTCATCCATTCGACCACCTACCCATTCATACACTTATCAACCCATCCACCCTCCGATGACCCATATGGCGATCCATTATACTTCATCCCTTTCACGTAGGCAACTCGGTACGCAGGATCCGTGTCCGGACAAATTTCGGCTAGGATTTCAACTATCGTGAAACCTCCCATTTGCTTAGCGATGTGACCCGATCGACTAGCTCTCCGAAATTTGTCACTAGCTTACATTCAAAATTATTCCGAACATTTGAAAAATTTCATTGAGATCCTCCTTTGTCAACTATTGAACTAGATCAGTTCAATTCAATCGATGACAACGGTCAGCAAACTATATATTATAGTCACATCGCTGGTCCGATCAAATATATCGGATCATTCGGGTTTCGCAGCGATAATTAGACTGATGCTTGATCATGTCGATTGGGCATTCACATTGATTGCAGCTTCTACCTTTTGAATTAATGCTTATAACGATGAATATAGAAATCGCAATCATTCTATTATTAACTCTGTAGAATCATTCACGAACATCATTTAGTGCCACTCAAGGGTGTGTCCATACCCCAAGATCCCAATCAATGAACAAACTGTAAATCCTTATTTCTAGTGCCAGTTTAAACAAACTGTGCTGGATGGCAACTCTATTGGAACCTATCTCCGCTACAACGCACATAGACAGAGAACAATGAACCAGGCCACGCTTTATCAACCATTGCGTCAATTGCGCGTAATAATTGAGTGCACCAAGAGGCCGTCTCCACCTCCAATCCTCCCTCTCCACATCTCTATCCAATTTCGCACTCTCTGTTCGGGGACAAAATGCACGCGCGCGTGTCGGCATGTTTGAGAATCGGCACTGCATTGCAGAAAGGGGATGGTGACGTAAAGCTCTCCCAACCGCTATGAATATATATATGTATATACACCTATGGTTGAAACTCAGCTTCCCTCGGGGAGGGCGTTCTATCGGCTCGCGTATCGAGAGTAGGGTGCAAAACCGTTCGGATCGTCCCGAGGGTTACTGATTTTACGATGGGGTGAGGGAAGAGAGAGGGGGTGAGCTTGCGGATCGAAGCTTGCGGCAGTAGAAGTAAGGGTATGGTAGCAGAGCAACAAGTAGTTCGGTTTTCAAAGCCCATTGAAATTGATGGCTCTCCGAGCTATGGGACCGGGCTTGGAATACAGCCGCAAGCTCTGAGCTTTTATCGATGCCGTTGTAAACGTAACCATACCTCCAGATTGCATTCTACATAGTCATATATGAGAGGGTACGTATAAACTTCGGTGAGCTTTATTACTGCATCCTCACCTTGTCAAGGATTTCCGAGCTATGGTACTTGTTTGACGCTTCATCGAGCTTGCAGTGAGCTTTCACTGTGCAACCCCCTCGTTATTCTGCATATGTAAAGCTTTAAAGGCTTGTGTATGCACGTATGGGTTTATCGACGATATGTGCTGTCGAGGCCAATTATTTTTCAGCACGCACAAATTCAGGTTGAACCCTCGCGTGAACTGCATGCATAAATAGTTCATATATAAGGGCATTCCTGATGGTGATGGAGATGCACTCTCTTTCATCTCGTTATGCGTGCACGCGTGCGAGAGGCTTTGATTGACTCGTTTGGTATGTATTTTGTGGGATTGAGTGAGGTGAGCTTTTGGGGTTTGCGGAGTGCCACGAATATTGAGATTATAAAAGGCCACGATCCCACGCGTGAGAATTGCATTGCGATATTTTCGGGTGATGAGTGTATGCATAGAAGCTAATGAACGATATGCTAATCGATTTGCAAATGTGTGATTACAAATCAATTGGTGTATGGCTTGTGGGTTTGAGAATTTGCTGATTTCAGGAAGTTAATTATTGATGATTTCTGTTGGTGGTGATTGCAGCTTTCAGGATTGTGATTGGCATGGACTGTTTGAGAAGTGTAGTTTCTGAAATGCAATGTATCCAATCTTATAAATGATCCTGAGCTCACAGTAAGGTATCCGGATGATCAGATTCGTCCAAATATTTAATCAGTAAGTGCATGTTCTTGCGCGCAACTCCTGACAAAGTACCCCTGGCTTTTTGAAAAAAGCCTGCATCTGTTATCGTTCTACAATTAGTGTACGAGCTCTACAATTAGTGTACTGCAGCAAAGATAACCGCGGCAGCCTATTTGCCCTGTATTTGACTATTTGGTCAAGCGTAGAACAATAACCAAGCAGCCGTGGCTAACATCAAATTATCTCCACTTCAATATAAAGCATTCCGATAATCCTTGTACACAGTCACAAGTTACCAACAAATCATATCTCTGAATATTTCTATACAAACAGTAGTCAGTACAATATCACAAGTCTGTGCTGCCCACTTAGTTGTACCAAGGAATCTCATTTCGGTTCTGTTCTTTGTGCCACAATATTGGGGTCACGTTATAGACGTTCTTGATGTTTCACAAGGGAATCAACGTATTTGTAGTTCTTGGGATTGGTATTCAATGGATACATAACTTTGTGCTTCCAATGATCCCTGCTCAATTCTTCAGAATTTATCAACTTTAATGGGATATTTTTGATCAAATAATCAATCGTAACACCAGCTGTATTGGAGAGTTCATGACTTGATCCAAGAACTAAGTTGATTCGATAAATTGATGGATCCTCTCGAATATACTGGACAACGTGATTCATTGAGTCAAAATCTTCACTCATTGCCCTATTAACTGTTATCAACATTATCACCAAAATTATACTAATGCAGCACTTCTTCGTATCAGGAACCAGCCACATTAGATATGGTCAGTTCAACAATTAGTCAGAACATGATAGAAGACTTTTTCTCCGTCAGTCAGGAATGATATTATCACTTAAGATTTCTACCACACTCTGAATTTTCTTTGCTGTGCGCACTCACATTCTGAAGATTTGTCCAAATTTGTGATCGATTGGTGCCACGTGAAATTGGAGGGTCGAAAAAAAAAAACATAATATCAGTTTGTCATACGAAGCAGCTCATCAATGTCCTGCGCGAGTGTTTCTTCAGTGTCACGTGGGAATTTATGGGAACTCGATAAACTCGTGGAAAAGTAAGCGATCGATTTTACATGGAAACCGCGGAGATTCGAACCCAGGACCTTAGACTTCACGATATCCATGTGTCCCGGATAGCAAGCATCCGAACCACTGGACCACGACCGCCTATTCCTCCGTCGTCTCATCGACTTACACCTCCAGAGATAGAATCCGAAGATGCCCGCATTGCACTTATTCGAGGCTCGGCGCGTAGTGACATACGTCACATCAGTAATTCAGGATGTCAAAAAATCCAGGAAATGTTTTTCAATGTATCGATTTGGGTATATCAATAATTTCCTATCAATCGATGTCGCTGAAATGATAATGTTTACTCAATATTCTTAAAGTGACGGCCCAAATCCACTCGTAAGTGAGAAGTCAGTGACCGACTGTGAAAATTGACACCGAAGTGTCAATTCAGTGACCGACTATTTCCTGTACAATTTATTCCCTTCGAAACTATTGGAGTTTGATCAAAGCAAAAAGTTTTATTGAGTATGACCATAATGAGATAGTCGATCAATGAGGAATTAGTGAATGAGATTGCCATGGACATACTTTGACTTGCAAAAATCAATGAGTGTCATTGCTGGTGATCGTCATCCCAAAGGAATTGAACAATAATGAATCAAGAGTAAGATCATCTGGATGATTCAAAATATTGTCAGAGAGATGATGGACAGTTCAAGTTGTCCGCAAACAACATTCTGGAATCTGAAATAATACTCTGGTCACTTCAGATCTGCTTGATCTGAAATTTGCCAACCAAAAGTATTTTCGGAACTAACTCATCGAATCAAGAGCCCAGCCAATCATACATTGTTGGTTGCTGAATAATGTGACAGTGTTATTTTATTTTTGAAAAGAAATTATCATCCACTCTGTCACAAATTTAGCCATTGAAGAATGATTCCACTCCGTTGATCACTCTATCAATGAGAATATTGGAATTTCTCAAATATTAATAGATATCAACAAATTCCACTGAATCCCACAACCACAACTTTGGAAGAAAAAACCTTGCACACAGAGCAGATGAGAGTTGATCGCCATGAAAGAAGGCAAACGAATAAATGAGATTGCTCTTCAAGTCGAGCAGCTTGATTGGAATGGATACGAGACATTAAGCAGAGACAGCGTCTTAACGAAATGAAAGAATCGTATGGATAGGATGGTCTAACCAAAGGAATAGCCAAGGAAGAAAACCGTCAGGCAGTTTTTGTGGTAAAATCGACTAATCGATGGTGTACATTCATTAGTCTAGAATATATCCGTGTAAATGTCGATGGAAAGCACACATTCAAGAAGCGTCTGGAATAGATGAGATCGTTTTCAGCCACAAGCATGCGAACGAGGGAAAACAGACTCGAACAAAGGGACGATGTTGCATCGATATATATCGAGATACTGGCTTCCACGTTAATCACATATCCACACACCATACGTGTTTCAGTGTATTACACCTATGGCTTTCATCGCTTATACCAAGCGTTGGATGTTTGTTTGCTCGCCGATACAGCTCTCCGGCTAATGAATAGCAAAATTGAGTGTGCTCTCGTGTTCACCCCATATATATACATGAGCTTTGCGTAAACGTTTATTTCGACGGTGTCAAGCCTTCTGGCTTACCGATTAATCCACAGTCAATACCTACATAGCAGCTTCATTGCTTCCTCTAATGGACTGACTTTATCATTCAACGTTTTGCTTTCCTGTATTCTAGTGGATCATCCGGAGTGGTTCCCGCCTATTGAATTATGAGAACACCGCCCATTCGATATAGAGCTATCATTCTAAAGTATTTTGTTGTAATATTTCCAATAAGAGATATGAATGAATAGATCCTCAATCTTATATTATTAATGGATAACTTCGATATTCGAGATTCGAGGCGTTCCGATCGAGATTTCGCGCGCCACTTACGAGTTGTCTCAATGTGTGTTGCTGTGGATTAATGGCATTGGATTATTCGAATACATCTATACGTGAATCAATATCGTTGAAAGTATCCAATTATGCGATCTACATAGCTGAACTATTTTATCTATTGATTATTTCCAATTTATCGAAAGAAGAGTAATGATGAGTTTCAAGCATCTGAACTCATGCACTGTAGCGTTCTATCCAGTTCTGTCTGCTTCGTTGTCAACATTGAACAGGTGATCGGTCGCGCCTGCGCATCATATCGGGTTTTATTACACCTGCATGTATTAATCGGATCGCGATTCGCTCGCTAAATGAGTGATAGAAAAGTAGATTGCTGCTTGACCGGCAACAGGAATGTCGGATATCCCGTGTAATAATGAGGTTAATGGTAACATTTGAAGATTTATATTCTGATTTCATCTTTCTTCAACGATCGGAAAGATCTCAGGAACGTTTATTCAAATTCTCAAAATGATCCATACAAACTTAATAGTTGCATCTACACTGTTTTTTGATGGGGTAGATTAACTAGAATTTTCTTCGTTTTTGATGAATGTGTCAACATAATTCTTAAATTACATGTATAAAATTTTGTGATTGAGGTAGATCAACTAAAATTCTCTTGGTGAATGTTGAATATCCTTACATCATTTTGAAAAAAAGTTTTCAATTTGTGAATATAATTCATCGATCAAAAATTTTTCATTTGTGGACTAAAAAAAATGTCTACAGAAGCATTCAAGAAATTTTCGCTTCACAAAGGCTGATTGGCTGATATTTGTGCATATCCTTGGAAAACTTTTCCTCCTTCTCTTCTATAGCTGACTTAGAGGAGAAGAAGGAGAAGGAGAGAAACATGTCTCCATCCGAAAATGAGTAAGAACCTTTGAAAATCTCAATCGAATTGGAAACCCACACATTTCACGTGAAAATTGAGATTTTCATGCGCAAGCGTTGCATGAATTCGAATCATCGATTTTGGAGTTGAGCTCAATTCTCCAGTTCTCAAAATGATGTTCCTTGATGGCCACCCTGATGATGTTTTATAAAAACTGGATAGTTTTTTGACCCCACACCATACGGGTGGTTGAACCATGCGCGCGCAGCGCGCGCACTTCGTTGATTGAATAGCTTTTTGAGATTATTCGAAAAATCCCTCAAACAGTCGTGAATTTTTGAATCAGCAATTCATAAATTTCGATTCCGAGGCGTGTTAGATGGATAAACATATAGATGAATAACATTTCCATTCCATATTTTTATACTATTTCATATTTGCTCCTTTTTGGTACCATATATACCTGCATAATTTTTTTTTTTTCAAACACAATAGCTTTTTTCGTATGTTCCAGAATTTCAAGCCATCGTAACCATCCGCGCGCAACGCGCGCGTCTTAGAGTTCTAGTCTTATATTATTAATGGATAACTTCGATATCGAGATTCGAGGCGTTCCGATCGAGATTTCGCGCGCGTTTTACGAGTCGTCTCGATGTGTGTTGCTGTGCATTAATCACATTGCAGTATTTGAATGTATTTATAGGTGGATCAATATAATTGGAAGTATCCAATCATGCGATCTACATAGCCGAACTATTATATCTGTTGATTATTTCCAAATTATCGAAAGAAAAGTAACGATGAGTTTCGAGCATCTGAACTCATGCACTGTAGCGTTTTATCCAGTTCTGTCTGCTTCGTTGTCAACATTGAGCAGGTGATCGGTCGCGCCTGCGCATCATATCGGGTCTTATTACACCTGCTTGAATTAATCGGATCGCGATTCGCTCGCTAAATAAGTGATAGGAAAGTAGATTGCTGCTTGACCGACAACAGGAATATCGGATATCCCGTGTAATAATGAGGTTGATGGTAACATTTGAAGATTTATTTTCTGATTCCATCTTTCTTCAACGATCGAAAAGATCTCAGGAAATCTTATCTAAATTCTCAAAATGATCCAAACTTCAAAGTTGCATCACTGTTTTTTGATTGGGGTAGATTAACTAGAATTCTTTTCGTGAATGATGAATGTTTCAACATAATTCTTAAATTACATGTATAAAATTTTCTAATTGGGGTAGATCAAGTAAAATTCTCTTCGTGAATGTTGAATATCCTTACATCGTTTTCAAAAAAGTTTTCAATTTGTGGATATAATTTTCCAAGTTGGAATGTGTAGAAAAACTCTCCAGTTGGTGGATGGCACTGAATGGTACTGAATTGGACCGAATGGATTGAGGAATTTTTTATCCGTGAATAGTGTATTTTTTCGAATTGTACGAGGTTCGATGACTTTCTCACTTCTGAATGATGATCAATTGAATTTCAAATAATCGATCGAAAATTTTTCATTAGTGGACTCAAAAGATTTCCGCAGAAGCATTCAAGGAATTCTCGCTTTACTAGGGCTGATTGGCTGATCTTTATACATATCCTCGAAAAGTGTTCTCTTATAGCCGACTTTGAGGAGAAGAAGGAGAAGAAGGGAAATATTTTTCCACCCGAAAATAAGTAAGAACCTGTGAAAATCTCAATCGAATTGGAAACCCACATATTTTACGTGAGAATTGAAATTTTCATGCACAAGCGTTGCATAGATTTAAATCATTGATTTTGGAGTTGATCTCAATTCTTCAGTTCTCAAAATGATCTTCATTCCTTCATGGTCAACCTCAATAATATTTCGTAAAAACTGTATAGTTCTTTGATCCCACACCATATGGGTGGTTGAACCATGCGCGCGCAGCGCGCGCACTTCGTAGATCGAATAGTTTCTTGAGAATATTCGAAGAATCCCTCAGACAGTCGTGAATTTTCGAATCAGCAATTCATAAATTTGGATTTCGAGGCATGTTAGATGGATAAACATGGATAAACAACTTCTTCGTTCCATATTTTGATACTATATTATTATATTTGCTTCTTCCTGGTACCATATATACCTGCATAATTTTTTTTAACACATTAGCTTTTGCTATAATTTCCAGAAATTTGAATCATCGTAACCATCCGCGCGCAACGCGCGCGTTTTAGAGTTCTAGTGCTTTTGAAAAGAATGGAGTCTCACAGCTGAACCGTGCTCCTAAGATGAAAATCTGAACTTTTTTTCATAACAATGAGATTTTATTCCAATATAGTCAAAATTGGGATACCCCGAGTCTTGACAAGCATAGTCTCATTCCGTTGTAATAAATTGTCTATGCCAGATAAAAAATTTAGCACCAGCTATACGATAACTCACAATGGGGAAATTTTACGTTTGGAATAAGTATTTGGCGATATCTAGCAGCATGGAGCCTTCAAAACGCACCAGATCTCGCAAAATACGCTAAAAATCGATTTTCATGTTAATTTTGAGGTTATGTGCACTCTCAATCATCGAGGATACCTTCAATCACGAAGATTTATCTGTTCAATCCATTACCGTCATGTTCCGGAACCAATATCGCTTTCCCAGAGCTTCTATGAAGTGTCTATGGGGATTATTAGGGACACATTGGTAAAAACTCGCAAATAATCTCTTTCTGCGAAGATCAAGATAGCTCGACTCCAATCTCTGGAAATCAAACGTACTTCGGCTCATTCTCAAGGTCTTAAAATTATCTTTGAAATGAGCTTAGATACGTTGAATGGTATTGAGATGAGCCAAAACAATGAGCAAAACAAAAGTAGTGGGGGCATATGAGGCACACTTACCTTAAGAGTCACTCGTTATAGACGATTTTACATATTTTTCTTGAACTTCTTGACATTATCCATTCCCATGAATTTCTTTGTACCATCTTCTGGATTCACTGGATATCAATTACTACTTTAATTTGCTACATTCATTTTTACTTCGAACGGGGTAGATGGGGTTTACCCTGTACCTTTGATGAACTTCAAACAATCAATCAAGCCCTTCCTCTGAATCATAAGAACTACGATTCAGAGTCTGAAGAGTACTTACGTCAAGAGTGATCGTAAGTTCAAGTTTGTCGATTCGAGTGATTAATCTATCAAATCAATGTCTCAGTCACAGCCGAATTGTTCACGATTCCCGCGAATATCTTTACGAAAGAGTTGCGAGATGCTTCCCGTGCACGATTCAAAATTTTCCAGAGCATCAAATGAACAGATCAAACAGACGTTCCAATAACCCCAGTTTCCGGCCCTCGTTACGCCTTGAAATACGTCTGCATCCCTTGGCACGTCTATAACCATTGAAAAACAAGCTCAAGCCACCCTCCAACCCCGATATCCGGACTTTTGAATTCAGGAGGCATTGAAAGTCAGTTGAACAGGCCATCCGCGAGGGAGTAACATAGAAACCTCACAGTAGTACTATAGAATAAGCCCTCAACCTCGTTCTTTTTTCTCTTTGGCTCTCCTCTCGCGTTCGGATATTCTTTCAATATCGAAGGGGGATCTGTAAGTGAGTGTATACATAGCGGATACGAAGCAACAGGTTGTAAATCCGTTTTTTTAAGGCACCCAACTCACTCTCGATTTGGCGAAAGGAAAATTCTTGCTCTCTCACTCGATCGCACTTCTAACCCGGGTAACGTCTATCCGGCATAGTATATGCGCAACCTTTGGCTCATTTCACTCTTATTCCAGAGCAAGCTTGCCGAACCCTACGAAATGTTCCTAACCATAAGGAATCCCGACACGAGTCAGCCATCCCTCTTTCTATAAGAGAGCAGCACGTTTTCCAATCACGTCGTTTCCGATGCTAGGAAGGGATCCTCCTTACTACGTGAAAAAGGATGTCCCATATATGTATAGTTGAACATTCCTGTGGGGTTAGGAAACCCGATCATTTCACGATTCGTTTGCCGATGGCAAACTGAATTTTATCTCTTCTAGCGTTAGATCATTCTGTGTCATTGAGGAATGGATTGAGTTAAGTAATTGTTCAAGATCATACTTGTTCTGGAAAATATTTTGGCCTCGTAATGATGGAGTACAGCGTGTCTAGGATGATGCACGAATGTTTGGACGTATGATCTAATAGAGTTTGTAGTCTGTACGCAAACATTGTGAATAGTTGTTAACTATTTCTAGGTCTCTCTTTTCACGTGTATCTTGAGTTATTTCCCAGCCTATCGACTCTGGAAATTATCTAGTACAAGTTCTCGCCTTGCTCCTTTGAGATGAATATGTAGTTATCAGATCAGAATATGATGCTACAATTGAAATAAAATTCATTCAGGGGAATGATAATTTTGACAAAAGCAAAGATGGAACGGCACCTGGTTCTTTGTACAATTCTGTGAGGCCGACTTTTTTCCAAGAAGAACTCGTAGAATCAGTATCATGGAGTCATGTTTGATTGTCTTCGAATGAGTCTAATCCAGTCAGAAGAGACTCATCAAGAGCTTCTCATATGCTGTAAGAATCGCAAGTTCCTTCGTGCCTTGCGCACTAGTTGCATGATTCTCATGAGAAATTCTACATCGTACGTGAACAGTATGGACAGTTACCCAAAAGTATCTTAGGAAAATTCATATGGATATCTCAGATGTCCAAATTGTACCATGACTGCAATGATCAGCGAAATAATTGATTATCTGATTAATTCCTCCAATCACACAACTGATTCATATCGGAACTCTGTGAATTCTGGTATACATTGGGTCAGTTCTGGATGATATACTCTATCAATCACTTGATTGATGGTAGATTCCTACAGATTCTAAGAAATTACCTCGCAAATGTGAAAACAGTCCCGACAAAACGTGATTATCGACCTGATTTTAGACGAATACGTTGACCAGCACCTTTGGAAAAATTAGCGTTGGTTCAAGTTTTTATAAGAATACTATTCCCCACTCTACGGTTTCTCCCTTCCTAGTACTTTGGCTTTGCTTTGAACAAGAATTACCTCTTTCTCTGGTAGATTCCTCACCAAAACCCTAAACTCAAAAACAATTCTGCCCCAATCACGACCTCCTAATCATGGTGCAATGAAAATTGCCAGAAATCAAGTTATGAGCTTTCCAAATAAGGAATTATAGGCCAAAAGCTAGGCAGTCTCATCACTCACTCTAGTACAAAATTCAGAAACCGTATCCGACACCCGTACGCATGCAACCTTTTGAACCGACATCTTCTCACCCTTTGAACTTGATGTAATCATAAGTGAAGGGATCCGTCAAAAAAGTGTACCAACATCGTCGTGTACACGTAAACGTTGGAGTCGAGGACTCGAGGTTATATGCTCACTCGCACGAGACAGCGACGGAAGTAATTTCCAAGATGAGTGTCAGCTTGGCCGTTGTTGTCATCCGCACCAAGTATATGCACTTACAGGATACTCAGAGCAGGCAATGGTCCCTGAACTTCCAAAGTGGGCTCATTTCGGGAAACCAAAGAACGTCCTGGTCATGTCACCCGTAGGCCAGGTCATATCCTGTTCTCTGGTCACTACTGCTGAACCAACTCGACCGTAACGACTTCTTACCATCCTCATTTCTCAAAGAAGCCATGCAAAACGTTCACTCCATCCGTAACCCCACTGTATCTCTATCTGTACACATCACAATAGAATTTACTCCTAGGTTCCTAAAAATAAAAAAAT
The DNA here is from genome assembly GCA_029851415.1 of Eretmocerus hayati. Lineage (NCBI taxonomy): Eukaryota > Metazoa > Arthropoda > Insecta > Hymenoptera > Aphelinidae > Eretmocerus > Eretmocerus hayati. Next base: position 183,903,831 of record CM056742.1, read on the forward strand.
CTTTAGATATCTGGGAATACACGGTATCTTAATGAGTATCGTGGGCATTCAAAATCTCCCGCCTATAAGTTCAGACTATGTGCATAATCATCCAGGCGGAAGCTCACACGCGTGAGGCCGAGCTCCTCCTGCACCACCAAATGAGATATCACTCTTCGGGTGTCCCGGAAGAGCTTCAATCTCGTATCTTCAATGTACAATCTTCATTCCCATACAAGTATCGTATCCCGGAGACAGCTGTTGGTACGATTGGGTCTGCCTATATAATACTGTGTTATGGGCCTTATATGCACCACATGGGCCCGAGAAAACGCTTGAGCAAACTTGCACAATTGGCGCGGGTGCGAGCATAATTAAGCGGCTCTAATTCGCCGCGAGGGTTCTTGAAGGAAAACTTTAGCGATCTTTTATAGAATGAAATCTCAAAGTACATTGTAGCTGTGAGATAAGTATCACTGGAGAAATGTTGCAGTGAGTGATCAGCAATGAGGCTATATACGCACGGTTGAGTGCGTTAACGGAGTAAAAGGAGAGAGACCCCGTGGTTTGGATTGGCGAAGAATTGTGCGTACAAGTATTTTATTTAGAGGTAGTGTGAATACGCTATGGGTGAACGGGATTCGTGAGGAGTTCATTTAATCCGCAGCCTGTTACATCAGGGTGGAAGATTTGATTTTGAGTGCAATCTAAACTTTGTGGCACCGAAAGATTGTTTAGAACCTGTAACATGAACGATTTTTGGCTTTTAATACACTTTTGATCACCCGAATTTTTTTGTATTCCATTTTCAAGTTTCATTGTACTCGCACAAATTGGTTTTTGAGCCATTGCTCACTGGTATACTCAAGGTTCCTCAACTCGAACTCTACTCTGACAGATTAAACATTCAACAATGTTCGATTAGTTCTGAAGTCCCTGAGAGGTTAATCAATAATCTAGGAGATACTTGAAATCCATAATTAGGAAAGGGGGTAGGGAAAGAGATCACTCTATTGCGGTATGAACTTTTTCGTTATTGGAATATTTGATGAACCGACTGAATGGAGGAAATGTCACGCTGTGCACACTCAAAAACCCAAAACATTCTCAATTCTACCATATCTCACTTGAGTCATGATATCCGCAAAAAATAATACTCCAGAAATTAATCCTCTGCAATGTCAGATACTTGACCGGTAAATGACTCAATCGGTGAGGTGTATCATTGCTCAGAAATCTGAATTTGAAATTGGGCTCTCAAAAGTATGATGGGCGATCGTATCTTTCCATATTCGATTAACGTGCTGACTTAGTCATACATGGAACAACTCAAATTCCTCAACTTTATCCCATGCATCTTCAAGCCTCCCTCTTATACGAAGTGATTTCCTGATGATTTTTCTTTTTAATTATTCCAAAGAATCATTTCACTTCGTGACTTGGTATTCGACGTTGGACACCTGAATGTTATTGCCATACGTATTTTGTATAATCCAAGCGATAACAAATATAGGTTAACTCTTTCCTAGGGTAAAATTCTCGGAAAGCATTTAGTTAATACTAACCTAAGAGAGCGAAGTCTCTTTGAAACCGTTGCGCACTACCAATTTCATTTAATTATCGTCAACGTTTCAAGTGATCTTGAGGATAATTATTCTTAGAATTCCAATTGACCTTAGTACTGTAGGACCTCTCCATGTAGAGTGGTCTCACGGGGAAATTAGCTTTTGACTGTAACGTACACGCAAAAGCTCTCCGTTTTTCCAAATGAAATCCCTTTTTTAATGACTTTTTGACTTGTGATACAGTTACCAATTAAGACTCTTAGTCTCAATGGTTAAATTCACATAACCGGTAGTTCTGGATAGCTTGACGGTATGAGATGCGTGACTGAAGTATTACGGCGTCAAATAATTGCACACATGAATTTTTGGAATGGATTTGACGTGGCTTTTGCTTTTGTTAACCAATTGAATGGTTCTATGATATCTCAAGATCTTTTTCTAGAACATGAAATACATGGAGCCAATGACGGAGGGGAATGAAAAGGGTTTGGAAACTGGGCTTGGCTGAGTCTTTGAATATCATCCACTTTTAGTTCCAAAAAATGGTATCCAGAGTCATTCGGTGTAACGGTCAAACAATCTGAAGCCACAGCGTATGGCATTATTCGCCTCGCCCATGTAGGTCCATGTCAAGAATATATGTATCTGATGTAATGAGTGGGCGATAAATGCATGAATCTGAAGCTCAAAGAAATATCCAGTATTCCCAGGAACCTTTATGGACGATCAGCGATCCTCTGGGATGAGCATATTCTGATTATTCTGATACAGAAAAAACTGTGCCGTATTCAATCATTTACAATGATCCCTACTCACTTCACTGAAACAAGACCTACGAAATTTTATTGTAAAATAACTGATGTCTAATCTCAACCGTCAAATATGATGCATGGTAATACTCGACCACACCATCATCAAGTCCATAAAACCAGGAAATTCAATTCATTCATCATTCGACATGGTGCCTGGGAAGGGACGTTGGGCTTAACAAAAACGCCAAGAAAAGTTGAGCACGTGGTGATTCAGAATGATTCCAAAGATGCACATCCCGTTTGGGTTGAAATAGAACCATCGCCTTCTCGGAAATGCGACCTTGATCCCTGTTCTTATAAATTAATCAGATGTAGCTTCTTGAGCACTTTTACTTGTTGAGACACAATAACTGGTCCCAAAAAACATAAATCACGCGCACCTCAGTATATTCAAACGTACTTCGATTCGTCTTAGAGCTCGTTTGGAGACCTTCAAAATGAGCTGGAGTGAGTTTGATTCCAAGAGGCTGAAGCAATCTCAGGAATGAAGGACTCAGGAAATCTGAGACCATCAGAATGGAGAATTCAGGGTATCGATCAATAATGAGATTGTTCGACTCTGGTTCGTCGAAATTAAACTCATCCAAGCTCATTTTGGAGATCTTGGAATACTCTTTGAGATGAGCTGAGGTACCTTTGAGAGTATTGAAATGCATTTGAGTTATAATATTTTGCAGATGCTATTGTCTTGCCACGAAAAAAGCTCAGAGGCCTTTTATTTGATTACAATTCAAGAACACGGATGGAGCTCAAATTTCCAAGGAAGGGATTGCTCCATTTCAACTTCGACAGAATGTTCATTCTTAAAGATGGAACTGAATCACGACGTGTTAAATTTTTCTTGACATTTTTGTTAAACCTATCGTCCTTCCCCGACTACCACTCAGAGCATTCTGAAAAATGAAATACCCGTAATCATCGCGTCAAAGGCAGAGAGAACATGTTTACACACACACACACACACCCATCTTTCATTCCAAATGCAAAGTCCAACCAGCTAACATTCGATTAGTCCGAGTAAAAATATGCTCATTTGCGTTATAGCATTGCGCCTTGGACACATTTCTCCCTCTCTCTAATTTTCTCTTTCTCTCAAGCCCCAGCATCACATACATCCAAGGCAAATGAAATCTCGTGCATAGTAATTCAATCCGGAATACGAAAGTTCTGTAGGATTCAACGGCTGCGAGGCCACATTTTTCGCGGGACGAAAGAGAAACCGACAGTAGATATAGACACGAGTATGTACTAGTGAAAGATAGAAAGAAGTAAGGGGTTGGCGCCGCTCAGCGAGTGTGTGGGCTCTTTATACATCAGTGGTGGGAAAAGAGATGATGAAAAAAAGTTCACTTCCAGAGCTTTGCCATCAGCCCTTTCCTCCAGATTCATCATATATATTATGAAGGGGAGAGAGGCCGGATTAAAAATGTAATCCAATAATAACGCGTCTCTGATGTCCGTAGAAGTCCGTACGTAATACGTACATATATGTACAATATATATTTGTGTGAGAGTCTCTCTGTTGGCGCATGCAGTCTCTCAGTACATTCGCACGTCTCCACTTCTCCTACTTTTCTAATTTTTTTTTCTACCACAGCTAGCGCCCCCCTCCCCACCCCTCCTTTTTCCACCCTTTCTCTGATATGGTTATGAGAGGGTGAGGTCCATAGAATCCCAGAAATCGAAGGTACACAGCTGAAAGTGGGCGCACATTTATTTTACATTAACTTCGCTTTTGCGTTCCGTGAGCCAAGTATTTCCCGGACTACAAACTCTGTATGTACCTCTCCCTCACTCTCTCACCAAATTCAATTACTCGCATGATTATTCTTCATCTCCGTAGTAATGCTTCTTTCTGTGAGGTTCTCGTAAAACTAGCTGCACAGTCGTGTAAAGCATTCATGTTAGAGCTATTCGTAATCAGCAAGTTGTTGATTTCGTTGAGAAAGTGAGGGTTTGTAGGTTATGTTGAAATTATTTAGAGGATTATTTTGACAAATTCTTTATAGAGAGCTGAGGGGGCTCGATTCGATGAAATAGTTGCAGAGGTGGATGGATAGTTTGTGAGGTATTTTGGGTGTTATTCATTCATTATATATTTGGAATATAATGTTATCACTAGATCAAACTTAGCAGTACAAAAAGTCATAATTCGTGATGATCTTATACTTCCGTGTACACAACTGTTACATTTGGATGACTCCCTTTCCGAAACTTTTGAAAGTATCTCTGATCCTTATCTTCTTTTCTCTTCATTATCTGTCTCTTCGAAACATAAATATGTGACCAAACTTCATTTGACTGATTTATTAATACTATTGTATTCCACAAATTCTCAAATCCAAACGTACTCTACAAACACACATACTTGATTCACGTCACGTGCCCATTCAATGTCTCACCAAATATTGAAATGATTCGAATCGAATGACTAATGAATCGCTTATTATTATTCTCCCCTATCCATGTCACATCATCATCATATTCTGAGGATGTAATAATTACCTGAAAATGACCGAGACATATTTTTTTCGAAGAAGCTCGCCATTTGTTCGGATACAGGTTTCGAATGTCAAATGAGGTTTTCCTTGTACACAATCCGACTGCGAATAACCACTTCCTTCTCCCACCCTTTTTTAGGGTCATATTCTGAACAGTATGTTCAACTTTTGATGAAATTTTTCAACCATGATTTGCTATGATATGAAAAGCCAATTTCCCAAATAGTTTCTTTCTTGAGTTAATGTATTCAGTTTTCCAGGGAAGTGCTTCTTTGCTTAAAGTAAATGGTTCTGAATCATCTTGCCCCCATCGTGATAGCATAACCCTGTTTTGAATTTCTTGATACAATTTTGCCTCGAATCGTTTTTTCTCCTTATGAGTAACGTACTATTAAGATGGAGAACCATCATATCCAATCAAAAAATTGATCAACGAGAAGAAGGATGAGTATACAGAGCTTCCAATAGAATTGGATTAGAAAAACAGCAAATGTGAATACCTTCATCAACTCATCTAGTCAATGATCAAATGCTACAATTGATTTTGTTCAATAGCTTGGGTTATGTTAGTTAAAGTCATTGGACCTACTACTGTGACGCAAACGCATTCGCTAAGATCGCAAAAACCATATTGATGTCCAGCTTCTTCACACCTTACGGAGCACCAGTATTCGGACATCTCATGATTACCAACATAGCAACGACGATTCACTGTGAAAAATTCAAGAAATTTCTGAGTCTGAAATATGATGATACTCACGTCTATGATCAGTTGCCAAGGAATGACTATATTGTTTTGACTAATTTACACTCTCACAGTGTACCAGCCAGAGATGGATGTCTTTTCGATGGATGAATCGGCTCTCACAGACGAGAGAATTTGTGAAAAACCGCAGCACCCTGATCAACGTGGTTTACACATCAAAAAGAAATCCTTAATCTCAGATTGATTCGTACAGTTAAGTTTGTAATTCTGAATATCACAACCAAACATAGCTTATGCATCATAAGGTGTCGCACACACGTCCTAAGGATAAGATACGATTTCTCATTCTCAGACGATGAATCTTCAGTGAAACCGAACGTTCTCAATTTCATCGTGTTTTCCTGAAACGAAGAAAAATACCTGGCTTTTTTGATCGGGCGGTCAGATTTAAAACGGTTTCAAGATGAAACAGTAAGACACTACGGCAAGCTGAGAGTAAGGATTTCTTTTTGTAGTGATCCCATGAATGAAAAACAGTTGGTAGCGTCCGAATTGCACGTTCCTTGGAAACTTGGTAATTTCATTTTTGACAATCAATCACAAAAATATGACCACAATACTCGTATGAGAAAGTTCCATGATCAGTTTAATACCGAAGAAGTGGAGATTTCATCTATGAATAGGAAGAGGTCAAAATTTCAAAAGTCCATGTGAAATTTTGGTGCTGCAGTCACAGATCTTATTCCATCCTATAGCAACTTAGATGGTCCTCCAGTGATAGACTTGACAACTGTTGATAAATGAAAATCATGGAACACTAGATAAGATTATTCACTTACTTCCCAGTAGCCCAGCACAGACACAGGTCACTAACAGGGCAATGAAAAAGATACAAGATACCGTGGCTGACTTCATGTTCTGTCACGAAATTTTCGGTTTCAACTGATCAGAGGCATCTTATACGATGTCTCATTCATGCAAAACATTCAGACGTTGGGTAAATAAGGCTTAATCATCCGTTCAGATGAGTCTCTCTGTCTGATCCGACTATCGCATGATTATCATAATTTATTCTTGATTCAATAGCACAAGAAACTCAAAAAATATCGGTGTTGCGTACAAATTCGTAACCATGAGTGTCAAGATCTGATTCCTCAATATAAGTCATTAATCTTCAGACAAAACTGAAAACTCCCAGACGATTCGAATCTGCAGTATTATTGTGATATGATCATCCTGAGATCGGAGAATGTGTTCTGTGCACTCTAACCATATTCATGCTAATAGCGACATCCACGTCTAAATCTGTGCAGCCAAATCGGCACCATTCCATAAAATTTCCGACTATTGTGCCATGTACTAGCTGATTAGCACTCCAAGAAACCAGATCCACATAAATACTAAATGTCCAACCCAAATATCTCTCTCCAAACTTCCCCATCGAGTAATTCCTAGCGACGTCACAAGAATAAGAAAAATACGATCAGTCAAAGAGCCTCCCCTCAAATGATATAATCCATCAGACGCATAGGCTATGAAGCTTCTCTCTGAGCCACGCAGAGACTCACGAATTAATATAGAAATGAAGATAAATTCAGGCTTGAAATTTATCCTCTTGGCCTTTCGACCAACCATCGGTCCACAGAATTTTCTATACTTATATATGAGGGTTTTTAAAAAGCTACGCCGATTCGCGTTGAGTTATTCATTTTGTTTCATCAGAGAACTCTCGGCAACGCGGTGACGGATAAGGGATGAAAGGCAAGGATCGAGGCAAAGGCATCGTTTGGTTCACAGAGACATAGAGAGTCCATAATCCGAACCTCGAGCATTACTACTCGCCCTCTCGGCAATGAAAACACGAGAAAGTAGAAAATTCAGGCAGGGGTATATAATATGAGGGGAACGAAGGGGTGAGAGGAGAAGACGCGCGCGCGCAACGATATCTCGCTTATAATATAAAAGGGGAGAGGATCTGATGCTATGGGTGAAATATATAGGTATATACCGTTTTGTTCATGTGGTATGGTGTTCTCAGTCTGTGGAAGTCCATTAGCGCAGGATGTGTGTCCGATTACGTGAGCACATCTCTGCGGCACTCAATAATGCATCTCGCACCCTGTCTTTTATTCCTTATTGCCTCCTAGGGCAGCCTTTACATGAATATCAACACTTATTCATGTATTAGTCTGGTAATGTGACGCTTATTAGTCGAGAAAAATTTGATTCAGTTAGTAATACAGTTGAACTATGCATTTTGATTGGAGATTGAACATGAACATAACAGTTGATGGATGATGATCAGGAAATTCATAGTAACGGTTTTATTGAACCAGTGCTTGAAAATTTCGCAAGACCAACGAGTTCATTCCCAAAATTCTCGATGCAATCATGTCCTACTTTATCGGGAATTAAATGCAGCTCTGTTGTTGAATTTTCATGAATTGTTGATGCGAGAAAATTGCCGCATTGCTCTCAACTCTAATACCATGTTTTGATGAAGATGTCTGGTCTCATCTTGCAATCGTGTCCATGGTCGTATCTCTCGAAGAAAATGAGATCTTGGAAAGTCGAGAGCGTCTGCAGGAGGTCAATGAGAATTTGAGCTGGGTTGCGAGACGAGAATGCCCCCGGTGTCTGTGCTGCCTGCATTTGTACGAGGCTTTCGGAATAGGAATTGGAGAATTTGTTCTGTCTACGTCTTTTTGATTGGAATTGGATCAGATGTTTGGATGAACTTTAAATCCAATCTCACAATCAACTATGGTTGAACGAATTTTTTTTATTGCTCAGATCACTAATGGATCATTCGAAGTATCAATGAGAGAACCGGTATTGAATGATTTTGCAATCACCAACAGTGGAGTTTGAGAATGATATAGTTTGATACAGGCATAAATAGTGATGAATCAATGAATTGATGTAATTGGCTAGTGGAGGAATGCCACACATTGATAATAATTATTGCCATTTTGTTGATGAATGTGATTGAAGATCTCTGATTGATCAATGGCCATGGAAGATGAGTCAATCATAAGTACTCTTGACCTCAATGTTATGTAAGATGAATAAAAATCGATGATGGTCAAATGAATCTAATGACGCATTGATGGATCCCTTAATAGGTCAAGGGGAATCGATAAATGACTTGTGTATGAGTGATGATGCCTGACTGGTGAATAAATATGACTGATGAAAATTGATTACTGCTATCAGATTGATTAGATCACGAATGAATTGACGGACAGTTTTATGGATCACTAATTGATCACCAAGCCACTGATCAAATCATGACTATTGTTAATAAATCAGTGATCATTACTGATGGATAGATTATTAACAGAGATGTATTAATGGTAGCCAATGAATCACCTATGGAAGGGCGCTGATCACTGGTGAATGATTGAATATGATTCATCACTGGAATATTCCTGGGATATGAATAGAGTCACGGATATATTGATGAGCTTGCTGAATGGTCACTGATTGAACCGTGACTATCGATTGTGAATAAGTGATCATTAGTAATGGGTAACTCATTAACATTGACGGATCAAGTGATTCCTAGGTGGATCAACCGTGATATGTAGATCACCAATGAATCAGTGTTGGTGGCTGATCCATGATAGGATATGGCTAACCCCTCTTATATCACTGCTAGATCAATTGCATCATGAATTAATCGACGAACTCACTCATCGATGAATGATTCATCAATCATTGATCAATAATTATCTCCGATGAATTAGTGACTATCGATTGTGAATCAATGATTATTACTATCGAGTAGATGGCAGTTATTGATTGATCAATGTACGCACAGTTGGACTAATAAAGAAGACCGATGAACGCTAATAGCGGATGAATGAAAAATGAGAATAACCACTATAAATGTTGCTGCTCAGTTGATGGGATCACGAATGGATGTACAAATTCATTTTTGGATCATTACTCATCACTCATCAGTCAACAAGTATCACGAATGAATCCGCGACTCTAAAAATCAAACCGAATCAGTAATCATTATTGATGGATTCATACTTTTATGAATAGATCATCGTCATTCACATCTTAATGGACCCGTTGCGGGAATTATGGATCCACTAGGCAAATGATGGATCATTGAACATAATTTACTCGTGAGTGACCATCATTGGATAGGTCACTAAATATTGCTGTTAGATAAATGATAATTCTAAAAAAATTATCCGGTTCAACGGCCGATCGATCATGGATCAATGATTCTCAGTGGTCAACTCCAGGGATGAATCATTACTCGCCAATGAATCAGTATCACTAATGATCAAGTGATCATCACCATCACGGGTGTTTCAACATAGGTATTTGTGTCTCAACCGATCATAGGAATTGTATGGATTTTTTGACACTGCAATTCAAAGAAACGACTGACCCAATGATTTCAAGAAGAAATATAGCCAGAGACAGTAGGACTTAACTTACATCTCTCAGTGTTAGGATCAACACAGAGAAGATCTTCCACGTTCAAAAATACTGATCAGCCTTTCTGAATACTCCTAAGATCGTTAGTGATTGGTTAGCGATTGTATACACATTCACATACTCCATGCGTGAATTGGAAGCGACAGAAATTACGTGCTGAAATAATGCTCAATCCAACATTCTAGATGCACAGCCATCCACATCTCTAGGGTTATGTGTGTACATCAGAACTAAAGCATCAGCGCCAGCATCAGCAGCACAGAAGGAATAAGATCGAGAGCTGGATACACTCTCAGGGCGCGAGCTGTCAGCGCCGGGCGCAGCTTAACGGCTAATCCGTACGGAAACGAGGAATTGTTGAGAGAAAAGCGGAAATGCTAATCTCTTGATGAGAGACAGAGAGAAAGAGGTATCCGTGAATTCGGTATATGATATACCGGTTTGTCTCTTGAGCCATAGCACGCGAGTAGTCCTCTTCTCCGTTTGTATATACGTCACTGGAAGCTCCTATTTCCCCTCATCTCTATATATTTCTGCCCCCCCCCCACACACAACCCCCTTTTTCGTATAAACTGACTCTATTCACTCGGCACTGGTAGTTTCTTCCATTTTTCCTCGTTTGTTTAATTATTCCCGCGACTCGTCTCGCTCTCGAAAATCTCTCCTCCAGATAGTACCAGTGAGGAGATTCTCGTACTGCTCGACCGTTTTTGCTGGTGTATCATTTCTTTGTCTTTCGAGCTGCTGCTTTGAGCCGTCAACTTACCCTGGAAATCGAGTTTTAGCCTCTTCCTCTTATGTGTATCTGAATATATGTGCAAGTCAAGCTTTTCTGTCCGTGAAATACGCTCGGTGAGACTTGGCAGTGCGATTTTCTGTCGTATGTACCACTGGATGGCAATAATGCGATTTCGACACGTCGTACTAATCCGCTCAGAGTTTACTCGTCAACTGCTGAGTGGAATGGTGGTATCACTTCTAGATCTGCACATGAGATAAATTTCTCGCCTCTGAAAATTGTCACGCGTGGACAATGAGAAAGTCGTGTCCCGGAAATTGAAGATAATTTGTACCGAGTCGTATACAAGCGCTTCTTTTTACTTTTCGAACTAGTAAGGGTTTCGTGAGCTGCTAATTTCCATCCAACTGATTACCAGTGATGTCTGTGAACTTCTCTGACAAACAGCTGACAATAGAGATCTGGCACGATGAGCGAGTCTCACGGGGAATCTTGATGAACTATTTGAACTAAATTCATGTCATTATTTTTGCTTTCTCTAAAGAGAAAGCTTTGTTTTCACCCCAACGAAAATTTGATCAAATTTTTCATTAAAACCAACATATTATTCAACAAAATTCCTTTTATCTAAAAAAGCCAAAGACCATTCTCTTCCTCTCGCCAAAATCTATCAAATGTAGGTAACACTTTTCCTCCTAATGCCCTTCCAAACCCGTCAGAGACTCATCTTTGCACCCCTTTTTCCGTGTATGTGTGTGTGTATGTGTATGTTATTTTCTATCGGACACGCTTTCTCTTTTTCTGTTCACCATATCAATTTTTGGCTTTCTACAAGTTGTGAAGAATCCAATTTCTGAGAGCCCAGTGATTTGGCAGCTTTCGGCTCCCAGTCAAATTTGATCCATGGGCTTTTTGAACAAAAAGTGCTCGAATTTCGACTCTTAATACATAAATATCTTTTTCTCACACGGTCTCACCACGAATTGAGTCACCTAAACTATGGTTTTTTCTGCAAGATCTATCGATTGGTTAATACCGAAATTTTATAAAATCTTCACAGATCTCAAATTTTCGAAAAAATCAAAATTTTCACCAAAAATTTCATTTTAACCCTTTTCAAACCCACTGCATCGTAATTTCGTCTCAACCAAACGATGGATGTTGTTAAAAAAACCTCAGACTAGCAGGCCCAAATCTCTCTAAAGAGCTTCCTCTAAAGAATAACTGAAAATATAATGGGAAATTTTTCTTAATATTCATTTTTTCCTCGTAGCTTCCTTCATGACTCATTTATCTCAATTCCAATGACCTAAACTATGGTTTTTTCTGCAATATCTATCGATCGGTTAATACCGAAATTTTATAAAATCTTCACAGATTTCAAAATTTCGAAAAAATCGAAATTTCCACCAAAAATTTCATTTTGACCCTTTTTAAACCCACTAAATCGAAATTCCGTCTCAACCAAACGATGGATATTGTTTAAAAAACCTCAGACTAGAAGGCCCAAATCTCTCTAAAAAGCTTCCTCTAAAGAATAACTGAAAAAATAATGGGAAATTTTTCTTAATATTCATTTTTTCCTCGTACCTTCTTTTATGACTTATTTATCTCGATTTCAATGACCTAAACTATGGTTTTTTCTGCATTATCTATCGATTGGTTAATACCGAAATTCATTTGAGTCTTCACAAATCTCAAATTTCCGAAAAAATCAAAATTTTCACAAAAAATTTCATTTTAACCCTTCTCAAACCCACTGCATCGTAATTCCGTCTCAACCAAACGATGGATATTGTTAAAAAAACCTCAGTCTAGATGGCCTGAATCTCTATGAGAAGCTTCCTCAAAAGAATAACTCAAAAAGTAGTAGAAAATTAGAATTAATATTTATTTTTCTCTCGTATCATCCTTTACGACTAATTGATCTGAATTCTAATGACCTAAAGACTTACTTATGCACCATTCTGAATCGATTGGCTGATACGAAATTTTCATAAAATCCGTAAAACATTGTTCATATGAAAATTTTTTCGGGGGAAGGGAATTTCCACAAAGGACTCCAGTTTAATCATCTTTAAACCGACTATATCAAAATTTTCTCTTAATCAAACAATAGATATTGTTGGAAAAACCTCCTTTCAGATGACCCGAATCTCTCTGGAATGCTTCCTCGAAAGAAAAACTCAAAATATAGGATACTTTCTTTTTCGTTAAAATTATCATCATATACCGCCGTGAGAAAGCATTCTGCTAATCACTTTGAGCAGCGTATTATTGAATAGAGGAAGGTATGGGAAGTTGCGGGAATCTCAAGAGCTGATTCCGAGATTCTGATGTTTGGTGTAGTCCTAGAAATTGAGGAATGGGTGTTTGCAAAACGCTACGTAAAGGACACGTCTCTTATTATTTACATTTTTCGGGAAGTATTTCATTCACGCGTCCTCAGAATTAATTAGCTAGGATAGCTACGAGTCAGCTCATAATTGCTGATTTTCTCAGCGAATATGAACGGATTCTCACATACCAAATCAGCATGTAATACTGCAGATAGCTGATTCAATCAGCTGTCTACCTAGGCCTGATGAGGAACCAAGAATAATCTACTCTTCCATGGGTGTCATCGTGTGCTAGCAAATAATTTCATGGACAATTGTCTCTCGAAGTGAGACCAAATATTCAAATCACTGTTGATGCACCGGATAAGAATGTGATCACCCGATTCGAGGTGTCCAACGAACCGTGGTACCCCTTTAGCGGTTCTCAGCCGAACTAAAGACATGCTAGTCTAGTCGACCTGAGTTCCGAGTGCTTATTACACGTGTCAGACCATCGTCTCTGTAGTCCCCATAGTATTCGCAAAGATCAAAACCAACTTTTCATGCATGTGATATGCTTGGCAGTCACCACCTTCCATCCCGCTACGTATCTTTGCATGCTGCATCACCGACATATTTAAGGTAGTTGTCCACCAACTACGTGAGTCAATGACTACCTAACCTCTCTTTTCACTAACATAGATTTGAACGAAATAATCATTTTGGCGCATGAGTCTGTTTTGCCCATCAAAAATCAAGCTAAAATGGGCTAATACAATACTTTTGTGATCAAAATCTTTCCAAACCAGCTGATAATTTGCGTATAACCCGTATTTGCGTGGAGACCGTTCCGTAATCTCAATTTTCCGATGACTCACATGGAAAAACTTGACGATCAATCTTGACAGACTTGGTCAAAAGATTCATCTTTGTATGAACTTTTTTCTCCTGCAATCCCATCATTTTCTGTAATCTCGACCGGCTGTGAAACCCAAAAGTGTGCCATCTTATGGGCCCTCCATTGCAAACATATTGCCGCATACACACACACATATATACATATATATAGAAAGAATAACATAAAACATATATCTAATATAAAAGCACTAAAAGTAATCACAAATGAACGAGAGGACATTGTAATATGTCTTAGAAATTTCTTGAGAAAAAAATAGATACTTCCCATGAATATCCAGTATATAGAGTTAACAAGATTACTTACAGCAAGACTATTAGGATAATTCCACTTAAGAATGTTCAAACAGCACAGGCATGATGACGAATACTTCAGTATTGATCAGGAATAAGATGACCAAACCTATCTCAGATGCAATTGCAATCCATCCTAAGAAATGGAAAATAATCAAAAACCGAGAAGACAAGCAAACTAGAATTTGTTGACAACATCCAGAGGAGAAATGACAACTATCAAATGAATAATCTTCAAGTAGCAGGAAATTTATAAAATTCAAAAAGATGAGAACCGTTGAGAAATTTAACATACAAAAAATCATATAGAAATTGCGGGTTAAAAAGACCTTTCTCGCAAGCGGTTGCGCACGAGCGACTTTCATATATAAGGAAGATCTAAATTCTCGATCACCATGCCTTTTAGGCTAGGTGTCGTCGGGGACTAACCTGACAGATCCATTCAGTCCCCCTGAAGAGCCAGATCTGTCGAGGAAAGGCGGAACGCACCAACATCAAGCGTAGATTCAAAATTTATCGAATTTTCTCATCTAATTTCTTTAATAATTTCCATCAAAATCCTTCAAAATACATTTTTGAGATCTCGAAGAGCTTTGAAAGTGCGTAGGTTGAATTGGTTTACTCCAATATCAATCTGCGTCATTAAGGAACAACAGACTTGCTTTTCGTTGGTTTCAAAACTTACAATCTATTCCAAATCGTATGTGGATTCGAAATTAGAGGTATCACTCTAACGTCAGAAATATCACGTGGATGTCCGTGATCGTGGTTTCCATTTTATTGGGGATAGATTGTTAGTTCTTTGGGTACAACAAAGTTCAAGTGTTCAAAACCGTGGAGAATTGCGCTGATTTTTTCCATATATGACCCCAAAGGTATTCACAATCTCCCAAAAATTGGTTGGAATTGAAACTGCACTCGATCGATAAAATAGGATGTTACGAAGTTGTCTCAATCCTCTGTGGCTGAGTCTGAAGTGAACCGAAAAAGAATTATAATGAGTGATCAAATCCAGCTCATTATCTCAATATCCATCACGAACTACTTTCAAAATAGTGTAGGGTTCATGAAAATGCGTAGTTAAAAGTCTCAAGCATGTCATTCTCTCAATTGTTGTATGATACTACTCGCTTCAATATGCTTGGTGTTGACCTTGTCGTGCTTCAATGTATTTTTCATTCGATATTGGTACAAGTGTGAGGCTATCGGATCCTAAGTTTTTTTTGGAAACTCGTCATCTTGTGAGCAGGAAAAGAATAACGATCTAGCTATCAAAATGTTTTGAATCAAAGAATTACAATGGAATGGCGTATCAACCTACTTTTTTCGTTACGGAACACTATTTTAGCTCGCAAATGGAACACTGGGTCAAAATTACCCCAGGTGATTCTACAAGATCTCTTCCGATGTCAAAATTTCCGCGATTTGATAGCCACGAGTCATCTCTTCGCAATATGAGTCTCCAACAATCGGTTGGTGCAGGACCTGGTGCAACGAGCGCCGAGCTGCTAGCCTCTCGTCGGTAGCCACCCTAATCAGACATGATTATGGTTTGGGTGAGCCGCACCCTAGTATGTCATTTGCGCACGTAAAACCGGATTTGACGCTAATTTTCCTTACCCTAATTTAAGTTCCACACGCACATTATTTCCAGTTTGAGTCCCGGGGTATTAGTTGATGCTACTCTAAGGTCCGCCACGTTCCTAGTCTGGCGTCCGTCAGACATGATTTTGGCTGGGATCAACGTGACCCCAGTGCATCATCTATGCACTTCAAGTCTCATCTGAAGCCTAATCTTCTATCCCCTATACGAACTGGCAAGTATTAAATTTCCGACTTGAAGTCGATTTGACCCCAGTGTGTTATTTATGATCGGGTTTGGTAGTTAGTCTTCGAGGGTTAGGAATATTCGAATCAAAAAGAATCACAAGCATTCTCAAATAGCTCAAAATATTCCCTAGATCAAAGAGCTATGCATGACCACAAGTTGATCAGATCTGGCAACCTATAAAATCGTTCGATCCACGTCGTTGGGTTGGCAAAAAGCACTATTGGCAATTTGTCACTTGAGCACCGGAAGTATTCGCTCATTCCCCTTATCCTGATCCGAATATGTATTTCTTTGATCTCCAATTCATACCGCAACACAAGTTTGGGTTTATTGCAAATGAAATGGTGCCAATCCAATCAATTAATCGGATATGCCACAGAGAGTATCAATGCATCAAGGCCACCCAGAGGTGACACTTATGGTTCGAAGTGATGATCAAATTCACCGCGACGAAACACATCCCGTTGTATAACCAGGATCCGTATACGATTTGCAGTCCATATGCAACAGAATCCTGTATCTGACACTGGCACCATGTGCTTTGGAAATGCTTCCAGACAAAAACATTCCGAACCTCGTTGCCTCTAATCTATTTTAAGGCTAATTCACTGATAATACAGCTCACAAGGAGGGTGCCAGGCCTTCGGATCACCAATCCTCCTGGAACTCTAGGATATGTTTTATTGTACCAAAACATGTAACAAACCACTCTTATAACTTGCCAACGCTCCCTAGAATCATGCTGAGTACCAGGGTCAATATCCCAGCAAATAGTGCAGGTGCAATGTGACAACATTAATTGAGAAAGTGATGGTCTCTGAGTGTGAGTAAATCATGTTCATTAATGTATGTTCATTGAAAAGTCTTATATTCTCCCAGACTCATCAGTCCGTCGATGAAAAACTCAATTTTGCCAGTTTTTTGATCCTCAACTTCCCTCATCCATGGTTAAGATGAGCTATACCAGTCTTATATAGCTGGAATTTGTTCTTTTCAGTCTCTATTTCATGTAACTATTCTCATTAGTCTAAAGGAAAGTCCCACGGCATAGATTAGCCAGCTCATGGAGAGCTATGGATGCATCAATCCACCTGGAAAAGGCCTATTTGCTGGGATATTGACCCTGGTACTCAGGATGATTCTAGGGAGCGTTGGCAAGTTATAAGAGTGGTTTGTTACATATTTTGGTATAGCAAAACATATCCTAGAGTTCCAGGAGGATTGGTGATCCGAAGGCCTGGCACCCTCCTTGTCAGTTAGCTATCGTTTCTCATCTCATTAACAGCGTCAAAATGTCAAGGATGTTTTCCTGGGATGCAATTTGGGGAGGATTTCGAGACGAAAAATCACTTGGAACGACCTCACCTCGACGGTGGAGTTCTTGAACGACGTGGAAATGTTCTCATCATGAAATGTTCTGCATTGCGTATTTAATATTGTTTGACTGATTTGTGCTATTCACCAGTAATCAAATCTATGGAGAGGTTCAATGTCCTCTCCGTGTTGATGCTTCACAAGTATAGACGATTGATACATATGAATCCGAGGTGGTCAATGAATGTCCAGGCTATCTGCGGTAACGATGAAAGTTGATAAAATTGTTACTCGCGAAGCTTCATGAAATAATCATCCGCGTTGATGCTGCAGATTTGAGAAGCTTCATGGGTCCTCCCTTATTTCCGATTCAATCGGGAAACCCATAGGAACGAGATTCACTTGTGGCAACTTGTTGAATCAATTCCAGGTAGAACCCAAAGTCAGACATTCTCATTTCTCTGAGAGAAATTACATGAAATTTCCACGCATTCACGCGAAAATTTTCGAGTCACTGATCTGGTGAAACATGTCGTGTCACTTTGTTTGCAAAGCCGTTTATGGTCATTTTATTGATGGACCTTCTCATAATCTGATCATTAGCCACTAGATAGGTGGAAGTGAATATCGAATTGTGCACCACATTCATGGTTCTTCTGTGCCAATCACAAAAATTGATCCCATTATTCTCCGACTCACGCCCACGAATTTCGTGATATTGAAAAAGTCCGTACATATGTTTCCTATGCCAATAGCCTCGCCCACAGCATACTGATTACCAGGAGATCTTGGGATCAATCCCGTTATGCCAGATCTGTAATCGATAATGGAGTCAATATTTAGAAGATAAAAGTGATCACACGCGTGTGGCCTTCAGCAATCTAAAAATACATTTGGAATCTCAAACCCTTCATAGGCCTATTCTTTCAATTCTACTAGCTCATTCTAGTATCTGGAAACTGTACTTACGGATTAGGATTGGGTATGAGAGATGTTAATGTCCTCAAGCCAAATCTCTCAACACACTTGCATTGGTTATCCCAATCACAAAATCCATAACCACCCAGCATAGCATCGCATCTCCGGAAACATTCGGTTTCAGAAATCTCTAAGTTCCAAACGTAACAATATCTTCGGGCTGCGCAATTCAAATCCACATTATTATTTCTTCATCCATTTGAGGGTGCTCCTCAGCATTTGAAAAACGATCGTGGCGCCATCTTGCGGTCAAATTGGTTTATTGCAAATATTAAATCAACCAAGCAACGTAGAATGGCGAGCGACATTTCGCCACGCGCGGAGAATTTTTCTGCGAATTTTAAAAAAAATTACATGAAAATCGGTGCAAAATTGAGAGAGCTATTTGCGGGAACATTTTTCATGTATTTTCAAAATTGTTGCAAATTTTTCCCGCAAAATAGCTCTCTCAATTTTGGACCGATTTTTATGAAACTTTTTTGAAAATTCGTAGAGAAATTTTCCGCACGTGGCGAAATGTCGCGCATCGTTCTACGTTGTCTGGTTGATTTAATATTTACAATTAACCAATGTGACCGCAAGATGGCGCATCGATCGCTATGATCCAGCTTGGGGAACACCCTTCACGGCAGGGCTGAACCAAGTTTAAATGCGACTGAAAGTAACTCCCGAGATTCCAACGGGATATTGGCATAAATGTCAAAATACGTCACCAAAACATTTTTGTCGTAAGTTATGAGACCGATTTCGGAAAAATTGATTATCAAGTCTGGAGAATCAAATTTTCTCAGAAAAATGGATAAACCTGTACGGTTTGGAGTCATACGGAGGGATTCTGTTCTGAAATTCTTAATTTTCCATGTTACTATTGAAAAAGTAACAAGAAAAGTGGTAATGCACTGGAACATGTTCAGATCAGGATCTGAAATGAGACGAATGATCGAGCGGACGAGTTTCCATATCAATATAGAGGTGCAAGCCACTCGTATTCTTTCAATCCCCCAGGAATTTTTGATAATACTCTTAACAATGACTGAAAGATCTTTGATATATTGATCAATTTAAGAATGTATTTTTACATGTGCAAGAACACAATATAATTCGGAGATTAGGGAAGAATAACAAATATGAGGATGATTCATCATTATCTCTAGATATGCTCAGAATTATACTCCTGAACAGCTCTCAATGACTTGGATGCATGAGCAGGATGAGATATCGGAACTTCATATTCAGCCCAAGTTCATTCAAAGTCGTGATGTAGAGACTCAACTGCCTGCTCACTATAATAGCCTAGACCTTTCTTGGCTTTTTCACAAAAATCAAAAACATTAGGAAAAGGCCGCGTAGACTTTGGGCGTTAATCTTAAGAGGATGTCGGACCTTCGCAGGTTATCAGGCGGGTTGGCGATAGTTAGCTTATTCCAAGTGTAGATGGCGACACTTAGAATGAGCTTCCCATGTGTAATTTTCTATTGTTGGCAACACTGATGGGATGTCGCCATATCCCGGGAAAGACGAGTTGCTGAAGCAAGAGCCTGCGCTCAAAATCTGATTATTCACGTTCACAAGCATGAAACATTTGAGTTAAACTCCAAAAAGGCAAGTCTTAGTCATCAACAAATTTACGTTTCTCCACGAAAATGATTTGAGAATTCTCTTCCAAAAAGTATTATTTTTCGAATTAGAATGAACTCACAAATTCATATCAAGCACCCAACATATTCATGCTCACAATTGTAGAAAATTCGAAAATACTCTTCAAAAAGAGTCTTTTTTTCCAAGTCGAGATGAATTGAAAATATCCATATCTCTGCATCCTTCACATTCACGCTCACAAACTTGAATAGTTTGTAGATACTCTCCAAAAAGAGTCCTTTTCCTGAAACGAGATGAATTCAAAAATTCATGTTGTCTGAGAGACTATACTCATCCTTCAACAAGAATGAGATTCTTTATCAGAGTCAAAGGATTCCTGATCAACATCAGAAAATCATAACTCCTTGAGATTTACTATCTGACAGTTCCAAAATTCATACTCGAATACAAGAATGGATCTGGAGCTTCCTTGCAAAGCAGGTTTATCTCCCCAAATAGACAATTATCTGAATCTATATTCATCAATATGAATTCAACTGCGTCATTGGTTAATGCATATAAAAGCATACAAAATCTCATTCATACAGAAAAAGTATCCAAGCTCGCACACCAAGTACTTATATCAACCATTCTTGAGAGAAGTTCTATTATTCTACAAAACAGACTTTGGACTGTTTTTAGTTCCACGGATTCTTCATGAACTGGAAAAATTTTGCCTGATTCAGAATATTGGAATTGAATTTTATTATAATTCTGAGTCATCAGGAATTTGGGAAGTTGACTTGACAAATCTTTGGTTGATCAATGGTCTTTTACGATGAAGTAAAATAGGTTGCTACTACAGAAGTGCATTCATTAGAAGTTTCCCATGTATCACATCATCTCAATGTAAAAGACTCTCCAACGCATTCCTGAGAGCCACAGAAGCAGCTCAAAATCAAATGACTCACTCTGCGTTTCCTTGACAAGAATGCGTATTCATCACAAACTCACATTTGGGGAGTGAAAATTACGGTCAATGAGGTTTCTATGAATTTTGAATAGTTCAGAATCCACCATCAACCACTAACAAACCAATAGCAAGGTCAGAGACAAAGTTCGAGGTTGATGCTACCTGCGGATACTAAACAACGATATTCAGAAACTCAATCAAAGTAACTTCTCAACAAGTATTCTATTCCATTCAACGTGTACACATTAAATCATTTTTTTTACATCATTTTGAATGTATAAAGCACAATATTCCGCCTCATATTGAATATTTTGTGCAATATCTATGAAGTGACACAAGAAAATACATACACTGGAATGGGAGAAATACGCCGTATTGTAACATCATTCATACCATCAGGGCAAGACCAACAAATGTTTCCATGGGCTGGCTAGCTTCTATAAGGCCTAACACAACTCCGACACGACGTTTTTTTTATCCTGGACCGCAGTTTTGTTATTCGAATAACAAAGTCGTGTTTTTCGAGGGATGCCCCGGCGCTGCGGCGAAGCTGCATCCGTCGCAAGACAACCATCGCACGCGAACATTTGCACATCGCGTGGGTGTACACACAACACAGTACGAAACACTCACAACAGATACACCTTCACCCGACCCGGACACTCTCATTTCCACCGGGGAACCACGATTTCCTCGTGCTACGCCGGCTACGAAGCATAAACGCGCGCCGTCTGCTTAGCAGTGGTAGAGCAGCCGACAGCGCGACAGCCGCAGCTCAAGCATGACCAATGCTGCCAACATACCAAGCGACACAAGGTTATGTGTATGTCGACTTCGCAATTCAAAATACTCGCTTTTGCTACCGAAATCTTATTTACAGAACCATTCCCTCATTTGAGCATCAAATGCCTGCGGGAATGATTTATTTGATGCGTAAAATCAGCAAAAAGGGTGCTCTGGTCCACTCGTTCTGGTTCGGCTCTTGGGAACCTAAATAATTGAGGATAATAGCTACCTAACCTCTCTGTGCATTTGCCTTTGACATCGATTTTTGGCTCGGAGCGGTACATTTGCGTGCGAAACGCACCAGAGCACCCTTTTTACGGACATTTTCTACCTCTCAAAGAAAAATTCAGATCGATTGAGTGAAAATTGAGAGCGTGAGTTTGTAAATAAAAAAATTTTATATCCTAGCAGAAGTTTAGAGGTCGATCTCCGACATCCTCTTAAGGCTACATAAGATTCAAATTATGAGCAAGATTCAACACTTGAGAACAACACTCAAATTATGAGCAAGATCCTCCTCCACAGTTACATATGATGCTCGCGGTTGTGAATACCGTATACAAGAATACACTGGAAGAATTTACGGAAGACAGTGTAGCTTGGGCTCGAAAGTGTAATGTTACGAGAATTTTTATACACGAGAGCCCCCTCCTTTTGCCGACAATGCTTGTTATAAGCTCTTGAGCAACGTCGACATGTTGCGTCAATTGTGTGCTGGAGATTGCGATAAGGACGTAAAATGTTCCGATGATTTCAAGTCTGTAGTTGATTCTACTTCCTCACTTGATCTCAAACCTAATTATAAGACTTGTATGGATAATTTTAGAGAATTTTACATAGCCTTTGATATCTCGATAACGCCCAAAGTCCACGCGGCCTTTTCTAATGTTTTTGATTTTTGTGAAAAAGCCAAGAAAGGTCTAGGCTATTATAGTGAGCAGGCAGTTGAGTCTCTACATCACGACTTCGAATGAACTTGGGCTGAATATGAAGTTCCGATATCTCATCCTGCTCATGCATCCAAGTTATTGAGAGCTGTTCAGGAGTATAATGCTGAGCATGTCTAGAGATAATGATGAATCATCCTCATATTTGTTCTTCTTCCCTAATCTCCGAATTTCATTGTGTTCTTCCTCATGTAAAAATACATTCATGAATTGATCAATATATCAAAGATCTTTCAGTCATTGTTAAGAGTATTATCAAAAAATCCTGCGCAATGGAAAAAATACGAGTGGCTTGCACCTTTGGATTGATATGGAAACTCGTCAGCTCGATCATTCGTCTCATTTCAGGCCTTGGTCTGCACATGTTCTAGTGCATTACCCCTTTTTTTGTCACTTTTTCGATAGTAACATAGAGAATTAAGCATATCAGAACAGAATCCCTCCGTATGACTCCAAACCGTACAGGTTTATCCATTTTTCTAAGAAAATTCGATTTTCCAGACTTGATAATGACAGTACCCGACTTGTACAGAGGGGGTGTCGGGTGTAAGACACCTCTCTTGTACCTGTCAATGACGACTGCATCGTGTGGTTGGTCGCCAATAACGAATCGTGCTTAGGTCGTGATGCGATTTTTTTCAAATGATGTGAAAAGAAAATAGAATGACTTCATTGTCGGCGCGGAGTGCCTCTGAGTAGCTCGGTTTGGCTAGAAGGCCCGGTGGCCGAAAGGCTAGATGGAGCAGCCATCAAAGCTCCCAAACGCGCAAGCTTCCGGGCTTCACACATTCTGCACGGGTTTCCACTGCACTGGGCTTTGGGAACACCTGAAGAGTTGTTCCATTCCATGATTGAACTCGAGAAGTTACGGATAGGCACTCCGTAGAATGATGTGACACTGAGCACTGAATGATTTGAGAATTATTTTTCATTGGATGATTCTGTAGGAGCAGGAGCGGGCATGGGAATGCGAATCCGACACTCGGAACACTAGAAACACACACACATTCGTTCATGATGCACTACACTGATATAAAATGAGTTGAATGCTGTACGACCATCGCGAAGACCGGGGCACGACCGTGTACAACTTCCCACAGGCTCGTCGCTGAAGCTGGGTAGCGTCGTCGAGGCGGCGCGGTATCGGATGACCGAGGTACGTCGGGCCGAAGGCCGTCGGAGCAGAGGTCCGACCGACCTCATGACGAGTTTCGACTATAGGTTTGGCGTTCAAGACTGTCCGTGGTGGACTTCTGATGATGAGCCAGGGGGGCTCGGACCTTATATAGGCGCGGAAGAATTTCGCAGTTGTGCGAATTCGTTGATTCGTGAAAACGTCGAAATAAATACATTATGGTGGCGCAACTTTGCAAAGTTGCTAACTTCGTAATTTAGGTTGTACTTAATTATTGGTCGTAAATTGTTCGGAATCTATGGTGTACTTAAGTGCTTAATGATTTGAGGGATTTTGCATCTTTGCGAAATCCGTGACTAACTGTTGTTGTCGTGAATGAGATGAATTGTTACTTTATGAAAAAATTGGTATGGTTTGATGATGTTTTTTCCTCCAGCTCGCATATTTGCGAACCCTACGTGACTTAACTGCTTTTGGTCTGAATGAGATGAGTTATTATTTTATGAGATGATTGCTATGACTTAATGGTGTTTTTCCTCCATTTCGCATCTTTGCGAAATGTCCTTTTCAACTCAAATGAATTATTGCTTTACAAGAAACTGATGACGATTTCACCAGTTTGTTTACCATGTGAAAATGAGTTGTTGTTTCACCGGCTGATTGGTTCACAGGTTCGCATATTTGCGAACCTCGAATGAATTTATGAGTTTAAGATTTGCGCGTGAAGAATTTTAAAGATTTTTCCCATGCATACTTTTGGCTAAAGGTTGAATCAAGTTGCAAAATATTATTTATAGAAAATATGAGTGCGTATGCGCACGTCGATAATCATTTTTTTCCGAAATCGGCCTCATAACTTACGACAAGGATTTTTTGGTAACGTATTTCGACATTTATTTCAATATCCCGTTGGAATCTCGGGAGTTACTTTCAGTCGCATTTAAACTTTGTTCAGCCCTGCCGTGCCTTAATAATATCACTAGCGTCATTGCCTCGCGCTGCTCGGCTTGTAAATGGTTCAGATAGGCATATTAGCTCCTGGAAATGCTTGCAAATCGAATAGAATTAGTTTTCTAGGAGTAACACACTAATGCAATCACAGGACGTGGACCGAGTTAACTATGAAAAAAAAATTCGAAGGGATTTAAACGCAACTACGCCCTCAGAATTCCCCCGATCACTTCACAAAAATATGGAAAAAAAGCTTAACTCACCATGTCCAAATTCTGAAGAAGCGTGAGTCTGATTGATTCAATCTAGAAGAGCGTAATTTTCCGGAGAAAGGGCGTGAGTTAAACGAGATCCGGGAGAAAAGCGTGATTACCGATGAAAAATTCTTTAAAAAATCCCCCTCGCCACAGAAACTTATTTTCATGGGTTTCAACTATCAGAACATGTTCTTCTGCTTCCAAAATAAGTTCCTAAATATTAGTTACTCGATCCAGTTTAGATGGGGCAGCCAAAAAGGTCGATACGATGGATCTTCCCCGATCTGAAATTGATGATTCGAGGGTCAAAATAACAAGATACGTTTTAGTTTGTCTAAAACCTATCTATACAAAAGATATGCGATTTTTCAGTTTATGAGCCGAACTTCGATTTTTGTTCCTCTCGGGTCGGTAAAACTTGATGAATCAGTGGAGTCTTAGAATTTCCTCGGAAACTCACTTCCATATGGTCATGTTGCATAGGATAAACAAGGAAGGATTGTTATAGGGCTAATATAAGCTGACAATTTGTTGGAAATGAATATTTTGCGAATAACGCTATGAATTCGATTTCTCAAGAACACCATTTTTAATTTTGCTGGGATTTTTTTAGTACAACTTGATCAAACAACATTCAAGAGAAAACTAGTGCAGTTTATTCTGTATGATGAGAGTAATACATTGAATGACGGAAATGGGCATATTAAGTTCCTATTCGGGTATTCTTGAGATAAAAGGCTAAGAGTTTTTCTTGAAATTTTTTTTGTGCTTCAGCTGGGTGATTTTGGAATCCAAAATAGATGTTTTTGTTCAACTTTCGGTTATTACATGTTCTACATAGGAAGTAAAAATTTCTATATTATATGAGATTAAATGAGTGTGATTGGAGCGGAAATTCACCAAGAATTTTCATCTTGCGGCATAAGTTGATGCATTCAATCTTCCGTGAACTCTCAGTGCTCATATGTGTGTTTCCATGCTAGCAACAAACACCAGTCAAGCTATCAGAAGAGAGAGAGGGGTGTATATTAGAGCGCGCGCGCGCCTTTGTCTGCCGCAGTCATACATACACTCCGCGCGTCAATACACGTGTGCCGGGAGAGGCAAATAACGCACGCGGAAGGAGACCGGAGGGGGAAGAGCGCCCCTGACGAACTTTTGCTCTGCGCCGTCAACTCCCCCCGTACTCTCCTAGCGAACACATCTAGGCCCGAAGTAATAGTCGCGTTCAACCAAAGATTAGTCTGAGTTGAACATGATTTTGGTGCCCCGGCTTAGGCTGAACTTTGACTCAACGCGACTATTACTTCGGGCCCTAAGCTCAGGCACTCGGACGAAATGCAACATCAAAGCAGCGGCAGCGGAGTGAGAAGCCGCGGATGCTGTACAAGGATCAGCAGCACCAAGCTCTACGCATCCCTCCAATCGAACACTCCACGATGATACCAGCGAGTGGCAGCTGAGCAGTAGTGGCAAGGGTAAGTAATCCTAATTATGCGCGTTTATGATACTAATGATTAGAGTGAAAGCGACTTCGAAATTCGCCATAGCAATTGCATCATAGTTTTCGGAAGTATACTCGGTACAAAATTGAGCTGGTCCGCGATGTCGATGAGATGGAAATTGAATCGATGTTTTTCCGAAATTTCATATATACAATGAGTACCAAACTGTTAAAAAGAAGAAAAGGATTCAATTTTTGCGCGATTTTGGCATGATAAAAATAGAAAAAAGATGAACTTTTCGTCGAAAATGTTTCCGGAAATTTTCCAGAAATTTCCATCTTGCGGCATATGTTGATGCATTCAATCTTCCGTGAACTCTCAGTGCTAATATATGTGTATGCATGTTAGCAACTAACACCAGTCACACTACCGAAGGAGAGAGAAGAGCGTCTATTGGTTCGCGAGTACCCTTGCCTGACGCAGTCGTGCATACACTCCGCGCGCGAACACACGTGTGCCAGGAGGAGCAAGTTACACATGCAAAGGGGAGCGGAGGGGGAAACGCGCCTCTGAAGCACGTTTGCTCTCGCGCCGTCAGTTCCTCGCGTGTTCTCCTAGCGAGCACATCGAAGCCCAGGCACTCAGACGCAATATAACAGCGGAGCAGCGGCAGTGGAGCGGGGAGCTGCGGGTGCTGTATAAAGCTCACGTGACATCAATCTACAGGCACTGCCCTATCCGGTAAATCACGATAAAATCGGAAGATGATAGCCAAGCAGTTGTAGCAAGGGTGAGTACTCCTAACACTACAATTTCATAAATTTGATCATCCTAGTTAGAAAAGCTTTGAAATTTACCATCAAATTCGAGTCATAGTTCACACAATATTAGCATAGGATTAATGATCCCAAATTATACGCAGCCTAGAATAGATATACAGATGATTCATTCTGGTTCAATAATCCTGCGCAATCCAGAATGAACAAAATTTCGGTAAGAAATTTTCTCTTCAATTGTTGCGCGATTTGAGAGGTTTAAATCAAGAAAAATTCTTTCTGCGGGAGGGTGTAAATAAAGAAACTGAATTTTCCATCAAGGATTCCAAAAAAAACAATTCTCCCGCGCGCGCGATTTTGAGAGGATGAAAATAAAAACAATTGATTTTCCATCAAAAATTCGCAGAAAAGAAAATATTTTTTTTGCGCGATTTCGGGAGGATGGGAATGAAAAAAATGAATATCGCATCGAAGATTCCAAAGAAAAAAATTCTTCGCGCGCGCGATTTTGAGGTGATGAAAATAAAAAAAATTGATTTTCCATCAAAAATTCGCAGAAAAAAAAATTATATCTTTTGCGCGATTTTAGGAAGATGAGAATATAGAGAATGAATTTTTCATCAAAGTTCTCCTGGAAATTTTTTGGTTACTGTCAACTTGCGGCATATGTTGATGCAGTCAATCATTTGTGATTTATTAGGGCTAATATACGTTTCTCTCCTTTAGCACCAAATACCAGGCAAGTGATCGAAAGAGAGAGAGGAAAGTCTATTGGTTCGCGCGTGAACTTGCCTGCCGCGCAATCGTGCATACACTCCGCGCGCGAACACACGTGTACCAAAAGAAGCAAGTTACACATGCAAAGAGGAGGGGAGGGGGAAACGCGCCTCTGACGCACGTTTGCTCTCGCGCCGTCAGTTCCTCCCGTGTTCTCCTAGCGAACACATCGAAGCCCAGGCACTCAGACGGAATACAACAGCAAAGCAGCAGCAGTGGAGCGGGAGCTGCGGGTGCTGTATGAGGCTCATGTGGCATCAATCTACAGGCAGTGCCCCACCAGGCAAATCACGATAAAATCGGGAGATGATAGCCAAGCAGTTGTAGCAAGGGTGAGTACTCCTAACACTACAATTTCATAAATTTGATCATCCTAGTTAGAAAAACTTTGAAATTCACCATCAAATCCAAGTCATAATTCACACAATATTAGCATAGGATTTATGATTTCAAATCATACGCAGCCTAGAATAGATATACAGATGATTCATTCTGGTTCAATAATCCCGCGCAATCCAGAATGAACAAAATTTCGGTAATAAATTTTCTCTTCAATCGTTGCGCGATTTGAAAGGTTTAAGGTAGCACTCGCGGGTATAGAACGATGAGGGTCATCGATCCCGAAAAATTCCAGAACATACTCCAAACGATTCTCAATCGATATCTGTTTCGAAAAAAAAGAGGTTGCCGACCTCTTTTTTGAGAGAAAAATTCATGAACATCTCGCCCTCATACACGCGTTTTTATGGGACGGACGCACAGAAGTGCACATCACTCGTGAACGATGAGCGTGTTAATTCCCCCAAAATTCTGAGAGTTGCATGAAACCTCGAGGAACTGAATGAAACGAGAAAATTCATGGGTCGCCGATAAAATAGGAAAGATATCGCAAAGCAAACTTATGAACTCGGGTTATACTATACCTATATATAACGTCGGGAGTGTACCTGCTCGGGGGAGCCCCACGCTTGGTACGGCCCTACGCGCTAGTGCTACCTTGAATCAATAAAAATTCTTTCTGCGCGATTTCGGGATGATGTAAATAGAAAAAATGAATGTTTCATCAAGGATTCTGGAAAAAAAATTCTTCCGCGCGCGCGATTTCAAGAGGGCCAAAATAAAAAAGATTGATATTCCATCAAGAATTCGCAGGAAAAAAATTTAATTTCTTACGCGATTTTGGGAAGATGGGAATGGAAAAAAAAGAATTTTCCATCGATGATTCCAAAGAGAAAATTCTTTCGCGCGCGCCATTTTCAGAAGATGAGAATAAGAATAATTGATTTTCCATTAAAAATTAGCAGAAAAAAAAATTATATCTTTTGCGCGATTTCAGGAGGATGAAAATATAAAAAATGAATTCTTTATCAAATTTGTCCTGGAAATTTTTGGTAACTGTCAACTTGCGGCAAATGTTGATGCAGTCAATCATTCGTGATTTTTTAGGGCTAATATACGTTTCTCTTCTTTAGCACTGAATACCAAACAATCGATCGAAAGAGAGAGAGGAGAGTCTATTGGTTCGCGCGTGCCCTTGCCTGCCGCGCAGTTGTGCATACACTCCGTGCGCGGACTCACGTGTACCAGGAGGAGCAAGTTACACATGCGAAGAGGAGCGGAGGGGGTAACGCACCTCTGACGCACGTTTGCTCTCGTGCCGTCAGTTCCTCGCGTGTTCTCCTAGCGAGCACATCGTGCCCAGGAACTCAGACGGAATACAACAGCAGAGCAGTAGCAGTGGAGCGGGGAGCTGCGGGTGCTGTATGAGGCTCACGTGGCATCAATCTACAGGCAGTGCCCCACCAGGCAAATCACGATAAAATCAAAAGATGGTAGCCAAGGAGTTGTAGCAAGGGTGAGTACTCCTAACACTACAATTCCATAAATTTCATCATCCTAGTTAGGAAAGCTTGGAAATTCACTATCAAATTCGAGTCATAGTTCACACAATATTAGCATAGGATCTATGATTTCAAATCATACGCAGCCTAGAATAGATATACAGATGATTCATTCTGTATCAATAATCCCGCGCAATCCAGAATAAACAAAATTTCGGTAACAAATTTCCTCTTCAATCGTTGCGCGATTCGAGAGGTTCAAATTAAGGAAAATTCTTTCCCTCATTCATTTACGTGGTATTTTTTTCTAACCCCCTTCTCGCACTATATATGACGGTGCACACTTCAGTAAACAACAACAGATAAATCTGCTTATTTTTCAAATGAGCCAAACTTGATTCCCAGAAAAGTTTAAAATGGAATCTAATCTCATTCACAGATCAATACCCACTAGAAAGTAGAACGTGGACAAATCGACACCAGTGCCGATTTCAAGCATTTAGAGTAATCTTGGAGAGGGACACTGGTGATCTGCAGTATAATAACAAGTATCGCGGTGGCAGAATGAAGAAGAATTTTGAAGAACAAGGATGGAAAAACAGTAAAGTGGAATGCGACGAATTCACCGAATGTTCGGATGTGAGTGCTACTGTATTAACGGATGATAAAACTTGAAAATTCAAGCTGAAAATATGTAAATTCTACAAATTGAATCACAATTTTCCAAACAACGTATTCAGATTATACTTAAGCATTTTCTATCTTCTCGTAAAGGTATAAAATCATTCTTATCATGCATTCAATAGATGAAACTTTCAAGGATGATTTGATAATTTTAGGATGCCCTCAAAAGCTTTTCACATGAAAAAATATCAAGTTATTCCTATCATACACACACAAATGAATCTCACAACAACACCAGTCCTTCCACATTCCGAAGAGCGATTCCTACATTGCCAGTTGCAACATTTTCGTACAATGCCATGGCTCATATAGAGATCGAGACTTTCATCTCTGAGATCGACAGACTACGAAATCATGTTGCCAAGCTACCGCAATTTTAGGGTCTCGTCTCGAAAGAATGTTGGAAAAAACAACAAAACACTAACGCCGCTCTTCAGAAGCAAGTTGTTGGATTTCCTCTGATCTGAGCATCGCTCTGGCCCGACACTGGTAAACCAGAAAGACGTTTCAGTCTCATCTGATCATGTCTCCTTCAATTTTTGTGGAGAAGAGTTACATTTCCACAAGATCAAAGAAACACTGTCCCATTGATACTCGACATGAATTGGAAATCATGAAACAGGAATGATGAATTAGTATGTTGATATTTTCAACAATTTGTTGAACAGCAAAATATTGCCAATAGAAAAATATATTTCAATGTAATCGAAGAAGTTCTTGAAAGTTCCATCTACTCATGTAGTAATCTTTCCATTCGTTCCATCAGATGTAATCGAACTTAATCAACGGCCAAGAAAGCTTCTCTTTCCGGACCCTTTACAATGATTATGTTGATACAGTAGTAATTCATCGACTAAAACATAAGGGATCCCCAAATTACCAACATTTACGATAAATATCTCGAAATGATATGAAACCCACCACTGTTCAACCATTAGATGGTTTCTGTTGTATGTAAAGTTTTCTTATTCAATTTATAACAAAACATAATGTGTCAATATTTAGATCTGAATATTTCGATAACGAAATCAGCTGGTTGGAAATATGTCCCCAACCATCTATTCGTATTTATTCACTCTCTCTAACAACAAAATGAATGGATAGTGCCTTATATCGATATATATAAGAAATCTTCGATTCCAAAAATTTTATTGTTATTTGATTCCAGAAGGGTTGATATGTGTCCAATAATGAAGATATATTTAGATGAAATCTACAATATTATCAATCCGATTCCCTTCTCTGTAAATGATGTTCATCGTAACCGTAAACTTGATGTGTCAGTGTTTGAATGCCATGGAAATGAATAAAAAAAATCATATGGTTGAGGGTATGTCCTCAACCATCCCTCGTGTCTATTTACTCCCCCTAACGAAATCATTCGAAGATAGCATATATATTATTTGTATCAAGATGAATCAATATTATAATCTCATTTTTTGAATAAAATAATCACATGGTTGGGGTTTTGTCCCCAACCACCCCCTCGTGTCCATTCATTTCCTCTAGTATTAAGAAATTGATAGCAAGGAACAAACCATATTAAATATTTTCAACTATCTTCATCTTTGAAAGGTTTCTTCGAGTTCAATTTCAGACGGATGAAAAATTGAATAGATAATTTTTCCATCGATTTCTGTATCACTCAAGAAAGAAGTCGTATTTACCATGTTCAAATGATAATATTTTCATAACTATCTTTATTCACATGATTCAATTTAAAAGTCATTCCATGATATGATCAATTCATCCCCATTATACATACTCGTAAAACTCCTCAAAACCACACCACTCCTTCCACATTCCGAAGAGCGATTCCTTCATTGCCAGTTGCAACATCTTCGTACAATGCCATGGCTCATATAGAGATCGAGACTTTCATCTCTGAGATCGACAGACTACGAAATCATGTTGCCGAGCTACCGCAATTGTGGGGTCTTGTCTCGAAAGAATGTTGGGTAAAACAACAAAACACTGACGCCGCTCTTCAAAAGCAAGTTGCTGGATTTCCTCTGATCTGAGCATCGCTCTGGCCCGACACTGGTAAACCAGAAAGACGTTTCAGTCTCATCTGATCATGTCTCCTTCAATTTTTGTGGAGAAGAGTTACAATTTCATTCAAAACAGAGTACACTATCCACTTTTTACTCCAGTTTCTACTCGACGTAAGTTCAAAAACACACAATGGGGATGATAGATCAATATCTATAATCGACTTCATAACTATTCAAATAATTTTCTACAAACGACAATCATATCAAAGTAGCTTCATTGAGTCAAATACTTTACATAGATAAAATTTTTCAACAACCTATATCATAGTCCGAAAACACGAACCACTTTCGTTATGCATAAAACTCAATAAATGTTCTGAATATTCACCACTAATTAAGTGTCACAAGACATCATTTGAGCTCTTTTGGAACGACTTCGTGTATCAAGTTATAGAGAATTCATTCACAAGAATCATTATAACAATCTCAAACTCATTGAAAGCCAATTTTAATTAACGTCAAAAATTTGAAAAACATGAGCGATAAGATGAAATTATGTTTCCATTAACAAAATTTACCAATCCATCACCCCTCGTAAATTCACTTCACTGATTGTGTAATGTATATTTGAGAAGGCATGACATTCGATTTCTGACGATTTTCAAACTTCAAATACACATTCAATTCAAATTAAATGAAAATCTAGGCTGATACACTCAACATTGAGGGGAAATTTACAATCTTCAAACAATGAAAGATGGAATGATCCATTTCAGTAAATTATTCAACAATTAGTTTTCAAAATCAAATTCCTATCCCTCGAAGTCATCCCACGCAAATTCCATGAATCAAGATGATCCATCATCTGCATCGATCATTCTATACAAAAATTCAATACATCACACTAACGCCACTCTTCAGAAGCGAGTTGCTGGATTTCGTCTGATCTGAGCATCGCTCTGGCCCGACACTGGTGAACCAGAAAGACGTTTCAGTCTCATCTGATCATGTCTCCTTCAACTCATGCGATGAAGAGTTACATTTCCACTTGAACACTGTCCAAGCCACACTAAACATTCACAGGTGATGGACCAACATTCCTCCAATTGCAATGATTTTGAAAATTTAGTACAATTATTCGATACAAAATCTTTCTTCGGAGACCACTCGAATTTGGTACAATTATTCGATATCACTAAATCTTCCTTCGAAAACCACAGATATCAATTTTTTGAAAGAATGTCTGTCCCATCTCGAATAACACAAAACAATAATAAATATAAATTATAATGATAATCGAATAAACTCGAACATCCGAATAATGTCACATCTGAAAGTAAGGCGGCCGCGTTAACCTTGGAAAGTTACCCGGCTACCTTCGATGCTGACAATGACGATGTCTCGAACTCTTAAAAAAAACATGAAAAAATGCCTTAAAATCGCTTCCTGAATGTCATAATATACGAAAATTAAACAGAATTTTTAAAATCGATTGCTCCCGACCTTCGCTAACGGATACGGAAGCTTGGGCTGTGTTCGAAAGGATTCTGTGAGACCGATCAGCAACCATATTCACGGCAAGTGTAAGGAGCAAATCGAATATGTAATACCAACGTATTAATACATGCGATAAAATATTCTATAGATCGCGAAAATCTAGGGACATTTGAGCCGAGCTAGGGACTTTTCGTACACTCAAGTTGGCAACACTGATTTCGATTTTATGTTGGCAAGCCTGATATAGGGATTCCGTGGGGGAAAATGAACCGACTTGTCTCTTAATATTATAACATCATCGTTAACATTATTGATAACTCGGACCAAATAAGAATTCATTTGCAGTGAGAAGCTGAGCTATGCTTTTCATAAAAGTAGAGTGAAGAATTTGTATTTCATTGTATTCGAATGAAAATCATTTCTGGTAGAATTGTATAGTAATTGAAAAGTACATTTCATCATGAGGCAAGGCTTCCAAGAGGACAGAGCGCTTGACAGAGGCTCAAGTTGCTGCATGGTAAAAAGTCTGCCTCAGCGCGTCGATCAACTATAATGCGCATTAGATCTTTTTCACCATAATTATTATTCCATATCACATCCATCTATGTTTACTGAATCTCACAATCATCAAGAAAAAACGAGATTGTCGAAACTGCATCCGAAAAAAATGCATAAGCAGCCACAATTTAGCGAAGTTTGATGGAAATATACTCATAACCCTATTTTTCGATGCATTAACGGGCATCTTTCAGACAAGATACTTCAAAATGAGGACCTCCTCGGATAATGCGCCCACGACCACTTTTGATCAGTGCGCTGATCTATCGTTTGAGCTCACTTTCATCAATAATGACTGGAAGCCAATTTCCTATGATTTATGGCGGGGTCCTTTCTTTTCCTGAATCCTTCATTGCTATTGAAGAACAAACGGGAATGAGGATGTCAGCGAAAAGATGAGGGCGATGACGGCACGACACGCAGACTACGAGCTGTGCTGACGAGGGTAGCTCAGTTCAGTTAGCTCATCTCTCATTTTTTCACAATTTTTTCACCCCGCAGCCTGATTGCCATTGACGTCCGATGACAGGCTCGAACAATTCCGACATGAATATTCATCCTCTTCGCCCATAGAGTTGCTCTTGGTGCTGTTGTTCCTCAATACTCATTCCTCCCCTCTCTTCAGTAAGTGAAAAGACACAAGGACAAAACGTAGAACTGTATAAAATTGATTATAGATTCTTGATTCAGCTCCATTTCTCATGAATTATCGAGTACCTGGCAGTATTGGTGAATGTATTCCTGGAATTTGGTTTCAATTACGGGTTCAGAGGGAAAGAGTTTTTTTGTCTCACATAAAACTCGCCATTGATCAAAATTTTGCATTTCGAGAGCGAAAATCGAAAACAGAGTGAGTCCTACTTGCTCTGTTTACTTGTATTGACAGTAGCCAGGCGTTATGTCTGGTCTCCAGCACAAGATCGCTCGAGAAATACCATGACGATCTAAAGGATAACAAAACCCAAGCCTGATGAGGTCCATGAAACTTAGTGGACGAAACGTCGAAACAAGCAAAGTCCAGAGGTTCCGGATCGCCAAACCTCACCAAACTTTTTCCACAGTCTCGTACCAGCTAGAGTATTAATAAGAACCCAGATTAACTGCGTCAAATGAGCCTTCTGTTCAAAGATATAGCCCGTGACATTGGCATCGCCCATATAGGCCCGTATTAGGGAGTGATATATGAGTGATTCAGCCGAAAGAGGGATTTTTCCACGCTTTTATTACACTTCGCCTCGCTCCCCTCCACCCATTTTACAGCGATTTTAGCCAATCGGGGCGCTTATTTCGTGATGTTGGAAATACGTTGGAAATCCGACAAATTTTACCGTGATCTGGGTTGTTCTGCATGGCTTTGGGCGGCCGGTGGCTAGGACCCAGCTCACTCGCGTCGGGCGTTTAGCTACGCTTGTATGCACGGTGCATGCACCAGGTATCGGCGACTAGCGCGGCTCGGTAGCGTAATCCTCATCATCCTTGTCGTCGTGGCCCCTTCACACCTTCCTCCGCCGTCTCCCCGTGCCCGTCCAGGACCGTCATCGCCGACCCAGAGAGCGGACGATGATTTAGCAGTAAGCCGATACCCAGCACGTTGCACGGTCCCTGTGTCTGTCGCCATAACCTCTAAGTAAGAATTTTGCGACGAAGCCGCCTTCGCGCCCACCAAGTGCCCGCACTTCCCGCAGACGATTTCTGATTTTGACCTCCTCGTGATCGTCGCCCGGGACACGGACGGCATATACAGTCATATACCCCAAAGCACTCGCTCTCAACGCGCCCGGGTGCCCACGTTGAGGCACAGGTACAAGTACATGGCATAACCTCGCGCCAGGAATTTTCTGTTTGCTTTTGCGAGGCCACCGGTTGCTTTCCCGTGATAATCATGGTGGAAAGGGGTTAGTGATAATTGTGTCGTGGTTATCAGAGAAGAGAGATGAAGTAGAAACTGAGAATGCTCATCATTGGCAACGAAGATAGATTGGTATTGTCACCTAAAATCACTTCTACACCAAACATTCATTTTCGCTCCCTTGTGTCACCAAAGTTCATTGGCATTATTAACAGCTCCGCTGTCAGGTTTGAATATTTCATATGGTTTGTCGTAATGATTTTGTGATGACTGTGAACAAGTTTGATCAAAGTTCTTGTAATTTACTTTCTTCGTGGTCGAACCAGGGATGAGTATGAATACACTTCTAGCTCTTCACACGACTAGTTATCCCTACTACACAAAATATATTTGAAAATATATTACAGTGTGTGATGGCTTCATGCCATTTAGCTCCAGTGGATGAATCATATGAAGAATGATAACGGAGTTATGCTCCCTTTCAACAGTGAATATAGGGCACTTATTCAAAGTCCAGATTGGTTTAATTTGCAAAAAAGTCGATAGACTACAAAAGTGTTTATAGTGTATAAGAGAACAATCAGTGAAATTGTGTCCTGGTGTATATTCTTTGACAACATTCTTTTTCTTCAATGATAGTTAGGTGGTGACACGCTGTGATCAAGTATCGCCCAACAAATGTCAACCAACTGGTGAGAATCTTGACTTTCAAGCCATTGGTAATTACCAGCAATGTATGTGGAATCAGTTTTCTCATAGAACATCCCTGTTTCATGTAGAGTATTAACAACTGATTTCTCTGGTCACTGAAGGAGTTGAATGAATGCCTTAAAATTGGTTGCTTCCTACATACATTTAATCAATGTAAGTTAGAACTCGTCAAGCACATTGAGGGTATCATGAAAAAACTCAAAAAGATATCCAAACGACTGATGGAACAGCTTTTTCAACCTGGATTGTGATTTAAGATGACAGTGACATATGTAAGTCATGAATCCAGAATTTGACTTGTTATGAGAATCTACACTGACATATCTTTGCCCTTTTTCTATACAAATGTGCCTGAGAGACATTTTAACAATACTTCAGAAATTATCCAAGTGTTTTGTCGAGCATGATCCATGGGTAACCGCTTGAGTGATAATACTTATTCGGTATTGACTTTGAATGAAAGTTTCAGAAACTTCTATTTAGAGAAACTATTCAGAATAGCTCTGAGGAATAAACTTGAAATTCAAATTCGGTCTGATCCCATCCATAGCAATTTCAGTAGGAATAACTTATGACTAAAAAAGAAGAAATAAAAATTGAAGAAAAAAAATTTTTAAAACACGCTTTTATTACACAAGTTGGATCAGAAAAAAAACGACTCAAAAAGAAAAAATAATTTTCCCTACCTTTTATGCCCATCTTTTGTTTGGGGAAATCTCATTGTATTCCACTACATACCCTGGGAGTTTTCATTTCAATGTGGAATTCATCCCATAAAAGCGTGAGGTGCTTTATCTAAAAATTGAGATTCATTAATAAGCCTCAGGAAATCTCCAATATCTATTTCTGATGGAATATATATTATCGCTTGCACCTACAGAATTGAAAATTGAATAGTTTCTACAGAAGCACCTCAAGCTTTTTTGGGATAAGTTTCACATTGAAATGAAAACTCCCAGGGTATGTAGTGGAATACAATGAGATTTCCCCAAACAAAAGATGGGCATAAAAGGTAGGGAAAATTATTTTTTCTTTTTGAGTCGTTTTTTTTCTGATCCAACTTGTGTAATAAAAGCGTGTTTTAAAAATTTTTTTTTTTTTCAATTTTTATTTGAGGCCAAAATCGTCACCACGGAGGATTTGGGACAAAAAATTATTTCAGCCCTGGCAAGTTTTAGTAGGTTGTTGCAGTTAGTTTCCAGTTGTTTTGGCACAAAAAGGAAGTACCTCAAGCTACGTAGCTCAAAACTGAATCCGGACAAGATATGTCGAGTTTAAGGGGTCGCAGAGGGGGACGGAAAGGACATTTCGC
Organism: Eretmocerus hayati; assembly: GCA_029851415.1. Lineage (NCBI taxonomy): Eukaryota > Metazoa > Arthropoda > Insecta > Hymenoptera > Aphelinidae > Eretmocerus > Eretmocerus hayati. The sequence goes on from CM056742.1 coordinate 183,942,315, forward strand.
CACTAAAATCATTCCCACGGCTCGACAACCAATCGTAGACTCTTTTCCGCATGAATTCGCTCTGATGCAATGAAATACTTCGAGAAAATGTGGTTCACAGAGCGATATAGCGCGTTGGGGAGGAGCACAACATCGGGACGGAAAGGACAGAAAATTTTGTACGCCATTCTGAAAACACGTTCATGTGGTGCGCCTGGGTGCAGATTTGAGTTTTCGGCTACTGTTGTACAGGGATTAGGTGTATTTGAGTATCTAAAAATCAACTTCATTGGTTAGAAAGGCTCAATAGACGATCGGGGACTTGGCGGACCTATATAGTGCTGTGCGTGCAGTTTCAGTGCAAATCCATCTTCAAAATGTCGGATGGCCGTGCCCGAACTGAGGGCCAAATTTGGATTCGCAAAGTGGTGGGTTAGGTTATTTGAAGTATCACAAATTGAAGTGCATAGCTACATATAGTGATTCTTGACTTCGGCTATGCGTCATGGTGGATTCAAAAGTCTAAGTTCGGTTTACTACAGGGGACGGAATGGACATTTGGACTCTTTATCAGGCACTACAAAATATGGGGACGTTAGAATCGTCTCCAGAACTATTAACATAGTTGTGCACCAATCGAATACACCTCAAAAAATTGCTACAGTGCACAACCCGACCCATAGGAACTTAGAGGAACATGGAACACGGAAAATCCCACTTTCGACGGAATCCTCGACGGAATCACTGATATAGAGATACTGGCAGTGCTAACGTCCCTACTTGTAGCTCTGAACAGAAGGCTCATTTGACGGAGTTACTCTGGATCCTCATTAATACTCTAGGTGGTACGAGACTGTGGAAAAAGTTTGGTGAGATTTGGTGACCCGGATCCTCAGGACTCCTCTTGTGAATGGGTAGTTTTAGCGTTTCATGAGCATACTTTGCACACTTCAGAGTACATGAAAATGCCTGGTTTCGGATGAAATTATCAAATACTGCGACTATGCCACTAGAATTGGTGGTATTTGTCCTTCACCAATTGCGCACACCTGCCGGCACACATAATTGAGATAGTTCGATCCCTTTAAAGGTCATTGTTGAGATCCGATCCTCACTTCGCTGAAAGAATCATTTGGACCATACGAAGAGATTGGATCAACTCCAAAAATCCATCACACGAGTTTGGCCGTTCACCAAAGAGAATCTAGGACCAGCACAATCGAATTGTGGACGAAAAAGGCATAGCGCATTTCTTTGTCGGATTCGCTAACAGCTAAGATGTGTGAATACCACGGAATACAAAATCGAAGCCAGATAAAATAGCAATCCCTATCCTATTCCGCATTTAATCGAAAGTCGTTGGTCGAAGATCAGCTGATCGTCGTCGGTGTGAAATCTCGCGAGTTCGCAAGAGTGTGTAACGTGTGTGAAATCGCATTGGTGTGAGTGTCCCCGCGCTGATTGGTGCCAATCCATGGGTTAAATCTGATATTACTGTATGTAGCCCTGTTGACCATGCTTGGCTAAACTATACATCGGCCACGCAGGCGCCAGCAGAAGACACAATTGAGACGTCTCCACGATCCATCCATATGGCTCTCTCAATCAAAGGGGAGGGGATTCCCGGAGAGTGCGCGCGCGGGGGAATCCTGCTGTTTCTGTTCGAGCGATGTGGCGCCAAAACTCAAATGGAACAAAACATGATCCGGAGCACGTACGAGTGGGCAAAATCCCATCGCGCGCGCGCGGTTATCTTCGGTCCATATTTCATGGAAATAAATCACCGAATCGAAGTCTGTTCGTCCTCAAAAGTCGTTTACCGTAGAATCAGGAACGGAATCGCAGGCAACAATAACAGAATCGCGGGTAACAATAACAAATCGAAAATAGCAAATACAATCCATCCATGTCTCTCTCAATCAAAGGAGAGGGGATTCCCGGAGAGATCGCGCGCGGGGGAATCCTGCTGTTCCAGTTCGAGCGATGTCGCGCGAAAACTCGTTCATCGTAGATTCAGGAGAGGAATCGCAGGCAACAATAGCGAATTCGCGGGTAACAATAACGAATGAAAAATAACAAATCCGCGCGCTTGCGCGCGTCTTAAGTTCCTACTCCCTATCCTATTCCGCATTTAATCGAAAGTCGTTGGTCGAAGATCAGCTGATCGTCGTCGGTGTGAAATCTCGCGAGTTCGCAAGAGTGTGTAACGTGTGTGAAATCGCATTGGTGTGAGTGTCTCCGCGCTGATTGGTGCCTTGATACAGATTTAGTTTGGTGAAACTGTATATGTGTAGCCCGATTTTGGATGTTTACACTGTCCATCGGCCACGCGGGCGCCAGCAGAAGACACAATTTAGACGTCTCCACGATTCATCCATATGGCTCTCTCAATCAAAGGGGAGGGGATTCCCGGAGAGTGCGCGCGCGGGGGAATCCTGCTGTTTCTGTTCGAGCGATGTGGCGCGAAAACTCAAATGGAACAAAACATGATCCGGAGCACGTACGAGTGGGCAAAATCCCATCGCGCGCGCGCGGTTATCTTCGGTCCATATTTCATGGAAATAAATCACCGAATCGAAGTCTGTTCGTCCTCAAAAGTCGTTTACCGTAGAATCAGGAACGGAATCGCAGGCAACAATAACAGAATCGCGGGTAACAATAACAAATCGAAAATAGCAAATACAATCCATCCATGGCTCTCTCAATCAAAGGAGAGGGGATTCCCGGAGAGATCGCGCGCGGGGGAATCCTGCTGTTCCAGTTCGAGCGATGTCGCGCGAAAACTCGTTCATCGTAGATTCAGGAGAGGAATCGCAGGCAACAATAGCGAATTCGCGGGTAACAATAACAAATGAAAAATAACAAATCCGCGCGCTTGCGCGCGTCTTAAGTTCCTAGTCCCTATCCTATTCCGCATTTAATCGAAAGTCGTTGGTCGAAGATCAGCTGATCGTCGTCGGTGTGAAATCTCGCGAGTTCGCAAGAGTGTGTAACGTGTGTGAAATCGCATTGGTGTGAGTGTCTCCGCGCTGATTGGTGCCTTGATACAGATTTAGTTTGGTGAAACTGTATATGTGTAGCCCGATTTTGGATGTTTACACTGTCCATCGGCCACGCGGGCGCCAGCAGAAGACACAATTTAGACGTCTCCACGATTCATCCATATGGCTCTCTCAATCAAAGGGGAGGGGATTCCCGGAGAGTGCGCGCGCGGGGGAATCCTGCTGTTTCTGTTCGAGCGATGTGGCGCGAAAACTCAAATGGAACAAAACATGATCCGGAGCACGTACGAGTGGGCAAAATCCCATCGCGCGCGCGCGGTTATCTTCGGTCCATATTTCATGGAAATAAATCACCGAATCGAAGTCTGTTCGTCCTCAAAAGTCGTTTACCGTAGAATCAGGAACGGAATCGCAGGCAACAATAACAGAATCGCGGGTAACAATAACAAATCGAAAATAGCAAATACAATCCATCCATGGCTCTCTCAATCAAAGGAGAGGGGATTCCCGGAGAGATCGCGCGCGGGGGAATCCTGCTGTTCCAGTTCGAGCGATGTCGCGCGAAAACTCGTTCATCGTAGATTCAGGAGAGGAATCGCAGGCAACAATAGCGAATTCGCGGGTAACAATAACAAATGAAAAATAACAAATCCGCGCGCTTGCGCGCGTCTTAAGTTCCTAGTCCCTATCCTATTCCGCATTTAATCGAAAGTCGTTGGTCGAAGATCAGCTGATTGTCGTCGGTGTGAAATCTCGCGAGTTCGCAAGAGTGTGTAACGTGTGTGAAATCGCATTGGTGTGAGTGTTCCCACGCTGATTGGTGCCAATCCATGGGTTAAGTCTGATATTACTGTATGTAGCCCTGTTGACCATGCTTGGCTAAACTATACATCGGCCACGCAGGCGCCAGCAGAAGACACAATTTAGACGTCTCCCCGATCCATCCTAATCCATATGGCTCTCTCAATCGAAGGGGAGGGGATTCCCGGAGAGTTCGCGCGCGGGGGAATCCTGCTGTTTCTGTTCGAGCGATGTGGCGCGAAAACTCAAATGGAACAAAACATGATCCGGAGCACGTACGAGTGGGCAAAATCCCATCGCGCGCGCGGTTGTCTTCGGTCTATATTCCATAGAAATAAATCACCGAATCGAAGTCTGTTCGTCCTCAAAAGTCGTTTACCGTAGAATCAGGAACGGAATCGCAGGCAACAATAACGAAATCGCGGGTAACAATTACAAATCGAAAATAGCAAATACAATCCATCCATGGCTCTCTCAATCAAAGGGGAGGGGATTCCCGGAGAGATCGCGCGCGGGGGAACCCTGCTGTTCCTGTTCGAGCAATGTGGCGCGAAAACTCGTTCATCGTAGATTCAGGAAAGGAATCGCAGGCAACAATAGCGAAATCGCGGGTAACAATAACAAATCAAAAATAACAAATCCGCGCGCTTGCGCGCGTCTTAAATTCCTAGTCCCTATCCTATTCCGCATTTAATCGAAAGTCGTTGGTCGAAGAACAGCTGATTGTCGTCGGTGTGAAATCTCGCGAGTTCGCAAGAGTGTGTAACGTGTGTGAAATGGGATTGGTGTAAGTGTCCCGTCGCTGATTGGTGCCAATCCATGGGGTTAAGTCTGATATTACTGTATGTAGCCCTGTTGACCATGCTTAGCTAAACTATACATCTGGCACGCAGGCGCCAGCAGAAGACACAATTTAGACGTCTCCACGTCCCACTCCACGATCCATCCATATGGCTCTCTCAATGAAAGGGGAGGGGATTCCCGGAGAATACGCGCGCGGGGGAATCCTGCTGTTTCTGTTCGAGCGATGTGGCGCGAAAACTCAAATGGAACAAAACATGATCCGGAGCACGTACGAGTGGGCAAAATCCCATCGCGCGCGCGGTTGTCTTCGGTCCATATTCGATGGAAATGAATCACCGAATCGAAGCCTGTTCGTCCTCAAAAGTCGTTTATCGTAGAATCAGGAACGGAATCGCAGGCAACAATAACGAAATCGCGGGTAACAATAACAAATCGAAAATAGCAAATACAATCCATCCATGGCTCTCTCAATCAAAGGGGAGGTGATTCCCGTAGATATCGCGCGCGGGGGAATCCTGCTGTTCCTGTTCGAGCGATGTGGCGCGAAAACTCGCTTATCGTAGATTCAGGAAAGGAATCGCAGGCAACAATAGCGGAATCGCGGTTAACAATAACGAATAAAAAATAACAAATCCGCGCGCTTGCGCGCGTCTTGAGTTCCTAGTCCCTATCCTATTCCGCATTTAATCGAAAGTCGTTGGTCGAAGATCAGCTGATCGTCGTCGGTGTGAAATCTCGCGAGTTCGCAAGAGTGTGTAACGTGTGTGAAATCGCATTGGTGTGCGTGTCCCCGCTCTGATTGGCTCCGCGATACAGGTTCAGTTTGGTAGAACTGTATATGTGTAGCCCAATTTTGCATGTTTACACTGTACATCGGCCACGCAGGTGCCAGCAGAAGACACGTCTCCACGATCCATCCATGAGCTAAGCCATATCGAAGGGGGGGGGGGATTCCCGGAGAGTGCGCGCGCGGGGGAATCCTGCTGTTTCTGTTCGAGCGGTGTGGCGCGAAAACTCAAATGTAACACGACATGATCCGGAGAACGTACGAGCGGGCAAAGTACCATTGCGCCCGCGGTTGTCTCCGGTCCGTATTTCGTGAGAATAAATCACCGAATCAAGGTCTGTTCATTCTCACAAGTCGTTTATAGTAGAATCAGTAACGGAATCGCAGGCAACAATAACGAAATCGCAAGTAACAATAACAAATCGGAAATAACATACGACCCATCCATGGCTCTCTCGATAGGGAAGGGGATTCCCGCAGAGTGCGCGCGCGGGGGGATCCTGCTTTTTCTGTCCGAGCGGTGTGGCGCGAAAACTCGTTCATCCTAGATTCAGGAAAGGAATCGCAGGCAACAATGACGAAATCGCGGGTAATAATAACAAATCAAAAGTGACGAATCCGCGCGCTTGCGCGCGTCTAAAGTTCCTAGTCTTATATTATTAATGGATAACTTCGATATCGCGATTCGAGGAGTTCCGATCGAGATATCGCGCGGATTTTACGAGTCGTATCAATGTGTGTTGCTGTGGATTAATGTCATTGGATTATTTGAAAGTATCCAATTATGTGATCTACATAGCCGAACTATTATGTCTGTTGATTATCTCCAATTTATCGAAAGAAAAGTATTCAGCCATCTGAACTCATGCACTGTTCTGTCTGCTTTGTTGTCAACATTGAGCAGGTCACAGGTGATCGTCGCGCTTGCGCATCATATCGGGTTTTATTACACCTGCATGTGTTAATCGGATCGCGCGCTAAATGAGTGATAGGAAAGTAGATTGCTGCTTGACCGGCAACAGGAATATCGGATATCCCGTGTAGCAATGAGGTTAATGGTAATCATTTCAAGATTTATTTTCTGATATTTAATTCATCGAAAAGATCTCAGGAACGCTTATCTAAATTCTCAAAATGATCTAAACTTCAAAGTTGCATCACTGTTTTTTGATTGGGGTAGATTAACTAGAATTCTTTTCGTGAATGATGAATGTTTCAACATAATTCTTAAATTGCATATATAAAATTTTCTAATTGAGGTAGATCAACTAGAATTCTCTTTGTGAATGTTGAATATCCTTACATCGTTTTCAAAAAAGTTTTCAATTTGTGGATATAATTTTTCAAGTTGGAATGTGTAGAACAACTCTCCAGTTGGTGGATGGCACTGAATGGTACTGAATTGGACCGAATGGATTGAGGAATTTTTTATTCGTGGATAGTGTATTTTTTCGAATTGTACGAGGTTCAATGACTTTCTCACTTCTGAATGATGATCAATTGAATTTCAAATAATCGATCGAAAATTTTCCATTCGTGGACTAAAAAGATTTCTGCAGAAGCATTTAAGAAATTCTCGCTTTACTAAGGCTGATTGGCTGATCTTTTTACATATCCTCGAAAAGTGTTTCCTCCTTCTCTCTTATAGCCGACTTAGAGGAGAAGAGGGAGAAGAAGGAGAAGGAGGGAAATATTTTTCCATCTTGAAATAAGTAAGAACCTTTGAAAATCTCAATCGAATTGAAAACCCACATATTTCACGTGAAAATTGAAATTTTCATGCACAAGCGTTGCATAGATTTGAATCATTGATTTTGGATTTGAGCTCAATTCTCCAGTTCTCAGAATGATCTTCATTCCTTCATGGTCAACCTCAATAATATTTCGTAAAAACTGTATAATTCTTTGATCCCACACCATATGGGCGGTTGAACCATGCGCGCGCAGCGCGCGCACTTCGTAGATAGAATAGTTTTTTGAGATTATTCGAAAAATCCCTCAGACAGTCGTGAATTTTCGAATCAACAATTCATAAATTTGAATTTCGAGGCATGTTAAATAGATAAACATGGATAAACAACTTCTTCGTTCCATATTTTGATACTATATTATTATATTTGCTTCTTCTTGGTACCATATATACCTGCATAATTTTTCTTTAACACATTAGTTTTTGCTCTAATTTCCAGAATTTTGAGTCATCGTAACCATCCGCGTGCAACGCGCGCGTTTTAGAGTTCTAGTGCAATATGAAATGACAATAATAATTAGCAAAGTTGGTGTTTTGTCGATCTTGAAGGGCGGATGCAATAATGTAAATATTGAAATTCGAATGTTTGTTCACTTCTGAATGTTTAGCCTCTGCAAAGTTCTTATTAAACCCAGAGCCCAATAGTAATAATATGATGTTATTTCTCATTTGACTAGAGTCATCCAGATTCGGAAACTCACTCGTGCAATCCTTGGAACAAATGGAGAAGTGACAGCCTTGATTGAAAGAAACGAACATGTCACGAATATTGTGACCGACTTGGAGTACTAAGCTGTTCCGAAGCAAAGATTGCAAAAAGCGAAAGGGTCACACGTAGATCCATTATTCATTACTCTATCGAATATTATACGCATTTGTTGACTGATGTAAGAATTTCGGGAGTTCGAATCAAGTTGAGTCTTGCTTGGACTTGGATTCGTCTCTGCTTCCTCATTCGGTTAGCGTGTCAAAAAAGCACGCGTACATTTCTTCACCCCTAATATCTCCCCAAACATGCTACCAAAAAGTGGGGATCGTGCCTCAAGATTTGAAAATTTATTTTTTGTTATACAAAAGCTGAAAGTTTCTGCGATTTACCCACGTACAATGATATCAATTGCAAACTGAAACTTCAGTCGGTACATGTCTGAGCCGAAGGTTTTCAAGTATTCATATGAAGTCAAGTCAATTTTTGACAACAAAAAATTCCGTCAACATTCTATAGTTCAACTCAAAAGTATTCCAAGAACATTTTCAGGTCAACAATAACATTCAATCTTCCTGTATTTGGACTGTTGTATCATTTCTGGTGATTTACAGTTTCGGAGATACCAAAGACTCGAATAGACCAAGAACCAAATACTCGAATAGATAATCAGCCACTGAAGACTTTTCCTTTGGTTGAGAATATGGGACATTCTACCTATGTATTTATTATAGAATCCCTCAATCAGCGGTCAAAAGGTTCTACCTCCCTGCGCACGTGGTCACCACGCACATCATCCTTTGAAATTCATTTCTTCTACGATGATCAGATAATTAAAGTGTAGCTGGACTCTCGAGTAGTTGTAGCTTTAATAATGGTTGCATGCGTTTTCCTGTGCCACAAATACACTGATGACCTGCTTGTTCACACCACCCTGGCTTTCCATGGTATAGTTTTCGACAATTCTCATCACAATCTTCATAATATATAGCTTTCTTCCCACTATAGCACGTTATCCTCGCTGAAACATAGTTGATGATTGATTAATCACATGTGGTATCTTCGAATCACAATCAGTGCCATCAACCATAATCACCCGATTGGAAACAAACTTCAAGCCTTAATCAAGATTGGATAATATACTTGATCCTTTTGATGAAGGCTGGATCCAGAAATGTGACACCTACTTGATCAAGCTTGAATGTTTTTCTTGATATTTCTAGGGTCACTACAAATTTTTGGGGGGCTTCAAGCCCTGAAATGGATCATACTCAGCAGTAATTATGTTGTGCGTGAGAAGTTTTCGGTGTTTATGAGCTTCAAGACCGACAAATTACGGGATCTTCATCTCTCGGAATGGTATTCGTATCTCGATCTATATGATGTTTGTACAGGAAGTTTGTCAAAAGTGTCAATTATTCACTACAACTTGGAACAAGTTCATGACTTTAGTGTGACCGAAACAAAGAGTTTCCTTATCAAGTTTATTCATTGTTAAGTACAAAGTGCAGAAATACAAGTTATCCAGTGAACTGGCTGAAACGTGTTTTTTCATCTTAATTTTGGATAGATGTGCTGCTTCTCTCCTTCAATTCTGCCTATTATTCGAAAATGTGACATAACCTATAAACCATGTTTACTGATACGACAAAGCTCCTTGTGTTTGGCTTGTACTGGTAAACATATACACTACTCAGTGTGGAAATTGAGTTTCAGATACTATATATTTTTTCCTCGAGTAAGAAACCTAACCTAAAAAATTTTACGGCCTCGAGCTTTTACGTTTGAGGAGTATTTGTATTGATATTCATTGACACGTGCAAGCTTTGTGGACGATGAATGCATATTAAAATCAACTCCAAAATTCACGACGGGTGTATCTTGTGACGGGCGAGCGGACAACGCTACATGTCGAAATCAAGTTAAAGTTTCAAACTCGATCCGTAGTAGGTGTCACTTTTCCGGATCAAGATTGCATAAAAATCTTAATTAAGGTTGGATCAAACTATCAAGTCTCTTGGAAACTATTTCTAATCAGGTAGCTTCCACTGATGAGAACGGGACGGTTTCTACTGTAATTTTGAAATTTGGAACCGAAGAGAGCGAATTATTAGAATGCTCATTATTACATTATCAAACATTCTATCATCTGATTTGATCCTCAAAAGAAGATTCAATCTCATTGAATATTATTTTGTTCTTTCTGAAGAGTGAAAATGTTTTGGGAAGCCTGCGAGGTATTATGGAGAACTTATGAGAAAAATCACTTACTTGGAGAATTTTGTCCGTTGACGAAGGTCATCGTGAAAATAACAACGGTCGTGCACAAGAAGATGAATAAAGTCAATCGAGTCATTTCGAAGTGCGAGATACGAATTCTGAAACGAGCGGCTCTACGTGAGTAGTTCTTATTCCGAAGAGACAGGTGTCAACTTTTTATTCGTATGTTAATAATGCGGAAGGAAACTTGATATCAATTTGATAATTTCCGACTGGTGCCCTGACATTATTCAAGTGAGTAAATACAATAATGCCATATTTCATATCTTGGTGTCAATAGTCAATTTCTTGTTTTTGTTCTTTCTACTGTAAAGAATGGTGTTATCTTGTTCTTTTTAGGATTACCATCTGAAGGAAATAACTCGTCAAACCGATGACGTAAAGTATCATAACTAGAGGCACTTTCAAGCATATCCCGTTCACTCTCTTATGGAGGGACTCAAGGTATATTCTCGAGAGTTTGTTATACAATAATATAATGAGGCCGATATTACCTGGATCATTCTGATCGATAGAACAGTTCGCTATTTTTGTAATCTGACACCGTCTTAGTGAAACAATCCAGAAAACGCGACCAAATTGATCGTCCGAATCGAGGCATAAATAGTTCTATTTATGAAATTTTTGCAAATTCCAGTCACTTTCCAGAACTTGCTTCTCTCACTTATCAGATAGAAGCGAAGTATTTGTAAGCTCTACTAAAATTCCTGAATGGCACGACACTCTAAATCTCTTTGGAGGGAGAACCTCCAAATTCAGATTGTTTTGCATCCACCGTCACAGGGGTTTGAGAAATCCCTCGAACCAGAAATGGATTCGCTTTTTACTAAAGACAATACATGTTTCACTCTGAAATCACATTCGGAAGCCAACCTGCCAGCAAATTTCGCCTTTCCCAATCCAAAACTGTTGCATCTAATCGCGTTTTTAGTGTATCCATGGTAGTGAATCACTATGATCCTCACTGTGATAACATGGACACTTCATCCGATACAGCGAACTTGTTTCCCTTATTACGCCAGTGCCGAAGAGATGGGCTAATTGATTCAAAGGTTTAGGGATGCTTCTATCCCTAAACTCTTCTGTAGAGCTCATATGTTTGGACATAAAAGCTTCGTGATAACGGTCCCGCACTTTTGGATCAATGAGGCTCTTTTCCCACTGTAGGGAATGGATACTCCGGAAATCAGCTAATGTATTTACACCAGAAAATCATGAACCATCTCGCGCTCTTGTATTGGAAAAGTACAACAACAGATAAAAAATGAGGCCCGTTGGATGAATTCACTCACTAGATTATTTTGAGATTCCTTATAGCCAGCGGTAACATTGCTCATAATTCTACGAGTAGAAGTAGAAGCGTGCATCGCAAGCCAGCTGCGATCTCAATCGTATACTCACACTTGATTCGCGAGCTCACCAACTAAACGACGATCGAGCCGCAGCTCTATACGTACAATATTTACCCTACAGCCGCATCCATAAAATGTCAGCAAAGCTCGTGACGCATCTGATGCAATGCGTAAATATATCCGGCCTGTGCAGAGCCACTAAGTTCACGCACTTCAGCAGTACAGTTACAGACGATATCTTTGCAATTAATTTTTCCACACTATGCTCACCATACATGAATTCTCTATAAATCGGATGCCCAGGAATATTATAGGCTCAAGTTATTCTCAAGTATGGCATCCGTATCCATAGCCTGGAGCAATCGCATGTCACGCATTCTGCGCATGCGCAAGGTGGGCACTCATGCGAATAGCCGTGGTATTATAATCATTGCCCACGCTCGCTTAGTGGCTGTTTAACCATTGCAAAAGTCTCATTATTCAACAATATGTCTACCATAAGATGATGAGAAAACTTATACAGTACATGGACTTGCGAAACAAACCCATTGACGTTACATTTTTTATCGGTCGCGAAAAAAAGTAGGGAACTTTAACAGATCGCCTTTTCCATTCAGGCTTTAGTTATACTTATATAGGGTGTATATGAGCTGAAGATATTCCACGATGCACTTGCGGAATTAATGAGCCGAGCATTGTATAAGCCCAGTCGATTTTCCCCTCCTACAGCCTGTTTGGTGCATTCTATGAGAGTGTTTTGAAGTGTGTGTGTGTGTGTGTGTGTGTGTACGTTAGTTTGGCGCGGGGATAACTGAATGCAAGTGAACTGATGGATGATTTCTGATAAACGTCACTTCCTGCACAAGTCGAGCATTTATAACGACTCCGAGCTACATCAGTGCGCAAATGTATCTCGGTGAATATCAGCTATACATATGTGTATATAATGCGATGCCTAATGAATTATGGAGAGGACCACTCACGCGAGATAGGTTATATGGGCTTTCAGGTGCGCGAGAAAAAATAAAATAAACGGCCGAACGTTTTCAAGCCTAACGATACGTATCCCCGCATTATTATCGCCAATCTTTCATTGGAATGCTAATTTTTACTTATATCCGGTTGCAAAAAGCGAGACGAGACTCCGAGTAGATAAAACCAATCCTTGACTGTGGGATTTTGATTACTTTATATAGGTTATGTGTGAAGTCTCATCTAGAACATATTAGCGAAAATTAATCTGTTCATAGCCCTCCTCTTCCACCATGAGACAAATTTGTGATTAGAAAATGGAAGGTCTTCCTATTATCAAATGACAAAATGAATAGGTTATCGTGGACATGGGAGTGCTTTGAGAGTCCACATCTATCGAGAATACAAGAGATCAGCAGCATGGGTTAGCTTTTGTTTTCTCTCAACATACTACATTTGATTTCAGAGGTAAATAAAAAGTCGTTACTCTCTCCACTGGATAAGCTCTTTGCCACTCCAATAACTACACTCACACCTTGTATAATGGCCATCTTGTTTTATTACAGACATAAGCATTCTGAGTGTATTCTTCCATACGAAATTTATGAAAAGATACAGCCGCATTCATGATATGAATAGGCGTAAACTAATTTTGGATCACTCGAATGTCGAATTCATCTCACAGAAATTGGATTAAATTTGAAAAAAGTCGTAACTGATGTTTTTTAGCCAAAGCGACATTGATACAGAGCATTTGTATAAATCCAATATTGCAGTTTGTCTGCATTCTTTTACAAAATAGATATTGAAATATCGACACGGTAAGCATATTGAATGAGATGCCGAAACACGTCGCTGATCGAAAGAATAGATTCATCCTTTCTATTTCTCTCGGAGAAAGAACAAATGTAGATTTTTCCCCGCTACCACATTGTTAGTTCCACCCTGAGGTTATTTTGCATGATCTATGAATTTAGGTGAGTTGCAAATCACCGATGTCACCAAAAAAACACTCATAAAAATTTCAAAAATTGGTGCTCTACAAGATTCAAATCCAGTACTTTTGCGTCAAATGACCAAACTGAACGTGGATGGTCTGGAATCAAGTAGTCTCAGAACATGAGAAATCAATTCTTCTGAGCAGTAGTCACACAAATTATTTTCGAATCAATGTTAGACCAATCGAGAATTTTATCTGTAGCAAAAGTTTACGATCCCGAAATTGGGATTTGAATATTAGTGATTGTAGATGTACAGTGAACTTTGTAAATGTAAGTAAACCACAGAGTTCCTCAAGTCGAGTTGATAAAATACAATGGGCTACATGCGGCATACATACAAGTATCCAATATTCATATTTATAAAAATTATACTTTCTGAAGCGTGTCATGGAATGAAGTTTTGAGCAAGGAATTCGAGTGTCCGCATATAATTGCTTATAATCTCACATTGTTGCTCAAAATTCACAGTTTTTGTTAATCACCTTCAAACAAGAATTTTCTTTTGCGTACCACATGTCGCGTCGTCAAGGAGGTATTTCTCATTTTGTCGGACTTTGAATTCTTCTACTGAGTTGAATATACCTATAGGTATTGCAAGCGTTTCAAATATGATTCGAATTTTACGATCCAGCTTTCATTTGAAGCTACTATTGATCGCACTTTGCCTCATGGTATTCGTACAATATTCATTCGGAGGAGTGCTTAGAGGTGCGTACTTTTACTCAATTTTTGTATAATGAAATCCCAAATTGATTTTAACTAATGAAAAATATTGAGAAACCTCAAGTGGTATCTTGCCACTGCTTAATAACAATAATAACTGTGACGTACGTTACCTTGCATCGAGCCTTGAATAAGTGCAACCAGGCTCCAACTTGCATGAAGTCGATTGTTCAGAAACGTGATCTCCCAGGTCACATGTAGAACTATCCATTCTGTTGGGTAGTGGCAAGTTCAAGTTTCTCAACTTTTGATCAATATTTGAAAAACGTTCTACAAATGATGAGGAGTACAGTGATCACTCCGTGTGGAGTTTTTTCCGCATAAGTCCAAATCAAGGAAAATCAATCCCCGAGTGCACGAGACTCCGCCACGGATTGAAGAATTTTCTAGTCTTAGCACAATCATTTCACGAAACGCGAGATCGACGTTGATTTCAGGTTCAATGAAAGGTTGCGGGCCCATAAATGATCGTCCTGAGACTGGGAAAATCGTTGATAGCGTAGCTGAGACTAATTTGGTGGTGGCATTTTGTATATTTAGAGATTGATCATTCGTGCTTTTTGTGATACAACTGGAGTCATAGAGGAGAAAACTTCTCATCTTCTCAAAACCTGGTGGAAAAAGACTCTCTATAGAATCGGTGTGACCTTCATGATTTTATGAATAGAATCAGACTCATGTGAGAGACACAAAATCTGTTACAAGAAACGCTTATCGGTTGATACCATTCTTTCATAGTGCATTATAGAGTTGATAATATTCAAGTTGATTCAATTTTTCAGCTACTCGGGTGTGTTTGAACGGGAATCAAGAAATTCGTGATTCTGTGTGTGATTCCACTTGTGTGCAGAAGAATATGTGGTTTGGAGTTTGTCGCTTTCGAGAGCAATGCGAATGTCGTGGCCAAGGGAACTCAAGACGTTTACTACGGGATCTCTAAGGAGTGATTCCATCAACATCTCAACGGTCATAGGTTTCAATATGGAAGAAAATGAGTGATCCCATAAAATGCTCATTTCATTGAAGAATCAAGATAAAACTGCTCTGAGTACAGTTTTTTAATTCGAATTCGCAAAATTCCCTGAAATTTGTAGGTTGTTGAATTATAAGACGTTGAATGAATAAGAAATTTTGGAACGGAGTTGCTTCACGCTAGTTTGATCACAACCAACAGGACTAAAAAATGAGAGTCTCCCACTTTTTCTACCATGTGTGAGTAATTTAATGTACAATCTTACAAGTAGCGTTAGAATGATGTATTCCCCCAGTGCCAAACGATGCAGAACCAGCCGTTCAGCAATCTTTTAAGGCACATACATTCATACATACTCTTGAGACTCCAAAACCCAAACGAATTAAAATACAATGGCTCTGACAGACACACGATGCGAGTTCGCACCCGTCGACTTACCTTCTCGTAAATAACTCTAATCGGGATCGCTAATTACAGATTACGTTTCGCTCTCTGAACTCCCTATATGTATCCTTACCCATTCCATTCCTGATCTATCTTGAAATTCGCTCATCGGTGCACTTCCGTGCTCGTAAAAACAAAGCTAACCGATTCCAGAACTCCAGAACGATACAACAGGATCGACGAAAATTGAATGACTATTGCATAGAGTATAGCTCGGTGGGGTACAAAATACGATTGCACTTGCATGAATGTGTAAGTGTGTGTACGTGAGCTAGGAGTCTTACTGTGAGCGTCCGGTGTCTGAGATGAGCTCGCAAAGATAGGGAAATTAATTACAATAAATTCAAAGGTAACGAGAGCGCGAATGTACCAACATACTATATAACCAAAGAGTCTACCGATGTTACGCTTGGATATGCTTTGAGGATATAGCCTTAGCTCATTCTTATAGTGTCTGCGAGGCCATCGATCCTATATATGTATTCCGCATTTATACTACACTTGCGCGTCGTCTTTATTCGTACCTGTATATAAGCTCATCGCACTTGATGATGAGACACGAAAGGTGTATAATGAATCCGGAGATCTGTACACGATACAGGCTCAGAGGGGAGTGAAACTTTGACAGCATCTACCCAATGTGCATGGGAATCGCTTCTTATCCGAGCACTTCAAACTCTTTACGGTTCATGCTCTGATTAGTTTCGACAATAAAATCTTGTTTATACTGTGCGAGGTGAGTTCAGGAGATTCCAAGCTATAGAGCCAACACATTATCGAGAGGATGAGAAATTAAAAGTTAGTCATTAAAACGTTGAGGTGGCAAAAGTTGGTTGAATCTTGATAAAACATCGTGGTTTGCCGATGAAACTCAATTTTTCATGCAGATTGATTTTCTGGAGGATTGAGTGGGAGTTGAAATTGTTAAACAATGTCATGCCATTGAGCTTAAAGATTCTGACATCGCATTCTCCACATCAATTCTCAATGGTATAATCTTGGCATGTCGAGTCCATAAACTTTCGTAAGCATCTAAATTCACTCACATACTTGTCTTGTATTTCATAGATTCAAAACCCTGGTAGACTTTCGTATGAAATGCCGATTCGCGAAGATTAATGAGTGCGTCTTAGATGTGATTTACTCGTGGATTCACGTTGAAAATTGATCACAACTCCTATCTAAGCTGAATATGGCTGCAAGTGTCAACAACTCCTTGGTTGAATCATGCACATGTGCATAATTTGGCCCGGAATGAATCAGTCAGTCCTTGTAATCGGATGATTAATTGCACTGCTCTACGAGGTAACGTATTGAACCTCAAAAGAAATTGATTCTGGTAGCTTGATCAAGGGATACCTTAGGCTGGCAAAAATAAGCTGTGTCCTATTAACACCAAAATCCACCTTCCATCCAAAAGATCTGGTTGTTAGATCTTCCACCTAAGATAGTTTCCAGGGATTAAACATGAAAGTAAATTCATTCAGCACGATTATTGAATCCCCGAAATCAAAGAAATGGTTCGAATGGTTGAGATTGAGCTCACAAGGAGAGCATCAGGTCTCCGGGACACGGATCTAGATGAGATTCTGGGAATCTTCTTGGTGAAGAATGGAAGTATCTCCAAGGATCAAGCCCAATGGGCCTCCTGTCCTGAGATACAGCTATGGAGGTTAACACTGGTAGTATATCTATATATGTGTCTTTCTAACATGGGCCTGCATGGATAATGCTAATTCCCATTGCTGTACCTTGGGACAGGAGGCCCATGGAGATACCTTCACTTTTCCACCAAAACAAGAAAATTCCCAGAGTTTCACCAAGATCCATATTCCGTAGACCTGATGCTCTCCTCGTCAGTTGACATGCTTCACTAGGGAAAGATCCAGAACTCTTGTACAACCATTCCAAAGAAGTGAGTTTTTGCTTCAGTAGAACTATTGTCCCTCCACCGAATTTACATAGAAAATGGAAAGAATCCGTCACTTGAAAAATCTTGAGACATTACGATAACATTGATACAGAATCGAACAAACTGGATGAGAAGGATTGTTGTCGAAATGAGTTATTTTCTATCCATCAATTGTGGATCGACCGGTCAGACCACCAATAAAGTGATGGAGGTATCAAAGGTGACCAAAACGACCAAAGCACAATCAAACAGTTGTGGCTTTTCTGTAATAGTAGCAAAGAGACCCTGAGGGCAGGTTAGAATCACCCATAAGTGGCCCGTAGAACCAACGATACGACCAACGATGGTACACAGTGAGTCTCGGGTGTCGATTGCGCGTAAAACCGCAGAAATTCTGGATCGATTTGTCTATCGAGGCCAAGGAGCCGAATAACTTGCCATTGAAAACCAACCGCCTGCTATCCTTTGTACATACAGAACAGAGAGTAGCCACTATCACAGTATCAGCCCCCCGGAAAAGGGACGAAGGAGGCGCGATCCGTGGCAAGCCAAGCTTTTGATAGCCAACACCCTCTTTCCGACATTATTCGACTCTGTCTCACACTCCAATCTACCCATACTACTCTTGAGCTCAAAGGCAATCCGTTTGCCGAGTGGAATTTGCCTGCCATAGACTGGCTACTTCCATAGGGAGCCATACTCCTCTCTTGAACTGAATTGCGCCCGAAGGGCTTTTGGGACAATGATTCCTCTGGCCTCAGGCGCGGCCACTCGCCACCGATCGACCGTCGCATCGTCACTTTCCAGCTATCCCTAGATGGACCCGTTTCTCCTCTTTTCATAGTTGTACGTACAGCTATTCGACCTAAGTCAATCTTGTCCCTGGTAATTTTGACAGGATTCAATTGATGCTCAGCTCCGACTACTGATAGTGGATCCTTTGGTTTGATGTTCATTGGTGGCTCAGAAATATATTTTCAAGAGAGAGAGGTAGGAGATTTTTACCGATGAGCCCATGAAATTTAGAACAGATTTTATAGATAAATTTCCACAAATTTTCCTGATTTAATGCAATTTGAGGTCTGTGAAATCTTTTCGGAGGGTGCTGAGAGACCTTTACTTTAGAACGACAGTTCTGTGGTTTGGTAGCGTTCAACCAGGAACAAAATCACACTGATCAAGAGATCAGTCAATTGAATTTACCAAGGAAATAACTCTTGTCCTGTTGAGGAGAGCCCAGGAATTAGGAGTAAAAATACCCTCTCAAAGCCTAGGAATGCGACTTGAACACTGTTTTGGTATATGATAGATCAGTTCGCTTAGCAACAGTCTTCCTAAAAAAACACTCAAAATTTGTTATCACCACTCAACCTTTCAAATACACTCAAATTTGTTTCATCGTAGACAGCCTGTTTCGGGTTGCAATTATTCCAATGATGAATTCCAGAAAATTATGGAGAAAAAGTGTTCAATAGTCTAATTTTATGCTGGGCGCGTTACCCATTTTGAGCACAACGACTATTCATCATGACGTCCAGGATCCGAAATGGGCTTGCAAGCGAAGTGTGGATCCATTTACTCATTGCGAGAACTCAGAAATCGCATTTGAACGTGGTATCCTTAGCTTCGACAAGTGGAAAATAATTTTTCTCTTGTCGTGCTGAGGCCTAGAAGAATCCGTCTGAGTTATGCATCGATACATCTTCATATCCCGAATCAAGAAATTGGATAAATGGCCACAAAAAATAACCGGGTCCACCTGTGTTTGATTCATCGTCTTTGGATGAACAATTTTTCTCAAAACTCACCTCTAAGATGGAGGATTCGAGATTTATTAAGTTTTGTCCATGGAATTGGAAACAGTGCGGACTTTTTGTAAACATCACAAGATAGAGAATGTGATTACCAATCGAATCAAAATTCGAATGAAATAGTCACCAAGTTCAGATATCTTACCTCAATGTCACATTTCTTCTGAGTTTACGCATTTGGCACATGAGTTCCATAGCTCTGGACGTTTTTAGATCGAATTTGTCTGGAGTCACAGAGCAGGCAATTTGGCCCCTGCTCATTTCTAACGAAGCGATATCAAAGAAGCTGCACTCGACCAGTCTGTCTGTTCCGTCACAAGGTCGACTGGCTCTCAACGAGCTCTCACGCGACGCTGATGCGACTTTAAAAAGCTACACGAAAAGGAAAAAGGCTTGAGTTTTATGTACCAAGCCTAAGGCAATATAGCCAAAGCCAAATCATACTACCTTGGGCACTTTTAATTTAGCGCGAATCAGTGTTGGTTTAATAAGGAAGCTCAAAATTTGCCCTTCTTAGTCTCCAAAATCACACGGTATCACAGTAGGAGTGAAAGGCTTGAGCCTTTACCCAGCATCAGACAGAATTCTAAAGAGACAGCCGGCGCAAGTAGTATAGGTAGCGGCAAAATCAGACGTAGCGCATCTCTTTGAGATCAGACTCTACACACAGATCAGTATGTCACAGCCCGAGGACATAAAGAAAAGACCGATCGGAGCATATTGCCATGCCTAACCTCACTTTCCATTGTCCTTATATATCATCCCATATTCTATGTAAACTCTACAATATATCCTCAATTCAAGAGATGCCTGATAAATTTCTCCACTCCAGAATCTACTCGTCGCATAATTAAGACTCATCTCAGCGTATTGCAGACACACATAACCTAAAAAGGCAAACCCATATCTCGGAGAAGATGAGACACATCGAATAAGGGGTTGTGTAGTACCGTACAGTTGAGCAAGCACAGCAAGAACCAGAGATAGATATAATATACGATTTCGTTCCACGGATCAAACCGACGACGACATCAACGGCTCACATATAACCCCGCTACATTCATCCAAAAGACGAAGAAGCTTGAGAGGTTAGGTTAGGATGATATGGAAGGGGGTGACGATCGCAGAACCAACGCCTGACGAGACATATTTATTTGACGTGCGACGCAGTGACTGCAGCAGAAGCCGAGTTTCATTAATTGAAGATCGCGGGAATGAGCAACGGAGCAGAGCAGAAATCCAGACAGCAGCAGCGTCAGACGTCTCTCTCTCTCTTTCTTCTCTATACCAACGAACCAACCTTCCCTCTTTATGCCTGTACGAATACCACCCCCACTGGAGGTTAAAATACGCGAAGCTGTTTGTTCGTGTAGGCACAAGCAAATGAGAGGTATACCTTCTTCAAATACATGAGAGTGTATGTAAATGTATTTCTGAGATGTTAAGGTTATTCAGGGAATGGCGTGTGATCTGGGCCGAGGAGAAATTCATTTGCTAGACGCTAATTCTGGTGTTGATGATGTCAGATACTAGTGGTGGCGAATGTTTTGACGCGGACCACCGGTCCGCTTCGGAACGATTGACACGGAAGAGGAAAGACGTTGAGATGGTAGAAAACCCCTTTTGGCTGATGTTTCTTTCGTTAATAGTGACGCGTCGTTGGGTTTGGATAACGGTTTCCTGCGCCTGCACTCCAATCGTAACTCATCAGCCAGAACCAGACGTCGTTGAATCAGTCTCTGTCTCGGGATGAATGTGCAACGGCGATGGGGGTGGTGGTATTAATTTGAAAATGAGCATTTTTTATGGATGATGTTGTCGGTTGAGGGTATTCACGAAATCCATCCTTTGAAGGTCTCGTCATTCCTTCAAGCCATTGGGGGCAAAGATTCATGGAGGATGTCACAGCATTTGAAATCACTCTCTCTCATTCATATCGAAAATGAATCATGGGACATGGTTGTATTGAATTTTGATCAATTAAGTTACTCTAGCAGAAGTACTGCGGTCATTCGCACGGTTTAATTGAATCCGTCAACTAAGATGGCTTCAGATTTCGATCAGGAACAATCACAATTACTGATTGGAAGATGATAATCTCTAGCTTTTCTATCAGTACTCATAGATCCCCTACAGATCTCGGATCTCGTATGAAATGTCAGGGGCTCATCGAAAGTTTACTGGAGATCCTTCATATCTCAATCATCTTCTGATTCAGTTAGGGATCTATGACCATTTTTCCATTACTGAGAGAAAAATTGAGGAAGTCTCTCTACACGGAACCCCATGAGACTCCAATCTCTCGTTCGTAAATTTTAGTGTGTCTTTCGCCCAAAGGTCAACAAACGGAATCCGAAATCTTAAATGCATTGCTATTGAGTCCATTCTTGCCAGTAAATGCACGCCTAAGCAGGTATAGACTCAAAATTAAGAATAAATGACAGTGCTACTACACTTCAAATTCATCGACTCTAAACTCGTCGCACTATTTCATAGCATTTGAATGATACATCGAGAGCTTCTAAGTCAGGAGAAAATCTCCTCACACTCCTTTATTTTACTGCTTAGAGATGAGGAGTGATTTTAATGACTTGTCCTTCTGAAATATTCATTTGAAGAACTCTATCTTAGGGTTACACTAGGAACTTTTTGTCCATTGTTCCAAATTTATCTTCAGACATGAATTTGCGTCATTGTATCCTCGTACAAGTTGTAAAATTTTCAACTCCAAGCAAGAAAAAATAAGCTCAATGTACGAGGAAAGATATATCTGCCTATCGTGGGGCTGATCTAATCACAGCAATCTCATCCCCATGAATGGAGAGAGTCCCTCATGCGCTTCACTTTCCACGAATACTCAAAATATTCATATCGTTTCTTTGTTGGTGACTTTGGATCCCTGGGTGGTGTGAATAGTGAGCTCGTTACATTAGTTCGGTCAATGTCAGTCAAACGATTTCCTCGACAGCAAGTTTGATGCTGATGGCCAAAAGCCTCGCCAAAAGCTCAAGATTAAACAACGGAGCGCTGAGATTACTCACCAAGTTCACTGCGATGGGATCCAACGGTGGGATCAGCGATTTTCCATTTTTCAATTTTTACCGACTTGTAATGGCTTGGGACATCTCTCCGATTAGAATCTTCCATGGCTATTCAGTTGGATGAAGGCATAAACAATAGCTAAAGAAAGAATTTGTTTCCATACAAAGTCTCATGGAAAGTTGACGTTTCATGAGCTAAGTTATCTCAAAGATCCAGATCCAAACCGCGAATAAGCGAGTCAGGGCACCACGAATACCGGGGAATACCGCAAAACTGAAACCGCGAATAAGTGAATTCCGCAAATACCGGGACCGCGAATAGCGGGGGCTGCCTCTAAGCTAGACCAAGAGTACAACCTTGCGAGAATGAGTTTCTGTTCAGGTAGGGAATTCCGAATTTCTGATGTAGTTTAAAGATGAATCAATTTCTGCACTCTAATACTTCTTTGGACTAGTTTTAGAGATGAATATTTACTTGGATTAAAGATTTCTAATTGAAATTATATAGGAGTGGAATGATCTTTGATATGAACTTTTAAGCGTAGTAGCAGAGCAGAGGGTGAAAAAAACTCAAATCTGTCATCCATCTCTGTCATAGACCTTGGCTGAGTCGATTGACGAACTGCTCCACAATTTTTCATGATATTCAAGTATGAATTTGGTAGAAGCATGGCTTGTATTATCAAATCTAGTGTTATGAGACGAGAGGAATATTGTGTTTTAGGTAAGACGAACAAAAATCTGAGTGAGCCTGAAAGGTGATGATTGCTCAACTCCATTCACCACCTCAATTCAGAATCATTCCAAAAATCAACAGCTCGACCAATCCTCATTACGATCACAAGACAATATTGACCCAAGAACACAGATGTACCAAGATCAATGTATACCATCCTCAAATTAGCCCCTTTGCTAATGAGGCCAAACATATAACGCGTCAGCAACATCTGGGCCGTAGAAATGGTCGAATCTGCTTTCTCGCCAATAATCTTCCACGTTTCCTTACTCCAGCTCACCCACCTAACCAAACTATCACCCCCTACCTCCACCCCTTCATTTCACTCTGAAGAAGAACTTCGAATCAGTCTGATATTTCTGTCGAAGCATTGCACCTTGCTCTCTCCTCATTCATTCCATCTCTCTCACTTTGATTAAAGCTACCGTCCGCAAGAGATTCTGAGGAGCTATCCATAGAACATCAACCATCAGACTCTTACTGGTGCTGCTGCAGTCAAGTTCTCTATAGCCCAAAGAGTGAGAGAAAGCCCAGGCTGATATCGGAGATGGCGGAAATTTCATTTACCCCTCGTAGAGTTATCTAAGAGCAATACCGGCTGCTCTTAATGAAACATTCAGTCGCGAGAATAGCTCAGCAATCTTGAAGGGCTCCTTCCACTATCCTTATACCTATATATAGATATAGTATTTAGCCTATATACCAGGTTGCATTTCTACCAAAGGTGACGAAGACGACGACGACGACGACGACGACGACCGATAGAGGGGGTGGTTGCAAAGGATAGAATCTGATTCTCAACGATGCAATTGCACGCTTAAAGTGTGGAGACGCTTAGTTCACCCCCCTTTACGCGAATTCGCAATCCGAGAGCAGTAGCAGCAGTAGAAGCCTCGGGGCCCACCGAATACTGCAACACAGCTTTCTGGTGATACGACGAAGCAATTGGCGAGAGCCACTAGAGTAGTAGTACTGCCTCAGATTTCAAACTCCGTTACTCATTACGAAACGCAATATTGGACGAGAGTGAGAGAGACTGGTGCTCGAGTGATGTTGGGAGAAAGCGAGAGAGATTTTCGATTTGGCCGTCACTGCGAGCGAAATACGAAAGCTAGACGAGGTGCAATCGTTCCGGTAGATTTTCTGTGCAAGCTCAAATCTCTCGTCTATTTTCATTTTTCCACTTGCGTCGAATGCAATGAGCTTCACTCCTGTTCGCTCCAGAATTTTCAATTTTTTTCTTGGATGATTACTTATACATTCAGAATTGCGGTAACCACTCTTGACATTCAATTCCACTTTCAATGGGTTACATTTAGTTTTCCTTTCGTATTTTTTCTTGAGATGGCAAGATCGAGTTCTATCCAAGTAACTTTATCTTTCCATACAGGAAAAGATGAAAGAACTCCGTTCCAATCTGTTTCGAAAAGATTCTTGTAAATTGTAATCTACTGCTGTTCGGTGATACATGCAACATTTACTGGTTACAGTTCCTACCCTCAAGATACATTCACTTGAGAATCAACTTCTCAACTCTAGTGTAATCATTAAGTGGTTCGAATCGCAAATGCTAGTCTAATTGATGGAATATGATAAGATTCAGAGAATTCTCTTTCCCATTTTGGTCACAACAAAAAATTTCCTCGACAAGTAATTAGTACAAAGTTCGATACACTAGCATATTATGCTTCAGACTTTTTTGCCGATGTTGACATGAATACAAATAAGCGGCAACCGTAGTGACATTTCTCGCGTGGATCCGGAAAGATGGTAGGGGCGATCATTCCTCCTCTACCAGATCAGTTCGTGGGTGACGCCCTTGGTGACTTTTAGAGTGAATCTGGGGACTTGTCATAGAAGCAGAAAGAAAATCAGAACCTTAGAGTTGACCTTGAAATTAATATTCAAGGTCATTCGGCGGTCGATTCGATCTTTTTAATAAGACTACCCGCTCTTGACCTTGTACTTTGAGTTTATCCTCGAAATGATATTCGAAATACCTCCTCACATATTGACTTTTATCCATCTCACGAAGGTCATGTCAGATCGGAACATGTTACACACGAAACTTCGATGATTTTCTCAGTTCTTCTAATCCGAAATTAGAGATGAGCGTTTTCATTTCAAATAGTTGAGTGGACTCTCACATGACCCTGAAAATGACTTTCAAGGTCGAATTCAAAGTGACCGTCTCATTTTTGCTACGATCGCAATCGATTTTTGTCCCAAACATTATCCAACCTATAACTTTCCGTCTGTGCTACGAGTGATACCGTTCACTGTTGCTGACCTACATCAATTTCTCCAGAGTGAGAGCTGATCAGAAATGATTGTATCTGAAGTCCCATGAACTTGCACTTTCTTTCAGATTCTAGAGTATTCCCATTCTTAATAGTCAAGTTGAGCTCCGAATGACATTAAAAATGATCTTGACGATAACTCCAAGGTCATCATCGGATGTAGCCCTTGAAATGAGAGAATGTTCACCGCGAAATATGTCTCCTGAACTGGTTCCGAAATGACAGAGGTTTGGGGTATATCTAGTTTTTGAGCACGATGCACCAGATGATGCTGGCGTTATGTTTTTACTCTTGCGTAATCCAGAGCAGATCATAACTTCTACCACCTTCAAACCCAATTTTTGTTATGAATCCTAACAGTCAACTCCATACGAAACCATAGATCTTCCATCATTGCCACAAACTCTTACAAATACCTTGAAAAAAGACCAAATAATCCGCATCTGAGTTTGGCGCCACCGGGCAGACCGCAATTCTCGAAAGTCTCCGTACCCGATTCGTTGCATCAGCGAATGTAACAAGTCAAATGAAATAGCGCGACACAAGCCAAAGAGCGCATAACAACCAGGGTGCGTAATTATTCCATAATGCAGTACGCGTTTCGAAAAATAGAGAGAATTTAGGGGTAAAATTGAAGGGGTTGTTACCACTACGCCACGCGAGAGCAGTGAATCGCGAAAAGCTGTACAGTTTCAAAGACGGAAGAAGAAGAAGAAGACGACGACGATGACGAAGACGGAGTAGAAGATGAAGAAGGAGAGTGCAGAACATAATGTAGTATAGAGCGAGATCTGGTGACTGAGGAAACAATATGAGCGAGACTTGGAGACAAGTAAAGGAGATGGGATTCGAGAGAGTTGGAACGAATTGTAGAAATGAGGAGCAATAGCTCGCACGAAGGGAAATATTCAAGGGCCATGGAAAAGAGGGGCGTGGGGTGGAATGGAGATATAACGTAGGTGCACACGCGTGCGAGCCAAGTTACTCCTTTTATCTCTCAATTCGCATTCTTGTAAGTCGACAAACGGTTCAAACTCTACGACGACGTCATCGTGCTCTGTGTGCTCTTTTATACTTATAGAGCATCGTGTCGACTACGCCCATGATTATAACCTACCCTCGAGTAGTTGCCCGTAACTTTGGCTACTGGGTGTGTGTGATGGCTTCAACACTATTTTGAAAACTCAGCTTGATTAATGTGATCGTTACTAGGAAGTTATTGTGAAAATGCAGCCGATGCAGTTCGAAAAGGGAAATTGATCATTCATGCTGCAGATCATCCCGATTTCGACGAGTTGGATGCATGGTTAAATCATTCGTAGTAAACGTCGGGAGTATCTGATTTAGAAATGAATAACTATTCTGCAATTAAATATTCATTTGATCAATGTCTTTTCCAGTTTTTTCGTGGTTGAGAACATCAACTCACATCATGAGAAATGTTCAGAGGTAGACGGAGTTTCCGATAGGGAATTCTTATGAGTAACAGGTATCGTGATGCATTGATGATGGTTATATTCAAATTCGGTCATTGCAAGATTCTACTTGAAGAAATGGAAAAATCATTCTACATACGATGATCGGAAACCATAATTATCCTTGATTCAAACAGCCATTGATAGATTAATGATAACAAAAATCATCATCACCATCAGCTAAATCTTCCCCCAATTTTGTATCGTACTTTGACTTTTTAGCAACTCCTTGCTTCGAATGTTCCCTGATGATAAAATCAAGGGATTCCAATCGAACAAATCACTTAGGCCGAGTCTACATAGACGCGCTCACTCCGGGCGCGCGCGCTTTTGCCGCTCGCACTCTCCACCCAAACACCGGAGTAGGTGCCGAAAATGGGATCTGAAAATTTTTTGACGAGTGTTTCCTCTCAATCGGAATATCAGCACGAATTAGTGAGATAAAGAACAGCCAATTTATCGCGCAAATCGATCAAAAAATTCATTTGCATTGAATAGAGACCGAAAAGTGAGTGATTTGGATGTTGATCGATGTGCCTCACTACCCCCAACTTCCCAGGTTCCTAACTCGTGGCTTATTCAACAATATTCAACATTATTTTGGGTTTGCATTGAGACTTTCTCCAGAAACTGTCAAATGAGCAAAGGTGTGCGGAATTCTGGTTGAGAAGAATCGAGCTATTCCACGTACACCAAAGATCAAATTTGTGTTATACAAAAGTCACTCCTCCGTCAATTTGGGACATCTCGGGTGTTCATAATCAGGATTTCATACACTTTAGCTCATTATTCAGATTTTGGAATAAGTACCAATGTATAACCAAGATGATGCTGAGTGCTGCTGAATGATTTGCAAGATGGAGACCTGATGAAAAGTTGGGGGATGCTTATATGAGACACAACCACGCCTCTCATTTTCCGATCTCTATTCGATGCAAATCAATTTTTTGATCAATTTACGCAAAAGACTGGCCGTTTTTCATCTCACATACTCGCGCTGATACTCAAGTTGAGGGGGGATACTCGTTAAAAGATTTTCAAATCCTATTTTTGGTACCTACTCCGGTGTTTGGGTGGAGAGTGCAAGCGGAGAGAGCGCGCGCGCGCTCCGGGGTGAGCGCGTCTATGTAGACTTGGCCTTAGATAACTTTTTTTGAACAATTGAACCTGACAATACTAAAGCTCGTTAGCATCTCACAGAATCCGTCATGTAATATCTCCTATCATTCCGGGAATGGTTGGGAGTGGCATAAAACCTTTGAACACGTGTCTCCTTAATCTGAGCGGTGATCCAGAGGTGACCTCAGAGGTCATTTTGAAATTGACTCGGAGGTCAACTTGAATTTTTTAAAAGGAAACATCCACGTATGACCTCGAATTTCAGAAGGACGTGAAAATGTGCAAAGGTTTCGCATGGAATATTATTCGATACGTCCTGCTCCTGGCAAAATGAGGAAGAATCAATACTAATGAATGGTAACTTCGGTAACTTAAAGACGAAGCGTCTTGCTAGGAAATGTTTGGTATGTCATTCAATCGTTATCTAAACAAAAGTGAGGTGATGTCTTAAATTTTGCTCTGCAAGGTCATTTTTGAGGTCATTCCGGAAGCTCCTGTCCGCTGGTATCGACCCCACCTTATCTCACCAGGTTGGCATCAAAAGTGAAGATGTTTCCTTCACAAGTTTCATAATTTTTCGTCTCTCCACAGTTCCAGGTAGGGAGTGGATGTTACTATCCAGTGAATCGCGTGTACCTTCACATGACCTCAATAATACCTCTCTGAGGTCAAAATCAAGGGCATTATAAGGATTCTCCTCCAAAAACAGGTAACACGTGTTTTTTGAATTTTTTTATGATCTTCAGCAAAACATAAAGAGGATAGGGTATTTTCCAACTCAATGGTCGCGCTATAACAAAGCTTTCATCAAAAAACATTACAACCATATATCTCAAAAAATTTCACCCTCCCCAATATCCAAGTTTCTATTGATGAATCCCTCATCCACTCTCCCATTTAGAATGCAATCTCCACACTAAGACATCAGGATGCCAACCAAACAAAACGAATTCCACTCACCAAGATCATAAGCAATGTCATCAATGAAAATTCACACGATCCGCTCATTAATTCCGTTTGGCTTGTCACCATCCGGGCAATATCTACTCACTATACAACACTACACTATACCTATCTACCTCTACACCCAACAGATCTCTCAAAATTTAACAGAAAAGAAGTTGTCGCAGTCTCATCGTCAATTGAAGCGGCACAAGACACTAGATGTATATGCAAACTCTGTACACTGTGAAACTGATCGTTCACAAAGCTCTTTCAAAGCTCGCTTACGAGTGCCCCTCTCGAGTGTCTAGCACTTAGAGAGCGTCATAGTCGTCGTCGTAGGAAAAGGGTTCTTTCTGCCAACATACCATCCAAAAATAAAGTAACTCTCATCCCTTGTTTCTATCTATCTCTTACAAGTGATAGTCCCTCGTTGCAAATTTTCGCTTAAGAAAGAAGCTAAACAAGGCTATTCTCGAATCGCGTCTGCAGCATAAACACAATTACTTCATCTCTCTTCACTCTATCTCAATGTTATATAGACACGCAGGGGAGGTTGAAGACAATAAGACACTGCAAAGAGTTGAGGGTGAGCTTGGAAGTAATCGTTTAATGTTCCGGAAGTGCATCCAGGGTAGAGAGATATATCCCCCGCGAAAAAGTCAGACGACGATGTTTTTGTTATGTCTATATATGAGAAACTGTCTATCTATATAACACTTCTTGCATCTGAATGAATATAATATGCTATAGAAAGTCTATAGAATGGCCTCACGATGCATCGAGTAGAATGAGGGTATTGTAGAAATCTGCAGATGGGCTGGTGCAGTTTTTTTTTTTTAAACGCAAAAAAAAGTTTCTGTTACGGGCCGATTAGACGAGGGGTATGCGAGAGTCTGACGCGGAAAGCGGCAAAATCAACCCCTCGACGCGTGACAATTGACGGCTCCGTGCACGCGTAAACAGAATGGGCTTTGAAAGACAAAACGTGATATGCACTTTCATGGGTTTTGAGAGAATATATGTGCGTTTTGCATGTAACTGATGGAGACACGAGATGGCTATGGTAATTTTCAATTTTTGACGCTTGGGTGCAGCATTTTTCAATTAGTCTAAGAGATTGTCGTATAGTGTTGAGTAATAGCTAAGTCGATACCTTACACAAGCTTCATGGGCTTGCTATTCCAAATTGAGATGGAAAAAACTCTATTCGGTGATATTTACTCTCATCAGACGAAAATTGGATAAATTAAATTAATAGGGACCCTTTCTTATTGTCCGAGAGATTCATAAAATGTGAGATTAATCCGACGTAAGGAAGAACTCGGGATTTGAATGATATATACGTAACATCAGTAGAAGGAGAGATCCAAACAGTTCTACTAACAGGAGAGGACCAGAAGGTCCAGGTTTCCAATTCCCAAGATTTTTCCACAGTCTGGTGCTACCTAGAATATAAAGAATCCAGAGTAACTCCGTCCAATGGGCCTCCTGTTCAGAGCTACGGCCTGTCATAATAGCATCGCTCATATAGACCTATGTTAAAAAAGTGATATATATACTGACAATGCTACAATATGACGTTTTTGCTTGTAGCCCTGAACAGGAGGTCCATTGGACGGAGTTACTCTGGATTCTTTATCTTCTAGGTGACCCAAAACTGTTAAAAAAAATTTGGACACGATTGGTGACCCGGATTCCGTGGTCCCCTCTTGTAAGTGTTTGCCTGATCTCGAATCATTTGTCGTGGCGATTTTTTTCCATCAAGATTGTCAAGAAATGGCAGGGGAAATTTTCCATGAAGAAATCATGGGAAAAATGTGAGTGAATACTCAGACCAAAAAACTACTAATGCTGGAAACGAACCAGTGCACTCGTATCTGGTTGAACTCACACTCATAGCTCTAAGAGACAGTACGGTAGAGTGTCGTGAAGTCAAATCAAGATATACATTTGTGTGAGAGATGCTCAAGAACAGTGAAAGTAATGGATAGGTTCGCAATCCATTTGAAGCTCGAGGCGTTTTGAGATGAGATATTTGGGGAAGGGTTGCACTGCCGATATCGGCAGGTTCTCAGATGAAATGGCGCGCATCTCGTTCAATCCTCAATGTGCCCGCCGGGTGACAGCTGCCGAACCCGAGCAACTCAACCGACAACCGCACGTCTTGACGTTTGCCCCCCGCCTCCTGCCCTACCACCCCACAATTCCTCTTTCCGACAATCTCCAATATCACAACTCAACTGACACTTTGACGAACTTGTCCCTCTCTGGTTCAGCCACATTTCCATGATTACTCTTTGCTCAAATCTAATATCTTTCAAAATTCGTCTTGCTGGATCTTGAAACTTCTAAGAATGGCTTTGATCATTGCCAAACTTGGCTTTTGATTCTCTGAAAAAATATCCCACTGTAGAGCTCTTGGTTGAAAAGCTGGGTCCAAATGTCTGAAGATGCTCCAAATGATTCGATAATGGTTAATTGTACTCAGGATAATTCATTCATTTAAAAAAAAAATCTTCCTGTAAGATAACGAACAAACATACTGATTCTATGTTCCCAAACTGAATCTATATTTGACTAACGTGTCACCTATTGTATTCGCTGAGGCCTCTTCGTGGTTATATTGAATGTAGTGTTATAAAATCTACATGTGTTGACACACTGACTTTCTACATCCCCTGCACAGGTCTGAAAGAGGATGACCAGCGAAATGTTAATCGAATAAAAATCTAGTTTTCTGCCCGATGAATTACAAGGAGATCTTTTTCAAATTACTCTTGGTGAGTTGGGTGGGATTAACCAAATAATTACTTTCTAATTAATCAATTTCTATTGATCAATAATTAATTTTTCAATTGATACAAATCAATTGATTGCATTAACTGGGGGAAGAAGATTTGTACGGATCCCTAGTTGCTCCTGTATCAGTCAAAAGTTCATCAGAAAATATCATATCTGGATAGATGGGATCTCATAAGTTGATGGCACCAAGTGTCTTGAATTCAAAGATCCCATTGATTCACGAAAGATTGTGGAGTGAGTAAGAGCATGCCATCTAAATGTCGTCGTCGCCGTCTTCGTCGTTACCCTTCGGCAGAAAATTACAAGATGAATCCTCAGTTGCTCCATTCATCGGATCTTGATACCCCCGCGTTCCACAATCCGCAATCTCGATAATACTGCTCATTCGTAACGAAGCAACCTCGGTTTTGGCATCAAGACAGATCGACCCTTAGCGAATGAAACCGCGCTTGCTCATTTCAACGATTTCTCGCACTTCACTTCTTCCCCGTACTGCTGTCTCTTCGAAGATCCATGGATACCATTTCTCCAACTCTCACTATCGCCATCTCGTTTCCCATGAAAGATATGAATCTGCCATTAATTCTTGTTCTTGATTACAAACATCTGATTCTTTCACGCCTCATCGACTTGAATGTCGACTTTGACTTCTTCTTGGAGTGAGACATATTCCTGAATTGGCTGGAAAATGTCTATCCATCAGTTCACTCATTCATATTGAGATTCTAATCAAATTTCATGTGGATGACCTCTTGCACTCTTGGTTTCGCTTGTCTCAGGAATCGAGTGTATTGAAAGCAGTATCGATAGAATTCTACTGCAAAAAGCTTGAACCACCAGTAATTTCAGACTTTGTCGGGAGAGTGTTGAAATAATTGACCAGTAGTGCTTGGATTTGGTTCAGGCTTACTTCTACGAAACAGATAGGTCCATGAAATTGTCCATGAAATTTTCATTCCAAAATACTGCCCAGATAGAATGTAGAACCAAAACTCCAATAAGTTCACACCCCAAAAATCCATTTTTCCATCAGCGAATGTCTTAATTACTCCTCATTCGAATCCTTTTTTTCGCCACCTCATCATCCCGCGTCTCATTCACAATCAAATGCGGTCACGGGTAGAATTCAATGCGGTTCTCTCTAACCAACCACCATTCTCTTCATTTTTCTTCTCTGGGCTATGTTCAGGAGCATACCAAGTTCGACGCGAGCGCGAAGCCATTCCATCACCAATATGACCTGAGGCAACTTTCGTCAGACAATGTCGAAGATTACAAGAGCATCTCTATATCTACGAACATCCTTTCCATATCCTTAGGCTATAGCAACCACAGATAGGAATTCGTCGCTCGATTCGACATCATTGTTCGACACAATAATATTTGTCACCAAAAATGCCTGCCATCGTCACTCCGTGGCCTATAGGTACCTATGAATCTTTTCTATCCGCAAAAGAAAGCAGAAAAAAATTTCAGATCGGAATTCATCCAGGTTATGAATAGAGAGCTGTCCTCGACGATCGCGAGTACAGCTTTGCAATGGATAAAAAGATGGAGATATCCATTCAGATGCAGACAATGAGAGAAGCAGAAAGATTCATCTGGCCGATTCTGGCCTCCGCGTGACACGCGCCAAATTAAAAACTCGTCTCGTCTCTTGTCTACCGACCAGGCATCATCGTATCCGTCAGATATATATTCTTTATAACCGTTTACGTATATGGTATATCCGATATCAGTCTTGTCTACGCATTATAATATGAGACCGGCTGTGGATCAGGAACAACCAGACGGATGGTTTTCTGGAAGACAATGAGATCATCGGAGCGTCAGATTCTGTGGCTTGGCCCCTTATTAATAGCATATATTCTAATTTTACAGATACGCCGATAAAACTTTTGCTGAGCCATATTCTAAGGACAAAAGGGGGACTCTGAATCTCGTACAAAAGTCCGGATGAAAAGAGAAACAAGCGATGACAAGTGAAGGCAGGGTTGATAGTATCTCGTAAAATGTCCCGGTTGTACTTAGCGAGATGATCAGCAACAGCGGTAGGCAATATCGGAATTATTGTGATCTATGTATGTGTGTATTTTACGTGAGTACTGAGAGTTATATGATTGTCAAGAGGAACGAATTGAGGTTGTAGGTAAGAGAATGTAGCTGGTTTATGGATATCTGTCTCTGTGCATGGATGCCTCAGGCTGAGCAATCTATATCGGAGAATATAAGCAACGCAGACTTGGTGACTTCACCATAGCATGGATATATATTTGAATATTCCGTGGTAGCGATATATCGCTTCGGGCGCTAATAGTTACTACGATTCACGAAGCTTGTATATATTCTCGGCAAGTACTGCGCGTGGATTTGGAGTAGAGTAATGTGACTGGAGTGAGTTGGGATGATATCTCCCTGCTACTTCACTAATGCATGTTCCTGAGTGATATCTGTGTGACGGTGGGATGGGTTGAATCAATCTGCTTCGAAGCCATTTGGCAGTGTGATAGATCAACCAATTGATATCCCTCTCCATGTCATTTGCGTGTCTTTGTAGCCGAGGGTTAGTTAGAGGTGAAGGGCCCTAAAAAAATGGCGCTATCGGCTAAAAGTCATTTACTAAATTTTGTTAAAGTTGTGGTCCCGAAAGTGCTGGTCAAAAACTCATTCGATGAATCCAAATTCTCCACAGGCATCTGAAAATTTCGTAGGATTGATGGAAAATAGTGATTTTCTTGGCAAAGATCTCTAGAAGTGGAAGACTGTTTTGGAAGTTGAAGTCTCTTCAAGGTTAGACCGTCATTATACTCACATCGTTAGAGAACTGCATACTGAATCACCTTGAAACTCCCTGGTGAGAATCGATTATACGAGCTACTAATAAGGTAAGTGTGCCTAATTTGCCCCCACTACTTTTGTTTTGCTCGCCATTTCAACTCATCGCTATATTTTTCAACGTACTTTAGCTCATTTTGAAGCTTGTTTTAAAACCTTGAAAATGAGCTAAGGTACGTTCAATTTGAACGAATTGGAGCCGAGATACCTTGATTTTTGCGAAAGAAGATTTTTTGCGAGTTTTTGTCAGTGTGTTCCTAATTTGCCCCCACAGGGAAAAGAGGCCTATTTTCATGGGATTATGCGGGTTTTTCGTATAATCAGGATGTCTCGGCTCCCAGACCTCCAAATGAGACGTACTTTAGCTCATTTTGTAGCTTTTTTTACCGCCTTTAAAATTTTTTGAGGTAAATTGGTGCATCTTAATGGAGCGAGGAATGAGTTTGGAAAAAGACTATAGGGGCAAATTAGGAACACTGCACTTTTTCTATTGAAATGGGCGTAGAATCGGCTAAAAATCGAATTTTGCAATTCTGCAAAAAGCATTCTAAAGTTGGGACAAAGACAAAGAAAATGAGTTAAGGCACTTTAAAATTGATTCCATCAATTTTGTTTGGCATAACTTTTAGTGAATAACAAAAAAGAAGTCGGAAGTAGCGAAATCAGTTTCTCTGTTCTAAGAAGGGCGCGGGTCATCTAGGATCGGTCCAAAACATTTATTTTCTCATATTTTAACGTAACAAACGTGAAAAAATGCGCGGCAAGGTCTGCGGGTTCGTACATGTGAGAACTTGAGTGGGGGCAAATTAGGGAATGGGGGCAAATTAGGCACAGTAACCTTATCTCAGGCACATCATGCAACCAAATGGTGGCGTCTTTTTGGCTCTCAAGAACCTTGAAGAGAATGATATCGGATAATGTGTATTCTCGATTCCACCTTAAAGAGGCTAGGAATACTATTTCATCGTGCTTTGGAAATGAAATTCAAATAGCTAACGTCTTCTTTACTTGGTTAGAACTCTACAATACGCTTCAAATAGTAGATTGCACACCGAGATTATGAGGTTGTAGCTCGCTTCTGAGAGATTGATTTTTGGCCAGAGCCGCAGACGAGGGTCAAAATAATCACTCGGAAGCGGGGAACCTCATGATCGAGGCGCGAATGCTATTTGATGCAATTTTGTAAGCACTCAAACATCGGAAAATTGCATAAAGTATTTTTTGAGTGATTTCGAGTGTAGAATGATCATTTTTTCAGTTCTCTATAACCACAAACGTCTCAAGGGTTTCAATATTCCCATTCCAACTTTGCGAGCTAGCCTATTCTGCGTGAACTTGAAGTTTTTGTGAGATTTATGTATGTCACCGGGTTTTTTGATATTTAGAGAATCTTCCAGGAATTTTTGTGGAGGTCCAACTATCCATAACACACCTCCTGTTGAAATTCGAAGAAGCCTATCCATTTTTTTCGAGCATTCAATATTGAAAGTTTGAGCTCGTCACACGTGAAGAATAAGAATGGCACAGCAGGAAGCGAATTTCTCGGACCGTTCTCGTGAATGTCTGACACTTCTTCAGAGAAGCTGCTGAAGAATTGATTTGCCATTTATTCAAATTTTACGAGTTATCTGCACCCTTGCCAAAAATGGGGACCCGGGCCTATCTAGTTTGTTTACACGAGAACTCGAATGCTTGTGATGTTTATCCGCGCACGACGCTGATTTTCTGTTGCACGGAGAGCGTGTGTGTGCAAGTGTGCACGTGCACGAGCTGCTATGTTGTATATACGCGAGTGTACACAAAACACGGCGAGCTCACGTTGCTATCAAAACGACACGGCTTCCCAAAACTTTTTAGCCTGATTGTCCTAGGAGACATAACTTAATCCGGAAATAGCATAATGTAACGTATCGAGTCACATTTACATGGAATTGAGTCGAGTTTTTCATGAATATTGACCAAAACCTCGATCTCCTTCATGATTACCATCATCCGAAATTCATCTTCGTAACCTCTTGCAAGCGAAGTCTTCGGGTCTTAAAGACCGTATCAATGTCTCCAATTCCGGTATGAGATGTGGATCACAGTACATCAGTATTTCCACGGTTTTGAAAATGTTTTATTCCCCTTGTGATTAACCCCCTCCCCTCCTTTGTTTAAATGTTGAATTGAGTTTTTGCCTTTATGGTGAAAGAAAGCTTATCTTATCTCATCTTATCTTATCTCCTCGAGGGTGTCAAGGTCAAAAGTCATGAGACCGGAAGAAGAAAGGAGGGAATAGAAAGTATTAGAGGGAAAATGAAAGATACAAGGGGGCTTGCGAAAAAACAAGAGTCCTGAAGTGATCCAAGATGCCTTTCAGGATTCTCACACACAGGAGCTAACAGGTTGGTGAAAGCACACACTACTGGTGTTGGGATTGGCGACTGGGGCAGGTGAGTTATGGAGTGCTCCAGGGATACTACAATCCCTCCTCCTGGAAGATCGGGTCGGAAAAGTGCGTCTGTTTCCCAGGATCAGCGTAGGATCCTTCGTGTACTCAGCTGAGGACGGGGAGTCGTTACTGTTCTGAAATCCGAGAATCTCCTTGCTCACCAATAGTATGGACAGCGATCTGGTGGCAGAAGTCTATTGATCGGATATTTCCATCAGAGTTACACATAACTTTGCATGGCTGATTTTATGCCTATAGTATGCTCGACTGTGATCAGCAGTACGAATGGAAGTAACAGGACTTTGGTGATTCTTAATCCAACAAGTGGTATAATTCAAATCCCATTGATCATTACAGACGATAAAACACTTTGGAACCGAGATTAATTTATGCACAATTCGGCCACGTTCATATATTCATCTGAATATGCCCTGGACATGCATGTCTGCGAAAGGAAGTATTATATGTCACTATGTGCTACGATAAAGTTGTATGATAGATCAATCCATTTTCAAGGGCAAGAGCAATCTTCACAGGGATAATTTTGGATCAATCGAGAGAATCTTGGGGTGCTACACTAGGAGCTCATATATATATATATATATATATATATTTAATGTCCAAACTGGAGTGAGAAGCTATTGCGGGAAAAATTGCAAAGTGCTTTATTGAGGCAGATCCCACACTGAAATCACTAAGTTGTCTGTAAAGGGGCGTTTGAGAATCTTAAAATGCTGCCGGATTAAATTTGAGATGGTACAATTCCTCATTTATATCAAATTCTTTCGAATATACTCGCTTATGACGTCACAAAAGCTCTTGCTAATCAGAATGCGTTTTTGAGGTGAAAGTTCCCTGTCAAACTGTAATTTTTTGATCGATTGAATGAATACTGTTTTCGACTATGAAAAAATCCAGAAAAATCGAGTGGCTATATTGAGTCATGCAGAATTCGAACGAGATACCGCGCCCCCTCCACTTAACCACGCGAAAGCCTAATTAAACAGATACCTAAGCTAGACTTGTGCAGTCGCAGAGGGTCACTCTTAAGGACCTGGTGCATAAGCACAAAGTTACTGTAACGTGGTGGACTGAAAGTATCGGATTAACGTAACAAACAACACGGAAGAGCTGCTGATGTAGGTCCATGATTGATATTCGTGCTGAATGAGAATCAGGTTTCCTCATTTTTACAATTGATCAGTGCTTTGAGTTCAGTGCGAAAGATCGTAGCAAAATTGTGCTATGATCGTTTATCTTTATGATTCAGGTTGTGTCGAAATTTTCGAATGAGGAAGCCCGTTATGAAGAACAATAAGCGGTTTTTCTCTTTACCTCTTTCAGACAGCTCCAACACTAAATTGCCCTGAATACACAAAACACCAGTATTCAGCTATTCAAGTGCGTTCAAGGTGCATGTTTGGATTCTCTATGGGGAAGTTGAACATTTTTGTCGATACCGAAGAAGATACAATTTGTGCGAGAGTGGACCCCACCTAAACTTATTCCAAAATACCTATTCGATAAAAATGTAGTATCCACAGGTACTCAACAACACGATATCAAAGGGATCGATATATTAGATGCAATGTTCCTTCGCGAGATATTGTACTCAAAATTTTATCGGAATTGGTTTCAGTTAAAATCAATTTTTGTCTCGGTCAATACGATCGATCGAGACTTTATCGCTCGCGGGAATTTCAAATCATATTATTACATGACTCGGCTAATGTAAGCTAAATTTTATCAACGGATCTGTTGATTAAGTTTCCCGAGCTGATTAAGATTTCCCCCGAGCGATAAAGTCCCGATGAATCGTATCGATCGAGACAAAAATTGATTCTTATATTCACCGGTTGTCGGCGAATAAACAACCAAGATGAACACCTTTCTCGCGAGTGGCTGCAAAAGCCCTCGTGTAACATACAAGCCCGATCAAAAATCATGACCATCAAGCCACTTTGGCTAGGTGACGTCGGGGGCCAACCTCTACTCGGATCTCTTCAGCCCCCCTGAAGAGTCTGACCCGGAGAGGAAAGACGAAACGCACCAAACATCTAGTGTAGAGTCAAAAATTTTTCGTTTCTCATCTCATTTTTCATGTATTTGAAATTCCATCAAAATCCTTTAACTTGCGACACTCGAACTGCGAGGTGCCTGCTTGGAGGTACATAGATCGAATTGGAGTAATCCAATATCTATCTATGTCTCTTAATCAACAGATCCGTTGATTAAAATTAGCTTGCATTAGCTGAGTCATGTAATTATATGATTTGGAATTGGTTGCACTCCATTATTTATACTTTTCACCTGACAAGATCACAGCTTTTCAATGGAAAACCTGTATGAGTCCTCGCATGGATTTTTAAGAACAAAATGCAACGAAATTTGGGAATAAAATTTGGGTTAACCATCGAAACTTATTCGGGTGTTACTTCAGAGCAAAAACAGCTTAATCCGTCATCCAGTGATTAATCCGGAGATGAAAAATTGATGATAAAACCTGGTATGGACGTCTGAATTATTGGCTCCCCATAAACTTGCATACAAGAAAATGCTCGTTGAAGCACGAGGATAGGCAGTGTCTGCGGATAGACGTGATTGAGATGGAATCGGCAAATAAAAGAGTTGTAAATAAGAGATAAAAAGAGGGCCAAGTGAGAGTGTCTGTTCGTGTCTGTTCGTAGAAGAAGTGAAGTTTTATTGGTACATAAGGTGGGACTAGCGAACAAACGAGCTTTTGCCGGTCAATAAGTCAGCATTTACAGCTTTATAAATGATTTTAGCCCCCCGTAAAAATGCATTAGTCCCATCAGAAGTCTAGTCATGTCATGCCACCATAGATATAGAGCATAGACCAGATAAAACCCCACAGAGGTGACATTTCGGTTGATCAACCTCTAGCTACATATCGAAGTCGAACCTTTTCAGTGCTATCGAAATAACGCTGGTCACAGCCAACGAATTTTTATACGGACAATGAAGTAACCCGTGAGTACATCTGTGGATGAAATCGAAAGGAAGCAAAGAATAAGACAAAAAGAATGAATCTCGGGCAGGAGGAAAGGGAAAAATATGTGTCGAGATGGACTAAACAATGGGTCGAAAGTGGAGCATCAGGACGGAGTTAATGGGTATCGAAAGGTATAGATAATGCAGTTGCGGTTTGCATGGCAAACAATGGTCAAGAGTGAGCGGAACCTCGGTCAAAACCGCCTCATTCGTCAAAAATCATAGATTCTCCAGACACTTGTGGTCAGGCTCTTTCATAGGCCTTTGACGACTCACTCATGCATCTCACTTTGGCCTAATAAGACAACCAGACATCTCAAAGTGTACAAATTCAAAATTTTACATTCAATAGAAACTGATGGCGTGATGTATGCTTAGCAAAGCTGTCACTTCCGCGGAAGGAAGTGGTAAGACATAAATTATTTTGACCGGATCTAAATTCTACATCCTACATCTGCTATTACATCCTTTTTACTTCCCCAAAAATTTTGGCATTACCAAACAATGATTGAAACCCACATATATATATGTGAAAAGGCTGTGTCTGCGCCCGATATATCTGCTCGCGACTATATACTGAAGTTGGAAAAAGCGGTTCTGAGATTTGGGAATGCGACGATGAGCCCATGCGGACCTGGCATACGTTAACGCTCATACGATCCGTAAGTAATTCGTGCACGTCGTCCTCACGAGGCTTCTCTCTGACATCAACCGCGAGAGAGCTTTAGAATGAAAACGGAGGATGAGGATAGGGGAGGTTATGTTTAACAGAGTGTTATGATCTATTTACGTTAACATTACCCGTTTGGTGGCATTTAATGTGGAAGAGTGTGTGGGAGAAGTAAGGGCAAGGGGAGGCAATGAGCTCGGGTGTGGGTGTGTGTGGGGGTGGTTTATAGCAGACTCTCTCTCTCTCTCGGCGATCTGCAGCAGACAGCACTCAAGAATTGTCGCGAGCATGTTAGGGCTTATGGAAACAAGCGTTAATTCGTGTACTCGCGTTCTCTCACTCGGTCTGAAATGCGGAGTACGACTGTCGTATGTGTCGCGACTGAATTGTTATGAGATTCTTTTTTACCTTCGTTCGTGTAGCCACCCACAAAATACCAGTGATGTTGAACCCTCTATCGGTATTTCGTTGTATTCAAAGTATTGCTTGATTCGGATTGTTACTTCTGGGTAGGCTTTTGTATGCTCTGAGTATTCGAAATTGATCAGAGCAAGACGTGACGATCATTTCTCAAGACAAACTAGGATGCCAATTAATTCTATTCTTGATGATTCACGAATCCATCTTAGGAATTTCTCATAAACTATGACCAATTCATGAGATCTAGAACGATCATTATGAAGATACTTGCACTGATCAAACCAACTATTTAGTTCATCCATGGTTTATTCAGAGATCTTCTGATACTATGTAGATCTAGGAATATTATATCCATATTTTTTTGGATCATTTTCCAGTCATTCCACGTCAAATGGCTCGATTCTATCTCACTTTACTTGCTGATTCTGAACCTACAAATTGCTGCAAACTTTGTATCATATTGATTGACGAATATTTGTTCGAAGGAATGTCATGATTGACGAACTTTCCGATGTTCCCTCCGCATAGCTCGTGGAGAAACAGTGCCAAACACTTGGGTGGGTTCGTGCTTCCTTTTCTCGTGATAATAATGAACCTTACCTCTCACTTACGCGCAAAAAATATCACTCAGAGTACGAATACCATCATCCCTAACCTTGTATTCAGAACTTTCGTTTGTGGA
Source organism: Eretmocerus hayati (assembly GCA_029851415.1). Classification (NCBI taxonomy): domain Eukaryota; kingdom Metazoa; phylum Arthropoda; class Insecta; order Hymenoptera; family Aphelinidae; genus Eretmocerus; species Eretmocerus hayati. Next base: position 183,984,083 of record CM056742.1, read on the forward strand.
CAACATTTGATTAGTTCCTCAGGTCAGGTCAAAGGTGAGTACCGACTAACTTTGAGGTAGCACTGCACTGAACTTGGCCGTTGGAACTGAGCATTCTCTACCCCTTCTCCAAGATATGACCCCTTCTCCAAGATATATAACGTTCAAAATGTTTGCTGCGACGCTGTTTTTTTGTGATTCTATTCCGATTTTGAACTGGATCATTGCAATTGGGTAGAAATGCTCATATAGAACTAAATTCGTTCTTATCTCATTATTAACGCCTTAGGTGAAGTATTCCGTCTCGATATACATATTCCTAGGGAGAACTTTCCGAGCGAGTCTCAGTCGTCAAAGATTGAAGAATGAAAAATTGCAGGTCTCACTGGTGGGACCCGTCGCAGCGAATGTGTTCACTTAGCCTGAAATAGTGATTTGGACCGATAAAAGAGCTTCACATGTGATTGCACAGAGATACAAGGTTTTTATGCACCTCGTCGCTAATCAACACTCTTTCAAAAGACCGGACATGTTAGGTATACCCTTTTGCGAACTTGCGCAAGATCTCTGTTCAGAGAAATTTCAATAATTCGGTTATGGTTGGTCAAGATTGAATCTTCTTCAGCTCGGCCTCAAGGTCTTGGAACAAACTTTAAAATGAGCTACAATACGTTGGAAAATAATAAAATAGACCAAAACTATTGGTAAAACGGTTCGAAGGGGGGGGGCATGTTGGGTGTACTTTCTTCATTCTCGAAATCAAGTTGTTTGAAATAATTTTAGTATGCCGAATAATAATGGAACAGACCTTGATTTCTGAGATTAGATTGAGTTGGTACAACTAACCAAACGACGTATGGGATGCCACCGGAAAATGCATCTAATATCAATCTTGGCTAAAGGGCTAAAGGGGCTAGATATCCCGTCCGTCCCCTCTCTCTTTTGCCTGTTTTCTTCTCTTCGGCACACCTCAGAGATATCTCTCGTTCCCAAGCAGCCACTTGAAAGAAAAAAATTTCGAGAAATTTCAACCAATTTGGTTGAAGATCCAACCAGTTCTTTTAACCAATTTGTTGAATTTTCAGCTGAATAGTTGAATTTTTCATTCATCCAATTGGTTGAATTTTTCGGAAGAAATGTTCACAGTGGTCTCAACCTATAAAGGACACCTCAAAACTTAGCTCCCGCGATTATCTGGCTGTTCATCGTATAACACTTACGCGATTCCATGCTCTGACCATCCAGAACATATCATCGGAGTATAAACGGAGGCTGCATATCCGTAGCATCAGAAAACACTCAGATCAACAAAGTCAGACAGAATTAACTTGTTTGCCGTGACTGTTCGCGTGCAAGCATATTATGTGCATTGCCTCATTCCATTGTCCTATTCGTCGTCCAGACAGAGAGAAACGAATAATAACTCCACGGAAGGCCGATGAACGCTTAGAAAAGAGACAAGAGCAGCTGTGGCTTGACTTTTGACGGTCAACTCTCTGCGACTCACTTTTTCGGACAATTTTGCCTGCATTGTAGGAACCCATGTACGTGTTTGTGAATTTTTATGTATGAGATTTGTGGTGTGTCGCGGGTGGAAACCACATTACAGTCGGTTTTTGGATATACTCTCTGGATATGACTGGTTTATTAGCACACTGTGGCTGCCGGAAGGAAGTTGAGAAGTTTTGATTCCTGTTACCTTGAACGATTTGTTGACTCTGCCGTGGTGTAGATCCGGTTAAGAAAGTCATTATGTGCTATCCTTTCTCTGCTTCCATTGACAAAACGTTCTCACATAAATGGGATGCCGGACGGATATGAAAGGATAGATATATTGGCAGATCCTAAACAATGATCTTTCTTCAGAATCGTATCCAAAATCCACTCGATTCATCGCCTCTTTCCAATTTTACAATTTCTATACCTACATTCTGTTTGGCCCACCACAAACGCATCCAGAATTCTATAGATACCGTATAATATATCTCAATTGTGCAAAGTCTGTCTACTACATACTAAATAATATATAACACGACCCGAGCCATTGCGAAGAAAAAAAACCAACACCAGATCTGATCCTCATATCGCTAAATTCAAATGCACTCCTAAGCGTTCCACCAAAATGGTTGGATTTGCCCAGATATCGCAAGGTAAATATCAAACACCAGCCATGAGAATTTCACGTGGCAGGGTTGAATTTGAAAAGTCATATCTTTTATAGCACAGACACGAGGAGGGCAAACTAAACTCTCGGAGACGTACATATAATATGCACATACTCGAAGGTCGTCCAAAAAAGGGGGATGCAAACGGCCTCCGTGGTTGTGTGGTGGGCCGGCTAATAAAATTCGAATCTGGCTATAAAAGTTTATGGAGCGCAAGGGTATCCCCCTATAATACTCACTGAGATTCTATCAGGTGGGATTTCTCTGTCTGTGTTGACGACGACGACGACGACGACGACGACGAAAGCCGGAAACTGCATATACTGATCCCAGTTGAAGGTGGGGGTAGGCGTTATCGTGCCTTGGTATTTTTAATATTTGCCCATTTATGCGAGGATAACACAGAGATACAGAGAAATCTGCATACACCTGGCTTGAAGCTTATGGTTATCTTTGCACTGAGATGGTTAGACTCTACTTTTTCTTTGGTACACCTAAATATGAGTTCGATATGTGGTAGGGAAGGAGACTCGGGCAACCTGTTCGTTTGGCCTGATAAGCCTGCGCAGCCTGGGCAAATAAAATTGCAAGCAAGCAGATACTTTATTTGTATTTGATGTAGGGTGTGTGTGAAGCAAGATTATATATCTGGGTATACGTTTGATTTTGCTGTAGGTGTTGTCATGCGTGCACTTCCGTGCTCGAGATTTTCAATTAGCGTTATCAGAATTAGTGTCTGAGGGATTAGTGACTGTATGATCGTGGTGAGCCGTGAAAGTCTTGAAACGAAGGTGGACGAGATTTATTGGGGAATTGATAACATTTTTCTGATTTTGTAATCTGATTGATAGTCTGGAAATTCATTGAATTGGCTCAAAACAAAGCAAATGATGTCTGAGCTTATTTTGGAACAGGATTGTTGGATTACGATTCAAAACTGTGATAAAGACTAATGGCAAAAAGTCATGGACTTTCAAGGATCAATTAAATCCATTATTAGTCGGTACAATTTTATTATCAAACCCAAAAAAAAAAGTTTGCCTTCAGATGTACCAAGACGCATGAAAGTAGGGAAAGAACTGAGAGAATGGGAAAATTTGATGGCAGTTGGTGGATATATTCGATTAATCGTGTAAAAGGTGGAAACCTTCAACCAAATACCAATTAGAAACTTTTGCATGATCCTATAAGTCAAAATTTATCTTGGAATTATTGCAAATCACGTAATTTCGTGGATGATTCAAACATTCTGGAAGAAGCCTAGTGGAGCCAAATGTTTAGGTGCTTGTGTCCTATTGGTGTGTCGTGTTTACATTTGGCCAACCCAACTATGCTAAACACGAATATTATCACAAATGCACCAAATCACTCGATGTAAAACATGTCCCAAATCGAGACGGACCGCAGAATTCACGGGACCCTGGTTTTTTTGAACTGTGAGATCCATCGACACCGTGCGGATCTGGAAATCGATTCTAACCTCAAATATTGCGTAGTCAACGAAACGGACGACATGATGTAACGGGCGTCGCGATTTAACACAGGATGCTATACCAAAATATTTCTATTGCTTTGCTGGGAGTGCAGCCGTGAAGTCATGGCTGCACCTGATGCACCGCAGCCATTTGAAATCGTTTGGACGCGAGTCTGATAATTACGAATTCTCGAGGATTTCAATCGCAAATATTGTCAAACAGAGGTTATTTCTTCTGCAAATAGTTTCATAGATAGTCTTTTCTGGTGTCAATCATCACATTCAGGTTTGAAATGAGCCAATTTTTCCCCGATGCGAGTTCCTTGTTATCGGCATTGTCTGAAAATATAACCACTGAGTAAGTTGCCTGGATCGAAAGTTCGCAAACGCATACAAAAAGCCATCGTCAAATTTGAATTTCAAGTGTTTATACTGGTCCGTTAAAATCCTGATGCGAATCATTGATATAGCATTTTTCTAATCCCTCAGGACCCAGACCATCTGAAAACATGTACGAACATTTGATTTCTTGAGTTGATTTTCCCATTTAAAAGTTTTGATTGGATACTCGGCACGTAGAATCGCAGAAAATTGAAGAACTTCACTTTTTAGACCAGTTTTCTAGAGCATGATGATGAGATTTCTCACATTTTTGGATATTTAGGCATGTTCAGGAGGTGTACCCTCGGTTCACGAAGTCTCATTTACATCACTGAAAAATACACATGAAATCGAACTTGATCAAAAGTTCAGGAATCGTGAGATAGAACCTATACAATGATGAGTCATTTTTTCCTATTCAAAAGTTTGGCCATGTGATGTCTTGGAAGTAGTCTGAGAACTCAGAGGCATGACCCAAAGTGAACTGATAAGATGGATTTTATCATCTCACTTTGGATCCCGTAGGGAGTATGCATGGCATATTGACATGGGTGTGCGATATTCAATATATTGTCTCGATGAGTCTTGCAGGACTCACCGGGTTATGAAAGGTTGATAGTACATTTCATTCTCTCACAAATATCTTGGGCAGTCACAGTTGAATATATCCAAGGTTGTTTGAAGGTGCTCAGTCGGATTCAGGAGATTCGAATTAGACTCAGATACTATTGTCCACATCAGATTAGATGTAATTCATTTAAATGAAAACGTTTAGCGAATTCTTGAGCATGGGATTGTCTTACGACCTCATATTTCGGGAAAATTCGGATTCATCAGGAAATCTCAAATTTCGAATTGCATTAAACGAAATCAATATAAGTATATTCCTTGCAACAATTTGTAAAGTTTCGATAAGTTCAAAGTTCAATACTGCTCCAAGTATCTCACCTCTCTCACGAGATCTTGAAAATTTCGGGGTATTCCGAATTTCTCTTCCTCTAGAAACTGTTTCAGAAGTGTCTATCATGAGCCAGTATGAATGATACCACAGGTGTCTGGTCTTGATGAGACAGAACGAGAACCAATAAAAAGGAGCTTCGTCTTCCCATCCCCTCTCACTTCGCCTCCAATATACATGATCCACCTGCTGCCTATTTTACGACGTTTATATTACGCCACTGTGGAACAAAATAGTAGACTTCTCCCTGCCAATATCCAGTTACTTCCACTAGCCCACTCTGAAAGTTTCATATAATAAGATCACAAGTTACAAGACACAGATTCCATCATCTCACCACGCTACATCTACGTGAGAAAAGGGCAAAATTCAGAGACTTCTTCTAGATGATGAATCTCAAAAATATTCTCAAAAGCCCCTAGAAAAAATTTTTACACGTTTCCCTCAATACTCGCAAATATCAATTGATGCTCTATCACAAACTAGCCTCCATGCAAATCATTTGATTGAGTTTGTGGAATCTTTCATAATTCCTTCGCACATATGTTTCAGATTCAGACGGGAAGTACAAGTTATAAGAAAAGCCAGAAGGAAGAACTAGAACCATTCGCATTATTATCCATCATTGAGCGATTAGAAACTTGGCACAGCCTCAGTCATAACCTTAACGTATGTTCGCACAGAATATCTGAGGAAACACATCTCGATGCCCCATACGAGGCCACAAATGTTCTGATATCGAGTAGATAGTGTGGTGACTGGTAGTCATGAGCAGCCGTTATCCTGATAAATAGCAATGGGCTCTCTATTGGCTGGAAATCAGAAAATATGATAGTGCGGGAGGCAGAATTACTTCTCATTCTTGCCTTGTATTTTTCTCCGATTGCCCGCTGTTTCGTCTCGAAGTCTGTTGGTCCATTGCCATAGACGTCGAAATATGAAGCTCGACTTTATTGTATTCTAGAAAGAATATGATGTGGGGAGCCCCCGTCTCTGGCTATTTGGGTAATGTATCGCGTCCAGATGTTGACATCTATTGGCCTCTTCTTTCTCATACTGTGGTGACTAATCAGGATCACGAGGACGAGACAATGCTTATGGTCGTATCCGAAGAGGTTCAAATGGGATATCAAGACTTCTTCGGGTGGTTGATGTAAACATAGATCTCCCATAGGTTTCAAGTGTTAGAACTAATTTGATTTGTGAATTTCGACTCATTTCAATCTCCCGTGATAATTTTGGAGATGTAACCGTTAATTTTGTTGCTGTGCATTCAAGATGAATGGAGATCAATTTCAAAATTATCACAGGAGTTTGACCCCCCGATCCGAAATGAACCGAAAATCAAAAATCAGTTTCGTGTCAAACTCTGAGTCTGATACAACAATTCTGAGCTTATTCCAAGGCAAGAATATTGAGATCCCGAAAATTATCCAGTACCTCCATCAACATAATCTGATAAAATGAAAACGATATAAGATATTCCACTCCATTCCTCGAACGTTACTCATCCCAATTTGTTACGTCATATCAAAATAAGCATGGCAAATTTTTCGACTAAATAATACGCACTTGTTGCTTATCAGTCAGACTCGTGCTGGCAAAGCAACTGTGGAGAACCCGAGGTAAAAAATGTGTTCAGCCAGTAGGGACAACGATAGCTACTTATCAGGGCTGCTTTTGTTTGCATCACACCATAAAGTGTGCTGCAAAATCCAGACTGTTCAAGCATACACATGTCATGGCGTTCTGTAGATTTATAACGACCTTATATTAAAAATGCACACAAATCCGGATACTTTACTTGGGCTTGGCGATAAACTCTCCAGACCCACCACACTGCCTCTCGTTCTCCCGAAGACTGTGGAAAAACAAACTCCAATACAGTGATACATTGCTGCAATAAACTCTGATCAAACATGGCGAGGATGAACTATCGCGGGTAATTTGAACAAAATTCAGTCAATCTTCGACCGTATGTAATCACTACTGATTATCAAAATTCTTGCATATACTCGCAGTTATCACTCGCGAGAAATTTATGCAGAGCAATATTTTGATTTGATTTGCTCATTGTTCTACAATATTTCTTGGGGCAGAATTTTTTTTCGTAGAGAGAATGAATGATATTCCAGCCTATAAGGCCTCAGATTGTTCAACGATCTTCCGTCTCAGGAGGGGAAAGTATATTCTTGAGATCAGTCTAAATTGCAGCCCAAATGGTCCTATACTAATCTCGATTTCAAACCCTCCACCTTACCCGAACATCAATAATGATCGTCGCTAATTTGCCTCAAAATACTCCATGCTCTCCATCATTCCTCTGCCTTCTCCAATGTACCCTATACAGATATGATGCTTGTGCGACATAATATTGTAACATTTTCACAGCCCCCGTATACGAAGGGTGCAACTATGGAGCCGGATACCTTAGAATTCATTTTGGGACGGATACAATCTTTGCGAGCGTGCAGATTCCGGAAACCGCTGAACCCGCCTTACGCTGAATTCCTTTTTGGAGCTTACGGCTTTTTAACCCCGCGGTGAAATATTTTCAACGTAACATAGATAATCCCGTGTCACGAGGTGAAGAAACATGAAAAATCGGGGCATAAAAGTGAACAGTGATGTATTATTGAGTATATTGATGGCTGAAGTTACATCAGATTAATGCAAATCCTCCATCACTCATGATGCTGGAAAATTTTTAAAAATTCTGCATGAAAACAGTCTCCCTGTTCTTCTGTAAGATGATTTCTTTTGTAATTTGGTGGGTAAGATACGTGATGAGATCCACATTCACTAATTCGGATCGGTTTTCCTACGAATACGAAGTCCATGGAGAACTTACTCGACGAGAGTTTGTGGAAAAGAAATTCTGATAACAAAACTATGTGCAATATTGAGAATTTCGTGGATAACTCAGATCATTTGGTTGTAAAACCTTGAAAATAGCGATCAGTATCATGCATTTGAGTATATGCAATGAGTTTCTGCAATAATTGAAAATTTTGTTTGGTCCAAACTTATAGAAGTATGTGATTTTGCTCTGTTCGTCTTTGAATGGAGAAAGGTATATCTTGAGAAGACTCGTATAAGTCCAGGCTAATATTAATAAAGTCTGAGTCGGCGGAATTGAATACTTTCCAGCCACTATCCCATGCTCACATAAAACTCTCGAACGAGAGTGATTATTTTGAAAAATATTCCAATCGAAGGATTCCCTGGTTCACCATCGGACAATTTTTTGTATGGTGCGATTCAATAGGCCGCGCACTACCAGCTGCCAACTCAACAATCCATTTCGTGGCATCATCGAAAATGTTGTAGAATAATAGGATCAGACAAATAAGATGTAGTGAACGAAATTTTTCCTCTAGAATATAATATACATAAAAAAGGAAATATAATAACTATCGGCCCGAATAACTATATAGAAGCCACCGTGGCTCCGGGGTAAGAGCTCTCGCTTTCAAATCAAGAGGTCGTGGGTTCGATCCTCAAGGCCAGCGTCACTGAGATTCTTTTCATGCGTCTCTACCGTAATTTTGATGGTTTGGAATCCGCCTCAAACTGTTAAATCAATAGAGATGTAAAATTTATTTTCCTTACACTTCGTCTCAATAAATAGAAATTGTCGGATATGGATTTTTCGTCTCCGTTGTAGGAAACCAGTCTGCGTATGGGAGCTTCTAAGCACTTCTGCAGAGTACTTACAAGGGGGGCCCTGGTAGTGCGGGTCACCAAAGCTCATCAGACTTTTTTCACAGTCTTGTACCACGTAGAATATGAAGAATCCAGAGTAACTCTGTCAAATGGGCCCTTCGTCCGAAGTTACAGCCTATGACATTAGCATTGCCCATATAGGCCCATGTTAAAAAGTGATATATACAGATATACTGACAATGCTAACATTTTTACTTGTAGCTCTGAACAGGGAGCCCATTTGACGGAGTTACTCTGGATTCTTTATATTCTAGGTAGCACCAGACTGTGAAAAAAGTTTGGTGAGATTTAGTGACCCGCACTTCGTGGGTCTCCCTTGTTAGTGTAGTGCACATCAAGTGCTCGTTCAATCTGGTATCAAATCAAATTACTTCGTACGGGTACAATGATCTTTTGGACCCAATTTAACCTTCTAATCCGGCAAATCTATGAGATAAATTGGGTGAGGAAGAGAATGACAGAGGAAAATCACAAAGGGATGAACAGGTTACGATATTTCCCAATACATTCAATCTCTGAATGCGCAGCCACGTTTCTGTGTAGAGATATTAAACCAAATCGGCTTCGAGAGCTTTCGCTCGAATTGGCCCATACGCGCATTATAACTAGCATGTACTATATCGCGTGCCGTTATTATGCATTATATAACGGCATGTATTATAGAGTGAGCATCATCCCAAGTGGCACCTGACAAACTCATCGACCTGACAAATTGAATCATTCGCTGTTCAATTTCCTCAGCTTGCTGATACGAGCTCGTCGAATCTACCATTTATCCGCTACACACATATAGCTATTTGCCACCCTCCTTCCGCTACCACACGCCATCACGCCCCTGTGTACTCGTATTAGTAGCGCGAGCATCGATTGAATTCCTTCACGCTTGAATTTGTCCTTTATCGTTGTGCAGCTCTGATGTGGCGTAGCCAACTCTGATACATTTCATTATTCATGGATCTATTTATCGAATGTCCATGTCCAAAATTGGAGATATTGAGTGCGCATCGTTCCTCCGGCTTTTTTCATACTAACCGTGATAGAAACTGATTCCAATGCGACAAAATTATGACTATGAATGGCCAATTGGCTAAAGGTTAGCGATTTGATGTCTCTGATCGTGTTACTTTGAATAGGAATTCTATCAAGGAAGAGAGACCAGGATGCAGGATAATTGTCATGGAAAATCTTATATTATTAATGGATAACTTCGATATTCGAGATTCGAGGCATTCCGATCGAGATTTCGCGCGCCACTTACAAGTCGTCTCAATGTGTGTTGCTGTGGATTAATGACATTGTATTATTTGAATGTATTTATAGGTGGGCCAATATAGTTGAAAGTATCCAATCATGCGATCTACATAGCCTACCTATTATATCTGTTGATTATTTCCAATTTATCGAAAGAAAAGTAATGATGAGTTTCAAGCATCTGAACTCATGCACAGTTCTGTCTGCTCCGTTGTCAACATTGAGCAGGTGATCGTCGCGCCTGCGCTTCATATCGGGTTTTCTTACACCTGCTTGAATTAATCGGATCGCGATTTGCGCACTAAATGAGTGATAGGAAAGTAGATTGCTGCTTGACCGACAACAGGAATATCGGATATCCCGTGTAATGATGGGGTTAATGGTAATCATTTGAAAATTTATTTTCTGATTTCATCTTTCTTCAACGATAGGAAAGATCTCAGGAACGCTTACCTAAATTCTCAAAATGATTCATACCTACTTCGAAGTTGGATCGATACTGTTTTTTGATTGGGCTAGATTAACTAGAATTTTTTTCATTTTTGATGAATGTTTCAACATAATTCTTAAATTACATGTATAAAGTTTCGTGATTGAGGTAGATCAACTAAAATTCTCTTTGTGAATGTTGAATATCCTTACATTATTTTTAAAAAAGTTTTTAGTTTGTATAATTCTTCAAGTTCTAATGCGTAGAACAACTCTTCAGTTGGTGGATGGCACTGATTTGGACCAAATGGAATTTTTTATTTGTGCATTATGTATTTTTTTAAATTGTAGGAGGTTGAATAACTTTCTCATTTCTGGATGATGATCAATTGAATTTCAAGTAATCGATCAAAAATTTTTCATTTGTGGACTAAAAAAAATTTCTACAGAAGCATTCAAGTCATTCTCGCTTTACAAAGGCTGATTGGCTGATCTTTGTGCATATCCTTGAAAAATGTTTCCTCCTTCTCTTTTATAGCTGACTTAGAGGAGAAGAAGGAGGAGGAGAGAAAAATGTCTGCATCCGAGATTGAGTAAGAACCTTTAAAAATCTCAATCGAACTGGAAGCCCACATATTTCACGTGAAAATTGAAATTTTCATGCACAAGCGTTGCATAAATTTGAATCATTGACTTCGGATTTGAGCTCAATTCTCCAGTCTTCAAAATGATCTTCGTTCCTTGATGGCCACCCTCGATGATGTTTTATAAAAACTGGATAGTTTTTTGACCCCACATCACATGAGTGGTTGAACCATGCGCGCGCAGCGCGCGCACTCCGTAGATTGAATAGCTTTTTGAGATTATTCGAGAAATCCCTCAGACAGTCGTGAATTTTTGAATCGTCAATCCATTAATTTCGATTTCGAGGCATGTTAGATGGATAAACATATAGATGAATGACATTTCCATTCCATATTTTTATACTATTTCATATTTGCTCCTTTCTGGTACCATATATACCTGCATAATTTTTTTTCTTCCAAACACAATAGCTTTTACCATCGTAACCATGCGCGCGCAACGCGCGCGTTTTAGAGTTCTAGTTTATCATGATTCCATGGAGTAGTTTATCGATTCTTGAGTAGATATTCGAGCTTCCAATGTGCCAACAAAGTATGAGGGCATATTTGTGGGCATCATAAAATTGCACTCTTCAAAGGAAAGTCAGAGTTGAAACTTGAAATGAACACTCGCGAGTTTCAGTAGGAGAATAAAGTTCCCTCCATTCAGAGAAACCCAACCTGATGTAAAATTAGCCAATTTCATGACCTGAAGAAAACTGAGAATTAGAAGTCCGCGTGCGCCTTAAGATAGATTTGCGATTCTGCAATATGCGAGAACACCGCATGAAAACGTGATGTATCTGCCGTCCTTTTGTTGCGCTATCATACGCTAGAGTGAAAATCGTCGGCTTGCGGGCCAGCCAAAAAGCCGTGAACCAGACCAAGTGTGAGTATTCCAAGAGGTAGGGACATAACGCGATGTCACATGGATTAACTGTAACACGTGTGAGCTATCGGCCATTGACCAATCCATCGACTATTATGGAATTCAAACTCGGAACCGTTTCAAGAATCAAGTGTGACCCGCGCAATCCAACTTCAATGAATATAAGCTAGTATGTCTAGCACGAGTGTTTTCACCAAAAACTCCTGGCTGTCTTGTTAAATTGATAATGCCTTCTGTGAACTCTACGAAAAAGAATGTTATGGAGAATCTTGTTATTCCTGAGTATTTTGAACACTTCAAGGAATGAAATACTCAGTACGATTCTCTGGGGACGAGTCCACAGTGGTTGTATATCATGAATGAGTCTTTTTTTTATCAGAGATGAAGGATAAAGTACTCACAGAGTACCTGATTCGGATGCTTTCTACCGGTTTTCTACTCGAATAATGTATTCCTATCAGTAGTTCTATGATTGAAAAGTTAGGTCAAACAAGAATTTTTTATCAAGATGAATATTTGATGGCCAAGAATGCCCATGAACGACCTGTACACTGAATTCTATCGTTTCCCCATCGGGAGTGTTCATAACCATCGATGGAATCCCATATCAAGTATCTCATATCTAAGGAATGAGAAGCAAATAGACTAACAATCTATTCATTCCTATCATGAGGAACAAATTCTCACAGTCATCACAAATTATGGTACTCTGATCGCCGAAAAAATCAAGAATGGGGGTATGTCTACTATGCACAAAATCAAGGAGAAATTTCACAAATATGACTCAATTTTATGACTCAATATTTATTTTACAATATCCATCTAGATACTCTACTCTATTTGAAAGATCTAATTCTCATCACCCTATGGTGGGAGCCCGTAGATTCGTGTAAACTTATCGATTAATCGAAATAAACTTCATTGGAGTCTGGAGGTATGAGCTCATGAGACTCTTGAGGAATATTACATCTAGATACATACTATCATAAGCAATTGTTGATACGGGGGAGTACAGAAAGATATGCTGATATTAGAAGGTACGGAAAATGGCAGGAGTGCAATAAACCATTAGCAATTGTGGCACGCGCAGTGCAATATCATGATGAAAAGCAAAAAGATAGAAATGTACAAAAGTAAGGATGATGTGAAATTCAGATGGAGAGAGAATTGATCAAGGCCCAAAGATTTAGCTTTATTCAACCAATCTGATTTGTCCTCTTGCATTAGATGGTCAAAGAGAATATCAAGGAATTGTTGCATGTGATGTATCACTGGGGCAGCGCAGTCAAGATGTGATGGTGCAAGAATCTGCACAAGTTTCAGTTGTGGTAAGTAAGACAGGGCAACTCGGTACCATCGTAGTGCATACAGTGCACCGTGTACGCGCCGAATTATGCTGTTGACTTGAGTCAACCATTCTAACTTCGAAGATATGTGAGCCCCAAGACTCTTGATAGAAGATGGGTACGGTATCTCAGATCCTGACACAACAATTTTAGGGAGAACATTGATTTTGACGAGCTTCAGGTTAGGTTCACTTCCAAGAATGATGACGGGCGTTTTTTTCGAGTTTAAGTTGAGACCATTCTCAGCAGCCTACTGGACCACAGCAATAGCATTCCGATTGAGGAGTGCAGAACACGCAAGTAGTTCAGCTGTGTGACAGTGGTGATAGATCTGGGTGTCATCTGCATAGACAACCCTCTTGACCTCCGGACTCAGACAGTCAGCAAGATCATTGTGATGTGTATGACAAAGAGCAGGGGACTGAGGCAGCTACCTTGAGGCGCACCCGCCGCAACTGATTTCCAATTAGAATGTTGACGTTCTCCATGCGCACTGCGTGTGTCCTACCCCTAAGATAACTGGCAAACCATCTTATCATTCTATCGGAGCATCCAATTTTCCTGAGTTTCATGAGGAGTTTGGCATGGGAAACCGTATAAAACGCCTTGGAAAAGTCGTATGAAATCGTAAGCATGCGTTTATCTATTGCCTGACAAATCCCTTCGAAATGATGAAGTAGCGCGGTTCGAGATAAAAACTTGACCCGGAGGGATTCGGTGGTTCGTTGGATCATGAGTGTGCCATAAGATACTCATGAACGAGTTTTCCCAGAATTTTAGAAGCTTCAGGAATTTGAAGAAGTTGTGCAATGAGACGCGTGACAGAGATAGATGAAAGAGAGGCTGGTTTTGCCAATGGGATCATCAAGGATTCCTTCCAGTTTGTGGGGAGGTGACCAACTCATAGAGACTCATTGAATAACTGGGTGTAGTATGAAACAAGTGTTGGAAGCGGAGTTTAACATGCCAGATGAGATTGATTCAGCGCCTATATCACACGAAGAACTGGAAGCATGTGCCTGAAGGACTTCATGTTCCGATATCCGGTGGAAATAAAAGAAAGGAACGTCCTCTGGGATCAGTATGTATCAATCAACCTCAGCGTCTGAAAGCTACTCTGAGCTAGATGCGATTGTATATTTTAGATGTGGTATGTCATTCAAACCTATAATATATACGGCCGGAAAACTCAATTTTGTGATTCTATGTGGTCGTCGTTAATGAACATATGGTCACCCGCAAGACGGACGTCATTACTACCAAATATATCCTTGATCGCGGATGTTCAATAAATTAATCAGACTGGCAATCCATCCCCTTTTGAAGTCGAACATCATGAATATCATCGTACCTTTTGCACCAAATTGGTGAGGTGCAGAATGGAAGTAATAAACTTGGAATCATCCTCAAGCATTTCAACTCTGCCATTGATAATACTAAGACCAATCGTGGAGGACTAAGATCTGTGAGAATGATGGGGCACAGGGTACTAGCACATATCAATATATTGCAAAATTTCATTTGCATAGTTTGCAAAACTCTCCAGGCTGTAACAAACATCAACACGCGTGGTATTCTTAAGGACATCCAATTGCATTATTCACCATAATGATTCAAATGACAATCCACTCACCTAAAAACTCTTCTTATTGCAACAGTGACGCAATCTAGCCCATTCGAGCCATCTACGCGGATTTGGCGGCTGCAACAGGCTAGATCTCGTTACTGTGGGTATAAAACACTATATGTACCTCGTGCCACAATTGCGGTTTTCCACAACTCGGGCTGGAGACTGAGTTTTCAGCCCCCGTCATGGAAATTTCGCGATTGCGGCTTCTGGATACATAATCTACCATTTTTCTCGAATATCATATTTTGATTTAGATTGAAAATCTTTCAAACCCGTGGAAGCACTTGTTAACTGTAATCCACGTCTTCGTGGAAAATGATGCATCTGAATCTCCATGAGAGTACCATATGTCTTGATCCTTGTTACAGCCTGATGATGTTTGCAAACTATGCGGACAGAACGTTGCAATAGACTGATATATGCTAGAACCCTGTGCGTCATCATTCCCAAAATTGATGAGATTTTAGCTTGCTTTTGAGCGGTTGATTTCCTAGTTGATCTCTTGGAAGCGAGGAACTTCATGAACGAAGGTTAATACTTACTATTTCATGCAATTTTGTAAGAACCCAAACATGGGAAAACTACAAATAATTCATTTTGATCAAAAACATAAAAAAACCTCAAAGTCCCTGTCGTTGTCAAATTGCTAATCCACATATGGTATTTGATAAACGCATCGCACACGTGCGTTCAGCTGTTGTCTCGAATTGACGCACCGAATCGATGCTATGGTGCATCAGTTTTGCAGCTCAATATCTCGCTGTACTATATAGAGCGGATGAGGATACTCACACGAATCGGTGCATATCACGACGCCTGCTGCATGCAACATTCATAATACAATATGAGAGGAGTGAAGGCGTTGAGCGTATGACGCGATCAGACTCTACCTATTCGCTTGGATTGCAATGTGTGAAATGGAGCGTCCGCACAACATCAGACTGATACCGATCCTCTCACTCTATACTGTAGGGCATAATTACGAGACGGACGGGTGCATATGTCCGCGTTGCAGTGAAATGATTCGAATATTCAGCTTCGAATGAGCATCTCTGTATGTGTATGGTGGTGCACCATGTGCGAATTGTGCTCTCTGTAGCAGCCCTTGCAATGCAGGAGTGCATCGATATTTGCTGTCCTGTGTACTATATTGGATTTCTATATGTTCACACGTGATGTAGAAATTTGGATGACTCGTGAGCAAGATTTGCGATATTGAATCGTAGATTGTACTCAGCATCGCTGTACTGAAAAAGGGGGTTAGTTGCGCCAAAGGAGAGAGGGTTCTTCGTCACAAAGTTCGTGTATAAAACATATGCAATCGGCTCTCATAGGTTATACACGCTTCACCGTACATGTAACTACTCTTAAAGTTTCGGATGAAAAGTTTCACATTCTATGAGAACTTCCAGGGGAACAATCTTCGTTCTTGGTAACGATTTCGGGACAAAAACACTCCAAAAAGTATTTTGTATAGTTGAAGTTTCGTTCAAAATTCATCGAATTTCGACCGTAGAACTCTGAGGTTACTCGTAAAATCCATCACATCACAATCAATGACAATAATCATCAAGGGCCAGTGTAAATCAACAGGGTTCGAGCTGATGAATTAAAGCACAAATCCTTGGTGATTATCATCAGTCAAGGATGATATCGAAGATACTCTCTCGATGTCATTCTTGGCAAATTTTCAGAGGTCCTTTGAGAAACCAATTCCAACATCGATTAATTAGAGATAAACGAACGTGACATTTATTCTGTAATGGTATGAAAGATTATGCCAATACATAGGTAACATCATAGCAGTATTACGTGGACTGTTTGATTCCTCATAAAGAATCAGACAAAGTGGTAGGACTGAATCAAAGTCTGAATCTAAAGTCCGATTCCGAGTGTTTATTGACTGTGCTTCACAGAGAGAGGAAATCCCTTGAAACAGTATTGTTCAAAAACCATGTCAATCACATTCACAGCCAGTAACTTCAAAAATGCAACCTCCATTGTAGTCACAAAAGGCAGCACCACAATTTTGCGAATAATCTGGAAAATAATCATTACAATGCGCTGAAGTCTTTCATACATTCAAAATGAAATTGCGTCTGACAAATACCAACAAAAGATGTTTGGGCTATTGAAAAAAGTCTCCCTCTCTCCTTCTCTAATGATCTGCCATATTCACTGTAGGAACTTTTGATAGCTTATGCAAGCCTTGCTTAACAGAATATCAACAAGCTCATCACCGAAACAGTCAAAGCCAAATCATGCAGGACCATTCCGGAGGGCAAGAGGGTGACATAAGGAGCCAAAATTGTCAACTTGTGAGAATTAGTATTTTATACACTTGGATAAAATGGCACATGCAAACATGCTCTGCAAGTGCGTGAATCGAAAAATCATGCAGTCTTTGTATTCAAAACGAGATCACGTGAATGAAGCAAAAAAAGCTGTTCTAAATAACTTTTAGATCGACAATTGATATAAACAATAGTCTCATCACCTCCTGAACTTACACGAATAAGCAGCAGTGAGAGTCATCCAGACCATAATCATAGCAGCGACATTCCAGTGGATCAGTTTGAAATACATCGTCTGTAGAAGGTTTTGTGTGATGGAGCTCGGTTCTCATTTTGATAAAAAATTTCGGCAAATAATTTCAATGTGTGGGTATTCTAAAACGTCCTTCATCTTGCTTTGTTCAGCCAACGTTTCACCGATTTCAGTGGAGGCATCTTGAGGGCTGTATACACAATTGAAGTCCTTGCACCGACTGAGAATTAACTGAATTCAAACAATTTTGTCATAACTTACCATCATCTGTATGGTCCAGAATACCCACACATCAAAATTATTTGCCAAAATTGTTTGATCCGCTTGGAGAAATAACCTATTACCAACCGATGAGTCTAGAAAATTTTATATCACGTTCGTCACCGACAATACTCATTCCAATGATTATGTGATTCGAGGATCCATCATTTGGTTGTCCTCAAACATCAACTCGATCGTCAATAATGTTAACAATTTGTATCTGGGATTCGGAATGGGCGATCAAAAATTCAAGCTCTATTGATACTCCCGAGTTATTGCATAGTATGAAAATAACAGCCCAGGAAATAGTCAAATCCCTCCTATCGGTTTCTGCTGAATGTACGTTTATGCTTGATCGTGCATGGCCAAGCACGAAAAACAACTAAAATAATTACTCTGTACAACTCACGTTCTCGTAATATCGCTGCAGTAAAGTAGGCGAGAGTGGGGTATGACGACCCCTCTTTCTTTCCAAGCCAATCGAACGTTCATTTGAATTATCTGACCAAACCAAATGGCATGGATTGGAAGTAGAGAATGTAAAAGATCCGATACATTGGTTGAAAACTTCTTTGAGGCAATATTCTGCAAGTGACTGAATTAAATATTCGGAGTGGTGATTGTGCTCCGCTTGGGCACGATTCAGGATTTGGTAAAACTACAACGGACTTCGCCCAAGTACACGGTACTAGACCGAATTAGAATATACTGGACCTGATTTTACCGAATTCTTCATTCCCATCTCCATCCCTAGCCACAGCCCTAGCCCCAATTCAGCCCAGGCACAGCCTCAGCCCCAGCGATAGCTCCATCCACAGCCCCAACCCCAACCCCAGCCCATCATTCCACCCACCCATAACGCATACCGCCACCCATCATACTTAACTCCTTCCACATAGGCAACCCGATATGCGGGACACGGACGGACAAATTTTGGCTGGGCGTTCAATATCATAATACTTATTGTATACCACTACTTCTGTGACGGTCAGACTAAAGGGCGTAAGTCCAATTTTCATAAAATTTGAGTTAAGGCATCTACGATGTTCTACTGGATCAACTTCATCACCTAAAACTCCTTCCAGACCAAAATGTTGCATTGCTGGCAAAAAATTCCATTTGTAAAAGGGCGTAAGTCCACTCTCCTCTATCATAATGATAGCATTCAAACGCATTTTTCTCAATTTTCATTCAAATGGACTTACGCCCTTTAGTCCGACCGCCAAAGACTTGTGACATGGAGTGATTATTGATGATGAAGAAGTTGAGACATTGAAGGTTTTTTCACTTGATGATTGATGGGGAGACAATGAGAAGAGTGCTTCAATTTCTCGCCTCCTTCGACTCTTCACCATATCTTCCTGCTACTGAGCATATTTGACTTAAACCATGACACTAGAATATTCGTGGGTTTAGTGTAACTGGTTGACCTGGAGGAGCTTCATAACCCCTGTCAGGCTGTTTTTTTTAAGCAAAGGAATGGTATCAACGGAAATAGTGTATTGAGTGTCGAAGAAAATTGTTTTTAGGACAAGACGCACATCCCCTTCGCGTGCCGAGTCCTATGAATGTAGGGGAAGACAAAGGAAAAAGAGATGAATAGAAATATGGAATCTGTAGAGTGCTTTATGAGTATTAATGTCCTGTAGTCAGCAAAATGAGTTCAGCACAGTATAACTCGTTCCATTGCCTTAGAGACCCACAATTACAGATCTATGTATTTTTCTCTAAAAATGTTTATAATTACACATAACGAAGGTGAGAATGTGTCGATTCTCTCGTTGAAAGAATTTGGGCCATGTGTATCTCACTGGAGTGTCTAATGGAACTGGGAATGATCAAACTTGAGCGTCGATGACAGATTCAGAACCATACTGTCCACAGATATTCAGAGCTGGTCACAGTAAACCATGAATACGTGAAACCTTCCCTGCTCGAGAGTTTTAATACAATCCTAGCTTCATCCTGATTAACCTTAGCTTGTCCATGAGCCTCTATTGATGATTCAACGTTTCAATATTCTCACTGCATTAAAGGTAAAATGTAATGCGTTGTGCGCCGCAAGACATGTTTCTCCTAGTTTGCAGTGTCCAGAGGTTCTGATATCATGATGAAGTCTGTTGAACATCCTTAAATAGAGATTATACATTTCTTGAAACAATAATCTCAACATATGTAACGATGTCATTCACATTCGCAGCCAGTAGCTTCACAAGTGCATCCTCCATTGTAGTTGCAAAAGGTATCACCACAATTCCGCCAGTCATCTGCAAGTTGATCAAAAAGACACGATGACGCATGTCTCGTGCACAAAAAATGAAATTCCATCAGTTAAAAATTGATACATGGTAAGAAGGTGAGCGTGGCACTTTCTGATTTCCTGCTATTATCTTTGATACATAGCATGAATCCATAGCTCACCAGGTTATCAGCAAACTGACCGACTTTTTCGAAAATATTTGGAAAGAATTCTCAAAGAACTAGAAGTGACATAAGTTGTTTGAACGTCCAACTTCCGAGGGGTAATAACACTTTTGCCGCTTCGATGATGAACCTCACGTGCGTATAAAATCATGTTGAAAACGAGCTTATGCAGATGGAGCAGAAATGTACATTATTTTTCTTAGATCATTCGATTCAAAATATATGTTCAAATCGTACACGAAAGATAGATTGTCTACTTTCCAAGCCGCATGAAAGTTTAATGGTCAGCTCCGCATATACTGACCGTCAAATATCTTTAGGTCGAAAGAGAAAAAAGTTTAGAATTCTTCAGAGTACGCTAGGTATGCAAAATTTGCGATGAAATTTGTCATTACAATATTCTTTGCATCATTTTGATTGATTGAGAACTTACAAAGAGCAGCAACAGCAAAACTCATCCACGCAATAATTACAAGAGCGAAACCGGGAGATATCACTTTGAAAGCCATCTTCTGATGAGTTTCAGGCGGAATAAGGTTTCGACTACTAGTCTGATTTCGGAACCTGAACTAACAAATCTGGGAAATTTCGAATTACATTCCTCGAGGACGTGACTCGTTCCAATTCTATTCATCACTTATTAGGAGTCGATGATCTATTATTAAGTTGTTCTCAAACATCAAGTCAATTGTCAATAATGATATCTACCTTCTTCTTTTCAGATGGAGAATAAGTCGTTGTAATTCAAGCCCCATTGATATTTTCGAGAACTTGAATAGTATGGAATAACAATGTGGATCATAGGCGGAAGGAACAAACCATGATTCAATGATTCCATAAATCAAGTTCATGAATTCCATGGCCAAGCACAACAAGTAACTGAGATAATTTTATGTGTCCCACAAGCTGGTCTATCTCGTATTTTGGTAACATTGCTATAGTTGATACTATTTGGAAACCCAGGCATGTATCAACCCTACCTAATTTATCTCATTCCTCAGATTATTTTCAAGCAAGAATTATGTGTCAAACGTAGTCTGTCGGTTGCTACATTCTCATTCCAAAACCTTTGACATCATGAAGGCCGAAAATGGTTTCCAATTGCATGTGTTTCAATGTTTCAACCTTGAAATGTAATACAGGCAACCTCCGCTACTTGCGGTCCCAGTATTCACGGAACTCGCTTATTTGTGGTTTCTGATTCGCGGTATTCCCCGGTATTCGCGGTGTCTTGACTCGCTTATTCGCGATTGTGATCTGAATTTTTGAGCTCACTTGACCTCATTATAGATGAGTTTCTCTTGGACTCCATTCAGGTATGTCATTTTGAAACAACATCATGATCTCAATGTTCAGAATATTGGTACTTTTACCCTTTTCTAAGCTTGATTAATCGGTCGCCTTGTAACCGGTGGAATGATTCCTAGTTACCTTCAGGCAGAGTGCAATGCCTGGGGATTTGATCATAGAAGTTTATTACTTCTGCTGCTATACTGCTGGGCGTAAGAGAGGTTGGGGAACGAGCGCATGAATGATGAAACGTCAAGGAGAATGGGAGCCAGATGGGCATATTTATTCCCAACTCAAAAATGTTGATTGGTAAATTGATGCACTTAGGGACGGAAGCACGGAGGGAGCAAATCGGATTCAGCCCAGGAGAGAGAGAAGAACTATCGGGCGCTACTCACAAGAACATATTCGGTCACTCGGAATATTGGATAATCGACCGCTCGGACGTCGACGACCGGGAAGGCCTCGTTGACGGCCGGCAGGAAATGAGACGTAACATCGTCTTCGTCGAGCACGCTGTTGGGATGGGCACTGGAGCTGGTGCACGCACTAATTGCTCCGAAATCGCACTTGATCTGCTCACGGAGATGGGCAAAGAGAGTCTGAATTGGCGCGCAAGTTGCGCCGAAAAGGTATGAATTTGATGGATCCGCGAGGGGCGCGTTGAGGGGTATCAGCTCGCGACTCGCGGTCAATCGTCTGCTTCATACGTGATTCTATCTGTCTCTCTCTCTTACATATAACTCAGAGGCTCTCCTCCTCGAATGCTTGTGCTACAACAGGAATTATGATTAATACATCATGGACCAGAGGAGAGATACAACGGTGAGACTGCTCTCTCAACCGTTACAACCTCACAAAATTATTTGGGTACCTGTGTACTATCTGAGTTCTAGTTTTGGCGATGAACGCAGAAAAAATGCATCTTCGTCAATCAGAAAACTTGACAATAAGTTGTTAACCCCTCAGAAAATTGAAAATGTTTCATTCGCTCGGTATTGGAGAAAAAATGGCGGGAGTATTGAGAGTCCCGGTGGCCACTCACCCAGGATCCTACAGAAGCTATGTTCATTGATTTCGCCTGATTCGAAAGAGACAGTTCATCACTCACACGCGAATGACTTCTTCTTTGAACAGATTTCGGCGACAGAGTAAATTACAGAAATTGTTCAATCGTATGATACTGATATTCCACGTCTTACCCAAATAATGTTAATTCCTGCGAATTCTTACACATGAATTGATCATTCCACGATGAGTTTTGGCAGATTTTAGTCATTTTCTGGTCCTCATGAGTACGTAGCCTCCCTTCTCCCATAAGCACAAGGTCCCGGGATTCGCGGTAATTTCTTTATACGCATTGGCCTCATATAGCGGGGATTGCCTGTAATTAGCATCACATATCAAGGTCGTTCTGCAATATACGTGGCAATCGGGTTTGTGGCCTTGAATATCTGAACACAAGCGTGACAAGGAAAACGAAGTACTCACTGCTTGACTGAGAATTTATCGAGCAGATAACTATTATCGAAACATTAGTTATTCATAATTTTAGCCATTCTCAATATCACATGCATCGTTGAGGCATGGCGAGACTAGATATTACCAATCAATTGAAAGATCAAATCTATCGGTTTTTCCTGATATAGTTCATGTATTGCACACATAGCACTCAATGAACTTCGCCAGGAAAAACCGATAGATGAGGTCTTCACATCCAAGTCATAAATTCGGCTGAAACTCTGGGAATAGTCTTCTCTTAGCACAAAAAGACAGTATCCAAGCTTATAAACCATGACGCCCAAGCGTCTACATCTTCAGATATTACCATTAGAAATATACATATGTATATAAATCTCAACATGAGGTTATTTACAGTATGTTCAAAAAGTACCGGACCCTCCGTGACCCCCCCCCCCCGGTTACGTCTAGTGAAAAAATGTGAATACAAAAGTTGTTGGATATCAAATGAGGATTTATATGAGCCCCCGCCCCTCCCCAATTTCCTTCCAAACTCTCGGAATTTTCCTCATCGTGGCCAACTTTGAATTTTTAAATAGAAACCCCCATTGTTGACCTACGATTTTGAGAGAGCGGAAAATTTTACGTCCAGATAGATCTTCATAACATTGGTCAAGGTGACCTCCAGGGGTAGATGACGGGGTCGCAATAGCCTACAAAGTACGGGATATCCTTCCCCCTCATTTCCGGGGGGTTGACGTCTAATGAACACGTGTTGAATACTAAAACTGTCTGATATCAAATATGGATGAGGACGGCACCCCCTCCACATTCCCTCACGCACATTCTCCGCATATGTTCCATGGGTTACGCCTGGTGAAATAAAATGTTGAATACAAAAGTTATTGGATATTGAATGAGGACTCCGACGAGCCCCCTTCTTAGCTCTCTCTCTCTCTCTTTTTTTTTTTTTTTTTTTTTTTTTAAGGTGGTTGTAGGGCGAACAACGCTGCGACGTTCTTCCGGGAAGCGACCATTCTGCTTCTCCGGGTTGGTGAGGTCTCGGTCAATACGGCTTGTCCGTGGCCCCCCCAACAGTACCGGGCTGGGATCCGCATCGATACGGCCACCCCTTCCGATTAAAACCCTCTCTTCCTTCTCCGTTGGCATCGGCCATTGGACAAGGAAGAGATCCACCAAACTTACCAATCCGGCCCCGGGACCGCGTGAGCATTACTTCAGGACCGGTGGCGTCTCGCGCTCAGGATCGAGCGTCCCTCTTCTCACGACTCGCAGGGGTTGTTTCTCCTCCTTCGATCTTCTTCCATCTCTTCATTCTTCTTTCTTCTTTCTTCGATCTTCTCTCTTCTTCCTTTCCTCTTCAGTCCATCATATTCCTCCTGGAACCATTTGGACCTCTTCTGTTTTCTCTCTCTCTCTCTCTCTCTCTCTCTCTCTCTCTCTCTCTCTCTCTCTCTCTCTCTCTCTCTCTCTCTCTCTCTCTCTCTCTCTCTCTCTCTCTCTCTCTCTCTCTCGGTGAGTCTCATCACACGCCTTCTCTAGTACCTCTCTGTGTTCTACTGCTCTTTCTGCCTCAAAGTGCCTCCGGGCCTTTCTTTCACAGAGCCTTGCACGCCAAATTTTTGCAAGAATTTGCTAGATCCATAAATCTCTGTGGATCTCCGCATCTTGCAAAATTCCATCTGATTTTCCACCACCACGTTTCGGATTTTGAGGTTAGACTACCGAGAGTCTCGTCCACGTCCGTCAAGGTTTCGAAGTTTCGACGTTAGCTAATAGATGGCAGCCATCTCAACTAGATCCCTGCATTGCAAATTCTGAAGCCTGATCCACTCCGCCTCGACCCTGATTGCTCTCCTCAACTGAGCCACTTACTGGTCGACGTTTTTGCTTACGACTAACAGCTGATCCGACTTTGTGTTGCTCTTACGCATTCACAATGGCACTACATTCATCCACAGTGAGTGAATCTCAACAAGATTATATTACTGCGTGTAAATCGTCTAAATCTAAGAACAACTCAGAAATGCTGATCAATCAACTGACATGCCGTTGTATTTCAAGATGTTTATCTCTCAATTCAACGCTTCTCAAGCAAAAGTTCTATCAAAATTGAGTGAAATTGAGGACAGACTAGAAAATCGAATTACTGCGATTGAAAAAGATACATCTAAAATTCGTAATGATCTCTCTAAAGTTTCTCATCAAACTACTCTAGTAGACTCAGCTGAAGTCATTCTATCAGGGATACCTCGCGATCTAAATTTGTTGAAAACCGAGATTGTATCTCAAGTATTCAATGCTATCGATCAGCCTGAACTCGGAAATTCTGTTGTCAATGTGAGAGATTGGAGAGGTCCTCACTTCCACAATGTACATTCACCAGTTTTCAATTCTACTTCATGCTTTTCGGAAATCAACAAATCTGACTCTAAAGCTATCGTCGTGCAATTATCGTCGAGTATAGTTCGAGATAAACTCATCTTGAACTCATCTAGATTGAAAAAGAAAACTGTCAAAGATATCTTTGGTTATAACAATAATTCGAACGTCTTTTGTAGCCCTCTGTGGCCCAAAGAAGTTCACAATTTGCTCAAGAAAGCGAATTCTGTAAGTGTACGCTTGAAAATTCAGAAGCCCGTTGTAAGAAATCTTACTGTTTGTATGAAATCTCCAAAGAATGAGTCACTTGTACCAATTTTTTCAGAGCTCGGCCTTGAAAATTTTCAATCTCAGCCTTTAAGGCGATGCGGTCACCGTGCACGCTGAACTTTGTTCACAGAACTCTCAAAATCTTTTCCATTATGGGCTAAACGACGAGTTATCCAGGCTTTATTATTATCTAACTTGGCCTGGATAACTCTTCGTTCGGCCCAAATCGGACTAGATTTTGAGAGTTTTGTGAACGAAAATGTGCCAATTGGTAGGTTAGAAAGTACCCGCGGTTAAGTTATTCTCGTTCATTAGTGATAGCCTTGTGATTGGTGACAAATAATGAGTTGTCCACCACAATTCAGATGATAATACGTAATGGACAAATCGTCTTCAACTTCGTTTCGAGAAAATTTTTTGATTTACATCCAAATAAGATATAATTTCCGGGTTGCACGGTGACCGCATCGCCTTAATATGATAATCGTTTCAATTCATTCTCTGTGTGCTTTTTGTCTCCAATCAAATATTCCAGAGATTGCTTTACAGTTGAAAAACGAAACTCTTAAACATCTAGCTCTTCATTTCTTTTCATTCAAAATATAAATTCGCCAGCTTTATTTCACTCTGA
Organism: Eretmocerus hayati; assembly: GCA_029851415.1. Lineage (NCBI taxonomy): Eukaryota > Metazoa > Arthropoda > Insecta > Hymenoptera > Aphelinidae > Eretmocerus > Eretmocerus hayati. Next base: position 184,010,221 of record CM056742.1, read on the forward strand.
ACTGTGCATTTCAAGATCGTTTCAGTTTGCGTACAGCGCATAGCTACGTTAAGGTATTTCAATGTACCAAACCATCCTACTGTTTAGATCTTGCCAATTTTCTTTCGATCTGCGCAATATGTGCTGTTGATTTGGTTTCTGTGGGTCTTTCATTCTCCATTATTTATTACTGTAGCATTGTTCTTTCGCAATTCATAATAGAAATTGATTATATTGTACTCTGCTTAGTAGAATCATAAGTTTTATAATTATTATCTCGTTATGTAATCTCATATCTTAGATTTATTCTTAATCTTCTCAATACGAAAAATATTGTTATGTATATTGAATTTGCTACCTGTACCACATAGGGTAATACCCCAGAGTACCATTAATAAACTAATCTAATCTAATCTAATCTTATTTGCCCCTTTGAGGCAAATTTTGAATTCCCAAATAGGGTTCTGGATCCCTCATTTTTGACCGTAGATTCCTTTTGAGGATGGGGGAGGGGTGTTAACCTCGACCAATGTTATAAGAACATCTGAACGTAGAATTTTTTGCTGTTTCAGAATCTGAGGCCAAAAATGGGGGTTTCTATTTGAAATTTGTAAATTTGACTCAATCGGGAAAATGGGGGGCGGGGATGGAAAGGACTAATCTGAAACCTCATCCAACATCTTTCGTATCCAACATTTTTCACGAGGTATGACCCATGGAAGATATCCGGGGGGTGTGCTTGAGGGAATGGCAGGAGGAGAAGAGGTGTTTCAGCTCTTACTTGATATTCAATGGCTTATTTGATTAATACGTGCTCATTAGACTTCACCCTCGGGAGATATTGAGGGGGATCCCGTACTTCTTGAGTCATTGTGACCCCTCATTGACCCCTGGAGATCACCTTGACCAATGTCATGAGGACCTATTTGGACGTTTCTTCTCCCGCTCTTTCCATTTATTGAACACAAAATTGTTAGACACACCACATACTGACCTTTGGGAACGTAGACAGTAAGTGGCATTGCTCGTATCCCATGAGTTCTCAGTATTCTTCATGATATACTCGAATGATCTGGGAAAAGATACCCTCAGAGGGTGGTAAGATATGATGAGGATCTTTCATTGAAGGTCTTGCTTTTTCACTTGCTCATCAATTTAGAAATTTATGTTCCTAAGATTTGTGATAATAGACGAGTTCAGCTATAAAAGTCATCACAGCGAGACAACAACCGAAACTATACAACAATATTACTAGATACAGATACCCGAGCTCAACTACAGTTCACAGCCTTAACTCAAGAATGTAATCACTCCTTTGATACAGACGTCCGTGGCAGTTCTGATGCCACTCTCACGAAGTTTCACAATGCTATTGTACAAGAGTATGAATCGATTTTTCGATTATACTCATTATGTAGGTGGTGTTTATGATAGTAACCTTACCCGTGATTCATAAGCTCTTTGGAACGAAACCTTTTGGAGATGATGGCACCCAGACACAAGCCGTCATAACCTTCTCCAGCTAGTTCCAGATTAATGGGAGAACATTGCATTTGTAAGTATTCAGTTCTTGCTCGCGGGAATTCACATCATTTGGGAACAAGGAAGTATCAACAGTTGAAGAGTGAATCAAGAGGCGCGGTAGCGCCTCGCTGGCGAGTATGAGCAGACGAAAAATCGAGCGAGGCGCTGTGCCTATCTATACTTTGAATTGGGGTTTTTTAACCTCACACTTTTTTTCTAATTGGATTATTAACCTCTTAACGTTGCTCATAGAGCTCTGCAATACTTCAGCAAAGCCTTTCTAAAGCGATTCAGAGTTCTGTACAATTATTTTCTCAATCCGAGCACTGGACGCGTTTTGTTCAGCACCGCAAAATTCATGCATTCGTTTTACATCTCAGTTCGACTTCTCCAGTCCCGCACTTTGACTCGAGAAATATCGAAACGTCTCTGCTACACATGTGTTGGGTATGTAAGATGGTCGAGGAAGAGGAAGAGAGATGCAGAGAAAGAGAGATAGAAGCGCGTGCGCAAGATCTTCCGGTGTCCGGTTGACGGCAGAGCAATGAGGCTGTCTGTTGCGTACCGGGCAACGCGGGCACCGACCAGCTGGTTTGTTATCGCGGATAAATAAATTTTCGAATTATCTGAATTTCTCGATCCTATAATTATTGCATCAGATGTGGATACTCGAAACTAGCCACGACTAGAGGTGACGTACAGATCAACAAAGCGCCATGCAAGAAGGACAGGGAAGAGAGATTCGTCTGCTTTGTTGTGTTTTGTGTGTTCGTCGCGGCTCCGCAATATTGCTCTTGCCTGTAGCTGCATGGCTCTCCAGTCTCCAGATTGAACTGAACAAAATATACCTACACTGATAGTAGTGTATTTTTATGGAAAAAATGACGGAGCCGTGTGTAAGAAATTCTCAAGTGCCGGGGGACAAGTGCTTGGAAAATTTGTGGTTACCCTTGGATTTTTATAACCAAGGAGTGAGATCCCCCCCCCCTCATTCACTTTTTCTCCAAAAGTAAAACTAGGCGAGTATGAGGTTTAGAAAAGAACCATTCATCTCCAGTACATCAAAACTTCAAATTTTATACGACATGGTTTAAACTCTTGGAAGGAGTGAGATCTAGAAAAACCATGTCGAGTATTTTTTGAGCCGATTTGTCACGATCAACATATCATCACTGGTAGAGACTTGAGCCACTTTCCTCCAATCAAATCTTTCTTTCAATTCATCCTAATGGTGGTGGTTTGACAATTTCTTACTAGCTAATTGTCGCTGAAATGACCCGAAGTTTAGGTGAGTAGAAGAGGTACAGGGGAATATTGAAATAGAGAAAATATAACTGACAAGGGGAGTCCGGAGTCTCCGGGTCCTGAAATCTCACCAAAATTTTTTCACAGTTTCGTACCACCTAGAATATGAAGAATCTAAAGCGATTCTGTCAAATGGGCTTTCTGTTCTGAGCTACAGACAGAAACGTCAACATTGCTAGTATATCTATATATATCATTTTTTAACATGGGCCTATATGGGCAATGCTAATGTCATGGGCTGTAACTTTGAACAGGAGGCCCATTTGACGGAGTTACTCTAGATTCTTCATATTCTAGGTGGTACGAAACTGTGAAAAAATTTTGGTGAGATTTCAGGACCCGGAGACTCTGGACTCCCCTTGTGAGTATGATATGAGATTTTAGTGAATCATCATGAAAACCAATTTAAACTCAGTTATATTTTCTCTATTTCGATATTCCCCTGTACCTCTTCTACTCACCTAAACTCCGGGTCATTTCAGCGACAATTAGCTAGTAAGAAATTGTCAAACCACCACCATTAGGATGAATTGAAAGAAAGATTTGATTGGAGGAAAGTGGCTCAAGTCTCTACCAGTGATGATATGTTGATCGTGACAAATCGGCTCAAAAAATACTCGACATGGTTTTTTTAGATCTCATTCCTTCCAAGAGTTTAAACCATGTCGTATAAAATTTGAAGTTTCAATGTACTGGAGATGAATGGTTCTTTTCTAAACCTCATACTCGCCTAGTTTTACTTTTGGAGAAAAAGTGAATGAGGGGGGGGGGGATCGACTGTTCTTTGTGAGATGAGTATGTGAGATAAGTAGATTATGGATTGGGGAGTGGCAGAGGATCAGGATTGAGTCCACACAGTGTCACTTCTAGATCTGACAATTATCTACGCAAACACGTCCTTAACTTGAACCCATAAACTAAATCTGAAATTGACTCTGGTAGCCGGATGATACATCCATATTTTCTGTCTCGGAAACTTGCAAACTGAAGCGATTTCGAAGTATGAGTTCAACCATGAATACCATACTCGCAAGGCAGAATCCAAAGCCATACACCATCAATATTAAGGAAACATGACCAAATTCAACTTGAGTATACGGTCGCATTTCGACGAGGTCATCATTCTTCTGATATCTGCGTCTTATTGCGGAGATGATACCATTCTCGTGGAGTTTTGATATGCTTGATTGAGAATAGCATTGATCAACTTCTGCCCACAGCTGTACTAATGAAACATATATGATTGTGTCCTTACCCATAGTTGAGAGTTTCTTTGAAGAGGAAATTTTTTGGGACCAGAGCACTCACACACGAGCTCCCATAAACTTCTTCGACAAGTTTGAGATCACACGGGAAGAGATTCTCTTTGTATGTATTCAATTCATGGACGAGTTTAAACATTGGCATAACGCGACCATCTAAACATGCTTCTTCCCACATATGGACCATACTTTTATGACGATATACTCTACCAGCATGAAGCATTTTCTTTATCAGTGGATCAGCACGTGCCTTGAAAAAAATGATTTTCAGTTAGCCAATATCTCAAAGTGAACGATCGATCACAACTTTACCTCAAAAATCTCAGAAACAGATAGATTATTAACTAGCAGCAATGAATAGTCTGTTTCCTGATACAGGCTTGCAAGATTCTTGAACGGAAGGATGAGACTCGATTTTGCCATCAATATGTACATTTGAGACGAATAAGAAGCGATCAATATCCATGACAAAAGATTGATGCTCCACGTCCAAATCCTGTGATTGCTAAAGTTCGCTTGAATTTCAAAACCTTCGATATTTCGATAAAAACTTAGCGTTAGTTGGTGACACACAGAAATTTATAGATTCGTTTTCAGTCACTTCTTACCTTGATTGCAGAATACACCAAAGGCACAAAAAGGAACTTCCATATATGGCACTTTTTGCCTTGAATAAAACCCATTCCATCCGTGCATTCCTCTAGCTTGCGTATATCTTTTGATTTTTTTGTAATTAATCTAGAATAATTGAGAGTATTTGTGTACGTCTATTTTCCACGTTATGATGTGGTTATTATGAGGATTACGCACGTGACATTCAGAAAATCTGCTAAAGTGATCCAGATGTCTCCAAATATACCCCGTGGTTCCTGGTCACCGTCAGAAAATTCAATGATACCACGTTCCTTCCATCAGAAGATCAAGTAATTTTATATCCAAAGTACCTGTCTTTCCTGAATCAATTGAGAAATACTTACATAACTTGCTTCCAAAAAAATTTGATGTCCAGAGAGACTGTAGGTTGTGTTCAAGTTGTTTTTGGTTTTGGCGTCAATTACATCTTTTACTGAGATGTTAAACATTTGAGAATTGTGAATTTGGGTAAGCTCTCCACAATCCTTAATTGCCACGACAAGAGTGAATTGAGTCAGTGATCATTAGTGAGGAACATATTTCTATAGCGCTTTGGACAGAATTAGTTCACAATGATATAATATCTAGTATCTACGAACCCAACCACAATGATACAGTGTTCCAATTGATCGAGTCAATTCTATTTTCACAATGGGTTCAACGAAGATACCTCAGTATTTATCTATGGAAGCTTCGAATCGATATGGATAGAACGATTGTTTAAATTTTAAATTTTAGTGAGGATGAATAGCAATTCGAATTCACTGTAAATCGTGTTCTGTAGATACGAGGAGCGCAAGATTCCCGATATTGATAAGGACTATAAAGAGTCGTTTTACTAGCATAATTACCGTATTTGTTCAACTTGAAGGGACATGCAGTGATCATAACTACTGTTGATATACATTCATCTCTCGGCACGATACCACTGATGCTACAAGCATCTTTTTTCGTTTTTTCTTTTTCTTTTTTTTATTTTTCCAAAACACATCCTTACCAATCACAAATCCCCAACCTGATCAACTACATCCCTCATACATGCATTATGGCTCGAGGGCTTCACACCTGCTTCAAAGAGACAGATTCAGGGAATCAAAGGAAAGAAGACGGAGAAAAGAGCACAGGTATCATCTGATGACAACAGGATGTCTATATGAGCTCGAACACGTCCTCGGCACAGCTCAAACACGTCCTCTTCCACGACCTCGGGCTGGCTTTCCATTCAAGTAGTTGTCAGAGAAATATTCGACTACCGGTTCTAGGGCTGCAGGATAAGACTCTCGAAATAGTTCGAAGTACTGGATGACTTGATCTTCAGGAACAAATGCTAGAGCAGTGAGCATATGGCTGTGAATTTTTAGTTCACGCTCATCATTATCGTATAGTTGCTGCAGTCCGAAGCTCTGAATTTTTCGGTACACGGACTGGCACAGATGGAAAAAACAGCCAGCAAGAAGAACATCGCCGAAAATTTCCAAGCAAGCATTGATGATCGCTTTTTCAAAGTCGGACATGATACGCTGAGGCTCGAAATCTGGTATTGCATAGCGATTGGCAGCAGTCACCACCGAACGACGAGCCACTGCATACTGAACAGTTTCTTTTAAGCTCAACAGAGCGTAGACTAAGAGCAAGGATATGATCTCTTTTGAAGCATCTGGATTCCGCCTATTGTCTTCTAACGTACTAAGGATGGTGAAAACTTGGCAAAAAATTGTTGGTGAGACCTGGAGCACAATAAATTTGGACTGTTAAAATAACTATGCCGCTTCTCGATGAACAGAGTCGAGATCTAGTACATACCTTGAAGGTGCCATGGACGAACCATGTTCTACTGCGGGCGAGAATTTCAAGATTTCTTCGTGTCGAAAAAACTAGAACTCTTCCTGTTGGAAGATCGTCAGTATTGCGCGAATCGTAGATAAGAAATAGTTCTCCAGTTGCAGTCTTCTGAAACTGTTCTGGTACCTCATCCAGATCGTCTAGATTTTTAGGGTTCGGTGGTAGATTTCGACGGCGTGCCCGTCTGAGAGATTGCTTCAGATTATTCCTATCAGGCAACATACTGATAAGCTCCTTAGATAACCCAGCCATCTCTGCCCTCAGAATCCTAGATGGCCCTTCTTCTGGATGATCCTCTGCTCGCCTTTTCATCTGATGTATTAAAGAAGCAGCCTCTACTTCTTCGCGATTCGGAGCATGTGAGTGTGGCGACTCAGCAAGCCCTGTTATCGAAGAATGCATTGACGGTCAGAAAATATCGATCTTAGACTGAGCTTGTAGAAATTTATGATGAGCTTCATTCCAGTTGCAAGCAATAATATGTCCAGTATCCCGTAAAAATGCAATTTCGAACGAAAGTCAAACTGCATTTCTTTCGATCGAAAATAATTGCAGGAATATGGAATTAGTTGTAGCATTACCTTTCACAACGATCAAATTCCGCCCATTCATTGTTGTGATTGCTCGAGCCTTGCATTCTCTTGCTCTGAGTCGGACGCAATCCCAATACGTGTTGGGGTTATCAGCAGTGGGTTTCTTTGATCTCTGATAGAGAAAACCGCCAATTCTCAATTTTGTATCACTAATGACTTCTGGCTCAGCCATTGTAGTATAAAATGATGTTAAAAAACTATAAAAATACTCGTATCAAAAAATAAACATATCAAATCTCGGGCGATTGCGAGCAACCTAACCCGTTTCAAGCACTTCCAAAATAAACACAGCAGAACAAACGATGCCTGCTCAAGTCACGCGTTGCTGGATGATCGATAAAATTGGATTCGAAAAATGCGTTCGGGATTCCAATCTTTCGGGAAAATGCATTCGAGATTTTAACCATTCGGGAAAATGATCGTTCGGGAAAACGCATTCGGGCAAAAAGCGTTAGGGATATTGATCATTCGGGAAAATGATCGTTCGGGATTTGCCATTCGGGAAAATGAACGGCAACGGATCAAGTATCATAAAGATGTACTGATAAACAATGATGAAACTCAACCTGCACGTGAAGTTACATCGAAAGTATGCTAGATCCACTTTCAAATGTTCGCTCAGGAAATGAGAGCCCTATCAAGCAAAAATATGATAGCCGATTCAAATATGAGTATCATCGTGAAAACTCTCACGCTTTACGCCTAAAAATCCAGTGATTAAGAATTGAGTCTCCGCATGCCTATTCCAATTTTTTCATTCGTTTTTGCGTCTAGAATAATAGTTTTCCATAGACCATTTAAAGGAGCACAGTCTCATTCTTGTTTGTGTTCATCCTCATGAGTATCCTAGGAGACGGTGGCTGAGTCCACCGGAACTTGCACAAAAGTGACTGACACGGGAGTGGCTTTTTGGCTCCAGAATCCCTTTAAAGAATCATGTAGTTGTCGTAAAAACTTCTCCGCACAGAATTCATCCACTTCTAATATATACTGATGGAGAAGAATCATTCAGAGTTTGACCCGGCTGAATTGACTTTCAGTGAACTAGAATGGTAGTTTTGGGACTGACATGAGTCTATCACATAACTGATTTCGGCTATAAACGCACACGCATTACTCGAAATTCCGTTTTTGTGTCCTTTCCCTCGCTGACTCTTGATTATTTGACATCTCCTCCTAGAATTTTGCCTAGGACAAAGTAACTTAGAGTGACTTCGAGATGCGCACTAGTGATTTTCAAAAAACTTTGATTTTTGGTGAAAATTACGTTACACGAAAGAGGAACATGGCTCATGGTCTAATCTGAGCAGTCTGGTCATGATACCTATTGAAAAAATTGTTCAAATCATGTATTTTGAGGAGGAAATCTGGAAAACCCCATTGTACTCTCCAACTTTTACCACATTCTTTCATAACCATTACAAGACTCCATGACAAAATTTGGTGGAATATTCACAACTGACAGAAGAGCTGTCGATAATGGCCACCGATACAATTTGGTTGCACAAAGGAGCATAGATGAAAGTGCAAAATTGGCAAAGGACAAGGCTCGACACATCCCTATGTGGGACAAGCAGGTGGTCACATCGGGATCAGTGATTTTCATTCTTGATCAAAAGTTGCATTGTCTTATCTTTTCTCTGATAACCACGACGAAATGATCATGAAAGAACGATCGGTGGCCTCGCGGGAACAGCCAAGAAATTCTCAGTGAGAGGTTACATCACGTAGCTGTGCCTGTATAATCATGTCACGTGCATGACATAAGAACATGATGTCATGTTTCATCAAAAACGTAGATAACGAACTTGGATAACCAGACATTATCACATGACAAAATCTCATGATATGTTTCTATGACATCATTAGCTCTGCGAGGAGTTTGGAAAGCCTTCGTTCAGAATGTTAAGCATGTCGTGGCATCATGTCATGAGATATTGTCATGTGATCATGTCATGTTTGTCCAAGCCTGTTACTCACGGTTTTTATGAAACGTGGAATCACGTCCTCATGTCATGCACATGACATGACTATATTTAGTTAGACATAGCGTGGGTGACCAATGCACTCTGGGATGCCCTGGCGCCAATCACTTGGGAAATTGGGGGTTACCCGGGGAATTTCTTATCGATATCAGCTGCCACCGAGCTTAGAAGACCGTCTGGATCTTGACATGTGTGTTTATCACGCTATATGACTTCAATGAGTCAACTCGGGTAAGCTTGATCGCAGCCACTACTGGCGCTAACCAGTGGTGGCGATATCCCCCCCCCCCCCCGAATGCCAGCAATTTACTCCCATCCCCGAGTTCTTCTATTTGTGACTGTAGTATCGAGAAAAAACAATATACATGTCAATCAATTAGGAAGTGCCATTTCTCTTCACCCATTATATTTTCCTCATTAAGAGTGTCTCTATTCATCCCATTCCCCTTCACATCTCATTTTCCTATTCCGTCCTCAACGATTTTGAGGATTATGCGATATCTGTGGATAAGTTTTGGAAGACTCGAGCACCACTACGGAGAAAGTCCGGTGTTTACACCAGTGGATTTGATTTGATAAAAAAGTTGAATAACATGGGTTCCCACAATTGAGATTTCATGTCTTTTGTAGCAGAAATGTATCTTTTGACCATTGAAACTCTTTAATGTGGATGTGAACTTATAATTCAACGCACCCTCGATCACCATTATTCACATGCAAGGTCCAATTTTTCCCTAAGCACGTTCGATTTTCACAAAACGGTATCCTGTAATAACCTCGGCGGGTCAGTCGTGACCGAAAAATCCAACGGAACCCTTCCGCGGCAACGAGTTGATAAACTAAATACAGCATCGGAAATGACCACCGGTATTATTTATATCCGTTTCATGGCACTGCTTTTAATGTGCTCTCGACTCGCTTTTGCTCATTCTCTTTCTCACTCACTCATTTGCTCCCATAGTCATGGCTCTTTATCTCGCAAACACTCCATGAGTTTGGCGAGCTTACACAACACAATAACATTATTAGGTGGCTAACATCCGGTATAAATTTTACCAACCAGCTACATCAAGCATCTCTACGTTATGTTTCTCATTCGGTCGGTTCCATAGCTTGTTTGTGGTATTTACAACAATTTGTATCTCACACTTCACCCTAACCCCACAAATTACGTAATACGATCTGGAAAATGAAACTGGCTATATTAATCATTCTGCCACAGAACCAGCTCATTAATTGTACATTTTGAATTTTGTTACTGGTCACGAAATAAGAATTAATATCGAAGGATAGGAGGAAAATTACATGGAATTGATGCATTTTCGTCGCTCATGATTGTATTCGGACTTTTCCGAATAGATCAGTCTCATTCTCTACATTCAGGCCTCGTCATGGTTGTATGATATAGCAAAGAGTGTATCATCACTAGATCTGAGATTAGACTATTTTCATACTCAAATAGATCGGTGGTTCTTTTCTATCCTCATGTATGAGATAAAAGTATCAGGATTCATTCTTTTGCCAACTGAAACATCCCCGGCTGCCATCAACCAGGGCTAATTTGACACACTTGTCGAGGATTTAAGCGCTGGATTCTTGAGACACATGAATATTCTCACCTCAGTGCTACGAACAAAAACTGATCTACTGATATTGTACAATCATCACGCCTTTAATTCAAGACCCATGGTGTGTATGTACCTCTTCATTTGTGTAGCTTCCGTGGATGGCTTTAGACTAGAACCGATTAATGGCTTGTCGGCAAGTTTGATCTTTTGATTTGAAACTCCTAACTCCATTACTCCACTTGGCAAGCAACATTTTCGAAATCAGTACACGAATGCATACTGATGATTCAGTCTCTGATTGATATCAATTGCCTCACATCAATTTGTGCATCTTTAAGAGATGAGGATATTAGAGAAAATTATTCTACTGACATCATCTGTGACATACACCAGCAAATGCGTTGAATGACCAGGATGTATTTGTATACTGGTTTCAAAAACGCTGCTTGCGAGACCTGAAATATACAGAAATTGAAGTTTGAGGAACAAAATAGAAGAATGATGCTTCAATTTTGGATTTCCAATACAACTAAGTAGGTCTCCCAACGGATGTTTCCATGGTCGATTTTCTCAAGAGAATTTCACTTATACCATATGAATGAGCTTCTTTATCAATTGATATCATGGAGATTCTACTGAACAGAATTCGAAGAGTGGCTAATCCATTAAAATCAAAACACGATCTCTCAAAAACGTGAATCTGACTTGGAACATACTGGATCGTTTATATGCGAGAGACCATTTTGTTGTTCCAAAATTAACCAAGTAGTCAATATCCCAACAAAGAAACAGCTTGATAGAGCTTAAGATCATTGTCATTACATAGCTTCGGTACCAACTATACCCCAAATATCTTCGATCATACATGAGCAACATATGAGTAATTCCGCGCGAAAGTGGACCACAAACTGCAGACGTATCTTGAATTGTTTCTCTCACCATTTTCAATCGATCTTTTGATACAAAATAGGAATTTTTCACTCCCGGTGGAGTTCAAAGGAAAAATATTCTGTTTCCGTAAGGAATTTTTCTTCGTAGCGTACAGAGAGGAAAATACCAATGTTTTTGTAGTAAAATGCGAGTCGCTTCGATTCGATGCAAGATGCAAACGCACGATTGATGGCATTCTGTAAGTCTACAAAGAATCTGTTGTATCACACATGAGAAATTTGACTCTGAATTAATGGATTCATCCCATGAGTGGAACAACGATTTAAGAAAATTCAATTCCTCAAATACCCATTTTTTCAAAAAAACTTCAAAAATTCATACTCCGATGTAAAATTTTCTTTCAGAATAGTTGAAACAAATCCAAATCATGTCTGCAATCTTTGGTCATTTTTTGCACAAGATGACTTATGCATTGAACGATTGTAAAACATAATCTCTTTTAATAATACGAGAAACGTGTGGTGCAAATTCGGAATTCATCCTTCCTATTGAGACTCTCCTGAAACAACATGTTCAGTAATTGCCCCAATCAATATGAAAACGATTTACTTGATGACCTCTGTTGATGGTGAGATAGACAAAATGTAATATACAAGTGTCATAGAAAGTGGAAATAGTTGACATATGATGACAACTGAATGACAATAATGAGACAATATCTCTCCTAGAGATCTGAGTTGATCAACGATGAATTTTCCGAAAGGATACCCGGCTTACAAGTGTTATGCAAATTCTCCGATCAAAGTTCTATATTTCACGTTGATCCCTCATTGCATGCATAATGGTAAGTTAGGTCCGATCATCACTGCAGACAGAGTAAGCAAGTGTTACTACATTCAAGTGAAACAAGGGTTCCTACGCTCTTGGATATATCTATATATGAGATTAGAAGAACTATCAACTACGATTTTCGAGAAAAATCAATTTTAGTGACAACTTGAACGAAGATTGCTTGTTAACCATTGATAACGTAAGTGCCCACAACATGCTTCCTACCCCCCCCCCCCCCCACGCCCAGCTGTTTTGACAGTGGCTTTGGGCCGATCAAATATTTTTCAATTCTTGCAGCACATTTTGAAGTTTGTTTCAAGGCCTTTCAAATGAGGATGAATACCATTCCGAACAACCAGGATCAAGATATCACGATTTTTCGAAAGAGTGATTTTTTGCGAGTTCGCGAAAGGGTGTAACCAATATGACCCTATCGTCTAAAAAAATGCCAATCGGTAATAAGGTGCATCAAATCGTTCCTATCAGCGTGCAACTCCATATAACCTTTCTTGTTGGTTCAGAACACTGATACTGGCTCTTCTTGACGCGATGAATAAGTTCTGAGTGATGATAGAGGTTGTACTGCATGTTTCTTCGAGATAACCACATGAGGGCGTTGATGGGGAGTTTGGCACCAAATTAGCTAGACGTGATTTTCTCGTCGATTTCTTAGCTATGCAAAAACGGGGGAAACAAATCTCACTTTGTATCTTTTGTAAGACGCACAAATTATACTGGATTGATCCAAATAATTAATTTCTTCATTTTTCAAACTAACAATCGTACGAAAAAATTGCACGAGGGTTGAAGAGTGTCCATTCCTGTGATGGGTATGGCGAGGTATTAGATATATGTATTAGGTACACTTAACTCAATTTTAAATTCGAAAAATTGCCTATCATGAATGGATCTAAAATCACACATATCTCAATAAATCCATTCTAGGCCAAGGAAACTCTATTGTGAGTACACGAGAGTAGATTATCAACAGCGTTTGGAACTGTCAAAGATTGCGGGGTTGTATTATGACATTTTTTGGCCGATAACACCCAACGTTTCAGTCTCGTTACATTGATGAATAAGATGGAAATTAAGGGATAAATAGGTCCCAACGGATGAAATTCATGATCACGATGAAGTACGAGAATTTGAATGCTGTAAAAATACGTGCAACTAAAAGCGCGGTCCTAACGAAGTCCCTCTTCTTTTCATCTGGATACTATATCGAATGGACATATTTTCTCTGGACTTGAAGAATCCTTTATCGAATTTGAATAGTCATAGCAGTTGCACAGCCAATTATGAAAAATAGCAGCATATTCCTCCGTTAGTCACTCAATCATATCTATATCGAACAGTCATGCACTCCAGGCGTACAATCCAGTCGATGTTCTTTTTCATTGTTTATTTGACTAACGAGGGGAGGACCTGATCTTTGGATCACCAATCCTTTCCAAAAATTTCTTACAGTCTTGTGTCACCTAGAGTATGAAGAATCCAGAGTAACTCCGTCAAATGGGCCTTCTGTCCAGAGCTACAAGCAAGAATGTTAGTGCAGTATATCTATATGAGTCATTCTGGAGGAAGCTGGACAAAACCGTCACCAGGGGGGTCTGGGAAAAATCCGCAAAATTTTTTTTCCATCAGTACTATGTTAAAATGGTACGAAAAAATTTTTTTCAGATTTTTTCGGCCCCCCCCCCCCTGTGGGCCCCAGGGCCATTTTAGGCCCTTTTTTAGCCTATTCTAGAAAAATCATAGTTCCAACGCAATTCAATATTTTTCAACGTACTTGAGCGCATTTTCCTCGTCAAGACTAGTACTTTTGAAAAAAAAAATTGTCCAAGGCCACTTAGTGAGCCTGACCACTTCTGCAAGCTAATTACTGAGAGCAAATTTTAGCGATTTTTGGGCCTACTTCAAAGCGATCTAGCTCCTACTAGACATGTGATAATCGACTTCTGCAGGTGATCATTTTGAAGGTCTTGAAGAAACCTACAATTTGACCACCTGCAGAAGTCGATTCTCGTACTTATTATAGGAGCTATAGCCGATACAAGTTGAGCTATTTACGAAAAAGTCGAAAATTCAGGACTCGATTCCAAAAATATATCTTAATTTTTTTCCACCAAACTTGTGCGAAAATGTTCTTTCAGACATCTACTTGTATGATTTGTCATATGAAATGTATGATGTTGCATGGATTTTCGTATCCCGCATTATAGATCCGCGATGACGAGTCATCTGTTACGCATGACGCGCTTCCTGTTTTTGTTCGTGGTGTGTCATGCAGAATGTATGATTTTGTATGTTTTCCATGGTTTCTCAATGACGGATCATCCGTTGGATATGACGCGTCATGGGGAAACCATGATTTCTTGCTAGTCATACGGGAAGTATGACTAAGCCCGTGTTTCTGTAGTTAACGAAACGTCATGTTTCCCCCATAACCGGTCATAACTGAGGTATGATGAAGTGGCTATACAATTCGCGGCAAGAGTCATGTTTCCCCGATGACGAATCATCGAGAAACTATGACGAAACTGTATGTGTGATTCATGGCTTCGGAATTGTGTTTACTTGAAATTCTTTCGCGTTGATGATGATAAATGTCTTCTATTATACTAAGCGGTCATGGAATACGTATGACGTGAATGGTGTCTGTATCTATTGCGGTTATGCCGCAATACGCGCGCGAGATTTTGGATGTAAAAATTGAAAAGAGAATTAAAAATGTGATATTGAATTTTTACCGATCCTTGAGCACGCGTCAAGGCCCATTTGACGGAGTTACTCTGGATTCTTCATATTCTAGGTAATACAAAACTGTAAAAAAATTTTGGACAAGATTGATGATCCAAAGGTCTGGTCCTCCCCTTGTAAGTATTGAAATTCTTCCGGTGGAAAAATTGTGATACGGTCTCGAAAAACGATGTAGAGTTTCTTGTCATGCTACAGCTCTTCCCGTTCCTGTCATGTCTATCTTAGAGCTGTAATGAAAGGACAGAAATCATACCTCTTGCTTACAGATGTTCAGAATCTCACGAAACAATAGTGAGGAATTTGTAAGTGGAGCCAATGTCGAGAACAACTTCACCATTCAAGAGGAGACGCTGTACTTGACATCAACCAACGTGACTATCAATTTTTGTACCAGAAAAAACTTTTTCATGCATAACGTGAATAATCTACTAAAATTGAAGAATTTGCTTCTAGCAACCCGGTCTCATGGAGTTCGGCGACGGCGATCACGCAGCAGACGGCTTAATTGGGGATATATGGACTCCACTAGCCCAGTTTCTGAACTTTACGTAATTATGTACCTATAGACCGTCACTCATATATGATATATATACATGGTTCTCTCAACATTGCAGAATTGTTATGATAGATTCCGCGAAGCCTACAGTGGAAAATTCTACAAAAATGAAGATATCAACAACATCGAGATCTGTTCGGGCATTCAGGGGAATCAGGTGGGAATCATTCACTTTTGGAGATCCTCTACAATGTTTCTTCAAAGATAGGTATGAGCAATATCCAAATGAATATTTGTGCAATATTGTGACACTGAAATTTATCGAACCCATATATTTTCTAGAGTAGCATACGATTAGTATTCAAACAGAATGATGGATTCAAAATTACCTGGATGGTTGACCTTTTCTCCCCGAAGCTTTGGTTATGCATAGTGTTATTGTTTATACTTGCAACTATCACTGCTATCTTTTACATCAGTAATATGAATACCAGAGAACCCACTCGACGTGGTAAAGAATTATTCATACAGGATGCACTCTTCTACTGTTTTGAAATAATGTGCTGCCGAGGTGAGATGTGAGACACATGTACACCATGTTCCACAGGAAATGAAGATAATTTCAGAACTAATAAATGTGCTGAAATGTTTCAGGATTCAATTTCAAAACTTCATCTTTCAGTCAAGGATTATGGGGATTTTCCATCAGTTCATGCTCGTGGATACTACTAGCATCTTACTCATCTCAAATGTATATATTCATGGCAAGATCAAGTTGGATATCACCCTTCAAGAACCTTAAGGGCCTCTTCTATGAGACAAATTATGTCTTACAAAAGGTTGCACTGTCGTCCTCGGCTCTATTCTATGTAAGATTTCGGGCCTATGGCAAATTTTATTGTCTCTAACTGTCAAATTTCAGTTTCTTGTCAGATATGATTTGGAAGTTCTAAGCATCAGGAAGACGATAAATGAAGTGTCTCGGGTGGAGGAGAATTATTGTGGGATCCTCCTATGTGGAATCTTCCCATTCATGGAAATGATAGGAACATAGGGATATTGATCGATTTTTGATCGTGAGAGAATTTTGGGATTCATCTAACTTCCTGAGATCTTCATGTATACCGAATAGACTTCCCCCAATATCAATCAAGATCCCTCAAATTCATTCCATGATCAACAATTGATTACGGGCCTGAAAAAAACCGTTTCAATACCAACATGTAGTCAGGTCTTATATCATCCCATGAACGCCTCCAGGCATAATATGTATCCTGTTGATCCAACGTATTTGTTTGTAAGGCATCAAGATACGACATAAAACCTCCTCCAAATCCCTATATTTGGTGAAATCTTCTAGTCTGAGTATACAAAAAGATTCCGCGCTCTGAGTAGGGGTTGAAATATGATTACATACAAGAGCGCGTGATCTGTATCACGTGTTTTGATTCTTTGTCCATAGTATCTTGAATGACTTCCAATTTTCGATTAGGAATTTTGCATTAAAATGTAAGTTTCGGACATGTGCAAGGATCGCTGGATCGAAATCCCAACAAATTTTGAGCTTCAAAGTTGTTGTAAGCAAAATCATGATTGTAGCTTTCATCATGCAAGGTTACTACCTCAGAAATATCCATTCATGTTTCATTCATTCCTACCCGGGCACCAAATTTCTCATACACGGTAGAATTGAATGCACGATCAGGAAGAGAAATTTACAAATGAATTATTTTTGGAGGACCGTCCTGATCCTATTCTACGAAAGATGTCAGACGCTGGTCGAGTATACTACTTGAAAGATTCAAACCGCAAGTGGGAGGGATTTTGTTCAAATAATCGTGTAATGCCTATCTTTGAACATATTTACCAAGTGAGCTCTTATACGCGTCAAATTCCATGTGAGTTGGATTTTGGCAGTGAAAGTTATGATGGTTCATGCTTGGCTCCTCTTGCCTCGAAAGATTTTCTCTTCAAAAAACATGTGAATTATGGGTAAGATTGCTTACAATCGCCGTGGTCATATTGGTCAAAAGGAAAAATTTTCTCCATGTTTGTTACAGCATAATTAAACTCCAAGAGGTTGGCATCATAACAGCAGTTAGACGCCGGTATCAAAGCCATCTTCTGGAAAGAAATATTCCCGAATCACGGCCTTACTCATCCGTTGAACTTGGACATGTGTATTTAGCAATGATGGTGTTCAGTTCTGGTTTCTGTCTGACCTCTATAATCTTCATCGTGGAATCAGTTCTTGGGCACCATTCATGGTTCCCCATTTGAAATAGATGAAAGAATATAGCTCTCAATGAATAAGAACAGATATATAGTGAAAGCTCTACAACTGTAGATAGCGTGCCACACCTCGAAAATTTCATCACCTCTCTGTGGATTCTAGTATAAAATTTCGAACGAAATATAATCATGACTGATTGACTCAATAAAAACCTTGATTCCACTTGAATCCACAGAGAAACCCCATCTTTCACTCATCCACTTGTTACCCAAAATCAAATGAAAAGACCGATAACAAGTACATTCGCAAACGTAGCAAATCCAAGCTTTCACAAGTGCGTACAATCTATTCATCCCAACCTGCAAGCTCATCGGTTGCAAGCTTCATCATGGGAATCGATTCAATTAACTCGTCGTCGACTCTGGCTCACTCTCTCAACGCTTGATATCGTTCAAAGAGGGCCGTGAAAGAGGAACATGCGGCTAATTGATGTCAAATGAAAGTTTGATCAATGCATCGTATGAAGGTAGTACATCGGCATTGGATTAACTCTCTCACTCGACAATTTTATGACGCGAATGGAAGAGAGTTATATCATAAGGGGGATATAGAGTGAGTATTTGAACGGGTGAAGATGAGCCACGAGGGGAGGCTACGATAACGGCTTTATATGCAGTTCACTCACATTTTCAAATATATATCCCTCGTTATACTTGCGAGGGCAATCGGTCGTTATTGGAAGAGTCACCTCTCAACTACGACGTCGTGCACTTTATATGAGCTTTCTATAGCAGAGATATGGTACTCGTTTCAGATTCGAGCGTCGCTTCATTATGTCCACGCTTGAATGAGTTGGCCGATTGTATGGTTCGCATTGGGGGTGGATTTTAATGAAGCGATGTGTACTTCAGTTTGTAGTGGCAGACGACAATTTTTGATGGTAGATATAAGTCATTAGTCAGAAGATGCGATACATCGACGATGTCAGACTCGAGGTTGTTACAGATTTAGTCCATATAACTTCTTCTAGAGTCTGCTTATGCTCTTTGAGGTTCATTTTGATACCCTTCCATGTATTGATGCATAGAAAAACTGTTAAAAGTATGGTGAATTTGGATTATCCTCTTCAGAGAGAAATAAAAATGCGGCACTGATGGCATAGCTCAGCTGGCGAATCCGCTGAACGAAGAAAGTTATGGTAACAAACGCTAAGAATATGAGGATCGGGAATGTGTGCGTGTGGAATAAATAACCCCAGATGAATTGTCAGGGCCAGAGTGAGCGGATATTTTCACGAATTCCCGGTGATCCCAATCATTGTTATTGGGATGATGATCTATTGCCCATCGAAAAAGCAGAGCGTGTCACACTTTGGGTCAATGATCGCATATTGGGAAATTTCAGGCCCGGCACATCGAATGATCATTTTATTTATTGTCTAACAATAAAACTATGACTGAATCATAAAACTTTTGTCAAAGTGTTCACCTTGTCAAGATGCGAGGGAGATATTCTTAAAAATGATATTCGGCTGATTGACGGTAAGAAATTGGTCGTGGAATAAGATTGAAACTCCGGTTACAACGTAAGAGAGATTGGTGTTGTGACTAGCGCTGTGGAACATTTTGGGCTACTGGTTTGAGTCTTCAATTAAAAGTCTTCCAAAGCAATATCTGACTGTTCCAAGTAACATCTCAACCTCAATATTCGCATATACAGTGTTCTAATGTAAAATCGTGAGAAACACAAGGATATTGTGAGAACATGACGATCTCAACTCTACTTGATGCATCATCTTCTTCAATCTATGGTCATAATCTCAAAAAAGTATCCGTCAAAGTACCTACATATTCCACGTACAAAATCAGGACAAGCACTAGGTGCGAATAAAATTCCTCAATGGAAGACTGAGAGGAAGAATACGCAGACAAATGAACAGACCGATGAATTGCAGAGAACTGCAAGAGTGCGCTCCCACACTGGCCATCCGGGCTAATGATAATTCGCGAGAAGTGGCCAATTAGTCATCGGACGATTGCTTGTTTTCGCCACCGAATCCGATATCCACAAACCATAGAGTACTACTGCACAGAAGCCCGCTTTTAGTTTTTCACAGCTCCGAATGCAGTATACAACGCAGACAGCCAACGATATCGCCCATCCACCTCGTTCTCTCTCTCTCTCTCTCTCTCTACCCGCAAATGAATCAAAAGTCCGCAAGGGGTTATATAATCGTTCACATTGTGAGGCATATTTATGGCACACGTGCAATTCAATGGTACATCGTATTGCTCTACCGCACATCTACGTTATAGCCAATATTTCCATCAGAAGCATGAGAGAGTCACGCCCACGCTCATATATAAACTATGTATGCCAGAGAGTTTCGTAGCTTTACGTAACGCTCGAGCGATTTTGAACTGCACATTTGACAGGGTCAGTTCGCGCTCGTGTCATTTATTCGAGTTGATGCACTCTGTTGTGCAGTTACCGGTGTACTGGTAGATTGTGAAGCTAATTTGCATCATCATCATCATCATTATCATCATTGCGACGAGTATCAGTGTCGGACGATGGACATTTAGTTAGTTCTTCAGAGTGGTGCATCGGGGTTTCAGGTATACTGTGAGGCATGTTTATCGTTGTCGAGGGGATGATGTTGGAGTGATGACGTGGTTTGTGTATTTTGGATTTGCGAGCAATTGCCGATTGAGCTTGCTGATGACTGTAATTGTGATGGTATATGGTCACTCATACGGTTAGAAGGTACTGTCTGCCGATTCAAGAGTTTGTTGATGTTTGATTCAGATTACCAGATTCGTACGCCTCGGGCAAGTGGGAAAAGGAAATAAGTGACCGTACGATCATACTTTGGATTTGCTGGTCTTAATCTCGCCGTACCACTTCATAGCGTTTTATAAGAGGATATAGAACTATCGTCGATGATCAAGCGAGCTCAGAAAAAGAAAAATGGAAGTGATAATCAAAATTCCGTATTGAACAATCTGTTTAGAATCATCGAGAAATACTCAGGAAAAAATATTTGACAATTTACATTGAGAGTCTTGGATGCCAGAATGTTTGGACCAACATGATCTAAAGATTGGGTCGAATTTCAGGTAGTTAATTTGACGTGGAAGAGAAAATATTGAGAGAATGAAGCTGTCAATGGACTGGGCTCATCATTGATCGATTCAAAACAAACCCTCAATCCTTCAAGGAGTTTGCTCTAGGGGTTCAGAAGAATTCGCGTGACAGAGGGAAGATAACATACAGACACAAATACATACGGACATACACAAGGTGTGATTTAAAATGATTCACAGGGAGCGTTATATATCACGGGTAAAATATATAGGGGTACTATTTATAGGGTCTTGGCGAGCAGAATAAGATAGATGAATTCTCATTTGGCTAGTGATCAATTTTGGGGGTCAAAAATGAGAGAATCGAAAAAATTTTGAGTGAAAATTTCTGCACCGATACAATACTTTCTCTTCGAGAAAGCAAAACGTGAATCTATTCTATTTGTGAAGATTGTGAAAAATAATCTTGAGGATTCGATTTTACCATCAAAAAGTTTGCAGGAATATACTCAATGAATCTCAATACTGAATCTCTTAGGTCAGAATCAAATCAATCTTTCAGAAGTACACTGGATTCGTTTCCCCCTCTAAACTATGCAATTGCAAAGTACACAAAATGATAAAAAATGCCTGTACTAATATGTAAGTCTTTAAGAGTAAGCAATGATCAGGATAATCCAGCATCCACTAAATTTTTGAATCCAATTCAGTGAGGCGTTAAAAGCGAAAACTGCTGAGATATGAGCTTGAAGATATATATCGCAGAGGCAGCAAAAGGAGCCCTAGGAGAACACATCATCGGATTTCACAGAATACCCAATCTCTTACCATATAGCTGGACTTTTCACATTGTAATAGGCTCTCAGGCGCAGTAGATCGCGCATCATTAAACGTCGCTAGTAATTACTACTAAATAATTTGGCAACGCCACGATATTCCCCTGACGCTATCTCCCTATTTCTCACTCTATACCTACCTATATGCTCATTTTGCATATCCACTCCGAATTCCGCGAGTGTGGCATATACTGAGACTGGGCAGATCGGCCAACCCTATGAATTCCGCATGAGTAGCCGAGCTTTCGCGTCCAGGATATAGCTGGCCGTTCGTCGGCTCAAGTGGAAATTGAAGTGAAATATGAAAATGCAAGCTGGAGAGAAGGGTAAAACGTGGCGATATGCCACTGGTATACACAGTAGCCATCTCGAGTTCGCATTTTCCCTCTGGGCGAAGATTTTCAGTTTGCCGAGAGTGAGAGAGAGATATGGAGTGAGAGCTGCCGCTTGAATACGTAATCCCTAATATCCTCGTATGGCTCCTTTGGCATTATCGCCAGCAATTCAGCGTTTCCAGCTTTTATGTATTATTTGTCGTTCTAGACTTCACATCATGTGCTTGCCGTTTGTTATTCCTGCAAGTGATTCATATGAAGCTCAGAGTTAATTGACCTTGCGATGCATTTGTAGTGATTGTTGGTTATACTTTGATCTAAAAATATTTTTTTTTCAATTTTCTCTAGCTTTCCCTCCTGCTATAATCAAGTTTTCGACCAATCACAGATATCCTTCCACGATCATCGTGCTCACAATGGGACTTGCTGTTGAAAGTTCGCATGAGTGCTTGGTACTCCGTAGTTATAGTGGTACTTGCATAATGATGCTAGGACTAATGCTAGGACCAACAAGTCTTCCTGATGTAATAAACATCATCGTGATAGTGATCAAATCTTTAAGCTAGTCCCAAGAACGCAGTGCTTGCCAATACACTTCTGCCATTAGTATTGTACGAAAAAATTGTAATATCTAGTACTAAGGAACAATTTACAGAGAGTACTAGGAGGCAGTTCGTCACCGAAACAACGATCTGTTCACTCAAACATGATGAGTCCAGAATAAAGAATTCTATTCTCTGGAGTCGTTGTTCCATACCCACTTCAACTTGGCTCATTTTGTAACTTTCTTCGAGTACTTTGAGGACATTTTGCATTTTTCTACAGCACAACAGGTTTCGGGTAGGCCGACGCGAATCCTTGGGAGAATTCATGTAAAGTGGGTCAACGTTAAGACCTCTGCAGATCAAACATAAGTTGATGGATCCAAATGAACCAGAGAGCATCTTCAAGAAGATGTCAGGAAGTTTGCTGTACGTCCTTGAATATTGTGCTTGCTCAATTCTTGTCCCAGAAGAGACAGTTCCTCTGACGACAGATTTTTCTCGGGGAAGATTCCCAAAATTCATAAACGTAGAGGTAATCAGACTCACGGTGAAACTTCTATGATTTTTGACAAGTTCTTCCTCATTATTGGAAGGAACAAGGAATAGTGTGTACCGTTTTTAATATAAGTCATCACTGATTCTCAATAAGTGGTCCATATTTTCAAGTGGGATCTCTCGTCAGGAACCCTGCCCTTTTTTGAACCACGAACAATCTAGAATAAGTTTCAAAAATGGATTATCGGGCTCTTGACCTTCACTTCTAGATACTCTCGAAATCATTCTGATCCGTCAACTCATGTCTGACTCGTAGTCGTCTCAGTGTTGACCCAAGATTCATGAATTCCCCCAAGGGCTTGATTAGAAATACTATTGTACTACACGGAAGCAACTCCAAAGATACATCAGATACTTAAGAAAAGCTTGAAAATGAGCTGAATTTGAATTTTCTAATTGGACCTTTTCATTTTTAGGTGTACACAAACTTTTGTCCAGTAATGTCTATATCTTACCCGTTATTAGCGGTATTCTGGGTACTCTTTCATGGGTACTACGATGGGTGCTCTTACTCGTTCAACCACAAGTTGTGTATCACTGATACTGACGAGGAACACTCAGAGGTTGTGGAACACGGACTTGGTTGAAGCTCTGGGGATAGTCTCCTTTCACCGCTAGAAGATGAGACCCAGAACCACACCTGCGAATACTCAACCGATTTTGAACTGCAGCTCTCAACACTAACAGTACAAGATATCCATTTATATCCTTTTTGAACATGGACCCTCATGGGCAATGCTGATGTTAGGGTGCATCCCCAAATGATGCATATGCAGTGCACACTGCACATATGCACTGCACGTGTGCACATGTGCAGCTCTTCAAATTTCAGCCAAAACCAGATGGAACTCGTCTAGACCTGCTTTGGATCAGCCGGTAACGCAGCCAAGACAAAACCCGATTCATATCAGAAGTTCTCTGATGCGAGCCCTTCAATTTTTTCTCAACTCCGATGAGCTGCACATGTGTACATGTGCAGTGCATATGCGCAGTGTGCATTGCATATGCAATGTGCATCATTTGGGGACGCACCCTTATAGGCTATATAGCTTGAAAACGGTTGGGCATTTGCAAGTGCGTCGGTGGGTTTCACCTTTTGGTAGTAGAAGGAGATTATCCCCAGAGTTTCAGCCAAATCCGTGGCCCACAACACCTGGGTGCTCCTTGTGAGAATTTAAATCCCTACCTCAAAAATTCTATCAAGTATCTTTTCTCAAGGAAATGCCTCAAATAGGTTGAGAATCCAGCTGCACTACAAATACCGTAACTACTAGGCATTGGCCAGATCCTACGGAATTCTATCGTCAAAATCATTCCACCTAGATTTTATTTGCAGCTGTAATATTTCAAGCCTTGCGCATGGATAAATCTGACGAGCTGTCTGCACATGTACACTCCAATGAAAAAACGACCAAAAGTATTGGATCCTTATGATACGAGAGTCTTCCAACTGCAAAAAATTGCAGTGTCAACAGCAATTGTTGGGGGATGCAAATGGAAGAATCAAAACACTCCAGTTACAAACTGTACGCCTAAATGACAACAAAAAAGGAAAGGGGGCGAGGAGTCAAATATTCGGCAATCCGATGGATGGTACAAACGCACCGAATATTGCAAATACACCCTGGAGAAAAAGAGAAGCGGAGTTATTGTATCCGCGAGTGGCTGCACACTCTCTCGGATTCTGTCATCTGCAGTAAAGCTGACGTTTTGCACTCACATGTATCTGCCCATACGTTAGCCGCAAAGTACATAGTAGCAGAAAGAGAGGGGAGGGGACCCACCCACGATTGCCAAAATAACTGCACGCAGAGCAGTATCTATGTACGACGCGTCGATATCAACAACTCGCGAGCGCTCTTGTCGGTACACACACACATATATATATATGGAATACCATTTTGGGGATGTACTCGAATTGCTCTTATGCTATTGCACATTTTCGCAGTTTGTGGCTCTTTCAAGGACTTGCACACGGTAACTGACACGTTGAATACATTCTGTGTTATATACGCGTGTATACTGTTGAGCAATTGCAAGTGTTCGAATATTGCCTGCGACGCATAAATCTTGAGCTCGATGTCCGTTGTACTGAACAAAAGCAAAAAGTAAAATTCCTGGTAACGTTATATCGCAGCTGCAACGAGAAGTATGGTATAAATTCACGAATAAAATTGCAGATTGATGGGTTATTGAGATCAAGATTCTTATCGGGATGGGGGTAGTATGAACTGAACTGTCGTTGAGGCGATCGAAACTGATTAAGTGGATGAATAGCTGACAGAAAGGGTTCGTTCACTCTTCCTTTTGATCTACGTGATCGCGGCACCTTGAACTTTTGACCGCTGAGGCTTATTTGGTGAGAATGTTTAGTATAGAATGATGACGGTGAACTGATGATTCCATATGGCGATCAAATATTTGCAGTTCGGGTATTTTCGAGCTCGGTACTCAAGAGTTCTGGACATCGGCATTTTTCGCTTAATTGAAGTTCATTAGCGCTGAATTGCTTTGTAAAATAACTGCTACTTCACGCATCGCATACTGCTCCAATAATGCTACTGAATCAATTGGGTTTATATCATGGCATACCTCTGCGCGCCCCCGTATGGCATTCTTTTGGAGAACACCGCTTATCGGCAAGCTGCGATCTTTTCCCAATAATTCGAGTGAGTGAGAATACGTGAGTTTAATCAACGAATTCGGATAGCGTGCAGATTAATTTGATGATCAATGACTCTTGAATTGGAATGGGTTGGGTACCAGGACATTTCGTAATCACCTTTCGAGGCGGTTATTTTTAGTTCTTTTATGGTGAGTTCTATGAGGTACATGGCTGGGTCAATCGTCATTCTAATAACTTTACGCGATTGAAAATACTGCAGTCATGATTCACACATGAGTCGTTCCGTAGCATATAGGCCAGAGTCTTCATCAAAAGGGTCTAGAAAAATCTCAAAAAAGATTTTTGTATAAGTACCGTCAAATTGAATAACTTTGGTACAATGGGTGCAACTTTAGTACACCCCTGAAAAATGACTTCCAGAGCTACGTTCGGCAAGATAAATGATTTATATCACTCTGAAATCTATTCTTCCCTCTTGACACACACACACATGGATAATGTGTTGAGCTACCGTAGATCTCGCGTGGATAATTTGAGTCGTTTATTGAAATTTTTTCCAAAAAGGGTGATTTAGCACCGATACGGGAGTGGTCCAGTTAGTGTACCGGGCAAGAAGTGTTCCGGGACAAATCACGGAAGAAAAATGATACATTTTGACCACATCCAGCACGACATTGAAGAAACCATCGTTACTTTGGCGTATTCACAGAATTCGGAATTTCAAAGAATGGAAAACAGGAAAAAAAATGTAAAAAACTGTACCAAAGTTACCCCTCTTTACGTAAGAAGCATTACGGCAAGGTAACTTTTGTTCAATTTTGTATGTCAGCTCTTTTTGACTCATCTTGGATCTACTGGCGGCCCATACGGCTATAAACTGTTGGAAAAAAATGAGTATGAGAACCTAGAACGGATAGAATTGATCCACTTGCATGGTGGTGCGTGAAATTGAAATATTTCGTAAGTGTACCAAAGTTGCCCCATCGGGGTCTAACTTTGGTACACTTGTTCAACTGATAATAGCTCCGGCTTAGACACATCAAGTTGAACTTTGCAGCCCGTCAATCGAAAGCTGAGACTGTAAGATTTCAATTGAACACTAGTTGAGGTGGGTTTTATTGTCACTGTATGTGGGAATGCCGAGGCAAACAAAATAAAAAGCACCAAAATCGTACCAAAATTACCCAATTTGACGTCACCTACTATGTTTGAATCATACGAAAAATTTTTTTGGGCATTTTCAAAATTTGCCATTGGCTCTAGAGCCGATAGAGTTGAGAGTAGGGGATACGTTGGCTCACGCTCTCATTAGATACTCTTAGCATCCATGCATCTCGTTGGAGTGAATTCTTCTCACTGAGAGTCAAATTTGACTCTCTTATAGTCAAAATTGACTCCAACAGGTTCAGAAGGGAGATATAGTATTGGAATATCTATATGATGGTAGTCTAAAGTCGACATGACCTGAGCGAAATCGAACAATAGCTTCTTTATAGGCTGGAAAATTGGTTAAAAATCCATTTCATGATAATCAGAAGTACCTTACTTTCAAAAACTCCTTAGAGCAGAGGTAGCGTACTTCCCTACGAAATGACTTGACATCAGAGATAATTGGCTTTGTCATAGCCTGAAAATTCTGCAGTACGTGATAGGGATAACAGGCTTTTTGGTCCATAGAGATCTTAGAAGGGTGAAACTAACGTCTAGTTAACATGTTTTCGAGAATGTGATACAGTATTTGGGACTGATTCACCATCTCATAGAAAAAACTGATGAGCTAACGAGGTTTTGAGAAATTTTTCGGTTTGATAGTGGTATGTGACTGATACTCATGCTGAATGATGAGACATCACCAGTTGTTGCGTAGGAAGTTTTGAACTCCTTAGGATTCTTAGATCTTGTTTATTGTAGAATGAGTCTCATTTCGAGATTTTGATCAGAATTTTGATGTCAATATGGATGAATGATCATTTCAACAGAATGCGCATCAGATCCATAGGATTTAGTCGTTATTCTAGAGAAGTTCGAAATGATCGGATTTCACCATATTTGAAATGAATTTTCGGGCCGAATGAAAAGAAACTTCACAATATCTATCCCGCGATGAACGGGGCAGAGTATGAACCTCAGAAAAAAACGGCTCATAAAATGATCAAATGACGTTTGCAGACTGCGAATAGGAATAATTTTGAATCATGACGCCGCATGAATATTAATAATCGTAACGAAGTTTTTAAGAGCTTACAATCACGTATAGCCCTTCAAAGCCATCACCGACACACATAGACAGGGACGAAGCTTAATTAATTAAATGAAAAGTCGCCATTGAGAGCTGGCGTACATAAAAAGGAGTCTTCATCCCTCATACGCTCGTATAGAGTGTTATATGAAAGCCCATGAAATGCAAAGCCAAGGTTCGAGTCATCTTTATTATTTTGCCCGGACGCATTTTTCCACCGCGGCACGCGGTAATCCGGTATACATACAATATAGCATTGCAGAGAATTTTCTCCCTCGGACGTAGCTAAAGGCTACAAAATAGCCTCGTGAATATTTACTCAAGGGTGCGTGCATACATAACTATGATGATACGTACGCCACCGCCTTTGCGACCAGATTCACTTGCAACACATTCGAGTGTGAACAAAGATGAATATGAGGTATAGTGAAGGATCAGTTAGACCATAACAGTGCATCAATGCTTGAGTAATGACACCAACAGAAATGAACCCGTCTTGCTTGTGCGGTAGAACATAATTACTGCGAGACCTTTTTCTCTTAACGCACGCGATCTTGACCATCGGCGTGTGAATTCAAGGTGAGTCGAATTTGATGAGCGAGAGGCAACGTATACATCGAAACGCTCCAGGAATACTCAATGCCTCTGATTACTGACACTTATTAAGATTTGAGGATGATAGACAGGAAATCAAATCGCTTCATGGTATCAATATTATTCGCCCGACCATAGGTATGCATGACTTTTGCTGGTGATTCCACAAGAGAGGACGTGCGGGTCCCACCAGTGTGACCCGTTGCGGTGAATGTGTTAAAATTCATGAGAATGAGTGGCTTGGATCGACTCAAAACAATTTATGTGTTCTGCACAGAATTCGGAGCGATTCTTCAATTTTTGTGTTCTTACACCTAAGAAATCGACGAGGAAATTGCGTCCAGTCAAAGCGGTAGCAAATTTTTTTCAGTCGGACTAGTATTAACGTACCTCAGCCCATTCGATTTCCTGTTCCGGAATTTTCAAAATCTCTCAAAACTTGAATCTGGAGCTATTACTTCATGAACAAAATGAGAAGATGATTTTTTAAACAAAAAGGTTAACATCGGAGTGTACTCTACTCAACATGCTCCCATATGGTTATCATGAAGGGGTGCGCGGTACGATTTTTTTTACCACCCAGAACGTATATATTACGTCGAAATTGGTCGGAAATGGTGTTTTGGATCAGCGTTGAGCTCCAAATGTCATTTCATGGTGATAAGAATGGACGAAAACAGTTTTAAGCACTTTACCGCCGACTTACATTGTTTAGAATAATGAGAGCAAAATGGGTACACCTGCGCAAAAAATTTCAAAGACTAAATACTCCTTGGGAAAATTAAGACAGCTCAGCTCCAATTGGCTTGAAAGAGGGGTACTCTGGCTCATTCTGCAGATTTTAAAACAAGCTTCAAAATGAGCTAGGTTACGTTGAAAAAGGTTGAGCTGAGCCACAGTCATTGAGAAAATGGTTCAATGGGGGTCAAGTTGTGTACACTTACCTTATTATGCCTTACATCAATCAACCAATCCCCTCACATGGTGATCTCACCTCGTAGATGAGATTGTCATGTGATCGTAATTTTATCGTCACCAAAACTCCTTCAACATTCCATAGATTGGAAAATGCCTTCGCTCTCAAATCCGATTAGAAAATTGAACATCCTCCTTTCATCAAGCCAATCCCTATCATCCCTTATCTCAACTCGAGATCGCAAGGAGCCTCGGAACTAACTCGTTTCGAATTCTCGAATCAAATCAAACTAGTCTGATCGCGTGAGGAAGTTCTCACTGCCTACAAAATTCGATCGAAGATACTCCCCTTTAATCTATGTATATCCAGCAAGCTCGTGTCATCCGAAAATATCTGGGAGAGTTGAATGTGGGTATAGAGGGTGTGTGGGAGAGACGCGAGGAGCAAATTAGAGGGTGTTTCGAATCGGTTATATAGAGGGTGTTCTCACCACGGCTTGCAAGAGATATCGAGGAAATACGCGTGCGGTGAGATAGAAAACGAGGGCTGAACAAATGAAATGAAATGTTCGCTTGCCGCCAAAACCAAGAAGTATAGAGAGAGAAAGGGATTCTGGAGTATAGAAACGATCAGACTTTGGAACGAATTCAAGGGTGAGAGTAAGAGAGACGCATAGAAAGACTGATTGTTTGTCGTTTCACCCTTCTATCCATATTCCTCTCTCTACGTTAGTAGATTGTGCAAGGGCTAGACTGCTTATTTGCCTAATTGCGCAGAGCGCCCGATGAATTTCGACAGATCGACGCTGTGCCATGCCACCACTGTTACTTCGCGACTTCTACGCTCACTCTACGCAAACTTGGAATTCGAGCTTAGTTTCTTGCCGTCTTGTGCGACGATGTTCCTTGAGATTATTTTCTCTCTAAATTGTTTGAGAGAGATTCGTAATCATTTGATGGGAATTCCTGTGATCTGATGGAATCAATGAGATTCTGTATAACCAAGCCTACTTTGTTTGCCAATCAGGGCTGATTTGTCGAAATGATGATCAGTTTGAGCAGTCTTAAGGTATTTTTTCCAGATCCTCCACGACTTCTTGCTCATGTAAAATTGGCCAAAACTTCACAAAAAATATGAAAACCATGTTGATATTTCGAAATCATATTATTTCATGCATAAGATCATGCTAGAGTACCAAATGGTAGTTTGAAATAAATGGCCATCTTGTGGACATTGATATAGAAAATTCTAGAGAAATCATTCATGCTTTCTGGGATCATTTTTCAAAAACCGATCGATCAAACCCATCATGATTAGACTGAAGAGCTCAAGGCCAGTCTAAAGGGGATCCGTATATTTCACCCACTGATAGATGGCGCTTCGATCGGCCTATGCATGCGATCGGATAACGTTAATGTTTTGCTCAGAGCATTCGACCCTGTTGTTTTTGTCCCAGAATGAATAATTCGAGCAAAGCATTATGAAATTTCCAATCGAATGAGTCATTCCACGCCGGAACATATGCATTCTTCTTTGAGAGGATCATAATTCTTGAGCTTGCTGAGCGAGATATCTTGCTCGATGCTCACACCCGTTCACGTTTTTTGGGAGCTAGATTTCAAAGTTTTGGACGTGGAAGCTTACATTCGATCAGGAATTCCAATACACGAGTGAAATATTATCTGATTTTGGCTGGAAATATTATTTTGCTGAGTAATGAATAGAAATAGTTGGAACAGTGTTGTGCCCAACCCCGTGCTCTGTTCATGTTTTCCTCGTTCCCTAGGGAACAGAATGTTATGCGATTTTGTATAGCTGCATAAAGTGAGATTTGGGAAGCGGGATACTATCTGGGCGATTCATTCAATATCAATCAAAACGTATGAACAATGATTCCGCTTTCAGAATAATTGCATGCAGCCCCAACCTGAAAATACGCCGGTGCGTGTCTGGTTGCAGTTCTGCGGAGACTTAGGACTGCTCGGACTGGGTTGAAGTCCATTTCGAGTGAAATCGGACTTTGCCTCTAATACTGTACTCTGAGGATTCTTGTACAAATTGTTGTTTTGTTGCGTAGGTCATGAGAGAGTAAATGATGAAACTTTCGAGTCCGTTCGACTCTCTTTCTCTTTATTGAACGAATCTCCGAATGCACGTCTGTACTTTGGGATATCTCGAGATTGACTAACCAAAATAAACCAAGGCGGAGGGTCTCATCGGTGGTTACGTTGAAATCGACCATAGCATCATGTGAAACTTATATAAGCTATCAATCACTTTTTGTGAGAAATGACCCGAAAAATTTACAATGCGGACTCATGTGCAAGAGTCCATGTCTCCAAAACTGACTGACGCGAGAACTCAATACCTTTAGTCTCGCGACCACAGAAATTATACTGTAGATCTCACGTGTTACATTCTCGACAGGTGATCTTATCAATTCGGAAAATACTTGGATACGGTTAATTTGGGTATATCTTATGAAACTATCAGAGAATGGAGAATACACTTTCATCAGATACTTAAATCAGGAATCAGGAGGTTCTTGCATATTTCTACGATAAATGACGATTTCTAATGAAGTGGATTTATGATAAGTTCAATCTGGGAAAATGTAGATTTATATATCGACTCTTGATTTCTGTATAAGACACCTTATCTTAAGGAATGGTTCCACTGATGTCGGAAAGCTTCTATCAATCATTTCAAATATGGTCGATCCAGGGGACGATTCCAGACATCACAGCCCTTCTATAGCTATGCTTAAGGCTCTGATTCTACAGCCTAGAGAGTCTATACTGGACGTACCTTGAGGCGTTGTTCGATCATTCCGAGCTCGTTTTGAGAGGGTCCGGTGATCTTTGACGTGAATCTAAATTAGATATGCAAAGTGAGTGTAGCCACTTGCTATAGAATATAACGGTTATGTTGGACTTCCCTTTTAGCATTGGCTATTTTTTACGTCCCTGTTATCACGAGCTCAGGGTAGTGACGGTCCGACATGGAAAAATTGATGTTGGAGGCATACGCCGACCTTTTCCGCTTTGAAACATTTGTATGTGTGCTACTGCCTACAACCTCGTTTCATCGTGACTGCAAATTCTGGTGTCTTGGTGATATACTGGAATGATGTCCACTGCAATGGGGGTCAAGTTATGTATGTGAAGATTAGAGATTGGATCAATTTCACGTTGTCTAGTTTGAACTGATTGGGATGAAGAGATCGGTTCCATGC
Source organism: Eretmocerus hayati (assembly GCA_029851415.1). NCBI lineage: Eukaryota > Metazoa > Arthropoda > Insecta > Hymenoptera > Aphelinidae > Eretmocerus > Eretmocerus hayati. The sequence goes on from CM056742.1 coordinate 184,043,093, forward strand.
TAGAGATTGAACATTATCTAACCTCCTCAAAATAGTTATTCAGAAATTAGGCCTAGAAAAATCTCAGTTTAGGAACTCAAGAGTATTGCGTCCCACCCACGTTTGTATGAAGTGACGCAGATTTCGAATTAGTTGTGAGTAATTCTTCGAATTATCTAATTTTCGTGTGTATGTGCTATCTTGAAATAGACTTCTCACAGCACCTTCCTTTTCAAGTTATAGTACTAGGCGACCTCACCACTGAGAAATTTAATGGACGCATTTCTTCCAATTTCTGTGCAAAACGAACTCGAGTGAGAGATTATATCAATTTTCTTAGCCATTTTGGCTCTTTCAGATCATAACGACAGAATTTTTATCGAGACTCTTTACAGATTCTGTTTTCGAAATAAAATGACACATCAGTGGATTTTTGAATTTGTTCACTGCAGTACTAATAGTCCAGGGTGCTATTCCAAGGTATGGATCCAAACTACTTCTCCACCCAATAATCCCCTCATATGCCAATTTCAGAAATGGGCACTCTTCGACCTACCCGCTAAGTTCTTCCATGTTCGTTTTGTTCAAATATCAGCGAATAAGGCGTGTGGATCGACCCAAGATAATTTTCACGTGTCCTATAGGAATTTGAAATGAATCTTACACTTTTTGTGCTCGCACAACTAAGGCATCGCCGATGCTAACCATTTTTTTGGTACGCTGTGCGTAAACGTGTAATAGGCGCCCAGTTGTCGACTTCCATCCATAGCTTATCACAAAGTACAGTTCGAAACACGGGAGTAAAACTTCCTTTTCGCATCCTCGTGATAATTCTGACCCTCGTTTGCGGCTCGAGCCGGAACTCCATCATTCGGAGCCAAGAAAGAGTAAAAACTCTTTCTTGACCCTCTTCCGACAACTCTTCCGACGTCTCTTCCGACAACCGTCGAACAGTGCACACGCATAATAATGTAGCCTCTAGCGCAATGAAAGGCATCTGTCAAAACTTCATTAAAGTTACACTAAATTCCAGATTCAAGTGTTGTGCGTCTATTGGATCTACCTTCACTACTCTATGAACATTTTTTGGCTAAAACAAAGACATAGATCGCATCTAAAAAGACCCTTGTATCGAAATGTACAACTCTCGGTACGAACTGGGGTGAGTGATCTCAACGCATCTCATATCGCATTAGATTTCTTGATCCAGGACCTTCAAAATCTCTTTTTAAAGATGCAAGAGTCAAAGATGGAACGACCATATGTGTAAAATACGGAGATAAGCTATGAAGCATGAATGCCAATATCGAAATGTACCCGACATATTTCTATGCTCTTATCTCCAAAGAGCGTGGAGTATGATTTTTCCAACACTCAGGAAGTGTCCATCGCGTCAAGTCCATTCGCGAACTGGCGAAAAATCACTTGCTGAAAAAATTGAATGGATTCAACTCCGGTTAATCAAAGTTCATCTTATTCCTCCTAGAAGACTTTCAAAAATATCAAAGTAGGCCAAAAGTTATTAGGGTGAATAACTCGAGGGGTGGGGGACATATTGGGTACAGTTGCGTTAGTGCATTGGACATAACTTCTGGTTACTCGAACGACGAATTCAAGTTATATTCATCTCACGACTATGCTGATGGTTTTGTTAAAAATAATGTGACAAAAGTTTCATAACTCTGAGATGCAACAAATTTTCCGCGTCCGCCGTGAATTCGACCTCGAGGATATATCTATATCTCAATAAAATCCAGTCCTTGTGAGCAGGTACTTCACCATCATTACAACCGATCGCACAATAGAATCTTGAAATCACTACGCTATTCCAAATAAATCACTTGATCAGCCCTATTTGATGTCAAACCAACAAACCCATCAAGTATTCAAAAAGTCTGCTTATCAAATCTCCCCTTCTCGAAGCTCAACATTGTCAATCTGGCAAACTCAATTCGACATCTTCCCAACAAAATCTGCTCCACCATATCCAGCCAAGGATGTCTCCGACATCTCATACTTTGCTTGTAGAAGATGTACGTGTATAATAATAATAACAAGACGATGTATACCAGGGTTAGATGCGAGACACGCGGGGAAGCTTGAGTGGCCATTGAGGTGCTTGCTCGCGTCACTACTCACCCCATATTCGTGTGGTGAGCTTTCAGAGCATCGACTTGAAGGGGATTCCACATATACTATATCTGCAGCCTCTCTTCAAGATGCATAAGTCGAAATCTCTTGATGCGAATATATTGGAGGCAATGAGCCGAGCTCGTTTTAACAAGACCATATCTACCGTCAAAAGTTGCTCTTTCTTCGCTACCATGTGTACAGGGATATGAGATGGTACATCAATGTTTCGATACATATATCTAGACGTCGATGAGATACTTCTAGAGAGAATTTTTGGGGGAAAAAGATGATGTGCGCAGCGGGATACGAGGGTTATATGAGAAAATCTCTGCCTTGGGTTTTGAATCGGTTCGAGTTTGATGCAAATAAGATGAGATTGAGAACGAGAGTCTTTTTGACTGGATGCTTTGCCTTTTTGCAATGAGCTATTTTCGTGTTCAATCTGTTGATTCGTTATATCCGTTGTTGAGGATTGCTATTGATATTTGATTACCGATTGATGAGCACTTGAATATGATTCGAAATGTCAATTGATTAGTTCTCAATACTTTTGTCACAATAATAATATCTCCCTAGTTTTCGTCTTGGTATTATTACGAGAATGCTCTTCTGGATTGCTGATTATTCCCATTGATCATGATATATTTTTACATCCAACAGAATTATTCGGTTTTAGAGTACATCCATTTAGACTACAAGGAAGGCGAATCACCTATTCAGATTTTCACCTTTCAGAACGATTGCCGTGAAAATAAATAGGACGGGGGTCATACAGTCCATTATTAATCTCATACAGTTACAAGGGAAAATGCAGGAGCTTTCTGAAGAATATTCGATCGCTACCGTTTGGGCCTACCTCACTACCACTCGTCCGGCTTGTAGATATTCGTGATAAGTCAAAAAGCCCTTAGAACGTTTAGGGAACTCAAAAATGATATTCAAATTATGAAGATGTAATTTTATCGGTCTTTGCGAGTTAAAGTCAGCAAATTTTGCTGAATTTTTAGCATCAATCGAGAATGGATTTTTCTCCACTCTCGATCAATGCACCTTTAGAGCCTCGTATGGTTCCGAGGATGCATCTAAAGGATTTTGATGGAAAGGAATGAAAAGTAAAGATGAGAAATGAGAAACTTTATGAAAAATTTTGATTCTACGCTGATATTGTGCGTGTTTCGCCCTTCTCTCATTGCTCGGGCTTTTCAAAGTGGTGGAAGAGCAATGAGAGTTTACCACTGACACGCGGCTCAAGTGGCCGAATGTTCGATGGTTTGAACGCCCTTATATACGAAAGTTCATCTTCGTTATGCGCTTGCGAGAAAGGTCAATTTAACCCGCTATTTCCATTTGATTTCTCAACATTTTTACTTTGGCAGCTCTTCGGCCTTCTGCCGGAGATATAAGTAATTAATTTTGACACTCGATCGATATAATCGGATATCGTATTTATCACTCGCGGGAATTTCAAATTATGAAGATGTAATTTTATCGGTCTTTGCGAGTTAAAGTCAGCAAATTTTGCTGAATTTTCAGCATCAATCGAGAATGGATTTTTCTCCACTCTCGATCAATGCATTTCTTATCTTTACTTTTCATTCCTTTCCATCAAAATCCTTTAGATGCATCCTCGGAACCATACGAGGCTCTAAAGGTGCATTGATCGAGAGTGGAGAAAAATCCATTCTCGATTGATGCTAAAAATTCAGCAAAATTTGCTGACTTTAACTCGCAAAGACCGATAAAATTACACATCTTCATAATTCGAAATTCCCGCGAGTGATAAATACGATATCCGATCATATCGATCGAGTGTCAAAATTAATTACAAAAATGATATTCGTCAAATGATGGATAATGATCAATCCATGGTATCAGAAGGATGTTTCTCATAAAGATCGTAAGGATGACATTTTGTTGAAATAATTCCACTGAAAATTATAACCACCCGCCAGCCCGTTTAGCCAAATCGTCCACCCGCCCACCGGATGGTCGTAAGCGGATCTCCGGCGCCTCCACCGATAACCCACATGGCTGCGTATGCTACTCTAGCCAGACCAGCTCAGTCTAGCCTAGATCAGACCATCGCAGAGTGTTCTAGACCATTACAGAGCACCCAGATCATTCTAGACCATTCAAGACCGTACCACAATATCCTCGATCATATGAGATCATTACAAACCATTCAAGGCCACCCTGAATCGTACCAGACCGTTTCAGACCGCACAAGACCATCCCAGATCATTTCAAACTACCAGAACATCCCACAACGTTCTAGAACGTCTCAAATTGAACGAGACTGTTCCAGATGGTTCCAGGTCGTTTCAGATCAATTGAGACCGGACCAGACCATCCATCCACCCACCCAAGCACCTCCCGCGCCCACTAACCAACCCATCCACCAAGCGACCCATCCATAACCCATACGGACACCTATTATACTCTACCCCCGTCCACATAGGCAACCCGATATGCTACATTCGGACGATCGAATTTTGGACTGGCGTTCAATGAACATGATTCAAGAAATGAACCACTTTTGGGACCATGCAATTTTAATCGTTCGTCATTCATTTTATCGACTCCCATAGAATATCCTTGCAGAAGAATAACCTTTTCTGAATAACCGAAACTTATTTCGGTTGTCGTTATCCAGGTAGTGTGATATCTTACACAACCATATTATTTATTTACTCGAATCCCGTTTGCTGAACTTTGGATAATAAAAATAAATATCCACAGATTATATAGTTAAAGCTAGATTCAACATTTCATTCTCACTGACTGTTGTATCAAAACGGTCATTACGATAGATTTAATCTTGCATACATCTTATCCAACTCTCTTCTGAAATCCAAAACCACCGAGGAAGGAGTCCCACAATTCGTGAGTCAAAGTCCGATTTCATCGTTGATATCAGTAATGGATTACAGATCCAAAAATTACAAGTACCTGCACTGAAATATCCGAAAACAACGACAAGTCATTCTCCAATTGCGTGATGAACCCTAGAAATGTAGAGCTTGGACCAGGTGAAAGCAGCCTGGAGATGAAGTCGAATTGCGTAAAACGCAAATCATACAACGGTACGCCCGGGCTTTTCGCATGGCTTGCATTTCCCGCAAGCTCGTGGGGTTATTGTAGCTCAAGTATTGCCAGTACCTCGGCGTTTGAATTGCATTACGTATTATTGCTTATTGTTCGGCTGCTGCTGCTGCTGCTTCTCCACGAATTTTCCTCCCCTTTCTCTCTCTCGAATTCGCGCATTTGCGACGATTGAGTCTACCTATATTTATACTCGGAGCGCAACTTTCTGCGAACGAATGCAACTTCGCGTCCGCCAATTTTCTCGAATATTCACGCATCTGCTGACAGAACGTCAGCGCTTCGTATTCCCAATGCCTTGTGTATTGTATAGAATTTGTTCCTATGGAATACGGAAACGAGAATGCTTTTCTGGATTGCTGATTACAATTTTGCTTTCAAGTATCGTGAATGAATGTACCAAAAGAGGTAAGGAGAGCAAACCGATGGAAATTTATTATTGTAGAATTTCAAGGTGAAGCGAGAATTGAGTTTGTGAGCGGGAAATCAAGTTCCATAGTTTTATTGTAAGGAACTTCCTAACTAGGCAATGTTTTCCATCGAGTCGCTCGAAAATGGGGATTATAATTCAAGCTAATATCTGACCAATCGGATATCCTTGTAGCAAAGAAATCATAATCTACAGACTAACAGACTAAACTGACATACATTCGAATAGTTGTTGAATATTTCATCCAACTAGCTCATCAATGTAAGTTATCTTATCTCAACCAGTGCATTCATTTATATTCCAACATGTTAATCCGGAGAAAGAATCAGCTCGCTTCGATAAAATAATCAGATTCGTGACTGTTGTCATAGTTTCTCATCAAATACATATAACAGTTGCATTCTTGTTTTCCTCCCATAGTGACGAGTCCAGAACTCATGAACTTCACTTTGATACTCATTCCCATTTCTGGAAGGGCCAAGTTTGTGAATAAGGACAATCCCATGTGGAGTAGGTTAAACAAAGATTTTGTGAAAATGTATAGGATGAAATTATTAAAAAATTCCTTCGATGATGGAAAACAACTGCAGAAAGATGAAGTTCAGAATGATCTCAATTTACATGGAAAACAACTTCATCTGGTTAATCATGTTTCTGTGAGCATTCGCAAGTCACATCTCCCCTGTAATGCACTTGAAACTATCTCAAGAATTTTTCCGATTTTCACCATCATTCTTGGCATCACTGAGCTCATCACACTATCCCACGAACCAAATATTCTCGGTCGAAATCATAGAATTTGTCTCTGCAAAATTTGTTTGAATCAAGTTGTATTCATCGTCAGACTGGTATCAAACCCAACAGAAATGATCATTTGTCATGACTGAATAGCAAGAACTTCATTTTCATAGAGACATGGCATTTTCGATTTTCATGACAAAAGCCACAAGGCGAGTGGCTCTATGGGTGATATATGGGAGGCCTTGGCAGAATTTTTAAATTTCACGTAGGTCGAGTATTATAACAATGCTCACCTGGTATGTTGATTTTGATTTGAATCTCATTTTGATGCAGTTTTAAAATAACGGACTCAGATCTACCATCGTATGACATGATGTTGACGCATATAAATAACTGCACCAGCCACGAAAACACTGGGGTTGAAGAAAAATGCAAAATAGTACCATTCATCGGTATCCATAGAAATCAGTTGGATATTTTGGATTTTACTAACTGCTTCCTGAAAGATGGGTGAGCTATGTATTTGGAGGAAGAGTTTTGTCGAAATTGTATCTCGGGTCTGACACGGAATTGAATTTGAATACCGTATCACTTCATGATGAAGGTTTACACTCTCTTGATAGCTTTGAAGTTCAGTTTTATCGATCTTGAACGGGCACGATGTCAGACGAACATATGAGGGTTTCCATGGAACATTTGACTATTGACCCTCTAAAATAAAAAAAAATTTTTCTCATCGCACACGTTTAAAATGGGTTTCATGTGATTCTTATACCTCGAAAACATGTGAAAAAAGTGGTGCCACTCTCTTCCAACCCGAGGTATCTGGTTCAGAACGAATTGTACGGAATTTCACACTTGAAACATTCGTGAATCAACTTCAATCGAACAGATTCGATTCAAAACATTGTCTAGACGATCGATACGGATTATATTTTGCCTGACTTGACTTTAAGATGAATTTCATCATTGATTTCTTCGAAATTCGATGTAAATTTCCAAAATCGAGTCAAGAGCTATGAGTCTCATTTCAATTTCTAGAATACACTGTGGTGTTATTTTGTTCATTTTTCAGCCGTATACTATATAAAAATCAAGAAAATCGCAATACCATCACATTTAGCGGCTTATTTAGCTTACCATCCGGATTCAAATATTTCTCCTCAGCTTCTCACAGAAATACCGATCGACAATTGTAACTCAGAACAGTGCGGTTATATCCCTTTTGCGATGAAGAAAAAAGAGCACAACATTCCAATCCTGTGCTTTACGTTTCCTGAGTATGCCATCAAAAAATGCCCGTTTTGAAAGCCAGTGGCGCGATAACTTTATGAGCTTTGAAGCTTTATAAAATTTGTCCGGATCAACGCACACTCACAAACCAAACGGGATTCGATTCGTCTTTTTTTTTAACTTCGGAAACTCATTGCTAAATTTTCCGTTTTGCACAAGGTATTTCATCGATTTCGTAAACAATAGCCAGAAAAAGTTTTCCCACAAAACTCAGTTACATCGATGAATGAGAGTTAATATCATAGCCAAATCAGCGCACACCTCTGAATCAAAGATTCTCTCAAAGTATGAGATTAGTAGATGGATATATCATTCCACCGAAGTAGTTGAGGCATAGGTATTTTAGTTACAGCCTTATCAATTCAAAAAATCGCGTTGGTACGTTTGTAAACTACCCAAAAATCACACTTTGCAGTCTGCTATTGACAAATCAGGATGCGTTTCAACAAAAAAGAATGTAGTCCATATTGAATGATGCCAAATACTATAAAATGCCACTCCTGCGCACTCCGAATAGTTCAAAATACTCTTGGAACACTGCAGTAACACAAAAGTTAAAAGTTCCGTGGAAACTCTCATATGTATCTCCAAGATATTGAGGAAATGTTAACTCACCAACCCGAGACTATAACTTCGTTTCGTGTCGAGCCTTAACTATTTCCTAGTCATTTCTCAACAAAATCATGCATTTCTTCTAGGAATCAATTGTACATTAAGCCCGATTATCGATTCAAATACAGTTGGATGATGGAAATCTACTCTTTGAGAGTTTGGTTCTCAGTTTTCGTATTTTGTCTGGTATTAGTTGTGATTTGTATTGTGACGAAAAACCTAGTTTCTGACTCGGTGCCTCAAAACCAAGAAATGAACATCATAAATGCTTCTTTCGCTTGTTTTGGAGCGTTCTGTAATCAAGGTAAGACTATTCGTGCAGTTCCATTTCCATGAAATCTAATTCAAGGGGGGAATATTCACCAATCAGGGGCAGAGCTTAGTATGATTCTCAGATATCGTGCAGTATTATTTTGCTCCTATATTCTATCATGGGTTTTAATCATTTGCTTCTCGTCACAAATCTATATTGTCATGACTCGTTCGATCCTCGTGCCACCATTTTGGAGTCTCGAAACTCTATTCAAAGGAACAGACTATCAAGTTCTCGTGGAAAACAGCACTGCAGCTTTTCGAGCTTTTCAGGTGAGTATCGGTGTTAAGGAAATATGAAAAAAAAAACGAGAGAAAGATAAATTTGGAAAATCCAGAGGCAATACAGACCCGGGCTGATTTCTGAATTGTTGAATTAGGGAAGGCACGATCCAATCCTGGGAAAAATAATCGACGCTCATCGAGTTGAATTCTACAAAGGCTTCAGAAATTTGTGGGAAAAAGCTTGTTCTCACGATAAAAGGAGTGCAGCCTATCATTTTACGTATCAGTACCCGAAAATTATTGACAACAACATCGATTGTGAGTTGGAACCTACTGGTGAGAGCGAACGCACAACCTGTATTGCTGCTCTGATTCCCAAGAATTTCATCTTCAAAAAGTTTATAGACTATGGGTACGAAAATCAATGAAAATGATCGCTGAAGGTGATTCATAGCTTTATTGTTGGTTTCCAGGATAATAAAATTGCATGAATTTGGAATCATCAGTGCAGCAAAGAATCGGTGGATCAGAGAAAAACCTGGAGCAGAAATTCGTCCATACTCCCCTATTACCTTGGAGCAAGTATATTTTCCATTGAGTGTGTATCTTCTTGGCCTCTGTTTGTCAGTGATCTTGTCGATCATTGAAAAAATTACCTTCGATAAGCCGAAGCCAGTTCACCGTCCACCCAGGAAACGCATCAGTTAATGGAGCATGTACTTGGATATTCAGCACTCTGACCATCTTGCTGCTCATTGTGTGCTTTCTGATCAACTTGCGGAGCAATTCGGGAGAGATTCCAAACAATATGAATTCTACAGAAACCGTATCTTATCATCTCATTCGGACTTGATCGAGTTTTCAAGTTTTAGCCTTATTTTCATCTCTTAGTGATGTAAAGATCCACCATGTAGTTAATGCTGAAGATTAATGAGGTATCTCGTCTCAAATTTCCAGCAAATTTTTATAATAATAAATCCATCATGATATGACAGTCAATTCAAGCAGAGGATCCTAGCCAATTGCGTTGCGCCGAGCTCAGTGTTTGAATCCGGTATCCTCCTTTACACATGCATACGTTTTCCTCCTTATCAGCACAATACCCCGACTCAAAACCGATTCTAGAACATGATATTGAGCACGATGTCTCATCGATAACTTTGTCGCCAACTTGACAAGATCGGAGGGCTGCATCTAAAAAACGTTCAAAATCTTCAATTTGATGCAAGATTCAGCGAATTTCTTTCGAGTAAGCTATGGGAAGTATTTTGCATCAAATTTGAATATGGAAGAGTCTGGTCTGGAAAAATGCAAGGGGCTATTCACAAATTACGAAGGAATTTCATAAGAGAGATTTGGCCCTCTTCACTATATGCAACGTATGTCCAAACAAGAGTCAACAATTTTCGGTTAAAAGATCTCACGTAGCGGTGTAGAATGATAAAAACCTCATTACGTGATTCACGAATGACCCCCCATAACTGATTCCTCGATTGTTGAAGAAAGTCACTATGATATTTTGGAGATATTTCTTGAAAGGAAACTGAGTGATTTCAATTAACAGGATCCAGTTCGCATGTCTTGATAGTAATTACCCGAAAAAGCGATTTTCAGATCAAATAGCCTTCAGCCATTGAACTACTGAAGTGTATTTTCCACCTTTCGAAATTGATTCATGTTGTTTTAGAGTCTCCCATGTGAGCAGTCTTACGAAAACAATCTCGAAAACAATAAACCAAAAAAAGTTAGACTCAGATTTCTTTTTGAATGGATTTTTCCGATTTTCTAGGTAGAAATATGCAGATCTAATACCACGAACCGAATGAAGACTTTTTTCGTGCCCTGAGGCACGGAGTAAAATTATGAAGTAAAATTATGTTTCAAATTTTTTCTTCAAAATTCTCGTAATTTCTTTCACTAAAATCAATAGAGCTCAAAACACCGTTAGATAGAGGAGCGCGGTCTGGCGCATCTGGATGATGAGCAAAAAAACCTATCAAAAACCACTCTGATGCTCCCAGGTTTACATCTCATTTAGGTTACACAATGTAAGTGTTCCTCACAAAGAAAATATTATAGATTTGCTCTCTCAGGTTTGCAGCTGTTCTTCGGGTAGTTTTTGAATTGTAACGACAAAAAGTCTCATCTTCCAGCGCATACCCAGGTATTTGAGATTTCGAAAACAATTTTTTTCAATGAACTAAGAAAATTTCCTCAGAAATAACTACTTGTTCAGTTGAATTTCGTTGAATCAAACCAAAGTTCCAATGACTTTCAACAGTCTGTACAAAGAACAGCTTGATGCAAGGTTCCGTATCCACTCCAGCGGTCGCCTGGATGCCTCTGTATTCTCACTCAATTCAACCCGTATCATTTGGACACTGCAACTCCGGTTCTAGTTGATGCGATTGAATTCGGCAAGTGGTCATTTTGGAGAGAATTTTCTCAGTTCTTCGACAAAAATGGTTTTGAAATCCCGAATTCTTGCGCCTGCGCAGAAAATTAAGGTTTGTATAATTGAAATTCAAAAACTCCCCGCAAAACAGCTTGTAACCCATGAAAGTAGATTGAAAATATTTTTTTCATCGTCTGTGCAAAAAAGAACCGTTTTCTTCATTTTCTTGCCTACGCCGACGATGAAAGATAGTATTCGACACTCAGGTGGGGTAGTTTCCGCCCTTATATTGAAATCTACTATTTTCGTCAAGCATACAACTTCTTACACGAACAAGTGTACTTTTGGGAAATGAAAATAATTACTTTTTGAGAAAAAGTGGGAAAGTAATTTTTCCGGAATCACCCATATATAATCGAGATGAAATGAAGACCAGAGTCCCAATCATTCTTGATAGGTTTTTTGCTCACCTTTCAGATGCACCAAACCACGTCTCTCTATGTAACTTTGTTGCTGAGCTATAACGATTTTAGTAAAGAAAATTCCGAAAATTTTACAAAAGAAAAATTTTAAAACATAATCTTAATCAAAACGCCAGGGTCTGATAAAAACTTTCCAAGTTTCTCTATGGTGGCAGATATCTGTATTTTGACCTGCAGCACCGAAAAGGAATGTGAGACCAACTATCTACTCCTGGTCTATCGTTTCCTCATGGAACTACTCATGTGTGTACATCATCATAATCTCCATTTGAGGAATCGTTCTATGATCTTCTCTTGGAAATTAGGTACATGTCCAGTATTCAATGGTAGAACAAATCATAATACCCTATGCTCAATAATAAAATAGACCAGAGCAACAGCTTACATCGAAGAAGAAGACGACATACCTTGGGTCTTGGCTTCGGCTGTCATGGTGTTGAAAACTATGAATATTATTCCAAACAACAATCCCATAACTATCCGCATCATTTCTATACGCGCACAGGTATCGATTGATTGTTTCATGGTATAAGATCTTGTATCTCGAGCCAGTTTTGAATAATTTCAGAAAGATTATTATTACTCGCAAACTTTAGAAATGCTTCTACAATCTCATACAGCGCACAAGAAAAACTGAAGAGAATACGTAATCGAGTCGATCTCGTTGCCTGAGCGATGCTATACTGACTTCAGTTATGACTGCTATGGACTTTAACCAGAATATGATCATACTCGCTGAGTCTTGCATTCTTCTAAACGACTCGTCGTAATTTTGATGAGGCAGCTGATGTAGAACAAATCTTATTTCTAGTTGCATAGCTCTCAAATATTTTCGTTGCGATGCTAGATGCTTGCATTTAATCGTTTCAGTGCGTTTGAAAGGTAAAGACTGCTCACAATTATGTTTAATCGTTCAATTGGAATCAGTGATCGATACTTTAATTAAAAGGTTCGATACGAGCTGCTTGAGTGCGATTTTCAGTGATTGTACTCCTTACCAGAGACGAATAAGATCACAAATTAGAACCTAATCCTCTATTTTTGACGATATAGAGGAATAAAAATGGAAGAATTTTCAATATGATGTTCTTGGTATTCTTTGTCGTTTTTTCTCTAAGTGTCAAAGAGTCTCTAAGTGTCAAAGATGCCTTTCTGACTGTCCGAAGCCAGTGGCAGTGAATGATTCAACATTATAATACAGGAAACCTCCAACTTTTTCAAAGTCAAATTTTTACACGAATAAGACTTGTGTTAATTGGAACCCTTTTTCAAAAGACTATGTGTGTATTGATATCATTGGAGATCATATCATGATCTACAGAATTATATGACTGATGATTCATGGGAGTTTTTAATTTTCTATTTAAACTTTTCCCTAAATATACAAGCTAGATAACCCGTTTGACAGATGGTAAATCCATCTGCTTTTTTCCTGCATAAGAGACGTAAATGTATCTCAGGCACTCCTTTTATATTGAAGCGGAGCGGTTGAGTAGTCAATCTACGTCCCCACTGAACCTATAATTTGAGGTGGATTCCAAATCATCAAAACCATGGTAACGATAAGTGGATAGACGCCTTATAGCGCATACACGCTCAAAAGTGTCATTAAATAATTTAATAAAAAAAAAGAGACTCAAAAGAAATCTCATTAGTGCCGGCACCTGGGATCGAACCCATGATCTTCCAATTGAAATTTGAGCAAGATTTCTGATTAATACTCGCTCTTCTCTGCGCGAATCAATTTTCAAAAGAAAGGAAAACATTACTACATAAAACTCCCTGGTAGAAATCTGAGCATTTTTTTTGGCCACCTGACCAATTTTTGGCCAGTTTTCTTAGGTTAAAAATGGTCTCATGTAAATGGCCAAAAAATGGCCGATTTTTGGCCATATTTCTGCCAACATAACCTCAAGAATTGACAATCAAGTTTCAAAATGGTAATAACTCAAAGATAAATCGTCTATTTCGTTTCTCAAGGGAACGGTTAACATGTGTTTATGAATTTTGGAGAATTCCCCAATTAGTGATCTTAGAGCTCATATCACATATTTCAGGGGTTACATATTTTATGAAAGTACCCACAAATGTATCTTATGTATGTGGTAAATTGGCCATTCTGATAGCTTATATACTCAAAATGTCAAGCATAATCTGAAAAAACACTGAATACACGTAAATACCAGAATTGAGGTTGACGCTTACTCTATCGATGAACACATCTGTGCTTTCGTAGGGTCCCAAGGCAACTTTTGTGTTGAGATAATGGTAAAATTCATCTTTGAGGATGATTTGTTTGATAATTTTCAGTATTTATTATTGAATTATCAACGTGAAATCATTGATAAACATCTTCTCAGGATTTTTGATTAATGGATTTCATCATTATCTCAATATAGAAAATTGCCTTTTGAGTCTTCGAATACCCCTCCAAGCCCAGATATGATCATCGAAAGAGTAAGAGCCAACCTTGATTTTGGTATTTATTTGTATTAAGAGCTATTTTGAGATTATGTCCAACATTACGGGTATTGAGGTTATGTTTGACATTTTGAGTATCTGAGCTAACCACACTCTTTGGTCAAATTTTTTTCTCGCGAACACTATTTCATATCCTAGAATACTATCCTCATCTTTCCTGATTACTTCATGAACATTTCCAGAATTTTTGAACCGCCATCTCGCATTCATTTTATCGATGTCCTTGACAATTTCATACAAATATTCATAATAAAACCATGCTGTAATCCTGGTAGTTCCGGTAGTTCTGAAAGACAATATCTATCAAGATCTCCAACTTCATTTGTATAATATATTGAAGCTTGACGTGCTCATCGGCTAAGAATTTCAGGAAAGATAGATATTGCTTATACAATTGACAAAATTCATTATGAAACCATTCGAAGAGCCGCTGAAATAGATTCGTGCTTAATCCCATTGGCCAAAAACTGGCCAAAAAAGCATTACATATTTGGCCAATTTATGGCCAGTGGCCATCCTATTTGGCCAGTTATTGGCCAAAAAATGCTCACCATTTCTACCAGGGCTCGGCAATACGACAAGATGAATTTTCCGGAAACTCATATCGAGCCAGATTACGTTAGAAGAATTCGGAACTCTCAGGGTCGCGTAACTGGTGAACCAAAAGCCACAAATATTATCATATCATTTGCAAAGATATTAGCCCATCTGACGAAAGTATGAAATAGTTGTTGAGTCACTCAACTTGAGTCTAATCAGCTACCCACTTCAATGTCTGATAAGTATGTTTGAAATGTAAAACTGATTGACTGTTCTTCTCTAAAATCAAATAAGGACTCAAGAGCTTCAGGTCTGCAAGGTCATTTGAGGAACCCAATCCAATTCATTCTCGATTTGCAGGGATCGGGGTTTCGATTGTGAAGACGGCTCATGTATTGCTCATGCGAAAACTTTCTCCGGCGAACCAATATTGTTTATCTCTCCCGATCTCGTTTTATCCAGAATTTTATTTCATCCTCAATTTTCTTCTCATCCGAGATCCTTTAAAACCGGAGGGGTTCTAGTGGAAAAAGAAGGAGCTCAAAAATATTCGCTTTTTTCAAATTGAGCGTTACTGTAGAGGTACATAATTCGCTTGGGCAACAGGCGCCCACGTTCGCAGGATACGAAAATGTGTGTCTTTGGATACGAAGACAGGAGAGTATTTACGTGGGCAGAGTGTAATCGTGATAAATACTGATCCGGAATTGCCGAATTATGAACTAATGTTTGGTGGCGTGTGAGCCAACTTTGCTACTACGATATCGCTCTATGGATATGGCAAAATCGTGTTCGTTGCAGACTACCCGAAAGTTTGGCTCATTACTATTACCGAAGCTCTCATTCTCAATTTGTATATTCTGTTATACAACAGTCATTATGTGAGAGTCGAAAGAGCCTCATTTGATTTAGTTGACTATCGTAGGTTGGTGATTCTTCCTCAGCCCAAAATGGAACACGTTCTTTTAAAGCTATCAATATCGTTCTCAGCAGAATGGAGAACCAAGATCAGACAAGTGTTTTTTTTAACAAGATTTATGTCCTCAAACACTTTGATACTCAATGAATCGTGCGATTGATTTGTATACGTAGTCCTCAAAACTCATGCGGCTGCATCAAATTCAACAATACTTCCCAATTTAGGATCATTTTATCACA
Source organism: Eretmocerus hayati (assembly GCA_029851415.1). Lineage (NCBI taxonomy): Eukaryota > Metazoa > Arthropoda > Insecta > Hymenoptera > Aphelinidae > Eretmocerus > Eretmocerus hayati. The sequence goes on from CM056742.1 coordinate 184,058,976, forward strand.
ATTAAATCAAGATGAATCGATATCAAATCTAGTTCAACCTTGTCGACTGCGCTCTTGGACTTTATTTATGGTTTTGACAGAAATGTGCCCATGTACACAAATTTTGGGCACGTATTCGAAGGCATTGGAGCTCTCAAAACTGCTCAGGGGCCATCCATAAGTGACACCAAGCTCTTGAGGGCGGGGGGGGGGGAGAGGGTCGGTCAATCAAACAAGACATGCTATGTATGAAAGAGACTCAGTGAAGGGGGTCAGCGTAACAAAGGGGGGCGGGAGGCTGGTCAATATAGGGCCAATTTTAGCGTGACATTATTCATGGATGGCCTCTTACGAGCACGTCTCTCGCTGTTTTCCCAGTATTCCTTGATGAGCAATGAAGATATCCTGATCTCTGATCATCAGTCTGGATTAAAAATTTTCTGACTTTTAGCTCTTTAGTCCATAAAACAGTACCATCCAGCCCTTCGAATAAGAAAGTCTTGAAAATATTTGTTTGCTACCAGCTCTTCTCGACGGGCCTGCTTTTCCATTATCAAGTCGAAGATTATTTCTCTAACCCACAAATTTCTCCCCTCAGTTCCAAGCAAATATTCGCAGTGAGAAAAACACTCGGTACCCTCCATTGTCTGCGAATTTGGACGGAAAAGACGAGATATCGACAGCCAAAAGCCGGACGAGAGCATCTGATTATCCCTTCCTATCCTGGGGGGGGGGGGGGTGTGAGGAGTTACGATGCCCAAGTTGGCTGGTCTCAACACAGTCTGCCCATCTAGGCTTTGTGGCCAAAATCAAGAGAAGACAAAACCAAGGGGGAGCGAGAATAAAGGAAAGAGGAGTGGAAAAAGGTACGGCTACAAGACCGTTGCGGCGGAGAAGGAAGGAAACTGGATGATATTTCCCGCAACGATCAAATCTTATTGCCAATTGAAAGAGAAAAGTTCGCGCTACATTTGCTCAGCGGAATCACCTTTGAGGATGCTGCCGAGTTCTTGTGAAAATTGGTTCTATCTGCTACGCTCTGTACGAGACTTTTACTCGATGACGAATTTTCCACGAAATTGTACGGATCTGGAATACCTTCGAGAATGAACATTTAGTCCTATCCACGTCTGATTCCGTACTCTATTCTTGATATTTTTATGCATTATACGTAGTGAATCGCTCTCGAAAATCACGGAAAGTCTTCCCTAAAGTAGGACCTAGCTCAAAAATAAGCCCTTATCGAAAATGTGTCACGGTGGTCCTGAACCAAGTCTACCCTCCGCTGACGACAGCAAGTAGGATTCTTGTTGGATATGGTTCGGGACATCTGAGGGATCACAACCTACTGAGAATCAAAATCGCCACTTGGGCCGTTTTTTGAAAAAAGTCGAAGAAACGTGTTTTTCCGATGTTTTTCCCTTTTTCACCCTCAAAAACTCGAAAGGGACGCATTTTATCGAAAAATATGTAGAGCAACTTTTTGTAGAACTTGAAACGATGAACAAAAAAGGTCCTCACACATTTTCCCATATAAGACCTCCTGATCCTGTAATAAACGTATTTTTGTCTGAAACTCGTATTTCATCTGTCATTTTCCACGGTTTTAACCCCATAACTCAAAGGGACCGCATTTTATCGAAAAAAGTGTACAGTAATTTCTTGTAGATCTTTGAAAAATGAATCAAAAAGGCCTGAACACATTTTTCGATACAAGGTCGTTCGATCCCGTAATAAACGTATTTTCGTCTGAGATTCGTATTAGAAACAGGAGGCCTTACATGAAAGAATATGTACATATGTTGCTTGTTCATCCTTTGAAGATCTACAAATATTAAATGTACATATTTTTCGATGAAGTGTATTCCTTTCGAGTTGTGGGGTCGAAACCATGAAAAATGACAGATAAAATACGAGTCTCAGACGGAATACGTTCATTACAGGAACAGGAGGTCTTCTACGGAAAAATGTGTGGCGACATGTTTTGTTCATCGTTTCAAGTTCTACAAAAAGTTGCTTTACATATTTTTCGATAAAATGCGTTCCTTTCGAGTTTTTGTGGGAGAAAAAGGGGAAATCATCGAAAAAACACGTTTTTTCGCCTTTTTTAAAAAACGGCCCAAGTGCCGATTTTGATTCTTAGTAGGATGTGATGCCACAGATGTCCCGAACCATATCTAACAAGAATCACACTTGCTGTCGTCAGCGGAGGATAGACTTGGTTCAGGACCACCGTGGTGTCGAATATCCTTGGCCTCCCAGAATCACGAATAATCAACACGGATATTCTGAGCAATGTCTGTACTCATTCATAAAACTGACTCAAATTTGACTAATATCCCTTCTGATTCCTTGTCTGGAGTTGTATTCTTTTTGCATGTATTGGAAATGACTGCCCCATTCTGTAAGCAAATAATATTGTCAAGTCTTGGAACACTATACGAAGAAAGTGGTCAATCTGACAATTAATTTCTTCAAATATTCACCTACATTCTTCCTTTTTATTATCATTCGATTTTCTATCTCTCTTTCGACATTTCACGTTTTTTTATGTCCACGAGATTGAAAGGAAAAATCACAGGTTCAGGAAATTCTTAATCTCGAGTAACCCATTCTTATCTCATTTCTACCTCATCCTCGCTACTTCAGATTTTTACTCACTATACACATACCTCTTTGAGATAGGATACATACTCTTGTTCAAAAAATCTCATCGCTTAGAATGAACAAAAATTTTCCAAGTTGTACTACTCTACGATTAGACTCTGCTGCCGAAGAAACCCATTGCTGCTGCCATCATATTTACCGATTTGAGGTAGTCGAGAGTGGATTCACCGAGCGAACCGATAACGGCCCTGACGCCGTAATTCCCCATCAGCTTCTCCACAAGACTCTTTCTCGTCTCATCGTCACGTATACCCATGTTACAACCACCCCCTCGATACCTATACGTGTTTCAGACTTTGCTCGCCTTTTCGTGAGAGCAAACGTAATGAGCTTGGAGAAACTCTACTCCATACCCCCAGCGTCTAATGTCAGAAATTATAGCATATTGCCAATAAAATTCTACGGCAAAATCGACGCCCACACACACACATACAATCACCAACACTAACATGATGATACTAGCCTTCAAACTAGCTTGACCCGTTTTGCGAGCGACAGTTTCCTATATTTGAGATAGGAAATCAACGTCTAAGTGCACGTACATACACAGGTACATATCTGTATATATGGAGGATTACGTTGTAATTGGAACGGATGACCAGCGAGTCTGGCCATCAAGATTTTTGGGGTATAGCAGTGTTATTGCGGTTATATGTGGCTTTCCTTGCCGGGCAGATATTGGCAATCGAATGTCGATAATCCCCTTAGACTTTCGGCCCTTTGATTCGTTGTGAGTCTGATGGACACTGCAGGCTGTATAAGATTGTGTACTCGTTGCTTCTGATATGGCCACACGGTAAAGTTTCATTAAGCTGAGAGCGTCGCGTTGCGTCGCTCTTCTTTTGTCCCCGAGAATCGCCAAGGAGTGAGAGAAAAATTGTAGGATGGGGAATATGAAGATATATTCGGAAACTAAGAGTACTGTGTACACAAAACTTGTGGAAATACAGAACGGTTCGAAGTGGAATTATAACGTGAACTTGAACTATCAACTAATCGAACTTGAAAAGAAAATTTCAAAAATTGGCGCGGAATTTTGAATCGTGATGCAGGGCTGGGTCCTTAGAATTTGGCCTTTTACTGGGACTCTCGTGGTTATTTGGGAGGGATGAATCTCTGCATGGCTCGGAATACATCTGCGACGGGGGCCTTCGTCCTGCCTGAAATCGAAAAAATAGCTGCATAAAAATAGAGGTAGAACTCCGTATTCGCGGTTCTCACCCATTCGCGGATATAGGAAAATGATCCTTCATCTTGATTTTTTCGTAACAGTGATGTTTGGTTATCCGCGGATTTCCGTATTCGCGGAAAAATTTTAAAGTATCCCCGCGAACACAGTTTTGCCTGTAATCGAGTTGAATGCGATTGAAGCTAATTATGCTCGGTCCAATTTACAAAAACAGGATCTACAATTCCAACGGGCACAAAGTGAGTTCAAAAGTGAAAGAAGAAACAAAAATTTGGATCGAATCAAACAAAATATAAATTCTATTTGATGATTGGCCAAGAGGAATCTTCTCTTTGACGAGTTCAACTCACTCCTGGAGATTTGTAGCTGCAACCCATAGCTAAGCAAGAAGATTCTCTGCTGTTTGAGAGGGTTTCATAGCTTCCAGTTGATGATGAATACTGTATCGATCTCACACTCGAACATAGCAATGGATAGTTATCGTTGCTACTCCGAGATTTCCACTCTTCAATTCGTTGTGATTCTCGGGGATGTCCTGCATGAACTTCTCCAGGAGTGCTAATGGAGTATTTTTGTTTTTGCGAGAATAACTTCTTAAATTTTCCTGAATGGTGGTTCATCTTCAAGGCATCTTGCAGCTGATGCACGAGACTCTCATACCTGGAATGCAACAAAATTTTGGCAAATAGAATAGATTTGTACTAAATGTGAAATTTAAGTAGAGGTTACCTCTGGATCGTTGCATTTCGATTTTTCTTGAAAAATTCCAGCTCCCTCTCCTTCTCTTCGAGTTTTGATCGGAAATGATCCAGTTCTTTCTGTTGATTGTCGCTGGTATTGTGTATAACATTGAGGAGCTCCGCATTTTCTTCAAAAATCGTCAGACGATTACGAAGACTGATTATCTCATCATTTGAACTTTTTTCCAAATCTCTCCGAGCTTGTTCCGATTGAATAATTTCATCTTTCATCTGAGACATCCTGCCCATCAAAGAAGTCACTTCTTCACCAAGATCTTTTGCACGACGACTGTTATTCAAATTTGTACTGATAATCGAGTTGAGTTCAGATTTCAGAGACGATACTTCATTGTCACGCTCTTCGATCTTCTGTACCAAGTTCTGCATTTGCTCCTCTATTTCTTCCTGATCTTCCGCTCTGTCTCGCATCATCTCATTCAATTCAATTTTCTCATTTTCAATCTTCTCCAACAAATTTTCAAAATACTTCACTTTTTCCAAAAGCTGGTTCATCGTAGAAAAGTCTTTTTCATACTCCATCAATTTTTCTTCCAATTTAGTCTCATTTGAAATTTTCAAGCTCAACTCCTTTTCCAGCTGATCTATCTTGAGTACATGATCTCTGAAGCACTTAATGGTTGATTTTTCCAGCTCTGAATATGCCATAGATAGTTCACTGCCAAGGTTCACAGATTTTTCCCAATAATTTTCCAAGCACCTCGCCGTTCTGTTCTCTCCTTCTTCGTACACTTTCAATTTTAACTGAAATAAATCTGATCTTACTCTACTGAACATTTAATTTTTGAAGATCGAAATTTGAGTTTCAACCAAACCTGTGAGTCAGCCAGTCTCTTTTCATACTCTGCAATCGTATTCTGTAAATTTTCACTCAGTTCTTTGCATTCAGTCTCAAGCCTTTTCTTTTCCTCCTTCAAATGATCTATCTCCAATTTATCAGTGTTCATCTTCCTCTCGTATTCTATGATCGTTCGCTCTCTCATTTCCAAATTTGTCTTCAAAGTAGACATTGCATCTCGTATTTGCATTAGTTCCTGAGACAGTTCACTAACTCTAGAGGTTTCTTGAAAATGCTGAATCTTCATCTGATTGTAATCTAGCTTCAACTGAGAAAGTCTGTCTTGGAAAGATTGATTGTGCTCACTTTCAGATACTTGGCTGGTTTGACTGCATTTTTCTATCTTGCCCCTACAGACAGGAATTTCAACACTCGATGCCAAGCCAGAATCATTCAGAGTATCTTTACTGCTGGCAGAACTAGATCTTGTTGTACTGGTATCGATTTTATCCGAATCCGATGCTGATGAGTTGAGTTGGAGATCGTTAGTAAGGCGTCCTACAGACTGGCGATTAGGACTAGTCAAACCGTGATAAAGTTCAGTTTCAGCCTCAACCATAGAGATTTCTGGACTTCTGAAGAATTTACTCGTGCTCAATTTCATTTGCAATGACTCGACAGTTTTCGAAAGTAATCTTCGTTGAGATTCTGATTCCTCGAACTGCTCTTTCACCTTCATCAATTCTGCATCTCGATGAACAATCTCACGTTTGAGAATTCCGAATTGGTTCGAAATTTCGTTGTTCTCTTTTTCAAATTTGTTCGCTTTTGCCATGCGTTCCAGAATCAGTTGTTTCAACCGTGATAAAGTTGAAGTCACATCTTCAGCTGCACAGGTCCTAGACTCGACAGGTTCCAAGGAATCTAATGAATCGTTGAGATCAGGTAGTTCAACTGAATCTGGATCCAATATCATTTTGAGTTCTCGGCAAAATCCGTCAACTACTGTTTGAACTAGATCACACTGAACAGCTTCACTTGATAATTTTTGACTAGAATTAGATTCTATCATACGTGCTTTTGACTCAAAGAACTCATTCAACTTCTCTCGAATCCAGGATAAGTGAGAGCACACTTCAGCATCGAGAGAGACCTTACCGTCGTCACCTTTCTCAAAACTCGAGTCTTGCAAGCTTTTGTTTGGATCTTGTTTGAGTTTCGTAGATGACTCAGCAATTTTCCTCAAGCTGTCTTTGATCAATGACAGTTCGTAGGCTTGCTGATTTTTCTGCGTGCTCAGCATTTCATTCTCACTTTTTATGGATTCCAGCGATTTCCTCACCGATATAATTTGCGAAGCAAAATGAATATTTTCAGTCTCAAATATCTCAAGGTCTGCAAAATCTTCAAAATCTCCCTGATTGGTTTTTCTTCGCTTGCGATTTTTATACTCATCTAATTTTCCTTTGTAGAAATTTTCAACCTGACTGACGGAAAATTGGAGTAGATTTTTCTTCTCTTCTTCTATTGCCAACATTCGTTTCCTCCAATTTTCATCCAGTTCGTTGAGTTGCTTGGAATAGAAATCAGACAGCTCACGTCGAATTTCGTACTCTTTTTTGATCTCCAGCAGCTTCATTTTCTTGATTTCATCGATCAATTTTTTATTCTTCATGAGTAACTCTCCAGTATCTGGTTCATTCTGAGATCTCAATTCTTTTTGTGAACGGTTATCCATAATACTTGAATTCATCATTTCTGGGTCACACGTTTTCATTTCTTCTTTGGTAGAGTCGGAGGTGAGTTTCATGGCTAGAGATGCAAAATTGAGTACACTCTGTGTTTCCGCCAGGAGATCGAGCGTGGGATTGACATTGATCAGGAAAATTGTATTGGTTTTGCTACAAAGCGATTGCTGAAATAATCTGGTCAATTTACAATCTCTGAAAGGTCCAGCACTTTGCTTCCGATTACCACCTGTTATGACTTTCATGCATCTACTCAGAGCTGATAAACTAGTATTGATACTCTTCAATTCTTGAAACTGTTTTGTGTTACCACCACGTGTTTGAGATCTTCCGGTTCCCGCGAGATCACAGAAGGTTAACGAAGATACCTGAATCAAGGAAAAGATACAATGTTTCAGGAAAGTTCACTGGTTCGAGATGTTCTTGGAGATCCTTAGCATTTCAAGTTCAAATGTAAATACAATGGATTAGTCTCCGCAAAACGCTAATTGAGTCTAATAGAATAGTATTACAGATTTTTATGAAAATAATTCGCGGGTTTCATCTCGCTTATGAGCAGAATGGGACCACCCAGATCATCGGAATACAATCTCAGACTAGGTATTTTCATTTGAGACACTCTTGAGACTACACTTGAATTTTTATGGAAATTTCATTCCGACAAATATCACATCAAGTTTGCGAGAGGGCACTCGGGTAGACATGATTCAGTGGATAATCATCAGATTTTTTGATGATACAAGAGTCAGGTATGAGAATTTCTACATTCAGAAGAAATCTCACTACTGAATCATGGCTTCCTGAATTTTCCGGAACAATCGAGAAAAATCAAACTTTGGTTCTAAAATTATCCAAAAATCTCATACAAAATCACAAGTCAAAATGCCGCAAAATTGCTATGATAGGAGCTCAATGCGAAGTAATTTTACCTTGACATCAGATAGCTCGCAATTCTTCTCGTATTTGAGAAGCTTGATAGTAAAAATTGAGTGTGACCTAGAGCTTCTGTGATTCGCAGTCGATGCAGTGGTGAGCCTCGATTGTCCAGTAGTCATAATTTGATAGGCCTCCGAACCAGTGGATGCACAGATACTCCGTATTCCCTGTATGTAAGGTGCTCCATGCTTATCAGTAGCCAATTTAAGCTGCACATTTTTACCCTCAGCATCGACCTCCAAAAGATCAAAAATCACATCATTGTAAATCTCCACAAACGATATCCAAACGGAACACATGGAATCCTTCAGTATCTCCAGATTCATATTGAGTTCAGATTTTTCTAATTTTTCATAAGCTTCTTCACAGGCAGATCTCTCTGTATTCTTGGTGAACAGAATTCTTTGTTTTGCATCAATTTCAAAATTTCTCTCAAACTCATTCAAATTTATCACACTCTGAACTCTTTCAGGCTTGAACCATGGCTCTAGAGTACAGCTTATAGATGAATAAATTAGTTCAATGCTTCTTGGGATTATGCCAGGGTCAGAGACGGTACCGAATAGAGTGTATGTTTTTCCCGAATCACAGGTCCCGTAACTCATTATCGTCGAACTCTGACTACTCAAAAAGTCAATAACAACAGGCTTGATGGCATCGTTAAAAAATTTAGATTGACTCGTATCGAAATTGAAAATTCTTGAGAATGTAAACTTTTTTTTGATCACGTCATCGCTAGAATTCATGAGTTTTGATCGTCTGGTGGCTGCATCGCTAGAATTGAAATGTTTTACGGACAGCGTCGATGTATTTTCTACGGTGTAAACATCGTATTGATTCTCGTATTGAACAGGTGGTGAAGTCGGTCTTATTTTCAATAAAACTTGCGTTCGCAAGGGAACAGCTTCTACGAGTGATTCCGTCGATCCGATTATTCCACGTGCACTTAAATTTCCGCTGTCATCTTTGATACTTAGCATCTTGAAAGCCGACATTAGAAAATTCATGGAGCACAATTTTCATTTGACACTTTGCACGAGCAACAGTCTTCGTAGAGTTGTGTTTACGGCTGGAATGCATATACCAATAATCTTGAGTCGAGCAGCGATCACTGAGCGGGATTTCAGGTAATAAGAACTGTAATAAAATGCCGATCTATTTAAGCATGCTCCAATCAGAGTTTTTGCTAGTAGGAGATTTTTCCGGCGGAAATGATTACTACAAATCGCGACGCGAAAGGAACCTCCCCGGATACTAAAGGTTAACCAAAACCAAACATCAACAATCTAACTATTTGGGGTTAGAATCACAATTTCATAGTGTACGTCTGCTGTAGCGTCTGCTGCATTGAAATTCAGTAAGTAATCAAGGTTGAGGTTGAGATCGACAAATTCTGAGGGAAGTCACGCATTGAGAGTGGCTGCTTGTGGCTACGTATAGAAAATTTTAAAATGATTCGTTCGATTTATCATTGCAATGTTACACATGTTGTGAAACTTGGGATTTGTTTGATGAATTGATACTCGTCACGAGATCGAGAATGGTAACTTTTAACAAAGATTTTGTAATGCAATTATATTGATTAAACAGTGGGACGAATCATGAAAATACTGAGTAATTGAAACAATTCCAACAGAAATTACGAGACAGATATGATCTTTCGATCAACCGCCAGGATGATCCAGTGTATTACAAAACAGGATTTCTCACTTAATTTTTCCAATAACTCTGCAACGGAGATACCTGGAACATCAACCACATTGCCATAATTTCTCATACATCGATGTAATCAACAAGAAAGTGCTTTACTCAACGATAGTATTGAGAAAAATGGGTCACAGAAAAATACCGGGAGAAAGAGTCACTCGCTGGTCAGCATTATGAGAGCAATCTGCACAACCCGAGTTCATTGAGCCGAAGGAAGTAGAAAGTTCAGATCTCATACATTTTTGGGTATTCCCAGACCAAGCCTATACTTGATGTGAGTATTCATATAGGGTTGCTACACATTAAGTGAGTTACCCAAACTCAACACTCGAAGCTTTTCCAATACCTTAGTAATTCATCCCTTATCCATTATTCGAGGCGCTCCATGAGCTCAACTTTTGAAAAATGATGAGATATGAGCTCGATATGTACATGTATGTGTGTGAGGAAATATTCTGATCAAATTCACGAAAAAGTAATTTTTCGTTCGTGTGCTCATTGCTGTTAGGTTTGTTGATCCATAACGTCTCAACCTTGAAATACCGAGCGTATTGAGTTTATTGATATAGAGCACAAAATTGATCAAAGAACGTAAGAAATGGATATTTCCACTGATGCAATCATTCCAATTCGAAAATGAGAATTGATTTGACAAGCCGTAACCTCACTATCCTTCAACAATTCAAATACTAATGGATATAGAATTCGATCATGTGAACAGATGAATGATATGAAGGGAAGCTCTCTTTTCGATCGAAACAATGTCAAGATTAATAGTAAAACCTAAGATAAAAGGCTAATCTGGCCCACACATTACCTTCTTTGCCTGCTTTGAATAAGATATAATTGATCGTTTCGAGTGATCCAGAATGTCCCATACATTTCTTAGGATGAAACAGTGCAATTCGCTCCAAGGAAGTGAAAAATGGGTTCTCCTCCCTTTCATCGAACAATACTTTCTGATGAACTGTGAGTAAAAATTGACAAACTATGCGCAAAAGTACACTCTTACGGATAGTGTATCAAAAAACAATACATCTCGATACAAGGGTGGAAAAACTCTTTTTTACGTCCGAGTGATGGGTTTCCGGCCTGAGCCATAGACGAAGGTCGGAATCAACACGAGGATGCGAGATATAGATTTTACATCCGTGTATTGAACTGTGTTTTTTGACAAACTGTGTAAAGTGGAAAATCAGTGTGAAAGAGACAGTTTTCCGCACAGTGTGTCGGAAATGCTGTTTTTGCTAGTTTTGAATCATTTTTGTTAGTCTTTAAAAGCTATGCCGAACTGAATTGATGCGACCAATTTCAATTGTATTGAAGTAGAATTTGAGTCTCATTCCCTTTGTTTCTGTCCCAATTTTAGAAAGCTTTTTGAGGAATTGCAGACTCCGTATCCTAACCAATTTTACACCCATGTTAATGAAAAATCCCAGCGTGCCTCGTTGGCCCCCATGAAAGCTGCGAAATAAGCTCATGTATGTACAACCCATTTGGACTCCTGGGAGCAGAAATATCTCGATCTTCACGGAAAAACAATTCACGCTGGGGAGGGGGGGGGGCGGTATATTAGGCACGCCTTTTCGGAAACTCAAGAAAAATCTCCCGTAGTAAGAATTGTAATAGGTCAGCTCCAGTTCAACAGAATGAAACTCACCTTAGCTCAAATTAGAGACTTTGGAAGAGCTTTGGAATGAGTCGAGGTACGTTGGAAAATATTAAGATAGTCAAGAGTCTAAGCAATACAAAAACAATGGGGGCATATTAGGGACACCTACTTATACCTTATTCATTTATCTAGGGAGTAATTGAGACAAGAATTGAGATATGAATCAAGACATAGGAAGTTCTTGAAAAACTTCAAATACTCATCACGTCGGCTGAAAATAGAACTTTACAGTTTCCTTCCGAAATCATGGACCATCAAGGGCTTGATATCAATCCAATGATTGAGTTCGAAAAGAATTTCCCAACAAAATGATCCAATGACTTACTCTGACATCCTCAAATGTCTCAGATATCACCAGCTACAGATATAGGCACAGAAAATCTGAGATTTGAGCTTCATGGGATGCCGCCTTTCATCTCAGTGCATTGAAAATCGAACAAATGCAGTTCCTGATCTTATACGATGGCAAAATTGTAGTCATCACGATTGATAGCTTTTTGACTGCTTTCTCGAAGCAGTTACCTCAAAATTCTTGAGCCCGACTCAGAAGCCCAAAGAGTGAAGAAAATAAAGAAAAAATATGAGAGAGCCATGCCAGTGGCAGTTACTTTGTGTGTAATAGACACATCATTCTTGATCTACAGCTGTTCGGATATAACTCAACTTATAGACCATAAAAAGCTCGAAGCAAGCGAAGAACTGCTCGATGGGTGTGTATAAATACCGCACGCATTGAGGTAAGTCAAGGTGCGCGTAAAAGTGGAAAAGTTTTGCAAACGCCGAACGGAATACTTGGACCATTCAAGACCATTTGCCTCGGTAAGACATGCATTGGGGTGGCAAAAAGTATGAAAAATAACAGCCTCAGAGAATGGGCAGTTTGCCGTTAATGCTTGCCCACGAGATTGATGCGTTGAGTTTATGGGTTATTTATTTAATACTGACAAATTTATCTGGCCGTATACTCTCACGCTCGTCTGTATTGTGTGCATAGTGCATTGGTTTTCTCAGTTTGACATGCCATTTGTAGATGGGTAGATCGATAGTATTGGGTCTGTGTTTCAAATATTATGAATTGTGTGGATATGATCAAATATGAGGTAGCTGTGCCTAATTTGCCCCCACTCAAGTTTTCAAATGTAGAAACCCGCAAACCTTGCCGCGCATTTTTTTCATGTTTGCTACGTTAAAATATGAGAGAATAACTGTTCTGGACCGATTCTCAATGACAAGCGCATTTCTTACGACAGAAAAGTGGTTTTCGGTACTTTCGACTTCTTTTTTGTTGGTTATTAAAAGCTATGCCAAACAAAATTGATGTGATCAATTCCAACATACTTTAACTCTTTTTCTTTGTCTTTGTCCCAACTTTAGAATGCTTTTCACAGAATTGCAAAATTATTGATTTTTAGCCGATTCTACGCCCATATTACTAAAAAAAGTACAGTGTTCCCAATTTGCCCTCAAAGTCTTTTTTTCAAACTCGTTCTTCACTCCATTCAAATACATCAATCTCGCTAAAAAAATTCACTAGTGAGTGAAAAAAGCTACAAAATGAGCTAAAGTGCGTCTTATTTGGAGATCTGGGAGCCGAAATATCCCGGTTATGCGAAAACCCCGTGTAATCTCATGGGAATAGACCTTATTTCCACGTGGGGGCAAATTAGGAACACACTGTTGAAAACTCGCGAAAAATCTTCTTTTGCTAAAATTAAGATATCTCGGCTCCACTTTGTTGAAATTGGACGTACCTTAGCTCATTTTGAAGGTCTTGTAACAAGCTTTAGAATGAGCTAGGGTACGTTGAAAAATGGGGGGGATAAATTAGAATGGCGAGCAGAATAAAAGTAGTGGGGGCAAATTAGGCACACTCACCTCAGGTTTAAATGATGAAAATTGATACTGTTGTATCAAAATTACGACACACACTTCCATCATATTCATACTTTGTAATTATGGAACTAACTGAGACAACGTCTTAAATAGGAACAGATGAAGAATTTGAGTTTATAATTACATTTTGCTCTGCTGTTATGTGCGGAGTTTCACGTAGAACCAAATTTTGTACATTCTTTCTTGAGTTATCCTTTCTTTCGTGTAAACTAAGCTTCAAGGCAACAATTCGAGCATACGTGATTACTGCGTGCATCGAATTATTTCTTGGAGTAAATTTTTACAAAGACATATACGGTGAGGATAACCAGGTATAGCCTTACAATCCTTCACCTAAGTGTTTGGAGCTTTCGACAATTTCTTGACGTAGTGATAATAGAAAATTCGATTTGAGCCCTGATGAGCGTTTTTCTTCAACCAATAAGATTCGTAGAAATATGAGCGTTACTGGAAGATATTGGGGGTTAGATCTCCTAGGCATCGGAACTTTCATGTCGGTCATCTCAAGATGACAACCTGGTCAGACAGGAACACGAGGTTTAGACACGTACCCTGAGTGCTCAGATGTATAGCATTTTAGCGATCAATGCCTCATTTTGGCTGCAGAGCTACACATGCTCGAACACATGGATTATATCCTTTGCATTCGAGGAAGCTTGTCCCTAGTACGCTCTTTCTGAATCGGTTTTTGTTGCGATCTAGTATTTAAGCTGTATCGATTGGAACGCCATTACATTCATGGATCTTTTTAGAATCCTTTGCGTAACTTCAGTCAACTCGAATACTTGACCCACTCACTACCACGAACGTTGCAAAAATAGGAGCACATTCTCAACTGTCGAAATACATACTCACTTATTGGTGCAAATAGGACGAGAATCAATGACAAAACTGAGATTTTGAGATGTTTTCTACCCCAAATCATTTTGTCTTCTCTTAATTTGGGACTCATAAGGGGAGTCCGGAGGGTCCGGGTCACCAAATTTTATTAAATATTTTCACAGTCTCTAAACCACCTAGAATATGAAGAATCCAGAGCAACTCCGTCAAATGGGACTCCTGTTCAAAGTTACAATCAGAGATGTTAGCATTGCCAGTAAATCTATATACGACGTGAGTGTACCCAACTTGCTCCTGTTAAGCCATTTTCTCAATGACTTTGGTTGATCTCCATATTTTTCTTTATATTTTTCAACGTACTTTAATTCATTGTGAAGCTTGTCTCAAGACCTTCAAAATGAGTTCAATTACATTCAATTTGGACCCCTTGAAGCTAAACTGTTCGAATTCTCCCAGAAGGTGATTTTTGAGAGCTTACAAAAGTGTGTACCCAAGTTGCCCCCATCATTTAAAACAATTTAAAATGGCGGTAGAGTGCATAAAATCGTTTTGATCCGTTTTTATCATCGTGCAGCGACATTTGGAGCTCTTGAGTGTTCCAAGACACTATTTCCGACTTATTTTGGCGTGATAAACACGTTCTGAGTGTTGAATAAGGTCGTACTGCCCGCCCTTGTGAATGAAGTATATGGGGGCATGTTGGGTACACTCTGATGTCGGCCTTCTTGTTTCTCAAACCCTCTTCGTGTTTTGTACATAAAATCGCTCCAAATTAGAGTTTTGCAACTCTGAAGAGCGGATACTGAAGGTCTTGAGACAAGGAATCGAATGCGCTAAGATAAGATGAATTGGTCGAATGAAAATAAATTTGCACCGGTTTTAGTGAACCCGATTTCCTCGATGATTACTCAGCCATGCAAACATGAAAAATGAAAAAATCTCTTCAAATTTTCTGGGGAATGCAGAAATAATCCGGGGTCAATGAAAGCTACGTACTTTCCCATATTCTGACATAACAAACGTAAAAAAAATATGCGGGAAGGTCCACGAGTGCCCATTTCTGAGATCGGCCTATGGGAGCAAGTTGGGTACACCTGCCTTATGTATCTTCATAACATGGGACTATATGGACGATGCTAATGTCGTAGGCTGTAGCTTTGAACAAGAGGTCCGTTTGACGGAGTTAGGCTAGATTCTTCAGATTCTAGGTGCTACGTGACTGTAAGAAAAGTTTGATGTAATTAGGTGACTCGGATCTTCCGGACTCCCTTGTCAGCCCTGGTTGAATGTCTCATGTATTTATGTCTTGACAGGAATCTTTGAGAATCGTATCAGATTTTCCTAAAAATTTCAAGAAAAAATAATCGCATTCCATTGAAAAAAGGCGTCGTCCAATATATTGAGCCATTGTACTAAATGGGTACCACAGATTATCTGGGAGATACGAATCAGATTTTACCGTATCACATCAAAAGTCGAGACACTTTCTTGAATAAGTTACCACAGTCCGAATTGAGGTCTCAACCTCACACGAAACCACAGATTTCTGTCACTCCACGCAAACGCTTTTCATAAAGCTGCACGCGTAAATACAGCGTCGAAAATCCAATCAAGCTCTCATACGACGGTCTATAAGCCTCAAAAGCGTAAGAGCCGCAACTTCTGATAAGCAGTATCGAGTCTGATGGCTATATATATAGTACTGGCTTAGAGACACTCTGATCACGAGTTAGTGTGTCTCGATGCTATGCTCGATCGCCTTGGCTAAATGAGAGTATCTCTAATACACCACTGTGGTATACCTGTATACTATTCCATCACAGCCTACATATAAGACAAGAAGATAGTCGAGTCTGAGACTTTATGTCTGGACGTAAGCCGGTTATAGACGCTGCCGATGTTGTTATTTGATGGCCAAATGCACTCTATTCCGCTCCGAAAACTAACAACCCATAACACCACAGATTTCCACCCTTGCCACGTATACATCCAAGCGATCCTATACCAAGATTCAAAGCCAAAGTCGATTCAAAGGCATGCCTTACGTCCTTCATACAATTCTTCACAAGGGAGGGGGGGGGGTTCATTACAATAATTGAGCATTTTTTGATCTATAATCAGCGTGGCTCGTACTCAAAAAGGCGAAAGATTACACAGTTTGGAAGCATAAAGGGGTTGAAAAATATCTTGTATTGTATAGAGCAAGGAAAATGAAAGGAGGAGGGGAAGTGGTCTCAACGAGGCCTTTTTGAAACGAAAAAAAAAAAGAAAGAAAAAACACTGCAGTGAAAAATCAAAGTACTCGGCTGTTAAACGTAGCAGGAAAATCGTCGTTCAATTTCACCCTGCTGCACTCGTGTGCGCACCTCTTTCTCTTGAATTTTTCTCGCTTCTTTGCCCCGAGGGCTCATACTTCCTCTCTCTCTCATCGTCTACCTTCTTATTCGTCTTTCTCTTTCTGGGCTTGAAAATGGCCTTTACCACGATGCTATATGGGTGTATATCGACGCCGGCTTTCTTTTTGATCTCGCTAAAGAATTCATTAAGTTTCGCGGGGGTGGCGTACGCTGCGCCGCTGCAGTTACGTATTAATACGAGGCGTACATAGAGAGAGAGAGTGCCAGGAAATACCGAGCGCGTTTTACGCTTCGGTTGAGCCTTGAGTTTGGCTCTCGCGAAACGGATGATGCTTTCGACTTGCTTATGATACTTACTTTTTCCCTTCATACTCGGCGTGTATTATAAGCTCACGTCTCACCCCTGTCTACAATGTCTATTTCTTCCGCGTATACTTACTGTCAGTGTGTTTTGAGCATTTATTTCTGTTCGACCCTTAATTTCATTTCATTTTTCATCAATGTGTAAGAATAATGCGAGCTACTTACAATGATGAGTGTATGGCACACCAAATTTTCAAAATCCGATATAGGTAGTCCGGGTGCCGAGCAGGGTTCCGTAGCATTTTGGAGGTCACCGGGTGAAACTCGGTGATTCTGATGTCTTTTGACCCGCTAAATCCGAATTTTGATGATGCCAAGTCACCCGAGTGGTCTATGAATTGTTATTAACAAATTTTTATGAACAAATAAAAAAATTGATGAATTATCGGGGAAATTTTTTAAAAATATTTTTTGGGTAATTATGTGTCGAAAAGAGCCCTAGGAATTTTTCATGAATTTTTCCCGCAAGAAAATTTCCCAATTTTGAAGAAAGTCAATTTTTGCAATATTCCAATTGTTGCTGCTCGGTTGCGAATTAGAATTTCCCACCGCACCATGGCTCGAATTGCGCTTTGAAGCCTCTTCAATAAGTGGGAATGATGAATCTGACGGAAGAAAGAATATTTCCTCTATATGTGGACCAGTCAACGAAGTCGGACCCCCCGCCCCGTAGTTTTTCGTAGTTTTTGAAAGAAAATTTCGGGGCCCTTTCTCCCCTAACTGTCTACGTGGTTTGTTTAGAGAATCAAACCGTACTGTAATAAATCCATTTCCATGCTCTAATCTCAAACTGCCCTACAAAATTGCTCGACATGTTTGCCTTGACCTCATGACTCTCGAGAGTTGAAATCAATATTTCTATTCCAGATGAAGATGAGGGGGGAAAAAGACAGTGTTACTCGCTAAATTAGACTTCTGGGGAGAGTGAAGTGGGAGGAAGGGATCTATAATGCACGAGATCAACGAGAAATCTTTCACCCACAACACTAAATGCCAAAAAATTTTGAGTCAAGATAGTTGTAGACGTTCAGAAAATATTCCTTATCCTGAGTATTGACACGAAAATTGAGCTACAGATAACCTGCAACTGGAAATTTCAACCTTGAGCACTAATCCGGATCTTCCGAACTCTTTTTTTTTTTTTTTTTGATGAATGTCTGGACGTTCATTACTCTGAATTCACTTGATCATATTTGACCTTTATGGACCGATTTGTCTTGAAGTATCTCCAAGGTTTTGTGATACGGCAATAAACATTCAAATACAATGAAAATCAACCAAGATTATACTGTACATTGCAGAGAGCTCCCGATAAGCTCCTCAAAAATTCTAATACGCTCAAAATACTCGACCAAACATGATTTTCAACCTCCAAACTATTGCTATCCAAGTCATCCTCCCAGAGATACTTGATGAAGTACAAACGCCATATATTCCCAAGACTAAAGTCAAATGTCACAGTATAATAGCAATAGCCACTATATTGGTGTTTCCTAATGGCTCGAAATGTCTTCCCCATAGATCCAAGAGAAGTACCAAAGCATCTTTCCATTGGGTAACCTAAGATGTAGCTTCTAGAGTCGAAATGAGTACTGTTCGTCACTGGTATGTTCTCTGGGTGATCGGAAGTTATGAGTCCTAAAGCTCGGTAGTAGTTGCTGGAAATATATATAGATAGAAAATTCGAAGGAGCAGTGACACAGGTCAGATACCGCCTCGTAAAACGTTATGAGGATTAATGCCATCGGAGCTAGGCCACAGTTTGCGTCGCGGTTGCTGTTCGACCAACCGACCGACGTCTTTGGCTTCCTTGATTTCCTTCTATAAACTGCTTCGATGTGGTGGTGGTATATTGGTGGTGGCGCTGTCTAAAGGCCGGAGGGCATCCAACCACCGTGACCCAAGACGCCACCCGCAAACCAGAATAATGCCTTCGAAGGGTCTAGGTTAGCTCTAGTTAAATAACACTTAAACTCAATTTGTGGTCAATCTACTTTGATTGATCGTGGTGGTCTGATCATTTTTGAGATCATTGGTCAAGATAAATTGTATCACCTGCCACCTGACTGGTGATGAAAAAAGGGACATTAATCGACTGTTGACGACTGTATATTGTTTCTTCGAGTCTTGATTGTGATTTTGGTCGACAAAAGAACAAACCGAAGATATGATTATTAGAATCAATTTTTGTCTCGATCGATATGAACGGTCGAGACTTTATCGCTCGAGGGAATTTCAAATCATATCATTACATGACTCGGCTAACGCAAGCAAATTTTAATCAACGGATCTGTTGATCAAGTGACATAGATCGATATTGGATCATTCCAATTCGATATATGTACCTTCGAGGCACCTCGCAATTCCAGTGTCGCAACTTGAAGGATTTTGATGGAATTTCAAATACATGAAAAATGAGATGAGAAACGAAAAATGTTTGACTCTACACTAGATGTTGGTGCGTTTCGTCTTTCCTCTCCGGACCAGACTCTTCAGGGTGGCTGAAGAGATCCGAGTAGAGGTTGGCCCTCGACGTCACCTAGCCAAAGTGGCTTGATGGTTATGATTTTGATCGGGCTTATATGTTACACATGGGCTTTTGCAGCCACTCGCGAGAAAGGTTTTCATCTCGGTTGTTTATTCGCCGACAACCGGTGACAATTCGAGGTGTCCAACGACCCGTGGCGCACCTCTAGCGGTTCTGAGCGCAACTAAAGACATGCCTATTTAGCAGATTTCGAGCCGAGACCGCGAGCGCGAGACACGCGAGTGTTGTTGTTGTTATTTGTTATTCCGGTCGATCTGAGTTCCGGGTGCTTATTGCACATGTCAAACAATCGCCTGGGTACTCCCCATAGTATTCGCAAAGATCAAAACCAACTTTTCATGCATGTTATATGCTTGGCAGTCATCACCTCCTCTCCCGCTACGTATCTTTCCATGCCGCATCACTGACATATCTAATGAAGTCAGTGAAATTATTCGGATACGACATATTGGTGGGAATTTGAGAGTACAGGCAGGATAATCTGCTTCGTGCAGTGCATACCAGGGACTCCGATCGACCTGGGTCGATCGGACTAACAAATAACAATAACAATCGCGCTCGCGGGTCCCGACTCAAAATCAGCTGAATAGGCATGTCTTTAGTTGAGCTCAGAATCCGCTAGATAGGCGCCACGGGTCGTTGGACACCTCGAATTAGAATCAATTTTTGTCTCGATCGATATGAACGATCGAGACTTTATCGCTCGCGGGAATTTCAAATCATATCATTACATGATTCGGCTACTGCAAGCTAATTTTAATCAACGGATCTCGAGATGAAAACGTTTCTCGCGAGTGGCTGCAAAAGCCCATGTGTAACATATAAGCCCGATCAAAATCATGACCATCAAGCCACTTTAGCTAGGTGACGTCGAGGGCCAACCTCTACTCGGATCTCTTCAGCCCCCCTGAAGAGTCTGATCCGGGGAGGAAAGACGAAACGCACCAACATCTAGCGTAGATCCAAAATTTTTCGATATCCATCTCATATTTCATGTATTTGAAATTCCATCAAAATCCTTCAAGTTGCGACACTCGAATTACGAGGTGCCTTGAAGGTACATAGATCGAATTGGAGTAATCCAATATCGATCTATGTCACTCAATCAACAGATCCGTTGATTAAAATTAGCTTGCAGTAGCCGAGTCATGTAATGATATGATTCGAAGATATGATTATTCGTGTGCCATCAGAATTTCCGAACATCCAAGAAAATTTCGTGGATTTCTCCGCTTCCTGAAGTTCTATACAAAATATTGAATATCGAGTTTGTCTGGTTAGAAATTGGAAATAGAAATATTCGCAGTTTTTTCTACTCAAGTCATTCAAGATTTGCCGATTTGAATATTTTTCATCTCTCTTATCCAACACTCGATGTCGGTGAAATTTTTCCTCATTCCGGGGCTGCATGAATGATTACAGAATGATAAAATACGATTACTTAGAACCGCAACAGTGATATCTCTTGCTGTACGAATTCCTCTGGGAAATATGTTCTCTGTATCTTTGATCTCTAAAATGCAATAACTGCACAGTGCATGTGAATATTGGCAATGAGGGTCGAGAACGGGTATCAATCTTCCAAATTTCTTTTCCAGGCTCTGAGATTTCTAAGATGACTTTTCCAGTACGTTTTCCAGGACTTCGAAGAAATTCTCAATATGCTATAAAATTAAGAATCTGATTCGAGAGTTGTGATGGTATAATTGTTCTCGGTTGTCGCACATTGACAACGGGTGATAATTTTTTCAGCCAGAGCTGCAGACAAAAAATGAAGTTATCACGGGAGAAGGCGAGAATCATCCTGCCTCATAGTCGGTCCTTACTTTTCGATAAACTGTGTCAGGAAAATAAGGTGTCAAAAATTGAGGATTTTGGAGAATCTTCATGCAAAAATTCCCTCACCAATACAATACTTTCTATTCGAGGAAGCAAAAACCCAACATTTTTCCTCAGCTCAAATCCATAGTGGAATCATATGAGGGTTTCCATAGAACCTCAACTATTGACCCTCCAAAATAGAAAAAAAAAAATTTCCATCGCACACGTTTGAAATGGTTTTTATGTGATACTAAGACCTCGAAAACATGTGGAAAGAGTGGTGCCACTCTCTTCCAAGCCAAGGTATCTGGTTCAGAACGACAAGTACGGAATTCCACTCTTGAAACATTTGTGAATCAACTCAAATCGGGTAGATTCGATTCAAAACATTGTCTAGACGATTGATACGGATTATATTTTGCCTGACTTGACTTTAAGATGAATTTCATCATCGATTCCTCCGAAATTCGATGTAGATTTCCAAAACTGAGTCAAGAGCTATGAGTCTCATTTCAATTTCTAGAATACACTGTGGTGTTATTTTATTCACATTTCAGCCGTATACTTTGTAAAAATCAAGAAAATCGCGATACCATCACATTTAGAGGCTTATCTAGCTTACCATCCGGATTCAAATATTTCTCCTCAGCTTCTCACAGAAATACCGATCGACAATTGCAACTCAAAACAGTGCGGTTATATCCTTTTTGTGATGAAGAAAAGAGAGCACAATGTCCCAACCCTGTGCTTCGCGTCTCCTGAGTATGACATCAAAAAATGACCATTTTCAAAGCCAGTGGCGCGATAACTTTATGAGCTTTGAAGCTTCATAAAATTTGTCCGGATCAACTCACACTCACAAACCGAACGGGATTCGATTTGTCTCCTTTTTAACTTCGAAAACTCATTGCTAAATTCTCCGTTTCGCACAAGGTATTTCATCATTTTCGTAAACAATAGCCAGATAAAGTTTTCCCACAAAACTCGGTTACATCGATGAATGAGAGCTAATATCATAGCCAATTCAACGCACACCTCTGAATCAAAGATTTTCTCAAAATATGAGATTAGTAGATGGATATATCATTCCACCGAAGTAGTTGAGGCATAGGTATTTCAGTTACCGCCTTATCAATTCAAAAAATCGCGTTGGTACGTTTGTAAACTACCCAAAAATCATCCTTTGCGGTCTGCTATTGACAAATCAGGATGCGTTTCAACAAAAAAGAATTTAGTCCATATTGAATGATGCCAAGTACTATAAAATGCCACTCCTGCGCACTCCGAATAGTTCAAAATACTCCTGGAACACTGCAGTAACACAAAAGTTAAAAGTTCCGTGGAAACCCTCATATGGCAGATGCCAGCACTCTAACTTGTTAAGATCTCAGAATCAATAGCCGACGACGCTCAACACAATCATGAAATCATAGAACCTTAAGTATTCATTCTCACTGCTCAAACTCAGGTACTCACCACTAAAAAAATTCCAAGCATCCTCTCGATATGGCAACTATGCAATTCGATGTACCCGAGACAAGCAAAGTTCAAAGGCGTTCAAAGCTTACAGTTTGCCCATAAAGCGCGCCGAGATTTAATTATCATGAAAAAAGTCTATCGGATGCTCGCATCAGTGGCGCCCCCTACCTCACGTCTGATCTTTCCTTGGCACAGGCATTATCGAGAAGGCGATATTTTTCATAAAACAGGTTTCGCAAGTTGGTGCTTATACCTTGGTGGCGCACATTTCACGCTACTCACCGCCCCTTGCGGTATCTATAGCAGGCGCCACTACCATCGAATATAAGGGCTAAAGAATGAGAATGAGAAAGAGGACGATATGCCGCCTCAATATTTTCAAATTACCGCCCCAATGATTTTTCCCCCCCTTCCCTCTTTTGTCCCAAACAAAGCGTTCTTCACCCCGCTCATATTTCAATCAATACTCATATACAACGATCTTACCCTCCTATCATACTCTTTGCCCTTTTTTTTTTTTTTTTTTTAATACTTTATCTCTATCTTTTTCAAGCTCACTACCGACGACGATGCCGCAAAAAAATGCCTCCCCATTCCCTCAACAGTCATATCATTCGCGAGACGCGAGACTCGCTTGGCATTGCGCTTCGATTAAAATAAAATTGGTAAAAGAAAACTTTTAAAAAACGCTTTTATTCACTTGACAACGAACAAAACCTGACTATGCAAGATATAACTTGGCACATCAAATAGTTAACTATGTTCGAAAGTATGATGACACTCAACTATATGATATATTTTAATGGTGAAAATGAAAAATGGTTGACACAACTTGCGATTTCGGTGTTCGCTTGCTAAAAATTGACTTCCACTTCTTATCACAAAAACTAAAGGCGTGGGGCATCTTTATCCCAAGCAGTTGAGATTATATAATTGTTGTAATAAGGTTGTTAAGAAACTTGGTAATATATTCTGGTCCAGGCACACAAGTTATCAAGCATCTTCATTTTCTCAACAAATATGATACCTCATGTGTATACCTCGAAAATAGTGAGCTATATATGAAGGTTTCAACGAACTAATGAAATGAAACACTTGGTCTCGTAATGGTTTGTTTGGATATTTTTGCGCCCCACGCTTTCACTTCTCGTGACAAGGTGTAGAAGCTATTTTTTAGCAATCGAACACCGAAATCAAAAGTTGTGTCAACCATTTTTCATATTCACCATTAAAATGTATCATATAGTTAACTGTCATCATACTTTAGAAACATAGTTAACTATTTGATGTGCTCAGTTATATCTTGCATAGTTAGTTGTTCGTTTATTTAATCATTTTTTTGTCAAAATCAACCCCCAGGCCTAATTATTACGAGCTACGAGTGATCAGAAATACGTGATTTTACCCGATCCGAGGCAACAAATCAAAACTGGCCTGAATACAGAAAGTCGGACAAAAGGCGTTTGCTCGTATATGCGCCAGACATTCAAATAGTTCGAATTATTCTGAAATTCAGATTTCCGCGCGATACTTACTGTCCGTGCACTCCGATTCAGTCGTCAGACGTACTGATTTTGAATGATTGAAAGCAAGTACTCTCCGAACTTGTGAGAAAAAACCGAATTGCAACTTTGTTTCTCGGGTCATGAACCACCAAAAAAAAAAAAAAAAAAATTGGGTTGATGCATGCGTGCTCCATGTTCTCATATGGGCAATGAAGTACACGGCCGCGCTCGCGTGTCTGCATAGGATTCAAATACTCGCGCTCTTCGATCATTGACGTTTGACGTATTTATTTCTTAACGCATACCGCGTATCCGCGTAAACATACTTCCTATCGACAAAATACGATCTTCCCAAAGCAGATGGCGCTAGCACCTTCTCAATGTGTGAGAGAGACACCAAAATGATGCCATCTCTCTCCCTCTCACGTTACAATTCGTGGAAATGTTTACGATCGCACATTGCTAACCATGTCATCTACGATAAAGCCAGAATATTAGGCAACTTATACGCTGAGAAAAAAAATACATTAAACCACACACTTACGTTTACTTTACACACTCGTTTCAGCAATATTGTTTGGCCCTAACGCGTACGAGCAAACGACGTCATATCTTGTGGGAGGAGCTAACAAAAAATTGTGCATCATGATTGGACAGAAATGACGAAATTGTATAGTGTCCCTATTTTAAAAAATTCACTAGTCGGGCAGCTGCCGAACTAGCAACTCGGTGAAGTGCAATAAAAGCGTTTAATTAATATTAGAAGCCGTGTGTTATAGGAGTGGCATCCTGATACTTTTTTCACGCTGAAAAATATTTACTGTGATGTATCTATCCACGATTATATTATATGTATATGTATGATGTCTCATGCCCTTTGGATCGATTTACCACTGTCTTTTTATCACGGATAGAGTCTGTGTGCGCATAACTCGGGTTCATTGCAAATATTTCACCTCGTCTCTTTTGATCGAGCAATCAGCGTTTGAGGAATATTATTCACAAAGTTGTAGCCAAGTTTCCTTATATTCGCCTGCCTCAAGCTATATGTATGTACCTTAGGTCTGCCTGATCGAGCTCATTCCTCGTTGGCTCGCGTATAACAGAGCCGAAATGTGTTTTGGGTGAATAGGGAAGGGAAGGGGGGGGGGTAACCTTATCGCACCAAGATATGATGATAAATTCATAATTGAGAAAAGCGTGTAATCGAAGGTAGCCAAGTTAACAAAGTTTTTATAGAGCCCGACGCGTGTGAGAGAGAGAGAGAGACTTGTTACTCTCTCTTTTTTCTCTTCTTCGTTTGCTACGTCTCGCACTTCCTTGGGGATTTTTCTTTACCGAAGTAGGGGAAATTATACTATGCGGAGAAGGCGAGACGTGGTGGATGGCGATGCCAAGGGTAGATTCAAACGACTCCGAGAATTAACGTCTCTTGTGGCATAAAAAATCTGTATAATCAATTATTGAACCTTTTTATACCCTATATTTCACGGCCAATGAGCCTTCGAGATCCTCTAGTATGCCTCAAACCACTCCTTATTTTCATCTCACTTTTCTCTTCGGTTTTTTTCCTCCAACCGTTAGTCTCCGGCTCATCGTTATCTCCGCTTCTTACCTTCGATTTCGCACGGCTCATCAAATATTTACTAGCTCAAATTGTACGTGAAATTTGGTAGGGCAAAAATCTGCATATTTATTTTGGTCAATACTATTTCTTGAGATATTTGCATCCATACTTGGACGCCTCGGGACCATGATTGTGTGAGTGAATTGTAGAAGTCTCAATTCAAGATCCACGCTACCATTGGAAATTTTTCCTGCATAGTAGGAGTTACTGTACTGAGTGGAATTGTTTCAATTTTTGGTGAACCAGTCTTCAAATGGCAACAAGCTTCGAAATATTTACTAAAAAATTTCAAAATCTGATATTGATTGATACCATATACATTGCAAGCCATTCATTACAGCCAAAATTCTCTAATTAAAAAATCTCTAGCTCGAAAAACCCCCTATGTCGAAGTAGAAGCCCAGGCTCTTGAGTGAAAAACACTCAAGAATTTACAAATTGAAAACCTCATAGCTCGGTAAAAAGTTCGCTGAAGAAGCTCTCTAGCACGAAAATTTGATCAATTTTCACCTATATCTTGAACCAAAAACTTTCTAATTCCGATTTTTGAACGGGCAAAAATCTAAATGCTGTGACACGAGTTTGCGGTGCCGGTGGTCTCAATTTTGGAGATCGTTGATTCTCACAGCTTGCCTTGCGTTCATTTGGGTAATGAAGATATCTTGAGCAGGGTGACTTATCTGGGGTCAAATGACGGATTGGATGATGAAGGAAAAAGCGTCATTTGAAATCGATAGGGTATGAGTCATGGTGTATTACAAGCTCTTAGCACTAAGGGCCTAACTTTCTTATTGAATTTCGAAGGAGCTGGAGAGACCAGGAACGAAATATTCTTAGCTCTGTCTCGATCATGAATGCTGCCACTTAAGAGAGATTGCAGTCTTTATATCAAACGAAAGTGACTAATTTATTGTTATAAGTGAGATGAAAAATTTTCATCGTATTTTTCTTCGACACATTCAATCAAGTGTGTCAAGATCTAATGATGTGACTCAATTGATTAATTTGAGAATATTGCGATTCTATTTAAGACATTATACATCGAGAGTTGTTTTGAAAAATTCCTCAACTCGAAAAACCCCATAACTCGAATTTAGAGTCGGGTCTGTTGAGATTCGAGTTAGAGAGTTTCTATTATTGTACTCCGGAATTCCATTTCGATCTCAAGTATCAAGTGTGGTAAATTTTTTGGACAGCTATAAATTCGTATGATTGAAAATTCAGAATACAGAATCATGGGAGGGCAATTATTAGGTCAATGGTGATGTGAAGGAAAGTTGGAAATCGAGAATGCTCAAACCGAGCTGGGAAGGAGGGATGTAGGCAATAATCCGAGTAGCCTGGAAAGGCGCAGACTAGAACCGTGCCGAAATTCGAATTGATGAACATTCGGAAGTATTGTTGTGTTGTCTTGTTTCTTCGCATCCTCATCTGCAAATTTTGGTCCATCTAAATTTTGCCAATCTGGATTTCTGCATACAGATCTTTTGATACTTTGGCCAAATAATTTGACATTGTTCGCTCATAAAAAAACAATAGTTTCGAATTTTACGATTATTCTCAAGGTTCTGAGAGGACTCATAAAATACCTTTCATGATTCATCCTGCCAATTCTTGTGAATCAACGTGCAATTAAATCCAAGTGCGTTACAACAAGTATAACAAATCAGCTCTCATTAGTGTTGAATTCGGACAGATAGACTCTCAACAAACTCTAAATCTTGGGGACCAAAATGAGATAAATGCTAAAAGAATTGTCCACCCAAGCGTGAAGTCGCTAATAATTGGTCGAAACCATTTCCGTAATTCTGAGCAATCACACAACCTCTCAACACCAAAGATGAAAAACGCCGCACTTGCATTCGTCAAGCTATACACATATACTCATTTCCCCTATGTACTCAAAATTAATAGCAATCCACCAATCGGGGGTCAAAAATAAAGAGGTGCAAAGTCAGAAAGGCAGGGACAAAGCTCATTGGAAAATAGCACTCGAGAACCATACGCAAGTACACCTATACCTACACTTACCGTAACATCCACAGAGAGACGTTGAAGTGTTGTGGCATCGTCGCTTCGACGCGTCCACTGAATGGGTAAAGGAAAAAAAACTCGGTGCTAAATGCCGGCCAATAATTATACACGAAGGGGTTGCGAGTGTGCGGCCGAGTGTGCACTAGCCCCCAAGAGGGACAGAGAGAGCAACCCCGTTGATATTGCTCGTCGATCCGAAGCGTCCGAAGAACAGAGAGAGCGAAAGTCGATAGGAAGTCAAAGGATGTGTGTATGTGTGTACGGAGGTAACGAGTCCGCGGGGGAGTATGTGACAAGTGGTGTGTGAAAATCAGAAGTCGAGACTGTTTGATTTTTCGAGTGCTGATGGAAGTGTTGGACCGCTGATTCGATTTAGCAATTAGATGTGAGAGGGAGGCGAGTGTTGTTCTGCGACACGTCGGTATCTTGAGACTGCCTTTGATTCGTTTGAGTAAAAACTAATGGTTACTTTTTGATTCTATTTGGGGTACTCGG
This sequence comes from Eretmocerus hayati, assembly GCA_029851415.1. NCBI lineage: Eukaryota > Metazoa > Arthropoda > Insecta > Hymenoptera > Aphelinidae > Eretmocerus > Eretmocerus hayati. Next base: position 184,087,372 of record CM056742.1, read on the forward strand.
TTGTGGGTGTGTTTAGTCTTCCGCCGCAAAGACTCTCAATACCATCACAGACAATGGTTTTCATGGCGGTAAGACCTCCCGAAACGATACTGGGAGTCCACGCTGACATAGGGGTGCTTTTCGAGGGCCTCGCGCGGTTTATTTTCCAAATGCAAAAATTCACGCTACTTTTGCAAAAGTGGACGAGCTCAGTCGCCGTTTGCGGGTCGAAAACTACATTACATAACGAAGATTTTGAACCACCGTGGGCCAAAATCGGTTCACTTGGGCCCAAATAATCAAAATTCTGCGAAAAAAATGCCTGGGGGCTATTTTGGACGAATTGGTGGGGGCGAATTCGAACAATGCTAAATCCCATCTAAAATCGATCGACCGATCGCCTGTCCGTGTTTTTCGAGGATAGTTGTGCGTATCGGGGCGCGTATGCATGTGTGCAAATTTTTCGAAGCGCGGGTGGTTGGGGGGGGACTGAAAAAGTGAAGTTACGATGTCCAATGCCGGTTTGAGGAGTCAGCAGATGACGGATAAGATGTCGCTTCCAGCGTGTTCAGAGCGAGTGCTTGAGTTATGCATTTTCACTATTGCATTTGCTGATATCCGGTTGATTGTCGCACTCTAGTCCATTTGGATCGTTGACTTAGGGCAAGTACAGGTACTACCAATATGAAGAAAAACTAATGACAGTCGACTCTTAAAAGCCGCGAGTCGATTACTGATTGCTGAAGACGGTAGTGCACTGATAAAGCGCCTGTTTCAATAATGCTCCTGAATGACATAAAAATGGCTGGCTTGCTGGGGCTTTAGGAGGATGAGAAGGTCGCGGGCAGGTTTCCTTCTTGGTTCTGGGTTATTACCACGTGTTTTGATGAGCAAATGCGACTCTGATATAGGTAGGAAATAATGCCGTATACTTCAATTTTGGAAGGCTGTCCAAATTTGCCCCCAAAACTCTTCAGAAGTGCCCCCAAGTGCGGGGCGAGTTTGGACAGATTTTTCCTTTTTCAACTTCAAGAAAAAGTATGAACGCTGAGACCTAGAACTCTGAAAATCATTTCACTCTCTATTCAATAGTTGAACTTTGAAGCCCCGTAGCGTCCCAAGCCCCAAGTATCGCCAGATAGCCCCACTGCAAAACCTGTCCTCCTGATTCATCCCGCTCTTCCCTAATCTCTTGTCTGACTTGATCCTGAAAGAAAGTCCCATAGACAGTCCCAATTTTGACTGAAAGAGTGAGATTATTGATTCTCAGGATGCATGATGGCGACAGCTCAATACATCAATCGCCAGAAACAGTTTTACGTTATTGTGTCCAGGGATCTCTTTCGTGGTTCATTTTCTGAACTAAATTGATTAATTTTTTAATAATTTTTGTCTAATGATTCAAAAATTTTAAAAGATGAGAAAGAATCATGCAATAATCGCAACAGCAAGTTCACCAAATTCAAACTTGGGTCTTTTACTTGAGATTGTTGCGTTGAGAATCAAAACTTTCTCAAACAGATGTATCCATAACTACAAACAACGTGTACAATTTTCTACCTCCTATCAAAAAAATTGCTTGCACCACAAGACGCACGAAGAGCTTGCAAGCTCGTTTCTAAATCAGCTTAGCAAGCTATAACTTGACAAGCTATGATTCTGACCAGACTGTCCCTAACCATTATCCTAACACAATCCCCAATACCGTTCACATATTTACAAATTTTCAAAGCACAGGGTCTCGATAGACGATATATAGAATACGCATAATCAGACTTTGTCGCTAATATGGGTTCGTCAAGTTTTGAAAGCTCATTAAATGAGTTTTGAGTGGCTGCGCGTTTACTCTTGCATGACGGCATGCTGCTTTACTTATATTATAATTCGCGTGCGAGAGAGGGAGAGAGAGGTATAGAGAGCGAGAATTTGCCAATATTTATGTGATGCTCTGGGCAAAGTATAAGGAAAACGAGAACGAGGGGAATTTATCAAGGGCGCTCGGAGCTTTGAGAATATTAGAAGCGCGAGAGAGGCTGCTAATAAGCTGAAAATATCGATGGGCGATATGAAAATTACTCGCACCGAGTCGCTTGGCTCCTCGCTTGTCGTACTACCATACCTGTATCATATACCCGTATCTACGTGTGTGTGTATGTGTGTTTGTAGATTCGTTTGTATTCGGCGTCACGCTGGCTGCTTAAATCGTCTGCTGCTTAGATATACCTGGGATACGCAGGCATTTAATATCAGGTAAATTCGCTTCATCTGGAATGCGAGTATGAACACAAGCTCGTGCAAAATAATAGTCAAAGTATGAGCTTGCAATATGTACGAAGTGTCTCTCCCGATAAACGGCTTTACAGTTTAAGAGATATTCGTTCCCTTGCGCGCCTGATATACTTACTCATATATTCTATACACTTTTTGACTTTGCGATAATATGTTAGGGCTACCTAACTACTCTTGCAAGTGTTTACGTTTCGTTAAAACTCGAATCCACGTAAACGGTGAGCAGATATCTCTCTCGTCAATCTCGAGACTCAAGAGAGAGCTTGCAAGCTCTTGAAGCTCATAATTAATTCATCGATGCAGTATCATCAGCTTCGAGGCAATGCGAGAGTAGATATGCTGGCTGCAAAATTGATGCGAGTATATGCCAATATTGGGGTGAAGAGTTTGTTTGAGTTTGGATATTAATCGTGTTGATGTGATTTGTCAAGTGTGAATTGAGTTTTATTTACGATTCATTCTGGTTCCTTTTATTAATCCGCAGTACGATCGAGAAGTTAGTAGTATCGCAATTTGCGATATCTCGCATCTCGAAAATGTATTTGTTATCCAGGGTGCGCGATTGATGTTGTTGTTTGTAAATTCATCAAAAAATTACTATACCTGAGTATCAACAAAAAATGTTGTAAGGTTATACATTGTAGATGCAATGAAAGCGCCTAAAGCAGTACCATTTTCAAATCAGAAATAAAGCAGGTATGTTTTTGCAGTCAAAAATTTCAGAATCAAACGCTCTGTTGATTACCTGATTTATTGTTTATTTTGAAATCTCAATCAAGTATCAACCATCTTTTTCAATGTCCATTCCTGAATCCGAAGATATAAGTAGAAAATTCCATAGCCATCAAGATGAACTGGCGTCTCATAAAATACATTATACATTGAATGATATAGATTTCTGAAAAACGAAAACAAGTTGAAGTTGATGTAAACAGTAGTCAAGTTAAAAATTGTAATTTAACTAGCAGGTTGAAACGTAAATTCATTTCTCCAAAAAATCTGTTCCAAGATGCCACACACCATGTGCGTCTTGGAAAAAAGTAACATATTGGCTTAACGAACCCATTTCATTGCGATTTCAATATTTTCCTATTATTCGATATCGATTTTCAACCCATCAAGAATGAACAATCAGCACGCTTGCGCGCGTGTTGAATTCTAGTAAGATTTGATTAGTGGGCTGATTGGACGCACATTGTGATGAGTTTGAAGAGAAAATTCAGGGTAACAAGTTATTTGTCAGATCGATTGACATGGTTCGCAATTATTGCAATTTTTCGTGTCCATTATAACATCTTGATTCCTTCTTGAAATTTCAGAAGAATATCAAAAACTTATCCCGTTGAGAAATTGTTGACCATTTTCGACTCCCATACGGAAGAATACCATACTTTCGGATTAGGGTGTGGTTTGTCGACTGTAAGAGTGAATTCCGGCACTCGCGACCATTTTCTAGTGGTCAAAACCGTGCAAAACAGTGGAATCAGAGAGCCGAAAAATTTTTCGTTTCTTTTCTTGTTTCAAAAATGGTTGACCATTGAGATATCATCTTGCCAATAAGTATCAACACAACGTCCAAGAAATTTACTGATTTTTCTCCGATTTCTCTAATGCCTCCATCAAGCGTTATCACGAAGTATCGAAAAAAGCGCCTGTCTATCAGTATACTGGATATCAAAAGTCAACGAGTTGACATTTCCTTATTATTCTCAGGATTTACACACAATCGACTGATATTGCGTATTCAAGATCGATGAGATTCGAGCTCAGAATGATTAGATGATTTTGAACCACTCTGTCGCAAAATAATACGAAGTTTGATTCAATTTCGTGTCGAACCCGGGCTGACTCTCACTACAAGCAAAATAGGTCGATTAGCTGTGACATCCGAGAGATAGGAAGGAATGATTGTCGTAGTGGCTGATTGTGGCCGTCTTTCAAGAATTTCTCATCTCGTGCAAGTAATGTATTCGAGTTCTTTTCTCATCGTATGGTGAACGCTCAAACCATCTGCAACAACCTCATTAATTTGCTCTTCCTTAGACACACTCTCCTTTAAAATCTGTTCACCCTGCTCAAGTTGGAATCTGGCAATGAATTTTTAGAAGAGGGAAACTTCCATAAGATTTTATTAGAGTCTTCCAATGACGTATTCTCAATTTCATGTTGTAATTTGGGTCATAATGACCCGCTATATTCCTTCAATAGAATGAAATAGATTCAAATGAATCCTCCGATTTCAAAAAGGAAATTAGTTGACCAGAGAAAGGACTTTTGGCATGAAATTCTTCATTTTTCTTGAAAATTCTTGAAATCGAGGCACAAATCACAATTGAAATCAAGGGATCAGACATGACTCAATTCGAATTGATTGAATAAATGGATTCAGCATAGTCATATCGTTCTTTGGAATGATCGATTTCAATTTCAGTGAGATGTCGCAATCCAAATCAAAACATATTTCAATCTAAAATAAAATGAATATGGGTTGGTTATGTCAATTGCCGTCGCAGCATATTCAGATCACACAAACATATCAATCTTACATTCCCCGTATAACAATATGAAAAGAAAAAAATACACGTACGTGGGCATCACAGTGACATTACCTCTCTCTAGATTTGCACGCGCGTGCATCTCAGAATCTCAGCTTTGAGCTTTCAAAAAAAAAGTGCGACCAGTCTCGTAATCCCTCTTTTGTTCCTAGCTGTCGCAAAAGTGTAACTACAACAGCAGCAGCAGCATCACAGAGGCATCTGAGAGATGAGTCATATACCAAAACGGATAAGCGCATGCATCGTATACTACGGAGAATAAGAGAAAATACCTTTGCCGTGTACAAGAACTCACGGATTGCCCAAGGCTATGCTTCTGACGCTTATGCCCAACGTGCGCAAAGAGACCGCGGAATCTACCCCTATATACCTTATATAGGAATATTCGTTTTGACGTTGCTTCTGTTGTTAGAAATTTGACGGCAACTTTGTTAAAATTTTTGGTGGTCGGTAAAAGAGGGAAGGCCGAATGAGCTCGTCAAAGGACCACAAAACTCTAAATTCTAACGAAATATAGTATAGTAGAGTATAGTGTACGAAAAAGCGTCGCAGAGAAAATAATATGTGTGTGAAAGTAAGTACGCCTTACCTGAGCTTGCAGATTTTTTTTCTTGATTTTTTTGTGCAAGAGGACAGGATTGTGCAAGCTCTGCTTCAGTCTGGTAGAGTTGAGCTTGCAAGCTGTTGGAGGAGCAAATTTTTCAGGTGTTTCGGTAGAAGGGAGTCGAGGAAAAGTTCATTGGTACTGTCAGTTGGAATTTCGTTAAGCCACTTAGTTTGAAAATTTTTGTTGCAAGAGAATTCTTTTGTACTACGGAGTGGGGTTTGTATACCTTTATGGATTGAGCGACGTGGTTTTTGTAAAGGATATTTTTGAGGATTTGTTAGTGATATCGTGCTCCAGAATAGTTTGAAATTTTCAATGCGGTACCTTGAATCTCGAGAAATATCATGATTTATCTTGATCTTTAGATCCAAAATGTTCAAAATTCAGTTTAGAAATATGATGACTCGAAATATGAATCGACGCTCCGACAGTAAAAGCCAACTGAACAGATTTGAAAAGTCAGGCTGTGAAATCTGTGAACCTCTTGTTCATCTAGAAATAATTTTTCTTTTATAAATGTTCAAGTTACCTGATTTGGTTTCGATGAAAATAGACAGCTGATCGAAGACATTCGTCTCAATAAATGTAACAAAGATTCTCCTCTCATTGGGAACTGATTTACAATTCGAATAATTAATGTCAAAGAGTGATTGAGTTAACAAAAAAGATAGTTCTGTAAGAATCGATATACGTTCCTAATAATATCCTAAATTGGATCTTATCAATCTTTTTCTGTGAAACGAAAGAATAGAAAATTCATCCGATCCGATCCAATTATCATGCATTTCATGAACACAGTATGAATTCTAGTATAGAATAATCAATTTTATTGATAGGTACAAAGATGTTCGTCAATGCCTGCATCGCTCATTATCATAATAGAATTACAAAATATCATCAAAAGCATCATTCTGATATCATAGAAAAACACGCGCGCGATACATTCTTCTTGTAAACGCATTCAAAACTCAAAAAAAAAACTCACGACTCAGCATCTCTCAATTTCTCACCAGATCTACTGGAATCACACGAGGAACTTGCACTCGAGCTACTCCTACTCAAACAGTCTTTTTTACCTCTCCTCAAACCAACAGCTCGACCTCTCGTCGAACTTCCTCTCCTAGAACCACCACCACCACCACGATTGCCACCACCATTTGCAGAATGCAGTAATCTCATATGGTTATCTAAAGAAACCGGCCCTTTGAAATATTTTTTACACTCTTCACAGTAATATTTCCACTTATTTTCATGACACTTCAGATGCTTATTCAGCAAATCTTTCCTTGCAAAAGTACGTTCGCAGCTATTGCATGGGAATTTATCAGGATTCGTGTGAAAAATATTGTGTCTCGTCAAATTATCTTGTCTTGAATATTTTCTAGTACAGATATCACAGGCATACTTGTTGCGTTCAGAATGACATCTCTGATGATAACGTAAGTATCTCTTTTGAGCAAATGATTTTCCACAAGCACAGCATAGTAATTGATTTGAATCATTTCTTGATTGCATATTTAAATGACGTTTAACTTCTGCTTCATTGGAAAATTCACGTTTGCAGTAGGGGCAAGATGCAGTTTTATTTTTTGAGGTTATGATTGGGTTAGGATTAGGATTAGGATTAATGTGGGTGGAGGGTGATACAGGGGGTATAGTTGTGGGTGGTAATGAAAAGGAAGGTAAGGAGGGAGAAGTTAGGGTTGCGTAGGTTTGATGCTTTTCGCGGATGATTTTGTCAAGTAGATCTGGATTCGTCATTATCTGGTATAGATAGGTGTCCTTGAGATTTCCGTTGCTTGTGCTGATGCTTTTGTTGTTATTATTGTCGTTGATGGTGAGCATAGCGTCAAGGCCACGATGGCTGAACTCGCGCGGCTCGAGAGACATGAGAGGAGGTGGCGTTCGCAGAGTTGAGTTTCTTCTGATGCTGCTGCTGTTGCTGCTGCATGGCTGATTATGCACGGAAAGGTCGACCGCGTCGTGATGAACTCTCTCGTTTGCATCTTCGACAGGAGTTGGTGGTGGTGGTGGTGGTGATTTTGGCAGCTCGCATTTTTGTGATGTAGTAGAATTTTTCTGTAACACAATGGTATTTTTTTGTGTAATAAAAATTAATTGATGCTTCGAGAGAAGTGATTATTTTGAAATAAGCACAAATAAAATCAGAAGCTTGTCAGGTAGAGAGAAATTTGATGGGAAATTGTCATTGTCTTATCAGAATTGAGTCGATAAATATTTGAGTCGCGAGTTGGATTTGTGAATAGTCCGATCTGAAATTCATGGTAATATTGGAGTGCTGTGTTATGATGAATTTCCAGGAAGTAGCCGAAGCTATATATCAAGACGTTCTCCTGAACGATCGTGCGATACGAATACCTGTAGATTCACGCCGCGTAATTCGCTTGTTACTCGAATATTGTATTGGCGAATGATCGGACATAGGTGAGAATGTAAGAAATTATTGTACAATCACGAGGGAAATTCATACAACAATAATCAGCGAGTCGAAGTTGATTTTTCGACGATGGAATCTTCAAATTTCACTATACACGCGAAAATCCTTTTTACCTCAATGCTGACTGAATTTCTTTCCGAAAATTGACCCGATAAAGCAAATAACGCGTGAGATCAAGGTCGAATTTTTCAACAGATTGAGCGTTCAAATCAAGGTCAAATTTTTCAACAGAACACCTTAGCGTTTGAATTTTGGTTCTGATGCTTATTATACGAGGAGTGGCTTGAATAAATTAACGGATTGCTTGAGATATTCTCGACGATGCAAGATTCGTGTGATAAATGTGAATTTTATAAAATTATCACTTTGAATATAAGGCGAGGCATGCTATGCGATTGAGGGTCAAAGTGAGTACACTGGTGGCTGTTGGACAGTAAAAAGCGAGCTCACATCTGCATTTTGGCATAAAATACGAGAAAAACGAGATGCTCTCACCTGTTGATGAACGACGAGTTCGACGTTGCGCAAAATATCCTCGTAGTTGGTGAAATTGACAATCCTGACGTTGGCTGCACCTCCACCACTACCAACAGCACCAGCACCAGCCGCCTGGATCACCCTCTCGAACGCAAACGTATATTCTGCATTGATTTTGTTGTTCGACATCAATCGAGCTTGCAACAAATTTCTGCGTGGTAAATGTCGAGGCACACTTTTTATCCTCATCCTTCTTCCACCTGCAACACAATCAAAACACACGACAAGCTAGATCAATCACTATGCACCTCAGCTATATATATATATATCGGCACGAAACATCACACAATCACTTGAAATACTTGTTGCACCTGTGATGGAGATATCAATGCGTGGAGTTGCCGTCCTGAAAATACTAACCTTCAAAGATATGAGAGTGCAGCTCGTAGTGCAGCCGACGTTATGCAGTTCTACTACGGAGCAGCAGCAAAGTATTAGACGTCGATGGAGCAGAAGACACAAACTGACACTATTTGATGTGAATTATTAGGACGATGCTCACTGTTGTCCATCCAACATTGGAATGACGGAGTGCTATACATACATTCTGGTCGTTGTTGACCGGTAGATAGATATATCACCGCAAGTTTCGCCCTCGGGATGACTTTGACGCGCGAAACCGCGAGCAACATTGTTATAGGCTTGGCGGAGTCGCGCCAATATCGTGAGTGTGTGTGTGAGAGAGAGAGAGAGAGTGGGTCGTCGGTTTGGCGGCGAGGTATCGAGTCTATCGACAACGAAGATAGACCCGTAGTTGCTATCGACAAACTTACATCTTACTAATCGCGATATAAACATTGAGAATTTGGAACGGTTGTGTTATGTAGCGGAGGACCCTATATGTGATATATTTCCGCGTGAAAGAGTAATTCGAGAGTTCTGTTATGTAAAGCAAACATTTTCGCTGTTGAATTTTTTTGGCTTAGCCCTATATATTGAAAACTTTAATTTTTATAATTGATCAACTATAGATCGACATAATACTTACCTCATTTGATATCATTATGCTCAACTCGTCTAACTTTTGATATACATTTTATTTATCCAATGATTGATTTTGTTCATTTCTACATATTCGTTATGATAATCGAGAAAAATGCGGTAAATGTGAAAAATAAGAAGGCAACATTACCCAACTTGCATAGATAATTTTCACGTGAAATTAACTCAAAACTTGCATCCAAATTCGATGATATTATTTGTGATTGCGATAAGCCATTAAGAAAAATCAGATTTCATCACAGCTCCCATTCAAGATTCATTTCCAAAGAATTTTTTCTCTATCGGTGTCACATTATCGCAATGAAATTTTTGCGAGTCATTTTTTGTCATCGAGATGAAAAACTTGAAATTTGTTGGCAGCCCCAACTCCTGCGAACCACAGTCGAAATAAAAAAGCACGACCATGAAAATCATTGATCTACTAATTCTACTTAAAACAAAAAATGATTGAGGGTGCAATATTCTTGTATTATTCAAATAATTTGTAACGAAAGATTCTACATGATAATCACAATACAATATACCGTTGATAATCCCATCGCTCAAGAGAATACGATCAACCCGATCAAAAATTCCTCAGGGAATCCTGTAAAAGCTCTCGTTCATCCCCGTTAGAAAAAAAGCATCTTTCGTATGCCGTTCAAAAGACACTGCTATACAGAATCGAGAGAAGTTCAGTGGCCTTTCGGGATACGCTCTATACCGCCGAGCGCGATAAATACGAGCAAATGGTACACAGAACCGATATAAAAAGGTATATAAGGTACGGAGGGGCGCATATAACCCACACAATTCGAATATTTATAATTGTGAAAGCAGCAAAATACCTATCGCAAGCTCCTCTCGATGCTTGCTCATCATCCTATTCACGAAAACGCCTCTCTTTCTCTTTCTTTCTCTTTTTCTCAGCATTGTCATAACTCGAGAGTACCGCGTTGTGTTGTGTGATGGTGCTTTTCTTCATTTCCCCAGTGGCTCCCGATGAGGTTATACATTTTATTTTTTTCTCCATCCTATCTATAGGGTTTTTCTCTCCTCTCCGATTCTTTTTTTTTTTTTTTGCGCTGAGACTCGGCAGAGCAGCGATACCGCGACGTCTTCTTATTATTAGCAAAGCTAATTGGAAATACAAATGGTTATGGCGAATGCCAAATATACATATATACATCTATAGATATGCATATATAGTTGAAGAATGAGAAATGAGATATTTGACTTCTGGTTGGTGTATCTATAGGGAGAGTAGCCGGATAATTAGGACATTTTTTTCCGGACAATTTGGATGAATAATTGATTTTACCCGCCATTCATTGGCATCCACCGTGTTCACGATCTCTTATTCTCCAGTCTCTATAGTTGATGGCTTTCGAGAGATACTCAATGTTGGCCACTTGGAGTGACAATCAAGAGAGCAAGGAAAGAAAATTTTTATTAAATATTCAATGCGACTCGGAATTATATGTTGCTGCCACCCTTCACAAGGATATGTCCCTACGATGGAAACATAATTAACGACGTGAAATGAGAAACCGACGTTGTATTTTTCGAATACTTACTCCTCGAGAATTGAGGTGAGTGTACGCCCCATACCCCCCCCCCCCCTTAAGTCGTTCTGCAAATAGTTTTGGCTTATCTGAATATTTATTTTCTAACGTGGTTGAGCTCATTTTGAAGCTTGTTCTAAGCCCTGAAATGAGTTGCGGCAAGCCTAATTTCAAACAAAACGAGCCGAGCTGTCTCAATTCTCCCAGTAAAACTGATGTGAATTAGCGATAGAGTAGATAAAATAGTTTTGATCGGCGTGCGACCACATTCGAAAAATTTTGCTGGTCCAAAACACTACCGTGTTTCGTTTATTATAAGACCTGGCTTATAGCTTTTTAGGCCTGACTGAGAGGCCCTATATTCGAGATAGGCCTTATTTTCTAGATAGGTCCTATATTTCCAACCCCGGAAGATATGACCTATCAAATTCTTGAAATCTGTTTATCCAATCAATGTAAAGACAGATTTTCGAATTTCTTACTTTATCATCGAAGGGTTGGGATGAAGGAGCGAAACCGAGTCAATTCAAAGACATTTTATTTTCAAGGATAGCTTAGACTTGAGGGTGTCTTATATTCGAGATAAGTCTTATATTTCACCGGGTCCTTGATTTGAGGGGTGTCCTATATTTGACGAGGTCTTATATTCGAGCATGTCTTATAATAGGCGAAACACGGTATTGCCGACCTGATTTGCAGCGATCAACACGTTTTGAGTGGTGAAAAAGGTAACACTGCAAACCCTTTTGGAATAACCGCATGGGGGCATATTGGGATATACTCAAATTTTGGCCTCCATTTTTGCGAATAATCTCGGGACCATTCTGCTCCCAAACAAGCTTCAGATTAGTGTTTTGGAATATCAAGGAGAAGATTCTGAAAGTGTTGAAACAAGAAATCGAATGCGCTAAGGTGCGTTATAATTTGTTGAACCAAACGTTTATGACACGGTTTTTACCGATGACGATTTCTTCTGTGATTCGCAGCAAAAAGGATCTCTGAAAATCTCAAATTTTTCAAAATAGTTTCTTCCTATGAATAGAGAAACAAAAACAAGCGATTTTTCACACTCTGAGAAATTGCCTCTCGGAACGAGAAGCCGTTTCACAGACTGAGAAAAAACTCTCACTCAAATCATCATCATGAGGAAGAATTCAAAACTGAGAGAACGTCATAATATCACGGTAAATCGTCAACACGATAGCCTGAAATGCAGAAAGAATTTTCCACTAAAACACCGATGCTTGGCTCTAGCTATCAATACGCACGAGTATTAAACCACAATGCGTCAGCAATGATTGTTACAACTTCTTCATTCCTGCCTAAATCATATTCGAAGTAGAATTATTAAAGCATGCAAACATTTCAAAATTACGGGCTTAGAAATCTAGCCGAGGGTAAACATGGTCCACAAAGGTTAGTTAGTCGGGTGAGAAATTCCATTCCTCAAAATGAAAGAGATTTTATTTCTCATTCTAAGGCTGCTTTCTCACGTTGGCAATTCGTCGCTGCGACGCCGCAAGATTGCTGCAATTTTCGTCCCGCGAAATTAGAAATTTTGCTTATCGAGGTTCCCTAGGATGGAAATTGAGTAATTTCGGAAAACCCACTCGTTGGAAATTATCCTTCCGTAACTTTTTGAGAGCGCTGAACACGAGTACGAACTCTGTTCCATCTATCGGTGAAAAAGACGCGTGTGATAATCACAGTTCAAGCCGAAAATGAGACGTTCTGGCATCAAAGTTAATTCCTACGCATTTCCTCCACCATTGGAAGGGAACGAAGTTTATTATCGTATTCAGCAACTTCAAAAACACGGGACAGAACAATTTTCAACTGGTGGGTTTTTCGGAATCACCCGATATCTTCGGTCACCTCGATAAGCAAGATTTTGAATTTCGCGAGCATGAAAATTGCATTAACCTCATGGCGTCGCAACGAAGAATCGCCACCGTGAAAAAGCAGCCTAAAAAATTTCTCGCGAAAGAGAAATGAAAAATTGCTGATTTCTTAGCTGTGCAATAACACAAAAGGCAAATCTCACTTCAAAATTTCTAGAGTATGTAGGAATCATTTGGGCTCAGTCCGAGTCACTCATTTTTCCACATTCTACCGTAGCAAAAGTGAAAAAGTTTGTGGAAAAGTCAACGACTGCAAATCTTTGAGATCGGCGTATTGGGGGATGTAAGGTACACAGAACATATGAGATACATATAAACTCCTCACTAGACAAGTATCTTAGAGAGATCTAATTTGATTCTTATTATTCGATCCATTATGGAATGAGATGTATAGTGAGAAAATCGGAATATTGGGGTAATCATTCAATGGTTCGACGTTACGAGGTTTGAGCATTCTTGGTAGTAGATTCGAGAGGGCCGCGAGTTTTTGTTGAAAAATATGAGTTTAATAAAGAAGAAGACGTGATGTATGGGCTGTAGATAGGTATATATATGCATGGAATGAGATCAAGCTCGCTTCGATACGCCAAGTAGAGTAATACACACACACACACACACACACACAGGTATTGCTACATCAGAAGATGGTGTGAGTTAAATACAGAGACGCTGTGAGACCAAGTTTGTAAGGGGTGTGTGCGGATTTTGTCTGCGATGTATTATAAAGTGTATGGATGTGGTGTGGGGTGTAGGTGTACAAGGGGCGAGAAAGTAATATTGAGCGGGCGACGTCTTTATTGCATTAGTGACGGGGATCAATCGCGATATTATATGAAGAATCGCTTCGGCGTCGCAATATTGGCTGTTTTTCTCTCTCACTGATGTAAGCCAAGTGAGCGATACTCATTTTTGACATTGACTAGCTGGTTATGTGGTGTTGTATATGCAGGGATGCTGATGTCGTGGTCTTATTTTGATGGCGTGGATGAAAATTGATTTTTATGTCGCTGGTGTGACATGATTCATTCGAGATAATTTATTGAGCTGGCTCATTTGATGTGCAGAGATTGTTGATATACCCGCATACAATGTGTTTGGCGTAGATATCAACACTTGCGACCTCGATTGGAACTGATTGGTAGTATGAATTAGTTCGATGAAAGGTTGTGAAAATCAATTGAGTAGTCTCCTTCTAGCCTCGACTCGGATTTAATTTCTTGTTGATGCTCGAATAGTATCTACTCGTTCAGACAGATATGACAATACTCGATGAATTTTCAAAGTCTCAGCGTAGCATAGTTTTGATAGCAAAGCATCGTCGATAAGGCCGGAGTATTTAGCGTCAATTACATTTACGCATGTCACATTTGAATTAGAACTTCGAATGAAAATGTTGCTGTTCGTTCTTTCATGGTACTATTCAAAGATCTGTTGCAAAATCGGTGGAGCCAGGCTATTTTCACAAATTGCTGATGATATCTGATGGAATTTATTGTCGATTCTTTGTTCACCGCCGATAAGTATCAGAAATAGCTGGAAGAAAATATTAGGGAACATTCAATCACACCCTTTAAGGCTAGTCCGTAGAGAATCCGGGTATTTTGCCCGATAGATGGCGCTTTGGTCGTACTGCATGTGCGATGGAAGATTACGAACCACTTTTTTGCCTCATAGTATTTCAACCTCACATTTCCAACCCAAATAAGATATGGCAACTGAAACACCATGATATTCCCCATCGAATGAGTTGTTCCACACCCGGGGATTCATTCTATATCTCCAGAAAATCGTAGTTCTTTGGTTCGCTGAGCAAGTTATACTGCTCGATGCTCACACTAGTTCAAGGTTTTTGCGAGCTAGATTCACAATTTTCAGGCTTGGGAGGGCTCATTCGACAGGAAATTCCAATCCACAGGGGGGCTAGTATCTGATAGCGGCCAAAACTGTTTTGTTTTGACGAGTAAATCGGAATAGTCGCGGACGCGCTCTGTACAACCAAAAAATTGCCTTCAAGGCTTTCTCGATTCCTAATGAATAAAATGCCATGAAACTTTGCATGGTATTGTGTTATAAGGTTTCACAGGTGGCCTAGTATCTGAGTAACATATCTAGTAACAATAAAAGCGTATAAACAATAATATCGCTCTCAGAATCATTGGATGCAGCTGCAACCTCAGAGTACGCCGGTGCGTGTCTGGTTGCGGTTTGGCGGGGACTCCGGACTAGCCTTAAATTAATCTTTACAAATTTCCAACAGCTAGATATTCCATACACGTCTCCATATTGTGAATATTCTATGACTGACACATCGATTCTCTGAAGATGATACACTTTCATCAATAATAATTTGAGGCAAGAAACATTCTTCATCTACCTCTCGAGTAGGTAACATAAGCTGTTTTGATCTCTCCAAATCCGTGATTCAAACTGAACGTTTTAAGGAGGTTGGATAGTGACTCGTGAGTCAAGATAGCAACCAATACAAAACTCTCATTTTTACGCTCCCAAACATCCCACATTCCACGTGTAAATTCAAATAATGAATTTAGACGAAGCTAGATGATATTTTTTTCATCAAAAAATGTCCAAAATAATAAGTCTCACTTTTGTGTGACTCGCTTGATTACCGAAACCTCATTTCCTGTGCGAGCGGGGGTATTCCCCGTTCGAATGTTTACATCTAGCTGAAAGTTATAAGTACTATAACATGTCTGCTATTGTTTACGTTGCGTGTCATCCGTGATACTTGTGAGCTTTCGTGATTACAATCAGAAAAAAGTGATTTCAAGTGCGAAATTGAACCCCGAATAAATACTATGATTATAGTCAACGTGTTACTTATTTCAACAAAAAACTTTGAAAATCCTTGAGCAAATTCAATTTATTAGACGTAAATAGCAAGTGAATTGCAAGGTCTGCATCTCTCATACGGCAGAGAATTCATTCCAACAAAAAATATTGAAAATCCTTGAGCAAATTCAGTGTATTAGACGTAGATGACAAGTAAATTGCAAGGCCTCCATCTTTCATACGGCAGAGAGTCTAGCCTCATTTCAGAAAGAGTTGAGCCGGTGAATGATTCCGAAATAAATCACCTACCCTGCCTCGAGATCGAGCCTCCCTCCTCCGTGAAATCATTATTTCTATCTTGTCAAAATCCTTAGTGCGATCAATAAAACTGACTTGTGTGTGTAGAATGTATTCGAATTCAGCATCGTTCGATCGCGAGTTTTCCCCGCAATACCGTAACCTGTACGTCATCGAATTCAATCTCAAATTCCTCTCGTAAAAGTGCGGCAACCCACAATTTTCATGGATTCATCAGAAAGTACAAAATTCCAACTTCCTCCGACTAGTTTCTTGATGAAGTGAATTATAATTACGAAAAAATATCTCATCACTTCCGGTCGAAAAAAATGATATGGCCGTAAGAATAGGGTTAAAAATCCGATTTTCAAAATGCTTTTTCTTGTGAAATCCTGCGGCAACCCATACTTTTCTTCACGGGAAACGATGCACAAAATCGCGATCTATACGGCTGCATGAATCTCAATTCTCTGTAAAAAAAAGTCATTTACTATCCAACCTCCTTAAACACAGTTCATAAGATCCTCAAGTTCCAATTCATAGTAGTAATCGGCGGAGTCCGGATATGCTAAAATTTGTATGGCGAGTTTGCGTATCTATTAGGAATGGCGATTGTCTGGATTAGCTTATCTGGACTCTCGTGTACTACTATGGATTTGAGCCTTAGGATTCTTGTTTGTCCGAGATTCTTCAGCTTGCATTCATAATAAATGAGCTTGCCAAACTATCAATTGTGATTTACAAGTTGTTCAAGATGTAATAAGGGAATATTATTCTCAACTTTGATCCGAATGATCAGTTCAATTCAGCGTAACACGAACATTTTGATCCAATCATCCAAAACGAGGGACTCAATGATCAGCGCAATTTGAGTCATTTTGATAAGAGTTATCAACAAAATTATTGTGGTAATCACTGAATGCGTTTTGCAAGCTCACTCATCGATATTGCAATATTACATGAGAATATCGACTGACAGTGCTTTCAATTTTTCCTCCAGAATGATCAATGATCTAGAAGGACGATAGTATATTTGTTTCAATACTCATTCTCGGGTATTGAGGCAGTTTGTCTGTCGAGAAAAACATAACCACAAGTGCGCGGATCGGGCTTATTAAACCCTAAAATTATGTTCATGCAATTCAAATGATACCATCAACATTCTTGATACACAATACCTTGCGCATAATTTGTCGACTTTCGCTCACAGTTCATCAAAAAGTTATAGCTCGAAACACAGGGGTAAAATTCATTTTTCGCATCCTCGCGAAGATTTTGAGCCTCGTCCAAGCTACTCCACATCGTTCCACCAATCTATCGTTTCCTATTCGCTTTTATTTTTTTATTAACGCATTCTCAACCTATTTTCGAGATTATTCTGCGGAACCTACAGTACAATAGTATATTATGATACAAGGGCGCAAATGATGGTTTTCGCACTCCGAGTGACTCTTTTAGGCCCGAGCCGCAGGCGAGGGTCTAAATAGTCACGAGAAAGCAAAAACCATTGCGCCCGAGTATCATACTATGCTTTTTGATCTTCTGCGAGCAAATGAAAGGCGAAAAACAGTGCGCAAATGACTCATTTGGGCACAGACGATCAAAAAATAGGTTCCGAAGCACCGAAGCCACCGAAAAGCAGTCATGAAAATTCTCTATTGGCTCGAATTAAGTATTTCCATCGCCATTCATCCCTCTATCCACCCCTTCTCCCTTATCCCATCATTCTCCTCAAATCCATCTCTCTCCTTCCATCTTCAACACTATAACCCGGAGACGTATAGTATCATCGAATCTATATAGAGAAACTGTCTATCGAAGCTCAAAAGGGGTGCAAAAGCTATATACATATACAGTACAGAAGTCGAAAGGGTGAGTCAACCCGTCATATCTCGCGCGCGAAGAGAGAGATACTAATAACTTGTGAATATTCATTTCGCGTCCCTTCTTGGGCTCTCTCAGACTCTCATGGGCCTTTCGAGGCTGCAAAAATCAGATAGCGAAGACCTCTGAGACCTGAGCAAGGCTAATACAACCCCCCCCCCTCTACCCATTCCTCCTTTCGCCTTAATCTGTATAACCCTGAGGAGCGTCGATCATCGTGCGTACGCGACACGGACATCGTGATGTTGATGACGAGATAGAAAGATGGCAGGATGGGAGTGAAAGAGTATGAAGGAGAGCAGTTTTCCCTGATTACGGGATGCGGAAGACTTTGCGCATGGATGATGTTTGGCTGAAGATCGAGAGACTAGCTGATGGAAAGACGCGAAGAGGGAATATTTGATTTTGAGATTTATCGTGAGGACGACGTGGAGGGGGTGTGAGTGTGCAAGACGTCGACGCCTGGCTCAATGAGTAAGCTGATGCTGATCTCATGGTATATCCTCTCGTGCTTACTCCTTCGATCTTGTTTGGAAAGGGGTGGAAGTAAACTTGACGACTTATATGATCGAGAATGATCGGTATAGTGAATTCGCATGAAAATTTCATTCATATTTCGGTTCCTCTTCTACACGAGTCACCTAGAGGACACGCGGTGAGCTGATTAATTTGGTGATTTCAAATTCCTGTTCCTCTGAAATCCTATTTGATTAGCTCGTTTTATGAAAAGTATCCGGTGTTGAGGACTGCATCTGGATAATGATTAATTCACATCAGTTTTCACCTCGACTCTTACACCATGAACTCACTAGTTCAAATTCGAGGATGGGGAAGATGAATCGCTCGATCGTGTGACGAATTTCTGATTTAAGACCTTTTTCACAGCTTCTGATATGAAATAACTTGATGCATGTGAGAAATTAAAATTTTCGCCTTCCAATCGAGAAGGTTGTCGGTTAAATTTCCGGTGCCGGCACCACTGAATGCCTTTATAGGCTAGTAGAATTAGCTCGAGAAGGACGTCATTTTGGCGGTGGAAGATAGGTGCCGGTTTCATTTTTTTTCAGGTGCAAGACACTCCATAGAATCATGTCTACCACTTCCGAACGAATTTCGCTGGCCGGAAAAAATTATTAACGATGAATTACTGGAAAAAACGACACTTTTCGCGGATTAATGCCTATAGCTCTGTGGGTATAACTTTGAGCGAGTTCGCTCTAGTTTCATCTTCTAGCTAGTGAAAAAACCTACAGATTCAAAAAAAATTTATTGCTCTAGCCTATTTTTTGTCGGAATTACATAGGTTCAAACAAAAAAAAACCTATTATGAACAAATGGTCGTTAATCCTTCAATAATTGACTAATGAGGCCAAAAACTCAGACAATCGATAGTCCTTATTGAGACCAATAAGCATACCAAATTTGGTGACGATTCGTTGAACCGTTTTTGAACAACCATATTGTTTATAAAAATTTGTTTTTCAGGTGAAGTGGCGTAACTTTTTTATGAACTAAGATTGTGTTCTGGGGAAAATCAGGGTGATAACTAGAATTCAACTCTTCAGTATCCCGTTTGAATCATTATAATATCTTATATAGGCGATTTTTGAGAGCTGATTGTTTATGATTTTTGCACACGCTTCTCATTGTGTATTAAAATCTCGAAGTACATCTATTAGATGAGGAGGAACCCGAAAATGGAACCAGCCAATCGCGTTTTTTTCTCAAGCTACCCCAGATTAAGAAAATAATGAAGCAAATTGGTCGGGTAGAACCAGAAATATTGCGAAAAAATACTCGGCGCTCGGTTCTGAATCTCACCAAAGATTAGCTCTGCTTGGCTCTTGGCGCGTGAGGAACGGTGAACTTCCAAGTCGAGCGCCGAGGATTTTTTCGCAATATTTCTGGTTCCACCAGACCAATTTGCTTTATTCTTTTTTTAATCTGGGAGAGCTTGAGAAAAAAATGCGACTGGCTGGTTCCATTTTCGGGTTCCTCCTCATCTAATAGATGTACTTCGAGATTTTAATACACAATGAGAAGCGTGTGCAAAAATCATAAACAATCAGCTCTCAAAAATCGCCTATATAAGATATTATAATGATTCAAACGGGATACTGACAAGAGTTGACTTCTAGTTATCACCCTGATTTTCCCCAGAACACCATCTTAGTTCATAAAAAAGTTACGCCACTTTTCCTGAAAAAAAATTTTTATAAACAAATAGGGTTGTTCGAGAACGGTTCAACAAATCGTCACCAAATTTGGTATGCTTATTAGCCTTAATAAGGATTATCGATTGTCTGAGTTTTTGGCCTCATTAGTCAACTATTGAAGGATTAACAACCATTTGTTTATAATAGGTCTTTTTTTGTTTAAACCCATGTAACTCCAACAAAAAATAGGCTAGAGCAATACATTTTTTTTTAAATCTGTGGGTTTTTTCACTAGCTAGAAGATGAGACCAGAGCGAACTCACTCAAAGTTATACCCACAGAGCTATAGGCATTAATCCGAGAAAAGTGTCGTTTTTTCCAGTAATTCACCGTTAATAATTTTTTCCGGCCAGCGAAATTTGTTCGGAAGTGGTAGGCATGGTTCTATGGAGTGTTCTATACCTTAAAAAGAATAAAACCCGCACCTATCTTCCACCACCGAAAAAAAATCTAATTTCCACCTTTAATTGTAGGTCCAGTGAAGATGAGAATCTACTCTTCCGAAACTCTGCTTGAATGAAAAAGAAGTGTCAGAAATGAATTTAGATCTCTTTCATAGGAAGAAAATTATACACCAGCTCTCACTTGTCCAAAGGGTTATCTAGTTCGCATATTTAGAATTTTAGAATTTAGAATATTATATCATATAAGACAAAAGTGTTGGTCAATCTGATGGAAAATGTCGATTATCAACTCTAAAATCTCGACGCGAGGGAGGTGTATAAAAGTTGAGCTTTTTTCAGAATTCTATGGTGTTCTTTGGTTGAAAATTTTCGTGGAAATTTCTTGACCCTTGAAATGACCCGACAAAGAATCGCATTCTGCAATTCTCACATCAAGGACTACCCGCGGGTTTTCGAGCAGTCTTCCCCTGAGAGCCGACGATAAGTGAGTGAATCATTCTAAATATACTCATTCCGTTAACCCAAATTCAAGTTTCGTTCATATCATCTGAAATGTACATGAGTAATGGTTCCTCTTTTGAATTGGATCAATCATGAAAGCAAAATTCAATTCGTACAAAGAGCATGAACCTTCGAGAGGAAATTAACCATCAAAAGTGCAGAGTGTTAATTACCCAGGATGGAAAATTTTACAAAAAGAGGAAGCAGTATCGGTGATGAAATACAATAACAGAAAAATCGTTCGAGAAGAAGAGAAACAGACACGGACATTTTTTCCGCATTTTACCCGATCCGACCGATAGTATAGGTAGAAGGGGTACCAACTAAAGTGCGATTGTACACAAGGGCAACAAAATGCCACGACAACGACGACGACGTCTTTCTCTCCCTTTTGCAAAGATTGCTCCGTTGTTTGGCTATTCACGTCGGATCGCGGGAAACGAGATATCTCCAAACGATGCACAGGGCTCTCACTTCGGCGTCTTCTCTGCGCTATTTCTTCCTCTGTGATGCTCTGATGGCATCGAAGCTGGAGAATGTACGAGAGGTAGCAAGAAAGCCATTCGCTCGGAATGCCGCACGAGCCAATACTATCACTTGCCATTTTAGCGTAGCACCACTATACGATGCCGCCCACTCCAATTCCGCGATCTCGGTGACAAATTAGTACAGACAAATTTCCCCTGTAGCCTGATCTTACCCCTCTTTCCTCTTATAGTTTTCTACACTCCTTGGTTCGGTTTGGCAGGAAATAGTAGAACGAGCCAGGCACTGGAGTTGTTCGTATTCTGAGACTCGTGTCTTGAATGCGTATGCGCTTATGTGCTTTTGGATCGTACTCTTGTTATTTTATCCCAGCCTTCTGTAGCTTTTCATGATTAGGATTTGAAATCTTAAATAGACACTCTGACTTATCAACTTCACAGTTGTGTGTGCAAGGAAAGTTGTTGCCAACATTTCACTTCATCATGAACGCTCTCTAAAGCACATTTTGGAGAATTTTTTGCTAGTTCGACATGGAAGAGCGTGGTCAAACCTCGAGTAGAACTTTGAATCGTACACATATTAGAGTTACGCGCCCATGTGATAACTTATGAGCTTCCATCGCAAAGTATTGTAAAAGGAGAAGGAGAAAAGCTTGTCTACGCCTCTGGACACGGAAAATATCTGAGTGGTGAGAGTGTTGCATCAGAAGAAATGGAAAAATTGAGCATTTTCTTGAGTGACACGTGATATTTGCAAATTGCGAACCAGAAAGGCCTACTATGTACCACGACCATCGAGCTTCTTTTACATTTCGAATTAAGAAATGGGGACGGAAAGACTGCAGGCAATTCTTCACGTACGATGCAGATACATCGTCTTGTTCACACTTTTCTCCGATACTCTTGCGATTTGTGCTAAACTACGAGAAGTCGAATGATCACTATGATCTTTGTATCCGTGTCTTCTCGTCGTTTAGCCCGAATCGCAAGAGTACCGGAGAAGAATGGGATCAGAATTCATCGTGCCCGGGGCGGATCGAGGGGATTGGTCGGGGCAATCGCCCTCTCCGCCAAGGAAATACAATTGTATGGGAAAAATAGGCAAACTCGGGAAGTTTGTGCGCCCGCAATATTCCGCAATCGTCCCCCTTCCCTCCTCCGAGATCCGCCCTGGATCCGCCGCTGCATCGTGTAGGGTGACCTTAACTCTTAGGCTGCCGGCCTGGCTCATAAGTATATCAGACACCCATGACCTTGCATAATCCTTGTGACCTATCGGATGTTCCTGAGGAGATAATAATTGACCCTTTGGAGATATTCATTTTCTTAGAAAAAAATGTCGACAGTCTGAAGGTTAACATAGCCTTTACATTGTATGTACATACGGTCAACATGCAAAAAGCAAAATCATAGAGGACATGAGAAAAAGCAAAAATGAGAAATTATCGGGAAATTTGTGGTCTAGATCAGGGTCAGTCTCCACAGTATACTTACAACCAGTTCCCAAGAGGCACAATCCTCGCTCCCTTCGCGTGGCATTATAAAAAAAAGCTCTGATGTCGACCGCTGAGGGCCACCCTTGGCGCGCGCGACTCTCGTCATGTCGGCCTTCTTCACGCGGCTACAGATCTTTTGCGGTCATGTCATGCTGACCTGTTCTCGTATATGTGGGCGTTTGCGGGGGCAAATTATTTATACACGGGAGTCTCTCTCTCTCTTCTTGACGACATTACCGCCGTGTTAGTATTAAATCATAATGAACGACCTGTTACGAGGATGGCAGTGATTCTTACCGTATACATAATACAAACCACTCCTTCGTCATCAAAATGTGTGTGTGGCGCGTTTTGTTGATTACAGTGTACCCCTACTTTACCAACATTTTTTACCTATGGTCACTTTGTATAAATGTCTGAACAAATGCTTTCTTCCTCTGCATAAGTATTTCTTTACTCTTATTGTATTCCTGTATACGTATGTATATTCTTCTCTTTCCGGTGATGCTTTTACGATGTGCATGAATTGAAGGTTATGTTGAAGTGTGTATGGTAGATAGGAGTGTGGTGGGGAGGGGAGGGGAAGGTAGAGCAAAGAACGAGCAAGGACACAAAGCTAATGCAATTTCGCAATTATGCGAGTAGAAATGGAGGGTTTGAGAGACCACGTTATGAAGGTAATATTCAAATTCTCATTCGTTTCCGCGTCGTTATTCTTTCATCCGGGGACTGTGGATAGGGAGAGGTAGGATAGAGATGAGGAGGGTGTGTGGGTGGAAGGGACTTTGGGATGACTCGCGGCTCACTGAATAATCGACAATCCAATCACAAGTGGGTAAGAGCTATATAGCCGATCAGTGCTTGAATATTCGATGTTGAACCGGACCCTGTCGAAATTCATGATGGGAATTAGCTTCCAGATTCGGAGGTTTTGGAAGCAAGGTAACCGTGTACAGGGTCGCAAGCTCTGCCGAGATTATAGGATGATGAATTCAAATTGGAGGTGGTCAATGAATTTGAATTGTCAATATTTCATAATATTTGAGCCCCACACTACTTGGAGAGGGAAGAACTATCATAATAAACAGGAATTTGAACTTTAATAACATCACGAAACACATCCTTTTTTCCATTATCCTATCAAAATTACTCTTCCTGTACTCACATCAAGACAATTGTACAAGTTGTTCACACATTTTTGATCGTTTTGTCCACTCTAAATTTCTGGGAATGGAAACTTGTGTCAAAAGAGCTCATGAGATTCTCATTCGAGTCATTTTTGAGTGAAATTCCCCCCCCCCCTCTCCCAAGATACTGGAATCTCAGCCTAAGGGATGCACTGGAGTGCGTACAAGTCCAAACTCAAATAGACAGATATGTTACCGTTAACAGTGTTGCGTAATAACCAGCCAACTCAATGTTGCTGTTCATCGTGATTCTTCACGTCAATGTTTCGAGAATCTGGATCTACGACAAGCTGTAATATAGCTAAGCACTCAGGCATCTGTTTACTTGAGGTGAGATACTCGAAATCGAGTACGTCCTGGAAATTGTCCGGGAATTTTTTTGTTACATCGAGAACTCCGCATTCCAAACTAAGGGTTGGTCTACTCTCGAAGATGTGAATGTCTTCACCAAGTACCATTGAAAATCTCAAAGCATTCTAGATGAAAATGAGTTCATTTAATGCATTTTATTCAATTCAAAACTCAATTTAAAATTACTCCATCATATCTCACGAGGGTTGCAGTAGAACTTTGGACTGGAATTTTCAATCAAATCAAGGAGGAAGTGTTGTAGTATTTCTTCGAGAGGAAATCTCACTCTCTTGAGGTGAAAATCCATTTCAAGGATTTCAGAGTCTCACTCTGCGCTCTTCACTAGTGTTAAATTATTCACGTTTTTTATTCTGTCAGTTTCAACTTCTCTGGATGCTCGATCCACATACATCTCATGTACCTATATCTCTGTCACTTCGACATCATGGTTTGGGAAATCATTATCAGTCCAAGGAGGAGTCCGAGATTATTGAAGCAATGGAATTTTCGAATTGGATTTCAAGACAGTCCATTGTAGTGTGAAGGAAAACTTTTTGGAAATATTTCAATGATGGGTAAGCAAAATCTGAGATTTCTCTATATTTCACCGAAATACTTGATCAAAAATTTGATGCGCACCAACGCACATCAAGTCGTCTACGTTGATCGAGATAAATGATTTTGTTCAGAAATACAGTGAATGGAACCAATTTCATAGATACATGAAATTGAAACAGGAACATTTTGTGAATTAAATTACGAAAATTCACATCGAAACAGGAACACCCTTGAATCTATGATTCTAATATACGAATTCGTTAATGATTCAAAACTTTTTCAATAAACAGTTTCAACCACTGCTTTGCAATTTTTCGTCTACCATTCTGGGGTACAGGGCTCCTTCACTGATATAAATGGTTTGTATTATTACACTCTAAACCTTCAGACTCATCATAAAGATGTATGATCTGATCATCTTCGGTGGAATGGTTTGTCAAACTACCTCTGTGCTATTGAGTGCCACCAAATCGTTACACGATCATTGAATTATTCGGATCCCATTCAGATATCAGAGCACTAATAACAGATTTCGATCAAACTTCTCTTCCCCTAGACTGATACAACCCTATACGACCTTTGTAAATTATGATAAGCCAATAATTGCTTCCCAATCGCAATCGGTCAGGAATCTGATCTTCGAAATTTCTGAGCTTCTTGGAAATTTCAGCAAAACAAGCACCGTATCTGAAATACCCTACTATACTACTTCGCATAGAATACCTTACAGCATGTTGAACGTCAAACGAGCGGTGTTACACGCTCAGGTCGTACACGACATTTAAAATAAAAGAAGAAAAGGAGTTAGCAAGAGGTGGTGGCGGCATCGCAAAGAGGCCCACTGAGGGCGCGAAAAAAAGGACGTTCCACAGCTCGGAAGAGCCATACGAGAGTGTCCACAGGGATACACACCTATAGGGACAAGAACCACCAAGCGGAAACGAGAGTATAGACCAAAGGGTTGCAAAAGGCGAACAAGAAAATGACCAAGAGCCAGAGTTAGAAAGAGAGGCTACAATTATAATAACATTACACGAAAGAGACGTGTGGATTGGGAAGGAGTATGCTGCGTGTACTACAGGGGGTGAATGTGAACCACCGTGACTGGCCGAGCATTGAAATATTATACCCCTCCAGAGAGAAAATAATTAAAATTCAGCTCTCAGCTCTCGGTGCGAGGAGATTTCCTTTTTTTTTACTCGCGTCTGTGTCGCCGAGAATCGTGTGTTATGTCCTTTGCATGGGTATGAGACACCCCATACACTTTCTAAGAGGATGAATCGCTGAGCCGTGCTTTTTTTCCAGACTCGTAGGTGCTGGCTATGTTGATACTCTGTCCTCTGCTCATCAGGGATGGTGGTGCGAGTGTTCTGCTATGCCATGAAAGCTCGATTTTGAACGAGGCCCTGTGCTTACGCTCGACCGTAAACCTTATTGTGATTTCGGTTTTCCTTCGGTTAGAAATTCTTGGGGAATGGTTGAGTGATTCAAGGTACAGGAGTCATGTGAAATTGGTCTGAGGAAGTGAACAATTCCATCTTTGGGATAGAATTACAGAAAATATACAGCGTGTGAGTTAGCATGGAATATTCTCAACTTTATTGATAAGTGGAGAAATTTTCATTTTTTATTTGGAAATCTAGCTAGTCAGAATCTAGTGATTAACTTATGCATCAACGTCTGCACGGTCTTCACAAAAAAAAAATAAGAGGAGGAACTAGTATCGTTCATTTCTTGATTTATTGTCAGAAGCACAAGTAGAAACTAGCTTTAGTAAAAGAAGAATTTGAAATATGAGACTGTTCCTTCAAGTTGCCATAAGTTAGTTCTTTTCGTCATTATACACGATTACCGTATTCAATCCAATGATTCAAACATCAGAATTCAAGCGTGATCGTTAATGACTGAAAATGCGAGTAGCCATCTGATTCTATTAAGTATCCATTTTCAAAACATAGCTCAAAAATAAAGAGGAGTAGATTTTGGAGAATAACCCAAATATCTAGAGGATTCACATATTTTGAGGATTGAGATGGTGAACTCGATAAATTTGACACGTTCTGAGTAATTTAGACAACAGTATTATCCAAAAATTTCACCCGATCCGTGAACTTTCCCTTCAAGATTCATGGTTTTTCATGAAGCTAGTCAACAGAATAACGGGAGATTCTTTCTTCAACCTCAAGGCACCTTTGAAAGCATTCTGAGACCATGAATTGAATATTGAAATGAGAGTCCCACAATTGACTAAGCAGAAGTGCATAAGAAATTCCGATATTCAAACTTGAATGTGGTATGGTATAAGAATGATTTA
Source organism: Eretmocerus hayati (assembly GCA_029851415.1). Taxonomy (NCBI): domain Eukaryota; kingdom Metazoa; phylum Arthropoda; class Insecta; order Hymenoptera; family Aphelinidae; genus Eretmocerus; species Eretmocerus hayati. Next base: position 184,114,727 of record CM056742.1, read on the forward strand.
TTGGGATGCTCAATGAAGAAGATGTTCAGGCTTTTGAATAGCTTACTCTTGAAACATAATTTGATTTGACCGAGAGAGTATTTCAATCGACGAGGTTATATGAAACTGAGCCCGCCGTTTCAGATGGCATGACCCCGAAGCCGTGTACGACACTCACGGGAGAATTTTTATTGGTACAATATAAATTCAATCCTGGCTCTTAATGGTCAGCCTCCTCAACCATTTTTTCCACAGTGTCTTCCACATTCAATGATGCACTCACATTGAGTACTATTCGGATCATTATCGATCCCGATCCACAATCTATCTAAATCACGCATGAGACACCAGTGCTGAATAGATCCAAATAACATCGGTACCTGAGGCTCTCTTCAACGGTACCAAAAGGAATCATGAAAAAAAGATTCAAATGCTTCGAGCTAATCGGAATTCACGTGGACAATCGAATCGCAAAGAATCAAAAGCTCGTAACAGGTGAGCCGAATACTTACCAACGAGAAAGTGTTGAAGCGTCAAACAGGACTTCTTTCCTACTCCAAGCGAAGAAAAAGAACCAATTCAATTCAAAATCCTGCCAAGGTATACGAGAATGGAAGAGCTGTCGGTTCTCGCTCAGTCTCGACGCCGGTAACTTTTTAATGAATAATACCGTGGCTAATTTGAATAAATTATAACCGATGGCGTTTGACGTCTCACCAAAACCCACCCCTTCACACTATACTTCCCTCCAGACTTTCTGATGTTCTGGTATTGATGGGCTCCACCACTACGTCGTCATCGTATCTGATAACTCAAGATCGCCTCGCGGTATATAACAGAGCACCGATGCGGAAGACTCGGAAAGACTAAAAACCGATGGGAAGCTCTCCCCTTCTCTTTCACTCTTTTCGTCTCACTCTGATGGTGCTGCGGCTTCCATTAATTCCTTTGTCTTGAACGCGACGTCGAGGCAAAGTGATTGCGCGCGACCGAGACTTTTCGCGGGCTCCATTAAAATATCAATTGAACTGCCTTTTGTTCTTCACAGCTCTGGCTCAAGCCTCCCCTTCCCTATATACCCTATCCTCTAACCTAACCTTACACTTCTCACTCTCTTCTCACTCGCTCTCGGAAGTGAAAGAAGTCTCGTGATCTACATCTCAATCCGGCCTCAATTTTATCCCACACAACGATACCTACCTACCTAACCCCTATCCTCCTCATCGCCAACCTCTCAATATTTGCCACGTCTATGTCGTTGAGAAAAGCGAGGGAACAAAATGCGTTGAGGTATAGATGGCGCAGCAGAGCTCCATAATACGGTTTTTATGGTGAAAACCTGAAGGATAAAGTGACGAGAATACTATGAAGATGCTGCATCGCGGTTTGGTGGTTGGGAGAATAAAATTGAAAATGAGCATAAAAAGGATGAAAAAAAAGCCAGCAGATTGCCGTGCGACGCTGAGAATATTCTTCGGGCAATTCATTCTCGTGAGCTATATCAATTTCTTGCCTCGCCTCCGCTCCATAACCTTCTTCTCCATCCACCTCGAATCGGCTGATATACCCTAACCTCACTTTGTGAGAAATACGGTAATACGAAGAGAGTAAGAGGAGAGGTTAGGGGTGCAGGTCGTTATGAGCGAGCAGCGAATTATTCCAATAGATGCACAAAACGTTATGCCATTGCGTTGGAGATGAAGCTTTATCCTTGGTTTGCTATCTTCGAACAGACATCTCGAGAAATGTTATATATAAATCTATAGTTATAGGTTAGGTAGAGAGAAGAGCGAATTAGTGTCTGTGGTTGATTGCCGCACTGGTGAGCATCGAGAAGGAGGAAAAGGAGCGTATTTGTACCGATTGGTAAGAAGAAGATTTTGTAAGAGGGTTTGACTTCTTTTGATTCGCGACGCGAAATTAATCGTTGCGAGAGCATCAAAGAACGTTTCGCGCTGTCACTTTGCGGTGATGTAGCCTTGTCGATTTCTGGTGGTATAATAAGTGGAGTGAAGTTGAGGGAGAGAGAAGAGGGCAACTCGAGATTCACAGAGTTTTTCATTATGTAGAAGGTAAATAGGCGGTGGTGGGAGGGTAGCCAAGCGGACAATCGAGAGGAATCTGCTTCTCCCCCTCTAAAAACGAATTGTAAACAAGGTGCTCGTTAGCTAACTTTTCGCGCGTGTAATCAGACATTGGGAGAGACTGCAGATTGTCGAAACGCCGTTTTTCTGAGATTTGAAGAGGTGATTTGGCCCTTACACTGTGCTTCTATATTGAGTTGTTCATCGTGATAAGATCAATTGAAAATTCATTTGTCTGATTGATTTTTTCACGTGCAGTAGACATTCTGAGATCTATCAAGCCTGCGTATCTCGATGATTATCCCGTTCACAATTCTGTCTCATCCAGGAGACATCCATTTCCGATAATTTGTGATACATAGATTTATCGTATTGCATAGAAAAACATCTGAAAAAATCCTGGAGAATATCTTGCATTAGAAGGAACATGATGAAGAATCGATTGGATTTCGAAATAGTATTATGAAAGAGAGAGATGAAAATCAAGAAATTTTGAAAAACTGATATTTCCATTTTTCACAGTTTTTCCACCCCAGAAATATTTTCTGATGAGAGAAAGAGCATTTCTGACACCAGGGTCAATTCCGCGGTTAACGGGTCATTTTATCCCGAATAAGATATGACTGTACCTAACCACCCCCCATCACTCAAAATCTAATTATAACTTGGGCCCATTTCGATATTTTTTCCTCACCTCGCTTAATTTTAAAATTAGTTATTAGAATGACAAATAATTCCACGGGTGTTTTTGAAATTTTTTAAAATTATTTGTGGAATTCTTTACAGATCTTCACATGTTCTGTTGATAATCTGGAAAAGTTATGAAACATGTCATGCTAACTTTGTAATGCTGGTAGATGTATCAGCAAATTGAAACACGTTTGCTTGGAGAAGAATACAAACTTCTGGAAGTGCATGAAGCAAGAAGATCGGTATCAAACTGTCTTTCCACAGTACACTCACATTTATCGAAACATTGAGTCGCATACTCCTGCGTCCAGAAATCAGATTGATAAGGACTAAGTGAAAAGGCAGCACTTAGTGAGAGGTTCCCAAACAAAATTCATTCTGTCCTCAAACTATCTGACTCTAAAAAGAGTGTCTGACTGATTTCAAACTATTAGATGCAATTGAATAGTGTACCATACTGGTAGGAAAAAACAAGATTCCATTCGTTACAAACCTAGCTTCCTATCATCATTATCATCTGAATATGCCCTTTCATTCTGTTGAATTAGACTAATCGCATTTTCCTTGACGATATTTTGAGGCGATGTAGTCACCATGCAAGCTAGAAGTCACCATACAAGCTAGAAGTCTTTTTGCGATTCTCTTGCGATCTGGGCTTGCACGACGAGTGGACTAATACTTGCTATCGTCCAACTCAGATTCGAGCACTTTTCATCAAGCCCAAATTGCAAGTGAATCGGACAAAAATGGGAATGAGAATGTGCCTATATTGTAGGTTAGGAGGTGCCCGCGATCAAGTTATTCGCATTTTCATCCGATTCTCTAGCGATGGGGTGAACAAAGAAATATCGAATAGAAATTGGGCACCAATATAGTTCTGGCAACTCATCTCGAAGTTCGAATCATCAAAATTCCTATTTAAGATATGTTTTCAAGTTCCATGGTCGCGAAGCACAATGACCACATGGCCTTATAAGTAAAGAATCTCATCTACCGGAGAGACTCTACTGGTATTGAATCTAGGGGAGCACCGTATCTACCCCAAGGACGATAACTTTATTGTCCAGAGCTCAGAGTGTGACAGTTCTCGAAAATTTATAATTCGTCATCATTTTCGAATATGAGTGATAATTATCAACTCTTAATCGGATTACTTGCTGTTCATAGCTGACAATTACGTAGAATATCAATGAGTTCCAAAAAATCGTGATGATTGTAGAATAGAGGAATATGAGCGGAGATTTAGCCTCGTCAGAAAAAAAAATTCCGAGAGGGCCTATTGAAAATTATTCCTTCGCGTGACTTGAAACATAATATACAAGGGAAGGAGAGAGGAATATGAAGAAGAGGAATATGCCAAAGGCCAACTGGAGATCAGGGCAAGTAATTCAATGGGGAAGTGTAGTAGTTATACTCGCGCGAGATAGGGGTGGCACACGGAGAAATTGAGGCAACCCTCGCGAGTATTCGACCAATTAATCTACTTCAATCTTACAGGCAGCCGCGCCGGAGGTCTCCGGAGTATCGGCGCCAAGCAGGAGACTATACGAGAGTGAGATAGATAGAGAAACCTTTTTTTCACTTATTCGTTGACGCTACAAGACGTATTGCGATTCTCTGTCAGGAGAGAGAAGAGGGGGGCAACGTGATCGAATTTCTTGCTATCTTTTTCCTCTTCCTACCTTACACACAGCCTGCAACTGAAATTTCATCAGCAAAAATTTCTAATTCCAAGCTCGTCTGCCTAAATGATACGTTTCAATTAACGAGTGTCTTCTCAGACAGATACATCACAATTCACCATGGGATTACTATATTCGTTTGTTTCCCTTCCTTCATCTCAATGTTTTTTTTTTTTTTTTTTTCGGGGTATCATCATCCGTCTGTACCAGTTTGGTTGTTATTCCTATTTTGATGCCACGTTGATTTTTTTTCTTTGTTGTTGCTCTGTTGGAGTTTATGCCAATAATCTTCTGATGATTTCGGAAGATATTATCTCCAGGATGTGTTAAATTCACTCTCGAGCAGAGGTTGCACCGAGATTTACACCCAATAACGTAGCAAGGGCTCATGGAAAATTCACGAAAAAATGTATTCGCTGAAACTTTGAAGTTTAATCGACTATTTTTCGTGAAAAAAACTAATGGGCGTCCATGGATCGTCGATGAATGGTAAACTGGTCATCTGCGAAGTCTCTCAAAATTTCTAGAAATTTCGAGTGAATTCTGATAAGGAAGTGTCATCAATTCAGCTGACTCAAATTTATTTTTGATGTTCCTTTACCTATGAGTCAAACGAAATAAAGGAAACTATAATCATCCCAGCTGCGAACACTTGGCTCAGTGAATACGACTTTGGAAGCAACTTTGCTAGTTTTGTTTCTTTCGTACAAGTATTTTCTGTCATCTATCAGATAATACAAACTAGATCCCTGCACTGCAATCGCCACTGGACCATCACCCAGTCTAAATTCTAAATCTCCAAAAGACCATCCCAAAATTTCTTATTCCCCTACAAAGACCTCCTCATCGCAATAGTGCACCCCCATACACTTATCCACGCTTCAATACTCCATACTCTCGTCAAAGATATAGTCAACCGGCAAAAGAGAGAGATTCCACCGCAAATTCCATGTGCCACTGATCCCTTAGTAACACTCAATTCCAATGTGGATTAATGGCGGTTTATTCGCTTCCCCAAAACCTTTGCAAGCTCTCACACTGTGACCCCCTTTCAAATTCTACCTCTATATCTATACACCCTCTAATACTAACCAAAACCCTCGATGCTCCTAAGTCTTCTGTACCATTCGCTATTGCTTCCCATTCACTATTATACACATTTAGTGCGTCTCTTTTGGGTATAGTCCCAAGAGGCAAAGCACGCACGACTCGTATTATACACACAGATCAGAGCAGAGTCCTCTCACTAAATACACACTCGATCGAGTGAGGTTGTCCTGCACGTGGAATTTTGCTATTATCGAAGAGGCAATTAACTCCCTCTCTTTCGAGGTCGACTCAATTCACCGTCACACTCGTTTCTATCTCCCGATTACATTGCCTATCCGACTTTATCCTCGTTTCTGTTAGTACTAAATCTTGACTCGTACTACTTGTACGTCTTTACACACTTGTATGAACTCATCCAATCAACGGCAGACTCTGTAACGGCGATTGGGATTTTTGGGAGAAAGAGAAGTTATGTTGATCGGTACTTTCGTTTCCTTCCTGGATTCCTCCATGGGCTCTGCAAGGACTCAACAACTTGTTTGCTCAATCTATTCAGTATTATTATCCGATGCATCGAATAACGTTTATTTTGAATGATGGGTGATCATTTCAATCCAGAGCATATGAAGAGCATGTTTTCTTTCTGCTCTAGTCAATAATGAAAACTGACCACAATCAGTACTTTTTCACAAATTTACAATGGAATTTCTGAACCAACTAGTGAGATTTTACTGCACTGATTGGGATAAATTTTTTACGTGATCGTGCGAAGAAACGAAAAAGTTTGTGATAATTCGGCGACATGTGGCACTTTAAATGGAGGTTGGAAACCGTATCATAGCAGTGGGGAGTAGATTAAGTAGAGATTCTTCAAGACGTGAAACTTATCATATTCATGCTGTTCCCACCAAGGGAATATGTTTATAACACTTTTACCTAAAAATTGCAATTCTGAACATGATTTTTAGATCATTCCCATCAGTGGTATTCACTGAAACTCCATTGGCGAGGACTCGTCCGATCCCCGAAGTCACTGAAGTTTCAGACCTTGTAATTTGAGTGAATTCACTCTGAAGTCCTCAGCAAGAGTCGATTCAAAATACACTGAATTTCAGTTACTTCCCATTGATTGACACAGAGAGAATGGGGTTGAGATACGCCCAACAAGTGCGTCATCGTATTACCAACTACCGACTCCACCTCGGTGAGGGAAGAGCCACTCTTTTCGATGAATTTTGAACCACCGAGATCTCCGAAAAAAAGGTTCATGAAAAGATACTCAGCAGTACTGACCTGGATTCGAACCTTGATCTCCTCCATAGGAGCCCAAGACGTTATCCACTCACAATGAGTAACGGTAGGCCCCTCAGTATCGAAGCGAGAATCGATTTTTCTCAGTATTTTGCTATTCAATTCCAGTCTAATGACAATTCCATTCTGTCTCTCCGCACGAATCGGTAAAAATTGATTTTATCCAGTGCATTTTCACTAGGTCACAGTGGAATTTGCTGAAGGTAAGGAAAATTTCACTAAAAATCAGCAAAATTCTCTGATTGGGATCATATTTCACTGACTCGCGCGAAGAGGGTGTTGAACAATCCCAGCGGATGTTGTTGTTACGATACAATTTGGATTGATGTCTCCATCTGTTTTTGAGGAGTGTTCCTGATTGAAGACTGGGAACAGAACTCCAAAAACGGAAAGATACATCATTTCAGAGTACATTACAACAACAACATTCTCTGGGATTTTTCAACAATATGGTTATAGAGCTCGGAATGAATAGGTTAAAGAAACTCAAGCATAATAATAATTGTAAGGAAGACGAAAAAAATGGCAGAGGCGAAACTCGAGAGATCTCCAACAAGCATCGTGATATACACTTTCCGGTCGGCTGATTCGGTACAGTAAAATCAAACAGGCGTATAATTGGAAGTATCGTAAAAAAGCGATCTAAGATTCTTGGTTGCGCTCGAGGGGTTACGGAGACAGAAGATGAAGCAAAAGGCAATGCGCAGCAGCCGTTCACTTTGGTCGCACGCATAATATTCTCCAGATGAATCAGATGTAGCAGCAGTGTGAGGTACATCCGAACAAATCCTGAAGCTGAGGTCTCATAGATAGGGATGGGAAAGAAGTAAAGAATTCAGGAATAACAGAGAGATAAGGAAGGGGCAGGGCCATCGCGTCGTTGATTCACGGTGATGGAACAAAAGAGTGGAGGGGCGGGGTATTTTGTTAATGAGTGAGGTGAAAGGGGCAGTTGGATTGGTGTGGGTTAATCCACGAGATCCCCTCAAGATCGATATCTTTTGTGATACCATGATTTTCAAACTGAAATGAGAATTCATAATCCCTCTGAATAGTTTCTTACGATAGATCTAGGACATTCAATACTCGATTTAGAACCCAATCTCTGGAGATGGAATGAAATACAAGTCAGAGTTTTGAGTTTGATGAACATCATAATCATCGGGATGTACGTATTGTAATGTCAAGTTTTGCAACGGCAATTTTCAATTTTGATGGAACAAGGATTTTCAAAATGTTACGTTGGAATAGGTTATTATTGAATTTCCGTCTCATTCATACATGAGTTCTAAGAATCAGAGCAATGCCATTTGCGCTTGATAATCTCAAAAATACGCTCCATTCCTGTGGGGACCTTAAGAAGGAATTATTTTTCGAATCCGTGGCCAATTAGGAATGAAACTGCTCATACCTGTCAATTGTAAATTCTTACATCATAATCAAAACTGGGATTAATGAACATTTTGATTCTTTCAGTCTGACACAGCGAGGTTTTCCATGAAGTGCTGAGTTCGTATCGCAAATCAAACGGGTTATTATCACGATAGTGATGCCCACTATTGCAACCATTAATCGATTTGTGGATATAGTCTTTCACCAGAAAGTGTATTGCATGCAGATGATGATTCTTGCATTATAATTACTCCTTTGTAATGTATGTAGTTGCTAAATAAATACACAATACACGCTATGGATGACTATCTCCTCATTTTGCATAATACTAAATTGTGCATCTGACTCTCTGATATTACGATGAGAGACATTTTGCATACCTCCAAAGCAAGAGTACCACCCAAGTCTACAAGTATGATATCACTTTGAGTTAAATCAGTTGCAAAAATTGTCTATATATCTTTCTTTCATCGTGATAACTAGTTGTCATGATTTGAGAAGTAATGAGAAGAGGAGCTTAGGATTATTTCACGAATACTTTCGAATAAACTCGAACCCCAAGGACGTTGCACTTGGTACTGGCAAATTCCTCCAGATTTTTATGCAGAGGGAAACTCCTTCCAATTCACACGATTGTTTTCCTCAGATTGCTCATCACCAAGATTATGGTGAGACTTGGGATAAATTTCTTCATGATCTTGGGAATTTTCGTATTGGGGCAAAGTCTCGCTAAGGATTTGATGAATTGGGATGGTGATATGAAAGATCTTGTGACCATTCGCATGCCAAAGATATTCACAATTTCCTCGAATGAGAGCCCCAGGAATATTGGAAGAATACTTTTTGGAGAGCATCATAATTTTGGTGGAAAAGTGGTATACCTGATGTCTCGAAATGTGAGTGCTTGAGTAAAGATTGTCGCCTAAACCAATGAATATTGATGTCGATCTTTTTCACATATCTAGAGAACAGGTATTTTTGAGATAACTGATGACCGCCGCAAACCGAGAGGTATCATTGGGGACATATGGATCACATTATCTGAATTGTTCAACTTCACGTACGTTCATTAATGAATAATGCGTTTTGTAATAAAGGAAAATTTCCGTGATTGATCATGTTTGATACATCATAGCATAATTACTGGAGAGCTGATGCGGGATGCGGAGGATTTGAACGATTGCAAGTATTATGACGAAGCGGAATGTGAAATTATTGCAATCTTTGCGCTTCGGAGCGGAACTTTGGATGCTGTTGGGTTTACACAGTGTTACTTTAGAGATGGGTGAGACTCGTGATTTGTGTGCCCATATTTAACCCTCGGCTGTCCCTGTGGGGTGCATCACACCCCAGGCCTCATTCATGAGTACGCCACGCGCGTAATTCGGAGTTTCCCGGGCTCAGAGTGACATTTGTTGGTAGTCAAGATGTGCCACTTACCGACTGTGCACATAGCGCCAGTTATGGCGCGCGTGTCGCTCCGCAACAGCCAAGCCAAATGGCCGTGGGGTTCAACACACCCCAGAGCGCCAGCTATGCACGCTATTTTTGAGTGCATTCTGAATGCAATTCTGATTGCAAAAAATTGCAAAAAAGGCCTTTCCACTGAAAATATCCTGGAGGACGCAATTTTCGATGGAATGAGCCAAAAATTTAACTGAGTTATCTCAAGATCAAGTAGATATAAGAAAAAAATAGTCCAGTGGTCAATCTTGCAATGGAGGTCTTCATTCCATCATATTAGGTGAGAATAAAAATTCTCAATTCATGCGTCGAAATATGTCAGAATAAATACCTTTTTTTCAAGATCCACCCTCGCACTATTTTTTCCTTGAATTGACCCCATCTCGAGATGACTCAGTTGAATTTTCAGCTCATTTGAATGAAAATTGCGCCGTTCACAATTTTTTCTGTGAAAAAGGTGATTTTTTGCATTTTTTTGGACATTTGTATTTTTTGGAATTTTTTATTTGACCTTGGAGATTATCTGGCTACATTGGCTCATGAAAAACATATTAAAGGAGCTACAAAAAAAATTTCAAGTCTAAATATTCAATATAATAGCTACAGCATCAATTTTTTGACTGGGGTGCAATGAACCCCAGTCAGCCAGCTATGTTATTTGGCGGAGCGGCGCCAGCTAAGGGCTAAATACACATAGTCAGCTATCAGATTTTCTTTCCAGTTTCAGATTTTTCATCAAGCCAGACTACCAATTCAAGTTCAATTGGATGCTTCAACTTTTTTCCCGAAAACTCTGGTCGAGTATTCTAGCTATATATTTACTTGTCAGTATTTCATGTATTTTGGTTCACAATATTGATGATTCACCACACCTGAAACATCAACCAATGCTTTCCATTCCACATGCTTTATTCTGTTCGTTTGGAACACTTTGCAATCAAGGTAACTGTGTAACTCTTTGAACAACGAGAGGAAGTATGCCAGAGAATTCTATGATCAGTTCTATTTTTCAGGGTCGGACCTCGACATTTTCCAGAGACGTCGAAGAGCACTTGCTTTTTTCGCTCATTTATTATCCTGGGTACTGTTGGCCTCTTATTCTTCTTTGATCTATGTCATAATGTCTAAATCGAGTCTGGTTCCACCATTCAGAGGTCTTCGGAGTCTTTACTATGATACAAATTATGAGATACAAGTAACGAATGGCAGCGCAGCTTTTCGACTAATCCTGGTATGATGAATTATGTAGTAAAAGGGCCACAAAATGGAAATATTTGAAAATCGTTACGCCTGGGTCAAAAATATTTGTCATTCGGCATGCACATGAGGGAAAATTTTTGTTGGGATTTCTGAGGTGACATTTGAGGTTCAAGCGAAAGCTCTCGAATTTCTCTAAGGGTGATGACAGACAACCCGCTACGACATGAATCTCACGACACGACGCGACGCGACACCGCCCGCCACGGCACTAAATCTATTCCTCCAAACTCAACCATCGATGGATTTGACTCATTTTCATAAATCATGACTGGTAATGTGAAAATAAATCAAATCCATCGATGGTCGGGTTCATAAGAATGGATTGGGTGCCGTGTCGGGCGGTGTCGCGTCGCGTCGTGTCGTGAGATTCGTGTCGTAGCGGGTTATCTGTCATCACCCTAAGCTAGAGTGAATTCGTCATTCCCACGTTATTTTTAAAAACAAAGCTACAGCATGCAGAGCCTACTCAATAGTGCCTAATCCACATCAAACTATATTTTTTCATTTAGTTTTGACCGTGGAGAATGGACACCAGGTCTACTTGAACCTCAGAAATTATGGGTCATCGCAAATTGCGGAATAGCGATCGGAGTCGAAAAACGACCATTTTTCGGAAAACACCATACTTTGGAGAAATTGATAGCTTTCTCTGAAGGTCATCTTAATCAATCAAAAACCATCACTCACTCCGTTTTCTTAGGTATTTTGAGCTGCTAAAAATGATCCTGACGGTTTAATGGAGCTAAGTTAGACATAAAATTTACTATGAGCAAATGACGACGGGTGATTTCCGTCCTATCCTAAGTATGGAGCTGCCCACCCTCATCCAGGGGTTTTGACACATCTGCACCATCAGCTCGTGAGAAATGATTCACTACTGATAGTTTTCCAAAATCTACCATGTATAATTTTTGGTCGGTGAAACGAACTCTACAAGCAGTTATCAGTTTCATAGAAATTTGGTGATTTCCGAAAAATTTTCACCTCCGACCTCTCGTTAGTATCTTACAGTTCACAAAGACCTTTAATTTGACCTGGTTTTCAGTTTAGGCAGCCAAAAATACGTAAGATAAACATTATTTGACTAAAATTTGGCGCGACACGGACTGGAACCTGTAAATTTGCTCCCAAGAATAACGTAAAAATAACATTTTTCTCGGTATTTTAGAAATACTTCGGGGTTTCTGAACAAACCCGAAATCTTTATACGAAAATCTTGAAAGAAAATTTCTCTTCATCTACGTACAAAATGGCACAAACTGTGATCCTAGGCGTAACAATTTTCTAGAACTTCCATGTTTTGGCCCATCACTCCTCATCCTTTGCACAGTGCACATTGGAAACGAATACTGGTTCATATTACTCAGGAACATGATGATCCGATCGTAAATCGAATGATTGATGCTGATAGAGTGGGCTATCATAATTCCACTGATTCATTATTTGAATCAGCCTGCTTGAATAGCCACAGCAGTGCAGCTTTCTGTCTCTCTTATCAATACGCTTTCAACCATGACAATCATCTTCCATGTGAACTTAGACCTACTGGTAGGAGTTATGATAGCAGATGTATAGCAGCAGTAACTCCGAGAAATTCCATCTTCAAAAAACCTTTGGACTATGGGTAATTGATCAAATACTCGGACAGCTCCAAACCAGAACGGTGTGAGTCCATTCTTCCCATTTCTGGCGAATTAACTTCAAAGTTATCTTGTGATAAAGGACTCGGATTGTTATTTTCAGTAATATGTGCCATTCATCATGTGATGAGTATGTTTCCACTACATTTTGCTTTCTCGGAGAGAAAGTATTGTATCGGTGCGGAAATTTTGACTTAAAATTTTTCGATTTTCTCATTTTTGACCCCCAAAATTGATCACTAGCCAAATGAAAATTCATCTATCTCATTCTGCTCGCCAAGACCCATAAAATAGTACCTGTATAAATTTTACCCGTGATGTACAACGCTCCCTGTGAATCATTTTAAATCACACCTTGTGTACCGTATGTATGTGTGTCTGTATGTTGTCTTCCCTTTGTCACGCGCGTTCTTCTGAACCCCTAGAGCAAACTCCTTGAAACTTTGAGGGTTTGTTTTGAATCGATCAATGATGAGCCCAGTCCATTGTCAGCTTCATTCTCTCAATATTTCCTCTTCCGCGTCAAATTAACTACCTGAAATTCGACCCAATCTTCAGACCATGTTGGTCCAAATATTCTGGCATCCAAGACTCTCAATGTAAATTGTCAGATTTTTTTTCCTGAGAATTTCTCGATGACTCTAAACAAATTGGTTAATATGGAATTTTGATTATCACTTCCATTTTTCTCAAAAAAATTTTTCCATTTTTCTTTCTATGTCACTCAAAAACTCGTAGACACTCTCATCGATCTCTTTGAAATTTCTAGGCATTGCTCAACGTCCTTGTGCAATGAGCCCAGTCTTTTTTGAGCCATATCCACCGATTCATTATGAGTCTAGGGACATGTTTAAATTGAATTCTGATTTTTTCTCATTTCTAATTCGCAATTTTTTCTCCATATCTTGAGAACGTTTCCACCAATCTGTATGAATTTCTCAGGGATGGCTCCGAATCATATAGTGATGCACTCAGTCAATTTTCAGTTCCACATATTAAAATTTTTCCATCAAACATAAGCCCAAATATCAACAATTGACCGAAATTCTCAAATTAAGTTTGGCTAAAAGCTCTAGTGTCCAAGCTTCGCAACATAAATCTACCGAGATTGTTTTCACGAAGTTTTTCATCATTCTGGAGATATTGGTTGTTACCGAGTTTTGATTAACATTTCTATTTTGTGAAAAACCAATTTTCACCTATATTTCCATGGCATTCGAAAACTTGCGCACACTTTCGCTGATCTCTTTGAAATCTCACTCATTTTTGAGAGGCATTCCTCGATTCATTCCGTTCCCAGGAAATTATTCAACTTGAAAGATAAATTATAACATTAAGTATAGAATACAGCATTTGCAATTGGTATATGGAAAATGACTGGATAGAAATGATTCAAAGAATATTCCTGTTGGATGCTGAACCTCTAATTTTGTGATTGAGGGTTTTCCATTTTATAGATGAGTGGTGTATTTTGATAATGAATATTGATAAAGAAAAGTTGAAGGGTTTGATAAGTGAATGAGAATAAGAGAGGAAGTTTTCAGTGATTTTCAATTTTCCGATCATCGGCAGGAAACGAGAAAGCATTCCGCAAATGGCCTTCGCAGCGTATTTTGCATGGGCGGAATGATTTTCAATGGATTATGCTTTACGCATCACTTTGCAATGAAAAATGGACTCATACCGTTTTGGTCCCAAAATTTCATCGACCTATTTTCCGGACCAGAGCGGTGTAGGTCCATAATTTCTTCTGGAGTGAACTTATACTGTTATGAACCGGGGAAAGTAGAGAAGTGGGATCGATTTCCGCTGTGTTGGATCGGAGAATGTCGAGAATGCATACGCTTTCACCGTTCTGGATCGAGAAACGTTGAGAAACTATGGACTGGAACTGTTTTTGACGGAAGAAAAGTGAAGAATTTTTGGGGCCAGATCGGGATAAGTCCATGTTTTCTCCTGAATTATTGACTAGAAACCGTGTCTTGGTGTCGCAGGAAATATTTGTTAGTATTCATGAGCCATCGTCGCGTTACATCGACGGATCTTGCCGAATAGGTAAGATCCGTCGAAAAAATCCCCAAAAAAGCCCAAAAAATTCAATGCTCTTCATGTAAATGAGGCTGTTCCGTATGTAAGAGCGTGAAGAAGGGCGCGATGAACTTCGGCTGGCAAACATCTCAACGACTCGATACATCCATGCACAACGAAGGGCGCCTGAATTCTAATTTTTGGGGTCCATGACAACTTTCCAAAGCCTAAAAGAGTGCAATGATTGGGGGATTAGAGGTGCGAGAGCAGTATTTTGATGTCGGGGTGTGGACTCACACAGTTCTGGTCCCCAAAAAGTTTTTTAACTTTTTCCCCTTTCAAAAACGATGATGTTGCTCGCGATGCTTGAGAACGCATTTTCGATTTTGGGGTTGCACTTAAATGTTTCCACATTTGCTCCCCATCGTTTCCCGTCGAGAACTCAATTTTCCCAAAAATGGACTTATACCGTTCTGGACCGGAGCCGTCTATGTATTATTCGGTAGGAATGAGTCCATAAGGGATTTTCAAATTCTATCTCATTTTGCTTTCAAAAGACTGCACCAACATTCAGGCAGATTTTCTATATCATCATTATCGATATTAGTAATCATTGAATTCATCAGAATCTGGATAAATAGTGAATTGAAGTTGAACTGACGAAGTGAACTTATTCGGAATGACGAAATGATTCAGAATTTGAAAATCGGTTGCGGCTACGTTCTTGTTCTTTAGTGTGAATTTTTAATGAAAACATATGATTACAGGATCACTAGACTACAAGAGGTGGGTATCATAACTGCCATTAGACGTCGGTGGTTAAAGGGTGGACTTTTCACTGGAAAACGACCCTATGTGCCAATTGAATTGGGACACGTTCATCTACCGATTATAATATATGCTTTGGGATTCTGTTTGTCCGTCATGGCATTATTAACAGAACTTATTCTTTTTCATATGAGTTGCCGAGAGTGTCTTCCGAATACCATTCAGAAAGTTACAGATACTCGGAATCCTAGCAAAACGTTTCAGTCTACTCGTGAACACATAGTTGGATAATTGTACGCGTGATTGACTAGTCAAGGGAGAAGTTTGATTGATTATGCCTGACTAATTCCTCACACTCATCACTGAATTAGTCTCATGGAAAGTTTTCAGCTACTAGAACTCAAAGCAACCAAGACGCTAATTCGTCTCTTATGTGGTGTTTTCCCTTTTGCAGAAGATGGAATCTAAAATAAAATGATGATTATAAAATTACAAGCTTCGTGATTGTATCTTCAACATAGAGCATTCATAGAAAGAAAAAACTCGGGAAGAAGGTGAACTTCGGTTCTTTGAGATTTATATATCTCAACCCCTTTCATGGATCAGGGTAACATAACCTATGAATCCAAGTGAGACAGTAGATCTCGAAGTTTGGCAGTTCACCTTCTTCTCGAGTGTACAGAAAAAATTTGACATCAGCATTGCCAGATGCATTGATAAGTCTGGAAATCAAAATTTCTAATTAGCAAAGACAGGAGCATCGAAGAGTTAACCATTTCCTGACCTCTCGCAATGTATTTATGAGACAAATGAAATGCAGCAGTATTGAAACGCACAGAGAGTTGATCGGACCTGGATTCTATCGTTATCAAAGTCTCAAAGAGTGGAAGACACGCGAAGAATTTGAAGGAATGAAAAGGAGTGGTGCAATTGCATCGATGTTTTATGGCTTTAGAACAAGAAAGATGGGGGTGAAGAGGAGGATGTTATAATAAGGGAAGGATGAAGAGAAATGAAAGAGAAGAGGGAAAAATTGGCTCGGTAATTCTTATCCTCCAGGAGAACTTGGTCGTTCAAGGGTACCGCGGCTTCGAAAGAACGATATTGTTAATATGCAAAGGCGCATTGGAAGAATGGGATGGTGAAAAATACACCTATATTGGAGTAACGAGCGAAGCCGCGGGTTATACATCACATTTCTATAGAAAATTCACCCTACGCAAGAGATCATACCAAAGATGTATGACTCGACCACCCTGGAGTAGTCGATCGAGGGTTCAACTCTGTGTACCGGAACACTCTAACACAATCCTGTATAGATGCAATTTTCTTATACCGAAAGTATTCTCACTCTGACTGAAATTCTTGCCTATTTGCCATGAGATCTTCTCGGGTGATTGTAGAATCCCAGAGGTTGACCAATAAAGTAGAACCAACGTTGGCATTTTGCATGCGCCACGCTGCACCTCGCATTCCACAGTAAACATCTCTTCTGAACAGCAAATTTCAGACCCCCATCCTCCAATGTTGAGTGCACCTTAAATAGAGTCACCAAAGAGTTTTCTTACCCTAAAACGCCAACCCTGAAGGAGCATCATCAGAGAAATAAGTTCTCGAATCATTTCACTTTATGGAAGGTTTACTTGGAATTCCACTCTCAATTTTTCCAGTTTTTCAATTTTTTGTTCAGACATTTAACATATTCATTTTTTCCAATACTGAAATTAGAATTCTACCTGTAAGACCACAGTTGACAGATAGCTACAAGGGATTCTACGCCCTTCACTCTGTTAACACAATTATAACATTTGAATATAACACAATTACAACGTTTGAATATATCCTGTGGACGTACAAGTGAAATGTCAAGATTTATAGTATAGACAAGACTGTTCAAAATTTGCCAGTATTACAACCACTTCCCACTTTCACAGTTGTATCAAGTGCTCGTGTCGCTTCGGTTGTGGAATGGGCTCCAGATAAACCTCAAATCTGACGATTATGACAACATCTGAATGTTTATAATCATGGCGAGATATGATCAGAATTTCCACTTTCGAAGGCGGTATTCGAGCTACCTGGAAACAAATTTCATTACTAGAATTCACGTGTTACAATTATTCGATATCGAAATGGTTGCCGGTTAGGCAAGGATTGAGATTTGTTCCAGATAACTCGTGAAACTAGACAATACATCGTTAAGACGGTAGATCAAGAGTGGAGGGAGTCGCGGTCGCGGTGAGACGAGCATCGGGCAGACAGCGCGCGTGTTCTGCAGCTGCTTCGGACGGAGTCTCCCTCTCTGTCTCTCGAAGTTTAGATTAAACTCGCCACGGATAAATATTCGTAATGGAGCGCCAGGGTGCCATAAATTAGCATGCTGCCCTTCCGTAGTCCTTCTATGGCTCGACGCGATTCCACGCCAATTTACCAGTCACTCTCTCACTCTATATCTCAACTACTGCATGATTTTGTGTCGCTCGTTGCGTTGCCACGGTCGTCGGTTGACTTGAAAATACTTCTCTTGCACTCACTCGTTGTTATTCTACGCATTTATTTGATCCGGTATTCTGCACCTGGTGCTGATTATGCCATGCAATCACGAGGTTATGGAAACATAAACTGGCTAATCTTGCAGTGGCTATGGATTCAACTGAGTTTGGTGCTTCTGATGTTGTCTAATCATGATGGGGTGATTGTGTGAATCTGCGAATCTGGCTTTGGTAAAATGTAGTAGATTGTATCAGAAGAATTGAGATTTGGTATGGATTAAATACGTAAAAATATCAGAATAATTGTTTCTTATAACTTTTGTCAATGCGACTCTCGGAAGCGATGACTGAGATAAGATGAGCTTGCGGATCTCCGAGGTGCCAAGAGGAAGGTGATAATGGAAGAGGGTGTGAGAAATTTTGATGCTGATGGGTGTCCTGAGTGGGCTGTAAAAGGAATTCAGTGACACCGTATCTCCTCATTGAAGTTGACAATGAGACAAGGGCCAAGGTCCGTAATCGTACCAAAACAAATCGACTCTCATCGGTTGAAAAAGTTTCGGATCCCTCTCCGAGGTGGAGAAGTGAAAAAGACAATCAAACTTTGATAATATCCACCCGGAAAATATAAACTTCTGAAGACTCTCATTCCGTCTGGAATATCATCTGCATCTTGGTTTTCTCCAAACTCAAAATATTTGGTTAATCAACGTGTCTTGGCACTCTTTTGAGATTACATAAAAGTCCATCCCATAAATGAAGAATGATTGCAAGCTCAAAAATGTGTTGCCATCCCCTATCCTCTCACGAATTGCGATTGTGCGATTGATCGATAAATTTCTCGAAAGCATCGAATTCGGAGTGCAGCTACGTTCACGTTGGTGAAATCTAATGTCCATATCCTTAGAGTCGAGAGCTATCGACCACTTCCGAAAGGTTTCGACAATATATTCGTCCATCTTGGATTGCTTCGTATGGGCGTGCGTATGAGCGTCAATGCCGGGTACACGTGTAATACCGACAAGCGGCTGTCTATCAGACGAGTATGTCCGGTTGCTAAATTCCAGGATGACTAAATCATGGTCCGACCCTCTGATTGCGATCTACCTCCCATCTTTGGCGAGAGTTATATGCATAACTTGATTTCACCCACTCGGTAAAATAATCGACGTGTCAGCATTTCTTCA
Source organism: Eretmocerus hayati (assembly GCA_029851415.1). Classification (NCBI taxonomy): domain Eukaryota; kingdom Metazoa; phylum Arthropoda; class Insecta; order Hymenoptera; family Aphelinidae; genus Eretmocerus; species Eretmocerus hayati. The sequence continues at coordinate 184,133,754 of CM056742.1, forward strand.
TGTCTTGCTGAGTAAAAATGAGGGAAATGAAGATAAGTCTGATAAAAAATTATGTGCATGTTGTGGAGTCTTACAACATATGAGTTGTGAATCTGAGAAATTTTTCATTCTATGAAGTTCTTATACCTTCCAGTGTTCATCGTATTGAAAGAGCGAGGAATATTGCGAGCACTTAGTGGAGAATCGGTCATAATTATGGTTTAGATTTGTTTTGAAAAAATCACATGCCATGTTGTTATCTGAGAGTTATGAGTGCACTGTGTAATGATGGCAATAACAATTATGAACCATTCGGAATTGATTTAGGAAACGAGAAGCTCATCGTTGTTCCGGCAAAATCAATGTTCTATCAGTGAATTCAAGAGTAGTGTGTAGACAGGTATGGAGAGACGCCGCGCCAGGAGGGGTAGCAGGTGGCACCAGGTGTCAGGGCGCCAGGTGCCAGGTGGCACCAGGTGTCAGGGCACCAGGTGTCAGGGCACCAGGTGTGAGGGCAGTAGGTGTGAGGGCTTTAGGTGTCAGGGTAGCAGCTGTGAGGGCCCTGAGGGCAGTAGCTGTGAGGGCCCCAGGTTTGAAGGCACTAGGTCGCTCCAGGGGGAGGGTCCCCGGGATACAGAGCACCGAGAGCCGTGTTGTACCAAGTGTCTGGGAATTACACTAGGGATGCAGGGCATCGGGGGAATAGTTCCAAGTATGCAGTCCTGTACCATTTCCACACCACCCCGGAGGTAGGTACATTGGTGCGTTTTTGTTTTTCACCAAGGTGAAGGCGGTGTCCCCAAGAGGCCTAATCCGCCGCGAATATTGTATCAATTGAGCATCCCATGACTTGGGATCGTTCATTTGCCGGTGATCGGATTCATAGCAATTATATGAAGCGATCTATGTGTCTTAAGGGAAGCAACAGGAATCAGCTGGTATGGTATAAAACACACCATTATAGATAAGTAAGACGCGAGGACATCCAACAACATGACCATGCGTGTGTTCAAGATATTTGAAAGAAGAAGAAGAAGACAAGGAATGTGAGAGGAACTGCAAACGTGTTCAGAAAGAGCACAACGATCAAACTTCACCACCACGAGTAACCTCCCCAAAACAGTCTGAGTTCTGAGGTAATCTCCAGAATCTGATTATGCTCAGGATGTGTGGGAGAAGTTTCGAATCAATTTGGGAGAAAATATAACCCTATTTAAAGTCACACTACACATCGTTGGTATTGAGACACGTAAGAAGATAATATTCAGCGCAAACGATGAACTGATCATCATATGCTATTGAGCAGTCAATCGCTCATTGATAAAGAATATACCACAGACAACAGCGATGCAAACTCAGCACCATTCAGCTAAAAACACACTTCTAACTGTGATACCCTCTACAGTTATAGTTGTAGCGCCTGCATGAATTTGGCAATGAGTGTTTCTACGACTCACAAACAATGTACTGATGCAGCTCCTCAGAAATCACAAAGGAACTTTTATTTACTTGAGCAACAATTACTTTCGGTGTTATTAGTGTCACAGCGCAAGGAGTGATTAGGATGTAGAAAAAAATTTACATTCTCATTTGATTGAATACTCATGGACAATCTCACAGACCAGGGGGAAACGAACTTCCAACACCACGACAAAGTGTCACGTTTGTGAGAAACCTTTCACGACTCAAGACGCCAGAGTTCGGGACCTCTGTCATCTTGCTGGAAGGTAAGTCAATTTATCTTTTCTCGGACCCTAGAAGAATACCATTTGAAAGAAGATGACGACGCCTCTGTGGATCCTCTACCTCGGAAATACGACGGAGCATTTTGGCTTTACACTTTACATATTATGATGAATGAACGACTGTTCTATTACGAACGTAAGCAGATTTTCCCATGAGACCTAAGTTTCTATACATGTTTTCACTTATTGATTTTTACTCGACAAAAGGTCTTGCAACTTCTTGAGAATGATGGGCAGTCCGAATGCGGAAATTTCTGCTAAAAATAAATTTCTGTGTTTAGTGTCAAGACCATCTGTACTGTTAGGGAATTTGGCATGGATATATTCGCAAATAGTATCGCTATGGGCAACATAGTATTGTTTGAATTTTCTGAAATCTTTGAGGAGCTCAAGTGAGCTTTCCCCCTGTTCCGCAATTCGATATACCAGGTATTTTACAATGGATTGACTGAGTTGATTAACGCCTTTGAGAAGAGATTCCAGTGTTGTTAGATGGATATCTATCAAATGTCTTTGGGAATACAAGCCATCAAATGTTGTTGTCTGCAGGATAACTGAGGGAGGAGTAATGTATGGTTTCTTACTTGGTGAGGTACTATCGATCTTTGAGCAAACAGTTACTCTCTCGTCGATAATTACTGCCTTAGTTCCAAATCTTGAGTCGAGTGTCAAATCATGCGATGGTAGGGAAAGCTTGATGGGTTTTCTGATATCTCGGTTAAATTGTTGTTGGTTGTGGAAATAATTGACGATTATCTCAAATTGCTCTTTGAAATTTCCCCATCCAATTGAGTCAAATGTCACAGGATTGTGAGAACTCGGAATTTGAACAACTTGTCGAAATTCTCCATCATCATATCTCAAGCCCGTACAAATACTTTTGGTGCTTGATCTGTTCAATGTGTAGGTGGTAGATAGAAACAAATTAGGGAGTTCACAGTTGTCTCGATAGTCACCACTAGATCGACAGCGAGCCATTCTTAGGAGTACTCTTACGAACGGTCAGAGCCTAACTAAGTGAATTCAATGCTGTAAGGTACCTCCTACCACCAGAAGGGAGATGTGTTCAACAAAATGTGGCGGGAGATCATCCCCTTACAATTCTCCAGTGGTACGAACAATCATAAAATTTCGGAGGGATTGACGCCCCTCTCCAGTGAGTGTAGCAGCTGCTGATTCCCTCTTCAAGGGACAGACCTCATAGGTTAATATAGAAACTTAGAATCAGGAAGCTTAGGGAAGCGTGCACTGATTCATTATACATTCACAAACAGTTGTATAACAGGCCATTAATAACACTGTATAGAGTCACAGTTCCGGTAATGAAGTGTCTGAAACATTGTGTACATGAGGAGCCAGATAGGCCATGATTCACTTTTATGTAATTGTGGCAACTGGGACAATAATTTCGATGATAAGGTAATTCAGCCCTGAAAGTAGTTCAAGTTGAGTAAATACGGTGAATTTCGACCCGTCGACGATGTTATGTTTCATTTGAATGAGTGTGTAGGCCAAAATATTATACAAAGCTGTAGCTGACTCTCATAATATTACCGATGAAGAATATGGAACTGTATGACAGCAAGTTTCTATTAAAGGCTGATGGGCTATTCTCCGTTACCGAAAAAAGCAGCTGTGAAGCAGTGGATGATTAGAAAACAAAGTGAGAGTTCTCTGTTTGTCTCGAGGGGCGATTGTTAGGGGTTTTCCTTGGAGGGTCATGATGAATTACCGACGCTCGTATACCGAAACGAGAGAAAAGAGCATGAATATTTAATGAGCCCTACTGCCATCCAAGCATTAGTGAATTACTCACAATGATCTGGATACATCACCATTTCTATAGACTAGAATATCGTGGGTATCAGCTACAGCTTTTCGACAACATTCTGTTCCATATTCAAATGACTCTTAATAGTATCAATCGGACGAGGTCCATATCTACTCAGCTTGAGCCACTGTCATGAACTACCGGGTCACGAAAGTGGTTGTAGGAATAGAAATATTTACGTAGAATTAAATTAGCGGCTATCTCACTCCTTTTGTGTGATGTATCAAACGTTTTATCATAGGTCCCAAACCTACACAACTATATTTTGCTTCCCTTACACAGCTGTTCCACGTATGAATAATAATGAGGCCATTTTCTCGGAGGTCTCAGCCTCCATATCCATGACCTAGTAGTAAGGCGTTTTTCTCTGGAAGTTATCATGGAGTTACATCTCAGCAACAATGAGAGCAAACTGTGTGGCAACTATACCTCTCAAAAGCAAGTGAAGAGTGATCCTCTCCCTCAATGAGACTAGCTTCGCATTAGTTGGTAAAAATCCTTATCAGAGTGTGACTATGGAACAGTTCGAAATGTTTACTATGCGGATCATTTTACTTTTGACGATGTGTTATTTTATAGTTTGATGATATGAATTCGAATACTCATCCAAGTATCTGACAGACACTTACAGTCTCAATGATTCATCCATAACAAGTACCATGATAGATATATGGCGTGTAAAGATCATAAAATAAAAATTTGAATGACTGCCTCTTTACTGATAGTAGATAGTGCTTTCTATGAAGACTTCCTGTCGATTGAAATATATTCATCAAATAAGCAGATCAAAATGTCTTTTACCATTCTTGATATATATGTAGTTGCATTTCATGATATCTATCTACGGATTTGCTTTATTATGAGTGGTATTTTTGTAATGAATACGAGGAATTTGTTTCAAAAGTACTTTTTATTAAGTGAATCATGATACAAGGATAATGACAAGCTGCTGTTACAATAGAGAATTTTGCATAGCCCTCACTCAACACACTTACAATGAATACACTTCATAAGCTTTTGATGAAATCTTACAACTCTCTTGTCGAGAATGATCCACGAAATTTACGTGAAACTTTCACCATAACACATGTGATGCAGAATAATTATTGTATACGTTCCACAGCAGAGGAAGTTATTCTATTGTAAACGTTTAGAACTCCATCGCAAGCATTTACAATTATCACGTAGACATCGGAGGTGATGTTGCGATTCAGGTGGTGATCCGTGACTGTAAAAGTATGATAATACTAATAGCAGCTATGTGAAGCGCAGACCAGTGAGCTCCTAGTATGGTTTGATCGTTGTCTATCGTCGCAGGAGTAATCAAAATCCTTGAAATCTGATTCACAGATACTGAGTGTACTCAGAATCTTCGGAGTATTCATACAGTAGATTCGTGCACCTCAGCCATAGTTTCATAAATGTGCTCACTACCAGAATCACTCGACGAAGTGGATACTCTGCGAACTTGATTTGAGCCTTCAGGATTCTCTATTTTGATATTCTTTCGATCCTTATGATACTTCTGCAAACGAGATAGGATATCACTGAAATCGTGGTGGCTGATCGTTTCCAATGTAGAGGTTGAGAGTGATATCAACCACGCACGAACGAGGTGGGCTCGTCTTGTTGTGCAGTAGGATTCGGCACGCACTCTTTTAAGAGCTATGTGGAACCAACACAAGTTTTCACACATGAATTTGGGTTGTAGCTCGTACGTATTGACCCCTGCATAGTTCTCAATATTAATGATTTTACGAGCCATGACACCCTCTAAGAACTTTTCTCCTGGTTCACCTCGTGTGTAAACATTGTCTACGCTTCTTGCCAATCTACGTAAGTCATACTGGAATTTGTTGTAAGAAATCCAGCCATCGTTCCATTCCATACCGTTACAAACACGGGTATAGTAATTCGTGATTCTTTTCACTTCATTTGGCAGATCCTCGAAGCGATGTGGGGGTAGTACTATCCAGTGTGCGGACAAATCGCCTTTAAGAGACAACACTGTCACTTCTTTTGGTATGTATCTATTGAAGCGATCTTGGAATGCGACAATTTCAATGATGATGTCCATTTCAAAAGATACCTACCACCAGTTGGAAATGAACTGAGATAGCATAGTTGCACACCTTAATATACCCTGCTCAAGCATCCCCTCCATGATACCATCCCTCACAGAGTCCTCCACGATACCATCCCTCACAGAGCCCTCCCTTCATTGAAATTACAGCAGCTGTTCCTAGTACTAGGGAGTGAATGTGATTCAGCTGTCCTTCGACACGATTCTTCAGCTTTAGTGATAGTTTAGTTAAACACTCATTTCCTACGATTCTTATCGTTCATAGTTTGCAGCTATTATTCAATTTTGCAGCCCTCCACGTTACCATACCATTCGCCCTTTAAGAGGATTGTCTTAGATGAGTCCCATATTTGTACATGAGGGTTCGCAAACATTTGTTACGATCATCTCAGAGTTTTCGCTTACCCCAAAGCTTTTTCCCAAAGCTTTTGCTGCCTCTCTCCCACCCTCTCTCTTTCATAGTTCTCTACTACTACATACGAGCCAATCCACAAAACACAGTGATTCGTCCGTTACGTCCTTTGTACATCGATTTTTCGCACCAATGGCTATATGGATGACTCCCGACCAGAACGACATAAGTCCACTTTTCCCATTTTTGGCAAATTAGCTTCAAAATTTTCTTGCGATAGGAAATTCGGATTGTTATTTGCAGTAATTATACTTCTTTCATCATATAATGATTGTTTTTTACGATATTTTTTGCAAGGGACGTAATATTTTTCAATCATTTACACGTTTTATGCATTATTTTGCGATATAAAATGGACTTATATCGTTCTGGTCCCCAAATTTTCTCGATTTCATTTCCGGACCAGAACGGATTTCGAGTCAGTGATCCGCATTTTGTTGACCAAGCAATCTGAAAGCACTGACGTTGATGAAAAATATATAATAATATGGTTCAAATCAGTTGGAGGTAGCTTACTCGAGAAGTCCAGTATTTTTACACTCAGTATCTGACCTAATAAAATTTATTTGTAACTAGCAGAAGAATGGAACTGACAGTCGGGTAATGACGGATATTGACAGTGCAAGTTGATAATATTCAGAATGATTTCCCAGAATAATTATGAATAAGACATGTTTACTCGACGATGAGTATAGGTATCATTCACATTGTTTTCAAAGAAGAAACTATGTATATAGATTATTGAGCCACTTGGTCCTTTGAAAATATCCTATCTCTGAAGAAATGATGAAAAACAAAAACCATAGCTAGTTCAAAATCGTAAGCTCTATCGACTCCATTTCTTCGACTGACCCTGTAAATCCGATCTCGTTACTGACGATGTAAGATGCCAAAAGTTCAATTTAGAGCCTCCAACAAGGTCACAATATGTTTGCTGACATCCACGAAATCCTGATCGAGGCTCTTCCATACGTAAGAGTGTGAAGAAGGGAGCGATGAAGTTTGGGTTGATAATACCTCAAGGACTCGCTGCAACTAGCGGACGCAACCACCTCCACAACAGAGCCCCTAATTTCCAGTTTCTGTAAGTTGTTACTACTTAACGTAGCCCACAGAAACAGTATAATGGAGGATACGAGGTGTGAGAGTAATGTTTCCGTGCTCGAACATGGATTTATACCGTTCTGGTTCCAAAATAAGTCGAAACTTTTTTTTTTCCGCCAAAAATGGCTATGTAGCTTGTGATGCGCCAGAGTGCATTTTTACTCCCGGAGTTGCACATACATGTTTTTGCATCTATTCCTTATCGTTTCCCGTCAAAAACTCAATTTTCACCAGAATGGACGTATGCCGTTCTGGTAGGGAACCGCCCATATATCAACTCCGCGACAAAGCAGACACCTGTTTTGAGATTCTATAACGAAGTTGTGACGAACTCAAGACTCAAAAACTGAAATAGACAGGAATGGTGGGGCATCAAATTTAAAAAATTACGAAATTCCGCGCGTGACATGACTTTCTCCCCTCAGTGTTAAGGGTTGGCATTTAGATGCAGTCTGGGATATCAGTATGATTCTTGTGGGGAAATGGCCCCTAATTCGAGACGACAATCACCTTAAAGGCAAATAATGTGCTCCCAACAGGTGTGAAACTATCTCCTATTCATGACGCATGACTACTAGGAAACCCGAGGAAATATCAAGAATCATTACCCATATGATGACATGAACGATTCTGAAGAGTTTCGATATAGGGAAGGCCTGTCTCTCGGTGCGGTATTGATGGATAATGCATGTTCAAAAATTACAGGGAAGTTAGAAGCTCCAATTCACGCGTATATGAGGTAATCCTAGAAACTTTTTGACTTTTTGCCCCTAAAACTGAAAATACTGGAAAACACTGTGTACGTCTTTGGATTTTTTTCATTTGCCTTCCCTACAAATCCGGAGAGCCTTTGAACTTTTTGAAATATTTAATGGAACGCTTCATGACGCCTTCGTCCATAAAAATTTTCAATTGTCCCATTCAAACAGGTGATACTCTCAAACGCGGTAGAGTCTGAGTGTAGCAAAGTGGATATGGTTTTCTGGTACTGTTATCTACAATTTCTCCGTATTTTGGATTGCATCCGTTGGTTACAGCAGCTGTACACCACCGAGAACAACGTAAATATACCATGAGTAACACTAATTTCATTCCGCTTTAACGCAGTTCCTTGATTCCTCCGTTGATGTACATGGGTCTACGATAGATCGATTTCTTTGTTTTTGCATGAGTAACACAACGAGTTTATCGAGGTGTCCCTCTAGAATACACTGAAGCGTGTATGATTTTAAGAGCAGATGTAATGAATTTTCATCGAAATGGAGTGACAGGCCGTCCAATGCGTGTCATGGCTGAGTACATCGATGTACATCTTCCTGGAACAAAAATTCATATTTTTGGATCATGAGAAACATGACCACAAAGTAACAGAATCCACTGTAGTAGACTAAAACCAGCTTAACGGCTCTTGAGAGTTGGACCGAGTGACATGTAATTTTGTCGATTCTCGGGTATTTTCTCGCGCTTGAGCGGTACTTGTATCTATCCACATCCACCAATCCAGTCCAAATTTGGTGTCCTTTTTAGGACATTCGTACAAAGAAAATTTGACTGCTTAGACCTCATTACACGTCACACAGTTCAAACGATGGTCACGTGACAGCTAAAGTCAAAAGTTCCTAGAATTTCCTCCTATACCACATTGGAGCTGCTCGAAGGTTTCGCCATACTTTCGAATACCACTACCATCGTGTCAAATATTGAGATTTAAGTGGAAAGAATTGATTATTTTACAATCTCAAGTAGTGAAAGGGTCATGATGAAAATTGACGACGGTTCATATATAGATTATTTATTGAAAGACAAGATTACAATCATCACATCATTATCAATCATAAAAAGTATATATTTTTCATTTACGCAAATTCAAGCCCATCGAGATTATTATGCATATAAATAGTATATTCATTATCATATTCCGAAGTTGAGATTTACATCAATATTGAATCGTTGTTAGACATCATTATCGCTTACAATATCAATTTCTCGTAATCTGTTAGGTGGTAACCGAATGGGAGAGACAGCTCTTCTGAAACATACCATCGTTTTTTCAATACAACGCTACAGGATTTGGTCTCATCACGCGTAACAACTTCGTGTAGAGGTGTTCGTCGGATAGCTCTAAAGTTCAAATCTATAGTACGTTCAGTACCTTTCAGTTCATTTCTATCGTGGAAGTACGATTCTAGTAATTCCTTAATACTTTCAAAATTTATCTTCAATGAATTTTCATAGTTAAGAGTTATCCCTTTCACTCTGCAACATTCAAAAGTGTTACCCTCTGATGTAACGCCGCGATACGCGTAAGATTTTGGTGCAATGGATATGAAGGTATCAATATAGGAACCCTCCCCGTATCCAACTAATTCATCCGTCATATCACCTAAAAGACTGCCGAGAGTCGGTTGGTATTGGCCTTTCCTATGACGGAACAAGGTCGAATCAGTATCTGTATATATGATGGAATTACCAAGCTTTTCTAAGTAACTGTAAAGTACAAGTCGCGCTTGAGCAGTAGTGTACGCTGCAATTACGACATTTGTATTCCGTGCAGATACCACATTCTCTTCGCGGAATCGCCAATTCACGTACAGCGTTTCATCATTTACGGGTAGAATGTCGAAAATCTCTTTCCCGGGGTCAGTCACAAGTTTCAGTAATTCATCACGCGTTTTCACTACATTTGTTTGTTTCAAATTACTACGTTGTCCAAATTTTCCCCAAAGTGAGCACAAACAGAGCTTTGCAACAGCTCGCAGACCAGGATTTAACTCTATTTTTTCTCTATCAAGCATAATCCCCTCGTCACGTTCATATTCATGTAAGAATTTTGCTTTAGTGTCTTCGTTCGTGCACCAGGCAGGCCAACCACTGGCCTCTTGTTTTATCTTTAGAAATGTATCAACGTATTCGGTGAAGAGCCCCCCACTTTCACCATTGTAGCACGTCATCTTGTATTGCCAAATGATCGAAATCTCCATAATTTTGTATCCAAGGCGTACAGCCGCACGCAATTCGTCAACGACCCATGTGCCCCTTAAAACACGATCAGAAATATTTTGATGATTACAATAGTCTTCGCGCATTTCATCACCGCAAGATCTACATAAGATGAATAACAAACGACCGTGCATCTTGATTGGAAGCAGAGGCATATAAGAGTCACGAGGTGGCAAAACAACACATTTCACTAAACCCTCTATACGAGACAAATCATTGGGGTCTCCATGAGTGAGTTCGTTGCACTCTTCCCCAATCAGGATTCGAGGATGTCCAATCGGATATTTACCTCGTTTACATACATACGGATACAATGAACAAATGTCTGTATATTTTATTTTCTCATCAGCTCTAACTCGATAGTAAGGTACAAAGTTTTCTGTGCGACCACCAAAAAATGCATCTCTAGGATCCAGCTTGACTTTAGCGATCAGTGGGTGATTATCAACGTATTGCGTAATTTCAGGATGATCCTTTTTGAGTCTATCAAATTCACATTCCCAGATATATTCGAGCTCATAACCTAGATCCCTAATTTCTCTCAATTCACGCATCGTTTTTTCATATGCTTCAGTGAACGTTTGCCCATATATCATACGTTTATCTCTATTTTCCTTGAAACATATGGTACATGCATGGAAAAAACATCCCTGAAATTCAAAGACTTTGCCTTTTCCTGAATTTTCCAGGTATCCGTCCACCAGATATCCCTCAGGGAGTCTGTATTCACGCTGTCTGCCAGCATGTATTATCGTTTCATTGAGTTCGTGTTCACGCCAGAGTAGCCATTCCAAAGCTTTTTGTGAGTGTTTTTCCGCTCTACGATAACCACTTTTGGGAATGAGTCCAATCATTTTGGGTTTGAGGAAATTTTTCCTGTATACTACAGAGCATGCACTAGCTATTGTTACGGCTTCCGTAAATGGACAAACATTACCGATGGAATCAAATATTTTTTTGAAAGATAAGCATGAAAGTCTTAATATTTCAACATCTAAACGACAATACTTCACGATCTCTTCCCTCATAACAAAATTATATTGGGTAACATTTGCATCATACCAGTCCAGAAACTTTTCTCTCTCTTTTACGTTCATTGAATCTATACCATAAAATGAGGGGTCAGGTAATGGTCCTGAATAATTCTCATTTTCAGGAGTATTGAAATAATGTGGGAAATATCCCTTCCCCAAGTGTGCAGGGAGTCCGAAAGCCTCTGGTAATTTAGCCAATTTCATGTGGAAATAATTAAAGCTGTCGATAAATTTTGTTCTACCAAGAGTCAAACTAATAACTTTGGTCCCATTCAAAATCAAATTAGGCTTCAAACCGTTTGCGTTTTCAACGATTTCCTGCAAAACAAATTGCACATCGAAGCCACCCCCGTGGTGCGAGATACATATTATCTGCTCGAATGCTGTTTTTCTACGGATACATAACGATATGAGCTTTTTTATGGGATTTTCTCGCCATACATGCTCACGGATCCCACAGATGTTACAGATAGCACTCATATCATCATTATCTATACAAGCATAGCAGACTTGCTGAAGAACGCATAGATTTGGAATGTGAACAGTGGTGGAAGAGTGCTTCTTATGTTTCAGATTCTGTTGAGTTTCTAAGTCAAAAAAGATATAAAGAACTTTACGCACTTGAACTGTATTATCCAATGGCTGCATGAAACAAAATTCGTTTGAAGAATGTTTGACTTGACAATATGTACACCAGCTTGTTCCACACACGTGGACACCTCTAAATCTATGGATCTGTTTGCAACAATTTGAGCATATCTGTATAATATCACAAATTTTCCTATTCCCTTTCTTATACGAGCCTTCTTTCTTATGATTTTCGAAACATACATCATTAAAAAAATATCTGTTACAGTCGTTACATTTACGAATGGTATCTTTATTGCTCAAACATGGAGGTGAGACATAACACTTGATGCATTTCGCTGAACAAATATGTTGATCTATGTACTTGGAACTCTTATTACAATGATCACAGTAGAAACGATTCTTTGCAGCGGCAGTGAGATTCAGAATTGTATCGAAATGCTGATGAGTATGATCATACAACAGATTAATGTATCCTTGCAGTGGGGTACTGAGTGTGTTTGAACCATCAAAAAATGGACTTTCACCGGTTCCTAAGCTGTTTTCAGAAAATACACGTATAGCGATTCCGCGACGTGCATAGTAAGTTTGGAATGATGCGATCTCTGGATATCCGCATCCATGCTCAGGGACAGAAACGCCAGCTATCTCAACAAGCTGCTGAGCTCTATCACGTTGTAAAGAGCGTCGAGAATCACGCACGCTATTCCACAGTTTCTTCATCTCGTCGGAAGTATCGTTTTTTTTCTCAAGATGTGCCTCTCCAACTACTAATGCTCGTGGTAAGCATAAATTATCATCGTTCACTATTGAAACGATAGATCTCTGATTTATCGCGTCAATATTCATAGGTTTCCGGGAACGCCCTGAACCCTTGGGGATTTCTACGAATGTTACTTCCAATCCAAATGTATCATCGATTTGAAAGCTATCATTACTCTGACTCAATCGTGAAATTAGATCCCAAAGATCTTCATGCGTAAACTTTTCAATTGGTCTATGTGAAAGACCTGCAGGCCCATGGGGAAGATGATTTGAGCTGATTGACACCCCAATGAGTTCATTTTCACTCCCTAAATCAACGATGTATCGCCATATATCACGGATGCTACTTTCCAGCCAAAGAACAGGATTCATACTACCTCTCGGAGGTGGTAATACTTGTAAAATAACGCGTCGCGCATTGACTCTGAACTTTGGTATGTAACGATTTCCTTCGCTTAGAACTATGAATCGCTCACCCATCGGCTTAATCTTTGAATACGCAGAGTTGTCGATGTTACGTGGGGCGCTGTTGCAATCATTGTTCTCGTGCTGCCTATCACAAGTAGAATCAGTAGTAGCAGCATCAATACGACCACCAGCCTTTTGTATTGAAGCGCACTGTGAAGATGATGATCCCTGAGCAGTGTCTATACCTTCCCCGTATATCTGTTGCACTCTATTACTTTTGATGGTACGCATGAATTGTACGTTGTCCCTCTCCGTAGTATCTAGAAAATATGATAAGATGAGACACAATCCATGCATCTTGGAAACACTATGTGAGCACTTCTTCAATGTAAATTTTTGAGGTACTATGCAAATCATCAGTTTCACCAGGAAAGCGGTAAAACTTTCTAGATTATTGCTCTAAAATCTATACAACTCAATCACGATGTGTATAGTTGACTTTCAATCTTTTGTAAGGGTATTGTGCATTTTATTCTACAGTGCGACGTAGCAAAGAAGAGAAGTGATCAAATTGCTAAACAACTTGTCACACAATACTAAAAGTGTTGTACTGCGTGAATTCTCAGACACCCTCAAGATAATGTAGAAATCAATAAGGTTGCTCAGACCAACTTATTGAACAGCTCAACTTTGAATCCAATACGAGGAGGTCTTCGAAACTCTTAGAATACTCAATATTAGAAAGGGTGAGCTTTCATTTTAGTTGCATTATATGACGAGGTGATTTTTTTATTTGAATATGCCCATTCACCACACTAATAGATATGGTTGTCAGTGATTGCTTTCCTTATGTTCAAATGTAATCATACCTTCATTATCATGTATAGTCATTGGTAGCGTCTCGTTGGGTTCTCGGAAAGAAAGCGGTTGGTCTTCTATGACATGATACATTTGTTCATAAGATGAAGGATTTTCAGTGAGGTATTGTAATGGAAATGCTCTTTCTGGCTCTTGAGTGATGAGCAAAAAATTCCCGTCGGAAGTGTTGCGGGAACCATTATCAGTCTGTCCGTCGAAATCTGAACGCTCGACACACTGCCCACCGGAACAGTTTTGTACAGTATCTGTGTGTCCTGTATAGGATCGCTTGAGTACAGTTGCTAATGGATTCACTGGTCGGTCTATTGATACAGTTGTATTACACTCTCCAGAGGTGTCCACTGTAGATGAAAGATACTCTAATCGATTATCATTGAAAGACGATTGAGAACTCGAAAAACTGAAGGACATAGTGTCCTGTATCTGCCTCATTGGGGTACTCTGGTCTTGCGCTTCGGGTGGACTCTGTTCATTCGATGATTGACTTGTCAAAGTAGGATCAGGGTCGGTCTCATCTGAAGCTATTGATGACTGTTCGCTTGACGATGTATCAGATTCGATGAGCGATGTCAATACTGTAACAGATGAATAAAGTGTTTTACTAATCGATTTGATATCAAAGCTTCAAAAATGAGCGGTTCTTTGCAGGGTTGTCCACAGGATTGAAAAATACCAAATCACGACATCTGAAAGAGTGCTCTCTCAACATAAATCAGCTAACACGAACAGATTTTGACTGAAAATCAGCTATTTACGCTAGTTTTCAGCTATTGTAGCTCATTTTCAGTGAAAACCCGTTCGTGTTAGCTGATTGATGTTGAGAGAGTGGGGGAAGTTGAAGTACATGGGCATGAAAATTTCCTTCTGCCCTATCTCTATATGTTCTCAAACTTATCCTTTTCCTCGGAAGGCATGATCATACAGCAATAGAGTAAAATGCAATATATTGCTCAAAAATATTGATTGATCACCACAATATCCATATCGACGCAAATACTTGTAAGAATGTACACAAAATCTTTGTTGTGATGAAAAGCCAATACTAACCTTGCATCTCTCGATAATCATGTCTCAAACGAGACAAAGATGGTAGATGTTGCATGTTCCGACGTTCCATAATACGTCCAGCAATCAATATAGCAAGTCTGTTGCCTTGGAAAAATATTCTATGGCAGCGAGCAAGCTCTCGGCTTGAACAAGTGCATAACAACCAAGTCAACATCTTTGATATTGTATTGATATCTTGTGGTCTTCTCAATAGTCTACGATAGAGCGTTCTGCATCGTAGTCTGATTCCAGGGTGACGAGCCCAAATGGCTAGATGATTGCAGATTCGATTCACAACACTGCTGAGATTTTGCAATTCACTAGTCTCCATATCGAAACTGCGTAAGTGATGCGATCGGCTAACCAATCTCTCAGAGACTACATACGAGTGATGTATACGCACACCTTTTATAAGGGTTGGCTACCCTCTTGTATAGCAGAGTCTCGCTGAGTATGCGTAAGATAGAGGGCTACTTCCCTCAGTGGTGGAGAGAGGCTGTTGACATAGAAAGCTTTGTACCGTACTGCATTCGAGTATATTGTATCTGACGAGTAGAATGAATTTTCGTTCCGCTCACTTCAGTAGGGACACACAAATCATCTAGTCCAGAATCTCGTAGATTGTATAGATATTTATCATACAGTATATAATACCACAGACTTCAGATCCTCGGAGGGCCATGATGAATTACCGACGCTCGTATACCAAAACGAGAGAAAAGAGCATGAATATTTAATGAATCTACTGCCATCCACGCATTAGTGAACTACTCACAATGATCTGGATACATTACCATTTCTATTGACTAGAATATCGTGGGTATAGTTTTGTACAGCGTTCTGATCTGTACATTTATGCAAATGAATTATGATATTGTTGCCCAAACGTAGCACCACCCTTATTTACACAGATTGTACTACAGTCATAAATGAACTCCCTGCTCGCTAAAATGGCTACAATCATATTTACGTAAAATTCAATTAGTGGCTATCTCACTCCTTTTGTGTACTGTATCAAACGGTTTATCATAGGTCCCCAAATCTACACGGCTATATTTTGCTTCCCTTACACAACTGTTCCACGTATGAATAATAATGAGGCCATTTCCTCGGAGGTCTCAGCTTTTCTATCCCTCTCTACAATCGAAAAAGGGATTATTGACGTTCTTATCAGAGGCTCAAGAGATATGAGGGACTTCGAAATGGAGTATCGTCCAAAAATTGGTAACTCGTATCATCAGTTCCTTCACGCTCTTCGAAGACACCAGAACCATGGAGAATTCACTTTTTTGCGTAAGTCCTCTTCCGCTACTCAGTGAAGAGGATATTGAGGAGGGGCTTGAAGCTGGTCCAATGACGGATGAAGATCTGGCGTGGATCGACTGTATCGCAACCGATCCGTCGTATATTATTTACGACTTGGATAATAAAAATATTCGTCCAGGTGAAAAGAGTGTGCCCTGTGATCAAAGTGTTCCTATGCCTGTACCAGTTGAAATAATCACCATCAATGAGGAAGAATCGCCCTCAAATATTGTGTGTGAAAAGCCATCGTTCGTAGACACGATTGCTAATACTATTGATGTTGGAGGTGATAGAAAAATCACCATGATCAGCAAGGTAGAGAGAGTAGTAGGTAATGTACCCTTTGATGGCATTAACTCTCATTCTACTTCTCAAACTTTTGGCACAATAAGAGAAGCAATCAAAGCTACAGAAAATCTATGCATAAATGATGGAAAAAACATTGTGATAGACATAGTATCTGCACCGATTGCTCGTACTAAACCAAGAATAATAAGTGATCTTAAGTTGGATAAAAATAATAGAGTGCTAATCAAGAAACCGAAACAATCTAAGAAAGTGTGTGATGATATTCAACAAATTCTAAAAAAACTGCCAAAATCGACAGAAGTCATTTCATTCATAAAACGGAAAAGGATTGATTATGCGAAAACTCATCCCAAAGATAAAGTGGGTATTCGGAATCCTCAGACTCCAATCTTTGAAAATTATGCAAATGGTGACATGTTCACCGATGTATTTCACCGTACGCATACCGTATCAGGTGTTGGCTTATTATGTAGTCATCTGCTACTATTAGGAGATTCCATCGAAACACAACAGCTCGGTCATGATATACGAGGAATTTTCATAGCACGAGCTGAAACCTTGCTCGAGGCTCATAAATCACTTCTGACAGGAAATGACTTCTTAGAGAAGACGATACAGGACTTTTTTTCTACCGTAAAAATTATACCATATCCAAATTTTATCACCGCTTCCCATCTGAAGATGGGGAAGTCAACTCAGATCATTCAGGATATGCGACTGAATTTGCATACTCTTCAAGCTGTATTGTGTATATAGTGAGTATTCTCTATTTACTCATTTTCGCTTTTTCCACAATATACACCCATAATTTTTTCAGTATGCGTCGATTCATCAACCCCATGTGCGGGGCTGCCCTGATCGCGAACATCGAGGTGTCCGCGTATCGTGGCTCAGAGCTACAATATCCGTATGGGAACGAAGCGTTCCTGAAACATATAACACCAGCTCAATTCAGAGCCATTATAAGAGAACGCCTGAATTTTCCTGATGAATAAAAGTTTTTTCATTTTTGAATAAGTTTCTTTTTTTCCAAATCCCCTCTCCCTATTTGGGCGGATTAGGCCTCTTGGGGACACCGCCTTCACCTTGGTGAAAAACAAAAACGCACCAATGTACCTACCTCCGGGGTGGTGTGGAAATGGTACAGGACTGCATACTTGGAACTATTCCCCCGATGCCCTGCATCCCTAGTGTAATTCCCAGACACTTGGTACAACACGGCTCTCGGTGCTCTGTATCCCGGGGACCCTCCCCCTGGAGCGACCTAGTGCCTTCAAACCTGGGGCCCTCACAGCTACTGCCCTCAGGGCCCTCACAGCTGCTACCCTGACACCTAAAGCCCTCACACCTACTGCCCTCACACCTGGTGCCCTGACACCTGGTGCCCTGACACCTGGTGCCACCTGGCACCTGGCGCCCTGACACCTGGTGCCACCTGCTACCCCTCCTGGCGCGGCGTCTCTCCATACCTGTCTACACACTACTTTCAAGAATCGAGAGATTGACAGTTTTGATTTCATGGAGGGGCTGTAAGTCGGTATATGATTCCAGTGATAAGCTATCAATTGTGTCTGAGATGCATATTTTTAGAACCTCAGAATATTCTTGCATTCAAAAAATTACCGATTAAAACGAAGACGATCCGAATACCTAGTAAATTCATAAGACAGAGCATTAATTGGATCAAATTTTCTGATGATCGACAGTTTAGCAGTGATAGAGCGATGCAAAAATATAACGGTCAACAGAAAGAAGAATCTTTTTGTTATCAGTCACAAGAGCTTCCTCGTGCTTCTTGACCAGAATATTGATGCTAACCACGAGACTCGAAATTGCCAGGGACTTCTTAGAAATTTTGGGCATAAGATCGGGCCAAAGATGATACACCCATCTATCCAAAGCCGTGGTTCATTGGGAAGCAGAAAGTATGAGCTGAGAAGATATTCTGATCAAAGTCCATTTCATGCAGTGAAAAGCACGTATCATCTTATTTCATGCAGCCAGGATTGATTCAACTGTGAAATCCATCGAAAAATTATGAAAGACCGATTATTATTAAAGCTTCCATACATAAGTAGGCAATTATGTATTCTTTTTTTCTTTTCTTTAAGCCTTCTCAGGTCCTCTCTTGGAGTCCTATTTGGCTGACGGTGTGATGAGCATTTTTAGCTGTGTCTGTGTTGTGTACTGTAACTCGTATCGTGTACCGTGCACTGTAACACGTACTTGGTACTTGTGAGCTGTGTAATACTCGTTGGTGTTCCACTGTAAAGCCTCCCTGGAACGGGCCACCCGTTAGAATGGCACTGCACCCTCTGGTTTCTGACGCTTCCGACGACTACTCACAGTGTGACGTCACGTGTCCGAGACTCGAGTCTAAGTCCGGACATCTCTGCTTTCGACGACATGGCGTCTACTCGCAGAGTGGGAGGTCTCATCTGTAGCGTGAAACCGAGATTAGACAGTGTATCAGTGTAATGCGTGTGTACATGCGTGTGTGTGACTCTTCGCATTCGCCCGGGCCGGATTGATTCGACCCGTGAGACGAGGGAAAACTTCCTTGTGGGGAAGAAAACCTGCCTCGAAGAGCTCGGCGTCCTTATCGTGTTACCGATTGGGCATAGATCTTACGCCTCAACGATCGATGAATATCAAACCTGTAACACTTCGCGCCTCCCGCTCACATTGCAGAGTCGTAAGCATCAACCAAACGATCCGAAAGTCAGCAAAGCCGACACGGCAGACTCGAATGAGCGGTCATCCATCCAAGTACTAACCGCGCCGAACGATGCTTAACTTCACTGATCGGAAGAGCTGGCACTCAGCGATCCTACCAATGCGGCGGTACAATCATGTATTCACATCGATCCCCTCATGATTATGATCTTCTAGAATTTCAATACAATCTATAGCCATCACGATCATGTTTTGTATAATTTTTGTATGGACCATCGTAGTGGAAGGTCAAAGATGGTCCAAGCCCATGCTCCGGTCTTCCTTCTTTTGTGCCAATACGACCACAAGCAGCTCCATGATGGATGTCGGTGTCTGTCAAACCTCAGACTGACAAGTGTCTGTGCAAAAAAGACACTTTCCCGCACTAATTTTCCACTTTCTCGCACAGTTTGTCGAGAAACACCACTCGATACACGGGTATAAAACCAATTCCTCGCATCCTCTTGTCGGTTCCGACCTCCACCTACGAGTCAGGCCTGAAGCCCATCACTCGGGCGCGATAAAAAGTTCTTACACCCTTGTATTGAAATATTTCGCAGCTACCCTAGTCAAAATATAGTTGAATCGCAAAATATTCGTGTAATTTCAACTTGCAAATTGACGTCTCACTGATACTGAAGAAACCTCGGTTCTCCACAAAAAAACTTACAAGCCCATCATCACAAAGGAATACTCTTCATCCAAGTCAGCTCATCAATCTCATCAACATCAAAAGTTGAAAACAAACAGAACCCAACGGAAAAAAAATCGAAATCGTCGTCGTCAAGGGTCACCCACTCGCACGGCAAAGTATTTACGCATTTGAAAGGGATGAGTTTTTTTTTTAAATCCACATCCCTAACCAAGAGCAAAAGAGACAAAACCACATGGAAATATATATATATGTACATCTTCATATTTGCTCTGGAGAGACGGTGGCGGCGCGGTTTAGGTGCGCGCGGGCTCGGATATAAACACACAAGCCGGTTCATTAGAGACATATTCGAAAGCTCATTGCCGCAGTGGCAAAGCTCTCTCTCTCTGTCTCACTTTCTTCCTCGTAGAACGAAGGTGGGAGGGCTTAAAGGTGAGTCGCGATTGCTGGGAAGGGAATGAGTGAGAGAGAGATGTATATAGACTGGAGACAGACAAAATCAACAGCGAGTAAAGAGAGCTTCGCGATATTAATCCACTCGGCGAGTTTTCCAACTTCCTACAAAGCACAGAGAACCGTTAATCTAAGCCTCTATATCTATATCTGTTCATCCGAGATGCGCCCTGCAGCAATATATAGTACCATCCTCTACATACCTCCCTCCGACGTCGTATTTACTATAAAACCATGATCAACATTTTATGAGAGAGAGACAGAGCCTCTCTGTGAACCCGTATTTCTGCTGCCTGTTTGATGCTGTTGCTGCTGCTTATATCTCTGGATTCGATACTCGAGAGGGAATTTTGTCTATGGATAGGTTCTGAGAGGATATCTCTCGCTGAGAGAGAGCTTGGCTCATTTATGAATTCATGTTTGATTACTGGCTAGTGGTGCTGCTGCTGCTGTAAGGGATATCCGATCTCCTGATGAATCGCCTCCATAATTTTGGAGGAGTTGTATAGGGTGGGAATCGGGATCTGCTCGAGGAGTTTGCTTATTGAGCGAGCGACGATGGCTACCTTCGTCAATACGCATTAGATATTCGTATTTGGGCACTAGAAGATGGAATATTGCTCAGAAATTATTTTCAGCTCGAACTTGTTCGTGCATGGATTTTAGGGAAAACCGTTGGGAATTGTTTCTGAACGAGGTTCTTGAATTTTTCGAATTCGTTGAGGATCAGCCAATTGGGCTGGATTCTCTGAAGGTATTCGGGTTACTCTTTGCCCTCAGCTATGATCATATGGGAACTGTCTCGGAATGAGCATTCATGAAAGTGTATCTTCTAGTTGGTAGTCCGTGCCATAAGAGTTCTCTTGGATGTCAAAAATTGACATCATGAATCCATTATTGGGTGATATTACTGAATTTCAAGTGTTCAAAATGGAAAACAGAGTTATTCCCGAGAAATTGTCACGTGGAAATAGTGTAGCTAGGAGTGCTCAGAGATTGTTGAGATAATAATTAAAGATTCCGTATGGTGACAGAATCATCCAAGATGTAGAAAAAGACGAAAGAGAGGACTGCATTCAGGAATATACAGTACCCGTCAAAATTAATGGATCATGCATAGTCTCAGTCAACCAGCGATAACTCTGGCCCATTTGGTCGTAAAAAAATTTTGAAAAGAGCGATGACCCTTTGTGTCCCCTTTAATTCGTTCGATCTGTGAAACAATGTCCATTGGAGCATTTAAATATGAAATTGGGCAACGTCGCATCTCGTCTCGCACCTTTGCCGTCGCCGATCACTCTAAAGCAATTTTTTGTCAGTTGACCATGGATCAGCGAGACAGCAAGTTTGGCTGATCTCGCGCCGCGAGCTCCCGCCTAAATTCATCAAGCAACTGTTTTCTCTGCGACTAATTCACCCCTCACCTCTCTCCACGTCTTCACTTTCTTACACTATTGTTATCACACAAGTTTTGTGATCAAAGTGCTATTCATTTTTATTGAAACCGAGTGTACTTATGATTTCATAATAAGCTTCCACTGCCCTGTTCGTTTTGAGCGCCCCATCCCACCTCTGTATCATTTCATTCATTGGGCGAGTACTTTTCGAAGAATTATTTACTCACCTAGCGATCAATCAAAATTAATCTGTTAGTTCATTTGAATATAATATTAGACGATGTACAAATAATCCCTCAATTCTTTATTGGATCGAGAAATAAGCTGTAGCGGTTATATTTTGAATATTCAATCATAGATGATTTAAACAATCAAAATAATCATATTACTTCCTAAAACTGATTTTTCGTATTTTACATCATGCGGTGATCCCACCGAGCATGAATACTTTCACGAAATCGAGATAACCATGACGTCGGAATCTACACTCGCAAACATGATTTAAATGCGCAATACGGAGTATTTTCAGCATCGAAAATCTCAAAGCTTGCATGTCAAAATTTCAATAGAATATATATTCGAACAGAGTAGGAGTCGAATATATATTCGATATCACGAAAGACTGCAAGCCTGCGTGAAGCAATAAAAACCGAATTGGGTAAAAAAGAAAAAAAATTCCGACTTGGGATTCGATCCCGAGCCTCCTGCATGCGAGTATAACTCGCTGCCACTTGCGCTAATCTCATCTTCAGATATGATGCTCAAATGCTGCTTATAAGCGAGGCCCCATAAAAGGCTTGTGGATTGAACTTCAATTATGTTGTTAATCGGCATAAATAACGACCAGATCTATTATCCATGGCCTCTCGTTGATAACCAAATGATAGAATCTAGCCGAATGTATCGAAATAAAACGGTTGTTGCATCGACTCATCATAACAAAACGAGTACGGCCGCGGGCCGCAACAGTCCGACTCCTGCCTTGTCCTGTCTTCTGCTGTGTGAGTTTGCGGGGAGAGCGCGCGTGCGTGGTGTGTGTAGTGTGGGGAGTTTAGGATAAGCGTATTAACAGCCCTACTGTGGCTGAGGCCGAGGGCCGAGGCCCTACTAAGGCTTAGGCTAGGGGCTGGGCCGAGGCTGTTGCCAAGGCTGTCTGGGACTGAGACTGGGTTGTGTCTGGCGTTGAGGCTGGCCTGTGGCTAGGGCTCAGGCTGGGGTCGAGGCTGAGTCTGGGGCCCCGGGTGGGACTGGGTCTGGGCTGTGGCTGTGTCTAGGACTGAGGCGGGGGTTGAAGCTGGGGCTGTGGCTATGACTAGGAATGAAATTGGGCTGGGACTGGAGCTGGGGCTGAGGCCGGGGTCGATGCTGGAGCTAAGGCTGGGCTGGGGCTGTGGCTGGGGCTAAGGCTGAGGCTGTGACTCGGTCTGGAGCTGGGGCTGAGGCCGAAGCTAAGGCTTAGGCTGAGGCTGGAGGCTGTGACTGTGACTAAGGATGAGATTGGGCAGTGGCTAAGCCTGAGACTGACGCTCGGGCCTAGGCTGGACCAAGGCTCGGGCTGTTGCCAAGGCTCTGTCTGGGACTGAGGCTGGGACTGGTGCTATGGCTGCGGCTGAAGCTGGTCCTGTGACTATGGATGAGGCTGGTGCTGCAGCTCGGGGTGAGGCTGAGCTGTGGCTGGGGCTTGGTCCTGGGCTATGGCTGGGGCTGACACTGGGTCCGGGTCGAAGCTGAGGCTGAGGTTGTGACTGGGCCTCGGCTGGAATTGTGGCTAGGGCTGGGGCCGTGGATGGAGCGTGACACAGACAGGGGCTGGGATTGGGGCTGAGGCCGTCGCTGGGGTTGGTCAACTGGGCGAAATCCCAGATACTTACTGGAGATTCCGTAACCTTACTATGTGCAACATTACCGCAACTCAATAGTTCTCAACCAAAGTTACTAGGTTACATCAAGGAAATTTTCTTCCGAATTCACTGTATTATGAAACCTCAACGTTTGATTGTTGAACTACAGAAGCATTTCAGGGGCTCATACCATATCAGAGAATCTTCCAAGCCGGACGAGCGTTGACGAGGTAGGCAATAACGCTATTGATTGATTATATAACGATTCGACTATCTCTGTAAGTTTGACTCAACTTGAGTTACTCACCATCTCTACTGTATGGAAAATGTATGTCATCCTCGCTGTTGTGCAGGGTCAAGAAGAATCTTGAAATATATTTGGAGGATCGTAGGAATTTATCTCAAGGAATTATGAGTGCCGACATAAATCTTCATATTGGCACTGTATAGACTTTCATTCTTTTCAACACTCGGGACAGAGCCAACGCTGAAGCTATAAATTATGCATTCCAAAGGAGTGTTCATCTTCTCCCTCCCACTTCATTTTCTCCAAATTTCTAACTTGGCGAGTATGTCTATCTTCTTCATCAATGTAATCAAGCTTTTTCCATGCGTTTTACGTTCAAGTTTCGTGAAACAATTACTCGACATATTTTCTCTGATCTCATTAGAATATGGCCATACTCGCCAAGCTGGACTCTCGGTGAGAGTGAAGTGGGGGGGGGGGATATAATATTATACATTATGATCTTTATTACCACATCAGAACTCCCACAATTGATTCTGTACATTTAGAAAACGCACCAACACACGTTACAATCTCCACCCAATCAAGACCGTTAAGAATTCAACAACTATTCTATTCGTGAGATAAAGTCTTATGAATGAACGATGGTTTAGAACTTGTCCTTTATTTTGGAACTCTATCCAGGAGCTAATGAAGTGATTCAGTATTTGTTTCCCTAGGCATTGGGTCCTCGCAGTTGTTTGGCCCCATTGATCAGATATCTGGCATTATTTTGCCATCCAAGAGCTTCGATAGTACGTACGAAGTATTTATTGTCGAAACAGTTCTCCCTGAAAGTGCACGATTTTTAAGATCTCGAGGGATATTCGAAGAGAGAGAGAGAGAGTACAGCAATGAGGATACGAATCCCAAATTCAATCGAGACCTATCAGATACAGATTTTGGCCAAACATTCTCGGATTATCTCAGGCGGGAGTCTTAGATAATCACAGTAGTTATACGGTGTGGCTCAACCAACTTTTTTCGAAGTTTTTTGCTGCTCCGAGATCCTTGTGGACTTCGTTTGGGGATATTCTTCGGGTCATCTTTCCACAAGAATTGAATTATTTTCATTGGCTAATGAATTTGAGTGATTCCTTGCGCTATAATTGCTTGACAAGCGTTACTCGTCACAAACCACCAATTTGAATTAAGGTAAGTGTGCCTAATTTGCCCCCACTACTTTTGTTTTACTCGCCATTTCAACTCATCTCTATATTTTTCAACGTAGTTTAGCTCATTTTGTAGCTTGTTTCAAGACCTTGAAAATGAGCTAAGGTACGTTCAATTTGAACAAATTAGAGCCGAGATATCTTGATTTTCGCGAAAGAAGATTTTTTGCGAGTTTTTGTCAGTGTGTTCCTAATTTGCCCCCACAGGGAAAAGAGGCCTATTTTCATGGGATTATACGGGTTATTCGTGAAAGCGGGATATCTCGGCTCCCAGACCTCCAAATGAGACGTACTTTAGCTCATCTTGTAGCTTTTTTTACTGCCTTTAAAACTTTTTGAGGTAAATTGGTGCATCTTAATGGACCGAGGAATGAGTTTGGAAAAAGACTGTAGGGGCAAATTAGGAACACTGCACTTTTTCTAGTGATATGGGCGTAGAATCGGCTAAAAATCGAATTTTGCAATTCTGCAAAAAGCATTGTAAAGTTGGGACAAAGACAAAGAAAATGAGTTAAGGCACGTTAAAATTGATTCCATCAATTTTGTTTGGCATAACTTTTAGTGAATAACAAAAAAGAAGTCGGAAGTAGCGAAATCAGTTCTTCTGTTCTAAGAAAGGCGCGGGTCATCTAGGATCGGTCCAAAACATTTATTTTCTCATATTTTAACGTAACAAACATGAAAAAAATGCGGGGCAAGGTTTGCGGGTTCGTACATGTGAGAACTTGAATGGGGGCAAATTAGGGAATGGGGGCAAATTAGGCACAGATACCTTATCTCAAATCATCTCTCACAATGATATAGCACGAGTTAGAAGTAATTTCCATCGATTCCATGAAAAAACCAGAGAGAAATCATTCTTTCCACATGTTATATTCTTTTGGAAGATGATTGAAATTTCAAATGAATCAAAGGCGGTTTGTGACGAGGAACGCTCGTCAAAAGATTGTAGCGCAAGGAATCACTCAAATCCCTCATAAATGAGGAAAATAGGATTCCCTAATGAGTGCCTATGGAAATTTCTCCGATTCTCGCGGAAAATGACTTCGAGGATGCCCACAAATGTAACCCACAAGAATCATCTCAGATCAGCAAAAAACGTCGGAAAATGTTGGATCAGACCCACCGAGCGTATATGGTAGGAGTTTCCAGGTGTCGGAAAGATTGAGTCAACAAACTCCCTTGTGTGAAATATAGGCACACTTGGGCATTAACCGATTGTTCCAACCGAACTCGGAAAGAAGCGCGATATTTTTGCCTTTGACCTGATAGAAACACGATATTCTGTCTCTAACCCCATAGAAAATGTTGTGCTTATTTTCATGGATCGCAGTGAGAATCGCTTGATGCCAAAGTGTACATACATACATGAGCCACTGATGCGAGTGTCAAAGTGTTACATGCAGATTTCTCGATACATATTCACAATCCACAGCTTTATTCCAAGATAAAGGCCTATAGAAATGAACCCGTTTTCATATCTCTGTTACCATCAAGAAAAGATGATTTTGTCAGTTCCAATGAGGGGCTATATTTGTAACATTAGTCTGCATTTTTAAGCAGAGGTTTGAGAACTCACCGGCATCGATTGAAGTTTGCCATTTCATTATCCTGCTTAAACATTTCTTCGCAGACTCCATTGAGTTCATCGAATACAATTTTGCCACCCCAACCTTTACACTCGGGTAGATCATAAGATTTAGCAAGCCTCGCATGTAACAAGTGCATCAAAAATAGAAGCAGGGCCACGCTTGTCGAAATGTTCATCAGACCAAAATTTTTCATGGTGGTTCTTTCAAATCTTCCCACAATGAAGTGCGATATGATTGCGTCGTACTTGATTCGGTGTGGTATAGTTTGAAACTCTTGCAAAACTATCTTCCTCCGAATCGAATAGTCTTGGTAGAGCTGCGGAGTAATAACTACTTCCTATTCATCAAAAGATCTAATATACACAGTCACGACCGCTGATTGTATTCAAGATCCATAAAACTAGTGAAATGTGCACGACTTCGTCGAAAACCAGCTATGGACTTCTAAACTTATTAACCGCGCTACATTCATACGTGACACGCTGTTAGAAATTTTTCCTTGAAATTTCGAGCAAAATACAGGGAGTTTCTCTCAAAACAACTTGAAAACTATGAACACGATTGCTTGTAATTTAAGGGAAAGGTACACACATTTTCGGAATTTCCACATTATTAGTGATTCTAGGGTTCACATTACAAATTTTATGGAAGTACCCATAAATATATCTTATATTGGTGCTAAATTCACCATTCCGATAGCATGGATATCAGCAATCAGCTGATTTGCGCGTGACAAAGAAGTGTCAGTTGGCAGGGCTGTGGTGCGAAGCAGCCGGAATTACTCATTTCACGCCACTTATGCGCTCGGTATCGCAATGCTCCTGAAGAAGACTTTGTGACCCCCCGATTGAGATGAGAATTGTCCAGATCGTGGTTTAGGTAGTGAGTGACGAGTATTATATGGTGCCCGTGATAAGACGAGACGTGAAGAGCAGATGTGTAGGAGCTTGCTATAAAATCTACTTATCAAAGAGCTCCACCCTCCCTCACACCGTCGAGCTTATATTCATAACTGTTTCATGATCTGAGATGATATCCTCAAAATATACCACCTACAAGATGCCTCGAATCATCCCGAGGCTGATGAGTAGAGACCGGAATTTCGTGTCGTAACAACTGCCGAAAAATGCCGCGTAAAATGTCGTCGAGATTGACAAAATGTGCAATATGAATGACCCAACATGCAAGTACGTATAGCTTATCTTTCCTCAAAATTATGCAAAATACTAGTGATGAGTCGATTGAATCTCATCCAAACTTGCGATGGAATACAAAAGATCCACAATGTCTTCAAATAATGAAAATTTTCCGCCTAAAACGAAGCTGCAGATAAGCAAGAGGCTTCATCTCGGGACGATTGATTGTATGGGCAGTGACATGTTCGGCGGAATCTCCTTATATATCCATTAATTCGACAAGGAGCCTTCAAAAATATTATCCTCTCACAGCCCGTGAGTCCATTGACTTAGACTTACATGTTACACTTCACAGAATGCGACTACCCCGTCAGCGGTAAATACCCCAGCTTCTTTATCATATGCGCGACCCAAATCGAAGTTTGATGTCGAAACTTTGAGCAGCTCTAAGTTTTCTATGGTTTTTCTCTTTTAAAAATTCGATTTTCTGTTCTAGTCAAACCAGTGTACTCTAATTCTCTTCGAAATGAATGCGAGATTGCGGAGTGAAGCCACAGAAACTTGTTAATCCATGGAAACCACCACTTCAGAATGGAACGTGCAATAACGTCGTATGTGTCACATCACAATAAAATGTGTCGTAACACGGGAATCCAGTCTCTACTGATGAGCATCAAATGATGTTCCTACTTTGAGGATTTGATCTCAAAGAATGAGGATGCCAGCATTTAATTTACAATCCAGCGGTGTATTGACAGCGGGTATATTCCTCAATACTTGAAACAGACTCAATTTGAGAGCTATAAACTGTGCATCTCAAAGAAGTGATCATAGTAAACTCCAGTTGAAGAATGATTGCAACCCATGGAATATTTTTGATATTGCTTTTCGTATCTCACCAAAAACTTGTTGTCCAACTCAAGTGGGGTCGTGTCTTACATTTAGATGTTTGTGAGAACAGTCAGTCCTATTGATGATTTGAACGTTCAGTTACTCTAATATATGCAGTGATTTCTGGTCCTATTTTAGTAATTATTGTATAACATACTCCCATTGCGATAGTCTCAGCTAGGACTCTTCACTCATGGTGAGAGTTTGTGCTGCCCTAACGTGACACTCTCATTTTTGCTATAGAATTGACTGAAAACTAGCTGGAATAGGTTATTCTCCTGATAGCTCTAAAAAGTTGTACAGGATCCATCTGTTTCACTGAGAGTATTATTATTGAGATTAGCACAGTTACGCTCTTGGAGGAAACTGGTAAGTTCAACCTCAAAAGTTCATGGAGAATAAGTCAATCGATAGAGAAATCGGATTCATGCATCCTTCTTGATATATTCTGAGGATCATTTTATCTGGATTCAAAGTGCTCCTTACAAGATGATTTTCTCCATTCTCAGGATCTTCATTCTCGAAATGAGTTCGCATGCACTCCATCGACTTCTTAATGTGTCACCAGTCACCAAGGTCCAAGTTGAAATTTGGTCTGAATTTTTGGTCTTCAAATAATGTCGGGGAACAGATGTATTGCGGTAAACTCATGTTCCATCTGTTAGTTACTCATCAGTTAGTCACTACAAATGAGCCACATAACCTCAAAAAGTTTCGTCTGAATTGAAAAGTTGATATTGACAATTAAACAATTTCAGTTTAAACCATTTCGCATTAGAATCTTTCCTGGCAACATGGATTTCCGTATTCAGAAGGTTTATTCAGCGGGCATCTTGCCGAGGAATTCCACCAATATAATATTTCCAACAATGGTGATGATTTCGCCTAATCTAATTGTCCCATTACCCTTGTGAGACTCTGTAGGGCTCTCGAATTTGTTATCAAAAAGCTCTCATGATCCGCCTCAATCTTTTCCATGATCAATGAAAATCTTGAATACACAGAAAACCAATGTACTCTGGCTTGGAAACAGCTCCGAAGTCACCACCGTCAAACTCGACAAATTGTATGATTATGGAGACAAGTATGTGGATAGATCGTTCAATTGTAGACACCTGAGTCTCGATATTCATGTTTGTTTTGGTTCATACGACCCAACGTCGATATTGTAAGTATTGAATCGTGGCCATGATACGTATTGAGCGTACCAATTTTAATTTTGGCACTCATTTACCTATCTGGGAGGACTGCTCCAGTCACTCGTATTACTGACTAAACGGACAGGGTTGAAAAGTGAGCGTTCACGCGGAGTTGTCTATTCGCGTGCGGCTACACAACTGCCTGATTAAACGACATCTACAAGACCACGGCACTGCTGTGAGATTTTTTTTTTATACTCACCAGCAAGGCACTAAGTACCGCACATTTTGATTCTCATCTGATTTCCGGTGCATATTCTCACGATTAATGAATTATCGGACTCTGCATGTGCCGACCACGTGCCTCTATTCACAGTCCGAATCTTTTATTTTCAACATCATCCAGACATATAATCAGTGGTTCATCATTCTATTCTATCTCTCAGGGTGCAGATGAGAACTTTTGTATTATCCGTTGGCTCGTTTTATTGCATTCATCTCCAACCTTGCAAGAAATATAACGCATGAGAGTACATAAGCCCGTAGACTTTAAAAGATGATTGCCCAGCTTCAAGCAAACTTTTGTTATAGTTCAATATTGGTACTCAGACGATATTCCATTTTTGGCACCTTTCGTCGACTTTCTGTTCACATTGGCCTTACTGCACTGTCTACACTTGCAGCCCCAACCCCTTCAAAGCCTTATCCTTTTTCTTCCTTCATCTTTCCTTCACTTTCTTCCTCGCTCATTTTCTCCCCTTCCACGAACCTTCTCCCTCGATGAAAGGGAGTTACTTGACAACTGTTATTTGCATTTCTATCCTATTGAGGAAAATATCTAATAAAGTTTCCTGAGACGAACGAGCCCCAGAGCGGCCCTGTGTCGTCGTCGTGTCGCGACTGCATCTTTTGGCTCTCAACGCAATCCATTCAGCCTCTTTTAGGGAACAGGGATGTATATACGTATTGTACAATGTAATATCCTGTGGATGAACGTATTTTACTTAGGTATCTTAGAACTTTTGGTGCTACAGTCTCTCTGAAACTGTTGGAGTGAAATTTTGACTCAAAGCTTTAAGTGATTTTCAGAATGACTCATATGGAGTGAAAATTTGACTCATAGGGAGTGAAACCACAGAAATATTACATTCGCTCCAAGCTTGAGTCAATTTTTACTCCAAGATGAGTGAAAATTGACTCCTCACATTGAGTGAAATAGATTTTTATGGGTTAGGGTATAATCCCAGAATGATTTGCAGGACTATTTATGAAGAAAGTCGGAAACTTTTCAATTGTTGAATGATACTGCACTATTCAGAGCTTCCCTTCGAAGCGACTCTCGGGTATATTTAAAAACTTCTATCGACCATTCACAACCGTACAAAGGCTTCTTTGACTGTTACATGAGAAAGTCACATTTGGTCTAATGGTTAAGACACTAGCCTGGCAATAAAGAGTGTGCGGGTTCAAATCCCCAACGACTCGAACACAACTGCCAAAATTCTCGTCAAGTACATTTTTCATAGAGTATTAATAATTAGAATTACCAGGAAATCAATTGAAATATGCGTACACGCCGTGAACTAATATTTTTATTGCAATATCTAAAATGTTAAAAAGTTTGGTTTTGAATCATATGACTCAATCCTAGGAGTGATAATTGACTCACGTTGCAGTGAAATTTGACTCCAGCTTGGAGCGATGAATCACTCCAGTTCGGTGCGCACGAAACTGACTCATAGCTTTGAGTCAAATTTCACTCCAAGGGAGTGAAATTTCACTCCAACTTTAGGGTTTAGAGAAGTGATGTGAGGGGAACAAAAAGGAGCTACGTATTTTTGAGATTGTGTTGAATTGGTATCCTGTAGAAAAAAATTGCAAAGAAAAAGTACATAGTATCTCATTCCTTGCGCATGATAATTCGAACGATTGCATCAATTCATTTTGATACGCGATCAGGGGTGCAATGGTCTCTAATGTGATGGGAAATGAGCCAAAAATTTCATTATTGATCACATTTTCATGTTGCTTGGGATAATTCTTCGAGGAATGCATCAGGAAAAGCGAAATGCACCAACATCAAAAGTACAACCAATTTTTTCCAATGATTCCATCTCGCCCTTTCATCTTTAATGATTCGGTCAAAAGATCTCTCGATGTGACATTGCAAAATAGCGAGGCTTGAAGATACCATAGGTTGCATTGGAGAAATTCAGGTTGACTTATGACAATACCAGCAAATTAGCTGAAATACTCTGAATCACGAGTCGTCCGATCAAATAATTTGTCAATCGAATGCATTCGTGTAATTGAGGAGAAGTCTACCTATTCGTACAAACCTATCGAACATACACACTTTACACCTTATTCCTCTATCTCGGGAGAGCTTCCTGTAGTCATATGTTCCCCATTTAGACCAATATTCATTCCAGGTTCCTCGGATTTTCATCATGCGTCAATTAGGAAATTTCGTAAATGTGGAAAATCGTGCAGGTCTGCTGTGATGGCGATAAAATAAGTGAAGAAAACAATCGAGGTAAAATTGAATATGCCATCAGAATTTACTGACCGAGGAACTCGATGCAAGAGACATTGAAAATTTCTCACGAAAATCTCGCGGATCTTGGATTGGCGTGAGATACAAAAAATTGAGTTCCAATCACTCTACGGATTTACCTTACCTTGGAAGGTTATCCCCTTCCAGAATTCGAAAGAAGGCAATTTTTGTCGTCCAAATGAGTCAGGATTAGGCAAAACGAGCGGAAGCAAAGTAAGCTTCGAACTAATAAGCATTGGACTCCACAAGCATAGAGCAACGTCTTTATCTCAATCGAGGCGTGATTTGCCCGAACCGTTTCCGTTGTTGTTTCAAGTTCACGCTCCAAGTGGCTTTCAATCCTATCACGGAAAGAAGCCTCTCCCTTGGACAGCTTTGGCCACTCGGCATTTGCCTACTCTTCTGTCTTTCGTTTTCTCAGTCTCGGCAGTCACCTCACTCCTTTTAATTAAAACAATAAGAAGCTTCTCCTTCGTGGAACAGAGGACAGAGTGAGCTTCTCTTTGAGTGAAAGATCCTGTGACTATTTATTTCTAATTACGTTCGATTCCTTGAGCCGCGCCAAAATACGACACCGATGTCTGCAATTCGACAAGTCTCGCTTTCCTCTCCAGTTACCACTCTCTCGAGCACTTGTACTCCCCTTTCATTTAGTTTTGAACCATCCCCCGTCGCTTTCTTTCGCGATCTCAGAGTGCTTCGAGACTGCGTGTACTCAATCATAGATTTGAGTCAATAAGAGTTACGAATGATCGGTTGATTCGGGGACTGGAGCACGATTATCCAGTTTTTATAAACAGATTCAAAAGTGTGAGCTGGACATGATATCGGGTGACCCGTTGAAGCACAAAAAATTAGTCTTTCGTTCCTCGATCAAATCGATCTCTCATCTCTTTCGGGGTTTGAAGATAGTTATACTCACAAGGGGAGGATCTGACCTTTGGATCACCAATCCTTTCCAACATTTTTTTACAGTTTTGTGCCACCTAGAATATGAAGAATCCAGAGTAAGTCCGTCCAATGGGCTTCCTGTTCAGAGCTACAAGTAAAAATATCAGCATTATCAGTATATATATCACTTTTTAACATGGGCCTATATAAGCAATGCTAATCTCAATCGCTGTACCTTTGGACAGGAGGGCCATTTGACGGAGTTACTCTGGATTCTTTATATTCTAGGTACTACCAAACTGTAAAAAAAGTTTGGAAAGGATTGGTGATCCAAAGGTTTAGTCCTCCCCTTGTCAGTGGAGATGCAGTTTTAATGTCGATGGAAGCTGGGTCATCCTCGCGTTTCAACTCATTATACTGAAGAATAAGAACAGGGGCATAATTTACTGAGACTGTCTGGTTATGAGACAATGCGGAGATGTCTCAATCTTGTTATTCGGAAAACCCTACATATATCTGCGAGACTGCGTTGACGTGCCTTCGATACGTTTGATGTGACTTTCTTCGGCAATGGAACCTGCAGGGTCAATCTTTTCCACCAGAAGTGAGTTTAAGGAGGTTGGATAGTGACTCGTGAGTCAAGATAGCAACCAATACAAAACTCTCATTTTTACGCTCCCAAACATCCCACATTCCACGTGTAAATTCAAATAATGAATTTAGACGAAGCTAGATGATATTTTTTCCGTCAAAAAATGTCCAAAATAATAAGTCTCACTTTTGTGTGACTCGCTTGATTACCGAAACCTCATTTCCTGTACGAGCGAGGGGATTCCCCGTTCGAATGTTTACATCTAGCTGAAAGTTATGAGTACTATAACATGTCTGCTATTGTTTACGTTGCGTGTCATCCGTGATACTTGTGAGCTTTCGTGATTACAATCAAAAAAAAAGTGATTTCAAGTGCGAAATGGAACCCCGAATGAATACTACGATTATAGTCAACGTGTTACTTATTTCAACAAAAAACTTTGAAAATCCTTGAGCAAATTCAATTTACTAGACGTAAATAGCAAGTGAATTGCAAGGTCTGCATCTCTCATACGGCAGAGAATTCATTCCAACAAAAAATATTGAAAATCCTTGAGCAAATTCAGTGTATTAGACGTAGATGACAAGTAAATTGCAAGGCCTCCATCTTCCATACGGCAGAGAGTCTAGCCTCATTTCAGAAAGAGTTGAGCCGGTGAATGATCCCGAAATAAATCACCTACCCTGCCTCGAGATCGAGCCTCCCTCCTCCGTGAAATCATTATTTCTATCTTGTCAAAATCCTTAGTGCGATCAATAAAACTGACTTGTGTGTGTAGAATGTATTCGAATTCAGCATCGTTCGATCGCGAGTTTTCCCCGCAATACCGTAACCTGTACGTCATCGAATTCAATCTCAAATTCCTCTCGTAAAAGTGCGGCAACCCACAATTTTCATGGATTCATTAGAAAGTACGAAATTCCAACTTCCTCCGACTAGTTTCTTGATGAAGTGAATTATAATTACGAAAAAATATCCCATCACTTCCGGTCGAAAAAAATGATATGGCCGTAAGAATAGGGTTAAAAATCCGATTTTCAAAATGCTTTTTCTTGTGAAATCCGGCGGCAACCCATACTTTTCTTCACGGGAAACGACGCACAAAATCGCGATCTATACGGCTGCATGAATTTCAATCCTCTGTAAAAAAAAGTCATTTACTATCCAACCTCCTTAATACGCGGAAAATTTCACAAATAGTAAGGTAAGTGTGCATATTACTGAAGAAAATGCAGTGTGCCTAATTCTCTCCCGTTGGATTTTTCTCCATAATATTTTCCCATAACTTTCCTCATTTCCCTGACTCTGTTCTACATCTCCTGGAAGTTCATCTCTGTATTTCTCAGATTTATAGAGAGCTCAGGAAGAACAGCGAAATTAATTCAAGAACGTTTCAGTTGGACGCCGAGGAACCGAGCTATCTCGGTTTCACAAGAAAATCAGGCACACCCTCTGGGAAAGTCACATAAAAATCTAATTTTTCGCAAGAGCCGAGGTAATTGGCCCCGATCGGCTGAATTGGTTATACTTTAGCTCATTTGTAGGTTTTGGAACAAGCTTCAAAGGCGTTGAGTTCCACTGGAATAGATTGACAGGGTCCTAAGTGGTGAGTAAATCTAAAACAATAGGGGAAAATCAGGCACACTCACCTTATATTGATGGTCATTCTCGTCACCTATAACACAAGGTCATATTTTTCATCATTGTTGTGATCGTGATACCCCCTTAAATCTCCAAATTGGTCAACAATCCTGAAAAATTTTCTGATTTCCATCATAGGGAAATGAGCGCAATTTATATCTAAAATCTGTTTGAAACATTCCTTTAAAAAAATAACCCTTTTTTGGTAATTAGAATTGAAGAAAGTTTCGATCCCACATGAGGAAAACTTCGATCAGTCTTTCGAAGCTCAGATTTATTCAATATCACAAACATGACAAGGAGCGGATGAACTCAGAACTTGAGAGGTAGACTGTCCTTTTGCTTGTAGAGATGGTGAGGGTCCCGCACCTATAGATCGTCGAAGTTCATCTTTGATCAATTGGTGAGCTGAAAAAAATGCGCCGATCGTATCAACATGATCCGAGCAGGCTTAATTCTTTTCTGCGTTACCGTAATTTTTTTACGTGGCTGTTCTGAGATCGATGAACAGTGATTGAGAGACCCTTTTGTCATCAATTTGTGCTTCAGATTCCTAATAACCTTCAGTGAACATAAGGTAAAGGCGCCAGTAGCGGAACACGGCTAGTTGGGCGCCTATAGTGGAACACCCAATTCACGTGGATTCTTCACCGCGAAAAGTTGATTCATCATTTGAGTAAAAATTACACAGTGCTCTTTGATATTATATATTTCAAATCGGTGTCCTGCAACACCCGTAAAAGATTCATAAATCAAATGAAAAAATCATGAAAAGTATAAGCTCATAATCACCCTTTAGAGGCTGTTCCGCTGTAGGAACCTTCTTCAAAAAAGGAGCCTATAATGGAACAAGAGTGTGCCCTCAACTGGAACAGGTTTTATATTTTCACTGTATTGAGAAACCATCCGGGAATCGATTTTTTCCGGTCGCGCGTCATTTATTCTATACAGATGAGCACAAACAAACCATTAATTATCTACCAAATATCTTCAGAATGACTCCAAAGCGCTGTTCCACTATAGGAGACTTTTTGCGTTCCATTGAGGGCACCGAGCTCAGGATTGGTTGTTCCACTATAGGAGACAACGGATCCTTTCGTGAACATCCAATTACTCTTATTGTATACAAGTAATCAACTTACAACTTTCTTCAAAATATGCAGAAAGAGTTTATCTATAAGATTCGTTACTTTCCGTTCGCGAGAAATTCAAATATCATTCAAAATATGTAAATTACTGATCAGCGATCATTTTTTGTTCCACTACTGGCGACTTTACCTTAGACCCAATAGGTTCTAAATTTTCATCGGTAATCTAGTCAGTTCTAAGGAGGCGATGAAGGTTTTTAATTCAGTTCATTAATTTTTTCAATCGTATCAAAAATTGAGATCTCATAAAATTTTCCAAGATTTCAAAATCAAATCGAGTATTTTCTTCCCGCAGACCTGTCTCTGTTATACTTAGAACTATCAATCGCTGCATCACCGCAGGATACTGCACTCTGTCACAAAAAAATCTCTAAGTGCTATTACTCGCGGCTGTAATGTGTCTCGTGCTATCATAAAAGCATTGAAGGCGGTGTCGTCACATCTCTTTGGTACGCAATACACGTCGAGTGTAATGATGAAAGGGCCAGAAGAAATAGTAAAAAGGGAAAAAAGAGTAAAGCACTCGGTTCGTGAAGCGTGCTCATGCTCGGCTGCGTCGATATCAATATTCTAAAAACGCCCTTTGTCGCGCTCTCTCTTTCTAGCCTTTGCAAAAAAAAAGACTCTCGCGCATCCCACCGCTCTGGCACCAAACGATCGGCTCGTGACGAAGCTTCAGCCCTCACATGCATGTGTAGTAGTATAACGGTACTATTTTCATACCCCTACACAGTTATTAATTTTTCATCGCCTTAAAACAGAAGAAGAGAGACAGTCTCACTACCGAAGAAATTCACTACCTACCCACTCTCAATATGAAATATCAATGCACTGACCTGGAATTCAAGTCTCTATATAATACTACAGAGTCTCAGACGCCATCAACTTGCATTGCCAAGATGAAACAATATAGTTGATTGTTCTCAGATTGCGACGAACATTTTATGAGCATAAGATGACCCCATCTTCTATGACAGCTATCGGAAGAAGAAAAATACCTTAGAGACAGGGGTTGGAAGGACCTCAAAATGAATATCCTTATAATTTGACATGAATGCCTGATTAATTAACCCTGTATAGCATCCTGGGTCTATTCGTTGCCAACCGATTGGACAGAAAGGACAGGCTGTATAATTAAGAAAAGCAGGGTGGAAAAAAAGGGGAGTGATAGTGACTCTTGGCAGATGAGCTCGATCGGGATGCGGAAAAAAAACAGGGTATAGATTCGAGGGGTGGAGAGTGAAAAAGAGCTCAAAGGGTGCTGGTGCAAATGGAGATGGAGGAGAGGGGAAGTCTCTAGAGAAAGAAAAAACTAATTAACTTTACGAAATAATTAAGATAAGGAGTCGAGATCTGGCCGATCGTGAACCAACTAGCAACCCTTGCCCCCTACTTTTTTCCATTCTCTGCGACCCATGAAATCGTTTATTCTTTATCTTGTAGCTATTGTGTTGTACGGGCAGAACGAATCAAGTGATCTTATAGAGTAAAGATTCTTCAGATGAGATCTCACGATTTTCCAAATTGGATAATTCTCATGGGCGGAGGCTTGGACTATTTGGGATTCATTGGTCGACATCGTTCATGTTTTTTGAATTATTCTAGCCAGAGCAG
Organism: Eretmocerus hayati; assembly: GCA_029851415.1. Lineage (NCBI taxonomy): Eukaryota > Metazoa > Arthropoda > Insecta > Hymenoptera > Aphelinidae > Eretmocerus > Eretmocerus hayati. Next base: position 184,171,963 of record CM056742.1, read on the forward strand.
GTATGCTTGAAGATACATTTTTTCCCTCTCGAGTGACACATTGTGATTATAGAATCAGATCCGCAAAAACTTACCCCAGACAAAGCTATGAAATCTACGGAACGCAAAAGTGAAGTTTTAGGCTCTTGAAGTGGACTTTCCACTACCTACTTCATTCATATTGAGGATCAAAACTCGCGAATATAGCAACTCAAAAACGTTCCTCAAAATTCACAGGCTGCTAGATGTGCAAAGTGTGGACGCCAAAAGATTACTTGCATGGGCAGAAAACTACCACTTACTGATTGTTGAAAAAGTCCAATAGCAGAAGATTGCAAAACAACCATGTAGATGCCAAATACCCATTCAGGTACTATCTTCCACGGCAGACCACAAATCCCTCATAAGATAACAGTTTTTTGAATTTTCAGAAAAGAGGAGATGTAAGGAGGATATAAGGATCATTCCCACGGGATCTTCTATAGATAGAAAGTTTTGTCTTCAACATGGGAGCTCTGAGACGAATCATATAACGTTCCATCCAGCTTTCGACTGCACTTTACCGCGTTTCGATATCTCGTCGTATCTCTGAGGATTAGAGGTTTTTTGTGAAATTCGTCTCCAGAACCATAAAATGTGAACTATGTTTGGGGAAAAAATCAAAATATGACTGCTTTTTGACCATGCATTCCACATGAAAATATTCTAATAAATGATTTCTATTATCCCACGGAGGTAATTTGGTAGGAACAGTCCAGAAGCTTTTGTGATTGGGTTATTACCAGATGAAATAGATGATCATGAAATACATGTACTGAGAAGGCCTCCACACTCGCCATTCAACTTTATGTAAAAAGGGAGTGAATAAATTTTATTTCAGCTCTACCCTGCTTCTGGGTTTCGATTAACACGTTAAACAAAAGATATCATTCTTCTTCGTGACGATGTACTGAATGGCAGTCACTTCCATGGTATATTCCACGAATTCAAAGTTCCTCAGCATGATTCTCATGTTTTTGTATCATGCCCACTCCGATAAGGAATTTCGCTCTTGTGAGAGCAATTTTGTGGGATCTTGTTGATGCCAAAAAATGTACTCCGAAAACATGGGGCATCTTCAGAAAATATTGTCGGAAACATAGTTTTCACAATGGTCAATTATGGAACATAGGCCCCCTCAATTTCCGGTTCCAAGAAAAAAATCTCGCCCAAGCACATAAGCCCATGTATGGGGGAGAGTGGGGCGAATTAGGACAGGTTTTGCAGTGGGGCTATCTGGCGACACTTGAGGCTAGGTGCGCCGTGGGACTTTGAAGTTCAACTACTGAAGAGATTGTAAAAAAATTTTCAGACCTCTAGGTCTTAGCGTTCATACTTTTTTTTTGAAGTTTGAGAAAAAAAATCTGTCCTAATTCGCCCCGCGTTTGGGGGCACTTTATGACAGTTTTGAGGGCAAATTAGGACAGCCTTTGAGAATCGAGGTATACTACAATATTCCTCAACTATTAGAGTCGAGTTTGCTCACCAAAATACCCGGTAGTGACCCTAAATCAAGAGGGAAACTCGCCCGCGACCTTTACATCCTCCCATAGCCTCAGCAAGTGAGACATTTTTATGTCATTTTGGAACATTATTGAAATAGGCACTTTATTGGTGCACTGCCGTCTTCAGCAATCAGTAATCGACTCGCGGCTTCGAAGAGTCGACTTCCTTTGGTTTTTCTTCATATTGGAGGTACCCATACTTGCCCTAAGTCAACGATCCAAATGGTACAGTGCGACAATCAACCCAATATCAGCGAATGCGGCAGTGAAGATGCAAAAATCGAGCACTATCTTCGAAAACATAAAAAAGCGACTTCTGGCCTCTAATCTGATTCCTAAGACGGACATTGGACATCTTAACTTCATTTTCTCACCCATTTTCAATCAGCTAGCTCACCCTCAACCCCCCGCGCTTCGAAAAACTCACCGAAACGCTTACGCGCCTCGATACGCGCAATTAACCTCGAAAAACATGGACACGCGACCGGTCGACCGATCTTAGATGGGATTCAGCATTCTCCTAATTCGCCCCGTCCAGTTTTTCCTAAAATGCCCCCAACCGTTTTTTTCGCAAAATTGCGATAACTCGGGTTCAAGTGAGTCGATTTTGACCCACAGCGGCTCAAAATCTTTGTTTTGTAACGTAGTTTTTGACCACCAAATGGCGATTAAGCCGACCGATTTTTGCAAGAGCAGCGTGTAATCTTGCATTTTCAAAATGAACCGCGTTAGGCCCTCTAAAAGCACCCCTACCTCAGCGTGGCCTCCCAGTATCGTTTCAGGAGGTCTAACCGTGATAAAAACCATTGTCTGTGACGGTATTCATAACGTTTTCATGCGGCGGAAGCCTAGACTCACCCACCACCGAGCTATCTAGCTTGTCCTAATTCACCCCTGTCCTAATTCGCCCCACTCTCCCCTACTTAGTTTTCCGGGAAACCCGAAATCGAAACTAAGATTTGTCAGCTCACAATGAGCATTTTATCAGCCCCCAAACGACTAAGAGTTCACTGATATTTAGTTTGGAGCTAGCTGAACATCTGGCAGATGAATGAAAAGTATTTTCGTGGATCAAACTATTCATTGAAACAATCTGATAGCTCATATAATCGCTATCTATCTATCATCATCTGCCTCATCATGCTCCTCGTCATCACTTCCTTGAATTTCGGTTTTTCCTCGATTGCTTTATGATTTTCAGCACACACTGCTAGCTAGAATAGTTTCTCTACCTTTGAATAAGGTCTGATTCCTTGTGTTTTAGCCATCATTTCGTTGATAGTCAGTTTCACATTATCCATCGTGGCAATCTGTTTATTATTACTTTCAGCTACCTCTGATGCTCTCTGGCTTATATCTAGGGCCCGTGGAACAATCTAGGTTCGGAATGGTCCGTACAGTGAAACTTGTCGAGTCGTTAAAACCAATGTGTCTTTCAGAGCATAAAAATCTTTGGAAGCCTCCGAGAAGCTCAGGGATTCCTTTTTGGCAATAGAGAGTCGATTAAAAATACCAGAAATAAGGTCTGACTAGAGTGTTAGTATTCAAATTGTTCATGTCACGTGGAAGTACTCATACGTCATCTCCACCATTGTGAAAAAGCTATTTGGCAGGGACTTTTTAAAACGTTCTATGACTGGAATATTATTGAAATAGAAGTTATTAATTGATTACCCATATGGGGTTTCGAATCCGTTGTCCAACAGCATTCATTGCAACGGCTGCGTTATTATCTTGTCATAATCAATGAGGTAGTCATGCAAGGTAAAATAATGGTGATGTGATAAATCTTGATAGAATCTCCATACCAGCCATCTAGCTTCATGGAAGGATATGAATGAATGAACGAATGAATTATGTTTCAACAAGCTTTGCTCCGGTTTTCGAGAATCATAATAATCGAACAGTTCACTTTTCTCCAGTAAACATCACGGAATGCTTATGAAGACTCTGATTCATTCTCATCGATCACATTTTTGAGAACACCAGTACCATTGTTCCCTGTTGAGATGCGGATATTTCTGAAAATCCTTTCTCAAATGCAACCACCAAACATAGTGATCATTATGTTCGTATACTATTTTAATTTCAATAACAGAGTTTGCGATGGTGCAAACAATTATGTATGGAATCGAGCTCAAGAAAATTTGGTACCACTAACAATTGTTAAACTTCAAAATACTCCATCCGAAGTCATGGTGGCTAATGGATTCTTCATTGAGGAGCGATACAATCTTAATGGGAGGAATATAAATTTCGTGGATACCGAGGTGAGTATACTTTCATGATTTAGACGTTTGATGGAATAGTTGGATTGAAAATGATTTTCATGATTTTCTATCGTGGAGGAGGGACAAGTGTTAGAGTTTCGTAATGGTAATCGTACGGTGACTGGATTCTGTGGAGATGTGTGGACCTTACTTTCTGAGTTCTTGAATTTCACGTGAGTTAAGCATCACAGGTTGTAAATCACGCAACGAAATTCTGTTAGAGGTTACGAGGAAACGCGCAGAATTGGTCGTGAAATAAGATTACTACAGTGGAACTTGTCTCAGCTGGGCACTCTCGGTTCCGGAAGAAACTGTCCACCTCAGACAGGTGCCCAAAATACAGAAAGGGACTAGGCGGTTAAGCATGGTGAAGTGGACCTTGTCAGGTATGGCCCCGAAAGTATTTTTTCCCCACTTTCTAACCCCAAATTATGACGAAAGCAAAGGTTTGTAGGTCCCAAAATGACCCCTGTTTTCTACGGCACCCTAGGAATCCTCTAAAAAACCCTCGAAATCGATGTTCCTTCTATCAAATCGCATTCTGATGCATTTCAACGAATCGATCTGAAATTTTCTTGGCGTATTCTTGAAACTCCATTAAATAGAAGAAAGATATTTGCATACTGACAACTTTGGATTTAGGTCCCGAAAAAAATTCTTGAATATTGAAAAATGATTTCTCTCATAGAGGTTGGGGATTAGCACAGAATTTGAACATTCCACCGTGTTTGTCAGGTAATTTTACATCGAAAACTGCTTTGAAACATATGACTTTAGGTGGTGGAACGTGGGCAAAAAAGCCAATAAACGTTTTTAAAGCAAATTTTGATTCAGTAATTTGCATCTTCTGCGCATGTGCATCCTTCTACGTCTCTGAAAGTATTTTGAATCGATAGCTGATGCAATTTCCTTTAAAATGACCTCTTGAGGAGGTCGATTTGATGCAGTGAAACCTGAGATCTAGCTGGTCCAAAAAATGAAGAAATCCAAGGTATCAAATCTGTGAAGCCGTGGCTCCTTCAATGGGCCCAAAAAGTGCGAATTTTGAGTCGGACTGTTTCAAAGATGTGATTTCGATGTAATTTGACATAGAAACCGAATCCGTGGTCAGTTTTGTTCCAAACCTTCAAGATTTTTGATGATTATCAAAACACCGACCGGACAATGTACGGCCATTTCTAGCCTTTTTCTACACATTTGGGATGTATGTTGGGTATAGGCAAAGGTTTGGACTTGTTGCGTAGAGAATGTAAGTATATTCTCTTTTGTATTTTGACCAGCTGAAGACGATGGCGATGGTTTTGAGACACAGGAATGACTCGAGAGAGGGAGGTATAAGGCGCATGATGCAGTTCTCTCTGATAAGATCATAAAACAAAATATAGCTCCATCAGTCCGAATCTGACTCTCAACTCATCCCCAAGCCTCGAAATCATCGCTATCGTCTTCAGCTGGTCGAAATACAAAGAAAAACATACTTGCATCTTTTACGCGACAAGTCCAAACCTTTGCCTATACCCAACATACATCTCAAATGTGTAGAAAAAGGCTGGAAATGGCCGTAGACCTTCCGGTCGGTTTTTTGAGAATCATCAAAAACCTTGAAGGTTTGGAACAAAACTGACCGCGGATTCGGTTTCTACGTCAAAAAATACATCGAAAACACATGTTTACATCTTTGAAACAGTCCGACTCAAAATTCGCACTTTTCGGGCCCATTGAAGGAGCCACGGCTTCACGGATTTGATAACTTGGATTTCTCCATTTTTTGGACCAGCTAGATCTCAGGTTTTACTGCATCAAATCGACCTCCTCAAGGGGTCATTTTGAAGGAAATTGCGTCAGCTATCGATTGAGAATACTTCCAGAGATGTAGGAGGACGCGCATGCGCAGAAGATGCAAATTACTGACTCAAAATTTGCTTTGAAAATGGTTTTTTGCATTTTTGACCATGTTCCACCATCTAAAGTTATATGTTTCAAAGCAGTTTTCGATGTAAAATTACCTGACAAACACGGTAGAATGTTCAAATTCTGTGCTAATCCCCAACCTCTATGAGAGAAATCATTTTTCAATATTCAAGAATTTTTTTCGGGACCTAAATCCAAAGTTGTCAGTATGCAAATATCTTTTTTCTATTTGGTGGAGTTTCAAAAATATGCCAAAAAAATTTCAGATCCATTCGTTGAAATTCATCAGAATGCGATTTGATACAAGGAACATCGATTTCGAGGGTTTTTTAGAGAATTCCTAGGGTGCCGTAGAAAACAGGGGTCACTTTGGGACCTACAAACCTTCGCTTTCGTCATAATTTGGGGTTAGAAAGTGGGGAAAAATACTTTCGAGGCCAAACCTGACAAGGTCCAGTTCACCATGCTTAACCGCCTAGCCCTTTAGGACTCAGAATCATTTTTCTCGGTCAAGGAGGTCAATTTCCACCAAATCCTGAATATTTCGAATGGTACACGTTATTGACCAATGATCATGTAAATACATTAGTTTGAAATAGTCAGAGAGTATCCTCTTTTGTCAAAAAAGAAACGTAGAATACAGTAATGAAGAAATTGGAAGACAGAAACGTTCATTCTCGAATCAGAAACTTGGTACATGTTGATTACTCCATTAAGCAGCAAGGTAACCAACGATTCTTGACTGCTCCATACTGGATATTTTTTTCTAAATCTTCGATCTATGAATGCATTTTGGTTAGGTTTGCCATCTTAGATGGCTTATCGTGAGACAATGAATACGCTACCAATTTCGCTACAATTTGATGATCACTGTTGAAATACCCTGATCTTACAGTAAAATGATAGTTTATTTAGACAACTGACTTGGTAAACAAGTATTGATGCTGATGATTGATCAATAACAATGTATTTTTGCGCGTTCCGCGGAAAAGTGCTCAACTTAGGCAGGTGCCAAATTTGAAAAGTTTCACTGTATAAGATGAAGATTCTGACCAAATTCGTGGCTTCATAGTTTCTATTCCATTCAGGATGGCCATTAGAAGAGAATCTATGAGTTTCATGGAAGCTTTGCAGTTGTCAGATGATTTTTTGAGCATAATGAAAAAGTCAGAGACAATTATTTTTGTGGTTCAATTGATAAACCATAAGAATATAGATGTCACGGATCAGTTTTGTGAAAATGGGTGAGGGATGATTAGATGAACAATAAAAATATATAGATTCGAAGAAAAAAATTATGATATTCATGAACCAATGATGGACTACTGACAGATTCAGAGTTTTTGTGAGGTTCACCCGACACTTCGATTCCAAATGGGTGATTGATATTTATACGGCCAACGTTTGGATAACTATTTTGATATTCTGCATCCTGATCAATTTTCTTAGCAAGACTATGAAGTATATGTGTTTCGCACCTCATAAACTATCCAACTTTACAAATTATATCTATCACTGTTTCGGGCCCGATTGCTGTCCAGGTGAGTTTGTGTATGAGTTCCGTGAGTTGTCTTCTTCATCATTAATGATTGTGATTATTGGAACTCTCATTCCAGGAGCAAATTTTCATCCAAATTACACATCGATTCATCTATTCTCTTTGGTTGTTGACTTATTCATATGGTTCCTGATGGCTTCATTTTCATCACAAAATTATGTACTGATGAGTCGAATGATCGACTCTCCACCCTTTCGAGATCTGAAAAGCTTGTATTATGATTCAAATTATATCTTGAGTAATAATCGTGAGTCATTTCATCTCAGAAGGATTAAAGTAAGTAATTCTACCTGATCATTTGAGCAATGAAGAAACGATGGACGATAGAATAAACATTATGTATCTGATTAGAGAGAAGATCCAGTCATGAGCAAGATCTTTCAATCGAAGCGTTACAAATCTTTTGATCATTATGGACCAATGTGGAGAGCAGCTTGCTCGAATGACCTCAAAATTGCGGTAATGCAGAGTGATACTTTGAAAATTGACAACGATGTTCCATGTAATTTGAGGCCTGTTGGGAAAAAATATCTCAAACGACGTTTGGCTGGTGGAATACCGGTCAACTTTCCATTCAAGAAAACCATCAATTTTGGGTGAATATCCAGTATTATTCACATCACTTTAGTCTCGAGATCAAATTTTTCATGAGCTCTCTTGCGGTTCTCATCTTGAAAAATCAATCAAATCATAGCTTGTATACTTGATGTGTTTTAGCGTCAAGGAATCGCAGAATTCGCTTCGTTTAACCTGCAAATTGTTTTGCGACCAAAAATAATATTCGCTTTGTTTCCCGTCAAAAAGTGCTAAATTGTTATTCAGATGCGGAAATCATTGAATATCCGTGGTTGTATTTTGGTTACGCCGTGGTCCATAATCTTGGACTCTTTAGTACTTGATTCGTGACATAGGTGGTGGAATGGATACGGAAACAATACAGTTCTGATTCAAGGCAGGAGCGTGGTATCAATGAGCAGGGGAGAAAAGCAAACTTTTCACACATCGTGTGTGCCACCCTCACCTGTAGTTCGTGTACCACAACTTGATACACTTACAAAGCGAGGTCCAACCTTGCGGAACAAGGATCCTTCTCCTGGAAATCATCTTGTTTCGTTAAGAGATGAATGCAACTCAAAGGATTTAGTCCCATGTAGCCAATGCTAATTCCCATGATTGTATCTTAGAATAGGTAGATGATTGGGCTAAATCCTTTCGGATGCGTTCATTTCTCACCAAAACAAGATTATTCTCAGAATATGAGACGAATCCAGGACCACAGAGTTGAACCTCTCCTTGTTGAACTTATTTCTGCCCCAAGGTACGTGCATAATATATTTGAAATTTAATATATTGTTCAGCATCTGCAAATTACGTGAAGTTGGCTTGATGGTCTATCTGAGGAAAGAATGGATGAACACAGAGAATTCCTTTGATGAGACGACGATGTATTCACCTCTCATTTTCGAACAAATTTCTCTTCTCGTGTATGCTTATCTCTGTGGAGTATGTCTATCATTGATCATTTTTCTGCAAGAGTACAAAAATCATCTTATACGGAATAACAATCCGCAGGTCAGTATGTGAAACTCTTGAGAACAGGCCATCGGAATCGAGTTTAGTCATCTATTGACACACGATTGTTTCTTATTGCCCTCTAATTTATGAATTGACAGTGGTGGATTGATAAATTTCGTTCATATTCTTACGGAATACCACTTCAATCGATACAAATCTATTACAAACGATCTCACTAGCCAACAGACTCGCTCATTAAAGATTATTACAGCTTCTTCAGGAATATCTAGGAACAGACTAGGAGAGAAGAGAGGTTACTCTACTAATTTTAATGTGACAGTAGATGTTGAATGTACGGCATTTGCGTGACATCGACAATTCCTTACATAAAATCAATTGAGGATATTTTCCTCTACATGAGTAGAATTTTTTCTCATTTTGGCATTTCTGTATCTTCACTATTTGCATTTATCAGCACAATTCCGGTTTGAGCTTAGCAGTGGCAGGTTAACGACGCTCTGTTCACATGCAGATTTCTCTCCCATTATTCTGAATGATTCATCGTCGATTGATTTGGATTTCATAAAATGTAGGTTTTCAAATTGAACGAGTCAGCAGATCGAGCATCGGGTTTCTTTAAACAGAAATCCTCGAGCCTGTAGATGATCATCTATTCCTGAAAAATCACTAGACATTTTTTCGCAATAAAGGCTACGCTCTTAGAGAATTGTTTTTATTTTTGCGCCATGATGAGCTTGCAAGATTTCAACAACAATTCTCAGAAGCTCATTCAAAATATCCCAAGCTTCCCCCATTGCACCGACCTCATACACCTTTACAGAACCCATCAATCCATCACAGCAGTTGAAAATTCAACTACAGCAGCAGTCTCGACTTATTGATTACCAAATCGCATGATCGAAATAAATTAAGCTCAAGTGCCATGAGCATCGACCACCAAAGCGAACCAACCAACCAACCAACCACGTCAAGCAACAAAACCTCAACGTCGAAATAATCTGATGCATACAGACGAAGCAGTTCGGATAATAGATCCGGCCACCATTTCAGGTGTACTAACACGCTTACCGCATAGACCATATATCTATATGGGCATTTCCAACTATGCTCAAGAGCGATCCATCCGTCGGTGCCAGGGCTTTCATCATTCTCCAAAGGTCTACAGAGATACTAGATAGATAGAGAAAGAAAAAAAGCTTTGGCCTTTGCGAAACAGGATTTTTACTTCCAAGCCCATCAAAAGATTTCCAAGCTTCCAATAGCTTTTACCAGGGCGCTAATGGGTGCCGCCTATGAGCTGCCGATGACGATGAAAAGAGCGACCAAATGGAGAACGAAAGCCGTTTGAGTACAGAGAAAAACGGTAGTGTCTGCAAGCTGAGATAAAGGCGATGCATCGCTCATGTATATGTGAGGGTGAGCTTACACCGTATTCTGTGTAGTTACATTGAAGGCGTTGGGGGTACAAAGAATGGCTCTTTTCTTTGTATCGACTGTCACTTGCGCCAAAGAGGAGCCGACATCACCTCGTGATGTCGGCTCCTGTCGATGTTGTAGTGTACAACTAGTTGTGTAACGAGAGGTGTGGAGCTTCCATGTCTGCAGGTACATGTCTAGTATTACAGACTCTACAGGTTTCTATTCTAGATCGAATTTGGGTTTGGAGCAATTTTTCTTTTGAGAAGTGAGGTTATAGTCTTTGAAAGCTTCGAATGAGATGTTTTAGGTATTTTAGATATTTTCAGATAGTTTTAGATATTTTACCCCACCAGTAAAGGAAAGAATGTCTGGGAAGAGCTTCTGTGCATATTTTTCTACTGTAACAAAGATGAGCAGTGTACAAATCAACTTTTATCAATCAGAGTTCACTAAGAGATCTCGTTCACTAACGGAGAGTGATCAGGGGATTCAAATCACCAAATTTTACAAGAAATCTATTTAATGAATGAATTTATTGTTCTTTCAAGCCACTTATAACCGCCATGCCTCAGGCGGCGATCACAGTTTGACAAATGCTAAACTGCGACCTTCGAGGCTCCACTTTTATAATGACTGCATCACGGAGGGATTTCTTATTTTCTCGGATTTTATAATTTTTCATTGAAAGATTGACCAAGACATGAAAAAATTCTTCCTCGGGCGGGACTTGAACCTCGCAATCTCCGGTACTCCGGAGCGGCGCCTATTCACTCGCTCGGGCAAGCCTTCTCTCATTCCCTGTGTCAATCTTTCGATGCGGTCAATCAAGAAACCATGACCATTCAAATACTCGAATTATATCCATAAGGTAGATCTTATCGATATTTTGACTCTATCGCTCAAGAAATTCTTGCTATTTTACAGAATTTAGAGAATTTGCAGAATCTATGCCCAGTAAACCTTGTGACGGAGATGTGCCCGAGATTCTCGGAATAATCCCCACAAGCCCATGGTAGAGGATCATGAATAGAGTTGAAATGTGCAATGCAAGTTTTTTTTACGGAAAGCATGATCGTCATTTTTTCTCCTGGCGAGGGTGAAAGGTCCTCACTTTTTCGAAAAACTCAATTTTGAATGTAGTGAGAATCAACTCGGTTTGTGGTATAGAATGTTGCAACCAATGACTGTACCTTGCAAATATTCCCATGACACGGTAGAGATAGATAGTAAAACATACCTTACCGGCAAAACCCACGTGCACGCAACTCGACCTTTTTCGCCTAAATAACTCACCGTGAGTCGTCGAATATTACTTTATGTGGACTGTTCCAAATGATTATCGACAATGTCAAGATCCCTCAAATCGCCAGCACCAAAATTCAACAAGTTACAAGAATTATTATTATACGCGATGGTTCGTGACTTCGAAATAAACGAATCCACCATTGTTTCACTCTCTACATGACAAACTGGACAGAATTTGCTAGGGTCGATTAATTTTCATACCAAACTCTGTTCTCAAACCACTCCAATGATTCTATTTCGTGAGGAAAAGCCCATTCAAGGGAGAGTATCCTGGTGAATCATGACGCACTCTTCATGAATTCTTTGATTGAATCTCCCCAAGTCCACTGATTTTTTTAATTTGGTTCACTGGATCAATCGCTCATCTTTGCCACTCTTATCTCATTCCCAATCCAAAGTATTGGAGTTATATGCATATAAGTGTATAAGAAGTACTATAAGAAAGTAAGTACTATAAGAAAGATAAAAACAATACATTATGCCCAAACAAAGAATGCTCTAGAAATTTAAATATATCTTGAACCATAAATCGAGCGAATTGAAGCTCTCGAAACATAATACAAAGAACAGGTGTTTTTATAGCTCACCAATTTCCGCTAATTTTCACCCTCAAATATTCCAAGATCTTCTTTTTCTGCAACTGCAGTGGTATTTATCCGACCCCGGTTTGTATTTGAAAGAACAAAAGGCATACATTGCAAAGGGTGCATGATTGATTGCAGCTTGGCATGCTGGATAATGCAATTTTATTTCACTTGATTCCCGCAAACGTTATTGCTGTTTTGGCAGCTCAAAGGCTAGAATAAATGAGAGCTAACGCTCTTACCAGCTCGATTCGACGATGATGTATTGGCTCGATTGTCCCTACTCTTCGCGCTACTTTTTTTCACTCTCTTCGCGCAAAATTCACCCCATTCATCAAGACGTACACACTAGGTAGCTCTGGCTACTTCCATGGACTGCCAGTAAATTACTTTGCTCTTATCTTGAAGAAAAATCTCTTGCAGATCTATGATCGAGATGATTTATTCCTCGAAAAAGTTCTGAAGTATTTCTACATTCCTGGAAACCTATTCTAGTGGATTATCATCTTAACCCAACAGAAACCAGACAATGAGCGGTCGATTTGTGACCTGAGCCTATAAAACGGGTCAAAGATGTGACAAATTTCGTTCCGGAGGCTACGGACTCCGTCTGAAAAAAATGTTGGCGACATCATTCAACACGTTTACTGCGAAGGCATTTTATCGTAATTTTCGTTAACCGGGATCTTGAACCTCACTCTGCGGAAGATGAAATTTTCTGGGAGTAAGATCTTTTCTGTCCCTTCTATCATGTCCTTGACAAACTCAACCGCCAGAAACGATTCTTCTTGCGGATATCATCCGAGCAAATATGAGTCGGCAGGAATCAAATTGTGGATAAAGAGCATGGGCCCTACCTGCCCCATCTCAGTGAAAGTACTGAAGAGGATCCTATTCCCGATGAATCATTGAAATTCACTCATGAGATAATCGTTGGTGGAAACAGATCCCAAATTCGAAAGAAGTACAAATTTTTACAGAAGATCAGCTCAAAATTACTGTTTTAGCATTTAATCGTTTGGAGAAATAAACATTTTCTCGAAACTCTCAAAGAGAATTCCTTCAAGAAAATTCCTCCAGAATATTCTGCAATAAAGATCAAATAGTCCAATTAACTATCAGCTCCAAGACTCTACTTTTTTTAATGAAATCATACCGTGTTCACTTCAGACCGCAAAATGATTGAAGCTTTCACAATGCCCATGAACTTGTCAAAAACGAGTTCAACGAGTTAAAATATCCCAAAGAAACAAAAATCTTGAAGAAAACCTGACATGCTAACCAGGCAAATCACAAGTTATTTCGAACTTGCAAGCTCAAAACTCGTCAAAAGATATCAAAAACTATATCGCAAGCTCAACGGTCGTTAGCGACTCGGAATATAAATTTCCAACAAATCTCGTGATACTATAGCATCGAATGTCGTTCTATATCCATATTCAAACTTACCAAGCACGAAAAGTAGGAGTAGAAGGGAGAGGGAATTCGTTGCCATTGTTATTGGGATTATTATTGTTGTTGCGGGGGGCCACATCGACCGCGATCACTCAAACTCGTTAAAACTTTCGGCATTATATACCTTTCTACCCAACCTCCCCGCGACCTGCATTCTATCCTCCACCCCTTCACTTCTATATTCCTCGTTTTGCGTTCTTATCCGTATATAACGTTTCTTCAAGCCTATGACTCCGTCGATATTACGAGCTTACATTTTCTCTTTCTACCCAAGCTTTCGCAAAACTCACTCCATCCATCCAGTTTGGCTTTGGATGGTGGCGATATTAAGCGCGATGAAAACTCAAGATTTTAGGCCTGGAATTCACCGAGTTCAAAGCAAATATTTGATTAAAACTTGCACCATACTATAGACACATACACACACCTAGACCTAACCTCAACCTCTCACATTCTCAACGAGATAATCGCTTTTTACCTTCACCGTGAGAAGCTTTAACCGATAATGATACCTAACCTATAACTCGCAAAGCTCATAACCGGTTCAAATATTTGAAGAAATATATCAGGTCAAACATATCGGCCTTACCACACAAGTTTTTTCTCAAGGATTATGTATTTTATCTGTAGATGTGGAGGGTATTATAATTCATGGACTCGGAAACTTTTCAACTGCGAGTAATTGCCTTGTACTTGAACTGATCTCAATCTCTCTGTCCGTACGTTAGAGCTTCAACGATAGGAAAAAAAAGCTCGGTTTAAAGAGAAGTAGATGTATGAGCTCATCGACTTATCAGCACTCTCGAATAAAAGTAGCTCGTATTTCATTGGGAAGTAACGAGTATAGCGCATGTGATTATACACATCTTCCCCTTTCCTTCCGAGCTTGCAACGATTTTTATTCCTAACCTCTTCGGTTGGACGGAGTAAGAGTACACACTTGGCCGACCAATTCTTTTTCACGTCACGAAAGAAATACGGATAGATAGAAATAAAAGAATAAAAAATAAAGTGGATAATAGGGCTACTGTATTATATGTATATCCAGATGGACACATACAAAATTCGGAATTTGGAGCTCGTTAATCGCAACCAGTCCGACATCAGAGCTATATATAAAAATTCAACCAGCCGTTATTTTAAAAACACGTGCGATTCGCAACGGAGTAAAATAAAAAAGAAAAGTACATACAAAGCGGGTATCGTATATGTGGAGATTTCCGAGTCATGCAATTCAACTATAAAACTCGCGGTGTTATACGTCTCTCGCTTAGTATTTACGATTTGATTCCGCAAGTCTTATCTTGGTACATCCCCTCTATGCTTCGAGAGAACCGAAGGTCGTTTGCCACTCACGACTGAAAGTAGCTTTTTGCGCATAGTGATATACAGTGTATAGATAGTCTCTTTCAGATTCGTTATTACTGCTAACCGACCAAGTTGTAGTATTTGGTATGTATTTTCTATAGAGGTTAGTTATGCATGTTACGTGAGCTAATTTATTGGGATGGATTAAATGCAGTTGGATGAATGGAAGAGAAAAGCAATCATCCGAACGATTTGCTTTTCATTTCAGATAAGAAGTAAGAGAAGGGGGTTAGAATCGATGGAAGTTGCAAGTAGGATTATGTGTGTGTGTGTGTATGTGTGTGATCTGGGGTGTTACCTTAGCTGGGTTTATTTCATTGCCCTTCGTGTTGTAGTACGCTTTGTATGGCTCGATCGGGTTGATCTTATCACATTTCGCGAATGTATGTGAGTTGCAACTCGAGTATTTCGATCGAATGAACTCTATACTTTTAGCCTTACCGAAGCATTGAGAATTGTGTGTCTGCTCAGTCTCGACGAACACGACTGTTACTACTTGCAGCAAGTAGTCGGACACGCGTTTTAGGCCGACAAGATTTACTTTCACTTTCGTTCAAACGTTGCGCGCAACCACACTCATTTCAACTGTGTAATAATCAAAACTGTGATGATTTATTTACATGAACATGAATGTATTGTCACAAAATCAGTTATTTTCCCATGTGAATGATTTTCTCAAGGTATTGTGTCCGAAAGAGTCCTTTTTGCTCAAATTTTACACTTCCATTCTCAGAGTGTCTCAAAAAAGAGCGTAGGATGTTCGCGTCCGAAGACTCTCGATCTCGCATACTTGTCACAATACCGATCCTCAACTCTGGCTACGCGCAAAAAGACTCGTTTGAGATGCGAAACCGAATATTAGCACCCTTGTGCGTCGATCGGCTCAACTCAATACAGTCATTGGTTCAATTCGGGGTCAAATTTTTGCTTCGAAAAAGGCCTCAAATAGTTTATTCTGGATCTATCAAATGAGTTTGAATAAACTACGAAATATTCGAAAGTATTGATTGTAATGTGATGAGGTCACTGAAAAACGCGTTGAAATGTGAAGATTCTTGAAGACTTATTAGCTTGAACAGTTCCAGTTTTATGTGCTGGAGATCAAATGAACATATTCGAAACGATGCAATCTAATTTAACATACATGTGAGAGCAAAACAGTAGCAGATAGCAGAAGTAATCTTAGTACATTCTTTGTGTGTCACGATTCCCCACACCAGCAACCAGTTCACGCTACATAAAATATTTCTTAAAATAGTTACACCTCTTGAATTTTATTTTCTTGAATCAAGAGGTCGATTAGGGTACTTTCTCCGGACATTGGTACTCGTAAATACGCCTCTTTTGAGTCTATTTGTCCTCGGACATTGGTACTCGTAAATACGCCTCTTTTGAGTCTATTTTGGAGATGTACTGAGATCCTTGGAGCTTGTCCAGTAAGGCATCCATACTCGGCAAAAGAAAGGCATTTTTTCAGTCACTTTGTTCAAGTCGCGGAGGTCTATGCAAAACCGGTAGATTTTATTACTCTTCCTGCCCTTCATATAGTGATTGCAGTCTCATCTCTCAAGAGCGCCCGATCACATTATAACAGATTCTTTTCAAGATATGTTGTGCTAAGGGATCATTGTAGTATTCAGTTCTCGATATTTGTTTGTGGAAAATTATAGAAAATTCTAGGTCAACGAACATTCCGAGAGAGATATCCAGCACAATAAATTGTATTCATTACCATGATTCAATATTCTAGAGATGGTACCATCTTCACATTAATGGGACCAAATCATATTGAAATATCTCGTATCGTCTACCATTACATGAACCCATCGAGGTTGACATCCTAAATACATTATCATCAAGAAATATGGTATCCAACCACAAATTTAGAATCCTTGGAAAGATGATTTTTGGATTTCAAAAAATAATTATTGAACGTGAATCGTGTCCCTGATTTGATTCACGATTTCCTGATTCAGAAACAGTAATACATTCCGTCAAACAAATCGACATCACGCTCGTATATCACGCCACATCTGAAACTCATCAACGATACTCGCAGATTGGGGAGTAATAGATTTCCTGCCACACATGTGTGCATCAGCTGAGAGGAAACCGTTTCACTGACAGCTCGAATATAGGAAGCCCTTCATAGCGAGTGTATTGCGAATAAGACATCAACATCCACACATATACACACACACAGAAGTGTCTGAGTCGTCGTAGTCATTGCCGGCGAAGAGCTATTGTCGGTACGTCTCTCATTCTAAATGTATCTGACTCTGGTACCATCCGTTTATTTCCATTCTCCAGAAGATAAGACGTCGCGTTTGACATTTGTTCGTGCATCATCTGTCATTTTCCATCACGTGGTTCACCAATATTATCAAAAGCAACGCTCGCGAATTTACTCAACTCAAACCTACATATATCATGTGAATGTTTTCAAAGCAAGCACGTTTCCAAACTCCATAGAATATTTGCGGCTTTTGAAGGAGAATAAAAATCCATCCCTGACATCGAGACTCGCTTGGATTCTTCGCATGGGGGTGGAAGATGACGGTAACAGGGGAATTTGATCGTTTGTCAAATACACACCATCTTGCGTAAATTGCCACGTTTCTCCAATCGCATTTGCTATCTTTTCTTGCGAAAATCCGGTGGAGAGAATTGGTGTATAAGGGTAAGAAAGAGGATGAGGATACCGTGGTGCAGATCCACTTCTGGAATTACCCTCCTTCTGCGCGTCACAACAGCAGGATACATACACACTCGATTGGCCTCTATACAAGCGACGAAATCGAACGTGGCATGATTGCCATCCCGATGCGAGAATTTGCTTCGACAACGAGCGAGCAATCTTGATCTTAGCTTTCCCTCGAGTGAGAGGATGCCTCCTTCGCCGTTCATAAATTAGGATGAGTCGTTGGAGCAACTGTTAACCTTGATGGAATAATTTTCTGATGCGAAATTAGATAGAAATTCATTCTTTGAGTGTGAAATGTTACATACATTTCATACTCACCACTTCAAATGGCTTCTCAACATGATTACAATCTCAATCAACAACTGCATCAACTATGTCTGTCAATGAACTTGCTGGCCAACTTTGACCATATAAGACGTGGAAAGTTATGTGAGCTTGAACCGACACTCTGACCAATTCCATTGATCAATCACACACCAGATATTTCAGCTATGCATCAATTTTGTACTTACGGATCTGGCGGATCTCTCAAATGATACGATCATCCTTGAATCAAATTTTTCTAAATTTTGATCTCACGCGAGGATCGAGGGTCCCACTTATATAAGATCAATGCAAGTGCCTCAACACTCGTGGACATATTTTTAATTGTCTCCACACAAGTCAACTTGATTTGGATGACATAATTTCGATTTGTAAAATGTGCCGATAGTTTAGCAAAAAACTGTCACGAATAAGTCATCGTTCTAGTGATATGGTCAGATAGTGACGTCAGTGGTCTGTGTTGAGAATGCTCCGAGATCATGGTATTCATGCTTGCTCGTGCATTTTTCCATCCAATGCGATAGGAACATCGTAAATAAGTGTTGAGCTACTTGAATTGGAGATGATTTCTAGTCAAACGCTTCGGAGAACAATCAAGATTAGTCAAAGTCATGTTCGAGATCCTGAGTCATTGAAAATAGGAAAACGAGGACAGAAGGTACGAAAATTTGCAGACTCTCTGAATATAATGACTCTCTCTTTCAAATAAACATTTTCCCTCACAGTACCAGCAAATTCCTCACATCAGTAAGTCGAGAATGAGGTTTCGATATTTCGTGATTTGTTGATAAAGCTTTGATTTCTTTAATTAGAATGAATTTTTGTCTCGATCGATATGGACGATCGAGACTTTATCGCTCGCGGGAATTTCAAATCATATTATCACATGACTCGGCTAATGCAAGCTAATTTTAATCAACGGATCTGTGGATTAAGTGACATAGATCGATATTGGATTACTCCAATTCGATCTATGTACCTTCAAGGCACCTCGCAATTCGAGTGTCGCAACTTGAAGGATTTTGATGGAATTTCAAATACATGAAAATGAGATGAACATCGAAAATTTTTTTCTTTCTTCTTTCTATACTTCTCAGAATACAGTTGAAAAGTTATCGAAGAAATTCCCCATGAAAAAGTTTGTGAAGATATTTAGGATGTAATAATTACACCCTAAATTTATTTCGATGAGAATTATCCTTATCGAAATAAAATTCCTCATAGTCGCTGGAATGGATGCATTATTATTTCGCAAAGAGTTTTTGGAGAAGATCCTCAAGAATCGCGAAGAGCTCTGCAGAAAATTTTGAATGTTCACCCCTCATACTCAAGTTTTCCACATATTCGTTCAATATTGGACGAATTGTGACCTCATTTATTAAACTTGCATTTCGATAACGGTCTTACAAGCGATTGAGTTTCTGATGAGCAATACAATGGATAAAAGAGTCTTCAGAACACGCAAAAGTTGCTCAATCGGGGTATTCCCTCGGGTATTCCGATAAAAAATTCCGAATTAGTTACATCGACATATAAAAATACACGAAAGCTTGATAAGAACAGGATCAATAAAAATTATGGAATTATTAATGGCTGTGTACTTCATTCATCTCCTTCCTGAACACATTCCAATTGGAAAAATTTCTTTTCGGAAAAGTGAAATAATTCCATATTGGTGGGATTACGTGACTTTTGTAACGTTTCATCCATGATCGGCAGGGGGTTCATGAAGAATCTCCGTCTGGAAACATTTACATGACTAATCCTGAATTGCAAGGGTGGTTCAGCGTTCGTTCTTGAGTGGCAATTATAAAATTATATCTTAGACATTAGAGATAATCATTCCGATAATTACCTTTCACCTAATATCACTGAAGCTGTTTGATGGAAATAGCTTGCTGATTCGCTGATAGATACCCATGTAAAACATACGATTCCATGAACATATATGATCATGGAATCCTCGGATTCCATGATCATATCTTCCATGCCATGATCATATCACTGGACGAATTCAAACTGAAACAAATATCCAGGTTTGGAATCAAAAATTTTATTTTCATGAATTAAACATAAGATTTCTGTGAATTGAGCGTGAACAATATATCTGTCATATTGCAATCGGCCATTCACGGTCGGCCATTCTCCAAGTATCTCGCCGAATCTTGATAATTAGTATTCGAACCGCAAATCCCTGAGCACTATATTTAGAAATATGATATACAGTTCGGGTAATCATACTCCTGCCGAGCCAATTGAATATTTTCGGTCCAAGTTATTTGGGAAACAGCCAATGCTCACAATCGGGACAAATGCCTACAAGTATATCATTATTAGATCAGTGAAAATGTCTCACGAGAATTGGTGTTTTTGGTATAATGAGAGCATCCAAATTGTGTATTTTTCCAGGCCCAGTGCTTTGTTCATGAGGATTATGTGATGATTGACTTAGGTCAAAACTTTCAGGAACTGACAGAATCTACGATCGAATGTAAACTGCGCATTCGGAAGAAGTGTCGAGGAAAACAACTCTCGAAATCTCTCTCGTAAATCGTGATCAGAAGTCGTTCAACAATGAATGGAAATGACTGATACAAACTGTATCTGGAATGTTTTTGAATTTTCTTGAAATTTCTCAACATACTCCACAGAACTTGCTCAGCGTTTGGTGAAATTCATTCGGCAGTCGAGGAGTATACATTCTGCTCAAATCTCTAGTATTTGAGTCTTTGTAACATTGAATTTGATAATATTAGAGCGTTGATTACCCGAAGGTAGTTTGCCAAGGAACAAATCTTCGGTGCTAGAGTCTTAGAGAAGAGAAATCGGGAAATTGGATATTGAGAGAGATTTCTTGCCTCTCCTTCTCCCTTCTTCACCATCTCTTGCAACGTTTCAAGACGAATTGTAATTCCGAGAAACAAATTGAATACGAACGACGGTGTCATTCAAATGCTCGACTGTAGCTTTCTAGAGTCGAGGCTAAGAACCGACACAATGACGTCTGTGTAAAGGAGAAAAGCAGAAAATCAAGCTCTGCAGAGGATTGAAGGCATGCAATAGAAACGAGAGAAAGATGGAGAATGAGATGAACGATTAAATTCAGAAATAGACAAAAAGGCTACCCGAAATGGGGAAGAAAGAGGGAGAGAGAAAGGAAGATTGAGGATTTATCCATGTGCGAAACAGCAAATTTCAGAAGTAATTCCTTTGATAATTCGGTTTGCGCTTCCTCGAGTCTTTGCTACATGTGCAAAATGGATTCGTACGAAACGTTGTAGTTGTTCAGAGATGAACTAATAACCTCTGCTTTTTCATTCGTATCAAAACTTGGAAGAAGGAGATACCGTCAACCGGGGTAACTTTGGAACAACCCATGAAAGAGTGGTTATCACGCACAGTTAGCTAGGCAAATGATCCTGAGGCCTTAATACCGGTTTCCTCCACTTGAGACAAGCATAACCAATGTTTTGCATTGGCGCGAGAGCCTTCATCAGCTATTAATCCGTTTATAAGCTGTCTTCTTCAGAAGTATGTTTTCGACCCAACAAATAGCCTCTCGGAAATAGTGGTGTGGTTCCGACTTTAGCAGGTCGAATCCGAGGCAGCGGGCTAGATTTCACTTGTCTGTACACATATCTGGACGAATCCATTGTTACATTGGAGTATTTTCACGAAGTTTCAAATTTGTAGAGTAAAAACTGACAAGTATGTATTTTTCTTTCAGAAACCGGGGTAACTTCGGAACACTTGTTTATATACTCTCAATCATTTCCCAAGATTCATATCATCCTCGAATTCTACATACTTAAGTAGCCGTTGATGAGAGATTCAAAATGAGCCAAAGAACGTCTCATTTCGACCTACGGAAGCCGAGTTATGGCAGTTTTCGTCAGAAACCGACTGTGAAGGTATTCTCCTCCTCGAGAGTTAGCCGTGGTCAGACAGTGAGGTATGCTGAAGGCGTCTATGCTCAATTATAGAAGTTCAATTCAACCAAATGGACTTTTATAATAGGTCAGTGGAAAGCTAAGACACTCAGCTTTTAATTACCGATGGTGAAAATCGATTGCGTGACCTTGTTTATGAATTAATTGACGAATAAATAATGATAACAATTTCTGTTCCAAAGTTACTCCAGTCCGTGTCTAACTTTGGAACACGACTTTGAGCGCTCATATCTCCAACCAGATATGTCCAAATAAACCGTATAAACACCGCAATTGAAAGCTGAAACTGTAAGCTTTCGATTGACCACAGATACAATGCACTTCTGATGCAAGACGTACAAGTTTCGCGAGGTTGAAGAAAAAAAACGCGATTTTTGTTCCAAAGTTACCCCGGTTGACGGTATGGTGAAGAAAATGGAATGGAGAGACAAATTCTCATAAAATTTTTCAAGCCTAACTCTTCCTCATCGTTAAGGTGGCTCGCGCAGATTTTAACTAAACTGGGAATGGGTCTAAAAGTAATTGGGAATCGTAGATAAACTTAACCCGCCAAGAAAAGAGGGGGTCGCCGGCGAAAATCGAGAGAAAAATCATGTGAGAGAAAAAATCCTTATACATGTATTCTTATGGGATCGGCGAGTATAAATGGGACCACGCGCAGACTAAACCTTTACCATCGATTATGACAAAAGAAATCGACGCTATTTTGCACGGCGCGTCTAATGATATTAAAACACCATAGGTTGCCGGCGTGGATTTTGAGTGAATTGAGTTCAAAGTGAGTTTTGGGATGCAACGGCGCGGAGCAGCCGCCGCTTGGTGTTGTAAGTATACCTATATTTACGTCAGGGGCGGACTGGACAGTAAGTCGTACTTTTGAAATTCAATATGTTCGCTTTTCATTTTGTTTGTTTCGGCTGTGATAGAGTATCAAAATTCGAATCGCTTTGAGAATCTCCCCATTCAATCTCAACAAATGCAAGCGCTTGAGGGAGAAGATCATGGGGAATGAGCAATCGTGAATGTGTAGATTCATTCATCGCGTTTTCTATCGTCAGGTTAATTGATGATTGTCAGATCAACAACGATGAAGATGTTGGGCATGATAGCACTGAAAATAATGAGTGGTCGTTAGGAATCTTTTTTTGGCGTTCAATAATCTCTCCCTCTCCAATATTATGAAATTTCAGTTCGAGTTGCATAATCGGACATTCAAAAACTCCAATTGAGGGGGTGGGTGGGAAGAAGGCGTAGCTGACACCCCCCTTCCGTTTCTTTAGAGCCTCTGTACCAAGATCCACCACCCCCCCCCCCCCGGATCCGTTTTTCGTAAGATCCCGAATACCACCTGACAACGTAAAGGGCGTAACCTTCATTACGGGCAGATGAAAGGGCGTAATGGCGGTTAAGCTCTTTTATTAGCAAAATGATTGCACTTACGCCCTTTTTCCGAATATCACGCGAGGCCTGTGCAAGTTTGGAAGATGAGTGATGCTCACTGCTAGGGGGTGTTGAGTTCGGCCTCGATGGATAGAATATCTGTCAATTTAGGGGCTCCTAGGTAGCAAGTCTGTCTCGATTGATTCTCCGATTATTCAACACCTTTCTTAAAATTTACAGATAATTTCATCAAGAGTAAACCTATAAGAGATTGAAATGTTTGGGATATTACGAATGAGAGGAAGAATAGTCATGAATCTAAGAATCAGTACGAATTTTCCCGATAAGAAAAAGGTCCTGGATATTCCTGGAAAAATCCAAAATAAAATCAGTTCTTGAGGTCAAGCTGAAGACTATTTTTTGTGATTCCAGTTGCGAAATTCAATCTCAAAATGATTTTGTCAAAATAGAAACCTAGAATGACCTTTGGGAGCTCGATAAGGGTGAATATTTCAAAAACTGAACGATATCCCTTTGGTCGGTGATGGATTTCAAGCACATTCTTTGGGTTATTCTACGAAATGACTACATTACCTTATGTCTCCTATGTCGATTCTCCAACTGGCAACAACGGTTGCTAGAAGTAGGTTCACGTAAATCACCACTTTTATTGTCTTTTAAGACTGATTTGATGAAATTCTCATTTGTTTAGTTGCCTATCTCATTTAATTATACATATATTCCTCCCATTCTGTGAATTTTGCTTGCCCAGGATTCCGCCTCTATCACTGTGTCGTGCTCATGAGTATTCATGCCTGTGTTCCCATTTCAGAAGGCGATTTTACTGATCAATAATCACCAAAAATGGTACCGTCACTTTCTAGTTCTATTGGTCATTCGTAAAGTTCATAACGTGTTGTCATATTACCACATCCTGATGGAAATTCTATCCGTCACTTATTCTGGTGACTCATTCGTAGTCGAGAATAAATACTCATTCTGATAACTGCATCCCTCAAAATCAACTCAGGACTCTATTCGGTGCTCAGCGCTCACCCACACCCCCTTCTTTCCCTTAGTTGAGAAAATTTTGAGCTGTTCACTAAGTATGTTCCTTATTTTAACTGGAGATGTTCATCTGATTCAATGTTCTCCACTCATTGTCAGTTGCATAAGAACAGCATCTCTTTTTACCTTTACATGTTCCTCTGACCTGGAGAACGGTATAGTGCTTTTTTGGTTCCATGTAGATTTTTCCAAAGCGATTTCCCATACCCGAATCAGATAACCAGTGCCCTTGCCTTTCTCTCACTCTCAATCGATGAATTATTTGTTCTCTTCTTGGTCTGGACATAATTACTGCGCAGAGCGTATCATGAATACTCAATCATCTGACAAGGAATACCTTGGATGATGATCATACAAAGTCATGGTTATCGAGATTCAGCAGAAAGGGTCTAAATGCACGCTGATGACAGAGGCAGATGTGTAAGGAGAATCCATCTGCTTCCATGGAATGCGGAGAGGGCCTAGTTGGATCGGAAATTTTGTAAAAGGGCGTAACCGCTGCGATGATTTAAGTTCGAAAGGGCTCAATAACTGACATCATTGATTGCAGAAAGGGCCTAGCTACAACCAAAGCTCTTCAAAAGAGCGTCACTGCTATGATGGAATTTTGAAAGGGCGTAACTCCTATGATACAATTTTAAAAGGACGTAACTACGATCATTGTTTTCAGGAAGAGCCTAATTGCAGTCAAAAAATTTCGAAAGGACTTATTGTTAGCTTTTTGCTCAGCCCGAAGGGGTTTGGAAGAAGGGCTTCAGTAGCTGCCAGAAAAGATGTAGAAGGGCGTCATTACTCTGCAACGCAGCGTAAGTGATGGTGAATCTAGAAAAAGGACCTAATTACCGGGGAGAAATTTTTTAAAAATTCTCCCGAGCCTGGAAACGCTTCTTCACTGAATGTAACGATGGAAGAATGTTGTTCTACCTTCAAATTGAATGTTTTCATCCTTCTCTCGTTAAAATAGGTTCTTGTCACTTTCACACGAATGACGGAAGTTTCTCGTATCTATAGAACCGTTGAGTATGGATCAAGCCACCTCCTAGCAATCAGATGTACTTCAAGACATGCCCAGAGACACTCTTGTGTTTGGAGACGATTGGACTTCATCTCGAGATTCTATTCCACTATCTGTGAAAAAGGTGGTCCGAAATTGTATCCTATACATATTCGAAAAAAGGAATTGCAATTTTTTTAAATTGCTGAAAAAACCTCAAAATCAAATTCCATCCTCCGGCTCGGGTTGGGCAATTTTGAGAAGGCTATCTTCTTCGAGATGAGTCCCGTCAACTCGTTCGAATATGCCTCTGACGGTTTTTGTTAAGTTTTTATAAATTTTCTCAAGATGACCGTCTTGCAGTTCCGCCCTCTTTCCACCCACTCGCTCAATTGATACATCATCAATCAAGTAATTATGTGATACCAGGTGGAAGTTCCTCGGCAATCTCTGGAGAACTGTACGTCTTTTAGATTGAATTCGTCATAATTTCACCTCATTTCCTCTGAATTACCTTTTTTTTTTGCCGCTGGGCTTCGACAAATTAATTATTCTTCTTGAAAGTCCATTTTTACGAATTTTACCGATATGACTAATGCAAGTGGTTCAATTACCTCCATGAAAGATCCAAGAACAGCACTCCATGAAATGATTTGACCATCATAATCAGAAACCAGATTTTTTTCCTGACATTTTCACGAATGATAGAAGAAAATCTCTTTCCTCACTTTTAAAATGAACATGATCATCTCAACTGATCTCGTTTCGTTCTGAACAACTTCGATCTAAGATACATCGCGATGGAGACTGGAATTATTCATTACCTACCTATTGATAGACTGAGAACATAGGATTTACATGTTCCCAGAGATTTTGGATGAAATCGGACTACTTCGTTGGATCTCGTAAGATTTACAAATCCCAACATATTCACCGACACGCATTGGATTCTTCATAGGTATGGAAATGGAAGACCCGTGTCAAAGTGGTATTTTCAATAGTGGTCAAGCCTTATCTCAGCATCTCACCCAAGGGTCAAAAGGATCTGAATTCTCCAGAAGCGGGTCGAGCACTACTTTACTACCCTCAACAATATAAACCAAACTCAAAGTCCAAGACGCGGGAACTGCCAAGACACAAACCTACTCAACGAATTCAGAATACAGAAGACTGAAATTGCACTGGTAGTAGTAGTAGTAGAGATAGTAGTAGTAGTCGGTAGTATCTGAGGAATTCGTCCGATTTGCCATGTACCCACTTCTCATGGAGAGAAAACGGATTTCGATTGCCCAGGACAAACGTTACGATTTCCACGTTGAGACTGAGACAGCAAGAGCCAAGGACTATACTACTCTTGAAATTTGTACAGAGTGGAGACGAAGACGACGTCAAGGACTGTTTCTGTTGCTGCTGCTGATTCCATGACGCGAGGATATAGGGCGGAGAATTCAAGGCATTCGGTGAAACGCAAATACTGGGAGCCGATCTTCTCTTCAACGACAAGATGTTGGGATGCTATACCTTAGATAGGAAGATGGGGGAGTCTGGAGAGCCGCAGATCGAATTAGAGATCCCCTGCAAATCTCAAGATGTGTCGAGATACTCCGACAACGGAATCCGTCCTCTTTGCTTGTTCGTCTTTTCTTAGAGGTTTAGAGGTATCTTTGAATATTTTGTTTGAGGAATGATGTCGTGGAGTGTAGAGGTTGTGACTCGGAGAAACAATCGAAGGTATTTTGATGGTAATTTGTAACGAATCTCTTGGTATTACGTCATAGATGATGAGAAGTGTCTAATGAGTACGGAGGAACATACATAATCGAATCAGGTTGGATTTGTGATTTTGCGGATTAATGCTGGTGACAGAGGGAGGATAAGTTGAAATAGAAGATTCATGACAGGTGACGGAAGATAACTGGAGTGATGAGAGATCACTGAATTGGAATTTCCTTTCTTGTGAAATTTCCTAGTTCACAGGTTCACAGCAGGGCTCATCTTTCATGGTTTCATTTTGGTCACAAGCTGGACTTTCGGATTCTGATAAATGCGTGTACAACCCGATGGATTCTCTCTCGCCTTATCATCAACAGGCCGTATGTATTTGTGTCTTTGGGAAAATGAGAATCGCCATGATGACTTTTATGGAAGATGCTTTCTGGATGATTATCGGCCGGCGAAGATTCAAGAGATACGATTCGTAGAGGAAGAGACTAATTCAATGACAAATCAAGGCAAGAACACTCTGGCGTCAGACTCCTCATAATAAATCTTTGAACATTTTTGTAAGCTCAATTTATAGTTTATTCTAGTTGTCTAGGATTCATGATTGAGTGTAGTGAACATAACGTCGCCATACCTATCAATTGATGCAACATTCAAAATTCTGATAGGTCGTCTATCATCTCAACTTTTATATTCTGAACAGAATATGCGGGAACATCAAGGGGAGATGTTGATCAAATCCCGGTAGCAACTATGATCATAGTAGACTTACATCATGTCCCTACCCTGCCTTGACACAATGAAGATCTTTCCACACCTCTTCGATGACTCCCCCCCCCCCCCCCGGGCCACGGCAAAGTCGATTTTTACGCATGATAATTTGCATCATATTTCATTCACCCACGAGATTTCTTTTATTATGGAGTTCCATCACCATACTATTGGTTTTGAAAACCACAATAATGTTGGATTTCCTCGTGCGTTTTTGCAAGATCAGAATGCGCTTACAATGGGATTTGGTATTAGGCTAGTCTGTATGAATCCGCAGTTCACCTGAAACTATCTGAGAGTACATTTTAATCCAATTTACTGAATTGTCAAAATTTAACGCGTCCGAATCTTGTAATCAGGTGGTTTTACACTCGTTAATTGACGAAGATGGAATCATTTTGGATTCATCATTCACTGAAATTATTCATGAATATTCCATGTCTGTGTAGATCATAGTAATAGTGTCCCATATCCAAGGTGGTGAATAATTCATAATCTATTGTTATCACTCATCACAACAATAGCTATCACTCGTCATATCCGGTATCCAGAAACTCCAAACCCTTTGTTGACAGTCACATTCAAGAACCATACTCACCATATTCCATTCTCTCAAAAGCAGACATTCTAACCTCTCTAATGAGATAGCCTTTCACCACCCACTCCACATCCATACTCCAAGCCCTATAAGCCGTCAGGAATCAATGTATCTCTACCGAACATCAGAATTTGTGTACACAAACAGCGTCTGGAGAATCTTGCTTCCAAAGACAACCCTGTGCCATCCAAACATTCGATATGGACGAGAAATGTCACCAGTAGTGTAGTCATATATATCTATATTGCTGTTCGCCCAGATTAATCAGAGATTCTCATTAATCAAGCGAAGGATAAGAGGGGCTTTACTTGAATCTCCTTGGCACCTATATACAAGGGTTGTGTTTGAAGTGACCATCGGAGAGTGGCTGGTCATACCCTTGACTCTCTGTCTCTATAGTATACTTACTCTCTTGGCTCTTGAGGTGGTATGGTACTCGAATCCTTAGCCAGTTTAGTCTTTCTTCCTCTCTCTCTCTCTCTATGTAGGCGATACGCCGTAAATCTTGGAGTGCAAGAGGTCGTAAAGCGATCAGTTCACAAGCCAAGGTCCTTATCCACCTTCACCTCATTCTATTCTAAGGTCCGGTAAGGGTAATTACCAAATCCTTTGCTTACATTCTGTAGTATGAGGTTAGATTCGATATACCTATACTTACATAGTCTCACAGATTTGACAATCGATTTTGTGAGTCTTTGCTGAAGGATAGTATGGGTATCTAATGAGTGGACTCCTTTATGATTTGAGACGGGGATGGTGAGAATGGGGTGAATGTCTTGTACTGGAAGGATGTAAGAGCCTATAGATCTGGAAGATATTGGAGACTCCGCATGTCTTCGCTGGGAAGTCATGACTTTGGACACGCTCTGTGGTTTTGGTGAAGCGAGAAACCGTCTAATAACTTTCGATGAACATCGTCGACCGGATTTTGAGTCAAGTGCGCCCGATTCTCATGTCATATTTTACCTTCACCATTAGACGCTGAATGGAACATGGAACAAAGATTAGGGTATTCCCAGAATCAAAGGATATTGCAAATTTGTTGAAGATTCATTGTGTTTCATCATGTACAATCCAACTTCTTGGATAAATCAGTCTGAGAAACTCGACAAGTGATCTCAAGAATTTTCACTCATCCCCCCAGCGAGAGAAACTTATCAACGGTACTCCAGTCTTTGTTATTGTTCCCAACGAAGAATCATTAGATCGTTTCGTGTCTGCTCTCAAGAATACACCTTTCAAAAGCAGTTTACACAGTTCTGCTTTTGGTAAGACGAAGCAAAGACGTTTGATAGAGTAAGTATAAGATGACAATGTTGAGAGTAGGAATACAGAGTATGGAAACCGAGCAGATCGTTTCCTCATTCAATACGGGTTTATTGTTCGCGTCTTATCATAATATCTCATAATTAATATCTTGGCATTGTAATATGGATGGATAGGCAGAGTAGACTGTCGACTGCCACAGACAACTGATAGAGAGAATTGTCCTGAGAATTAGAGGGCAAGGGAGGAAGATGAGCGACTCGAAGTCATCCTGCCCATGACGTTCAAACCAAAGGTGGTATATAGTACTTCAAATACTATACTCCATCACTCTGAGCTCATACTCGTATTATGTCTATACACTCATTGTTGTGGTTTTGATAATCTTTGAGATTCAACTGTGATGTATTTCCATGGTTATCTTTGCTGAGGTACCTTCTTCACGAATCAGAGAGTTGAGTTGGTGGATGGGGTATATGTGTGAGTATGTTTGTGAATTATCTCGAGTTTTTCGAATGTTTCCTGGATGAATGGACTCAAACTGGAGATTACTGGACAGAACTGAACTCATCAAGAGAACTATGGAACAACATAGGTCAAGGATGATATTTTGGTGGTACCACGGATGGTCTACCTTCACAGATTATGCAACAGGCTGAACGTAATCGATCAAAAATATCGGTAAATCCATGGTGGGCTGCAAAGAAATCTCTTAAAATAAAAGCAACAGTCTCTTGATTGAAGAGTGTGCGATTTTGAGAACAACTTGGTCTCTTAAATGTCCTGACTTCCCAATGTCAGGGGTGTAGTCTCTTACTTCAAGAGGTTGAGTCTCTTAATTTCAATGGCTCACTCACGATTGAATTCTAACCTAAAATTGCCGCGTTCGAATGGATGGTAGTTTCACTAAGCCGTTGATCTTTCTTGACTGAGAGCAAGATCGTGGATGCAGGGAAACGAAAAAATAACATATGAAATTGCTCTCCACTCGAATGCGAGGAATAATGAAACCGGGTTAAAATGACCTTTCTCGCAAGCGCTTAACGAAGATGAACTTTCGTATATGAGGGCGTTCAAACCATGGAACATTCGGCCACTTGAGCCGCGTGTCAATGGTAAACTTTCATTGCTCTTCCACCACTTTGAAAAGCCCGAGCAATGAGAGAAGGGCGAAACACGCATAATATCAGCGTAGAATCCAAATTTTTCATAAAGTTTCTCATTTCTCATCTTTACTTTTATTCCTTTCCATCAAAATCCTTTAGATGCATCCTCGGAACCATACGAGGCTCTAAAGGTGCATTGATCGAGAGTGGAGTAAAATCCATTCTCGATTGATGCCAAAAACGTCAGCAATATCTGCTGACTTTAACTCGCAAAGACCGAGAAATTATATCTTCATAATTTGAATAATGAAACCCTTTCATATGTCGGTTTTGGCTTTTATTGATCCGTGTTGATATATTCACGTGAGATAAATGCAAGTATGCCAAACTTATCGGCACAAATATTGGGGGAAGCCATTTTCAATACCGGGTTGAACAGGGTTACTATTGTTACGCACTGGAATAAGAATATCCTCTCATCTACTCAACCGCGGCTCATGTGTAAGACGCTCTGCAATGCTTGGCCCGGAGAGCGATAATAACTGAAGTAATGGCTCAGTGTCTGCGGTATTCAGCTCAAGATGCACTATAGTACTTCCAGTACAGATGAGTACTCATGTACAAACGTATACTCACGGAGGTCCCGATGAATTTCTACAAATCATTCTCATCACATCAGATTCCACGACGATGAGGTTATGGGTGATCATTTCTCAATTTAAGAACACACGAGCTCTTGATTTAAAAGGTTGTCACCTCGTGAAGTCCCAGACTTCTCTTAGATCTGATGGCGTTATAATTTTGAGAGGTCGCTGTTCTTGATTCAAGAGGGGTACATTTTATTTCAAGAAATGGAACTCTTATTCTGAGATGACGAGCTCTTAAGGGGGTGCGGAAGCTCTACCTTTACCGACCTCGGATTTCATCACAAAAAAATTCATTACTCCAGTATTACGCAATATCTCGGAAAAAGGGCTATATTAGGCTCGTCCTTGGAATCGCAGCTATCTCTTCGTAAATTTTCAGGGTGATTCATCATGATTTGGAGGAGAAAAGAGCTTTCTCAGTTACCAAAATAGTGGTTGTTTTACTGAGAAAGGTCTTTTCTCCTCTGAATGATAACGAATCACCTTGAAAATCCACGACGAGGTAGCTACGATTACAAGGAAGAGCCTAATAGAGCCCTTTTGCCCCAACTCATCCTAAAAAAATTATAAAAAATCAAGAACTATCACGAGCCTGTGAACACTCATAATGTCAACAAACGCGTGTGAGCTGGGCGTTTAGTTGCGGGTCCGCCGCGTCAGCTGACACCGTGTGGATGTTTTAGGGCTTCCCGGTGCTCTCGCGGGTGATGAGATGGTTTCCATCGAGTGTGTGCTAATACTCCAGTGTCAGTTATTATATTTAGTGCAAGTACGAGACTAGGCCAACCCTGGCTACATCGCGGCGTCGGCGTTTTCCATCTCCCATCCAGCAACGCCCGGTCGGCGTCGACTGCTCGCATGACGCCGTGACGTTTTTTTTGACGTGAGTATCTTTTTAAATCACACATCTTCCCAGTAAATAGTGCACGTCGGTGGTGCTCAAATTCATCATGAATCTATTGTGCCCAAAATCGACTAGCTATGTCGTGTACTTTTCTCATCCGGAAGGTTATAAGTCAGCTGTTTTTGCAGTGCCTTTCAATGGGGCTAGATGTCAACTCATCTGATTTTGAAGATTTTTCTCATAGATAAGGCCTAACCTAGAATTTTTTATATTTAAAAGATTGTAAAAATTGTGATTTTACTAGTATGAAAGGTTTCAGTTGTCAATAAAGGCATTTTCTTGATTTTGTGTCATTCCCAGGACCTCGTCATTTGAGGCAAAGCTCTACGTTATGGCTCGAAACTCACCCAGAGCTTCTGGGGAACCATTTGCACTGTATGGCATATTACTGGAGGCTCTTAGCAATATTTTGAGCAGTCTTTTGCTGTCCTAGGAAGATTTGAAGGTCCATACGGCATGGTTGTTTGATTGGGCAGTTGACGACATTCTGTATGTAGACTCAGTATGGTGAGTTAGCCCATCAATTTATACTCTGAACTACCTACAAATAGTGAGAATTTTCTGAATTTCATAATAATGTATGAAGCTTCATGGTTTTCTGTTATTGCTTAGAAATAATTTCAAAACTTGGTCACCAGGTTATGTACTACACAAGTGGCAAAACTAGATTCTTTGAGCTTTTATGGATCATATTGAGCCTCAATCATGCCTTTACCCTAGCACGTATAGAAATTTGTTATAGAAACCTCAAGCAAATTTCTGCTTCCAGGTGCAAGCAGAACTCAATCACTCATGTCGATTCTTAGCTTCCAGCATAGGTTCTTCCGTGGAATCAAACAACCTGTTTCTCTCCATTTTCCCTAACACTAACCGTATTGAGGGATCATACAACTCTGTAAGTGTTCAGATTGGGTAAGTACCACATCTCTAATCTACATTTTGAGGTCTTCGAGGGAGAAAATCATCATATTTAAAAATTTACATGTTTCAGATTCTAAAAATAAATGAGTTCCAAAATGATACAAGATTCACTTCAGTAAAATGATGTGGACTGAATCACATCCCTGAATATTAACTATTTTATACTTCCAGATATTGATCTATTGATGATGACATGCTCCATTGATGGAAGCAACCCAATTTCATATTCGAAGCTCAACTGCTTTTTCTATACCAGCGCATTCTAGATTATGGCATTCTCCAGGTGTCAAATCATTTCTAAATTTGTGAATTAGATAGAAGTTGTAACTTTCATGAAAATTATTCTATTAAAAGAAAATATGAATTACTAAAGAATAACAGATAACTTGATCTTTCTATAGGTTAATTTTGGTGGAATTTTTTAGATCAAGTATGGGTTTTGATGCAGTTCATTACCAAGTTGAGCAGGAATGAAGATTGATTGGTTTTGAGGTCTCTATTGGATACCAGAAATATTTGCCTTTCCTCCGCTCACAATCGAATGTCCTGGTTCAGCCATCTGTTTGTTTATATCACTGCATAATAAATGCACCCACTCTTTGGGTGCATAAAAAATGCAAGATATTCAACCAAAATACCAATTTGAGCAGGAATGAAGATTGATTGGTTTTGAGGTCTCTATTGGATACCAGAAATATTTGCCTTTCCTCCGCTCACAATCGAATGTCCTGGTTCAGCCATCTGTTTGTTTATATTACTGCATAGTACATGCACCCTTTCTTTGGGTGCATAAAAAATGCAAGATATTCAACCAAAATACCAATTTGAGCAGGAATGAAGATTGATTGGTTTTGAGGTCTCTATTGGATACCAGAAATATTTGCCTTTCCTCCGCTCACAATCGAATGTCCTGGTTCAGCCATATGTTTGTTTATATTACTGCATAGTACATGCACCCTTTCTTTGGGTGCATAAAAAATGCAAGATATTCAACCAAAATACCAATTTGAGCAGGAATGAAGATTGATTGGTTTTGAGGTCTCTATTGGATACCAGAAATATTTGCCTTTCCTCCGCTCACAATCGAATGTCCTGGTTCAGCCATATGTTTGTTTATATTACTGCATAGTACATGCACCCTTTCTTTGGGTGCATGAAAAATGCAAGATGTTCAACTAAAATACCAAATTGAGCAGGAATGAAGATTGATTGGTTTTGAGGTCTCTATTGGATACCAGAAATATTTGCCTTTCCTCCGCTCACAATCGAATGTCCTGGTTCAGCCATCTGTTTGTTTATATCACTGCATAATAAATGCACCCACTCTTTGGGTGCATAAAAAATGCAAGATATTCAACCAAAATACCAATTTGAGCAGGAATGAAGATTGATTGGTTTTGAGGTCTCTATTGGATACCAGAAATATTTGCCTTTCCTCCGCTCACAATCGAATGTCCTGGTTCAGCCATATGTTTGTTTATATCACTGCATAGTACATGCACCCTTTCTTTGGGTGCATGAAAAATGCAAGATGTTCAACTAAAATACCAAATTGAGCAGGAATGAAGATTGATTGGTTTTGAGGTCTCTATTGGATACCAGAAATATTTGCCTTTCCTCCGCTCACAATCGAATGTCCTGGTTCAGCCATCTGTTTGTTTATATCACTGCATAATAAATGCACCCACTCTTTGGGTGCATAAAAAATGCAAGATATTCAACCAAAATACCAATTTGAGCAGGAATGAAGATTGATTGGTTTTGAGGTCTCTATTGGATACCAGAAATATTTGCCTTTCCTCCGCTCAAAGTTGAAAATGTCCAGGCTCAGCCATCTGTTTTGTTTACATTACTGCATAGCAAATGCACCCAATTTTTGGTTGTATTTAAAATGCAAGATATTGACGTGAAATACACATCTAGGCATGCCAAGATGCACATTTGCAGTGTATTTATATGAAAGATGTGTATAAACAGCATCCAAAATGGAGTTTTGGAGAGTACGCTGCAGTATTTTATTTAGAAATGTCAATCTCCACTAATGCATAAAAAATGTATGAGATTGCATATAAATGCTAAGGAGAACATAGAAGTAATTCATACAGAGAATTTTTTCATTCCTCTGCATGAATCTTTGCAGTCAGAAATACACACTTCTATGTGTAACAAACAGCAGAGAAGTTCATTCACAGACATCAGTGACCACCAGTGACAGAGGTGAATATCAAACAATAGAGATATAACACCAAATCTCTATTGAACAAACTCATCTCTTCTTATGTCAGGCTGTCGAGTGCTTGAGATAGATGTCTACACATAGACACCATGAAGTCACGTATCAGTCACCAGACACAGCTCACATGCGGCTACCTAGGTCGGTAAAAGTAGAGCTTCCGAACCCCCTTAAGGATAATGTCAGTTTCAGCGTGCCGGGTGTTGGAGCCTGCCGTTTCAAATTCGTGGCGTATGGCTCAACCAATACTCTAGCGACCTTCCAGGGACTCATAGATCAATTATTTGGACCTGAATTTGCGCCATTTGTGTTCGGGTATCTGGATGACATAATCGTGGCGACAGACGCGTAGGCCGATCATTGCGAGAACGTAAAACTGGTAATGGAGCGGCTAAGTGGAGCGGGGTTGCGAGTGAATCGAAAGAAGCGTGAAATTTGCTGCCAGCAGGTCCGTTACCTGGGGTTTCTGCTCGATGCCGAGGGGCTGAACCCTGACCCGGAACAGGTCGCTCCAGTTTGGGACTATCCACCACCCAAAACTTTGAAACAGCTTCGATCATTTTTGGGCATGGTGGGATAGTACTCGAGGTTTATTGAGCATGATGCCGAGATCGAAGTGCCGCCATTGCAAAATTTGCTCAGGGAACACCAGCCGTGGAAATGGGTACCCGAACAGCAGGAGGCTTTTGAGAAGCTCGAAGACGCGTCAACGTCTACTCCGGTGTTATCGAGACCTGATCAAAAATCTTGACTCTCCAGACCGATGCAAGCGCGCATAGCCTAAGAGCCATGCTCACGCAAGTGGGCGAGGATGGCGAGCATCCAATACTTTGTTGTAGCCGAAAACTTACGGATGCCGAGAGAAATTTTTCTGCCAAGGAACGGGAAAATTTTCCTGTTTTGTGGGCAGTTGAGAAGATGCGACCGTATGTCAAGGGATCCCACTTCAAGCAAATTCAGCAACCACAGCGCACTGAAGTGGTTGACGGGTCTGAAGGATGCCAACGGTCGTTTAGCTCGCTGGGCAGCCAGCAAGCTAAACGCTAAACGTCGGATCAGACGTCGGATCTCTAGCAATGGGAAGATCTCCCCACCTCCAAGATCTCCCACCGCTCCTGGTGGCTCCATAGGGTGCCTGATGCCTCGCCTAGACTGCACGTCCTTGCCGATGCCAAGCCCGACGAGGAGCCGGAAGTTGACTCCGACTCATGGTATGTGAAACGAATGCAAGAAGTACCAGCTGCTCCGGACCGATGTGATGTTAGACCCTATAACTTCACCGTTTGAGAAATGGGGTTTGGTCGTGCCAGTCATTCTACGCAAAAGAATGCTGGAAGATATCTATTGTATTGCTTTTTCGGCAGTGAATAACGAACCTATTCTTCTGCATAATCAGGAGTGCAAGTTCAAGATTTTGCCAAAATCAGATGTCATTCCGAGGAGAGACATGGCGAGAGAGAACTCCAGGACAATTCATTCACTAGGATGTGTAGTCATACATCTGTTAATATCCCAAATATACGCCAAATATCTCTCTTCCTAAATTATAATCAGAGATTATGAATATGAAAAATATCTTCTCGTGATGGATTATACGCAAATCTGAGAGATAATTAGAGACTTGAAAGAGAAATCTTCCGATCGTACCTCCAAATTCCTACTGTACGACCATATTGACTTCTCAAGCACGTCAAATTGGGGTAACGATACATTCAAGGAATCAACAGAAGAAGAGCAGTCAATAACGAGATCTCAATCCCTTCAGGTATCACCTAACAGGCCAATACTCGAACATCAATTCGAGGGTGAATTCCAAACGAGAGTATGCAAGAAAAAAATAAGCATTCAATCTCAGCGCTTGCGTGTAACATCAGATGCGTCAATTTGTGCTTTCAACCACACCCTCGTATCTTCCAAACCGTGGACTATACACATTGGCAGCAACGTACGGCCCCCACCTTCCATAACGGAAGGAAGGAAGGAAGGAAGGAAGGTGAATATAGAAGCTTCCTTGTAGAAGGTGAAATTCAAAGATCTCAAGCTAGAGACATGGTAAAAGTCACGATACACACTCACGCAACATAGAACCTTGAACCAGTCTACTCCGTGAATCAGATTTTGATCATACAGGGGGTGGAAAATTGCATTGAATGCGATAACTCGAGCTTGAGGGATTTCGACTACGTCTACATCAGTGAGACCCTAGTGTATCTGCTTCTTTGTATCAACTTGCTCGTCTTGACGTCAATAGGCTATACGTACATCGAAGACGAGCAGTTTCAGCCATCAAACCACCTCTGATTTTCCACTTGTCGGATTTACAATACATGGATTATACTTATACTGTAATCATATCCCACCCTACTGACACCACTTGAAAATCGGATATCTGAGCATACGTACATACAATCTCTGAAGGATGCTCGAGTATCGACTTTTAGAATCTAGATATTTCAACGATAATACTACATTCGAAGACCGTCCTCTCAGCACGTGCTCAAAAATCTCGTCCATCTATAGTATAAAAGTATGTAAAACATACTTCGAACTCTATACAGATGATACTCTCGTCACGCACTCGTCGATCAGTGTTATTTCCATATCAACGATGCGTCGAGAGTTCAGAGAACATCCTCATCCTCCAACCTCCAAGCGAATTAATCAAAACTTTTAGCCTCGTTGTACGAGAATCTGAACAAGTGCGCGTATAATACCTCTACATACACAATATGATGAAGCAGGCAATTGGAAATTTCGTCGATACGTTCGTTGTACAGAGAGTTGTTCAAGGAAATTATGCGGAGGCGTGCTTACTATTCCGCGACATATATTTTCTATACAGAGAGTCAAAGTTCATGAGGATATAGAGAGGAGTAGAAATAATTGCCGCAAGGGCTGTGCGTGTACCGCAAAACTTTCTAATTGAATGTCTAAAACAAATCTCAATATGAAAATCATCGAGATGTACGTACCATCATTTCATAGATATGTTTGTGTTATAGAAGAGAAAAGGTGATATTCTCAACACTGTTAAGTTTCTTCTGCTTTGAAAATGGAAGCTTGAGATGCATATTTTAGGTCTGTTCGCGTGTTTCAAACATACTTTCGGGGCTGCCTTTGTGTTATGATATCGTCGTTCTGGAAGCTTGTCAAAGATGGGTATAGATGAAAGATGACTGATGGGTGTGTGTGAGTGAGCTGTTGGGGCTATCTTCGACTATAATATGAGTGGAGGTCGGTGAGAGTAAAAGGTTTTTCGACTGTACGATTTGTGATGATGTGTACATTGCTCTTTGTGACTGCTATTACTCATTATTCATCACAGTATAGTAGCTAGTGGCAATGAATTCCTGGAGGACTTACCTCAGAAAGAGAAAAAGAGACGCTTGGATTGAGGGACTTTGGTGTATAAATATATATAAAGTCATCGAATGTCGTGTCGGGTATCTGTGTAAGAGTGTATGACCGGGTGGGTAATGCATAAGTGCGAGAGAAGATGACGAGGGTCGCATGGCGAGTGAATGCACCAACCAAAGATCAAACAGCAAACCTGAGCCACTGTTTGTTTTTCATCACGCCAGTGATCCGCTATGCAGCCGGTTCGCCCCATAATACCGAGCCACTCTTGCATTCAAAATTTGGGTTAGGCCTGCGATCTGATTCAAGAATTATGGTCCCTCTTTGAACTCACTTAGATGGTACTTTTATTTGAATTCTAAGTTCCATCTGGATTCGTTATGCCGAAAAGAACTCAGCGGAGGGATGATTATTTACTGATTCGAAATTTCGGTGAGTTATGGAGGTCATTCTGGATCACCTACTCGATACACGAGACACTCACAGTAGTTTTCAAGAAGGACCCCGCACTAAATCATACGATTTTGGGTTTCGGTCAAACATCCCACGAGTGTACTCAAACGATTGATCTCAGAACACTGAACAAGATCCCCCCATATCCGCAAAATTCAATGCTCTTTTTGTTTTGAGTTATTTAATCTAGAAATTACCCCTCATCGCAAACGAATAGTAAGGTTATGTGTCGATTTTGATCGAAGTCGTAGCGCTTTGAATCTGTGTAAATTCAGATGCGACGAGTTTTACCATAATTCAATGCGGCAAACGTGTGAGTCATTGCGCACTCAATTTATGGGCTGGTTTTATGATCTCGTATTCTTCCTGTAGAGAAGTGATTGGTTTACCAACGATAAATTCGATGATAATGTGTAAATCCCCGAAGTCTGGAGAGAATATCAAGGCGTGAGTTCGATTTTGATCAAAATCGTTTTGATTAGATTGTAGTTCCATCAAAATCAAGCTCACGCCTTGATAGTCTCTTCAGATTTCAGCAATTGATATATTCTCATCAGGTCCATCAAACGGCGAGTCAGTCACCCTTGTGGGTACGAAAAAATATGAAATCAGTTCAAGAATCAGATGCGCAATGGCCCACACGTTTGCTGAATTGAATTCTGATAATACTCGCCCCTTTTGAGTTTCCACAGATTCAGTTCAGCGGATCAATTTGTCGGGCTCGACACAGTTAATCTCATCATTTTCCTACGCAAAGATACTGAAATTCAAAACAAGCCTGAAAACAGGCGCGTGCACTAACACGCGCTTTGACTATGATAGAAATCGACTCATAATCCTAGCTTTCCTATGCAATGAGAGGTACTTCCTAGATTGAATAGCTCAAAACGGAGAGGGCATTACGCTTTGCAGCTATGAAGACTCCTTTTCAGTTTTCTGAGATCAATCGTTCTGGGACACTTGTGAGATGTTCGACTGAAACCAAAAATTCTATAATTTAGAGGGAAGGGGGGGGGTTTGAATGTCAAGATGAAGCATGTGGGCTAATAGCTCTCCCAAGTTAGATCCAATCAGCAAATCGACTGAGTACCCTGACCAATTCTTTCGTCGCACAGCGAGGAATCAAAACAAAATCTTGGTCGCAAGCAGCCATCTAAAAGCCTAGACGCCAATGGCAAGGAATTCGCTTCGATTTCTCGCTGTGCGTCGTTCATACATTTTTGGGTTATTAAGATCCAATCCAGTATAGATTTTTGCCGGTGCTATCGTTTCCTCGAGATACTGGGGCTCGAGGAGACACCCAGTCAGGGATATCTAAGTAAATTGATTTACTTGAATTTGCTTGGTCACTGAATGCGGATATAGGAGATTTTCAGATCAACCGACCACACAGAAGGTCAGTGACTCGGCGGATCAGTAGGTCAACCGGAAGATCCATTTGAACAGAAAGCACTGTCCTCTATCATCTGACTCTGATGTCAGAGAACTACATTTTTGCCATGCACACGGAGTCATAGAAATTTCAAAGCCTAGAACAAGATACAAATAAGATATGATGTATTGACCCTCTAATCTGCCATGATTTATTGCTCTGATGCGTTAACCAAAGATCTCCCGACCTATTGATCTACCACACTACCTAGCGACCAATTTGAGTACACCGAGTTGTTAAGTTATCTCGAAGGTTGGCAGGACATTCGGCAGGTTAGTAGGCCATACTATGACATTTCAATGGGTTGGTGGGTTTCTAGATCATATATCAAGCCAGTGAATTAATGGGCCATATCGCAAATTAAAAGAAAAAAAAACAACAGGCGAGTGGTAATGAAACAGTCAGTGGGTTTGTAAGTAATCAAGCAGTCCAGCAGATCAATAAGCCCTGAATCTGGTCATTGAGCAGGTAGGTCATCCGGAGGGTCAGATGGTTAATGGGCTATATCTATGGCAGGATGGTAAGTCGATGAGTCGGTAAGCAGTTCGGCAGATCAGCAGATCAACGGGTCAGTGAGTCACGAGTCAGGTGAGCGGGTTCGTGAGCAAATGGCAGTCAGCAGATCAACACCTGCGTCGGTCATAAATCAGGTCAGCAGGTCAGCAGGTTTTCATCTGCTGACCTACTGACCTGATTTATGACTGACGCAGGTTGGTGCGTGGTAGGCCATACATCGAATCAGCGGGCCGATAGATGATGTGGTAGGGCAAGGGGTCACCGAGTCATTACCCACATCAGTGGGCTGGAAGGCCATTGGAAGATAAACAGTTCGATAGGGCAGATGAGTCGTTTAGCATGGCAGTGGCCTGGAATCGTCATCTACTCTCCAATTAGCTAGTTTCTTCAATTATGGGATCTCTTATAAAGCTCCTAGGAGATCCTGAAAACACGTATTCGTACGTAAAATCCAATGCTGTTTGCAATTTGGTATGGCAGTTCAAATTCCTGTCAAAGGGGTTGAGTTCTGGTTGATATCTTGAGCCTGAATTCTCCGGAGGTCCAGAATTTGGTTATAGCTTATTTTATTATTGAAAGCCTCGATTGGATAAACGAGTTTCTCGTTAGGATCTTGAATGCTAGGCCAGCACAGTACTCACTGACTCGGCAAATCACAACGTGGTGCCTACATTCCGATATTTGGATTGTGCTGACGAGATTGGGCTTTGTGACATAGGTACCCGAGATTGCTAAAGAATTATGGAAAAAATACTATCTTATTGTGCGTCTTGAGCGCTTTCAGGAATCGTTTGAAAATTGACTGCGGATTCCATAGTTTTTCCAAAATGAAATAAAGAAGTTTTTGGATGCTGGGGAACTCAACTAATTTTTTCTCTCGGCAACCCTAAAATCTGGGAATCGTGCAAATAGTCCAATCAATTGCGCGTAGTTTTTTCCACTGGGGGGGTATTCTTCCTTCATTAAAACCCAACTCATTCCCATTATGAATTGACGAAAACAAGTTTTTAGCAGTTGTGCATGGTCACCGGAGCAGACGATGCACCCGGTGCTTCGTGTTTGACGAATTTTATGTTCTTGGAGGAGACAACATTAGTTTTTTTTGGACAGTGATTTTGTAGCCGAAAAGTCGAAACATCCCTCGTGGGAGATGACTGACGAGGAGATGACAAAAGTTTGCTTAGACAGATGTCTTCAACGTTCAACAAGTAAACCATTCTTCTTGGGAGATGAAAGCCGAGGAGATAATAGAGATTCAAGCAAGATTTTAGTTACTGAATGAGTAGTTTCGTGATTACATAGCAGAGAGAGGCGCTACGGCGCATGCACTGATCTTGCACGTTCTTCTACTCCGCAACTTGCCTAGAAGCAGTTTTGATCGACTACCGACCAGAATAATGGTAATCCTGGAAAAGGAAAAAGACTCAGAAATAAACGAAGAGACGCGCAATCGAAAGCACCAACCTCACAATTCCCAGACTGTACGGTAGCCGCGAAGAAAATTGGTCAAGTTTTTCAGCACTTGAAAACTTTTTTATTTTTTTTGGAAAAACCATAACATCCACAATGTTTCTCAA
Source organism: Eretmocerus hayati (assembly GCA_029851415.1). Lineage (NCBI taxonomy): Eukaryota > Metazoa > Arthropoda > Insecta > Hymenoptera > Aphelinidae > Eretmocerus > Eretmocerus hayati. Next base: position 184,214,815 of record CM056742.1, read on the forward strand.
CGCGCTTGAGCCGCACAATCGGGCAGTATCTTCTTCATGATTTTCTTGCAAACTCAGTTGCCCACGTCACGGAGCCATGAGACAGAATTCCCAATAGTCATTGATCCACGCATGCGTATTTTTGGAGATAGAAATTCAGAAGAAAATAAAAGGACTGAATTATTTCGGTTTGGACGCAGAACTCAAGAATATTTGACGTGGGCGCGGGCACATAAACTCCTAGGTTGGATGATGAAAGCTGGCTCTGCTGCTGCTGCTGCTGACTCGTTCCACGCGTGACAGTTTCGTAATCAGATTCATAAGGGATGGGTAAAGTTTGCAATAATGTTCACAGACACTGAGAAGTTATGTTAAGAATGCAGTCACTCGGCCTCGTACACCAATGTCGGTTGCACACACACACACACACACTACCGTAAGTTGATTCGTATTTTACATATGCGTGATCTCCGCACACGAACGCGTGCGGCTTGACTCACGAAAGATCGCGGGCCCGGGATCGCGGAGCGGCCGCGTCAACGACACGGAACGACGTCATCGGCGCGCGGGGCGGCTCCGGACCCAAACTCGGTCGACGCGGACGTAAGAATTTTCGATACGTGCTCCTTCAGACGGTAAACTTGGAATGCCCATATAGTCCTCGCGTCGCCGTATTTATAGGTTTAAAAATTATACTATGTATGTACTGCAAAAAATACGTTACATGGCATAGCATTCCCATATTGTATCGTTGCTAATCGTTACATGTTTGCAAATGAACGAAACGTTAGGAACCGTAACAATATAAGTTTTTCCGAGCTAGTAGCGCGTCTTATCGTTACTCGAAGTTATTGTTGGAAACGCAAAAGATCGTTACTTAAATGCGACTGCATACCCATTAACGCGACCTATCGTTACGAGTATATAACCTAGGTAACGCTCACTCGCGTTACTGATATGACCGATACGTGTATATAATCAATTTTTACGTTACACGTTATGGAATTTGCAAAACGTCCCCGTCCGTTAGTGCGCGCGGCACATTCATGATGTAACGCTGCTCCGAGTTTCTCTAGTGAAAATCTTGTACAATTTCTATATCAAAGGAGAGGCCTTCTAATTTTCTATAAAAAATAAAAAATGTTCAAATTCCGGGCTTGACATCATCTTGATACATACTTTTTGCATAATATACGGGCTTGGGCCAGATGGATAATATAATGAAAAATTAGAGATGTATATAGATAATACGGCATGAATGCAGCTTTTTCTGCGCGATCTGAATTAACAATTCCTCTGGAGTCGACGATCTTGAAATTCCCTCTCCACGAACAGTCGGCTGTGGTGCTTTATTCCTTACGATTATGACTCTCTTATGTAGAAGAGTCGAGAATTGTCTGAACATGTTTCCATTCAGAGATAACTCCCTGACATTACGATGACAGTGCAATCAATCAAGCAGCTATCTGCAACCCAATATGATAATCTATCTCCAACTCGTGCTTTATTCAAAGAGCTGTAGATTCTGACGGTATGATTCGAATACCATAATGTTCAGCGTATTTGGCTTGTAGACGTGACAGTATGTGTTACGGTGTCCCTGAAAAATCCCTCCAAATGATGTCATAACTGCGCGGGAATCGAATCCAGAAATTATTACCTCAACTCACAATTTTCATATTTCGTTCTGAGGAGACGCCATTCATTAGCTGGGTTCCATTCTTCAAGGGATGCATGGATGACTGGGGAAAAAGATATCCTCCAAGTTTGCTTCATTCTATCACAAATTACCTTTCCGTATGGCATCCGTGGGTCACTTCGAAATGAGACAATGGGTACGACCATTCCTTTTTCCAGGATAGAACACGAATGGATTGTACTGAATGAGAATCGAGAAACCAGCATAATACCTTTTTATGAACAGTATAACTTCTACGGGAGATAGTTAGTCTTGATAGGCAATGAAGTACGCAAAGATGCTATCTGTCCTTATAAGCCTCTACTTGAGAATCAAATATTTAAATATGTTTTCTTTTGCAGGACGATGAAATACTAGAATACCGTGACAACCGAACTGTAACAAGATACTTTGGTGACATTTGGACGATGCTGTCTGGGTTACTGAATTTTTCGTAAGTTCCATCTCCACCATCCTTACTTAGACGATTCGAGTCAATATGAAATCATCTGAGAGTAACTTTGTTTCTCCAAAAATATGATCCTACATAGTATAAACCGAATTAAAATTGGTATAAACTGCATTTTTGTCGGTATATAACAGAATGATTCTTGCTCTTGAGGATATGGCTCGGATCAAGTTCTTCCAAAAACTAGAGGGCACGCAAGTTTTCATGGAAGAAATGGGGTTACTCATAGCCCAATCGCATTTGATCAATTATGCAGGGACTGACGTAACAGATGAACTTCATCACCATGGGTGCGTGTCAATCATAGTTCTAGGAGAGTACTGAATATACTTCAGCCGAGGTCTATTCATCATGATGAAGACAATCCCTTCTCCAACAGATTTTGAGTTTTCGTGAGATTCACCCGTCATCCCAAATTACGTTGGGTCTTTGACATTTTTTCTCTAACGGTCTGGTGTCTCATCATTGTATTGTACATATTGATGACGGAGTCATCTTCTCGCGCGTTGAGTTTTGTCTCACATGTGGACACAAGTATTCGTAACGCATGGATGCGCAACTCCCCATGCGTCGTGCGTGTTATAGCGCAGCTATGTGTGAGTAGGAGTATTATAAAGTATAGTAAGATGATATGCAAGCATTGGCACGATGGTATTGCAAGTCAAAGTGCAGATCAAAAAGCTAGTAGTGCCCTTGTATCGCAATTATGTGGTGCTTGCGATTTCCAATATAAGCACATCAAAAATTGTTAGAAATTGGATTCAATTCATCGTGTAATTCAGCACACCTCTGTTAAGATTTCTAATTATGATTCTGGTTGTAGAGGTGGCTCATTCAGTATAATCTAGGAAAAATGTGGTAGGGTTAGCCCGTTCACCGAGCCGTTCACTGCAAGTCAACTTTTCGTAATTTTATTTGAGCCATCAACCGAGCTACCGTATTCTGGAAAAATGTCTATACGGTTGTGACTTTGCTCTTTCAAACAAGGTAAGTGTACCCCACTTGCCTCTGTACCCAACTTGATGCCCCTATATGCCGATCTCAGGAATGGGCACTCCTTTTGGCCCCCGGCATTTTTTTCGCGCTTGTTATGTTAAAATATAATGAGAAAGTAAGTAGTTTGCGTCGACCTCGAATCATTCCTGTGTTCTACAGAAAACTCGGACTAGCCTTAACGTACCTCAGCGCATTTGATTCCTTGTTTCAGAACCTGTAGAATCTGTTTTTCAAAGTTGCAAAATTCGGATCTGAGCTGAATTATGTGCAAAACAGGAAGACAATTTGTAAACAAGGATGCCAACATCGGAGTGAACCCAACATGTCCCCACATGGTTATCTCGGGGAGGCGTGCAGTATGGCTTTTTTACCAATCAGAACGGTTTATCACGTCAAAATAGGTTGGAAAAGGTGTTTTGGACCGGCGATTAGCTCCAAATGTGTGTGCACGGTGATAAAAACACTCTATCGCCGATTTACATCATTTATTTTGGAAGAATTGAGACAGTTCGGCTCCAACCCATCCAAATTGGACGTAGTTCAGCGCGTTTTAAAGGTCCTCAAACAAGCTTCAAGATGAGCTGGAATACGTTGAAAAATGTTAAGGCAGACCAGATTTGTTGAGAAAACGGTTTCATGGAGGCAATTCGATCTCACCATTTTGTGAACTCTACAAAATCACTTGAGAAAATTGAGGCAGCTCGGCTCCAGATGATTGAATTTGAATGTACTTAAATTCATTTTGAAGGTCTTAAAACAAGCTTTAAAATGAGCTAAAGCATGTTGAAAATTGTTGAGGTAGACCAAAGTTATTAAGAAAATGGCTGAATGGGGGCAAGTTGGGTACACTTACCTTATCATCTATATTGTTGGAGAAGTAATCGTCACGAAAGATAAGAAATCATCAGGAATATTTTTGAAGCAAATATGAGCCGGCGAAAGATTTTTGTGTGTCTGCAGTATCTTGAGACAATGTGTATCGGTAAGAAGTAGTTCGTCCAAATCATTTGCATCAGTCACAAATGTACTCTTCTGTCCTTTCGGAGTCCTGTGCAACCAAGGTAAATTTTGGGTATTGGAGACTCAATTCAGAAAGACATACAGTGCCCATGAGGTTTGATCAATAATAATCTTCCGCATTTTAGCGGAGAATTTCCTCATGATTCACCCAAAAAATAGGATATTTCCTTTTTGTGTGTGTGTGCTTTCTCATGGTCACTAGTAGCATGTTACTCGTCACAAGTATTCGTTATGATCATGCAAACTATCGATTCTCCCCCATTTGAAGATATGAATGGATTATACTATGGATCGGATTATATCATAACGAACAATGTGAAATCTGTATATCTCTATCAATTGGTTGTGAGTGCTCAGCGTTCATTTCTTTTTTGATAGCTGATAATTTGGATGATGTTAGATATTTTCTCATTCAATAGCCAGACGAACCAATCTTACGCAAACTGCTTGATGAAGAGCGCTTTAAGAATTTCGAGTCAAACCCGGGTGTCTGGAATGCTGCTTGTTCAGATATCAACAAAACAGCAGTCATGCAAGACGATGGCATGGGAATTGATGATGACTTATCATGTGAGCTGAAAGCTGTGGGGAAACGTTATCTTGTGAGAAGATATGGTGGAGGGATTCCCAAAAATATTACTTTTAAGAAAATCATGAACTATGGGTGAGATTAGCATTCATTACCAGATTTCAATTAGAACAACATTGACCTGGCAAAACTAGTCAGAAGAGTTGACTGTGAAATCATACAAAAGAATGATGTGTTCTGGTAGACTCTAGATGATTACCGAGTTGTGAAATAGAATATGAATTTAGATCGGTTTTCGGAATTTTTATACAACTTCTTGAATTCGACCGACTCTGGATTTCAGACTACGCGTAGAGAATATGGCAATCGGCTTCAATCCATGCCTATCGAGTCGAGAGTAACCACTGATGAAACTTGATCACAATTTTTAAGTTGAAACCAGGTTACCTATCACTCAAGTCAAAGATTACGTAAGAACTACTCAAAGTATCTTTCACTGACAAGATCCTAGATTATCGCCGTAAGCAACCTGCGGATTTGGTACTATTCCTCTTTTGAAAGATGTGTCCAAGAAAGGCAAAATTGTCGAGTCGAGACCCAGCGATGATTTTTTCGAAAATGGACTGAAATGAGTCTGCATGTAGATTGAAGGTGTTCTCTACACACAAATATGTAAGAGCTGATTCTAGTCGTTGCATGTCCGCGAATTCACGTTAGATACTTATTACGATCAAATGTATCAAATTTCACCAAAAACCAGTGGAAATTACTATTTGCGCGGAGGACATATTGTTTTGTGGCTGAAAATCAAACCTTGACGTCACGAAATCGGAATCCGGGTAACTTCGATAGAGAATTTGGAAAATCCTCTGATAGACATTCTTCACTTACAGGATCTACAAAATACGTGAGGTTGGCATAATGGATTACCTTCGAAGTAGATGGTTAAGGACGAGGCGTTATGAAACGCACACCATCCCTTATTCGCCAATAATTTTTGAGCAAACTTCTTTCATCATGATCATTTATCTGTTTGGATTGTCCCTTTCAGTTGTTATTCTGATCTACGAAATTTGCCATCCGCGAAGAAAACTGCTAGTGAAATGAGTATCGGATGAACCTCATTCATAGTTCTATCGAGGAATCTAATCTGGTAACTGGACCGAATGAGTTCGCAGCGATCCCACGAAAACGAAAATCATCTTCATTGCCATTGAATTGGATATATATACTAGCATTACTGCCTCTGTCGCAAACACTTGTTTGGCTTGTGAATCTTTCTGACAAGTCAGTGGTCCCTGGAATGATTTCTTAGCTTAGCAATGGTATTTGTTAAATGGTGGTTAATGATCAAGTGATGTCAATAAAAAGAGGTTCTTTATTAAGTTCGTGAAGATAAAATTGTGTTGAAGTGGTGCTGCTAATAGTTATAACCAATCCATCAGCACTTCTTGTCATCCACTCATTAATCTGCCCACCCAGCCACCCGACCATCAACTTGCCCACGTCCTGGATCTCCCGCACCCCGTTCTTAACCCACATGACCACTTATCATATTCTGAGTCAGCTCAGCTCAGCTCAGGCTCTACCAGATCGTTCCAGATCATTCCAAACTATCCCACAGTGTCCCAAATCGTACCAAAAACGCTCTAGAATTTTTCACAGCCCCCCATTCCAGACCATTACAACTAATCCAGACCATTCCAGATTGTTCCAAGGCATTCCAGACTGGCGCAGATCGCACCAAAATGTCCCATATCGCACCAAACGGTCTAGACCAGTGCAGACCATTCCAGCGTTCCAGACCGGACCAAGCATTCATCCAACAACCACCTACCCATCCACTCACCGACCAATCCACTCATCGACCCATCCATGACCCATTCGTCCGCCCATTAGGACGTACTACACTGTAAAAAATCCGTGGCAAAAACTTCAACCAATTGGTTGAAGTTTTTCCCTCAACCAGTGGTTGATCACCAAATTCAACCACAGGTTGATTCCGACGCCATATGCGGCTCGAGAAGTGGAATAATGGAGGACCCAATAAGGGAACATTATTAGATTTAAAAAGTCTCATCACAGTTTTTGTACCAATTAAATTTAAAAAAAGCGTGATAAGCACCAGTCATCACGGTTGAACATTCATCATTTCTGTATATATACAGAAATGCCTGTCCGGCAGGAGTTGAATACACGTCGTAAGGCTGGAGGGATGGATAGATAGACGGATGGGGGGGGGGGGTAGACAGGATGGATGGATGGAATGGAACTTAATGGAATGGAACGGAACGGAACGGGATTGAAAGTAACGGAATGGAACGGAGTGCAATCGAACGGAACGGAATGGAAAGGTGTGGAATGGAACGAAACGGAACGGACCGGAATGGAACAGAATAGAACGGAGTGGAATTGAACGGAATGGGACGGAATGGACCGGGACTTTTTTCCACTCCAATTATACTCCGTTCCGTTCCATTCCACACCTCCATCCACTTCCATTTTATTCCGTTCTATCCTATACCATTCCATTTCATCCGGTTCCGTTCCATTCCGTTCCGTTCCATTCCATTCCGTTCCATTCCATCCATCCATCCCATCTACCCTCCCACCCCATCTGTCCATCTATCCATCCCTCCAGCCTTACGACATGTATTCGACTCCTGCAGGACAGGCAACCCGCTTTGTCGTCCATATGGGACCGAGGGTAATGTTTATTCCTCTTCGTTTGTGAAAAAAATGACAAAATGACGAAACTTGTTCTTCGAATTCAAAAGTGTCAACCGGAGACCACCATCGATCAATATCGTGGGCGCCGCATTCATCCTTATATATTCGTTGTGGGAAAAAAGTCAACCAGCTGGTTGAATTTGGCATCCAACTAGTGGTTGAATTTTCAACTAGTGGTTGAATTTTCAACCAATCGATTGAATTTGGCATCCAACCAGTGGTTGAATTTTCAACCACTGGTTGGTCAATTTGGTTGGAAGTCATCCAATTTTTTACAGTGTAGGACTTCACCCTTTTCACTGTTACGCAAGATTCAGATGGATACGTTTTAGCTGCAAGTTTGATTATTATGATGATCATAAGTAATCGTGACATGCACGTGCCACTTCCAGTTTTCCAGTAAAATATTCTATGTTTGGAATATACACTATTATTTCGCAATTTTTGGTCGTGTTTTTGAAGATCCTTGCCTCAATGGACCATTTTTTAGGCATTTTTTCGAATCTTTAGACACAGGCGTCTGCCGAGGCTCTTGATTGACATTCATATCAATCATTGAATATTCGAAATCAAAACATATAGACAACGAATCAACGTCCAATATTCATGATTTTGCCTATACTACTCTGAACGACAACAAACTGATACCCATTTACTCACACATTCCATACAAGGGTTGGAACAATAATTCGGAACTGTTCCTGAGACTATGCAATTTTGCAGCCACGTTGACTCCACAGGGCTGAATATGTAAATGACATGTTGAGAATGGTTCGAACAACAGCGCTGGAGTATTGGTAGTCTACCAGGTCACAGCTGAATATATTTCGACGCTTATTACAAGAGAATCAAGCATTGCGAATGGAAAGGCTGCAATGTGCGAGCTGTCTTATGAAATATCGGATAGTACATATAAACTCTCTCCATATTAGATTGCTATCATCTGATTTACTCAAAAAAATTCTTACGTCCTGGATGCTACTTCTTTTTGTTCAGAAATAGTCAACAAATTGAGCACTCACAGCTGCTCCGTATCGAGGAAATGCAATCTCATGGAACGTCGATCATGAATCATCATCAATTTCTAAAATCCACATATCTCACACTTTAGCAGTTCTTTTATTTCGTTTTCACTAAAACACAATAGTCCAATGATAATTCCGAGGAATAATTAGGAACCCCGCTCAGTATCGAGTCAAAAATATTGAAACCAGAGTAGGAATACAAAAGGTGACAAAAGTGCCACCCTGAGTACTCGACGCGTCATCTCATCAGTCGTCAACAATGACACTCTCGTGAACTTTCATACTCTCCTATATACATCTCACATGATTATTTGTAACACCATGATCTCGTTGCCACGTACAGCAATATTAAAAACTCGCATAACGAACTCGTCACAGTCATTATGCATGCATTCTCTTATTGTCATAACCCCACACGTGTATCTCACACACATAAATCTCAAAGAGCAATCGTCATCGACGTCTCATTGTGCCGAGGGCTAAATTGAAAAATTGCGGGCGAGACCGATCGTGCACTCATAACCTCTTGTTGCATATATCTATAGAGTTCTTTCGATGCTCATATTTGCATTTCGAAGTTCGCGCCACTTGAAAATGAATCTGATGTAAGGGGGTTATAATGATGAGAGACTCTGTCTCGCGTGCGCGTGCAAACGAATAGAATATGCCACGAAGTGACACCTCTCAATGGCTCTCGGTTGTGATACTGTAGAGGGTCTCTGTCTTTCGCTCTATCGCCCCTTGGTATGGTACAGACAAGAGTATGGAATCCCTTGATGCGAAGATGTGCAAATAATCCGACACTTCTCGATGGCTGGTGAGAGAGATTCCCCCTTGTTTTTAATGAGGAATATCGTACTTTGTGGAAAGCTGATGCTCATATTTTTCGTGATTCCCGAATGCGACAGATGCTTTTTTGGCCATTCCATCGCGATACGACGCGTTCGTTTGAACTTCGGATCAATTTTCGAGTATCTCCTTCGCACTGTTAAGCGAATCATCCTGTAGCTAGATGAAAAAGTATGTCCGAGGATATGTCTGTAACTGATATTTGTGGAGATTGTCATTACTGATAACACAGGCCGAATTAAGTGGAGCAGACATGTCTAGAGAGCAAACCGACATATGCCTACGTAAAAATTAGCGCTGAATCCGGAAACAGTGTCATTTTTTCAAGGACAGCCCCTAATCGTTGAGGAAGTCGGTCAGAAATTTTTTTGAGGCCGGATATCAAATTTTTGACATCGGACTCGTGCAATGTGTCACTTCGATACATTGCGGCGATACCTCGCCTTAATCCCTGTGAACTGGCTACCAGAACTACGCGAGCGCAGGCAAGTTCCAAAAAATTTGTTAGAGTAGACGAATCAGTGTGTTGGACCATATCAGCGTGGCTCAGTTTAGTGGTTAAGAGCGTTGGGATTCAAAGCCGGTGATCTGTGGATCAATTTCTGGTCGTGGAATGAGTTACTACAGTCATTTCTTTTTTCAGATAAATAGATAGATACCAATTATTATCCTACGAACAAACTTCGGATACGCATATGATTCATTCAATATAATGTTACAATACTAAAAAGCATTAGTGAATTCACGTAACATTCGGGAAGTTGTGGGAGTTCTACGTTCAAATAGGGAATTTTCAGAACTCTCATCCAGAGTGGTGATCCTGATCCTATACTCAGGTAACACTCGTAATCAGTGAGAGGGAGTCTTACTTGTGTTCGAGGACTTAAAGTGGCACTCGTGATCGAGAATTCAAAGTGGTACAAGTGATCGAAACCTCAATTTGGCATAGGTATTTGAGAACTCAAAGGAAGACTCGGGATCAAGAATTCAGAGTGGCACTCGTGACCAGGAACTCAAAGTGGCACTTGTAATGGGGAACACAAAGTGACAATCGTGATCGGAAACTCAAAGTATTACTTGTGATCGAGAGCTGGATGTGGCACTCGTGATTCAAATTTCAAAATGAGACTCGTGATCAAGAACTCGAAGTGGCACTCGAGATCGAGAACTGCAAGTGGCACTCGTGATCGAGAATTCAAAGTGACATTCGGGATTAAGAACTCAGCGGCACAAGTGATCGAAAACTCAATATGGCACAGGTGATCGGGAACTCAGAGCAGCACTCGTGATCGAGATTCCAAAGTGGTACTCGTGATCGAGAACTCACAGTGGAACTCAAGATCGGGAACTAAAAAAGGCACCCGAGATCGAGAACTCAAAGTGGCACTCGTGTCCGAGAACTTAAGGCGGCAGGCGTGATCACATTGAACCCTGGACCAAGATCACCTTGGGTTCTCGATCAGTAGCACCAAGTTGAGTTCTTGATTACGAGTGCCATATCGAGTCCCCAATTACAAGTGCCACTTTGGGTTTTTGATCACGAAAGCTATTTTGAGTTCTCTAGTACGAAAGCCACTTGGAATTACCGATCACGAATGCCACTTTGAGTTCTGAATCAAGTGTGTCACTCCGAATTTTCCGATCACGTGGGTCACATTGAAGTTCTCGATCATGATTACTGCTTTGAGTTTTTGACCACCAATGTCACCTTGAGTCCTGGATCAGGATCATCACCCTGAATGAAGATTCTGAAAAGTCCACTCATCGTGAAATTTTACCCTCTCTGCGAATCTCAACCCCTCTTTCCAAATCTGAGGTCGATAATCCAATATCTCGCTTGGAGAAAATTGTTCTTGATTTTTTTAAAAATTTGGGGATGTCCGAGGGAAACTGATATCGCTTCCACATTCAGCGCACGATTTTACTACGAGGTACATAGGTCCGGTCTGTGGAAAAATTCCTCCATTCCTTATTAGCCTGTGTTATCGATTAATATCTTCGAGCTGATGGAATTTTATTGCATTCTCATACTCTATGGTAGTTGGATGAACCAACATGGAACGTGTATTGAAACAGATCTAGACTCTTGATGTTCAAAATCAATGCACTTGTGCTCATGCATTGAATAAACGATGACCTATCTAGCATCTAATGCTCCGTTATTGATTATTGCAAGTACACTCGATCATGGAGTTTGAGAAAACCAAATCCTTGGGATGACTTTGAGTTGGGAGTATTCTGGACGACTCTCTGTTCAGGCTGCCTCGATATCACTGTCAGCCTCGCCATCGTTGAATGAATAGTTAAGATTCTGCAACTAAGCCAAAATAAACTTGATGCTTATTCAAGATAATAGTTATCAGAAAATCGATATGAGAATCCCTAAAAAGTGAGCTTGGAGAGCCTTAATCAAGAATGGTCTAGAATACTTTCACGTCAAATTTACCCTAAAAGTTCTTCGATATGCCTACTCTCTCAACATAAATCAGCTAACACGAACGGATTTTGACTGACAATCAGCTATTTTAGCTGATTTTCAGCTATTGTAGCTGAATCTCAGTGAATATCCGTCCACATTAGCTGCAAATCAGCTAAAATAGCTTATCTATGTAGAGAGAGTAGATACCAAACATCCATTGGAATAATAATCGAACAAGGTTCACGTGCTATACATGAAATAAAAATATTTCTTTTCGTAGAAGTCGAGAGCCAAACAGAATCTTGTTAGTCTCATACGGAATTGAGAAACAAATCAGGTTTGACTATGATGATTCTATCGACCTAACTAATCTCACCCACAAAATGAATTTCGATAAGACCAGCCTATCAATATGTATTACAAACGTTCAGGTACAGGTGAGCCCGTCAGAATATCGGATCAAACCAAACGGTGCGATGGAATGGAACGAACTTGTGCGGACAGCCATCGGCGAGTTAACGTCAGAAACCGCATCTCATATAAGCTTGTCGTAGCCCAGAGCCACGTGCAAACGGCAACGGTAGCTGATATCGTCCTATACATAGTAAAGCGAATATCAGAGCTACCCGAGAGCGTATATGAGCGTGCCGATATCTGCATCACCATGCTATTGCTGGTGCCACTGCTGCTACTTGCTCTCGACACGTGCCTCCATAATTACCAGCACCCTTAATCATCTATCCAATCAGCCCCGAGCTATTATGGATCCAAACCTCGAACACTCCAAGTTTATAATAACAATTAGTCGACTCATCGAACGGGTTCACCATGGAGCATTTGCTGCGTTTCAGTTTCCCTTAACCGTGTGATGCTTTTGCAGGCTAAAAGTAAGGATTTTGATGAGTTCTGTGAAATTCTGAGTATCTAATGAGTCTTGTTTACCTTACATCAGGCCTCTCAGCCTTGAGAAGAGATTGTGAAGAGATCAATAGATGTTGTATTGGATAGCAAAGACTAAATCTCACTCGTGGATTCGCCCAGTATTCCCCGATTAAGATTGGTTCTTATCCGAAGCAGACTCGTTCAGCAATTAGACGAGGAATATTGGCAGGAATTATGGAAGGGGAATGATGATAGTGGACAAGACTCCGATACACTTTCACAGAGCACAAGAATCACAAAATCTTGTGCAATGAAGAAGCTTTTACCGTGTTTTTTTATCTTTTTTTCTGGGCACCCGAGCCGTACGTCCTCTTCATTGATATACTTGATATCGTCCTACATACGTTTGAAATGTAGCCTAAACTCCGTCATAACATAAGGTGAGTGTACCTAACATGCCCTCCTCCCTTGAGCTATTTCACCAACATTCTAGACCCACATCAACAAGTTTCAGTGTATACTTGAACTCATTCTAAAACTTGTTCCAAGATCTTCAGAAAGAATTGAGATGAGGCCAATCTCCACCAACTAGAGCCCAATTATCAGAATTTCCTCATGAAGTGATTTTTTGCGAGTTCGCGAGAGGATGTACCCAATATGCCCCCATCACCCAAAATAATGTAGGTCGGTGAAAAAATGCATCAGATCAATTTCATCGCCATGCGACTATATTTTGAGCTCTTTGTCGATCCATATAAATATTTTTGGTTTATGTTGACTCAATATCCTCGTTCTGAATGGTAAAGAAGTCACTCCCCACGTTTTCTTAGAGATAATCGAATGAGGACATCTTGGGTTGACGACAGTGTTCGCCTTCATATTCTACAAATAATCCCCGTATTTTGTATATAATATAGGCTCTAAGTAGAGCTCCTACAAATTTGGAATTTGATCGTTTAAGATGAAAAATCGGAGACGTTAACTTGAATTAAGGTTGGCCGGATCAAAGAATGTTGGTATGGGACTCACTTGATGCGATTTCCCTCATGGTTCCTTGGTTTTGCGCATGCAAAAAGTATGAATCTTATTCTGGATATCCTAAGACATGCAAAATACATTCCGAGTCGATTCAAACCTTTTTCACTTCTTACATTTCAACATAAAAAATATAAGAAAAATTTGCGGGAAGGTCAACTAGTGTCCATATTTGAGATCGGCTTGATGAGACACCTCAGGTACTTTTACCTTAGTTGAATTTTCCAATGAAAAAAAAAGTTGCCATATCCTCACTTTGATGATTGAATTTTTTCTGTATTAATCTCTAGATTTGGCCTCATAAGAGATGCATCAACTGTTACATTGGAATAGAGGGATGTTTTTCCGCAACTTACATATCAAAATTTCATCACCAAAGGGTGTTGAAATGCTCATTCCTGCCAAACACTTTTCCTAGTCGAGTTTCAGTTCCCGATTAAGGTCCATTCCCTGTACGAGAATCATTTTCCGGAGGATCTAAACAACATTGTTTGTGAATTTTTCCGGAAGTTGTCGACTTTTCTTGTAATATTCATTTTCAATAATTAGTAATTCTCCAAAAAGTTTGAACAACATTTTGTATACAGTATTTTTAAAATTGTGAGATACTTCATCGGCTTAGACGAGGGAGGTAACTCATCTAAGGAAACTTTTGAGGGAATAAATGATCCTCGGTGCCATGGTACGTTCTATTAATCCGTGTATTTTAATATCATCATGACGACAAATCATTTTCCTCCCGAATCTCTATCTTCCTGTTCCTCAGTTCGTTGATTTTGATCATAGTTTTTGGTTTTCGATACCCTATGCAAAAGTACCATCTCAGATCTCATTAGTAGTCTCTTTCTGATCATTTTCACTGAATTAGTCAGGAATTTCCCCTCGACCAATACTCTGTGTACCAATAGTTTGTGTTGTATCATCACCCTCGCTTTTTTCGTATTCTGATGAAATTCCCTGAGATCAGTACTTTCTGCCGCATTGTTCTCCTCTACTTCATCATACTATTTCCGATCATTGTCCGTGAATCCATTAGACTCGCGATTCTGTTCGATTATCTCATCATCATCAACTTCTCGGCCAGTATTATCATCTCGAGCCTCATCGGATTCTTGTATCTTTTCGGGAGTATCGGTTTCACCTTCGTCATCTGGATGCTCAGTAACTTTATCTGGAATCCTTCCATCCCGCCATGCACTGAGTAATACTTCATAACTAATTTGGTCTTCTTCGGTCACTTGCTCAACATCTTGATCTTGATTTTCATCTGTATCTGGTTTGGCTTTAGGAGTTTCCTGTGTAATGTCATACTGTTTCAATTTTGGTATTAGATATGCTTCTGGCAGCGCGGCGAACTCCTCGCTTGATACTTCTTGCCTAAATTTTTCTATATCCTCCAATTCCTCTCGACGAAGTTCCTCGAGGTCTTTCAAAAAGTCATTCTCCAAGTCTAGCTACAAAGAGGGTCAATGATAAATCTTTTATCTCACGTTCTTTTGTTTAATACCTTAGATTACATTGATCTCACAAGTTCAGCGTCGAATTCTTCTCGATTGAATTCCGGTGCACATCTCACAAATATCCCAGTAAAAATGGTCAAAACTAGAAATCTTAATCTATCCCTCATTGTTGCGTTCAGAGAAAACCAGATGGTACTACATTACCGTCACTCTGAGCAGAAAATCCGATCAGATAAAAGTACGTCATACAATCATTTTTATGCGACCATAACTGACGCAGAGCATTTTAATTTTTTATTACCTCGACTTTTATCGAGCACAATATGCTCTATGAAACAATTTTTCAATTCAAATTCAAGGTCATGACCACAATCAAGTTATTCCAACATCACACCTTAAATGAACATCCGATCACCACATTCTTCCTCATTTATACAAAATGTTCTATAAGGAGTCTAGGGATAGTTCGCTTGTGAAGTTCAGGATGCTTGAGATACACTCTCGAATTCAAGACAATGGCGTATTATATAAGAAAAAAAAGACAATGGCGTATTCGCTTGGGGCTCGATCATGCACCCATACAGGATGTTTCAAAAGTCACCCCCCCCCCCCAACTCAAAATCCGGGGATCGAAAGACCCTGAAGCAAGTGTCCTCTAAAATCGAGGAGGGAGCTCAAGAATGGTCTTAGATTTGACTTTGAATATGACCTTGATGATTCTTTTGAGGTTAGATTGGTATCTCTTTGAATGAAAAGCCCTATTCTTGACTCGGGATTCTGGGAGAACACAAAATTTTACGTCCCAATAGGACTCTCTGCCAATTCTTTAGATGACCTCTAGAAGCCATTTTGAGGTCAAAAGTATCTGGATGGTGGATAGACGTAACAGAGCTACTGCAATACTCTTGTTTTAAGAGGTTCTTCTCAGAAAAGTTTCTCAGACTTTTGAGCTGTGACCTTGAATATAACCTTGACTCTCAGAACTCGATAATGGCTTCGGGTATTGAAAATCCCTAAAATACATGTCACTCAATGTCTATCGGGAAGCTCTGAAATGGATCCAGATTTGACCTTAAATGTAACCTTCGTGGTTTTTTGGAGGTGAAATCAAATTTCTCAAATGGCAACCCCTATTTTCGACTCTGGGCCCTGAGAATGTGACGAATTTTGAGCCCAGTTATGACTGTTTACCAATTTTCATAGAAGTCCCATACTCTGTTGAACCCTTGACCTGTGACCTTTAGCATAACTTTGACCCTCATTAGAGGTCAAATTCTTGATGCCATTTTCTGAATCGCTGAAGAGTACGCCTTACGTCACAGGTCAAGGGCTGAGCGGAGTCTGGAATTTCTTTTGGAAATAGCCTTCTGATCCAGCTACCGCCTCAGCCCTGGCAAGTTGAACCACTATTCAGAGGCTTGTGACCTCAAAATGACCTTTGGTAGTCACCTCAAAATTTGTCTTATCCTCAAGGCCCGATGTAAAAGAAAGGGTTCCCATTCAAACAATTCAATTTGACCTCTAATGAGGGTCAAGGTTATGCTCAAGGTCACAGCTCAAGGCTTTGATGCAGTATGGGACTTTTTTGGGAATAATTCCCTGATCCAGACTCTTCCCTCAGCTCTGGAACGTCAAACCACGAATCGGAGACTTTTGACTTTAAACCGACCTTTGAAGGTCATTTACGTAATTGGTAGAGAGTCATATCTGAGCCAAATACATCACATCCTGAGGACCCAGAGTCAAAAATAGGGGTTGCCATTTGAGGAATTCGATTTCAACTCCAAATGAACTATCTATAGGTCACATTCAAGGTCAAATCTGAGTCACTCTCAACATTGAGTGACACGTGTTTCAGAGTTTTTGTGTACCCGGATCCACTTACGAGTGCTGAAAGTCAAGTTTATGTTTAAGGTCACAGGTCAAGGGTGAAATTGAGTCTGATAAACCTTCCTGAGAGGAACTTCTCAAAACAAGAGTATCGCACTAGCTCTGGTGCATCTATCCACCGTCCAGATACTTTTGACCCCAAAAGGGCTCCTAGAGGTCATCTAGAAAATTGGCAGGAAGTCCTATCGGGACGTGAAATTTTGTGCACTCTCAGGATCCAGAGCCAAGAATAGAGGTTTTGATTGAAAAAAATTGATCTAACCTAAAAAGATCCATAAAGTCACATTTAAGATCAAATTTGAGACCATTCTTGAGGTTCCTCCTCGGTCTAAAGGGACACGTGTTTCGGGGTTTTTCGATCCCCACAGCCCATCCCAAGTTTTGAGGGGGGGGGTCTGACTTTTGGGACAAGCGTATATCTCATTCATTGTGCGAGAGTGAGTTTCGACCGATTATGAATTTTTTTCCAAGTTTTCTCGAGCACTCATTGAACTGGGATCATTTCGTTGAATAATCGTGTGCCCCATGCTCATTCTCGCTCTTGGAAAATAAAAGTAGGGGCTGAAACAGAGCGAGCCAAAATGTCTGAATTTCTGAATTGAATCCATTTTCCGAAGGTTCAAGTCGAAACGACGAAATTTCGATTCGACTGACTATTGTATTATCCAAATAATTGCTTCCTAATTCCTTCATTGCGGCGCCAAAAATCGGGTTCGGGTCCTCTGTGCGATAAATCCCACCGGTAGGACCCATGTGATGAGATTTCAATCACTACTACACACAGAGTTGGACGTGTGGGGACCACCAGTGGGCCTGATCGTAGTGGAGGTGTCAAAGTTATAGAACCGAAAATTCTTCACGATGGGAATGCTTATCAGTTTTCTTTCGTCACGCTTATTGCATCTGATTTATTTCTATATCTGACTGATCCATGGTTGTGGTGATATCAATCATGATTCTGAGTTGCTGTTTTTTTCCGATGAATGGGAATGAATTCTGAATAATCTTCAAACTTGCGTCATGCAAGATTCAGGAGCAACGGATGGCATTTGGGAATACCCGTAAAAAACTAATGATTGGCATAACTTTCACGCAAACTTCAGCCTGAAATTCTATCCTTGATTATTCAGTAAGAGCCTCTGTGAGAAAATTTCTTTTTGAGAAATATAAGGACTATCGTTCGCTGAGCGTTTGACCCGCGCATTGTGGAAGGATCTTCTCTATCCATCAAAATCATTCGATGAATAGACTGCATCGATTAAATAATTACAATCAAAACCTGACATCGGTTCGTTTGCCTTCTTTTCAATGAGGTTAAGCGACCTTCACCTGTAATGCAATATATTTGAATAGAAGTAGCGCAGACATCGCGATCGGCGTGGGCTCGTGTCACCGTTTTATTTGAATATGTAGAAAGCTCAACACGCAGAGCTGCAGAAAAAAATCACAACGGCAGCAGCACGCGATCCCAATGAACCCATTCATACCTACAATCGACCCTTTTCATATTCAAATAGCCCAAGCTGCCGCATTGACGCCCCAATGAATAATGCTTCAATGATGAATTTGTGGGCGTACATTTACGAGATACAACATACGAAAATCGAGAGTAGGAGTATACACAGTTTGCTCAGACCTTGAAATTCGAGATTATCCAGGTAAGTACACCCATACCCGCCAGTGTCTGTATGATACTCACAGTAGAAAATCCATGAAAAAAAAAAGATACGACGAGATCAGAGTAATGCAGCTCTGTATAACAGACTTGGATTCCATTCATCAGCTTTGGCTTGAGCCATCTGACTTTTACATTTCCTTACATTTGGGTACATGTGTGAGTATGTGAGTAATAATCATGTGAGTGTGTAAAACGTGTGCGCTTTTGCCAAAGTAGCCGCGAGCGCCGCGAATTTTTTTTTTTTTTTTTTTTGCTATGCTAGCCAACTCGAGCCGCAACGAAGTAATCATGGAATGCCGCATTAGGGGATAATTATTATGAAACGAACTTTCTGCGGGCAGAATTTGTGAGATACGAACTCGCCTTTCAGACAAGACGAGTGATACGGCGGCGCACATCGTAGGCACGTACGTATACGTACTAATGGAAAGCAGCCCTTTGAGATCGGATCTGGAGATGGCTAACACGCGAGTGAGTGATACGTAGGCTATGAGCTGATATAGCCTATATAGAGTGCATGTATGTTCATCGCTTTGAGTGTATAAAATGTTGAAAAAATTTCGGAATCGAACGAGTGCGCAAAGCTTTTTAGCTAATGGTGCGAATAAAAAAACGTTTTTACGAGCGATTTGAGGCTCTTTTGATGTTTGTATTTCGGGGTTGTTACAAAGTATTTGGTCTGATTTTCACTGAAATATCAAGGGTTTGCCTGAACTGGAAAATTTGATGGGCTTAAACTATGATGGTTTGAGACTTCTCCACCTAAATATTATGACACTCGATTGCTTTGAATTGATAATGGGTTGAAGATGTCCGTCACCTAAAATTCAAATAAAACTTCGAGTAGATTCTTTGCTAAAATGAGCACATGTAGAATTTCACATCGATCTATGTGCCAAATTTCATGAACTTTGTGACCCAATACTGCACCAGCAGAGTCCTTCTATCACATTGAGAAGCTATCTGAATTGCAATTTTCGGGACAATCTTGTTCAGAATAAAACCAGATGTGGGATTGCCGAGTCGAATATCCATCGCTATACTTGGGTGAGTCTCTTGTGGAAATGTATAGGGTAAATTAAAAACTAATACGTAGGTGCCAGAATATTAACGACGATCCACATGAAATTCTCAAGGGTCGCATGTAGTTTGTCATTGCAGCTCCCTCACTCAGAATGTAGGAAAAATTGGAGGAAATCTAGGACGAAATTCCTGCACGGGCTCCTCTTCATAGATATCGATCGTACCATGGCTCAATTTGGAATCTACCTGAAGAGCTTGAAGATATGTTACTGCACTTTTGGACTCGCATGGATGGAGTCAGAGAGTATGGTCAAAAATCCAAATGCACGAGGATTTTTTCTTATTCTAGAGTTACAAAAGATTTTGGATGATTGGTACGGTCTAGATGGAAGGAATGAAAAATGACACTTGGTTACCAAAGTGATATAAATGACAATTGAGTACCTTCGCACAAGAATCAAAATTGCTGACTCAATTCATGAAAAAGCTTGGTTTAGCAATTCAGATGTCAAAACGGAACTCCGGACTCATGACACGAACAATAAAATGATATTTTCGATGTTCATCCCGCAGTATTGTACTAAAATTGACCTTGGATGGTCTCTTGGTTGTCAGAACTCCAAAACTTTTGAAGGTTTTAATATCCTGGATCGATTTATTTCTTCATCATCTCTCTTCACGTTGAGGAAGCTTTACATGTACGAGGTCTGAACAAGGGATCGAGCTACATCTTCCTGCTTACCAGCTGAATCTTGGGAATATGACTTGAAAGAAAAAGAATCATGAAATTATTTACACAAGATCGCAACAGGTGAGCCAACTATGAATCACCTTTCAAATCAACCCATCAATTCGAGCAACGCGAAGAATGCGATCGGCAAACTCGCATGTTTAAGAACGAGAACAAAACGTGTGTATGTATCAGAAGATCCGTAACAAAATAATCCGATCGACTTAGCCGGATGAAAAACCCGAGTCGGAGAATCTAGATTGTCGTTCAAGGATATAAAAATCTATAGAGTATGATACCAAGAGAGACAGCATGGCGCGTGATCGACCCAAAGTTATTTCATTGAATCCCAAACAGCATCAGGAGCATTATGGATTCGATTGTAAAACTCTATCTAGCTATCTATCCAAAAAAGAGAAGGGGTCTCTCTCACTCCTACCATTTTAAAGTAACAATTTCTCGCGGTTCGAAACTAAACGGATCTGGGCTAGAAGACGGCATATCAAGGTATAGTAAAAGGCAAGGCGCATAGGATTTCGAGAGAAGGGTCCAAATAGGATTGTCCGCGCCATCGGCTAGGAATCCCATCAAGTGTGTAGATATATATTTGGGGTCCTGTGGACTATGGGTTATATGCATCACCAAGCACTACGACTCAAAGTATATCACAGGACGACGATGCGGCAGCTAGTTAGAGAGTTTATAATAAGGATCGCCCGCAGTCTCTCCTTCACTCACTTTGGATGACTGCAGTATCTATTTATCGGGTGAAAATGTCTTCTGGGCAGATCCCCGTGAAATGCCAAAGCCTGTTGATAGATATAGAAAGTGAGAACAACTCTTGCCTCATCGACTATTGTTTGTCACACGCCGTTTCAAATCAGATTTTAGGTGTTGCGAACTGGAAAAATCGAATACCCAGATTACAGCAACTGTGATATTGAGTATTATGCTCACTCTAAGAATTTTTGCGAATCGAGTCATTTGGATTACTGATGATTAAAACTGATGGGTTTGGTTTGTCATGG
Organism: Eretmocerus hayati; assembly: GCA_029851415.1. Classification (NCBI taxonomy): domain Eukaryota; kingdom Metazoa; phylum Arthropoda; class Insecta; order Hymenoptera; family Aphelinidae; genus Eretmocerus; species Eretmocerus hayati. The sequence continues at coordinate 184,236,235 of CM056742.1, forward strand.
AGAAACTATTGAAGGGGTTAGCTGATTTGTCTGTGACAACACGTGTTTCGTTCACAGTGGATTTATCAGAGTTTCGAGGATGGACTTTGGCTCATCTCTCTTGACTTGATCTCATATTATAATTCGATTGAAGATTATTATAGGATATATCATTGGTATCTGACAAATCGGTACAGTTATGTGCTCGGTTCGGGAAGATGTTCCCATTACACAAAAATTTTTCCATCTAGTTTCTGAAATGAACAATATTCCTGTTGAGGAACGCTGATAGCTTCTAGAGGGGTTAGGCCTGACTCATATTCATCGTTTCATTACCCGGGCAGATGAAGAAATCATCTACGCGAAGAAACAATATATTTGCCCTCAGAATATTCAGAAGAGGATGTTTTTGTGGTGTTAGTAATTCACACGGGAGGAACGAATGGGTAAACTCCGAAGAAAGAACTAGATACAGCTTACATAGTCGTATTCGGATGGGTTTTCTCACCCAGTCAATGAAAAAATAGAATCACGCGTTTGCCAGAATTGCCTCGGTCGATGGTGGTCTTATTTGTCCAAAACAGTATTCCTATGAGGAACGGATTTTTTGCGAGCATTATTATTAAGGTTGGGTTCGAAGCAAGTTCTAATAACTAACGTGGACATTTTTAAGGAATTGACGCCAAAATCTTGCTTCGAGAAGGTTTCCTTTCGATTTTTCAGGGACGTTTATCATAACAGAGGAAATGACTAAAATTTGTTGCATTATCGTGAGCTACTGGAGAACTCAATTTTGTAGGCAACTTTGCTACTCAGGATAGACAAAAAGATCTTCATTCGGTAGTGTGGCAGATGAATACGTAATCTTGGAATCAAAGGAACCATCTGAGCGTCTGATGCTGCCTTCGGACTCTTCGGAGCTCACACGTAGGCATCTTTTGTCCAGAACACAAAAACCACTGAAAGTCCTATTTGCGGACATTTTTGGAGTCCAGTGCGAAATGTTGATGTAGTAGAACGTCAAACTCATGTACGAACGTCAAATTTATGTGCAGGCGACCAACATGAGTAGACTATATGTATGTCAATCAGTCCTCCATAGATACAGTTTTTGTATCATCTTGTAACAAGATTTAACACGCATGTCACCCAAAATATAGTTTTGGGATGATAGGTATCTACAAAATGATGGGTAATGATCTATTGATGATGTTGAGGAGAATTTCTCATGGAGTTTGGGAAGATGACATATTGCCAACGAGTGAATCGATCACTCAATCCTACCCGTGGTCCACACGACCACGTAATATTCTAGACCAGACCAAATTAGGCCGAATTGATGCGAAGTAAACTGACCAGGTGAGTTTTTTACACCCGGATCACGGATTTGGCTAGAACTCTGGGAATAGGTAGTCTTCTTTCAGCACAAAAAGACGATATCCAAGATTATAATGTTCAAGCGTTCTTAGCCACGGCCAAAACCATCAGAATTGTCCATATGGGCTCATGTTGATAGTATATCTCAATGCGAGAGTGTAATACTGTATTTCCGTACTGAGCACGTTAGCCTATTACGAGCACTAGGACAGTTTGACTGTCGAGCGGAGCAAGACAGACATGTCCTCCAGTGCGCAAAATGGGCTTGCAAGCGAAGTGCGGATATATTTTCCCATTGCGAGAACCCCAAAATCGCGTTTAAACGCGGCATTCTTAGGTTAGAGTAATCGCGAAAAATAAGTTCTACATCCGTGTATCGAACTATGGTTTTTGATTAACTGTGAGTGGAATCCGACAAAATGAGCAAAAAATACGCTTTTACGCACAGTGTATCAAAAAATTTATGTACATAAGTATAGCCGCAATGCTGACGTCCTTAGCTATAGCTCGGGAACGCTTGAGCGTTAAGGGTTATAAGAAGACTATATCCAGAGTTCAGACTAAATCCGTCACCCGGTTATGAAAATGTCTCCTGTAAATCAGACCAAATCAGACTGGACCAGACCGGACTAGACCAAGATACATCGAGCTGGAAGTAATCGGACCAAATAAAATGAACTAAACCTAATTCAGCCAAACTGGACCCAACCAAACCGAATCAGACTAGAATAGACCGAATTAGACTGAATTAGACCAAACTAAACCAAATTGAGCCGAACTAGATCGCACCCGGACCATACTACTGCAGCGCAATTATGGTGCGATACTAGCACGGCACCAGTACGGTACTAGTTTGGTACTAGTGTGGTCTTAGAACGCAGAAAATACAGTGAAGCAACTGGTCTATTGGATAATATCCCTTCACATCGGATCCGTGATAAGAAGTTGACAAAGTCACCAAACACCACGTGGATTACGCTCATCAAGGAAATTGTGACCCGTTCGTATCGCTCCGTTGCGTTGACCCTATCGCTCATCACGTCCACGCTTTGTTTCACCCATAACCCGGCGCTACTTATAACAAACTTAGCCACGGCAAAGCTTCTACATCATGAGGAATTTCATCCTCCCAAAGAAAAGCCCTCAAGAGAGTGGGATATATCTCCCTTGCGATGACATGGTGCGACGGTATTCTACCTACCCCCCCCCCCCCCCCGCTCGCTCATCTTTACCTTCGTAGACGACGCACAAATTCTTAACGCTGTTAAGATATGTTAATTTTGTTTACCTATAAGCTATTAAAGGCGTGCCGTAACGTGCTCCCGCTCTGTCGGCTAAGCCAGTTTAGTTTTCGCGGAGAGAAACGTGCCACATGCTGCTTTACTCCGACTACTCAACGTGGAAAATCTATATATATATAAGTATAGATTTTGTCTTACATCGCGGGATGCAGGGGATGGAATTTAGGCGTATAGTGTACCGACAACGACGCGACGACGGCATCTTATCTCTAGCAGCTTGCGAGAGACGAAGTGCCGTAAGGATATCGAAATTCTCTGGTATAACAAAACTCTGTTTACCCCCCTCCTGCAGCGTGCATATAATTTTATCTCGCTTAATTTTCGCCTGGAAGCATCGAGGTATCACTGGTTAGAGACTCGTTTTGGGCTGATTTCACAGACTACTATTTCGGGGTGTCATACGATGGGTTAGGACGAATTTTCGATAGAAAACGAAGCTAGTAAGATAAGAATTATCATTCACCTATTCATCTACTTCGGAAATATGCGGACCCGACAAAACCTTCGAAAAAATGATGTGCGTAGAATTCTAAGCGCTGGAAGATGGAATCTCTTGAGGAAATTCTTGGGATCATGTGGCGATTTGTCTTTTGATGGTTGAGTAACAGGATCGAGTCGTTTCTGGTAATGTAGGGGATTAGATACATCAAGATTTGTCAATATTGATGTGGATGGGTTCAATGAAGTCCAAAACTGCTCGTATACTTGATTGTGAGTTCCCTAATCAATCTTTCTTATTCAACGATGAAAGTGATTAAGCTTCAAGTCTGTTGAGATCTATCAATCGTCATCACAAATGATTGACCATACTTTTAAAAATGTGCATAACTTTTTCATTCAAAATTTCAATATTTCAAATTCGCGAATGTGTGCATGGGTTATGAGCTATTGGAGCAAGATACATGAATAGGTATATCTCTATATAGACAAATAAAGTATTCGAACGGTGCCGTGTGCGCCGCATACCTTGGTTACGGATCCTTCAAGCTACTCGATATACGAAGTCACGCGCTCCACTTGTACGTAGGAGGCCATAAGCCAAATAGATTTTGCAATCGTCGCCGTACCCTAATACTGCGTAACTTATTATTATAAGTCATATCAAAGGGCTATGATGACCCTTGTTCCGGCCCTATGAATATATACAATGCATATTCTAGACGTGACACTTTGAGTCGAGTAACATGGCATTTAAAGTATTCTGCATTTAGATATAATAATTTAACGAATGTATCCACACACGTCAAATCGCACACACGTGATGTGATGTTATCATCATAATATATATATACGAGGCGCACTTTCAACAGACACAGTTCTTCACCCAACGTCACGCAAGAGTCACGACCGTCGCGCTAAGAGTCTACCGTTTCTAACTCGGTGCGGCCGGAGGCCCTGCTCCGATCCCGCACCAACGATATCCTGGTTTGAAGTCGGTATCCGATAAACTTGTGTGTGTACGCATATCTGAGTGTCCGCGCATCGAAATCTACATAGCCGAGACCACATCATTCACAGAAATACCAAGGTGTCAAGAAAGTATTTTACCCTCTCATCACCCCCTATCCCCGCCATCGGTCCGGTCTCTCAAACCTGCGCATATCATATTCCTCAAAAGTTTTATCAAGTTTCATCTCGTGCATATTACCTTGAATTGCATGATACATATTAATAATCGAATTGAAAGATTCAAATTATTCAAGAATTCCCTCATCTTCTCCCAAATGATATGGATTGGATCAGATATCTATATTCTGAACAAATTTTTCCCATGATGGATCTTGAATGATCTCCATCTCTCCTAGCCTGATGATGATGTAATAGTCTCATTTCTGTATGGCGCTCCTTGGGCAGCCAATTCATTGATGACGCCTAAGATTCCAATAAATATACCATCAACTTCATCTGCCGGTATCTTCTGAAACTTCTGGAATACTATTGTGAAAATAGGATCTTCATCTTCCGTTGCGGTGCTGGCCATTGCTATACATATTGTTGCACACTTCCTGCATATTTTGTGACATACCCCTTGGTTTTTCTTCGAGCCTCCTCTGATTCTGCGTCTTAGGCAGAGCATACGCATCCACCCCCGGTATTTTTATGCTCCCAGTCGCTTTTGGGAAATTGAAGTCTTTTTTCGTTCCTTTACGCTTCAAAGAAGTCGAAAAGTCGTCATCATTTTCAAGGTACGGAATGAGGAAGTGCATGTAAGGCTCAATTGCGCTCTCAACGTTGGCTCCTCTCTTCTTTTGAATCTTCTCGAGCCCATTACGGTTTTAACGCTCTTCACCTTCTCATCCCACTCTTGCTTGATTATTTGAACTGAAATATTTCCGAGTTTGTCAATTTTTGCAGTCGTCCATATTTCTCGATTGGTGATTCGAAGAACGACCTACTACTGTTCATATTCGCGCTTGGAAGTTCGTACAACACATTTCGCACAAGAGCTCCCCATTCGTTCATCATCCGAAGAATGAAATGAGAGACTTACCAATGGAGTGACTCACTAATGGAGTTATTGGTCTCCTGTCCAATCTCTGATGCTATCTCCCAAAATACTCATTCCTTGTCTCTAGCAAAATTGGCGCCATTGCGTAAAGTCGGACCCCCTAGTCCCCTCTTGTTAGTGCCCAATTGAATTCTTGATTCCCAGGACAGTGCTGTTATTTTTCGAATGAACTCAGAATTGATAGGAATTGGATGGGTTAAATAGTACGAATGTACTACCACAAAATGTATTCCCACAAGAGATCTTAAGGCTAGTCCGGAGTCCCCGCAAAACCGCAACCAGACACGCACCGGCGTACTCCGAGGTTGCAGCTGCATCCAATGATTCTGAGAGCGATATTATTGTTTATACGCTTTTATTGTTACTAAATATGTTACTCAGATACTAGGCCACCTGTGAAACCTTATAACACAATACCATGCAAAGTTTCATGGCATTTTATTCATTAGGAATCGAGAAAGCCTTGAAGGCAATTTTTTGGTTGTACAGAGCGCGTCCGCGACTATTTCGATTTATTCCTCAATAACAAAACAGTTTAGACCGAAATCAGATACTAGGCCTCCTGTGAATCGGAATTTCCTGTCGAATGAGCCCTCCCACGCCGGAAAATTCTGAATGTGGCTCGCAAAAACCTTGAACTAGTGTGAGCATCGAACAGTATAACTTGCTCAGCGAGCCAAAGAACTACGATTTTCTGGAGATATAGAATGAATCCCCGGGTGTGAAACAACTTATTCGATGGGAAATATCATGGTGTTTCAGTTGCCATATCTCGTTTGGGTCGCAAATGTGAAGTTAAAATACTATGAGGCGAAAAAGTGGTTCGCAACTTCCCATCACACATGCAGTACGATCAAAGCGCCATCTATCGGGCAAAATATCCGGATTCTCTGCGGACTAGCCTTAAATCGACAGTGTGATTCAATTCTTAAGAGGAGATACCGAATCGTCCGTTGTATTTGCTGGATATGTGAGCCGTATGCTCATAATTCCACATGAGATCTCGGATATAGTCAACGGTATACTTCAACTTGGACCCCAAAAGATACCGGTCGATATTCCAGATTTGTGACTGTGACGTATGCGAGCTCTCTCACATACGTACGCACACCGCACGCGTGTGTGGGTGCAAGAACACGACGCACCAAGATACAAAAGTATAGCTTGCCAGCGCTTTAACACTGACGCCTTATAAGAACCTACTTACGCGACACCGCGTAATTCAAGTCAAATGCATTTTATCAAAAAGTTAATTACAGATTCTTACAGCGCCATTCATCGATTTTAAAGCACTCCAAATAATACATTGCGATCAATAGCTCAATGTCCAAAATATCGAATCAATAATACAGCATCGTATTCAAACCAAACAATGGACCGTTCGCTCTCTATGTATAATAAAAACCATACAACTTCACAGATTCATTTTAGCGATGTCGAGGCAAGATCGATCAACAAATTTTAACAGTGCTGCAGCACAGCGCACATGATGCACCCTCATTATCAAGTGTAAAGTAGTGAACTTTCGGAACTCATCGAACAATATGCACTATCGATTTATCCAGGTCGGGTCAAAATCCTATCTTTCTCATGTCAATCCAGCGCGCAAGCTCCTCAAAAAAGGCTTATTAATATCAGAGTAAACCGGCCATCGGGCACTTCTATTCTGACCACTGTCGAGACCGCTCACACTTGAATTCGGCATCTCTCAACGTAGATAGTTAGATTTATTACCTACCATCACCTCAGTGTACTACCTCATTTCTTGTATATCGTCAGATGTGACGAGGATAATGTCTCAACTATCGTATCAAAGGACCAATAAATCTCCAGTATATTTACTCGCCGACTACAAAATCCTGGATTTAAACCTACCGGCAATTGGCACCACAACGCCATCTAATCGACATAGAGGTCGTTACATGACTGCCAAGAGAAATCGTGTTTAATCCAATGGCAGATTATGCTACTGAGACTCTTAAATTAGTTCGATATACAGGATGTCCGGGAAGCGAGTGCCCCCCCCCCCCTACGGCGCACAGCGAGAAATGCAAACAAAGTTTTTTTAGCAGCCACCTAAAAGCATAAATCCTAAATACCAAGAATTTGTCTTGATTTCTCGCTGAGCGGCGGTAATCCCCAAGGTAATCCGGAGGTCAAATCGATTTTTCAGATATTATCATCTACTTTTAACCATGTTTTTTGAAAGAGCGTAAATAAATATGAGACTTTTGGGTGTAACATTTCGGGACTCAATTTTAACTTCACGAAGTGAATTGAGAAGATATAGGTCTTTTTTCAGAAGATCACGCCTCCATCAGATTTCATTGGACATGGACAATAGCTGGCTCCAAGTCACATGGATGGTTTCTCCAATTCGGGAGTTGTAGAATACGAGGATCTTACACTTCCCGCATTAAATGTTTCATTTGACCGAAATTATTGATGGAAATTTTATTAATTTTTGGGTATCTCATACAAAACATCTTCGGGATAACACTTGACCACAAACTTTGAGCCTGTGTAGGGCAGCATAGAAAAGCAATAGTCTCCCGCGTCATTTGGGAAGATATCGGCGAGAACTGCCTCGGAGCTGCAAGGAAATTCACCAAATTTTACTGATACAAAGGGATCCCCATTCGATCTATCAAATACTGTGATGTATACACCATAGCTGCCCTGTTTCAACCGCTTACTACTCATTGTGAGCAAATCACCTCTGGGCAGATTGCGAATTATCATCGATTGTGGCTCATAACCGAATTTCAATTTGAGAATATCGGCGGTGTGACTAGACAGTCTTTGGTAGCAAGACAGTTTCTTCCTGCTGGACTTCACTTTTCTACATGCAGAAGTAATGTTATTTGTGGTAGAATAGCCACCTGGGCACTGTTTATTTAATCTCATCAGGTTCGATGGTTTGTATTCTGTGGAATAGCTCAGCAAGGCTGCTATTCTCAGTCGCTCTTGTGTATACCAAATGGATTGGCAGACACTGTTGCTATTCCAAGGGTTCGAGAACGGCAACACCACGAGATCCTGTGGTTCAACTTTGAGATTATTACCATCAATCGGACCCAAGATTCTGTAACCCCTAGTGTTGAAAACTTCGTGGGCAAATCCAGACTCTGAGTAAAGATAAGTTACACCAAAGTAATTTCCTCTTAGGTGAATAACCATAGAATTCACCACATCTTTCCAATCGATCTCTCCTGATATGATACTGGTACCAACTGTTTGACACTCATGATTTGGTTCATTTGTAGTCGATACAATGACGAAATTCACGAATAACCCAACAAATATTATCATTCCACCTACATGCTCAGTTTCAGCTGGTGATTCTAGATTGTATTCAATCCATGATACGATAAATTTTTCTTCGTTCAGTCGAACTACCCGCAACAGTGGGGCATACACGAAGTTTTGGCTGAGCTCCCGCAATTCAAAGGAGTAACTTATTGTCTCAGTCTTGTTGTTAAAATCTTCCATGAATCGTGTGACTGTGAGCTTGCACTTGAATCCTGAGCCTTCTTGGTGATCCCCACAGTGGGCCAGAAAGAACGAATTCTTTTCTACGCCAACACCAGATTGAAGAGGTTTTGCTGGACCAGGATCTACACCTAAAGGCGTAGAGAATACTTTTGGTCGGTATGTTTTGTCTGCCACAAGTGGTTGACAAACGTCAACGATGATGAGTCCAATCAGAAGGGCTAACATCTTGAGCTGGAATAATTAGAGAATATCAAAGACTCGATCAAGTTCGATAGATTTTTCGATGATGGAACTGAAATTTTCTGCGGTGAGAATGGAGTTATCTTTGAGATATCGTTGTGGGGAGTTGAGAAATGATAATATGAGGTCAGTCATTTGTCGATGGAATTTAGGAAACTTTATAGTGGTTTCTGAGCAATTCATTATCATTCTTTGTATGCATGTACACTAGGGCGGGCCGAAAAAGGGCTTTTTTCGAGAATCGATACGCCCTAGCGTGGCAATGTTGTGTTTGTATATAACAATTTTCTGGGCGCTTAGAAATGAGATTTCAGGTCCCAGCAAGAGCCATCAAGCTTTCATAAAAATGAACACAGGTTTGAATGGGAATGTGCCCAATTCAACACTGCTTTCTTGCTAACTTTGCTTGTATTTCTGGCGCATCTGAGCATTTTCCATCGTAATTCAGCTTGTTTTGGAGCTTGTTTCAAATCCTACAAAATGAATTGAAAGACGTCCAATTTCAACCGACCAAAACCAATCTATCTTAATTTCTCCAAAAAGTGATCATTATTAGAATCTTTGAAAATAGGAGACTTTTCCCTTCTAACTTTGCTTGTGTTTCTCGCGCGACATTCTTCAACGTGTCCATTCTCGGACTTATCAGAGAACCTACAAAATGAGCTGAAGTTTGTCCAATTCTGACTAACCCGAGGCAATCTATCTCAATTTTCCCAAGAAGAGATTATTTTTGAAGAATCCAAAAATAAGCAGCTTCCCCCTCCCACCTCACTTCTTCTTAAAGTCGAACTTGGAACTCAACGAGTATGACTGACCTCTTCCTGCTCTATCTTTATCTGGAATCAGATTACCAATATGAACTCTTGAAAATATGATGTAATGAAATCTGAACTGGTTGAAAGTTGGAAACGACTCTCAATGAATCAAGTATAGTGTAGTTCAGATTTGGCTACAGAATTGCTCAACATACTCTCCTCAGGTTTTTCAGAGGTTGAAATTGGTCATCTAATTCCAGATGAAAATGAAGCGAGAGGGGGTCAGGTCAAGTTCCAAGTTCGAGTTTTGGAAGAATTGAGGTGGGAGAGGGAAGTCGATTATTTTTGGATTTTTCAAAAGTAATCTCTTTTCGGGAAAATTGAGATAGATTGGCTCGGGTTAGCCGAAATCTGACATACTCATTTATAGGTTCTGTGACAAGCATAAAAATGGATTGAAACACGTTGAAAAATGTTCAGATGCGCCCGAAATACGAGCAAAGAAGGGAGGAGTCCCCGATTTTCGAAGATTCTAATAATGATCACTTTTTGGAAGAATTAAGATACAGTAGGTCCCGCTTAATGTGATCGCGGTTAATGTTATCATCCGCTTAATGTTATCAGAATCGCCGGTCCCGATTCACTCGGATAGGATCTCATGTAAATTTGCCCGCTTAATGCGATCAAGATCCCGCTAAATGTTATCAAATTAATGAGACCTCATGATACAAGGCTGATATATTTACAACTCTTCTCATACATAAGATACCTGATCGATGAGTCAATATCGATCGTCAGTTGCGTGCCAAACTTGTTCATGGCTCAATCATCAAAAATAAGCAAAGAGCGTGTTGAGTTTGTCGGAAAAATCGACCTTTTTGTGGGGTGACGATAATATCTGTGAGGTAGATGAACTGTCTGACGGAATGGTTTTTCCGAAAAAATGCTCGATGCGTTGAACGTGCTCCGGAAAGGAGTTCATCAGGACACCGAAAACTTCCATCTCTATCACAAAAGTCAAGATTTCATAAACAAATTGAAAGGGTAATCTTATAGGTACGTCAGGTCCCTTGTTCCGCCGTTCCTATATTATATAATATATACTGTAGTAACTACTAGACATCCAACAAGAGATTTATAATGAAGGAAAGAGTTTTCTGCCTAAAACGCTTATATACGTATTATGGTCCTCATTAATTTGAATTTTCACCTTCTTTTGGTGCTTGCGACATATGTACACTTTTTGATCATCCTATTGCAACCAGTCTGATAGCTCAGTAGTTAGCGTGTGCGCTTTCAGTTTTGCCGGCCAGGGATCGATTCCCGGTTAATCAACTTCTTTTTTTTATTATTATTAAATCTCTTCTTTCACATTACGAGGACGACGAATAATTGTGCGATTCTTAGGACTTCCTACTTGTGGCTTTATTGATGCATTAGAAAAAAACTTAAATCTTAGCTACTCAATTATAAGATAGATTGAACTTATTTACTTCATTATTTTAAAAATACTATCATGGATTTTCTAATCAATTCTGAAATCTTGCAGCCCCCTCGCTCCTGGTTTTATTGGCGTTTTTACTAACTTACAGTATTTACTCAATTTCGAAAGCATGAATTTTCTACGAGATTTTCTAAGCAATTTTGGAATTCTCTCAGACCCCTCACCCCTGGTTTCATTGGTGTATTTACTAACTTACATTATTTTCTCAATTTCAAAAATAACATTATGGATTTTTTTATCAAATTTGAGATTTTTACAGCCCCCTCACTCCTGGTTTTATTGGCGTATTCACTAATTTACATTATTCACTCAATACTCAATTATAAAACATTATGATAGATTTTCTATTCTATATCAAGATCGCTGTTACTAACAAACATGATTCCAGTCCATAATAATAGACGAACTTCTATATATAGGTATATGCGCGTGTGACACGAACAAGAGTAAACATATCCAGCTGCGCACGCCTATATATGTATTTCGCTGCCTCGCTACCACGGGGCGTGATACACATCGCAGCCGAAACAGTGGAACAATGACCGTTTCTAAGAATCTGACGTGCCTTTAACACCGGCCTAGAAAAAATGAAAAAAAAAGTAAGATGAGTGACTTCTTTATGAAGAAAGATGATTCTACATGAATGCCATATCCTCTGGATGATGATTTGTATATGTATGTAACCATATTTTCATGAATTTTATCATTCAAATACAACTGGACTTGCTCGTGTATTCAACCGTATCAACGATGGCCAAATTCGCTTAGATTAAATTTATTCGCTCAGTGTTATCGTCCGCTTAATGTTATCAAAAATCTTCGTCTCAACGCGATCACATTAAGCGGGACCGACTGTAGATTGGTTTTGGTCAGTTAAAATTGGACGTACTTCAAGCTCATTTTGTAGGATTTAAAACAAGCTTGAACACGAGCTGAGGTATGTTGGAAAATGCTCAGATGCGCCAGAAATACAAGCAAAGTTAGCAAGAGAAAAGTGTTGAATTGAGCACATTCCCATTCAAACCTGTGTTGATTTTAATGAAAGCTTGATGACTCTTGCTACGACCTAAAATCTTATTTCTCAGCGTCCAATTTTTTTCACATCTATATATACTTATGCCGTAGTCAGTTTATTCAATTCGCTGGTTTATAAACTGACTAGCGAGTTTATGAAGTAGCTAGTGACTTTATAATGTGGCAGTGAGTGCATTCAAGAATTATTTCATCCTTACTCTGCTCGAGTTTTGAATGAACTACCTAGACAGTTCATGAAGTCAGTAGCAACTTCATAAACTCCCGAGAAGCGACCCCACAGTTTATCTACTGACATCGACGACTCACATAAACACAATGAAAGTAGTATTTGTGGAGGTTTGATTTTCTAACCCAAAGCGTTATGATTCGCGCTCAAGTTAGTTTTATCTAGCATTTCACCATGGCCCAGGACCGCGAAATAATCAATCGTGACTAATTTGAGCAAAAATGGAAAGACCTGTGTGATGTCAAACGAGGTTCCAATAGCCGTATGTGAAATCGTGATTCTATCGAGAAGGTGATCATGATCCTAGAGAATGGTGAAAACGCACTGGCTAATCACTATTTCACCAGGAAGTACGAGCTGTGTCAGATTGGAGCAAATTCCCATGTGATACTGCGACGAGAAAATTTGAGTGATGATCTAATGTATGTAGTGTGCATTGAAAACTATAACGACGAACTTTTAGCATCTCACACGAATACTGGCCATGGAGGACAGGATAGAATAGCTTATTAACTCAAAATGAGCGTCGATCCCACGTGAAGTTATTGAAATCTTCGTTTGTGTTGCCAAACATGTGCCCGGAAACAAGTGCACCAAATAAAGGTATCATTACGAATCCTGTTGTGTCACTCGACTTCAACAGCGTCCTGGGTCATGGTGAAACGCGAGATAGAACTAATTTGAGCGCGAATTATAACACGTTGGTATGGAAAATCAAGCTCCCACAAATACTGCTCAATTGTGTTAATGTGAGTCGTCGACGTCACTAGACAAAGTGCGGGGTCGCTCCTCGGGAGTTTATGAAGTAGCTAGTGACTTCATAAACTGGCTAGGTAGTATATTCAAAACTTGAGCAGAAAAACGATGAAATGATTCTTGAATGAACTCACTGCCACTTCATAAAGCCACTAGCTATGGTTTGGAGAGTTTTTCTATGACCTCCAAAATGCTCTTCTAAACGGCCTTGTAGATCCAAGAAGATTGGAGCTATCGTCGAATCAGTACAGGTATGCATGTTCCATTACTTATGGTAAGGACTGTACTCCTTTCCAATGTATTGGCAAAATCTTTGGCATGAATGTTATATTATCGCGTGACTATTTAACAAGGTAGTGAAAACTATAAGAAGATAATAATCTTCAGTAGCCCTTAGATTATTTTGTTGATTATTACGATGATATTATTGTTGATACTGAACAAAATTCGCAGTAATCAACAGTTTCCATCCCTTCAAATTGTCTGCATTTGTACCAATTACAAAATCAAGATACTGGCAATCCTAACAAAGATATACGTAGTATATTTGGATCGATAAGAACAACTTCGAAGATTTATCCAAAGATTTAAACCCCCTAGCGCAACACAAATGCACGATTCAACTGTCCTCCTCCATCAGCAGATGCTGAATGAGATAATCCTAACAACTCCATCAATTGGTCTATTTTGGTTCTTTGGATACATCCCTGGTTGGATAACTCTAGAAGTTTGGATATTAGGCAGTTCTATGTAGCTGTGGTTTTTCTGACAATTGAACAGATTGTAAACGAAGAGGAGAGGAGAAATCTTCACATCTAACATAAGACCCAACAAGAGTTCTTAAACTTTGCAATCGAGAGTAGTGAGTTATAAGCCAGAAATCCCAAAAGCCCATAAAGCCCTATAATCAGTCCTTTCCTGTTTGATTCCCGTATCTCTTGCTATTTCAGATGGAAGTCATTTATTTATTCAAAATCCTGGTAATATTGAGACTTGATGTGTGTATCAATGCCGAAATTACCGCATGGAACGGAACCAATGGAAGGATCATTAAAATGATGCACAGAAGGGAGGATTCAAGTCGACGGATCATGACTCAAGAGTTAGCGGAGGAAAGTCGGATTCCTTGGAAGATCTCTAAACTCAATGGGACCACGATCTCTCTGATACAATATAATGTAATAGTATCATGAATAATAGGGAGCTTAGAATAAGAACTTTGAATTTACAGATTCGATACATTTATGACATAAATAATCATACTCACGTGTCAGGAGTATTAGGCGAATTGTGGAACGTCTTAGCTGAATATCTTAATTTCACGTGAGTACACTTCCTCTCGTTTTTTTTTACAACAAATGACAGATATGTATCTACAATTATTAATTACTAGTATTTGATTCCCTTCTGTTAGAATTAATGCAGAGATGATTGACCCTGGCGCAGACCTTGCCAAGTTTCATAGGTATCGTGATTGTTCTGATCCAATAATTTCCCTCGATCAGACAGAATGTAATGTTATAATACCATTTGCGGGCACCAATGTAAACGATCAACTAGGACAGGTCATAGGATGCTTATTCATCGGCGGGTGTGTGTTCGAAATGATAATTCTGGTACCAGATGACTGGGGAAGCCAAGTTTCTAAAGGCTATTCAATATGATGCAAAATTTCAGGCTACAATTTTACATTAAGCCGGACTATACTTTCAAAAAAACCTGGATGATTGACATATTTTCACCTCCCATTTGGACCTCCATCCTCATAATTTACTCAGCCTTCGGGATCGTGAGCATCATTTTCGGAGATGCAACTCGTGGACCTCTTTCATTGTCGAAGTGGATTCGGATCACTCTCAATCAACCTCTCTCAGAAAGTCAGTATGGTCGAAGTATTTCTGAAGAAACGAATTCAGTTTTGAAGTGAAAAATTGTTGAGATACTCTCGGTTCCTCAACGGACTACGATAAGTTGAAGCAAATTCTTGGTCTTGAATTGGTATTTCGAAGCTAACTAGACTTCCCCTTGATTTTTCACTGTAACAAACGTTTGATTCTTCAGTATACTTGAATTTTATCCTCAATTCGATCACTTGGTTTCGCCTCGGTGGATGTTTTATAGGTTTTGAAGCTGGAAAGACTCCGAAAAGTGGAAAAATGTTATCTTTCACCAAAGAGATGTTCTTGTGGCTGTTGATAGTTTCTTTTTCATCGCAGATCTTCATCTTTCTCACTCGAACAGCTTTGGTGCCACCATTTCGGGATCTTGAGACACTTACTCTTGAAACCGACTACAAGTTATGGGTAGTCAATAAAACATTGGCTCACACGAGGATCTTTGTGAGTTTCCTCCAAATATTTTTAAGCTGTCATGATTATCGTGAATTTTCTCAAATCCTGTGAATTATTGTAAATATGACCATCTTGTGTAGCAATAGTATTTCATTATAGAGAAGTGATGAACCGATGCCTCGTCGAATAGTGCAAACGAATCGATCGATCACCTATCCAACATTCAGATCAATGTGGCATAATATTTGCCCAAACGGTTTGAGAAGTGCAATTTTCCTCCCGGTATATTATTATCCCAAGCAAATGGATGACTTAATTGGATGTACACTCGTACCAGTTGGTGAATTTCACGAAAAAATCTTCATAACTGCGAGAGCTCCGAAGAATTCCATCTACAAATCATCAATCAACTATGGGTACAGTCACCGTTTTCCATTATGAGAAGATTCCCCATGAAACGAAAAACTTTGAACGCTCCGAAGTGGTTCGATAATTACTGATTTTCTCAAATAGAGAGCCATGAGGCTGACAGAATCTATAGATTGAGAGCCCCTGAATCGATTGCCATTGAGAAAAATATGAATTGACGATGGAATTTTCGAAATTCGCTCATTGGAAAATTGGATGTTCAACCCACGTTTCACGGGCGTATCAAATTTTCTGGCTGGAAGTGTCGGGATGTTTTTCTGTATCCATTGGCCACAATAATAAGGAACTCTGTGTAGAAATTTGAAATTCTGTACTCCTCGATCATACGATAGAGATGGGGAGGGGGGGGGGGGTCAGTGGACATTTTAAAGAGAATTTCTTGTACTAACTGATGACATGCAGATCATCGTTATACAAGTATTTCTCGTGCTCGTTGCGGCGAGGATAGTGTAGTCAAGCAATGCACGGAAGATTATAACTCATGATTCCACAGGTTCTATTATTGTAAAAATGATTTTTGGCTTCGTATGAACGCATGATTCGAATGTGGAGATAGATCCATGCCATTGAAAACGCGATCCATAGATTTTTGTTTTTATCGCCACTGTCGGTATTTACCTTGACTCGCAAGTCGATATCGAATCACCTTAAGTACATTACCGGTCAAAAGTCTCAATACACGTGGAAATCAAACTGATGATCTTCAGAGTTGGATATCTCAGAACCTATTGGTTGTAGAAAGCTGTGCGTGGTCACATTTTGTAGCTCATATCGAGCACGTCCATATTCTTCTTCTGTATTCTCCGTCCCGCGTATTATATACCAAAGACACACGAGTCAAAAGAATTACCTTTTTCGCAATTGTTTAGCCAAGGTATGAACGCCTGCAAATTTTGGAGAGATCGTTGGATCTCTATGAGACAAATGACATCTTCAAGCCCACGAAAAGACCTTCAAGATCCGTTTTTGAACGTCTCTCAAAGTGGTTCCGGTTTCGAGATTTAACTGATTGAGTGAGGGTGTTTTATTCTCGAAAAACCTCTTGATGATCCAAAACTGATGAGAAACAGCTCAATTCAAGGTCGGCAGCCTCCATTTCCGATGGCTAAGTCGATGTTGAGTCGAACTCTTGCAGAAATGAGGGTCAGATGCCTCAAAATGGGATATTTCTCATCCTTTTTGGATTATCGTGTGATTTCTTGAGAGAAAAACACCCTCACTGAATCAGTTAGATCTCAAAACCAGAACCACTCTGAGAGACGTCCAAAAACGGATCTTGAAGGTCTTTTCATCTGCTTGGAGAAGTCATTGGTCTCATAGCGATCCAACAATCTCTCCAAAATTTGCAGGCGTTCTTACCTTGGCTTGAAAACTGCGAAAAAAATAATTTTTCTGAATTGTGTGTTTTTGGTATAATACGCGGGACGGGAAATACGGAAAATAGATTTGAAAGTGCTCGATATGAACTACAAAATGCGATCACGCAGAGCTCTCTACGACCAATAGGTTCTGAGATATTCAACTCTGAAAATCATCAGCTTGGTTCCCAGGTGTATTGAGATTTTTTATGGTAGTGTATTTTTGTGCCTCAAATACCTATAGCATTGAAAACTCCAAATGAACAAAACCTCTTCAGCTCTCTGTGGTCTTTATTAAGTGAAAAAACTGACAACAGCTAGCCGGCAGTACTGCTCAAGAGATAGATCTCAATTTTGCACTGAACCGGTGTTGGTATTAGAAAATATTGAGGTTCATCTACTCTGATGGACTGATTATATGAACATCCATACGGATAATAATTGATGTCGATTGCATTTTAAGTTATTGAAATTTTTCCTCAGGATTATCAGGATGCAAGAATTCGGAATCATACATATTCTGAAAAAACGATGGATGAAGACGAATAGACAGGAGGAAACTTTCAGAGATTATTCACCAATTTCATACGATCAAGTATTTTTACCACTAATTTTGTACAGCTGTGGAACTTGCTTGTCGATCATGATTCTAATATTTGAAAATCTCAATTTTAGATGATCATCTAATAACACTGATTAGATATTATTCTCAAATTTCTGAATGACTGCAATTTTCAGGACGTTTATTGAATAATTTAGTCCCTGATATTCAAATTTTTTCCATCATTGTGAAGAATTAAAATTTTAGAGGTGAAAAAATAGCATTTTCTTCCTGTTTGATATGTTCTAGGAGGGCGAAAGTTGAGGGACATATTATTGTCCCAAGCTATTCCTAAATAAAACCATGTCACTCTGGGAACCCAAAGAGGAAACGATGTTTCCAGCATTTTCACTCTTTCCAATTCCAGTCGTAGGCTTTGATGCATTTGAGCCGATCAAACATCTTATCCAAATACCGACTACATAGCGCTAAAGACACAACTATTTCTTGAGGCTGCCTCAAAATGAGATGCTCGCCACGAATTCTTACTTATAAAGTGGCGTCGAATGATGGCGATGAAATGATTCTGGAATGTTTTAGTGACAATTGATGTTCCAAAGGTTTTCCATCTAGAAATCTAAAGATAATTTTGTCTAAGTTTAATCTAAATAAAATTTTGCCTCTCGAAGGCCGTTGATGGTGTGAATTTGAAGAAATATGTTTTTGAAAACCAAACCTAGTAACTTCATAATTTGATTATCAAGAGGCGCGATAGCGCCTCGCTGGCGAGTATGAGCAGACAAAAAATCGAGCGAGGCGCTGTGCCTTATATACTTTGAATTGGGGGTTTTCTAACCTCACACATTTTTCCCATCTTACTTATTTCAACCACCCGGGTGCACAAACATCTCCTGCCTCTCTATTCAGGGCTGTTTTAATACGGACTCACTGTTGGTGTCATCAATTTTCCGATTCTGACCGCTGGGACTTTTATTTCGCTTCGCCAATTTTCACCACCTCAAAAAAATTATCCGATCGATTTGTTTAGACCTCGAATGCAGCTTCGATTTGTTTAGACCTCGAACGCACAGCTTCGATTCGAGAGTTTTCGACGAGCGAGTGAAGAGAGAGGAGAGAGCAACAGAGAGAAGATCCATCTGCTCTGTTTACATCGCCATGCATCGCGGTGCCGCACACTCAATTAGTGCATGCATTATCTTGTTTGGACAAAATAGATGCAAAATGTGTATATTTTTATGGAAAAAGGAGCTATTGAGAGTTTGAGAGTAGGGTATTCTTAAGGGCGAAATTACATGGACGGAGTAGAGCGGAAAAATCAGAGAGGAGCGTAAAATCTGGCAGCCAATCACAACACACGAGTTTCAAAATATTGGCGCGCTCTCTGAACTCAAATGTTTTGTCCGCAGTTTCAATGAAATTTCTTGATTCAGTTGAAATTGAGGAGATATTCGTGCAACTGAGTAATGACAGACAATAACTATGTGATTAGACCGCATTACTTCACTTTTCTAATCGTAAAATTAGGTCATATCTCAGTAGACGGTTCTATTTCGAGGTTAGGAAGCGATTTCTTTAAGGCTAACTATATATTTGAGCTGCTTAATTTTTGTCCGTTGTTTGAATAATCACTGAGCGTTGTTGAGATTGTCCATATTATTCTATCCAAGCTCAAATACAGTCACATCTGTAAAAATTTTGGCGATCGCGACATCAATGCGAGAACCTGAGCAGCTGCATTCAGCAGACGACACGCTGTTTTTTCCGCTCCCTCTTTCGCGTGGTCCCCGGTTTACATGGACCGTAGTTTTGACGAAGTAGCGTGAAAATGCAATCTTCAAAATTTTCTCTGAGGACTTGAGAAAGCCCAAATCATCATTGACGACTTCATATTCTATCAATATTCATGACAGAAGATGATGAGTTTATTGGCACGAAGCATAATTAATTAATTTTTGAGATGAAATATTTTACGCCGTGTTTTTTTCCTCTCTCCTGCGCCCATGTAAACGGGGTACCACGCTGTTGGAGGGAGCGGAAAGTTAGGAGCGCTCTGATTGGCCAGCACTTTTACGCTCCTCTCTCATTTTTCCGCTCTACTCCGTCCATGTAATTTCGCCCTAAAACGCGGTATATTGTGAAAACCTGTGCAAGATGTATGCTGGGATTCTTTGCCCCATCAGATTAGGAGTTTATAGATGCGACTTTGAAGTCTTGTATGTGATGCAGTACTAAATGTCTTCAGTCTTCAGAAGAATCAGTAAGCATTTGCCAAGTACATGAGAATATGGCTTTGTGGTCCAATAAGTCACTTCATCTGCGTTAATACTTGTGATATTACTTTCCATGTCTTTTTTTCTAAACATTCAGTCAAAAGTTGGATGGGAAGTTTCAGTAATTGATTATATGTTATTACATGCATACACTGAATAATCTAAATTGATAGAGATTGAGCGGGCATTATTTTACTCTTGGTCTACTGATATTACAATCAAGAGTCGATATCGCTGTGAGGACCAGACAATACATTTTATTATTTTGACTGCTTCTGAGCTGATTTTTGAGTTCTATTCGTTGGTGCCATCAAGTAAGAAGTTTGAGAGCTGGTATGTGACAAGAAATATTGGCAAGTGGTCAAGCGCTTTTGATAGAACTACCACACACTTCCATAATTCCAGATTAATAACTCTTTCATCGTCACAATCATACATGTAACTCATGGATCCATGTAGTACTACTAAAAAGTTCTAGCAGAGTTATTGCTGCTCCAAGAAAGTTTGAAATCATGTGTCGTAACTCATGAGTTGAGATGTGACGTGGAGAAGATATTTAAGCGCTCCATAAAATGGGAATTTGAACTTCTGGACACTATATCGGTTGAAGCTTGAAAGTCTGCTCACAACTTTTGACTATCAGTGAATCAAATGTTCATGTAGGGTAGCAAAACCTATGTCACTCAAATTATCTTGTGACTAAAGTTGACTTGGAGCAGCTTTGGCTCCTCTTGTACTATGCCTTAATACTATTTCACTCCAAATATTGATATCATGATTGTAACCAGGGATATGTTAATCTTCTGGTTCTAAAACATATCCTGAACAATGAGGAATCAGGAGATTCCTAATCACAATCATAACATCCCAACTTTTTCTCTGAATAAGGAATGTCTAATACTGCTCAAGCATTGATTTTATGATTGTGATAAGGAAATTTTCTAAATTCTTATAAATGAGCTGAGTCCTAGAATAAGATAAATAGATAAAGTCCTAGAATAGATAGAGTCCTAGAATAAGATAAATAGATAAAGAATAGTAAATAGAATAACCCTAGATAAAGAGCAATGTCTTGTTCAAAAATATAGACTCGATACTTGGTTGGAATAATATTGAAGAATTTCTCAAGTAAATCAAGAGCCGCTCCAAGTCAACTTGATCAAAAAGATGATCCGAATGAAATAATTATTTATATTCTAGAGGGATATGTGATTAACAGATTCTCAAAAGCTGTGATCAGATGAGGAACCTGATTTCTTCGTTTTGATTTTCATAAGAAAGAAATTAGATCCTTCCCCCTCCATTTACTTTTTTCAAAAGTATAACTTGGCGAGTATGAGTTTGTTCCTCAAAATTTATTGATTTTTATCAGGTTGTCACAGTAAAAATGATGATTGATTCAAATCAGCTGTATTACATAGTTTCAACTCTTGAAAGAAATGAAATCAAAGGAACTATGTCGAGTATTTCTGTAAGTTTGAGAGACCAATCATTTTCCGGGCAAAATACTTATGGCATTGTTTCAACTCGTGAAAGGAATGAAATGAATAAGAAACCATGTCAAGAGTTTTTCGAACAAGTTTGATTGTATAAGGTGATGGATTTCGGAAATTTTGCACGGTCTTTTTTATTCGTTGTTTATTAAAACCAGAACTTGAATTTGAAAAATTGAAGAAGTCAAGTATAGTTGATTGAAGAATCACGCTAATTATTCTCGACACTGTAGGTTTTTCTTTGAAAATGTGGAGCGAATCACTCGTTGCTCTTATATGATAATTCATATAATACATGAGAGAGCAACGAGTGATTCGCTCCACATTTTCAAAGAAAAATCTACAGTTTCGAGAATAATTAGCGTGATTCTTCAATCAACTATACTTGACTTCTTCAATTTTTCAAATTCAAGTTCTGGTTTTAATAAACAACGAATAAAATGACCGTGCAAAATTTCCGAAATCCATCACCTTATACAATCAAACTTGTTCGAAAAACTCTCGACATGGTTTCTTATTCATTTCATTCCTTTCACGAGTTGAAACAATGCCATAAGTATTTTGCCCGGAAAATGGTTGGTCTCTCAAACTTACAGAAATACTCGACATAGTTCCTTTGATTTCATTTCTTTCAAGAGTTGAAACTATGTAATACAGCTGATTTGAATCAATCATCATTTTTACTGTGACAACCTGATAAAAATCAATAAATTTTGAGGAACAAACTCATACTCGCCAAGTTATACTTTTGAAAAAAGTAAATGGAGGGGGAAGGATACAAACTAATTCAGATATGAGATATATCTCAATGGAGAGGGAGGAATGATTTCCACCGATGAGATCCACCTAATAGATATAATTTGAATAATTCATTACTTTTCTAACATCATTTCAATCGAAATAGACATTGTTCTGGAGATCTTTAGCATGTCCTTCAGAGTTCAACATCATGTGAGCATAGTAGTGCCAGACAGAATAAAATTCGATCAAACAATACAGTTAGGGGTTGAATCAGCTCAATGCTTATTCTTGACAGCCCCTGCACACCTGAATTCTATCAAAGATCTAAGCAATCCCAAAAACCCCGTAATCCTGAAACACGAGTGACCATGCCACAAAGCAGGGACTTTCCATAATTCTTGTAATTGTATACAAGTTGATTATTTTGATCTCATCGATCTCGAAGGACGGTGGGGAACTAAATAAATTCCCAAAATTTCAATGTCAGTGAAGTTTTGATCGATCATGGATCGAATTTTTTTTGCTCTATTTGTTCGGAAATTTCCTCAGGAACACGATGGAATGTTCAAAACTTCAGTCCGAGGTTTAAATCATGTCTAAAGAAAGGTTTTTGTATCGAATAATTTTTTTTTCCTCGGTAACTACTAGCCGGAGACCGGTAAAAAGTCCCCAGTTTTGTCAAAGAGGTCGAAAGACACACCACAGATTTTTTTCGAACAGATCGGTTGCTGGAAAGACCTAGAAATGGGTCTCAGACTGAGAGCGATATTCATTTCTATGTCGATTACTCGGAGGTTATGGGTCGGAGACCGATAAATACTCCGGTAGAATATTTTCCGATTGGAAAGCTACAGCCATATAATTTTTCGACCACATCGATCGCTGGGAACACCCAAAATCGATGCAATGGGAGGGCCGAATTGGGTTTTCTGTCCGCTTTTTGGAGGTTATGGCCGGGAGACCGGTGAATTTATTAGCATTATATGGTTGCGTTGGAAATATATAAACATAATTTTTTTCAACCCGATCAATTGCTGGGAACACCCATAAACGAAGCAATGGAAGAGCAAGAATGGGGGTTCTCTCCGATTTTTTGGAGGTTATGGCTGAGAGACCGGTGTATACTTTCGGAATTCGTTGTTGATCGGGCTGGGAAAAATCGTGTGCATGAATTTTCAACGTAAGAATATTATGCTGATGAATTCACCAGTCTATCAGCCATAACCTCCAGAAAATCGGACAAGAACCCCACCCAGGCCCTCCCATTGCCACGATTTTGGGTGTTCCCAGCAATGGATCAGGTGTAAGAATTATATGGTTGTATATTTTCAATGGAAAAATATTTCCGGAAGGTTTTATTGGGCTCCGATCCATAACCTCCAAGAAATCAACATAGGAATAAAGATCGCTCTTAGTCTGAGTCCCATTTCTAGGTCTTCCCAGCAACCGTTGGAAGAAATCTGGGGCACCACTCTCCATCCAAGTAACTAGTTTCAAGAGTATTCACCAGTCCCCGGCCATAACCTACAAACAACCGTGGGGAAACCCCATTCAAGCCCTCTCATTGACTAGTTCATAGGTGTTCCCAGCAATTATTCGGGCTTTTGAAAAAAATCATGTGCATAATTTTCCAACGTAAGAATATTATCCCGATAAATTCACCGGTCTCGCGGCCATAACCTCCAAAAAATCGGACAAAAATCTCATTTTGGCCATACCCATCGTATCGATTTTGGGTGTTCCCAGCGATCGATCTGGTCGAAAAATTATATGGGTGTATATTTCCAATCGAAAAATATTTTCCGGGAGTATTTATCGGTCTCCGACCCATAACCTCCAAAAAATCGACATAGAAGTGAAAATCGCTCGAAGTCTGAGCCCCATTTCCAGGTCTTCCTAGCAACCGATCTGGTCGGAAAAAATTCTGTGGTATGTCTTTCGACCTCTTTGACAAAACTGGTGACTTTTCACCGGTCTCCGGCTAGTAGTTACCGAAAAAAAAAATTATTTGTTACAAAAACCTTTTTTTAGACATGATTTAAACCTCGGACTGGAATTTTGAACATTCCATCGTGTTCCTAAGGAAATTTCCGAACAAACAGAGCAAAAAAAATTCGATTCATGATCGATCAAAACTTCACCGACATAAATTTCATGATAGAAATTTTGTTGCTACGTTTCGTCCACTAGGTTTCGTGGACCTCATCAGGCTTCAGATTTGTTATTCTTTAGATCGTCATGATATTTTCCGAACGGCCTTGTAATAGAGCACAGACATGACGTCTGGCTCCTGTCGATACAGGTAGATAGAATCAATTCAGTTTGCCAGGGACATAATAGTGCGGCAAGAAATTCTTACAATCATACAGCTATTCTGATCAGAGTAGCAGAGCTTACGTCATGACAAACCGAGAATTACAAAAATCCATCTTTCTAGTGAATGTGTCTACTAAAATTTCTAGTCAAATTTCAGTTCGGTGAGATATCCCATCAGTAATATGAGTGTGTGGAAGTCGGTAGTTCACAATTTCTCACCTTTTTCGTTTCGCTATCTTCTTCTGATAGTTAGCCGCCGGAGGAACTTACAAGATACTCATGCTAGAGCCAATCATTCAATATGAGCTCACTGTCGTAACATTAGTGATACAAGTGTTATAAGAACTTCGTGGCCCACTCACCATTCTCATCCTTATCTATTCCTCAATTCAGTTCATTCACAATTGAAGGAATTTCTGAAAAAGTGTGACGACTTTTTGCATCTCATAACCCAAAATCGAACATTTTTAGACTAAAAAAACTTTGAAACTGAACAACGTCTGATAAGAACTCGTGTGTTGACATCACATCTGTCAAAGTATTCACTTCCAAATTTTATCGCTTTTTTTACTCCTCACAAACATCTCTGTAGATATAAATGGGCTATGAAGTCAAGGTGACAGGTGAATGTCTCATGAATGTATTCCAATCTCTCAGAACTTGAACACCTATCAACTATTTGAAAGTAGAATCAAGTACTCTCAATTGCTATGATTCTACCATTTTCTAGCCAAACCACCATTGATTTCGGAAATTCAAATCATGCATGGAAAATGTGATGTGCTCTATCCATAAACCGAATCAAAAGGCGCGGCAGCGCCTTGCTGGCGAGTATGTAAAAGAGAAGAACATGTGAGAAAGAGAGAGAGAGCGCACGCAAGGCTGCCGTGCCTTATATACGCTGAGTTGGGCCGTTTTAACCTCACACATTTTTTCGAACTTACTTATTTCATGCTTTTCTGGGTTCAGGAGGGTCTCATTCCCTCTGAACCCGTTATTTCGGTCCTCAACAAGGATATTGGCAAGTCATTTCGCCGCTGACAGCGTTTAGTGCCAAAATATCTTACTCACTAATTTTGCCCCTTCCCAATTTTTTCGCGTCAAGATTTCAGCCGCGTTACGACACTCGAAGTCGAACACAATCGATTGTTGGGGTCGACCACGCGGGACGATCGACCGCGAGAACACACGGGTGATGTTTTGATGCAGCCGCATGTGTAGCAGAAGGCGTTATTCCGCTCCAGCAATAACATGTTGTTGCAGTAACATGTAACTTTTCTGACTATTTTGAAGCAGAGATTGAAAGCCAATCGTAGCACCGTCTGCAGCGAGCTTGTAGAAATCAGCTCTCATTGTTGAGGGAATAAGAGCCACTTATTGTTGTGAGTTTTCTTGTCTGGAGTGATATAAGAATAAAAGGCCAAAATGTGTGTTATTCTCGCTGTTGTGCAGTGTCAAGAATTGATCTTCAAAAATATTTGGAAAATTTAGGATTTGATCGTGAGGAAAAATGAGTGCCAGTGTCAATCCACATTTCAGCCGAGTATTGACTTTCAGTTTCCTCAATACTTCAGAGAGACCCAACTCTGAAAAATTGTGCATCTCAAAGAAAATTTGATAAACCACTCTAGTTGAAGAAGAGTGTGACCAATAGAATATCCTTCGTGTTGCTTTTCGTAAACCTGTCAATGTCCAACACATTAAGAGGGATCGTCTCTCACATTTAGATGTTGTAAGACAGGCCAGTCAATTGACGACTGTCCAAGAACAGTTGTTGTGATATATAAGCACTGATATTTGGTGTTGCTCTGGTTATTACTTTTGAATATGATATGTCCATTGCGTAATACTCTAACTCAAAGGTCTCAGCTAGACTCTTACTCTCATATGGTATATGGATTTTACTTTCTTGGCACTAAATACTGAATAGGATAAGAAAGTTTTACAGGGTTCACCTGTTTCATCAAGAGTATTATGAAGAAAGAAAAGCACTTTTACGCTCTTGGTGGGAAGGGGTAAGTTCAAATTGAAAAAATTATTACTTGAGTTGTCAATCACTAAACAAACTGGATCCGTACATCAACTATCTGGAAGTATGTTGAGGATCATTCAAACACATGTCACATAATGCTACTGAACCTTCATTTCCCTCAGAATGAGTTCGCACGAATTGCTCTAACTTCTTGATGTGTTATGAATTACCAATGTGCTACATGGAATTTGTTTCAGTTTTTGGTCCTTGGAAAATGTTGAACAACAGACGTAGTGTCATAATTCTATGTTTCAGTTATCAATTAGTTATTAGTTATTCACTCTGATATTTAGTATGCTCTCTTGCTGAAGAGTGGGTGTAGTTCATCATCAGGGGAATTTTCCCAATCTAGAAGTTCCTCGTGATCCAAAAATTTTCTCTTGCAAGCGCCATCACAAGTGGGTTAGGAGTCTTCACATCAACTCAAGTCAATTCCATGAACTAATTTCAAGAGTCTTGCTATCAAAAATACAAAGTTGTCCTTCTCCAGATTTTTCTTTGTTCATGATCAAAGAATGTTCATCTTGGAATGAAGCACACTAGTGTTCATTAGGAAAACGATTTTTATGGATGAGATACATAGAATTTTTTTTTGTTTTCCTACATGCTACTATTTACAGCATGTTTTTCAATCTCAGGATATTCAGTCATTACCATAGCCAAGTGTTGAAATCTCCTCCCCCTCACTCCACTTTTTCCAAAAGTATAACTTGGCGAGTATGGCCATCCTTTCCCCCTATCACTTCATCTGGGATCAAAAATTGAATTTCAACTCTTGAGGGTCATGAAATCAGGGGAAACATGTCCAGTAACTATTTAGCAAAATTTAGCAAAATTTAAACATGAAACAAATGGGTAGAAAATGAAAAATATTAATTTCAACTCTTGAGAGTCGTGAGATCAAGAAAAGTATGTCGAGTAATTGTTTTGCAAAATCTGAACGTGAAATGCATGAAAAAGGATTGATTACATTACGATTTGACTTTCTCGGTAATTTTGACTCATCTTGAGTTACTCACCATCTCTACTGAATTTTAAACTAAACCGATCAATGCTAGATTGAATTTTCTGGTTTCCTTTTCTTCTCAATGGTCTGAATGAATTATTTTTATTACATTTCGTAGACGAAGGAGATGGTGAGAAACTCAAGTTGAGTCAAAATTACCGACAAAGTCAAATCGTAATGTAATCAATCCTTTTCCATGCGTTTCACGTACAGATTTTGCGAAACAATTACTCGACATACTTTTCTTGATCTCACGACTCTCAAGAGTTGAAATTAATATTTTTCATTTTCTACCAATTTGTTTCATGTTTAAATTTTGCTTAATTTTGCTAAATACTTACTCGACATGTTTCCCCTGATTTCATGACCCTCAAGAGTTGAAATTCAATTTTCGATCCCAGATGAAGTGATAGGGAGAAAGGATGGCCATACTCGCCAAGTTATACTTTTGGAAAAAGTGGAGTGAGGGGGAGGAGATTCTTATATTATCCCTTTTGTCCTAGCGTATATGCAAGGATCACGATTCGCATAGAAGCGAGCCTCCAACAACCACTAGTATACTACTGTCGATTAGTATGGTAATCGGAGTTGGTTGAAAAGAGATGCAAAGCCAAAGACTATACACATGGATAGCCAGAGTGAGAGAGCGTCGTCGATTTCAGTACGCGATAGGACGATTTTTTTTCAAGCCCAAGCCGTCGACCAATTAGTCCTGTCCGTGAGTTCCACGAACAAACGAGCGGAATTCGAGCTACCAGATCGGCAAGCCACGTTCTAAATCTTTCAGATACCATCTCTCACCTCCACCCGCGATTCGCTCCTTCTCTTTATATTCTTCAATCCTCCTACTCCTTATGTATAAACTTCTATACGACTTACCTCGCTCATGTATATTAGAGGCTTTTGTGGCTGCTCTTGTTTTCGTGGACTTGTGTATGTATACTTCTGGGGCTTACAATACTTGAAGAGGTAGAAGTTCACAGGTTGAAGATCGGAGTAAAATGAGGCGGAGATTTTTTGATGTGGGACATATGGATTGCTACGACATAAAGCTTAATCAAGATGGATTCTGTGAAATCCTGAGATGAACGAACAGAAGGAGTGGTGATGGTAGTTATCACCAAAATCGTAGAAATAAGTGTCTTGAGATTGATCTGTGTTTGTATACACAGCCTTACCTTATTATTTTAACTAGTCAGCCTGGCACCAAGATCATTTCAAGATATTAATTTTCATTTTTTCTGTCACCTTGATTCATCTTACCTTTATCGTTTTGTCGTCGATTGAATCTCTTTGTCATGAACTCATTCAAAGAATCAGTGTCCATGGCCTTTACCCTCAATTTTTACAATCATCCTGTTTTGGTGAAGAATGATGGATGGGTCGCATGAAAAGTCTTATTTCATAATAATTTCGATCGGTTTTGAATGGAATCGCAAAGATTCTGTACTGAATTTCTCCCCTTTGTTCAAATTGAATTTACCTTGTTCACTGTGGAACCGTCCACAAACTACGTAGATACATTTTGAACATTTTTGATCCTAACCGTTCCTACCGTAGTTTGACGTAGCTTTTCGACCAAAACGAGCTTCCCCTTCCCTCCAGAAAATGAGGTAGTTTCTTGAAGGAATCATGAAAGCAACTTTTATAGCAGAAAGTATTATAATAAGTAATCCAGCATCGATTTTAGTTCTTTAAACCTATTCTACTTCAGAAATTCATCTCATGAATTATCGAGCTGCGTGACTCCGGCGTGAAGTTCTCTGTTTTCTCAAATTTGAACTCAAATCCTACATACATTAACAAAGCATGATATTGATCATCTTTTTGAAACCAGTAAAGTATAGGACCACTCTATTCAAATGTGATAGTCGAGTCTAATACAGCGGAAAAAGGTTTTGAATAGCAGGTTATTTGTGTTTGGACTATAAATTGGGGAGGATTGCAGTTCAAGCTTGCTCTTCCTGTGAATATATTAATTCCCTAGAATCGTGAGGAAAGATTGTAGGAGACCAATGATCCAGTGATTTTTGCATTCATGAAGGGGCTCTCCCAGTTAAGACCATCTAATGAAGTGAGGTCAAAATCTGGATTCCCTCGGCGATGGAGGGAAATGAGGTGACACGAGTTTTTTTGTTTAGCCCAGATCAACTTTGCATCGGAGCTATGTAAATTCATAGTTTGGATGCCGGAAATTGTAATTGGCATACTGAAATCAGTAAGAATTCCAAAACTTTGCTCCCGATGGGTCTTTTGAGATGAAAATTGATGGATGATATTACAACATAATCTATCAGAAAAAGCCCCTATGGTACTCTAAAGTTTGCATAGAATCCCAAAAAATGTCAGTCTTATGCAAAATGAAGAAATGCAATAACTCAAGGATATGAATTCGCATCCCCTGGAATTATTTTTTGAGAGTACTCTAAATGATGCCGAATATGATGCAATTGGTCTGGTAAGCTCTGAAGATTTGTGGCAGCCACCAAAACTATTGTTCTGAGGAAAAAAATGAAAATGCCAAATTATTGTCGAAACTTGATGATCACTCTTGTGGAGAGATCTATTTGTTCCCCGGAAGTATTATAAAGCCATGAGACTATTCCAAAATGATTAAATTCGGGACCCATTGCCAAAATGTCTTCTTCAAGTGATTACAGTTCCATTAGCAATAAGTCCCGAAAATAATCATCCTTGGATAGTTCCATGAGATTATAGCACTTTCTGAAGAAGGAGTAGATCTTTTCACTACCAAATCGCAACAATAATTTGGCATTGTGATTTTCTTTCTCAAAAAAATAGTTGTAGTGGCTTTTATATATGCAGATCAGTCTACGTACTCGAGGATCTCTATGACTCGAGGCCGTGGACTCGCTTCCCCGGAGGTGTCGAGCAAAAGAGACATAAGGTCTCGAATGCTGCTCTGACCGTCACGGTTCACCTCCCTCGGAAGTAGGAGTCAATTTGGATTCAGAGGGTCAGATGAATTCGGGAATTATTCATTCACGAATTTTGAATCACACTTAAACAGCATCTCTTTTTTGAATACATGCCACTTCATCTTTGGTTCCATTCCAATGCTACTCACAAGTTTGAAAAAATTGTTCAACCTTTTTTGTACTTTTTGACACTTTATTGGAGAATTGTGAGGAAGACTTGGAGGGCGTGAAATGCTGAAACACTTTCAAAACTCTGCAAAAAATGGATATCATTGTGAAATGGTAACCACGTGAATACATTCACAGTTCACATCGAAACCTCCCGTCCTTTTTCTCTCGGTGTGACTCAGACTGTTATCGTATCAGGACAAGAATACCATCGTTCCCATTGGATATTCCTATGGAAAATTGCAGTCTCATGAAAAATCTGAGAATCAAAGAGAATTCGAATGTCGAAACAATGCGTGCAGCATTGATATGACACAGCATTTTCTTACTCAAAGATCATGAGAGAATTTGCATACTCCAATCGGTTGAATTGTTACCTTCAGCGTATTATTTGAACTAGAAAACACGTAGACTGAACCTCTATCTGATTCAGTCACACGCACTAATGTGGCGTTATATTGACAGTCGAAAGAATGTGAATATGGCCAAGTGTCGTTGATCAGCATTTACTGATATCAGAGTTTTATTGTACTCTAAATTTTGGTATTGACGGTATGACTTTTCTCGTAGCACGATCCATTTAATCTTTATTGACTTTCGTCACATCTATCAGTATCATAATTATATTCAACAGTTCGACATCTGTGTTGAAAGATTAGAATATTAATTCCCTCGATTCCATTCAATGAAACTGATTCGTCAAATAGATATTTTGTTCCTCGGTCTCAATTCGTTGAAATCAAGAAAATAATGATGCGCCCCGTCAGATTCTAAGAAGATTGATTGAATAATACAGGAGTAAATAGGCGATATTATGTAGTATAGGACCGAATGTATAGGGCCTTTGGTTTCACTTCAAGGCCACGATTGTGATATGACCCTCGTGAAGCCTACATGACAGGTAGACAGGGAGGCTTGCCAGAGTGTATCCGTCAAATGGAAGGTAATCAAATGAGAGAGAGAGTTATTATAAGTAATGAATAATGGAACGATGACAGAAGATGAGAAGAGAATTGAAGAATACGTGAGCAAAAGGAACCCTGAAGTATAATAGAACACTGATATTAAACATATTTTAAATGTGGGTTTTAACACGATCGCTGCGGGGACGATTTTTCTTGATTTCATTTTGGTCATGAGCTGGACTCCCGTATTCTGGAAAATATGTCTGTATGGGAGCAAACTATTTCTTGGCTCGCATTTTGCGCCCTGGGCAAAGTAGATCATCTAGAGCGATTCCTATTGGGGATATTTCACGATCCATCACGGGCTGGTGAAGATTGGACAATAGAAAATCGTGGGACCCACCGGTGGGCCTCACCACAGCGAACGTGTTAATATTGAAATTCATCGAATATTAATTCGCTCAATGGCATTTCACTCGGTCAAGCATTCCACACTAAATTTGAGGAAATATCGAATTTGAAGCGGATATCCATGGTTAATTCTGCACTTTGTGTTGCGAAGCAAAATTAGAAAGATCAAGATACGATAAGAAAAAAAACCTCATAAGGATTGATTGAACGATTTTCAAGGTAGGTATGGAATATCACTCTGTATCTCTTACCTCGACCACCTGCATGCATATCGAGCCCAATACATTAACTGGTGGATATCTACAAGCGAGAGTTTCAATGACAGCAAAGCTCTCGGTTGCCCGCGTGAATTTGAATCCTCTTCTCCACCACACGTATCGGCTTCTCAAAACAAAAAGTAAATACACGTCGAGAGAAGCTGCCGGAGCGTATACTCTTATTTATTCAGATTTCGATTATCCAGCCTGTCTCGTGCGATACCAGTTTGACGGAGACCACCTGGTGGGGGTCGCGAATCTCGTGCTTTTCGATACAACATCCATAGTAGACTCTTGGCTGACTTGGAACCCTCGAGAATTTTATAGCAGCAACGAGATTGTATAGGAAGCCCTTCATTCCGCGTTGCCTGTGAATATACCTTTGTGAAGATGGCTCGAGCCATGCTGTCAATTTTCACTAATTATTCAATCGGATCTACCGCCCAGAACGATCAAACGGGTTTTATAATTTCTGGCATCCACGTCAAAATGTATTTTCTTCTCTCAATGTTCTCGGGGAGAATTCCAATTCTTGATCAAGATTTTGCCTGGCAATTTATTTCAAAATCGGCGAAGCCTATATATGATGTGGGGGAAAATTTGTACTCACTTGACGGGGCTCGGAATTCCGCTTGCGGGAAACCTCGTCAATGAGAATGAAAATAAATTCACTCCCGCGTCTCGCTGGGCGGAGACGAGATAGTTGAGGGTTGAGCAGTCTTGTTTTGTTGAGTGGAGGCCTCGGCTTTCAACGCTCCGAGCAGCGCCAAGCGTTTGGCCTGTTGAAGTCCGTAGAGGTCTCGTCGGTGCTCCTCTTCGGAGCGGGGTACGTAGGTTTTGGAACGTCTCTGTCGTTGACTGGGACGGTCCATCCGTCCGGTCAAGGTGCGTGGGCGTCCTCACGACGTCGTTGGATTAGGGACGGGGTTAGGCACTCGAATAATTCTCACAGTTTCAAGATACAATTGCGACTCGGTACTCGAGGTGCGAAACACAAACACTATGCACACTTGGTCACTCATGCCACCGGGGCAACTTGGTACGGTCGCGGCGGGGCACGTTGAGTCGGGTTCGTCGAGGCCACGGCTGGGCCGAGTGTCGTGGAGACAGCGTCGCGACGGCGAGCTGGAGAAGACTGATGATGATTGACGTTCGGGAGCGCGGTCTTATATACCCGCGTTCTACCTATGTTCGTACGCTCGGGAAGCGTACGATCCTATGCCTCGTATACTACGTACGCTGCTGAAGCGTACGTTTGTATAGAGATTGATCATTCGTACGTCCCGGAGACGTACGAATTTCAATGATTCGAAAATCGTACGGTTGAAAGGTGTACGTATATTTGCATCTACATGATTTATGAGTACCATAGCGTACGCCTAAGAGGCGTACGAACTCTGATTGCCTGTTTAACCATACGGAACGTACGGTGGAACAGCGTACGTACAGGATCTGGAAGTGATATTCACCGTACGCTCCAGAGGCGTACAAAATATCCTGAAAGATTTTATGATTATTGCTTTTTGCCGAACCGTACGCTTGAGAGGCGTACGAAAATGAGTTGATCTGATTTATGATTCGAAGGGTATCCGAACGTACGCCTAAGCGGCGTACGAAAATGAGTTGATCTGATTTATGATTTGGAGTATATCCGAACGTACGCCTAAGCGGCGTACGAAAATGAGTTGATCTGATTTACGATTTGGAGTATATACGAACGTACGCCTAAGTGGCGTACGAAAATGCGCTGATTGATTTGTGGCTTAAAATGCGCTGAATCGTACGCTTGGATAGCGTACGATTTGGGCGCGTCAATTGCGTATGCGAGTGATTCGCTGGCTCGTGTGCAAAAAATTACATATTCGCGGGGATACAGAATATTAATGCGGGAGTATGCTCGCGTCAAATCGTCCGGGGGGATCAACGTGAATATTGATTTTTTGCGGGGAAGTGCCGTGTGTGTGCATCGCATTCGGTACCTTGTCGACTTTTTATTCGACAAAACTAATTCTAAGGTACATAATTCGGTTATACATAATTGATTATATATTCTGGCCAGATAGTCATACTTAATTATTGTTCCGGAGCTGGGGGATTCCTCCTACTCCTCAAGTTGTAGCGGTGGCTAGGCGGTGGGTAGGCGAGCTTGCGCTCGGCTTCTCTCCGTGCTGCTTCTGCTAAGGTAGGTCGCCCTCTACGTCGCTTCCATTGCTGGTTGCTCAGGACTCGGGGCGCATCCGCTACCCCTGGGTATGGTTCTGCCAAGATGTCCACCTCGGCAACGTTTGTCGGGGAGTCCTCCTCGACGTGGTTGGCGATGTCGTCCTGCGCACGATCAGGGGTCGTGGCAATGGGGACGGTTGCGGATCCATTCCGACCTTGGTCCTCGGACAAGTGGGCGTCCCCACCGGCAGGTGTGGTCGGCGGATGTGGCCGCTCGATTCGGGGTCCGTCTGCATCCTTGGCGCCGCTGGTTGCGGGGGATGGTGACCCAGGTTCAGCCGCAGGAGGGGCTGGAGCTGTGTGGTCTCGCTTGACCTGCGAGATGTGCACCTTCAGGGCGGTGTTTCCGGGACGGTCGACGGTGAACACCTGCGCTGAATGACAGTGGACGATCTCGTATGGGCCTTCCCATTTCGGGGCGAGGCCAGCGTTGAAGTTATCGGCAGCTTTGGAAAGGGGGTGCGTCTTGATGAACACCATGTCGCCCTCCGTGAAGACTTCATCCGAAGGTCTCCAGCTGCTGGTGAAGTGATCCTGTGCCTGGTTGGCTGCAGCGATGCGGGTCTCGAGATCGTCCGATCGTGGCGAGACTCGTTCCCCTGGGCGAGCGATGTTGTGTCCCAGGAGCAGCTCACTAGGTGAGAATCCAGTGGCGGCGTTGCATCGGCGGCGCATGGCGAACAGGATTCTTGGGACCTCCAGGTCCCAGTTGGTTTGGTGTTGGTACGGAAGTAAGGCCAGGCGTAGTCCCTTCTTGATCTCTTGGTTCCGACGTTCCGTAGGATTCGCCTGGGGATGGTATGCAGGCGTAGTCCATACTTCGACTTGCCACTTGTCGCAGAGGCGAAGCCATTTTGCACCTTTGAACTGTGGTGCGTTGTCGGAGAGTACGGCTCCCGGGTATCCCCATCGTTGGAACACTTCCGTCTCCAGGACGTTGGCGATGACCTCGGTCGTCGATGATGAGATGGGGAAGGCTTCCGTCCATCGGGAGAACAAGTCCGTGACGACCAGAATGAACCGCTTCCCCCGGGGCGTCCGGGGATAAGGGCCCATCAGATCCAAGGCCACTTGTTCCCAAGGTCGTTTCGGCTTCCTGGCGATGTTGGCTCCGGCATCCGCTGGTCGTGCAGCCTTGGTGAGGTTGCAGGGTCCGCATGCTCGCACATGTTGTCGGACGTCGTTGCGAAGTCCAGTAGTACTCTCCGCGTATCTGGCGGAGTGTCTCCGCAGCACCAGGATGGCCGGCGAGCGGGTCGTTGTGGAAATGGTGCAGGACGACGTCGCGTGCGGACTCAGGAACGTAGATCCTCGGGTTGGCCGGATCTCGGCAGTATGACAGCAAACCGTCGTGCGTGCTCCATTCCGGTCCTTGAGGTAGTTCCCTGGTGTCGTCTTGAGCCTGGCGGAGGTAGTCATCCAACCAGTTGCATTCCACGCAGGCAGTAATGAGCTCGTCTGAGGGTGGTGAACTGACTGGAGGCGTCAGGGCGTCGTAGTCGTGCTCCTGGTCCTCGAAGTCCTCATCTCCTGGGGCACGAGACAGTGCGTCTGGCAGCTGGTTCTCTCGTCCAGGGACGTGTTCCACACTGAAACTAAAACGACTCAAAAACATTGCCCATCGTGTCAACTTACCCCGCTCGTCTTTCACACGGTCCAGCCATTTCAGGGCTTGGTTGTCCGTGCGAAGGGTGAATGGGGCATCTTCAAGCAAGTGTTTGTACTTGCGAAGTGCCCAAATGACGGCCAAGCCCTCTCGTTCGTTAGAGTGATAGCCTCTCTCAGTCGTCGTGAATTTAGCCGATGCATAGGAGATGACGTGCCGCTCTCCTTCTGGTCCCAGTTGGAAAAGCACGGCTCCCATGCCGGCGTCGCTGGCATCGGTCTGCAAGTAGAAGCGCTGGTCCAATCGAGGTCGATGGAGCTTCAACGGCTTCTTGAAGGCTTCTTTGACGAGGTCCATCGAAGCCTGCGCAGCCTGGGTCCATTTCCAAGATTTGCCCTTGAGGAGTTCCGTCATAGGTGCTGCAATCTCGGAGAAGTTGGGAATATACTCCCGGAGCCAGTTGGCGATGCCCAGGAACCTCTGTAAGTCCTTCTTGTTGCGTGGTGGGGCGAACTCCAAGACAGCGCGAATGTGCTCCATCTTGGCCTCGTTGTGGTCCGTGGATACCACATGGCCCAGGAACTCCAGGCGGTCCTTTCCGAAGTGGCATTTGTCAATGGCACAGGCCAGTCCGTACATCGACAGTCGTTCCAAGACTTTGGCGACGTGGACGAGGTGGTCTGACCAGCTGTGTGAAAAAATGACAATATCGTCCTGGAAATTCAGACAGAACTCACCAAGTAGTCCGAGTAGCACTTCCATCCCGATGAGTTGGTTGCAAGTCCTCCCGGAGTTCTTTAATCCGAAAGCTGCAACGTTGAATACGTATTGTCCGCCGTCTGGTGTGCAGAAGGCAGTGAATTGCTTGGAGTCCTCGGTCAGCGGGATCTGCCAATAGCATTTTCGAAGGTCAATCGTCGTGAAGATGGTGGCTCCGCCGATTTCCTTGAGGACCTCATGGATGACCGGGTTCGGTTGACCTGCATCCTCCGTGACGCTGTTGATCCTCCGGAAGTCGACGCAGAAGCGGAAGGTACCATCGTGTTTGTCCACCAGTACGATGGGTGAGCTGTATGGGGATGAGGCTGCCTCGACGACTCCATCTGCCAGCATTTGTTTGACCATGTCGCTTATCGCTCGCTTCTTCTCAGCAGAGTAGCGATAAGGTGGAATCTTGAAGGGGCGACGGTCCGTGACTCTGATCTCGTGCATGATGAAGGGTGTCCTGGCCAGGGGCGCCGAATCATCGAAGATCCTCACGTGTCGCATCATGATTTCCTTGAATTGATCAACATATTCATTAGGGAATCCGTGGTTTACCTTGCTCCATATTTGCTCTTGCAAGTGGGTCGATGGCCCGTCAGGGGCGCGTCCCAGGAATACCCGGATCCTTTTGCTGGTTCCTAGGTAGAGGCAGTCGATGTCGTGGTCGTGGACGGCCTTCACCTCCTTAAGCCATCGTCGTCCGAGGATGGCGGCAGGTCGAAGCTCCTCGGCGACGAAGAACTTGACGTCACATTCGAAGTTTTGGATCCGCACGGCGAGTGTGCAGGTTGCTTGGACGCGCATCTCGGTTCCACTGCTTGCCAGCTTGGCTCCACGTGGCTGGATTCTCTGCGCGATGGCTCCGTCCGGGATGCACCGTGGCGAGATGAAGTTGTCGGATGCTGCCGAGTCGACGAGCGCTGCGACGAGCTTCCCTCCAATCCAGATGTCCAGGTTGGCGGCGTGGAGTCCGGTGGCGTCTGCGGCTGCAGCGCTTATTGCGGGGCTGCAGGTGTCGAAGCGGGTGTGCCCGCAGCATTCCCCGCTTCCCGCCAGTTTCCCGGAGTCGTGGCCTTCGGGTACTGGGGTCGTTTGGGGCAATCCCTGTGCCAATGATATTCAGGGCAATAATCACATTTAGGCAATCTCTCACCATTGACCTGCTTGAAGTCTCGTACAGCCTTCGATGGCTGCGCTGGAGTGGCAGCATTGCCCTTGCCCTGGTTGTTGTTGGCTGGGTTGAACTTGCGGGCGCCGGCCTGCTTGGCCTGCTCGTCGTGTTCGACCTCCGTGGCTCTGGTCAGTAGCTCGCCCACAGTGGTCGGCGGGTTGCCTCGCAGGTGGCAGCGGATAGTCGCGTTCAGTGACTCCGTGATCAAGGTCACTAGCTCCTCCTCGGTGGCCTCAGGAAGCAGACGACGAGCTAGGAGGTTACGTTTTTCAATGAAAGTACTCACATCCTCCTTTTCGCCTTGGGCCTGTCCGTAGAGTTTGGCCTTGAGTCGGAGTCGAAGCTGCGATGAGTCAAAGCGGGACAGGAACAGCTCGGTGAAACGGGTCCAGTCGACAGCCAGGTTCTTGTAGCAGGACCACCACTTCTCGGCGTCACCCTTGAGTGCGCGTTCGGCCACTTGCACCTTGAAGGCCTCCTCGGTCCCGAGGCGCCGGAAGTGCTCCGTACACTTCGTGATGAACTTCGCTGGGTCCTCGTGCTCCGCACCAGTGAAGTCCGGAGGGTTGAGGGGCGTGCCAGCGAGTTGACGGAACATCAGCCGGAGGTCGTCCATGGTGATCGCAGGTGGCTCCGGATTGGCCGCCAAAACGTCCGCTGCAGCTTCTGGAGCAACAAGTGAATTCGGATGAGTAGGTACCTGGTTGACGGAGGCGGGATCCGCCGGCTGCTGCTGCTGAGCTCCGGCTTGGGGATCTGCAGGGTCGTCGTATGGCACAGCAGGCGATGGTCCGGTCGGAGCAAGGTCCTTGCGGGATGTCCTCCGGCGTATAGGCAGCTGTGCTCCGTCCAGGAGGGACTCGAGCTCCTGCTCCGAGCCAAGGGACCGCTGACGTTGGTGGCGTGTCACGCGAGCGGTGCGCTCAAGCGAGACGGTGCGTTGTTGATCCAGTTGGGCGCCACTGGGTGTTTCCACACTCCCAGAAGTGCTTGCCGCTGTCTGCCGGGTCGTCCGGGTTGCAGGCGGCGTCCGGGGAAGACTGCTCATCAGGTCGCGGGTCCTAGCATCTCCTGATGCCGACGAAGTCCAAAAAGTCCCTCGTTGGCCCCACGTTGGGCGCCAAATTGACGGGGCTCGGAATTCCGCTTGCGGGAAACCTCGTCAATGAGAATGAAAATAAATTCACTCCCGCGTCTCGCTGGGCGGAGACGAGATAGTTGAGGGTTGAGCAGTCTTGTTTTGTTGAGTGGAGGCCTCGGCTTTCAACGCTCCGAGCAGCGCCAAGCGTTTGGCCTGTTGAAGTCCGTAGAGGTCTCGTCGGTGCTCCTCTTCGGAGCGGGGTACGTAGGTTTTGGAACGTCTCTGTCGTTGACTGGGACGGTCCATCCGTCCGGTCAAGGTGCGTGGGCGTCCTCACGACGTCGTTGGATTAGGGACGGGGTTAGGCACTCGAATAATTCTCACAGTTTCAAGATACAATTGCGACTCGGTACTCGAGGTGCGAAACACAAACACTATGCACACTTGGTCACTCATGCCACCGGGGCAACTTGGTACGGTCGCGGCGGGGCACGTTGAGTCGGGTTCGTCGAGGCCACGGCTGGGCCGAGTGTCGTGGAGACAGCGTCGCGACGGCGAGCTGGAGAAGACTGATGATGATTGACGTTCGGGAGCGCGGTCTTATATACCCGCGTTCTACCTATGTTCGTACGCTCGGGAAGCGTACGATCCTATGCCTCGTATACTACGTACGCTGCTGAAGCGTACGTTTGTATAGAGATTGATCATTCGTACGTCCCGGAGACGTACGAATTTCAATGATTCGAAAATCGTACGGTTGAAAGGTGTACGTATATTTGCATCTACATGATTTATGAGTACCATAGCGTACGCCTAAGAGGCGTACGAACTCTGATTGCCTGTTTAACCATACGGAACGTACGGTGGAACAGCGTACGTACAGGATCTGGAAGTGATATTCACCGTACGCTCCAGAGGCGTACAAAATATCCTGAAAGATTTTATGATTATTGCTTTTTGCCGAACCGTACGCTTGAGAGGCGTACGAAAATGAGTTGATCTGATTTATGATTCGAAGGGTATCCGAACGTACGCCTAAGCGGCGTACGAAAATGAGTTGATCTGATTTATGATTTGGAGTATATCCGAACGTACGCCTAAGCGGCGTACGAAAATGAGTTGATCTGATTTACGATTTGGAGTATATACGAACGTACGCCTAAGTGGCGTACGAAAATGCGCTGATTGATTTGTGGCTTAAAATGCGCTGAATCGTACGCTTGGATAGCGTACGATTTGGGCGCGTCAATTGCGTATGCGAGTGATTCGCTGGCTCGTGTGCAAAAAATTACATATTCGCGGGGATACAGAATATTAATGCGGGAGTATGCTCGCGTCACACTTTACATAAAGTGGATTTCTATTCGATTTTTCTCAGAGATCTTAGTTCGTATTCAACTGATCGTTCTCTAAATAGTTCATTAATTATCTCACGAGATGATAGATATTCCCTGATTTTAGAAGCAGTAGAGCAATCTAGATAGCAATACCGTACTGACAATTTCGAAATTTCAAACTTTCCCTGGACAAGAATAACTCCATAATCTGTGTAGCGTATAGAATTCTTATCTTTGGAACACAAATAATGAAGAATATTGTTCTGACTTCTCTCCAATTTGAGTTGTGCTTGCTTAGTGAGTAATGGCCAAATGACTGACGCGTAGGTTCGTACAGAAATGAGAGCCTCATACAGCTTGGAGATCGAACTAACATTTCTAAAACCTGAAGTCACTCTTCCAGTGAATCCAACCATGATTAGAGCTTCCCCAGCTACTGAGTCAATATGTAGATCAAATTAAAGATTGGAGTCCAAAATCACCCCTAAAACCGAGATAATATCAACGCGTACAATCAACTCATCATGAATTTGATATTCATATTTCAAAACACTATGAGAACGTAGGAAAGAGGTTGCACACTTGTTCATGTTGATTGATAGGCCATTTTGTTCTTCCCATAGAATGATTTGTTCAAAAGCTTTCTGTAAGCGACTACTATCAAGAGGTGACTTGATGACTGTAAAATGTTTCACATCAACCGCATAAATCAGAGTCCGAATACCGAGTGAATTTAAGGGTATATGATTCATGAAAACAGTGAGTAGGACAGGGCCCCAATAGAAGTCCTGGGGTATCGCAGAAGACGTCACGAAGAAATTAGAGATGAAATTGGCAATCTTTACAGTGGATTCTCCTCCAGATAGGTGGGATGAGAACCACTGCTGTGATGGTCGTCTAATGCGGATATTCCACAACTTGTTTGGCAACCGCAAGTGGTTTACTGAATTAAAAGTGTTGGAAAAATCAATTTATATTGAGGATATGTTCCGGAATTTGCCAGAGATTCTTCAGAATTCTTCCAAATCTTCACAATTGTCACTCAAAATTCATCACTGATATCAGTTCTCGAACATGTCCGCATGTGTCAATGTCATGAATCAACGGTTTAATAATTTGAAAAATATGCTGTGAATCATTCATCATCACATTTCATAGAATTCTAAGAAGCATCATCTCGATTCATGTCCAATTTTGCGATTCATGGCTTTCAAATTTTTAGAAGGAGAGAATGAGAGGATCGAAATGAAAGGGAAAAAAGGACTCTTGGTGAAAAGACAATAACAAGGAAGACAGGAGTCTTGCTTGTAGTGAGAGCGTCATCGTGCCGCAATTTCTACTTCCGATCGTAAAATCTAATGGGGCATAGAGCGTGAAAAAAAGGCTTCGCGTTACAGGGAAAAACGTTGACCCACGTGAACGTTATTAGTACTTTATGGTAATCGCCTCTTCGTTTCGGACATCGAACACTCTTGAATCGGCTTCGCTATCCGGCCATACCCTGATATGAATTTCTATCACCGTTCGCAAATAAAATCTATTTTTTAGCAAACTTCACGGCGATCCTGAATTCTCCTGTGTTCATCAGTCGTCTCATTTCATTAGATTAACGACATCAAAATGACCTGATGAGATTCCACGAGTCGAAGATCGTAAACTGCAGGGTACGAGAGTATCCTCTCTGCAGAGTGGTTCTTACAGTCCGATTCCATAGGTTGTAGACGGAGCCAAAACAAAGAATTCGCTGTAACGTTATCAAGTTTAATCGAGTAGAAAGTGCGTTCGCTACACCTGATCACTCAATTTTCATTGATTCCATACTTGTAATATTCACGAATCTTGACTATGAAAAATTATCAAGATTTCAATTTCAAGGACTTTGATCACAAGTGATGGAACCTTCAGCACGGCTGCCTTGATAGTCCACAATGTAATACAAAAGTGTTCATGTCTTATGACAAGAGGACCAATTGCTACCGTTCACATAAGATGTATACTACCTCCAACGTTACTCTATACAGCACGAGGCCACGCTTGCATTCATTTATGCATCAACAATTACCCACTGACGGTATCTTCGCTCTGTTAGGCTATCGGTTCAAGTGGTGGTCGTGTCCCTTTGTAAGCAGTGATTTGAGATAAGACCAGCGATGATCTCGGCGCCGCTTCCATAGCCCGTGTACATGTGCGTGGACTATAACACTGCACTCTGGCATCTCTTGGGTCCTTCAGACAAGTTGAGCTCACGCGCCCGAGAGTAAACATGAGCGAGGAAAGAAGGGAGAAAGAGACCGGTTATATGCATCACATGCGAATGCAATGACGATATTCACAATGGGTCGCGAAAGTACACGGATACGTGATCATAATCTATCAATGGAAGCTTTCAGTGCGGTTGGTTCATGATATCAAGGCCGTGAAAAAAGAGGGGAAGTAAAGTCGTGGCTGTCGTAGTCCGGGCTCATTGTATGTATCATTGCCAGTTTTGGAGATGAGAAGGAATACATCATCTTACAGAATATTTTTAGTATACCTCAATGGCGTACGACTGTGAAAGACTGAAGTGCCCCTTAATAGATGGGATGATGGAAAGAGGATCATTTTAGGATCGATGTGCTAGTGCGGAAATGTTTCCCACGAAACTTGAGCTAAGTGAACTCGGCGGACGTGATATCTGAACAAATACGGAAAAGTTATCTGCGCCTGAGCTGCAGTTTGGAATTTTGAGATTGGGTTTCAATTCTGATGGGTTCAGTCTACAATCACGATCATCAAGTCACCACAAACGATCTGATTTGGATTGAAGCAGTAGCCCAGGGACGAAAAGTTTTTTCAGATTCGTTCAGATATTTTGTCCGGCGAGTGTACATACATGTCTGACACAAAACTTGCATAATTGATGTTGAATTATATCATCGATAGCTCCATCAGCGGTATGGAGTTTTGGTACTTATGAGGTGAGCGGGAAGATAACAGAATTACTGTCTCGACACACGAGCTGTTCACAGTCAGAGTGGACTAACAATGAGTCCAATTCGGAAAATTGGTATTTTCTGCCTCGACAATCCATCCTACAAATGTAGGAAAATTCTTATCACGCGGAAGACCTTCTACTCAAAATTTTCTACTATTCTTATCACGTTTCCTATGTGGCAAGATAGCTTTGATAACTTCCTAGGACATACCTCGGAAGATGAAGATAAAATTCTGCTTTGATTGGAACAATGGATTCAACCTACTTTGACTCTGATTAACTCACACATCATTGATGATTGAGTTCATCTCATGGTGAATGATAACTCATATTCATTGGTGAAAGTTCACGGTAGTCCTGAACCAAGTCTATCCTCCGCTGAGGAGAGCAAATGGGATTCTTGTTGGATATGGTTTGGGACATCTGTGGGATCACAACCTACTAAGAGTCAAAATAGCCACTTGGGCCGTTTTTTAAAAAAGTTTTTTAAAAAACGTGTTTTTCTGATGTCTTTACTTTTTTCACCCTGAAAACCTCGAGAAGAACGCATTTTATCGAAAAATATGTCGAGCAACTTTTTGTAGAACTCAAAACGATAAACAAAAAAGGTCTCTACACATTTTTCCATGTAAGACCTCCTGTTCCTGTAATAAACATATTTTCGTCTGGAACTCGTATTTTATTTGTCATTTACCACGGTTCTGATCCCATAACTCAAAGAGAACGCATTTTATCGAAAAATGTGCGAAGTAACTTTTTGTAGATCTTTGAGAAATAAATCAAAAAGTCTCAACACATTTTTCGATTCAAGGTCTTCCGTTTCCGTAATGAAAGTATTTTTGTGTGAGACTCGTATTTTATCTGTCATCTCCCAGTTTTGGGTGTGTTACTCAAAGGGCATGCATTTTTTGGGAAAATGTTGGGACAATTTTCCCAAATTGTTGATGAATGCATAGAACAAAATGTGTCCCTTTTCTACATAAGGTAACCTGTTTGAATTTTATCAGTATTTTATACAGAAATTCAAACCTCCATCAGTTTTAACACAGTTTCAACTTACAGTTATGTAGATTCTTGATATTACTCGAGAGGAGGTCGTGGTAAGTTGGCAGTCTTCTGGAGCCCGAAGTGACAAGTCACAAAAAATTCGAGGACGAATTGGTAACTGGCCCTACTGCAGCCTAAGTTGAGGACGAATCAGTAGCTGACCCTACTCCAACTCAACT
This sequence comes from Eretmocerus hayati, assembly GCA_029851415.1. NCBI lineage: Eukaryota > Metazoa > Arthropoda > Insecta > Hymenoptera > Aphelinidae > Eretmocerus > Eretmocerus hayati. The sequence continues at coordinate 184,280,973 of CM056742.1, forward strand.
TGAAGACAACGGCTGGCTCTACTGCACCCGGGTCGGATAACGCCGAACTGTCCTTTGGCGGAATCAATCAGCTTACGTGTCCGCGCTTTTCCGAATCTACTTCGTCACACCATTTCTAGGTGTGCTTGGGTGAATTGTTACGATTCTCAAAGACGCTCGAAGCGTTTCTGGCAAGGTTCTGACAAAGATCAACTGAAGAATGGATTCTGTTGTTCGAATTTATACGTGTGGACAAAGAATAACTTCTGATGATTTGACTGAGATGATTTTGAAATTGCTCCACTTGAGACAATATAACTCCTCTAACAAATGAGCCACAGTAGCTCATGAGAAACCAAATTGAGATAAGCGCGATGTAACAGCTGCAAATCGTCCTGTCAGAAGTTGACTATTGGTGATTGGTGCGTTCCTAACCCTCGGCTGTCCCTGTGGGGTGTGATACATCCAAGGCGTGTTCCATGAGTTTGCCACGTGCGTAATTCAAAGTTTCCCGGGCTCATAGTGACATTTGTTGGTAGTCGAGATATGCCCCTTACCGACCGTGCACATAGCGCCAGTTTTGACGCGCGCGTCGCTCCGCAACAGCCAAGCAAAATGGCCGTGGGGTTTGACACACCCCAGAGACCCCAGAGCGCCAGCTAGGCGCGCGTCGTGTATTCGAGTTTGTTTCATGGATCAGAATTAACCACGTATAATTTTCGATTACACACGTTGTTTTCTCCTCTGACTTCGCCTTCATACAGGCAACTATCACATTTTTGACAGATGTGCGAGAGAAGAACGACGAAGTGCGAAAGATAGTTTTCGATACACTGTGCGTAAAAGTGCACTTTGCGCACAGTTTGTCGACTTTTACTCACAGTTTATCGAAAAGTATAGTTAGATACACGGCCGTAAAACCTATCATTCGCATCCTCGTGATGATTCCGACCCTCGCCTGCGGCTCGGGCCGGAAACCCATCACTCGGACGCGAATAAAACGTTTTACGCCCTTGTATCGAAATGTACTATTTCGATACACTGTGCGTAAAAGTGCACTTTGCGCACAGTTTGTCGACTTTTACTTACAGTTTATCGAAAAGTACAGTTAGATACACGGGCGTAAAACCTATTATTCGCATCCTCGTGATGATTCCGACCCTCGCCTGCGGCTCGGTCCGGAAACCCATCACTCGAACGCGAATAAAACATTTTACGCCCTTGTATCGAAATGTACTATTTTCTGACGAATCAATTATTCCTGTCACTAAAAATATTCTAGAGGACTCAATTTTCGATAAAGCGAGCTGAAAATTCAACCGAGTCATCTCAAGATCAAGTAGATATGAGAAGAAAATAGTACAGTAGTCGATCGTTCAAGGAAGGTCTTCATTCCGGCATATTAGGTGAAAATGAATACTCTCAATCCATCGGCCGGAATATGTCAGAATGAATACCCTTTTCTCAAAATCCACTCTTGCGCTACTATTTCCTTGAATCAATCTCATCTTGACACGATTCAGCAAAATTTTCAGCCCCATTCCATCGAAAATTGCGCCCTCCAGAATTTTTTAGTAAAAAAGGTGATTTTTTGCATTTTTTTGGACATTTGTATTTTTTGAAATTTTTCATTTGATCTTGAAAATTATCTGGATACATTGGCCCATCAGGAACATATCAAAGAAAGTACAAAACAATTTTGTAGCGGAAAGATTGATCATTGAAGCGGCATCAATTTTTTGACTGGGGTTCAATCCACCCCAGTCAGCCAGCTATGTTATTTGGCGAAGCGACGCCAGCTGAGGGCTAAACATGGTTTCAGATGCAGGCTTCCTCCCGATTGCAGCTCTTTGCATCAATGAGGGGAAGTTTCTTCAGTATACAGCGAAAGCGATGATCATTTTCGCCCTGAACAATTCTTAGGTAATTTTGAAGCAACCACTAAGGCTTCGAGGATGTACCACCCTTCTCTCGGAACCTAAACTGCAACTAGAGAAAATTTCGAAGGAGAAATATTTGATGCGTTTCCAAGAACATCCATTTTTCGATCTTAGGCTAATTCCAGGAGCAACCATTCAGTGATGTGGTATTTTCCTGGCGAGCCTGAATTGCAACTATAGGGGATTTTCAGAGCAGAGTCTTAAATGTTCTTCCGGGGGCATAAAATCCTCGGCATGGGGTCAATTGCATCCTCAATGGTATTTAGAAGTTTTCGGAGCAAGCATCCAATTTTTATGACACACAATTGCAAACTAAAGGAATTTTTTCAACGCAATATCAAATACACTTCTGGAGCATTGAATTTCTAATTTGGGGTCACTTTGACCCCAGTGTGACACATAAATTCGATTAGACTCAATCATGTCAATCATGTGTCCTGTGGAACCAATGTGTCGAATCAAATGAAGGGGATATCTGTGAACAGTCTGTTCCTGAGGATTTGTGAATCACAGATATGTATTTTTTCTTCCACGATTTCTATGAAAATATTTCGAAAGAATCACGTTTTCGTCGATCATTGAAGGCACAACCGGTCTTATTGGTCGACATTTGGTCGAAAATCGTTTGGCTCATCAGCAAGCACTACTCATTTATAGGATTTCAATTGTACAGGCATCAGTTAGCGTAGTCCTAAATCGAATTTATTGGCATTTTGGAAGAAATTTATCATCACTTCTGAGAGAACCCATCTGTGTCAATAGATTCGGGTGACCAGGAAGAAAGGGATGATGACGGGGTTGATCGTGTCTAATAAGTTTTCCCGGCATCGGAACCTTGTAGATTTGTCACGAGCGAAGCCGGAACACGCGGTAATTTACCAATTTGATATCAGCGTTGGCAAAATATCCCAAGAGACGAGTCCTCAATATAAATTCATAACCTCTCACATCCTACGTTCGAGAGGCTTGATTGATGTCGATGATTAAAGCTCACTGCCCGCAACTTATTACAAGCAGTTTCCACGGTGCTTTTACAAGATCAGCAACATATAATCTCGTTGAACATTTACACATTACACATCGGTAATTCTCGCACGTTCAAGAAAATATACTCGCGTATTATGAAAAATTCCCCGTCTCTTGAACCGGCTCAGCGCAAATTTTTAAAAAAATTCAAAACCCACGATCTCTCGGATCCATATAGCCCAACGCGACGCCTTAATTGAAAGCTGCATTGTGTGATGCGCTGAGAGACAGCACAGTAATTGAGCTTCGATCGGCCATCGGTGCGGGACTCTCTCCATGATCCACCTTCTTACACACCTCCTGAGTCCAATATACATGAAAGGTATCCCCCGCAGGGCGCCTCATTCTACAAGGCATCCATTTCTCTCGTTCAAATTCTCTCCCTCTCTCACTCCTCCTATTTTTCGATGCACATCTTGGTATGTATGCATCAGTAAAAGCAACCAGACAGCTGCGTCCGATCGTTGATGATGCACTTTTTTCGCTTGGCGCATCCAGATGAGATGGTCTCGAACATCAGCGCCGATTGGTTGATAGGATGCCGAGTCAAGCGTCTCTGCCTTTAGGCTTTTGCATCATTTAGAGGGGGAAAAAGAGTCTCCGGGGAATAAGAAGATGCGGTTTCATGAGGTAAAATATATGTATAGTGGTCAATAAGAGCAACAGGCTGACGTATCAAGCTCATGTCAGACAACGGACTCTATCAGATGGTAATTATGTGCCGAGCAGCCAATATGTTTTGTACGCGGATCTGATGTGTCTGATGTATCCCTGATGCAGTTCTGAATCTAAATCGGAATGTGTTGGGGTATCACATACACCATGTGCTGGAAGAATGTAAGACAAAAGAATATCAACTTGCAGTTGGTGTTTTTCAAACCAAATCCCTGGAAGATAATTTTTCTAAGATTGGCATAATGATTTGTTCTTAATCCAACTGGATAAGTTTCAATTAAGACTTCTTTTATAGATATAACAACTGCACGATTTTCATTCATCCACGATCGCTATCAATTACTGGAATACCCTTCGAAAGAGCCACTAGTATTGTCGCATATGACGAGGATTTGACAAATTGAAATTTCTTTCTTCCAAAATTCACGTCAGGTTTATCGTTCAATTTTTCATCAACGTTCCAGTTCTCTTTGTGCTGGAATTTCCATTCAAGTTCGATTGGCAACTTCTCAGTAGCTCTTTGAGGGGAAATTTCACCAACTCGAGGTAAATTTCCACTCCAAGGGATTCAGAGTGCAGATGATGCATATTTCAGATCTCTCTAAGACCGTGGAAGACTGAGGAATATTAATGGGAGATGAAAATGAGGATTCAGGAGGTTTGATCGTGTAGAATAATCCCAAATCAGTACAAAATGGGACCCTCTTGCTTCCACTCAATCCTTAGAATAATCTGTAGCGGTAGAGTGAGATGAAGAAATCGAATTTCTCTTCATAGGTCGACGAACATGCTTGCTCATGAAACATCCTCAGTCGCTTCGACCATTTTTATTCATCAAAAGAATATTGGTAATTTTTGTCGTCCTTGAGCTTTGATATGACGAAGAATTCGAAGTAACAGAGCTCTGTTTACCTGTATTGACGAGAGCCGGACGTTATCTCTGGTCTCTACTCCAAGATTGTTCAAAAATCATGAAAATCCACAGAATAACGAACCGCAGGCCTGATGAGGCCCACAAAAATCTTGTGGTCGAAAACGTCACAATAAAATTCTCATCATGAAAAGACCCCGCCATAAATGATAGGATTTTGGGTTTCAGCTCAATTTGCTGAATCGGGAATCAAATGATAGAGCTCGACGAGCTGATCAAAAGTCTCCACTATCGTGAAGCCTGAAAAACTCTCATTCGTGAGTTATTCGATCAGAAATTTGTCGATTTCACCAAGTGAAAATAGGGTTATGGCATCGATCGAACAATAACATACGTTCGAATTCGCTCGGCAGTCGAATTTCCCCGGCATAGTGAATTTGAAGGGGTGAGAATATGTGTTTGTCGCGCAATCCACCGATTACCTCAAGAGAATCTTTGGCCACTGCAACTTTTGCCGAACATTTCTTTAAACACAAAAGAGCGAAACGCGCGGAAAAATCTCATCAGCTCGGCCGGCCTATGGCACATATAGTAATCCGAGTGTGCAAGTGCGGATGATGCGTTTCCTGAAAAACCGTCAATATTTCGAAGTTCGGAATGCGTCCTCGCCACGTGAAAAAACGGAGGCATATCGTCCGTGTATCGAGAGCAAAAAAGTCGTATTAGCCGCGACTTTTCATCAGCGCAGTTTACGTGGTCTCTTGTGATTTTCTTTGAATTCTCACGGACGATATGCCATAGGCCGGCCGAGCTATGAGACTTTTTCCGCGCGTTTCGCTCTTCTGTGTTTAAAGAAATGTTCGGCAAAAGTTGCAGCGGCCAAAGATTCTCTCGAGTATTCTTTTGAGATAATTGGTGGATTGCGCGACAAACGCATATTCTTACCCCATCAGATTCACTATGCCGAGGAAAACTCGACTGCCGAGCGAATTCGAACGTATGTTATTGTTCAATCGATGCCATAACCCTATTTTCACTTGGTGAAATCGACAACTTTCTGATCGAATAACTCACGAATGAGAATTTTTCAGGCTTCACGATAGTGGAGACTTTTGATCAGCTCGTCGAGCTCTATCATTTGATCCCCGATTCAGCAAAATTAGCTGAAACCCAAAATCCTATCATTTATGGCGGGGTCCTTCCTGGGAATTGATTTGATTCCTCGCCGTCTGTCAAGATAGACGAGATTTTCAATTCTCCATCACATTTTTATTTATATTCGTCTCAAACTCCACAAAATGATCAGGATACCGTGACTCTTAAAAGACTCATCGGAGCACTCAGGAATGATTAATTTTCTTCAATGCAGGTAAAATAAAACACTAAACAAAAGTCTGAATCAATATAATTCCGAATGAACATATCTAAAAACCGAGAATTATATTGAATGGGTTTGATACAATTTCAGAACTATACTCATTCGAAATACATCGGATACCTTGGGAATAGGTTCAAGGAATACACGGTGCGTTACATATACGTGGCGCATCTGACACGCTGACTGACATATAGGCCGTACTAAAGGGAGGGAATGAGGAGGGAAGATATTGCGTCTGCGGGCGTCCCGCTGTATATTATAACATATTACAAAAACGCATCCGCACGCCTCGATTAGTTGATTGTCTGCTTGTCCCAATGTCAGAAGAACACATGTCTGTGCCTGTGTGTGTATGAATGTATGCATCTTATATCGCGCATCCTGTGGATATATTCGCGGATTGCTCTTTCTTTGTACCGGGTGGTCGATGATCGAGAGCCCTTCCTTCAAAACGATCTTCATCCAACTCTTTTGATTGCCCGATACATTTTTTTTTCTGGTGTGTCTCGTCCAAAAATTTTATATACATATACTCCAATCCTCCTTTCAAATTTGGACGATGAAAACTCTGCAGGGTGACATTATGATATGATATTCTCATATGAAATGTGACTTGAAGAATCGAATGAGATCAAGTGTCAGAGTGTTCATACATTATCCAATGCAAGAACAATGTTTTTCATAGTTTCCCAAGAGGAATTGTCAGGCCTTCTCGAAATTCATGGCAGCAACAAAATCTGATACAAAATTGAAACATACAGTTGCATATCTTGAAGGAATAATCCATCAACTTAAATGTAGAACTTTGGTGGATTTATTCTGAGCCAAAATTTTTTATTGCCATGCGAGTTTTTCTCGGAGTCCAAATATCTTCAATCAATCGTTAGCACCGCGTTGGGTTATTGAGGAGTCATGGCGGTATTTTGGATAAGAACCTCGCGTCCAAGGCAGAATGGCTGGATTCAAATCTTGTCCGACTCGTATGGAAATTCTCTTTAGTGCATATTTGGTGGTTTCTGTGCAGGATAACCTAGGGAAAAAGTTTAAAAAGTTTTGATAAAGAAGAAAATATTGAAGAAGCATTACATCCTCACACGATTCTAATTCCCCATAACCCTCACATATACTATTGCAATACCCCATCAATATTTGCTTACCTACTCTTGCCACCACCCCAAAACCTTGCAGCTGCCCAAGAACTAAAACAGTCAACTCATATAGTTACATCCAAGGAATCGCTCATGCAGTCGGAATTACAAATTGCAGACAGTTCTCGAGATCTAACCAAGTCGTCGTCTGCAGCAGTATATACCAGAGCTCGCATCACTGACTGCGCCCAAGCCATCAACTACCAACAACTGTCTTGACTATTGCGTTAGAGACCGAGTGAAACACAAGACACGCGGGCTCGCGTGCGCCCCAAAGAGCTTCAGGCCTCGCGCCCACAGTCAGACACCACCTTGGTGTTGTACCATCATCAGTTCAGCTCCTTGCCTTTGATCTCGGTCAACAGGATAAATTTGGACCGTTTCACCTAACCTACCTAACCTCAATCCAACCGATTTTTCGAATTTTTCAGAACTAATATTCGTGATGCAAGCTCTCGTACTCATAATTAGACTCCCCATCATCGACATAACCTACAAATCACTGAAATTAGTGGGGAATTCATTGCAGAATCACCTTGCACCTCAAGACAATACATCTCCAGTGGGTGAGTTTCCATGCTCCTGATATAGGCCAGCGAGTGGCCTTTGGCTCGCAAATTGTACGATAACAATCTAAGGTGATTCTCGCGAGAGCTTGCAAGCTCTGGTGTGTACATTAGCGAATGCTCCTTCGAGTTCACACACAAGACAAACGGAATATTGCACAAATAGCAGCTGGGCACTCGACACAGCCTCAGTAGGCAACCCGTATTACACTGCCCGTGGGCAGCTGCAAGCTCGAATCCACTTCTTGGCTAGCATCTTGGCCTTACTAACGTTTCATCTTGTAAAGCTCGCCCGAAGCTCTCTTGTGCGCGTCTTGAGCTTTGGACAATTTGGCAGTACGGGGAAAGCTTTCCGATTGCTTAGCCTAATTCATGCGGTTGGCGCATCAAAGCTCGTTTCTCTTGTATCCTCACAACAGCCTCTGGCTTCTACTACTACGAAAGTTACCACTGCCCGCTACTGTGTACAAGCGCCGAAATTCAAAGCCCATTAGTGTATATCTAACGTTGTCTCAAATTGAAGCAAAGGAGTCTGTCTTGGACTCCCCAGTTCATGAAGGAGTAGATACATAGCCAAACGCAGCTGTTGACTACTATTCTGCTTTTGTAGACAGACCCTGTGGGTAGCAACTCATCATCGCTAGGATGGCTAATTTACAGATCCCAGATCACATACAGATGTGAAACTTGCAGACATGTGTGAAGGTTAGAATACGGTATATGGGCAGGGTGTTAATTGACTGAGGTAGCCCCGAGGGCAGTGGTGTGTATGGCTCGGCTACGAATTATTTTTCATTCGAGCGTGAATTTATCCTGATCTGCGTTGTTTCTGAGCCACGAAATTATTCCGGATCGCCGTGTTGGCCAGAGTATTTTCTCTGAAGCTCAAAGAAATGTCTGAATTATTTTGCTACGCTGACTTTTGATCCCGGCGAAGTTGTTCGTGCTGGAGCGTATGAAGTTAGGGATGAGGGCTTGATAAGGGATTCTTTGGTGTGCAAGTATCGTTTTTACGACCAGTGGGGATGTGTAGAAATGTGGAGCAGAGACCTCAGTTAACCCTTTGCATCTGATAATTTTTCTCATCGGAGGGCTACGGATAGCAGTGCGAGTCGGCTCTTTGTGATGTCTCTCGTAAAGGGTGTACGGAGTGCGGGTATGACTTTTTGCTCGAAGTAGCTCCGTTGAGGCTTTGTTGAGCATTGCTTGGATTGCAAGGTTTTTCGAGTTTTTACCTCTAACTGCAGAAGTGTCTGTCTCAGACGTGGCTAAACATTTTAAGTAAGGGAATCATTACTCGTGAAAAGTTTATATTATTTCATTGTGCACTCTGGTGGTCATTGTAGCAAGGCATCATGTGTCCATCCTCTTTCGGAGTCTAAATACAAATGCATTGGTTTGATGCACGCTAAACTCAGACGGAATAATGGAAAAGTTGCAGAGTCAGCAGACAGAAGCTGAAGCAAGTATGATGAGGAATCAGTATCTCATAAGACTCAATCGACTCATTCACCTTTCGTGTCATATTGTATAGTTGTGTGAACTTCGTCAAATCACCCAGTCTTCACTGCCGGTCAAAAGTTTCAGGACATCCAAAATTCTTTTTTCCAGTTTTGTAAGTGGAACTACTAGGCTCTACTTGACCGAAAAGGATCTTATCAGGGTTTATTTGGAAGGTCTTTTCACGTACTTTGAGATGGCATCATCTATATTCATCAGTACGAATCTGGATCACCCCAATGCAAACATGAAAAAGTGCCAATTTCGATGACTTTTGGAATAATCTCCTGGCTCCGGTAGCTCAAAGGTACAGGAATATTCTGGAATGCATCTCAAAAGACCTAAAAGTGCAAATCTAGAGCTTCAGAATCCGTTTTCCAACATCCTTCTACGTCACTTCTACTCTGAGCTTTGACATTTTCTGTAAAGAACGATTGTTCGCAAAAACTAACACCTGAATTTGAGAAGGATAGAGGAATGTGTTTGAAGGAGAATGCAATCTCTGCTCCTGATATCTGTCCTCGACATCATTATCAAGAGATCGAGAAACCTTTGAAATATGCCTCCAAAAGTGAATCTCTTCGACATTTCATGATAAGCGTGCCACTTTTTTCGGAAAAACTCTCCTTACAGAAAATTTCATAGCTCAGAGTAGGAGTGACGTCGAAGGATGTAGAAAAACGGATTTTGAAGCTCTAGATTCTTCCTTCCAAGTCTCTCAAGATCCGTTCCAGAATATTCCTGTATCTTTGAGTTACCAGAGCCAGGAGATTCCCCCAAGAATCATCGAAATCGGCACCTTTGTGAGCTCAAATTAGGAGAAGGCAGACTCGTACTGATAAGAGTAAATGAAGCCATTTTGAAGTAAGTATGAAAACCTTCAAAATAAGCACTGATAAAGTTCATTTTGATAAAGTGAAGCGTAGTAGTTCTACTCACAAAATTGGAAAAAAAAATTCGGATGTCCTGAAACTTTTGACCGGCATCAGTATACGTTACCCAACGTGTGTTGGGACAAGAATTCTAAAATCACGCAAATCCACTAAATTGCATTTTCTCAATAAAAAATTCGAGATGAGGTCAGTGAACTCGACTCTCTTCTGTACCCAAGTTGCCCCCATACGTTGATCTCGGGAATGGACACTAGTTGACTCTTATGCAAATTTTTCTCCCGTTTATTCTGTTAGAGTTTAAGGAAATAAGTGACTTGGTTTGACCCCTGATGATTCCTCTGTTTTTGGGAATATTCTACGTGATTTCTCTATTTTTCGTGTTTGCACAGCAATAAAATCACCGAAGGAAACGCATTGAGTAAGACGGCGCCAAAGTTTTTCAGTTTGACCAATCTTATCGCATCTTAGCACATTTGATACCTTGGCTCAAAACCCATAAATCCTGCTCTTCAGAGTCGCAGTTGTCCGATCTGGAGTCACTCTATGTGCCAAACACGGACATGATTTGTTTAACAAGAAAGACAACATCAGTGCTTGTCCAACATGACCCTACTTGACTATCTCAAAAGAACGTGCAGTATGATCTTTTTTTCACTCATAACTACCTGGTTCATTGCGTCACAAAATATCGAAATATGTGTTTGGGACCGACCCAAAGCTCCAAATGTAACCACACGATTGCGTGGCAATGAATACTGATAAAAACAATTTTGTGCACCTAATTGCCAATTCACGTTGTTTGAATTGGTGGGGGCGAGCAGGGTACACCCTCTCGCTTATTTTCAAAGAATTAGTCAGGAACGTACCCCAGCTGATTATGTGAGGTTCAAGACGAGCCTTGAGATGATCTAAAGTACGTTGAAAAACATTGAAACAGACCAGAATTGGTGAGAAAGTGTGCAATCAGAGGAATAATTGATCGCTTTCGATTAGAAAAGTGTGCTCAATAGTTATTTTAACCACTGCTTGATCAGATTAAATTTGCTCATTACCTTGGTGCGGTTCCTGGACAAAAACAGACCGTAATTTTCATTTTTGATTCATGAGTGAGATATGAGATTTTCCAGTTAAATTTTGATCCCCAAATAAAATGCTACGTGAAGAGAGAAGATTCACATTCGACAGATGGTGCACTGCCTCAATCAATGAATTCGGAGCCTAGTAGAAATGGTGGATATTTTCTGTTCAATAACTGGCCAAGTTGCATTAATACTGACTTTGGGTGTCCAGGAAAAATTGCCTTTTTTCTACCAAGGATGATCATTTTGAAATGTGTATTGGTGGAACATTGATGCCGTGGATGGCAAATGAACTCGATAAATAGTTCCTCCTATGACATGGAAGAAATAACCTAAGAATGTATTCATATGTATATTCTTGGACTCTTTTGCCTGAATATGTTGCCCATCAAATGAATCATCCGCTGAAAATTGGGGTCCCTACATTTAAAACTGCCAAAAAAGACGTGATAAGTTCTTACCTCTTATTATTGTGATACCATTACGTCCGTGACAATTTTGGCACGGACGTAGGTCGACTGACAAAGTTGATCGAATCTCAATTCACCGGATGAGACTGGATTATAACACCCTAAACTGATTCTTCTATTCACGATCTTCGTCTATAGATAGCACTAGAGACTCCCACGAAACTCTCTTACCCACGGAAGCTACCTAGCCAATTCTTTGAATGGGCAACCCCGCTGATTATGGCGATCTTACAGCCTTGATATGAACATAGCTTAACTATGATTACAGAACAGATTCTCATTCAAGATCACTGCATAGATAGGATGCTAATTCCGTTACGCACTCATTGTCCTTCCAAGTTCACATACGCATTCGCATACTAATATTTATACTTGTAAGAAAGTGTTGTGTAAGATGTATCCATGTGAGCGAATGGGGCGTTTTCTACGAAGCAGGTAATGAGAAAGACGCATTTCCAAAGTGACGGGCTATCAAGACAGGCTGTATCCAAAATCGAATCCTCAACTTCCAGATACCCACCACGTCTCCCCTCGAATATCCAAAAATCAAGCTGCATCGGTATGAACCAACGGGCGTACTCGTATCTCAAAGAAAAAGGGACCAAACAAGCATTACCAACTTGATGAATCCTTCGAACGAGATGCATTCAAACGAACTAAAAGCAAGCAAGCAAACTTTGAGAAGGAGGCAAAATCAAAATGGCCCAACCCACACGAAAATTGGGTATCGCCCCATTCACTATACAGTCTTTCTCTTTCGCGGGCTAATTCTCGCGATCGGTTATTTGTTCCAAAGGGTGCGTCTGCCCTCCGATCCCTTCTTTAAGACGCCCTTTTCTTTTACTATGATGTCAGTACACCTGCCTTTCACTGATATTCAAATGTACCGCCCCTCACAGCCATCAGATCTCGCGATTCTTTTGTGCTTTTAACTCATTCTACGCGTAGGTAAGGATCGGCTGATCGTCGCTAGATAATAAATATGTTGCAGAGCCCATTGTAAGCGAACCCTTATATCTAATTGTGGATGTATATTCAGTTCTGAAACCGATTGGAAGCTTTGAAAAATTTTTGTATGCACACACAAGTGTTTGTTAGTATTATATATTCATCTAGCCGCCTTGAAGAATAAATTCACAATGTGTGCTCAGAAGTTCCCAAGCCAAGCGGATGAGATATGCGTATTATAAACAGAGGTTATGTTTTGAGTGGATAGCTATCTTAGTAGATCTGACCCCTGTATGGACCCCAAGAATCGAAAATATTACAATGTGCTCTGGCTATTGGACGCATAATGGGGATAGGATCTGAAAAAGGATAAGATACAAGGTCAATCGTTGCATACTCATGTAAAACTTTTGCTCCGATGATTCTTTGAATTTGCCACTTTTGTAAGATCAAATTGCCGCACTGGCAGAATTGTTAAGGCGATGCGGTTGCCGTGCAACCCGGAAATTATATTTCATATTTAGATTTCACTAAAAATTTTGACGATACGAAGTTTGAGACGAGTCGTTAATTACGTATTATCATGTGAATTGTGGTGGATGAATCGTAATTTTTCACTAATCCCAAGACTATCGGTAATGAACGAGAATAACTTACCCACGGGTACTTTCTAACCTACAAATTGTCACATTTTTGTTCACAAAAATCTCGAAACTTTTCCAAATGGAGCTAAACGAAGATCCAGCCCAAGTTAGATGATTACAATGACCTATTTAGCAGTTAGTCTCAGCAAACAGATACTAGAAGATACTTCGGCGATACAGTACAGTCAGGTTGATCGCACTCGAAACCATTTTCAACGAGATTCAATTAGAGAAATCAATAAATAGTTATTGATTTCTGCGATGTATTGTATTGATTCTTTAGAAACTGGAGGACTTTTTGCTTTTTCTCAATACTACATTTAACTCACTCACTTGTGGTTACGGCCGGCTTTTACTAGAAATGTTTCGGAATAGTTTTCGGGTTCTGTCCTTTTAGAAAAAAGAGTTCAAAATTTCGACAACTCGGAGTAATGGATTCAGATCCCCTACCGAGAACCATTCAATTGAATGATGCACTAATAGTAGTGATCGCAGTTTCTGAAAATCGATATTTTTTGAAATATTCTGAGTGTACTCGGTGAATGTTGTAGTTGGCTGTTACAACCAACCCTCTAAGCGCCCGGTAAATCTTTTTTCCTCAAATCGATTTGCAATTGATCACTAGAATTCCTGTCCATCTTTTCAGTTTTCAGAATTCTATTCCTTCCTTCATATCCGGCATGGTCCAATAGTTGATCAGCGATGAGTAATCTGGTCGATAAGTACTATGCAATGAGCATGACACTTGAATGTTTCTCCATTTATGATGGAATTCATTCATTCATCAGTTCACTTCATCAACAGAACTGGCCCAACTGCATTGGAGTTGCTATTCTTGCCATGTTTGATATACTGATCCTCATCTTTGAGTGAAACGGAAAATTTATGAATTGATGTCATCAATTTATAGAATTTACATGAAAAACTCCCCTACAACGGGGAACTGACATCATTCTGAGAAATGTTATGTTTTGAGAGTTCGCGGCAAGATTGATGTAGGGAAAGCAGTTTGAAATTTTCAAGACGCCTCTATAGTTTTTGAATCGTCGTTGAATCTTTGACAATTTGAATTTGCCCCATTCAATATGGTAGCTACACATATGTCACTGGATTTGCCAACTGTTGTGATGTCATTTTTCATCGGAAATTCTCATCTGAATCACAATCGAGGGCTTATTTTACTCAAATAATAGAAGTTCGCAGTGGAAAAACGCAGGTTTGCCTCAGAATTATCGTGGAAAACACTCTGAAGTCACGTGACTCATGTGCAGTCGCCGCCATATTGAATGGCGCCAATTCAAAACCTGGAAAACTTGAGACTTGGACTGAAATCACTTTCACCACAGAAAATTTCCAAATTTTCATATATCGTGCTTCTTTCAACGTGAAGTTCCATAATATGAGCATTTTTGAATAATTTTTGTGGTCATGTCAGTTCTCTATTCCTCAAGAGTTGATGGAACGGATGGAATCTGTGTACCTTCGAATTCGAAGAAACTCTGAGTTTACTAGACGATGACAAGGAAATTTCCAGGAATATTGGTCTCGACTCGATAACTTTGGGTCTCGATTTCTCACAAAAATGCAATTCAAATCCACAATCGATGTAACTTTGAGTGTTCTCTCTGTGGAAACGCATCATCACATAGCAAAAAGTGTTTGAGTACAGATATTATGGTTTAACTGGTGGTTTTCAAGTTGATAAATACCTGAATCTTTTGACCTCGAGGGTATTGCTGTGGGGAAGACAGACATGTTTCTAATCAGCTCGCATGAATCATGGTGAAATCCGTTTCGTAATCGATCACTTTGTAACTCATAGTACGGGAACAACGATAAATCAGTCAAGACCATTAATTTCAATCCCCTCAATCTGATTGATTCGTGGTATTGAAAAATACGCCATTGCTTACTCAAACAGACCTTGATTGTCAATTTATCAGGTCAATTCATTTTCACACTAAGGCGTTCGATATTTTAGTATTTGAAATTAAAAAAAAAAAAAATATTTTAATACTGTGCACATTGCCGCGATTGGTTATCTGTCAACTAAGCCATTCTCTACTCACTTATCCTCGGGATTTATGAACGTCACAAATGATCAAGGTGCTCGGTGGGATCCCTGTAGGCAAGTATAATTGCAGCTACCATGGATTTACCAACCTAACCTTGAGTCGTCCATTTACTGAATTCTAGACTATTTATTGATTATCCAATATATTGGACAATGACATCATTCAGTAAATTGTGACTATCTTCTATCAAAGCTTTCGAAACACCTGGAATGATTTCAAAAAGATTATTTCGTAGCGAATATACGAAAAAGATGAATTGTTTCATTGATTCATGCAAATGGAGTATTAGGTTTCTCCCCCGATAGACCTTTCATTTTGTCTTCCAAAAATGTTCGGGTTTGAGGGATTCCTTTGATTTTGGGATTGATTTTCCCACTCCAAAATGTGAAAAATGCAAATCTGCTCATGTTTCCGAAGTGTATGGGCCAGGACTCCAATTTCTCTGTACGATCGTGATGGAAAGAGCATTTTGAAAGATTCATGAACAAGTTGGACTGACCGTTTACCAAAAAATGGAAGAATTCACACGGCTCAATTGGAGAGATTTTCTGGTAACTTTTCCAAGTATAACTCTTTGATGCTCCAAATTTTTCTGGCCTCACATGGGCCCCAGATGATCTGTGCCCAGACTCTTAACATACTCGAAGGCAGCCCTGTTGTTTCGGATAAAAAAAGTAAGAGAAAGTGATGATGGGGAATTCTCGAAGATTTCAACTTCGACATTCTTTGTCCTAATTTCACCAGAAAAATTAGCACCAAATGGTAGTACCACGTTTTCTTCTATTGCACAAATCTCATGGCCGAGTAAATAGTTTCATTGCGTGCTTGGATGTTTCAGACCAGGAAAAAACAGCCTCAAACATTTCACAATAGTGAAATTAGTTCGGAATCACGTGTGATTGTGAAAATCCTGCTCCTGAGTCTAGATAATAGGGTCTCATGTTATCCAACACATTTTTAACACGCTCGCTGCGACGGGTCCCACCGGTGGGACCCGCGATTTTTCATCTTCCAATCTTTGCCAATTCAGATTTGCTCGGAAAATTTCCCAAAAAAATCTATTATGGTACTTTACTCTGCCAAGAACGTAAACAATGAGATAGAAAAGAGTCTAGACCCATATGGGCGTTTCCATCGAAATGCGGGGGTCCAGCTCATGACCAAAATAAAATTACGAAAAACGCCGTCACAGCGAACGTCTTAACCAGCTCAAAAAAGATCCTAAGACAAGGTCACGTGTGTGTACACCAGTGTCAAGTCATGACTGTGTACATAATGAGGAGTAGCATCAAGGTGCGAGTGTGGTAAGGTTGTAACATTTGAAATTCATAATGCGATTCTGGAAAAATGAAACGCAAACACTGGAATATGGAGTTGTCTCATTTTTCCTTATCTCTCACGGCTTGATATTCAATCTCTATCAATTATTTATCATGTCCCTCAATCTCATATCCTAAATAATTCATTTAGACTATATGGCATGGAAAAATGAACAGATATTTGATATTTGTACATTTCTCAAAATAATGGATTCCTTCAATGTTTACAATACTGAGCATGATGCTAGGCCAAAGTCATGATAAGAAGATTCAATACTCGTCAAATTAAATGACTCGTACATAGTTTTACATCATCATCAATTATACCGAAACTCCCCAAATTGAGCTCTATAATGATGAATCAACAGTTGTCATGATCTGATGACCTCCGAGATACGTGACCGTTCATGAATGTCTAATCAATAGGATCAAAATCATGATTACTCTCATTAATCTTCGGTCTAAAAAATCAGTGCTCTGATATATTTTGTCCTTGTCTTACAATCCTATGTGAGATATCAATTGTCCGAAAAATGGTAATTTATCAATATGCACGTGAAATAAGAGGCAGTTAATGTGCAAATAACTATAACTGATTGATCCACATCACTTGGTTGGTAAACATCTGTGTAAATTGAGCATCCTCCGTATCGTGATATAAAAAGCATCGTCGAGAAATGTAGGCATTCAGTTCGTTCAGAATTAAATCAGAACTGAAAATTCATTGGGTTCAATGCAGAATTTTAAGATGTGCACCAAATTGAGATTCTCTTTTGCTTGTCTTTTCATCGTTTCGACTTTATGCGGGTTTTCAACAAGCGAAAAAATGATGGATAGCGTAAAGGCTGAGCTGAAAAGAGTACTACGTGATTCAAAAGAATTGGCTGGATTTATGGGAATAATGAGTAGAAGGATGCCCCTGGTAATCAGCTCTATGGTACACGAAGATCCAAAAGTTATCGAGACTGAGGTGAGTTAATGTTATGTCAAATTTTTGACAACGATTTATAGCAATGGAAAGATAAAAATCATAATATTTCATGGTAATTCAAGATTGATTTGAACAACTCTGGGAAACAGCATTGTGTTGATGAGTTTAATAGAAAGATAGACGATTTTGTGAGCCACGTGAGCTCTGAAACTCTTAGATCCATGGCGGAGTCAACTCATGAATTCAGGAATATTTTAATAGGAGTATGGAAGGTGAGTTCATTGAAAAGTATTTCAATTATGATTTAGACTTCATTGATGAGAGTGAGATGATCCATAATCTATATTCATAGCAACTAGCCCATGGACCGACAATGGCACTGGCAAAACAAGAAGACGCTGTTTCGGCTAATGAACTACAAGATTTCTTATATTTTACGAATGAAAACCTGAAATACGAGGAAGACAGTATTAAAACTCTCGAGAGCTCCTCAATAGAAGCCGTGAGGATACAGTTGCATCACGAACTGGAACGAATTGGAATTTTTGAGGATATTCAGTCATGTTTGTACGCTTGATATTCCAGGCATGAGAAGATTCTCTATCAGAATCGAGTGGAATCGATAAGTTGATGTGACACCTATCTTTCATAACGAAAAGTTTGCAAAGACATTTCCAAACGACAGCATCTAGTCTATAAATTGAGTTTGAGTTTTGATGAAACTATATCACGAGCGCACTTTGGGAAACTACTTCATCGGGAGATTTTCCAATTCAAGAAGATTTCACGAGGTCGAATTTATGTGTGTACAATGTTTTGACCTTGGAATATGATTGATCCCATTCAATTAAAGAAGTGCCCGCGGATGAAACACCTCGACAGATCATAAAATATTCTGGGTGATTTCTTCGAAATGCGATATTGATTGTCTAATCAAGTGTATTCAATGCTGACTGAATTATTATGAAATGTAGGATACAAATACTCTCCACCTCTTGACGTGGAAATGAGTGGAACCTGTTGTAAGTTTTGATCGAAACATGTTATTCTTTGTAGATCTATATATCTCTATAAATATGATAATTCGAGGAAGCTGTCTATGCATGATTATTAATCATCGAACTGGCCAGCCCAAATTATTTGAAATCCACGATTTTGGTCTTATCGTGAAGTCTCGAATACGATACTTTGGGGAATCGAACTCCGAACTCATATCTCTATCGTTCTGAAGTCTCCAAAGCTGCCCAACTCCAAGACTTGTGACATCCATAGTCCCAAAATTTCGATATTTATTTTCAAAAAATTTGAAAAGTTATATCGTACCAGTTTCTATGAAGTAATATTGAATATGCGCGTCTACAGGCCGATAATATCACTCACTGTTTTCCCCAGTCCAGCTGAGCCTACCGAGCTCATTTGACTTATATAAAGAAGATATATATAGCAACACATGTATATATGTATACGATTATACATAGAAAATTCTATGATTTTCTATTCAAAATTTTGTGAAATTTATTCAATCAATTCTAAAAGTTCTTTTTTCCATCTTATTCCATGATTCATTAATTTTGTCATACTTATGAAAAAATTCTAAAATTCAATGCATTATTTGCAATATTCAATTTTACAAAGTTCAAGCTTTTGTAAAATTGTATGTAAAATAGATTCTTTCAGACTAACTAGTGGCTCTAATACAAGTCAAGCTAGAACGTAGTTATTTCGACTTATTTTGATGAAATATAGATTTTTTATCAACAATTTTGATAATATTGTTTAAAAAATTATTTTATTGTGAAATACTGTAAAAAACCTAATATATCGTCAATTCAAGGTGATATATTGGCCATATATGTCACTATTGACGAATATTACAAAAAATTCCAAAGATCTGTGGCATTTCGAAGTGAATTTACGAGTGCATCAATAAAACACGTGTCTTCGATCAACCTCTAGAAAGTTCTATATAATTATCTGAAAATTATCTTTTATTTATCACACTCAATTGAGATTTTTATTTGGAATAATATGTGTTGGAATCGATGCAATTTTGGTAGCTTGTAAATATGTATATAGTGGGACTAACAGAGCTTTTCAGTTTTAATAAATAATTACGGTGCATATGAATAAATCATCTTCAGAATGTTCTGGAACTCTGAGGACTGAGTATAAATAGAGCCCTGACCAGGTGCTCGAGGATTCTGCCTTTCAGTCGAAAATCAGCTCACAAAGCGAATAAATCGAAGTCCTCAGGGTTCCATATATAATCTTATGATTGTAATGGAATCTTGAATAAAATCGATTATATATACATATATTCTCTTTGTGTGCTTATTGCTGTGGGTAATCCTAAGTGCTCCAATTGCACGATGGAACCCACAGGGTGACTATATAGTTGGCATAATCAAATCATTGGATTTTGCTGGTGATATATTGCAGGGCCCTGATCCCCTGTATTTGTTATCAGCAAGACCCACCGAAATGAAAGTTATGTGTAAAACAGGTCAAGAAGGTGCCCTGATCCACTGGATGGCTGTGTTTTACCGTAATAACATATTTATAGGATTTTCTTGGAATTAATGGGTGCCCTGATCCATCTATTAGTCTGAGAAAAAACTATAAAAGATACAGAGATCGTACTATTGATTCCCAAGGAGGTGCCCTGATCCACCGAATTGGTTTGAGAATTGATAGTCGATTACATCACCCTAAAAAACCTGATCCTATCCCTGATAGCATTTGATTACTTCTGATCAAGTCATGAACTCTGATATCCGGCTCTCTCCCTAGATCCAGAGCCGGATAGACTACGCATACCTCCGCCCTAATTATCCGAGGTATCGCGTCGGTCACAGACTCTCATAGAATGATACCAAAATATTTCAATAATTGTTAACATCTGACTTTGGATTAATGATACTGGTGTAGAAGTTTCTCTCAATTTCAAACAGCCAGAACTTAGAAAGCTTCTTTATGGCATTTCTTAACTTTTGACTTGACTCGTGTGTAGATTCGTATGATATATCAGCAAGAAACAATTTTGACATGGCCGTACAGAATCACGGTCATTCGTGTTCTATGAGTGAAGAATTATACGGTTAATGTTTTAATGGCTCGTTATGGGATGCATGATTATGTATACTTTTTTTTGACACCTCATCAACTCTGATCTCACGTCACGTAAGACATTGCTCAAATGCTATGACATAATGAATTCGTACCTCATAATCTATATGTAGGATTGCCACACCTCATAGCATTTTCTGTTACATTGAACCGACAAATTGTGTAATGATGAATGAGGAAACAAACGTTTTTGATTCATAACAAACGATCGATAGCCGAAGCCTGTTTGGTTACTTTAGCGACGTTTCTTCTCCAAAACCCAGCGATTGATAATGGAATTTTGATGTAATTAGTTGCATTATAAGTGATGTGGTTCAATTTATTTCGATCTTTCAGCGTTCGTAGTCCATTTGGTTCGAGCATTTTGAGACATCCGTTTACGTCAAGCTAACTGTGATGGATCATCTCATTGGATAGTGACGTAAAGTTTGTTCATTTAATCCTATAGCAATCCTGGTAATCCTGAGTATAGAATGGGAGATATGATGCTCAGAGGACCTTGGATACAAGTTTTGCTAACCATTAAATGCTCATAGAATTTATCTATAGAATGCGCAATGAAGCTGAAAATTTAAGGCCATTTTTGATGACATATAATTAATCAAAGAATGAATGCATTTGACCGACATCGTGAAAAAAATGCCTGGGCCCAGGATCGAATTGGGAAACTCCTTGCCGCGAAGATGCTCTACCATTGAGCTGTCCAAGACGGTTCCCAGTTTTATCCAAAGTCCAAGCATTTTTTTCGATATCAGTCAGATGCATTTTTTCTTTGATTAACACCTCGATGATCAAATCCCGATCTATAATTTCTCATTGGAAAAGGCCTTATATCCGAGGTAAACAATAGAGAAACTAAAATTAGTCTGCCTATTAACGAATTCAATATCATTGATCCACATATGAGGAAGATTCAAGTTCAAAAAGTGTAATGATCACCAGCATTAGTACCGTGGAATAAGGTACCAATAATTCGTCTTATATTCAATGCTCAGTAGGCTACCTATCTAAATCTCGTCTTCCGATCTCTTTTTTCTCATCTTTCCTTCCCGTCTCATCGAAAATGCAATAAGTGACGAAGCAGCGATTCCCCAACGGATTCTATACATATATCTCCAATCTCCGAAGAAAGAAGTAAAAAGATGTCGGTCCGTCACGGACCGAAGAGGGACGCTCAACGCCACTGCCTTCTTTTTCCTCTCACTGAATATTGAAACGTCAATTTGTAAACTTTGATCGGGTTTTAATTCGTTCGCAGTGCGGGCGAAGGTGCCGAGAGTAAAAGAGAGACGTGAAGAACGTTTTCTATGGCCACGGGCAAGTAGCGAGGTAACGCGTGGCAAATCGAAACCTCCTTCCACAGTCCTCTGTCCTTACGTCTGCTTCTTCACCCTCGAGTCATTTGAAAAGTTAGCGAAAAATTGATGGACGGGGAGTAGTGACCCTGATGAACGATCCATTTGCCAAGTGCGTTGGTTTTCCCTCTCATTCCTTTACCTTTGAATATCTCAAGTACTTTCCAATAGGACTCTCTGCGGTGGTAGGTTTTTATGATTGGCGATAAGAACTGGTACTTTGACGAGTTGACAAGGACAGATTGATTGCTCCAGAATTGATGGGCATTCGTTAATCACGATTACGACCAGGATATGTCAGTTATGTGATTGGTAATCCCGAGTTATGGAACTCATCGAGGAATGACAAATCTATCGCAAATCAAGCGAAAAAGTTGCATATGCTGGTGCAGTCTTTTGAGTGAATTCGAATCCATATCCAATTTTTCAAGGAGCCCTGTATAATCTCTTGTTCGTTATCGCATATTTGTGACGGTAAAGAGTTGTGAGAATCCTGTAGTGAGTATACTTCTATCTAGTGAGGAGGCTATTTTCTGTCGCAAAAAGTGCTTTGAAAATACTCCTCCGGAACTCTGATGACTTTTAATGACTGAAATGATACTCGGAGAATACATTTCCAATGTAGCGCACCAATAAAATTCCAGAGAAATCATACCTCAGATGAATTACTCCAAATTTTTCTTACGGGTTGGTTAGAACAATATCAATCGAAGGGAAAAAATAAAAAAAAAATTTTTCGAGGGGTCAAAAAAGATGTGAACTACACCGTGAATCAAGGTCATTTCGAGCCTAAGAAGGATCGGAACGGCTTCTAGAAGGCTTTGCAGGTAGTAAATCGAGAGGTTTTGGACCCTATTTCAAAAACCTACCGACATGAAGGGGCACTTACCTTTTACAAGTTAGGAAACGGCAGAACAGGCATTGTAGCAATCAGACGTCCGATGTACATTTCGGTCGTTTCCTTCCGTGGACGGTGATGCCAGATTTTCCACCCCAGCATCGGTACGGAAACCACAGGCTTTTGATGCAAGTAAACTGGAAATCGCTTTCCTAACGTACTTGTTCTTCTTCTCGATCATTTTGCTTCGGCTCGTGTCAGTTCATTTAAATCATCGCCTCACTGAGAATTCTAAACTTGATCTATTAAATCCTCTGATTTGATACATAAACTCGGGAGGCACGAAATTGGTTCGTCAAGGAACTAAAAATGAGAATTCATGCACGTGTAAAATCACCTCCAGTTTTTTTCATCATGCAGAATCAATCAACTTGGTCCCCTACATCCATTTTGATCCTCAATTCAGCACGTGCCTGCTTCTCACTATACCATGACAAAAATCTCCGCTCACCGATCGCTCCAATACGCCAATCCGTTTGTCATCACGCGGAAAAAAAAAGAGACGACGACGACGACGGCGTCGAGTGGGTGTACGCACAATGAGCTCGATGACAGTTAGTATAAAGTAAGTCTCGTGACCGCAGCGGGGGTGGCCCCGACTTTGTGATTCTCACTTCCCATATAATTCCATGCATGCACGCAGCCTCGCGCGTCGATTATTATTCTCAGCTCATATTCAAAACAGCTGGTGGTCTATGACATAACGTCAACGGCTCAACGCGGCGTCTCTTTTGTTTCACCCTGAAATCAATGCTGGCAATACTTTATAGGGTACCATATTACATACATCGTTTATATGCATATGATGAAGAGTATGGGTGAACTTATCCGAAGTCAGTTAAATTTTTCAACGAGACAGATGTAAAATACTCATTCGTCACACTGCGATTCCAGACCCGATAAATTTACTCGGAGTTCAATTAGCTCCAAACCCTTTTACGAGTATTTTTGTCCATCTAAGTCAATTCCTGGATATATTTGGCTGCTGCATCGCATATATATTCTGGGTATGACATCGAAAAATTGCGAGACGCAAAAGTGCAGATGAGTAAAGAGGCTTTGGAGAGTGAGGGGAGCCGAGCGCTCATTATCGGTATTTTTGTCACCGCCTTGCGGCTATATATTCCCTTTTTTTTTTTTTTTGTTAAAGGGTGGCTCTTTGTGCAACTGCAGTCAATTCTAAAGAGGAAAAAAATATAGTAGAATGAGTACGTGCATCGTCGACGATTGCGAATATGTATCGTCGAATGAAAGTTGGAGAAACTTCGTCGTCGTCGACGTCTAGTTGAATGATCACGATGCATTTGCAGTGTATTGCTGCAAGAGCCCTGAAGTCATATCAACCAATCCCAGAAATAACGTGGATATCGCAGTGCTTAGTGAAACTTGCCAAGGGATACGGGTATATATACCAACGTATCATCGACTGTCGGACTATATTTGTACCAAGTGCCTTTCTACTGGTGCAGTAAATGTGCATGTGCATTGGATGGAGTGTAAGAGGGTTCCCCTTTGACTTTTGTCCTTAAGAAAGATATGAGCACTCGATTTTAGAGCCTGCCGGATATGCATCTCTTGATTGTGAGAGCTGCTTCCGTTTTGTGATCTTTGATTGGTAGGCTTGTCTGATGAGACTGGATATTTTTGATTGATTTTTGGGATCTCATATGAGACCGTTAACCAGTCTTGGATGTGGTCTGGTTTCGAACTTTTGCACAATATTGGAGTCTGAACAAATTCTCGTTCTGAGTATCATGAGATTGTCCACCGATTTCGTCACTGTATACTTATCAACTTTGTATTACAGGAACATTTTTGAGCTTCAAAACTTTATCCCTTTGTAAAATTTTATGAAAATCCGGTTGATACGCACACCACTGTGAGTCTGGCGGGAATCGATGGAACGAGATAATTCGAAGAGCATCTGAAATTAGAAGTCCAGAGCTTCATTATCCGTTCCTGAAAGTCAACCTAGGTTATCTCTGGTCCGAGTTGTGTCTATGTTTGTGAAGGAAAATTTTTCTCAAAAAAGTGTCCCGAAGTTTAAGGAAGGTGAGGAAATCGGACTCACGGTGATATTTCTTGAATTTCTCCCAAGTTTTCTCGTACTGTTGGTGGAAAGTACCAAAGATAGTGCTTATACCAGTTCAAATATGAGTTCATTCACAGTTTCTGACCCGTTCATTTTCCGGTCACAGTCACAGCTCGAACCAGGAACAACCTAAAATAATTTTCACGAACGGATTCCAAATGCCTCTTGAATCATCTCAATTCATTGGTTCCCTTCAGATTTGCGAAGGTTTGCGTATTGACTCGATTCTCATGAAATCTTACAAGGGTTAAGATTGATTTTGCGAGAATATATCGCACTGCGCGGGAAAAATTCTAAGGGGATCTTGAAGTGCTTGGGAAAAGCTATAAAATAAGCTGAAGTAGAGTCGTTTAGGACAAAGGAGATCGGACCAAAATCCAACCTATATTTATCCAAGAGTACACAAACTTTTGGCCGGTAGTGTACATTGTGCAAACATGCAAAAATTCTTGTGAGGTGAGGATGCAATACGTGAACGAGGTTACCCCACACACATATAAGTATGAGTGTGGATTGTTGTCACCAACAGACTCACGATCGACTTCACTTCAATTCGTAATGAAGTGGGAGAAGAGTCAATTGCTTGTAATCCCCACAACTAACCAAAAACCATCGCATGATCACAGCGCTGGCCCTCTCACGCTTCTTGCGCTATGTGACTTCATAGCAGAAGATAAAGTATACTCATACATATTTCGTGAAGTAACCGGGGTGGAGGTGAACACCATGGTGACTTTGTAACACTTTTATTCTAGCGATTACTCTCGATCAGGTCATTCTAAAACATTGTGCAAGCTCTCAATTGGAAGCTTTTGAATGAACCAACAAAATGAGTACTTACAGAATGTTCCAGAGTGAACCAGTTAAGAGTGAACGCGGAAATAAAAATGTTACAAAGTCAACCCTATTTACGGTATCTCATTGCCTTAGGAAGGGTTACATCTTTACAGCGTGGAATCGTCCGGCTGATTGCGTGCAATTTTACGGCTTAGATAACGAGAAGAAGAAGTTCCGTTCCAAAAATGAAAATATTCACCTTTGCTCCAAGATGTTCGGGGCTCAGGGAATGCATCAGGCACTGGGCACTCTTCCTCAATTTGAATTTAAACTGACCCTTATGTAGCCAAATCTGGTGATATGTCACCCTGGTTCCCTTTGCTACAGAACGGCTGGGGCTCAGAGGATGCATTATGTGCTGCAACTTCATTCACGGAATTATATGCAAATCATGGATAATTCCACAATTCACAGTGACTCTGGCATACTTTCGATCATATTCCCATTAAGATTTATTCAATTTCTAAATGGACCCACGATATAAATTTCAAACACTCCGACGACATATGCGCTCAACCAACCATTTATGCATGTACTTTCATCAAAATACCCCACGTCGTGCATTATTGATAAATACATATTGATGACGAAAAAACCATAATGCAAACAGTAAGTGATCGATATTTACCATCAAAGATTAAAATGAAGAAAAAACAAACACCAGGATATCAGGGTGCGTGTCGAAGGAACGAGTAGCATTTCTGGATCTTATCCGAGAGTGATCGGACAAATGCGACCCCCGGCCGAGCTTTGAGCTCCGCCTCTTTACCACATACATATACTTTATATTTTACCGTCGTGAGGCTGCAACTCATGATGAAGAGTTGCCGTGAGCTTTTGTATTTATACCGCAGGATGCACAATACCATGGCTCATAAAAGCAGCCAACACGCATCAAGACTGGTTAATATGAAGTGTATTAATGCTTTCGAGGTATTGTCTAAGCATGTATAAACGACCATTAGATTCACTCCTTCTGTTTTTTTTTTCTGTTTCGTTTGCATAGGTATCGGCTACTGCCACGCGCACTGAGGGGGGTATCCGTGTGGAATCTCGTATGCATTCGAGGTTCGATAGGTTTCTGACGCTGAATAGAGGACTATCAAAATGTGTCATACGAAGCCTCAGATCTTAGTGTCTACAATGTTGGCCTTCACATCTCATCTTTATAATCTTTGATTGACAACCTCAATTTCATAATTTATGATTGATATCAGATGCATGGGTTATTATTGTATAAGTGAATCTTTCTTGGAGTGAAGGAAAGGAAGTGAAAAGAGAAAAGCGATCAATCCAACTGCGCGTGCAAGGGTGGCTCAGCATGGACCATTTTATAGAAGGATCATGTGGCTGGTAAGACAAGGGTACGGAAGCTTGCTTTTAGGATATAAACAATTTGAGAAAGATTGAGAGCGTATCGAGAGAGGGAGGGAGTAAAGGCGGTAAGTAGTCTACGGTCACCCCTTCAATTTGGCAGAAAACCACGGGGGCGAGAATGGCTCGTTTGACCCTCTCAACTAGCATGCGTTATTGATAGCCCAATACGTCTTGTGTCTCGAGGATCAGTTCTCAAGGTTTGGGGTAGATCGACAAATTTTTCACAGATTTTCACTCAGAGGGGATGCCTCAGATTCTGTAACGAGTATGATCTGTTCAATCAATGTCTTTGACTCAGATAGTTGTTTGTGAAGCAAATATGGACTCTATCCATTTTTTGTGATGATTTCCATTCACGCTAGGACTTGCTGTTATGGCATGAACCGATCCAAATCCATCCTGAAATTTTCAAATTTCTTTCAAGGTACTTGGTATCAATTCCATCCATTCAAAATCAAATTATCCCAGCTTTGGAAAGAGTATTGAAAATTCAAAAATTTCTGGAATGCCCTGCGAGGAGCCATTGCTGATTGATTGAAATCATTTGGTTTCTTATGATCCAAGAGAAGATGTATGATGAAAATGTGCCACTCGGTTGCATGTACTAGTCCAAGCTATCACATGGATGGCCAGTTGTGCACGCTTCCTTTATTTTCTAGAACTCGTTGAGGAATGTATGGAATTACTGAGATTTTGAAGTGATCGAAGCACTTTTTTGGACTTGTGTGTATTGCCAACCCGGAGAGTCTGATACATCCATGATCTTCCCAATCTAAAGTCAATTAATTCTTGTGGAGGATCTTGAACACTCTAGATTCCTTGGGGTGGAATTTCCTGTCACAGGACTCACTGAAATCCTCGCTTGAGCTATGTCATGGGTAGATTTTCACCCCAAGAGACTGAAATTTCAGTCCAAGTGATGTACTGGAGTAAATTGCTAGCCTAAGATCGGATGAGACACAGCGGTATTGTCAGCATTGCTGCCTGATCTGTCAACTCAATGTTTTCTGTTTATCGCATTTTTTGAAAACAATTCTCAACGGATCCGCATTTACAGCAAGTGCTAACATCGTCGAGCAAAATTCCAATGTTGCTGGAGGTCGATGCATTTGTGGTCTTCTCTTGAAAACAGAATTCTTCCAATGGATGTGTGTGAACATTGGAGATTGTGCGATTCAAACCTCGCCTCAAACCAAAAATCAATCTACTTCCAATGATGGAAAAATCATTATTGCCATGGAAAATCCCACGGCATCTTGGATGATCACGAATTTAGTAAAAAGCAGAATCTTTTTTTCTAGAATTCACTTGGAATCCCTCTCATATTATCTTATGAGTATTTCAGTCGCGCCCTGGGCTGAAATTGTCAATGAAACTGGGGTGGGAATGTTTCAGTGATTCTTTAGGAGAAAATTGTACCCTCTCGGGAAGAAAACCCACCGCAAGAAATTAAGATCGTCCATGATATTTTCGACCAGATTCAATGATAAGCTTGACAACTTTCATCAATATCTAGACACATCTTCAATCCAGAAAAGTCTTTTTTTTCATTTTTGTTCCAATGAATAGACCCTTCTGCGCATGAATGGCTTTCCATGAATTGAGCCACAAAAGTAATAGCTGAGTAAATAGTTCTACCCATATAGAACATAAGATTCCATGAACATATATAATCATGAATAAAATTGGTTTGAAAATTTGTCATTTTCATTCCGAAAAGACGTGACACACTGATTTACAGCTTATGTAACATCAATACTTCACAATGATGATCGGACATTACTCAGAAAAATCTTTCCCGGATCGATTCTCAGGTTTTGAACATTTGAAACACTGAACAGGAAAAATCCACATTGATGATCATTTTTCATCAAAAATGTCAGTTTTTGGGAACTTGAGACCGACTCCTGGAATAATTTTTTTTCAGTAGTATATGATCAGTATCGTGACGTATTGACGTTAGAATAGGTTTGAATCAATATATTTCTATTTTATTTTTATATATATATACGGGCAATATCTGCCCTTTTTACATTTGTTTCCAAGAATGTTGCAAGTTAATATATCACAACTTTCTGGAATAAAAAATAGTACATTTCGATACGAGGGCGGGAATGTTGGTTTCCGCACAACGAGTGATATTTTCCGGCCTGAGCCGAAGGCGAGGGTCGGCATTATCACGAGAATGCGGAAACCACCCCGTCCGAGTGTCGAATACTATTTTTCCATCTTCTGTGTGAGATACAAAATCAAAAAGCCCGCGCGGAAAAGTCATTTCCCGCACAGAAGATGGAAAAATATTTGAAGCGATTTTACGTATGATCATATATGACCATGAAATCCTCGGATTACATGATCATATATGTTCATGGAATCTTATGTTTTACATGGGTACAGAATAAAGCCGATCGTTTGCATCCATGGAAAACTAGGGAAGAAATCGATCGACCTTTCTGCGATCAACCGATGATTCAGAAACTCAAACGACAGAGGGCAGCATCTCCCAGTACAGGAATACCTGGACCCCCCACACAGAGACACCATCGCCGGTATCCTTTCACCCAAGGCCACCTCACAGTAGCAGTGCCAGTCCATATCGGTGAAAAAGACATATTAGAAGCATCATAACGCCAGGCTGAATCTCTGTTACAATTAATAACGCTCGCGGTATCGCGATAGACTCTCTCCTTCAAGGCATTGTCCATCCCACCCATATGAGTATAATAATATGCAGAGTAAGCTACCCACTGATCATATTATAACAGTATCGCTTGCCAAACGCAATGCTTGAAGTTCACTGTAATACGAAGGGTGGGGTCTTGCCTCTCGTATATGTAGTACCTTTGCTCCATCTCTGTCTCAGGGCTCTGAGGTGGCCAGCCTGGGTTATCCTTTTGATATCCTCTTAACTAATGCCCGCCATTTGTTACAATCTGCTATGGCCCTTCAGATAGCTTGCTGACCCTTTCTCCTTCTTTTCTTGCCTCGATTAATCCAGGCGCCTGCTCGTATTTTCACCGATGCTGTATGCGAGAAAGTGCTACTGTATATTGTATGGTAGATTTTGGAGGTCCTTGATGTATCTGATCAACCATTTCCTCTTATCGAGGTTAGACTGATTGTGAGTACTATCTGCAAGATATCTATTTATATTTTTTGATTGATGCCTTTGAATAGATCTTCATTCTCTGAGTTCTGTAGCTATCTCATTGTTTGAAATGATTCATTCGTGCTTGGAATCAAGATTTTGAGGTTCGGCTTATACCATTCTGATTCAAAATCTACATGTGGGAACATATTTGGGTCGACCAGAATATTTTGTAGTGTCTCAACAGATTGTACAACAGTGTTGGGTCGGCTCATGGGTTAGATTTCTAGGCTGCTGGAACTCACTGAATTCTTTTGATAGATACTCAAATGAAATTGACAGCACTCGTTGCACGGGAATTCGACTTATGACAGTCACGTGACACTTCTTCTTCGAAATGAATATAATCGTCCGACTTCTAGTTTTGGAGTTAGAGGGTGAGCTTCGCGATTCCTGAAATATTCGCAAAATATACGACAAAAGTTGGTGGAGATTTCGACGAGAAAATCTTGACAGAGTACCGCAAATTGAAGAACATACTGGACTTATGGAACTTCATGTAATGTATCAAATTGAAATTTCACATGTAATCGGTAGCAAGGACTCTGTGGTTCTCCATTTTCCCGAAATTCTCGATTGAATTGATAATGTTTTTCCGTAGAATTCCAAAATGATCTCCACAATTTTTCTTGGAAGATTTTCCTCTTACCTTATCCTAGATGCCATGAACTTTCTGCAACATCAATCATTCTCTGACGTAGTTGAATAAACTTTTGACAGAGTCAGAGTTACTTGATTTATCATACATACATAATTAGGTAGGATTATGATGAAGTGTGTGAATCAAAAATTCTCCAGGATATTCTTGCTGAGATTCTTTATGAAAAAGTGTTGACACATACATGGAAACTGAATTCACCACATAAATCACTATGAATTTATCACGGACAAGAGGCAGTATCTACTATTAATTCGGTGAATCCAAGAGTCAGGATCACATCATCTTCTCACTCAAAGCCATAAAAATAGTCAGCACCATATTCGTAAGCAAATTTCTCATCTATCAAGAATCCTACCCTTCAAAAAGATTCTGCACATAATATTTCAACTAACCTATAATAATGATAAACGCATCATATGAATTCCTACATAGAGTATGAACTTCCAAAACTATCAACATCGCACAAGATCCAACGATATCCGAATTCCACAGAAGTTTCACCCACAATATCGAGATCCTCTCAAAGACCAACAATTTCCATTAAATCCATTCGCAAAGCCGTCAAACTCAGTTGAAGGTACGCAATCACAGATTGCAAAAGGCACGAATGAGCACTCGAACTCGTTCGCGACTCGTGGGAGAAGCATAACCACGTTTCTTGCCAACGTGATCGTGATGGAATTCAGGATATATCAGTCAATCTCTTCACAGTGAACCAAAGCATCATATCGCGCCTCTCGTGACTCTTGTAGCACATGCAGGCGTCAGGAACCTCCAAGAAGATGATTACAATGCTCTTTCTCCCTCTCTATTTCCACGGATCAAAGACAGAAGAGACAGAAGATGAGTATAGTATATGCAACCGTGAAGAAGGAGACTCTCTCGATGCATATCGTAGCAGACGAAGATGTTTTCATGGTGGGGTGTTGAACAGCATTACACAGAATCGCAGACTCTTTCGTAATGCAAATCTTGGTATCAAGATTGGACAGGTATCAGTCTGGTAGGCGGTACCTTGATACTAATTCACCACAACAAGCCAATCCCACTTTCCTCTCACTTCTATACATTGTCTCATCATATAAAGTGACATATATGTAGAGCACTAGACTAAACTCGGTAAATGCGATAGGAATCACACATTTGGAATGATATGAAATGACGCGTAAAAAAATGTCAAATGACGACGGTAACGACTTTTAGTACATCGTCGAGGTTGACCAGTATAGCTTGGAATGATTCTTAAATTCTGGGAATTGCAAGATGCGCCGGTTGGTGATCAAAGAAGTGAGATCAAAGGGAGTAGCAGAGGGAAGAACATGAGATCCGCCAACATCTCGTTGGCCCTGATATAATCAAGATGCCACGATGTCACGGTCGACACCGAACTCGCAAAGGTGTCTTCTTAACGACTAGTTAGATACATATTAACATTCGAACAGCGTTTCCGTGATGAAGAAGATCGTGGACCATGACATTTTCTTGGACTGATAGGGTAGAAAGAGAAATGCAACACCTACAATTGGGATTTAAAGAACAAATTTTGAATAGTGTTACAAGTTTTTAGATTGAGCATTATGGGTTATGGGTCGTCAGATAGTTGCTGTGAAATAAAAGGCGATGCAAGTTCAAAGAGCGGATGGGGCACGAATTTCTCATCTGCAAGGCATCAAGTTGACTCCGAGGAGTGATTATTTTGAAGATAACTCCTGAATTGATTTTGAGATCCAAATCCTCGTGCGCGTGTGGAATATAGAAGATTCTCAATAGTTCGAAGGATGGATTATGGAGAGTGGTAAAATAGATCTTGGAATGCAAAAAAATGTTCCAAACTTTTCTCAAAAAGATATTTAAGGGTTTGCATTGAATATGAAATTTCCAAAGGGAAAAAGTGACCCTCCAAGAAGTTAATTCTTCGTGTCTCCCAGTTTTTACATGATGAGAACGTCTATAACCTCGAAACCAACCTCAGAAGGTTGATGACAATGAATTTTCCAATGACCTTTTGAACCGCACAAAGAGAATCTTTGTATCTCTAACTATGAATTTCGTTGAAAAAAGTAACCAATTTTCTTCATTGGAGATAACGTCGGGCCCTACGAAAGCTAGTACATTTTAGAGCCCCTACGAAAACTAGTACGTTTTTCGTGAAGACTAGCACGTTTTACCGTCTCACACGAAAAGTAGTACCATTCGGCTTAACCACGAAAACTAACACGTTTGGCGTATACTAGTACATTTCAAAACTCACACAATAACTAGCACATTCGAATGTGCTAGTTTTTGTCCCAACTTTGAAATGTGGACTTCTTCAAATTTCTGCACGAAAACTAGCACATTCGTCGTTTCACTCGAACAGTAATACATTTGAGAATTCTCAAATTTGAGACGAAGACTAACACTTTTAGAGTAATAATAAAATCATGAGTTACAAAAATCGTCCTTATACATAGGTGATTCCCCCGAAAGTGTAGTTTTTTTCTTTTATTGCGGGGTCATTGGGATCGTCTCAAAAATTCTGAACATAGTTGCACACCAATAGAAAAATGACCTAGAAAATTTGTATGATGTACATCCCGAGGTGTAGAAAACTGGGGATTACAGTTATGGAATAATGACGAATGGAACGAAAATGAAAAAGCGTCAATATAAACTGATCAATATGAATTGATGGCACAGATATAAAATACAAACCCACACCACCTAGCCCTAGTTAGGTGGTATGGGTTTGTTACACCAACCACCCACATCTTAAACTGCTCATTCTCACGAATAATATTTTTGTTACAATAAAAGTGTTAGTCTTCGTCTGAGAAAATGCATGTGATAGTTTTCGCCTCAAATTTTGAAAAGTGCTAGTCTTCGTGTACTGATTTTTGAAACGAGCTAGTCTTCGTGTGAAATTTTGACATGTAATACTTTTTGAGAATGTGCTAGTTTTTGTGTGAGTTTTAAAATGTACTAGTATACGCCAAACGTGTTAGTTTTCGTGGTTGAGCCGAAATGTACTACTTTTCGTGTGAGACGGCAAAATGTGCTAAAAAAATTTGTGGGAAAAACTGCAACCAGTGGTTGCAGTTTTTCCCTCAACCACTGGTTTATGCCAAAAATCAACCAGCTGGTTTATAATCAACCAGCTGGTTGATTTTTGGCACAAACCAGTGGTTGACTACCTATCCAACCACTGGTTGACTTTTTTCCCACAGCGAATATATAAGTATGAATGCGGCGCCCACGATATTGGTCGATGGTGGTCTCGGGTTGACACTTTTGATTCCGAAAAACAAGTTTCGTCATTTTTTTCACAAACAATAAGAGGGATAAACATTAGCGCCGGTCGCGTATGGACACGACAGCGGGTTGCCTGACCTCCAGGAGTCGAATACACGTCGTAAGGCTGGAGGGTGGATAGATGGGTGGATGGGGTGGGACCGTAGATGGGATGGATGGATCGATGGATGGATGGAATGGAACGGAACAGAATGGGATGGAACGGAACGGACCGGAATGGAACGGACCGGAATGGAACGGAGTGGAATTGAACGGAATGGAAGGGAATGAAACGGACCGGAATGGAACGGAGTGGAATTGAATGGAACGGACCGGAATGGAACGGAATGGAATTTAATGGAATGGAACGGAATGGACCGGAATGGAACGGAGTGGAATTGAATGGCATGGAACGGAATGGAACGGAGTGGAATGGAACGGAACGGAATGGAACGAAATGATATGGAACGGAATGGAATTGAATTGTATTGATGTCTCCCATCCATATTTTCCAATTCCATTCCGTTCCGTTCCATTCCATTCCTCTCCATTCCGTTCCGTTCGATTCCGGTGCATTCCGGTCCATTTCGTTCAATTCCACTTCGTTCAATTCCGGACCGTTCCATTCCATCCCATTCCGTTCCGTTCCACCCCATTCTGTTCCGTTCCATTTCGTTCAATTCCACTCCGTTCAATTCCGGTCCGTTCCACCCTATTCTGTTCCGTTCCATTTCGTTCAATTCCACTCCGTTCCATTCCGTTCCGGTCCGTTCCGTTCCGTCCCATTCTGTTCCGTTCCATTCCATCCATCCATCGATCCATCCATCCCATCTACCCTTCCACCCCATCCGTCCATCTATCTATCCCTCCAGCCTTACGACGTGTATTCGACTCCTGCAGGACAGGCAACCCGCTGTGTCGTCCATACGCGACCGGGGCTAATGTTTATCCCTCGTTGTTTGTGAAAAAAATGACGAAATTTGTTTTTTCGAATCAAAAGGGTCAACCGGAGACCACCATCGACCAATATCGAGGGCGACGCACTCATCCTTATATATTCGCTGTGGGGACAAAGTCAACCAGTGGTTGAATTCCAACCAGCTGGTTGATTTCAACAACCAACCACTGGTTGACGATTTTGGTGAAAAGTCAACCAATTTTTTACAGTGTAGTCTTCACGAAAAACTTACTAGTCTTCGTAGGGGCCGACAATAATTTCGAAGGATATGTAAAAATATAACCTCACACACCTGAACTACTTTCATAAGTCTCATGAATGATGAGGGGTCCATACTCTGTACTATAGAATCAAATGAAAATAATTCATTCCCCTTCTTCTTACCTTTTTTTTCGCACGGGATGACTCCTGTGATCCCTAAACCTTGACAAGCGAGATACTCTACTTCCAATCAAAGTTCAAACTCGAAGTAGCCAACAGAATATAACACGACGACAGCTATACATCCGTTCTCTTCTCACCACACGACGTACCCGCGACTAAATCTTCGTTTATGACAAGAACAGATGTCTCAGCCACGAGAAGATGCCACCACACACGGCATGCACTAGCATCAGGCTCTTACCTATAGACCCAAACTCTGTACTTCTCAATGTGTATGCACACTGAACACAATTCGCGCAACTATCATCTCTACAACGTATATGTAACCAAAGAATTCTACATGCAATATACAAGTACTTTATGCCGGTACAACAGTTGCAAATCGGTATCATAAAATCCAGTATAGTATTATTTCCAGCAAGTCTTTGGCGCACGTGAAAACGGCAAACGATTTGCCGCGATATCCCGAATCAGAATTTTACATGTATGTACCAAGAATAACCGCATACTTTGATTGTGTACATACCAATAGTCATGGCGCAAAATGCGGGGGCACAACTGAACACAGAGAAAAACAGAGAGTCCCAACGATTGTATATCTGTATCAATTGTATGCATATACGTTTTGAGAGGCCCAGAAAGTCTCGTGCCAGCAAATATATACACACGCGGGGGTCTTCTTATTCTCGCGGCCATATTATAAAAGGATATAGAAGCATTTGTCGAGCGCGTAACCATTAAATGCTTTATCGTCATTGTTTGGTAAAAGCTATACCGGCGTTGTGGTGGACGTTCGAATATGCTGCTTCTCCCAACCCCGATTTTATAGGACTTTTATACCTTATGCGATCTTCATTTGAATACGCTTATGGATAAGACGATCGAAACGCTATGCTCTTTCGTATGGTTGCTTATATTGGTAATACTGCTGCCGTTGACCGAGCATCAATTTGATATTCAAATGGGTCGGGGCCTACTGCAATACGATCGAAGCTGAGTCTTTTGTTCGACGACAATTTTTCAATCGGCAATTTGAGAGCTTCTGGAGATATAGGTAGCACACGATCGGTGAATCGATCCATTCAGCTGCTATTTATCGAGTCCATGTTTTTGATACTTTTATTTTGTTTGAAGAGAGATGCATACATAAGCACGGTGCTCATATCATTGTTGAATAGTGAGAGCGCTTCAGTTGTAGCAATTCACGATTTTGGAACTTAAAACTCACTACGATTATATTGTCGACATTTTGATCATGCCGACATAGTTCTATGCTGGTTAGCCTTTCGCTGGATGTTACAGTAATTCAATGCCCATCCAAAATTTGTCCGTCCAAATCCTGTGTATTGGGTTGCCTACGTGAAAAGGGTACAGTATCATGGGTGGCTGCATAGGTAATGGATAAGTCGATCGATGGATGTGCTGGTGAGTGTGCGGGTAGGTAGTCGAGTGGGTGAGTGGACGGATGGATAATCCTGATCTGGTCCAGTCTATTTCCATCTAATACAGTTGCAGTGGTGTACTTGATTTGTAGTAAACCCTACTTGTACCATACTAGAATTGCACTACAACCACAGTGTTAGTACCGACAAAAATCGTGGAACTAGTGCCGTGCGAGAATCAGTTCACCTCGTTCGGTCTAGTTCGGTTTACTCCGATCTAGTTGGACCTAATTCGATCCAATTTGGTCTAATTCAGTCCTAGTATCGTATTAGAACGAGAGTGAAACCACACCAGCACAGTACGAGAATCGCCGTACTAGTACTGTATATAATACATCATACTAAGACCGCCAGAGAATCGTCATTCTAGTAAGGTACGGAAATCATCGTACCAGTAGCTTACAAGAATTATCGTACTTGTACCGTACAAGAATCATCATACCAGCATCGTATTTGTACCATACGAGATTCATTCTCCTAGTACCAGACCAGAATCACCGCACTAGAGACGAACAGATCGCACTAGAACCTATGAGAACTATGGCACTAGTACTGTACAAGAATGATCTTACCAGTACCGCGAGAGAGTTATCGTACTTGTACCGTACAAGAATCATCATGATAGCATCGTACTAGGATTAATGTATTTGTACCGTACGAGATTCATTCCCCTAGTACCAGACCAGAATCACCGCACTAGAGACGAACAGATCGCACTTGTAACCTATGAGAACTATGGCACTAGTACTGTACAAGAATCATCTTACTAGTACTGCGAGAGAATCATCGTACTTGTAACGTGCGAGAATAATTGTACTAGGACCCCACGTGAATTGTTATACTATTACAGTACTAGAATTACCGCACTAGTACCGCGAGAGGGTCATCGAACCAGTAACATGCAAGAATCATCGTACTAGTACCGTGAGTGAATCGTCGTGCTAGTAACGTACAAGAATCATCGTACGATCACTGTACAAGAATTATCTTAGTAGGACCGTACAAGGATCATCTTACTATTACCCCGAGAAAAGTCGTCGTGCTAGTAACGTACGAGAATCATCATACTACTAACCTCCGAGAATTATCGCACCAGTAACCTACGAGAACTATCGCACTAGTATAGTGCAAGAATCATCGTACTAGTAGAGAATTATCGTACTAGTAACGTACAAGAATCATCGTACAAGTACTGTACGAGAATTATCAAAGTACGACCGTACAAGGATCGTTTTACCAGTACCGTGAGAGAATCGTTGTGCTAGTAACGTACAAGAATCATCGTACGAGTACTGTACGAGAATTATCGTAGTAGGACTGTACAAGGATCATCTTACTGATATCGCGAGGAAAGTCGTCGCTAGTAACGTACAAGAATCATCGAACTAGCACCGTACGAGAATCATCATACTTAGTCCGGTTCTAGTACAGTCTAGAACGGTATAATACGGTCTGGTTCCATTCATTTCGGTCTACTTCTGTTCTTCCTAGTCCAATACAGTCGGTCGGTTTAGTGCGGTCTATTACGGCCGGTCCATTTTGGTCTCGTACGGTCTAGCTCTGTCTGGTTCGTACTGATTCGGTCTATTCCGGTCTGGTCCGGTTGAGTCCAGTTCAAATATAATACGTGGCTATGTGTACCATGGGTAGGATTCACTGATCAATTGATTTGTTGACTGATAAATTGAATTTTTGAACTATTAACTGATCTCTCGTGTGTCATGCGTTACGCGTGGCGGATCGTGCAATGTCTCAGATGATGGAGAATCTTAAAATTGATTACCTGCGAGAAAGGAGGAAACGGTATGGCCAAAGGTTCATCCTTACAAATTCTGCATACTCATTAGAGTGAATCAAAATAATAAAGCAAATCTTACGGGCCATGAGGTCATCCTTTCCTGCAAGCATCATTATGTCCATAAAAGCTCTTGCAAGCCACCCTTATAAGGTATCCCCAAAATCCTAACTGCATTTCTATACCAAATATACAGTGAACTCGAAGCACACGACAGAGTTCACCAAGAGCAGCTCCTATACACCGTCATATTAAATATTATTTATGCTACTACTTGGCATAAACACGGTGGCGGCTACTGCACTCTCTTGCATTGTGTGCATTCCAAACGGCCTACTGAACATTCAAGTAGCCTCCCCCTCTTACGGAAGCCGGCAAATCGACGACACATGCATTGCGAGCCAGATACATATATATATGCTCCCAATCAGAAAACAATATCGATCCATTGTTCGTACTAGCCAATAAATATCGTGAAATCATTTTGCCAAAGAGAGAAAGCAGCCAGCGGTAATGTTGTTGTGCGGTATGTATGAGGTTTGAAGAAGGTGGATTCTGATCACAAGTTGAGATCGAGGTACGCGTGTATGTACATGGAAGAGGTTATGTACATGCAAGAAACCGATTCTAGAGTATGGAAAGGGGGAAACGAAAGGGTATTATGTACATTATAAATGATTATGCTACGGGCAACGTGATAACATTGCATTTTGTTGCGTCGATTATGCTGAGGAATCGAAGCGATGTATGAAAGAGAAAAGTGGGAAGATGCCACCGTTTCTACTGAGCATAGATATGGAGCAATTTTTTCCAGATAGAGAGCGTTTGTCGAACTCGACGTAAC
The DNA here is from genome assembly GCA_029851415.1 of Eretmocerus hayati. NCBI lineage: Eukaryota > Metazoa > Arthropoda > Insecta > Hymenoptera > Aphelinidae > Eretmocerus > Eretmocerus hayati. Next base: position 184,320,602 of record CM056742.1, read on the forward strand.
AAACTCGACATAAGTTCTTCAGGGGTTGATAGTACCACCATACTTGTGAGTCCTGGCTGAAATTTTCAGAAAATTGTAAACTGTATAATTCACATGAAATTGGCCATGTACTTCTATTGGGTGTCTGACTTTTCTCGCACTTGATAGCAAATTCCCGCAGAACTAACTCTGCAGTAACTATGAATCGGATTTGCACTTTACATGAATTTGTGAAACAACTGGGAAATTCTGCTCGAATCTCGGATCCAAATTTTTGATTGAGATGACTGCAGATTTCAAAATGAGATCCACTCTCAATTTTCCGCGCAAATGGAGCTCAACAAATTTCATTGAGCTCCATTTGCTACCCAAGTCCACACAGAAATCCCAAATACAATGATTCTAATTTTCATGATTCACCGAGGGAGCAATTCTCATACAAAAAATGGGGGGGGGGGGAGGGAATAGGAGTAAAAACCACAAATTCACAAAATCAAGAGGAGTTTTTTATCACGAGCCCGGGGTTATGTAACAAATTGATTTATGTAATCGAAATTCCTAACTCAAATTCGAGGCTAAACCATGTGTTCAGATTCCAAAAATATGATTCCATGCGATACTAGATAGATCCAGTGATAATCAAATACCAGAACTCATGAATTATATGGAAGTATAACAGCATTCAATAGCGAATACTTGAGGTTCGTTATTCCTAGAAGGGAAAGATCGTGGTTGTTCTCCTTTAATAATCTCAACGGCGAGGGCGTCGAGACCAACCTTGAAATAACACGTGAGTATGCCACGTTGCGTTTGTTGTGACCACATGCAAATTTTCCCGTTAAAGTATCATGATCGTGGATTTTGGAGTGAATGATAATTTTATTGATTTTATCGGATGATCCACGTGAATATAGATTTAATAAAGGGTCTCATGTCTGAATATTTTTTTGATCAGTAGACCTGCATTTCTCAATGAAACATTTTCAATCCAATCCCCTGAGATGCAATACTTCTTTTAATCCATAGAGGAATAAGGAACTCGAAATCAACTCCTGATGTGCATTCACGTATCCACTGGCCTTTAGAGCCCAATGAGACACGAAGCGCCATCTCTTACTAGAGCAGCCAACTGACCTGCAACAAGGTACTCGGGAAGACTGTCGAAATCACTAATTTGGCAAGAAATACTGATTTTGGACTCTGTTGAGTTGAGTTCGTACAACTTTTCTCACTCACTCTTTCATTTGTTTACTATTGATCACAAAGTAGACTCATTTCGGGAATATTTTCCTCAATTTATGAAGTTCCAATACAACTATTTCAAGAAGTATTACGGACAGCCAAGAGTCATCATCAGTGTGGAACCAGACAAATTATGCGAATTAACACTTTATCTCGCGTATTAATGAGCGATTTACAGAATTTTTCAACAGCTCAACGGTTTTTTAATCTTGCCTCTCAGGAATGTTACCATAGAACAGTAGTTTGCCAGATCACCGGATGGCTTAAAGTACACGCGATAGACTTTTGATACTCATCTGGTATGTTTAATGATAAAATATTCAAATACCATAAGTGAATCTGGTAGATTTTTTCGTCCTTGATGGTTAATATACGAGTTGAGTATTCTGTCTCGTCGATCTTGAAGGACGGTGGGGAACTAAATAAATTCCCAAAATTTCATGATGGAAATTTTATTGCAACGTTTCGTCCACTAGGTATTGTGGACCTCATCAGGCTTCAGGTTTCTGTTTCGACATATGCATAAAGATAGAAAATATGAAATTTATTTAGTTCTCCACCGTCCTTCAAGATCGACGAGACCAAATACTCAACTCGTACAAAATATTCAAATTCCTATGGAATTTACAATTCTTTACCGGCTATAATTAAGTGGAGTCCTGTTATTTCATCATAAATGGTTCATGAACAATATCACTCATGAAAAATGGATAATCACGAGTGAGGAATCGATACTTGATCTATCATTTTTCACGGATAACCAACATAAAAAATTGTTGGTCAGGAAGATTCCGTAGGTAGAATGGGATGAGTCTGCATCCAATTCAGTTTCCAATGTTTAAATTATTGACAAATTTTAATAAATCTCGGAAAAATTGCATTAACTATGAACTGTTCTATTATATTGATTAAACAAGAGAAACAATGTATTTTGAAAAAGAAATTTTCATCACGCACAATTGACGGAATGTATTAGGAACGGATTGGAGGGATGCGTGATCTGGAGAAGATGAATGAGATAGAAAGAGTGCAAAGCCGTATTGAAAGCTGACGGAAGGTAACACTTGAAATCTTCGAGGAAGGAGGAAAATATCCCTCAAGAGATTTAGAATCAAATCCTTATAAATTGTTGTATTGTTGAAAGACCAGAGCATATACGAATCTGAGATAGTTTTCCGTATCTTACAAATCATTGTGAAAGGGAAGAAAGAGAGAAGGAGGGAGAGGATAGTATAGGATAATACTAGAGAAAAATCAGGGGGAGTTCGATGCTCTTCACACGGCTTATGTAGGGGGAACGATTTTTGATTCTTCGAGGATTAGCATGGGGTCGATCACATAGCTGGCTTTTACTCCTCAAGTTTTCTAAAGCTCAGGGAAACATTCCAAAGCCACTACAAATGGTCGTAGTGACTCACATCATCAGAAGCCTTTGCAAAGACCAGATATTGATATTTTGAAGAGATCTCCATTGTATCAGTGTTATGATAGTATAATCATTACAGATAATTTAATACTCCTACAATGTATACGGCTAATGCTCCATTTATATGTGATATAATCATCTGCATTACTAAACTATTTTTGGAACTCATCATGAAACCCGAGATTAAGTCACATAGAGTGGAATCTATTCTTCTGAAACAAGGGAAATTCCATTCAAAGAATCACATTTGAGCAGCCTAGAATAATTTTAATGATGAATTCTTGCTAAATTTCCGTCAATGGCGAGGTAATAGATCATGTGATAACAAAAGCAGAGAATGTTCTCATTTCAAAATTCTCGGCAGATACGTTTGCATGACGTGAGATTTGCCAAAGCAAAATGCGAGATATGACTAGATTCACATTCTAGTCGTCTCGAAGTCATTCTGAATTCCTCGTATATAGCAGAGCAGACTCTGAGTCTTCTTTATCGCGAGCGAGATCTTTTCACGTCCGATCAATTTTGAAAATCTCTCGTGTCTTCTCATATATGCCACCCTCGAGAAAGCAAGAGAGCGGGAGAAGGAGAAAAGATACTCACACATCCAACGCGTTCGCAAAATGGTAACAGAATATGAAAGCGTTTTGTGGGCAGGAAAAGCTACAGTCGTACGTGCACTCAAAGGATTCACGAATCGCACTTCTCTCGCGCAGCGCGGTTTCGAGCTGATAAATAGCCAAAGATTTGCGAAATATATTGTGCTTATAAAGTCTTGCGTGCACCTTTGGGATGTTTCTCGACATTTCATAGGTACATGTGCAGCATTCGCTTGGTAGAGAAGATGTTCAGTTGAGAAGAAGCCATACATGTGTCTGAAGAGTTTAACCGATAGTGTCTTTTTCATTCTGTTCGACGAAATTACATCTTTGAACTTTATTTTGAGATGTAACCCTCTGGGAAGTAGAGAACCTTTTTTTGCAAGCCTTGTTCTCAGCCGTTTGATCTTCCAAGTTCCCGGATCGTTTTTTTGGCTCAAAAAATCATATTTTCTGGGTCATCAATTCTGAAAGTCTGATTTCCTCAAAAGTAAAAGTCACGAATCCTCGTTTGAATAATTTAGACTCCTAGGTACACTGTAAAAAAAATGCCGATGAAATAACTACGCTGAACAAAGGAGATCGGGAGACCTACATATGCTGAGCCCGCGTAGTAGAATCACTGCCGTGATCTTGTACATTTACAGTTTTAGCGAGCGATTCCCATAATTGGCGTCCTGGAATCACCGAAATCGTAAATTTATGAGGCCATGCGAGTGATTCCATCGGGACTTTTTCAATAAGAGTTTATCTGCCAAAAAGTTTCGAATGTATTATTCATCCTGCTCATGACGGATCATGCCTTATTGTTAGATAGAGTGAGAATTGGAGTAAATCAGGGGATCCAACTAAATGATACATAATCTCACTATCCATTCAGTGTTTATACTGCATGGAGTCAGTGTAAGTCGAATAGCAAATTTCAGTACCGTCGACTGGAGTAATTTTGGAACAACCTATAAACGAGTCATTATCACACGCGGTCAGCAAGGCAAATAAACCTGAGGCTTTGATACCTGTTTTTCCCACTTGGGGCACGCATGAGCAATGTTTTGCACCGGCGCAAGGTCCTGTATTAGTTGCGAGTTCATTCATAGACAGACTTCTTTAAGAGTATGATTCCAATACAAAAAACAGTATTTCGGAAAAATTAGTGTGGTACCGACATCTGCAGGGTGACTCCGAGGTAGCTGAGCTAGATTTGACTTGTCTGTACAGATATCTAAACGAATCCATCATTACATTGGCGTACCTTTACTCAGTTTCCACTTTACAGTGGAAAAAATAAAGAGAATGTGTTCACTTCCATAAACCGGGGTAACTTTGGGACACGATTTGAGCACCCACAACTCTGACCAAGGATGTCCAAATATACTTTTATACCTGTCAATCAAAAAGTGGGACTATGAGCTTTCGATTGACTACACGCACGATACAATCCTGATGCGACCCGTGCGAGATATACAGGTTACATGAGTTTTAAGGAGAACAATGCAAATTTTGTTTCAAAGTTACCCCAGTTGATGATGGCCGTGGCCGTGGAATCCCCCATATAAAATATGCTGTCCCAAAGTTACCCCAAACCGGGACACGACTTTGAGCGCTCATATCTCCAACTAGACATGTCCAAATGCACTTTATAAACACCGCAATCGAAAGCTGAAACTGTAAGCTTTCAATTGACCACACATACAATGCACCTTTGGTGTAAGATGCACAAGTTACACGAGTTTGAGGGGAAAAATGCGATTTTTGTCCCAAAGTTACCCCAGTTGACGGTATCATCATAAATTTTCGAGTCTTTCCTATCCTCAATTCTTCGACACCCAGACGTTCCCTAACGTTCGAAGGAATTAAATGCGAGTGACTCTCAAAATTTGAATTGATTCTCATGGATATCCGGTATTATAATTCCTTTCGACATACGCATTTAATTAGGTGTGCAAAATGTACAACCAGAGAATCACAATATTCAAAACCCATCAGACAGATTGAAAATCTTTTATCCCCTGATTCGAAGTACTTCCTCTGCAAATATCGCCCATTGTCATAAGTGAACGAACGTATATAGACGTCTCAGCGCATGAAGAAAAGTATAAAACCACTCGCGAGAAGATGGATAAGAGAGGGAGTGGTACACATCTCGGCGACGCTCGTAAATAACGACGAGCAAGACTATGCATCACCGGCCAATTCAGATCGCATTGTTATTCGACGAACGTCTCGATTCAGTGCGTTGTTCATCTATTCATGCGTCAATAAAACCACCAAAGCTACATATCCATACGACTTATTCTTAGAGATTTGAGCAAAGTTCAAAATCAATCTGTTTGCTCTGAATCCACGTTGATAATTCTTGAGATTGTGAGCCATGATTACTCGGTTTTATGGGATGAGTGAAAAAAAAGTGTATTTTTGACAATGCCTCGAGTGAGAGTAATCCAATCATAAATCTGAACCTCAATCCCAAGCATGAAATTAAGCACATACTCACACTTTCAGAGAAACAACAACCTTCCAGTGCGTCGGTTACAAGTTGCGAAATGAATCACTCAGGTAGACCCGGATGATGCAAAAAATTCTTCTGGACCTAGAAATTGTTGGAATTATCTTTTTTCAATACTATAAAACGAAAAAATAAACGAATGGATACATAAAAAAAATGGTCGGAGGAAACCTTGCTGAATTAACGTAGAATTATTTTCATAACAAACGACGGAGAGATTCGGCTTTGATAGTAAAAATTGTAGTTCACAACAAGATCGATAGACAAAATCATGACAAGCTAGAACAATTTCCGTATGCCTGGACGGCTTCGAAATGTAACAAAAGATCTGAGCGATTGCAATGTATTTTTCCAAAAATTATACATAGGCATGTCACGAAATCTATCCTACAAATATGACAAATGGATGATTTGGAACAAGACCAACGTTTACAAAGTACTTTTCGCATAACTGCGCTTACCGATTCTGTGTTTCCTCCTGACGATGAACACGGTTATGCGACATCCAGTTCTGGCCATCTTGATCTTCCTTCAAGAGTGCCTTAGCCTCCACGTCATCAGAATAACTGATGCACCAATAGATTATATACAAGTATTGACTAGCCATTCTTCGAATGATCCTCCGAGTGAGAATAATGCGATCTGCACTAATTGGAAGAAAATCAACTTTGGAAAGTCCAATCTTCATGTGATTGGTATAAGGGTGAGGAAAAAATACTCTTGCATATCAATACATTGCAACAACCTTCATTCAAATATACCTCTATCTTGGCTTCCCTTATGATATACGCAGACGAGAGATGTTTGGATGTATGACAATCTAACTCAAAGTGTATCAGATATGGCTGGTGACTTTTGGACAACTCTAGCTGAATACATGAATTTAACGTGAGTTTAACCGAATATGGAGAATATTGATTATTATTATTCTCGCATGTTTTTGATGATCAGAAATTAAGGGAGCTCGTTATATATCTTGGATGTTTTTGATGGAAAGGTACTCAATTTCCCTTTCCGGAATGATGGCAACGCCGAGAACATTTTTTCTGGAATCCTATGATTCACATAGGTATAGGAGTATTGGATAGGAAATTGTAGATATTCTAAGAGTTGCAAGCGTGAAACTGGCCTGAGGGCTGCATGCTCGTTGGGTATTCATGGGATACTCGGATTGAAAATTCCACTCGCATGGTGGTGGTTAAGGCGATGCGGTCACTGTGCGACCCGGAAATTATATCTTATTTGGATGTAAATCAAAAAATTTTCTCGAAACGAAGTTGGAGACGATTTGTCCATTACGTATTATCATCTGAATTGTGGTGGACAACTCGTTATTTGTCACCAATCACAAGACTATCACTAATAAACGAGAATAACTTGCCCGCGGGTACTTTCTAACCGACAAATTGGTACATTTTCGTTCACAAAACTCTCAAAATCTAGTCCGATTTCGGCCAAACGAAGAGTTATCCAGGCCAAGGTAGATGATAATAAAGCCTGGACAACTCGTAGTTTAGCCCATAATGGAAAAGATTTTGAGAGTTCTGTGAACAAAGTTCAGCGTGCACGGTGACCGCATCGCCTCAAGATAGAAATATCTTGTAAGTGTACCAAAGTTATCCAGCTCGGGTCTACCTTTCATACACTAATTAGAGTGCCAATATTTTCGGCTGCAGACATAAAATTGAACTTTGGTGACCGCCAATTAAAATTTGAGATTACAAGCTTCCGATTGACGACTGATTGACGTGGGTTCTGTCACTGCATACTGAAATCCCTAGCCAAACAAAGTGAAGAGTACAGGAATTGTACCAAAGTTACCAAATTTGACGGTAACAACGAATGATCAACGTTGTTGTTAACTTGATGTTGAATTCCTTCCATTACCTCAGTTTCCGAAACCATGTTTCGAACTCAGCGAATAAAGATTGAGAAAAATCGTGCAAGATTGCCAAGATGTATTACGAATGCATCTCATTTACAGTACCGTACAAAAATTCCTGAACGGGGGTTTGAAATTCTCTCTTGCAAAAACGTCGATTACTCGAGCTCAGCTTAACGTAGAGGAATTTTGGAAAAGCATCTTAAAGATGAGAAAAAATGCTAACTTTTTATGGTTTGCGATTTTTCTCTCAGCCCTTTTTGGTACCTCAAATAGCTGATGTAATTTCAAGGATTTCGAGAAAAAAACCGTTTTTACTCTATCGGCTGTAATTTGGACCCGGATAAAGATAGAACAATTTTGCAAAAAGCATCTTGAAGAGCGGAAAAAATTCCATCTGCAATGATTTTTCGATTATTTTTTACGTCGTGTGAATAAGAGTGTGAGAGCTCTCAAAGTAGCCAAAACCGTGGTTTTTCGCCATTTTTCATCGCTTTTATTCTACTTCACCGTCTCCCCTCCCTACGAATACCCCGCCTTTTTCCACGAATTCCGGCGTTTTTTCCTGGAAAGTTTGAATACCGGATAAGTGTTGGTGTGTCCGTGTGAGCTATTTAGGCGGGTTTTTACCCTCTCTACGGTAAACTTTTGGGTAATTGGCTGTGCACCGCGATTCCGCGTGGTCGCCCCGCCCCCTGCCGAACTTGTCAAAACCTGATGCATCGTCGCTCGCTGCAGTATTTAGCGATCGTTAGTAAGAAGAAATGCACATATCGTCATCTTTTCTATGAGCGCGGTGGCATCATTGATCTCCAATGTCGTTTCAAATCGTTTCGATCGCGGGCAGCACGTCGAACTCTTTCGCGGTCGGTTGTCACAAAACGTACACAAATTCGCGAATACCCTATGCAACACTCCAAGTTTTTTTTTCAACATTCCTAATCTGTCGGAGATTAATTGTGTGATAGCAGGCATAATTAGGTCGAAAACGATTGAAATCAAAGAAGAGATCGTATTCCTAGAGTATTTTTATCTCGAGCTTTATGGCTTTTATGCTTAATTATTTTAGTACATTATTTTAGTACAGTGGAACTTGTCAAGTTGGGCACCTCTATAAATTGGGCATCTGACTAACTTGGGCACTTTTCCGTGGAACGCGCAAAATTACATTAGCTCTTACGGGGATTTTGTTCTATACACTGGGCACTCTGTATGTTGGGCACCTGTCTAAGTTGGGCGCATTCTGGCCTTTCGTCGAACATAATAACATGAGGACTGTGTATTTTGGGCACTTACTTCGAAGCTCGAGATATGATACCGTATCCTCGTCCTGATCGTCTCGATTATGAGTTTACGAATAAGCGACAGAGTTTGATAGACGAAAGGTCGTTATTGTTCATCGATTATAAGCATCAACAATTATCAACCAAGTCAATCATCTAAATAAACCATAGTTTTACTGTATCATCAGGGTCAATCAATATTGAAGAAATTGTAGCAAAGTTGGTAGCGTATCCACCGTCACACAATGAATCATCAGAGAGTGAGAGAGAGAGAGAGACCAACCTAGCTTCGATCCATGAGTATCAAATCACAGATCACATCCAAACCACGAAATCAAAACTTGGATCAAGTGATAATTTGAGCCTCGATTGAACTTCAACGTTCGGCGCGACATCAAAAATTACTTTCACTAAAAGAAAGGAAATAAAAAGGTTAAAAAATATTTTAGAGATCGCTTTTATGGGTATGAAAATTATTGAGAGTAAAGTATTTAAAACAAGGAGTTTGAAAAATATCAACTTTTTGAACACCACACACCTTAAAAGCGTGGGGTGCCGAAGAGGAGAGTATGCGGTGCATGTCCCTTCTATGGTACCCCACGCTTTCAAGGTGTGTGGTATTGAAAAAGTTGATAATTTTCAAACTCCTTTTTTTAAATACTTTACTCTCAATAATTTTCATACCCATAAAAGCGATCTCTAAAATATTTTTTAACCTTTTTATTACATGTATTTCATTGAAAATCCAAGAATCTGGCTACTTTAAGAGCTCTCACACTCTTATTCACACGACGTGAAAAATAATCAAAAAATCATTACAAATGGCATTTTCTCCGCTCTTCAAGATGCCTTTTGCCAAACTGTTCTATCTTTATCCGCGCCCAAATTACAGCCGATAGAGTAAAAACGGTTTTTTTCTCGAAATCCTTGAAATTACATCAGCTATTTGAGGTACCAAAAAGGGCTGAAAGAAAAATCAAATACCATAATAAGTTAGCATTTTTTCTCATCTTTGAGATGCTTTTTTCAAAATTCCTTTACGTTGATCTGGGCTGGAGCAATCGACGTTTTTGCAAGAGAGGATTTCATACCCCCGTTCAGGAATTTTTGCACGGTACTGTATGAGGTGGATCAGACTCGTTTCATCTCTATTCTATTCTGGTCCTGGTGGTCCTTATCTTGTTGAGATTATACTCGACATGGTTTTTATTCGCTCTATTGCTTCTACAATTGATCCCATGCTACACGGTCTCCGGCTGATTTTCAGTACCTCCAAGTTTCAAAAATACTCGGCATGGTTTCCTCAATTTCATGTTTTTTAAGAACTGAAATTATGTGATGCAGCTGATTCAAATAAGTCATGATCTTTTTTGCTCTCTCGGAGTGGAAGGGTTGTGTCCGTGACAAGGGATTTTCGTCTAATTTCACCACTTAAATCAATTGTTTACTTGAAAAATCTCCAATTCTTCTCCCCTTTTCGAGATTTTTCAATCGTGCACACTTTTTCCTCCACGCTCATAGCTGGTCCATTAAAAATTTCTCTTTGTCAGGCACGAGCGGGCACTCTAATACATGGAAATTCTTAACGTGGACCTTTGAGTCTTTTCTTTATGCAGACTTGTCATCAAGGACATGACTACGAATGAGGTACACCTGCTGTTACGGGATCGTGAAAAATTCACAAACAAAATGCAATCGATGGGGTTAAGAGAGCTTGCCATAGCAACAATTCACCTCGAACCCAAGATGTTGAGTACGATCGATTATGGAATGAATCTTTTCAGAACTGGGTATATTAACATGTTCCAGGAGAATGGTCAGTATTGGCATCCAAATTCAAATCATACTCATTTTTTGATTCAGGAGTAAGCTGTACTCAAAACCCGACGATACTTTCAAAATCACTTGGATGCTTGATGTACATCCAAAGAGAACGTGGGTGCTTATCATTTTCTCCTACATAATATGGAGCATATTCAGTATTGTAATACAATCACCGAAGAGACTGAAGAGATTCTATAATCGAAGATCATCAATCCTCGATCATTTTTTCTACTGTTTAGGAGTGTTTGTGGCGAAGGGTGAGTATTTGCTGATCAAAATGGAAATGTATTTATTAGATCTTATCATTACAGGAAATGAGCTTTACATACTTGGCCAAAAATTCAAGATGTTCCCCTTTGCCTTATGTGTGTATGCTTGGTTCCAATCGTTATGTTTTTCAAGCCAAATTTATGTCCAGATGACTCATACAGCCTTGTTGCACCCATTCGAAGACTTTGAAAGTCTTTTTTACGATACAGATTACACAATCCTCATGATGAATGGGTCTACTGCCAGTACAGGAATGATGGTGTGTATACATTATCCATTCTGGACTGTATTTGTATTGAGGTATTCTTCTTGGTTGTTGGTGAACATTCGTCTTATCGATCCTGTTACTTTTTCCCTAACAGAAGAGGGGAACATCAGTGATTGGTCAATTAATTGATTCTGGTCGAATCCAACATTTTGATAGCTATGAAACAATGTGGCAAACAGCATGTATGTCTGATCGTAGAACAGCTATATTGCAGTCCAGTATTTTTAGAATCAATCCTAGTCTGGGTTGCAGGCTTCGTGCAATGAAGATCAGTTATTTCAATCAATGGATTGCTGTAGGAATTTCTAAATATTCTGATAAGAAGGAGTTCATAATTTATGGGTGAGTCGGATGAGCAGGAAATTAACCTAAACACCACAAAATATGATACATTTCACGGCCAAAGTCTGGGGTACAGCCGATCTACTAACTATTCCTTCAATTTGCGTTTGACAGACTTGTCACTTGACCAGGCTGGACCAACACTCTTTTCAGACTCAGGCTATCTCATTTCTATCAATGTCCAGACTGGTCTGGAGAGTGATCACATCTATTATACGAATCTGATGCACAGTTATTCCTTCAAGTATTCTTTTATAGTTCATGGTAAATTCTATAGTAACTCTAGCAAGTTGAGATAGCTTCAACCTTGATTTGTCATTTCCTAGTATCTTAAGAGTGATTTGCATCACGTCTTCGCATTTGCTTGCCTTTTTCGTAACTTTGATTCAGTACCATGGCATCATCAGAGATGAACAAGAGTCTATTTCTGCTTGATAGGAAATATTGAATAATAAATGATTCTTTCAGCATGATTAAGTTCTACGAAGTAGGTATTATCAGCTACCTGAATCGTCGATGGTTTAGCAATGATGCCCATCAATCCAAATCAAGGCCGTACTCACCGATTACTGTAGACGAAATACGTTTGCCCATCATCGTTTATGCATTTGGTTTTTTCTCATCGCTAATTATTTTGACTGCTGAGAGGATGATCTCATTTATGAAATTGATGGAATGATTGATTGCTAGCCATTTCCGATTTACTGGTAGTTGAAAGAAATCTATCAACCCATGGTACATGGCGATGATTAGGGTTCCAATGAGCATGACGGATATGTGGTATATGAATGAGGTCAGTACTGCGTGAGTGTTGTACTTACTCAGCAGAGTAGGAGAATGTGGATGGTGAAGTAACATTGTAAGGCCGACTCACGAGGGGAGCACCAACCTTGCGGGTCCTGGATCTTGACGAAACTTTGGGAATCTTCTTGTTTTGGTGAGAAATGAAGGTACCCAAAAGGGTTTTATCCAATGGGGCTCCTATCCTGAGATACATCCATGGAGGTTAGCATTGTCAGTATATCTATATAGGTATGTGTCATTTCAACATGGGCCCATATGGACAACGATAACCCTCATAGCTGTATCTCGGGATAGGAGGTCCATTGGACAAAACCCTTCTGGGTTCCTTCATTTCTCACCAAAACAAGAAGATTCTCAAAGTTTCTTCAAGTTCCAGGACCCACAAGGTTGGTGTTCCCCTTGTCAGTCGAGCCGACGGCTAAGTGTCAGATTATTGCGCGCGGCCGTCCAAGACAGTTGTACACACGTGGAAGTAATAAAGGTGATAGTGTATAGACAATTTGATAACTCGTAACTCATAACAACGTCATAACTCGAAATAGACGCAACATTCGAAAAATTCTTGAGGGAATGTTCTTGTAGATCTTGAAGAGCACCACAAAGAATTACTCCACGCATTTTCCGATTGTATGAATATTTCTTGAGTCACACCGGAATAGTAGTGTTTTACTGTCAAACTGCTGATTCTCATTTCATGTTAATCATATAGGGGAATAACGATATCCACTTACAGAAAAAAGTACCCCGTGGGCGATTTTGATTTTTGCGGCACTGCACTGTGTGATCGATATAGAATACAGGAGTACAGGAATCAGCCGGGTGATCGGGAATAGCATTGAGATCTTTTCAGACCCGGCCTGCCACAAAATGTGCTGCAATTCCATGGTAAATAGTATGCGTGCGGAAGGACAAGGCGCCAATAGCTCACAACGGGTGTGAAATGTACGTGTGTGGCTTCATAATGCACTTATAAATCAGGTTCAGTGCCGTGTACCACCATAAAGCATCGCAATGTTTCGATGTCGGACTGAGCAGCTGCGTGCATTCCCTGGATGTTCGCGACTTCCACTGATCCCCATACCAATCCTCCCTGTTGTTATATTTCCTCGCCATGCCGATGTGGCCGCCCGTAAAAAAAAAATCGGACGTAAAGGTGTAGGTTAGGTATGTATGGAAATCCACAAAAACTTGTCGTACCGGATGATAATGGTTTATTTGTCGCACTACATCGAGATATCACTATACCACTTCGAATTCCAACACGGCTGTTTATTGTGTGAATCGATCGAGATAAAAGTTCCGCAAGGTTTGATATAAATTTACGCTTGACTCGCGAGTAGTGTGCGGATTTTATTTATCGATTTGATTAACGAGCAATTATGCGAAGTGTGAATTGCTCGCACGCCAGGCCGACAATTTCGACATTACGGTTTGTGTACCGCTCAAATTTATCTCGGTTATCGGGTGAATATGAGTCCGACATGGCTTTTAATTGTTTCCGGGCGTGAATGGTCACTCGATGTTGTCTCGAAGATTTTTTTTGAGATATGCCCCTGTGATCGATGGCAAAGTTGGATTTTATGTTAAAGTTTTTGGCCTTGGGATATGATATTTATGGTTTCTTATTTTGAAATGAATGAAGTTTTCTTCGGAACTCAGAGGGCTTATGATGGATCCGGAGGTATGCTTCGAAAAATTGTACTAAAAAATACCTATATCTTATGTCAGGAGGTACATGGAAAAATTTCTCGACTTCAGAATGAGTCAAAGACGATTTTGGTCGTTCACGAACATCTGATCAAATTGCCTCCTCGAAAGTTATTGTGATAATGTTTGATTGTACGCACTCTTTGCGGGTCGATTGGATTAGCAATGTACAATCTTGAACTGAATAAAATATTTGAGGAATAATCGCAGCTGATTTGCGAGTTAAACTACTGTTTATTTTCGAGACAACGTTTCAATAGTTACTTTACTATCCTCATCAGGTCTCAATTTGATGATATTTTAACACCTGTCTCATGTAGAATATCTTTTTACTCATTATGATATCGATGAGAGTCAATTGTCTATACCATTTGTTACTATAATTCGAAGGCTACTTCGCGGCATTTCTTTGTTATTTCACTGACATCTGACTAGTTCAACTTCAACATACTGTAAAAATCTCGACTAAAAAGCTATTTTAACTGATAACTTTGAGTAAAGTAATGGAAGAGGACATGATGGCTAGGTGTTGAAATACCATAAAACACGTGTTGAAATATTGTCTAATTGAAACCTGATGAGGATAGTGAAGTAACTATCGAAACGTTGGCTTGAAAATAAATAGTAATTTGATTCGCGAATCAGCTGTTATTATCGCTCAAATTGTCAATTGAAGCGAGTGATCTACCATGGATAAATAGAATATTGATAAAAGAAAAAGCAAGTAAATAGGATATGTTCAGTTTTCTTCAGAAGATATCGACTTTTGGGTATGTGATTCAAGAGAGCTCATCAAGCATAGAGAATGCATGAGCAGATATATGTATTATGAAAACAGGCAAATGCAATCCTTTGATCTAGAAACTGTGAGCATTTTTTGGCCAAAAACTGGCCAAGTCTAACCTAATTGCATTGTTACTATATCTATATATTGCATGGGTGGCCAAAAAAATTGGTCACATTTCTACCAGGGCACAGGAAAAAATCATTTAAACCCAAATTGAATGAAGTGGCACTCTTTACACAGACGACACATAGTTTTTGTAGCTTATTGAATATATGAAATGAATAATCAAGCGAATAAAGGTGAAATGAAGGTCGGTAAGTATTAAAGATTCAATATTACGTCTGACCATTGCGAGAGCGCAACTCAATTGATTGTTATTAATTTGGCGCAATCACGATTAATGCGCGTGACTTTGTCGGCAAGTTCAAGAAAACCGCGAGTTGTGGTCGCCCGACAAATTACAGAATTGCCAATATAAAATACTGCATGGATGCGGTACCACAACACCTTGGCAGGCACTCATCTTGCTCGCGGTAAGCCACCATTACCTTTCACCTTCAATTTGCCTTTCCCAATATATCTCGGCAAGGTAATTAGCTGTCCATATATCGATTATAATTTCAGCATGCATGCGGTTCTCATCCTTGTTCACCGGTTCTCGTTCGACATCAGTACAAGCCCAGAATTTCAAATATGTTCTGATTTCAAACGAGTTTCCCTTGAACTTGAGACCGATTTTTCGCGATGTCAATAACGATAATTCACGCTCAATATATAGTATGAATGAGTAACTCTGCGCAAAAGAGACCTACGAAAAGAGGTAACGTCTCAAATTTTTTTCTCAATTTTTTCATTCGATTTTATGGTACAAAATATGCAACTTCTACCTCTTATGGGGCCCCGGAAGGATTCTCCAGGTATCTCCAACGTACATTACATCATCCTTTTGAATTCCCGTACGACAAAGTGTATTGGAATTATCACTGTTTTAGTGGAATCCTACATGACCCATTATTGATGAAAGGCACTGTAACTCTTCACTGCCATAGGCCGTGCCAGCGGAGCCACCGATTGAACTCTGGGTGCGGCAGTGATCGAAATCCCATTGTGGGGCCCATCCCTAAATGACATCTTTGCTATCCCAGTGAAAGTGTTGAATATGATGGGATATATAATTGAAAAAATAGGATTCTGGAATCCGAACGATCTACTTTGCCTCGAATGGAAATTACCCGAGGTTCTATAACCAAATTTCCAAACTCGTGCAGTGACGTCTTTCTTCTGATAAATTGTTAGTGGACGTCACAAATGCAAGAGAAAGTCTTCCCGACGTGCAAACAACGAGTATCTAATTGCTCAAATCAACCTTCTGACACACACATAAAATATCTTCAAAACGATCTTAATCGTTCAACAAACACAGTTAGATGTACCATTGAAATTAGTCAAACAAAGTCAATACAAGCACATCTACCATTTCAGCAATTCTCAGGCTCTGTCTCAACTCCCGTCAACGATTTCCTCAACTCACACATACAACCATCGATTGACACATTCTCCATGTCTCAAAAGCCGAAAGAGCGAATTAGAACACGTCGAGCCTGGAATATCTATCAAGCATATCGGTAGATCAGCTGGAAAGTATGGGAACGGAGGACATGGTATTTGGGAATTCTAACCTATGAGGTATTATTAGATTTCACTGATCTATCCCAAATCGTGTCCCCAAAGTAGGTCTTAAATCCGAATGGAATGATTTCTATCTATGGCATTCATAATCAGGAATTTTCAAAACTGAAATATCTCCTTATTTATAGTTTTCTCAAGATCGATGTCAAAAATCTCATGGGTCCTCCACAAGTCACTCGACAAAAACAGGATTCGAGTGACAAAAGTACTGTCACCGCGAAATTCAAATCATTCATTTGAGACAGTGCGTTAGACAAGGAAAGATAAGCCCTGCGAGTCTGTGGTGGTAATGCAAGAATTGCACATTACCAAAAATTCATGTTCGGTACTCGACTCGAGTAGTTTACGCGTTTTTTTTTTGTGAACGCTCATCACTGCAGTAACACACACGAAGTTCTTCAAAAATTCGAATTATTGGAAATCCTTCAGAACCATTCACCCGACATACAGCCCCCTGTGGTCGCCGGCCCAACTTGTTCATTTTTTATTGCGTTTGATTCTCTCAGATACCCGAAACTCGGTACCTTCAATTGCAAGGAGATAACTTCAATCAAATTTACCTGCTTGTGTATTTATATTCCATTTTCTTTAATTTCCTCCAATTAATCCGAGAATTTTCTGTCTTCAATCAAGTTTTTGTACTTCTTCACCTATCCAAATATTGTCGTGAAATTTGACAACCAAATATTCACGTTCCCAATATCCTCCAACATTTTACAGATCTATTGACATTCTGTATCCAAAGTTTAATGTGCACCGAGGATAAACAATTATGGAAATTCACACCATCGAGTGAGATATAATATTGATTGAAACAGGGTCAAATTGACTTGAATTCATGCAGAAAGCACACTCGTTCGAGGGAGTCACACGTAACGAAATTCATGGAATTCTCATAATTTGAGAGAAAAAAGAGAGGAAGAGAAGCCAAATATGATCCATTAACATTCTCCATCATTTCTTCATCGCATAGCGGTGCAGAGCTTCCAAGACGTTCACTCAATCTGAAACTCCTCACAAGATCGTTGTACCCATCTTCTATATCGTAATTACCAATTATGGAACTACAGATTTTCATTTGGAATCTCAATAAATACGCAACAGATCAACTAAAACGGTATATTTACAATCAGAGCTCTTCAAGACCAGTAAATCAGAATTTTTATCCAGCTCGTTGTCAAAAGGGTTTTATAATTGTAGACAACGTGTTCAATGGTATAGATATCTTGAGATTTTCACAAACTTTAGTGAAATCGAGTGATCTAACGATACTTTTGGACATATCCTTGAATCCATGTGTAGTATGCGCTAATACGAGTAAAAAATGCAGGCATCCCAGACATACACATATCGAATACTCGAGGTTTTACCCATGGATACTTGGATGGCGGTCCTGTAACATAGGATGTAACTCCTACCTGAATATTACCATACATAAGTGGACCACCAGAATCTCCAGAACAGACGTTTCCCTTTCTGGTATCAATGCAGACTATTCTTTGATTAAGTTCCTTGTTTGATTGACATTGAGACGGGTGTAAAAATGGGACATCGACTCGTCTGAGATTTTGAGACATAAATCTATTTTCTGTGTCACCCCAACCAAGCGCATAAGCCAAAATTTCATTTGTAACGTTCTGTGGATAAGGCTGAAGTGATACTGTCTGGGCATTTGGAATACTTTGTTCAAGTACGAGCAAGGCGATGTCGTTTGCCATGATGTATTTATCATGGTGATAGTATGGATATTTAATGTAATAAGCAACTTTGTAATAATATTTGGGGTAGTTATTGGACACTACAACATACGATATTTGATACTCGTCCAAGCAGTGAGCGGCAGTTAGAATCAATTTTGGAGTCAAAATTGTACCACCACAATAGTGTGAACGATAATCAACTCTTATGGATACAACGTATGGATAGTCGTAGTCGTTTACTTCGTAGCCGTAGATCGTGCGTTTCTGTCTTGAAACCATTTCACCCTCTGAAAAAGAATTTCATCATTTATTAAATTAATAATCATCTCTAAGAGTTTCATAGAGAAACGTCAGATTTCAAATTCTCATAGAGATGTACATTCAGATATGCAAGAAGAAATTCATCTAAGAAATTTAGAGGATATATTTGGAGCCATGTGATACAAATTTTTTCACTGTGAGGAACTCCGAGGATAAATTTTGAGTAATGTTCAGAACCAGAGTAGACTAATTGTAACTCTATATTTTTTATCAGGGAAGACTTCCATCCCGATCTCTTCAGGTACGATTCAGAGAGTCATTAGGATAGAGATGAAACAAGATACATGGGTGCTTGCAAAGAAGCAGAGGTCCTCTGAAGCTTTCCAAAATGCTGCTCAGAGCTCATATTATGCACAGAGGCGAATGGGATGTTGTGAGTTATACACTGTTGGTTAGGGAAGTATTGTCGTGTGCTTTCGTGTGATATTCATAATCATCTCATGAATTGATCTAGACAGATTTTGGATCTTCCGAGGGAATTGAAATGAGAGATTTTAAAGCGAGATTAGAAAACTACACGTGAAGAAGGGTAATCTAACCATACACTACGTTATCAAGAATGCCATGCTATCCCTCATGAGGTTCATGGTTGTGGAACTAGGTTGTTCTCATGAGATATCTGTGTAGCACATTCGTCGTTGGATTGAGAATTATCATTGACACAAACAAAAACAATACAGTTGGCAGCTCAATCTCATGAAGAGGCTCTACGAAAAATCAATGTAACTGGCCTGGGGTACAAGCTGAGGAGGCCTCTTCAAAAACAATCGAAATGTAGTTAGCAAGATATGAATACAATGTATGAGCAGGATGACTGATACATCCATTCCGCATTTCTTCATCTTCGAATTCAATTTCTGCCAACTTTTGCTGTGCTTTTTTTGAAAGTCGAGTTGAAAGTTGCAAGCACCACAGCAGGAGTTTCAATACAAGGGCACTGCTAGCTTTTTCATCTGTACTTTGACATGCCAATGCATGCTTGCATATTATCTTACTACTAGGTATGTCCAACAAATATTGACGCTTATGGTATGTCATACTCCCAATCACGCACATAGCCACGCTATAACACGCACGGCGCATGGGGAGTTGCGCGCGCACCCGCGTACGAATATTCGTGTCCACATGTTAGACAAAACTCAACGAGCAAGAAGATGACTTCGTCATCAAAAAACCATACATGCCTCATAATTATAACTGATCCTCGAACATCTGAATTTTTTGATGTGATACGTTTCGATATTTTAAGATTTATGTTTGTATTTCAATGTCAATTATGTAGTTCCGAGAGTAAACGTAATCATACGTGGATTTCTGACAAGAATGAGAGGGTTTCGATGATTGAGACTCATGCGAGTACAATGACTCAAGACCATTCTTGTCTTATGCTGGTGCTAAGATTCAACGATTCTTCGTGATGTGCATGATTTGAGATTTCGTTGCTGGTAGACCACGAGTTATCAGTTACCCCATATTTGGCACTTATAATGAAACGCATATAGTAATCAAATTTATTACTCTCACCTTCATTGTCTTCATTAATCGTAGATTCGGTCGTGGCATCATCAGTGGGACCATCAATCGTATAAAAATCTTCTTCAGATATCGGGGCGTCAGTTTCCGAAGATATATTTCCTATACAGGATAACAACAGACAAGCAGCTGTTACGACGATAATACGGTACATCTTCGATATGCAGTTGAAACTGTGAGGAGCACCAATAGATCTGCTCATATATAAGCGACTTTTCTTACCTTATTTCTGCATCAACACTCGTTTCGTCCTTCATTTTCATGGGGATAGAGTCGCAAAAGCTGCGGAGGGATCCAAATCACATCAAATCAAGGTCGTCATTAGGGTGAAAACGGATTTTCCTAAGAAATTGTATTCATTTATTCGGACATACTATTGATAACCTTGCTACAATCGAGACTCAATGATGTGTAGCAATGTGGTAACGATTGAATGACATTGCTAATCATACTCGATCATATCAAGAGTTAACCGTTAACCTTGAGTTTTACATATGAAATCCCGGTCAATCGTGAGGAAATCACAAATTTCATCCAATCTTGAAATTCCCATGAGAAGTATTGAATTTGATTCTCGCGGTTTATGTTCCTAGGGATCTCATAAAGAAAACCCACCTTTGTATGATGTGATGTTTGTAGTCATTGCTCTTGCACAAATTCCTAATATTGTGCACACAAGACTTCTGTCCGTCTGAAAACATTGAAGAACGAAATCTAAGAGCTAGAAGGTACCCTGCTTTTGGGAGTATATGATTTTTTGAATGTTCATTTCACCATTAAGCCCAATTCTGATCTTTATTTTTCGACTAAACGTCAAGATTTTTTCAAATTGCCAAGTACTGATTTTCCTGAAAACAGCATTTCTACCGTTTTTCGCTTACTCTGTGAATTGATGATTCTGGTAATAGCTCTTTGTACTGTGCCAGACGCGTATTAAAACACTGATTTCCCACCGATTTTGGCCTGCTGAACACGATGGCAGTGGTCTTAAATGGTTCGGATGCGTCCGTAACGAGTGAGAAGCTTATTTTTCGGATTGCTATCAGAATAATTCGCCGAATTTCGCGATGAATCTAAAAATGTCTACAAAATGAACCAGAGACATCCTTTTTGAACTCGCAAGGGTGCATTTCCTTCGTCTTTATAGTACCCTACAGAAGAAATGGAACACGGAGACCTTCACTAGAACAGTGATTACTCTGACGCCATCGAGTCTACGTCAATTTATCAAAGAGCGTCTGAAAGATGAGCAAAATCTATCAAATTATATGTTTCAAGAATTATTTTGATTGAAATTTTTTGCTTAAAAAACTCTAAGAATCTCCATTTCAATCAATCACCCTTCATTTCTTTGCAAATCATGCTAGTGTAAGAATTCTCAAAAAATCTCGTAATATCTCTTTCCACACATTGCTCCACGATATTAGAGACCCGAGTTACAAGCAATCTCTCGAAAGGAGTTTTGTACGGGTTGAGGGTATTGAAAATTTCGTATCATACGTTTTTTCTGAGTTGAAACGGACGAAAGTCCTCCCGAGCAATCTTCGGGATGAGCCTAAATATAATTCAAAAGAATCCGGGAGATTTTTCGTCAAAATCGTGGATTATGACCATTCTTGTATTTTTGATACCTAATAACCCGGGCAAAACTCTTTTCGCGTGATCGCTTGTAACTCGGGTCCAAAGAATTGGAGAGCAATGTATAAAAACAGATTCTGAAGGTTTTAAAGAGAGCTTGAACATCTCGCAAGGATTCCTACGCTAGCATGGTTTGCATAGAAATGAACGGTGATTCATTGAAATGTCAACTTTCATACTTTTGGGCGTTGGTTAACGGCGAGAAGTTTCAATCAAAATAATTGATAAAATTCATAATTTGATAAATTTTTTTTTTTTTCATCTTCCAAATGTTCTTTAAGACATTGCCATACACTCAAGGCGTCGGAGTAATCGCTGTTTCAGTGAAGCTTTACGTGTTCCATTTTTTCTGCAGGGTACCGTATTTGAACATTGGAAGAGAATTATTCACCATATCCCGAAAACAGATGGTTCAAATATGAGTAGTTCCGCGCGAAACAGACCTACGAAAAAGGGTCATATCTTAATTTTTTTTTTTTTTACTTTTTCAATCGATTCTATGGTACAATATATGAACTTTTCACTACCTATGGGGCGCTAAAAAAATTTTCCAGGTACCTTCAACGTACATTACTCTGTTCTCTTGAATTATTTTCAACAAAAAAGTTACGGTATTTTTTTCAATAAAATGAATTTTTCTCGAATTCGTTCAAAGATACGGAGATGCGGTTTGCGGCATTGGAAAGGTCTTTAAAAAACCTATCGAAATTGGTCTTGTGAAGTTGATTTTGATGTTTTGGGTGATTTTATCGGGCAAAAGAGTGAAATACATAGAAGATTGAATTTCTCGAAAACCCAATATTTTAAATTCTGAAAATTTGATATTTTATGTAAAATTTTGTGTTCTTTCCGAAAAAAACAGTCGCGAATTCCTTTTTTGCGTTCTAACGCCTATTTTTGCCAATTGTCACAAATCCATTTTCGAGGCTTTTGGAAATCGTCTGTTTTCTGCGCATGCGCAGAAACTTGGATCCTTAAGGGGATGGCGTATACTGGCCGAAATTCGTCTGCTAAATTACCTCAAAATCGTATTTAAAGAACTACGGCTCTAAAATCCATCGAATCGATCCCAAATTTTCCACAGAATTAGAAGATTCTCGTGAAAATGGTGGAAAGTCAGTGATTTCTTTGGAAAAGATCTGTGTCAGTCAAAAACTGTCTCGAATGTCGAAACTCTTTGAGGTTAGGCTACTATTATAATCACAGTGTAGGATTCCTGTGAGCTGGATTACCCCACGAGGGACTTTCCACCAAACCTACGGGGATCTTCTAACTCTGTGAAAAATTTGGGATTGATTCGATAAGTTTTGGAGCCGTAGTTCTATAAATACGAGTTTGGGGTAATGCGAGTAAGATTCTGTATCGCGAAGTTAAGAACTGCATTTTATAAGTTGGCAGCATTGACGTGGTCTCTTGTTTTGATGTCGGCTGCTAGCAGACGTTCGCAAAGCGCGTGCTGTTGCTCGCATGCTTGCTTTTTTTGGTATACCACAAATCCTCGTATTCGGCGTTTAGCGAGGAAATCGTGGCTTCCTGGTGGAGATGAGAGTGTCCGGGTCGTGTGAAAGTGTGACAGCTATGAGTGTTTTGTGCTGTGCTGAGTGTGCTACTGTACAATCGCAAATGCTCGCATCCTGCGGGTGGGATAGGATGCACCTGGGCTACTACCGTGGCTACCTTCTTTGACACGGCTTTGTTATTCTCTGAAATAACAAAAATTTGGTCCTAGACCATAAAAAAATTGTCATGACGGAGGAGTGCGATATCTTTTGGAAGCTAGTGAGACCAAGAGAAAGCTGCTGTTTGTGTATTTGTAGTGTGAGTGATGGTTTATTATATCATGTTTTTCCCCATCTTAGTGCATGCATTTGCGGTTGCCAGTTCTTAGATATCCCCCCAAATATTCATTGAGAGAGGTTTTGGAGGAGTTTTTGGATTCAAGATGATGTGATAAATATGGAATATTGTATGCAAGTGGAATGAAGTAGAATAGTTGTCTAGAAGTTATTTTAGTTGACTTGCTGAATATCGTGGTTCAGAATCCGCAAGTAGCATCAACCTCGAACATTGCCTCTGACTTTGTTATTGGTCTCTAGTTGTTCAATCATCACCCCTGAGTCACCTAGAACTCTTAGAGAACTCCATTTCCCATTTTCACAGCTCCCAAGATGCATGATTAGCATGTACTCATGGCGGGGAATCATGGAGTTGGATTTTTAATTGTGATCAGCAGTTCCTTAGACTTCCAGAAATAAGCTGAATTATCTTTTATATTGTAATGATATCATGGATAGGGAACTATTTTGCTTGCTTTCTTATAACCAGACAATTGCAGCGACATGTTATATATTGTTGAAAAAGACCATGGGTCAATTGAATATCTGTCACCTCAATTTCCCAAATTCTTGATGACGCAAGACTATACTTATTGTTAGTTTCAATTCCAAATTCTTGAACCAGACAAGATAATTCAAGTTCATGAGACAAAAACTAACAGCCCTCTAGAAGCTGTTCTATAGAATAATTGGTTTCCTCTAAATAATTGTTCATGTGAGTACTTGGTGTGCAAACTCGGATATCTTTTCATGCATGTAAATTTGAATGCTTTTTAATGAATGTACGTGTTATCAAATCAGACAACTCAATTCATGTTGATGAACATGAACGCAGATGACTATTTACATGGAAGGATCAACCTGCTGTCCAAGGAATAATCTATTTCCTCTTAATAATGATTCATGTGAGTACTTGGTGCGCGTACTTGGATATCTTTTTATGCATGTAAAATTGAATGCTTTTTGATGAATATCCGTGTTACCAAATAAGACAATTCAATTCATGTTGATAAACATGAATGCAGATGACTATCTATTATATGGAAGGATCAACCTGCTGTCCGGGGAATAATCTATTTCCTCTCAATAATGGCTCATGTGAGTAATTGGTGTGCGAACTTGGATTTTTTTTATGCATGTGAATTTGCATGCTTTTATGTGTATTTTCCAATGTGTGAATTGCATTGAGGCTGATGAATACGAATGGAGATGACTATCTATTTGGGAGGATCAACCTGCTATCCGATGAAGCTGTGGATGCATCCTTGTTTCTGGGCATGAATTTTGGAATTGGCGAATGTTGAATCTCTAAAGGGATCTGTTTGGGTGAATCAACCTGCTACCCGATGAAGCTGTGGAAGCATCCTTGTTTCTGGGCATGGATTTTGGACTTGACGGATGGTACAACCAAGGAGGATCTGTTTGGGAGAATCAACCTGCTTTCCAAGCGAGCTCTGGATCCATTCATGTTTCTGAACATGAATTTTGGAATTGACGGATGGTGAATCTCTAAAAGGATCTGTTTGGGAGAACCAACCTGCTTCCCAAGGAAACTCTGGATCTATTTTTGTTTCTGAACATGAATTTAGGAATTGACAGACGGTGAATCTGAAGGAGGATCTGTTTGGGTCAATCAACCTGCTTTCCAAGGAAGCGCTGGATTCACTCTTGTTTCTGAACATAAATTTTGGAACTCATGGCAAAAAAGTTTTTTTTGCATCGATGGCAAATTTCAATAGATGGATCTTCTGCTTTTGATGAGGAATCCTAAATCACTGATTAGGAATCCCATTTTCGTTGAAAAATGAGTATACCCTTTTCGTTTACATGAATCTTTGAATTCATCTCGTTTTGGGGAAAATGCTGTCTTATTTCCAAATCATCCACGTTTGTGAGCGTGGATATATAGGATTCAGGGGTATAAATGGTGGATCCATTATGGTTTGACGAAATCTGGAATATTTTCGAATCGTTCGAGCTAGTATCCAAGTCGTCTACTCGCGCGCTAGAAAATCCGAGAGAAAATCAGTGCTGCCAACAACAAAAAACTACATTTGAGAAGCTCATTCTACGTGTCGCCATCTACACTTAGAATGAGCTACTAGTATAAGCCCGCCTGATAACCCAAGAGAGTACTACATCCCCTTAAAACCAATTCCATTGGAAAGCCAAGGAAATTTCCTCTAAAATGACCACCTACCGAAGTCAATTCCATGCATTTGAGCCAGAATTGCAACGTTCAAAAGACCACTGAATCTTGATAGTTCCTCAGAGCTGGGTCGGATGTACTGGAGACAGTAGTAAGGAAAACCCACGCCTGCCCCCGTTGGATAGCGTCCATCGACGTGTCGCACTCGAGCTGGAGGATCATCTCTTATACGTTGTAGATTCGGTTCAAACGCATGAAATTGACTTCGGCAAGTGGTCATTTTGAAGGAAATTTCCTCAAATCACTCAATCTTTTCTTGGCTTTCCAGTGGGATTGGTTTTAAGGAACCAAATTCCTGCGCATGCGCAGAAAATAGACGATTTCCAAAAGCCTGGAAAATGGATTTGTGATAATTGGCAAAAATAGTTGTTGGATCGCAAAGAAGGAATTCGGGACTATTTTTCCTGAAAAAACACAAAATTTTACATGAAATATTACATTTTCAGGATTTTAAAAAATTGGGTTTTCGAGGAATTTAATCTTCTATGTTTTCCACTCTTTTGCCCGATAAAATCACCCAAGACATCAAAATCAACTTCACAAGACCGATTTCGATAGGTTTTTCAAAGACCTTTCGAATACCGCAAACCGCATTTCCGTATCTCTGAACGAATTCGAGAAAAATTCATTTCATTGAAAAAAATACCCTAACTTTTTTGTTGAAAATAATTCAAAAGGATAAAGTAATGTACGTTGAAGGTACCTGGAAAATTTTTCTAGGGCCCCATAGGTAGTGAAAAGTTCATATATTGTACCATAGAATCGATTGAAAAAGTAAAAAAAAAAAATTTAAGACATGACCCTTTTTCGTAGGTCTGTTTCGCGCGGAATTACTCTTATACGAGCATTATCCCGAAAAATGCATTCGAGCATTTTCTGTGGTAATTTCAAGCCTGCAATGAGTCGAATTCAGAGTTTTCTCAGTTTAGCATGCTTCTAAGGTTACACGGATAGTCCCCTACAATTGACACAAGATATGTACCCAGCGCTGATGCGTGCACCGCGTCAGCGATGCGCGTGCACGATAAATCGGACTCGAGAAATATGCATTCTATTGAAAAAATCACTCAATCTTTCCTGTTGGAGATAATTTGAAAGGATGAAGTATTGGAAATACCTAGGAAATTTTTTTTTTGGGCCCCGTAGACACTGAAAAGTTTATATTCTGTACCGCAGAATCGAATGGAAGAGTTGAGAAAAAATCTGTGACATGACCCTTTTCCCTAGGTATGTTTCGCGCGGAACTACTCAAATAGGATTTGATCACGGTACAGTGAGAGCTTCATGATCACCTGAAATATAGATCCGGCCTGGTCAGTCTGAATGAGTTTCAAACGATGAAATTTTTGAGTTGAAATATCTCACCTTCTTCTCTAGATCTAAGATGCATGATGGATTTGAGCTCGCATTACAATTTTTGTCATTCTTGATGATACTCATTCCATTCCAACTAAATATCCTTGGGTTCTTTGGTAATTTTCAATCGCCCAGAATGAGGTGACATGATGCAACCATGGGAACTTTGGTCGCTCAAAACCATTCCAACATAAAATTTGGACTAAAAATATCATTTCTGCAGATACCCATGTGGAAATTCACTTTTGTGTAACAAATTAAAGGCCATCAAAGTGCTAAATTGAGCCAACTTGATGAATAGTGGGCAAAATTACTGATTGACGGTAGATGGACTCTGACAAGAGGTGAAATATGTTTCCACTTTCGAAAAGAATATGTTGTGATATGTAATTCATATTGTCATTGAAATAAGATAGATTTCCTTGAAAAGTGGTATTTGTGATCAAGTGATCATATATCTAATGTGTTTTTGTTGTATGAAAATTTAATCTACAGCCTGATGAGGTCATTTGAAAATTGATAAGACTCCCGATTAAATAGTTCCATGTGAGGATTGTCTTGCTCACTCAACCCTGTCCTCTAAGATCAAGAAGAAGTTTAGGGACGAGAAATCATGAATCTCCATTTATCGATGGTCTCCCATTTTCAACGGGAAGGAAAGAGGCAAGGAATCGATGGATTCTCAGAAGTTGATGCTTCCGTCCATATTTTGATCCCAATTGATGGTATTTTAGAACTCAGTCGTGAATCTGAAATTTTAATTTCCGGACATGATTTTTCTAAACGGTACACCAATTCAGATTACACCCTGTGGCATCAAAATACTCCTCATTGTGAAAAAACCATCCACACCACAAAACGTATCATCAAAGTTAAATCAAGAAGATGCATTACCATAGGTGATATCTCAATCCACCAAAATCCAAGCTTCGCATCATCCAGATATCGTCTCCAGCTGCTACAAGAGATATGCCCTTTGCGTGCATTCGAGAAGCAATAAATTTAGTTACACACACATATATATATATATAGAGAAATCGATTTGCCAGGGTATCACCAAACCGATGGCTGTGCCGTGGACGAATTGCTTCTCGTCCATACCCTATACTGACAGCAGCAGCAGCACATGGAGATTCGATGGTTAGAGTATATCCCCAGAGTCACGTGTATTATCCCTGCATGTATATGAGATATGTGTGGTGATGGTATAGTTTACGCAGGGTGGCGCGAAATCTCAAGTATCCTAAACCCACTCGCGATAAGTCGTACGGGGCGCCGTTTTGCCATGTTGAGACTCAATCCTGGCTAGTGTTGCTTATATAAATCTTACTTCTCCGCATAAATCAGTGAAAGAGCCGACCTTCCGGGCCAGTTTGAACGACTTATATACGTATTTACCGCAGAAAAAGGAAAGAGAGATGAGAAATTCTCGACCCTTCGATTCTGGGTGAATCGAGAGGAAGAAGACATACTGGTCCCACTTAGTCTTGCATCTTGTTCACAGGCCCTATGGCAATGCGTCACTTTGCCAAGAGAGACTGGATATCGCCACTTTCATACACTCTCCAAGATCCTTTTCCTGTTTTGTATTGTACGCAGTGTCCTTGCTCCTTTTTTTTCGTTCCTTGGAGACAGTAGAAGACTTGATGTTGCATGGATGCCATCGAGGGAATTTGCATCATGGATTACCTTAACATGGCATAAATTTTGCGAACGTTGCTATCTGGTCTGATTCTCTTGCTACGAAGATCATTCCCTGTACTCTTCTCCTCGTAATTTCATACTGTCTCCGGATTCAACAGTGTATGAGATGTTTGCAATACTACTCCTTGTTTTCTGACGTGCACTATGAAATTGGTCTGAATTTTGTAATCATCAAGAGTGTTGATTAGGGTTCAATGAGTTTGATTCAGGCTTTGTCCAAATTTAATTGACTTGCAAATGAATCGTAATGTCGTACAATTTGCCAAAAGAATTTGTGAAATTCCAAACTCAATACTGAAAGTTATAGGAAGAGTAAGTACCATTGAAGATCTTCGACTTCATATGGTATGACAGAAGTTTTATGACTAGATACTCTATGAGAATTCTAATCCTCAGGCAAATTTCATAGAATCTCCATATCAATAATGGAATATTCTTGAACGCCAATAGAAGTTCTTCCTACCCAGCGCCTTGAGGATGTTGAAATTTTGAACAGAAAGTTAGCACTTTCCGATGAATATCATCTGGAAGTACATACATGCGAAAATTTTCAAAAACGCGAGTATCATAATTTCAGAGTATAAGCTACACACATCGATTATGGAGTGTGATCAGGAATCACAATTACGAGTTTAGGAATGATTAAAGATGGTCAAAATTTTTCAAAGGGTTCCCCAAGCTGTATTCCAAGAACTTAGGGGATCAGATGAAGACTTTCGTAAAAACTTGCTTGGTAAATTTTTTGAATTTTTCTCGAAGACAGGGAGAACTGAGAGAATAGTAGGAACCTATGACTATGTCTAGTCTGTGCACTCACGACGCCTATCAAAATTCCATACATAAGTATCTCACAAGATTTGTCAAATTTTGAGAATTGAATTGATCCATTCGCCTACACGATCGAATGTAATGCCTGATTCCTTGTGTTCATTCTTCAATAATCGATGAAAATTATCTTAAGGCTCTTCAGAAGTATCTTTGATTATTCTCAAAAATTTTCATGGATACCGAGAACGGATGAGATTATAGACCAAGGCTAAATACTGGATTGCGAAGACAAAATTTTATCAAAACAAAAGTTCTAAGGGACCTAATCTTCCTAATTCGTTCTATCCTCACAAAGTGCACGCAATCTGAGTGTCATTATTCTCAATTCTCAGAGCTTGCATCCAGCGAATAGATTGAACCTACGATTATCCTAAATCGGACCTAAATTTCAGTCGGCAATATTTCAACTAATCATCCCAACATTATATCAAACCTATCATCTCTCTAATCCTAACAAGATCTACCATCCTCACACAGACAAAAAATTTCTTGCAAGGACGAGCGACGTAAGGAAGGTGTATATTTAATCGACACTCGCCAGTCCAAGCAATTCATTTTGCACCACTCGAGCAGAACAATCCGGTCCGAGTCAAGCGGAATTCGATCGCAGCGTGGTCATCTTGATGAATGGTATCTCGCTCTCTTGGTAATACGTGGGGGATCTTCGACCAGTACTATATACAACTTGGTCTCTCCAGCTTTGCCAAAAGACGTACTGCCCTGAAGCACTTGGCCCATGCCGCTTTATTTCATCGTTCTTACTGCAAGAAGTTGTCCTCACTCTCTCTGTTGGATTGTCGCAAGAGAGTCTCATCCCAACATTGCCACGTTCGAATGCACTAACTGCCCGGGTACTCGATGTTATTTACGGCAGCTGATTTATCAGTTCGAGTAGAGAGATATACTATACCTCGGTAGTCTGACTGTCGCCAATGAGAGCAAATTTTGTAGGGAATTTCTTCATTAGTAGCGGGAAACTCAACACAAGCTCAGACAAGGGCTGATAGATCAAGATCGAAAGAAAAAATCTTGATCGATTATTCCCGATAGCATGACTTTGATCTTGTCAAAGATCCACAGCCTAAGGTAGGATATGCATAATGTGTTTTTTACGACTGAGAAAATTGAGATTGCGAACTGAATGGGCTTGCAAAGTAAGTATTGTACTTGCCGTACTGCGGCGTCGATTCGGGATGTATATTCATCTAGAGGCATCAGAGCGCGGCTTTTGAGCTCGAGGTCCATCCACGAGACGTTAAAATAATTCCGAAACCGCAAAGGTTGATATACGAGTGAGAAAAAGTCGAAGTGAAGAGAGAAAGGTAGAGAGCCAGGCGTGCGCCCGAGAGCTCGTAAACTTTTCTGCGTGTGCGGCGAGCGGGCCCCTGAAACCGCGAGCAAAAGCCTCCCGGCCTTTGGCCACCGCCCGCGATGCGCTTGCTTTGCGCACTCTGACCTCACCAGTGTATACCTATTTTTTTCGCAAATATTCCCTGTAGATGGTTTGGTATTTCACTTGTTGTACAATGTATAGAGTCTATCGTAGTTCAAAAAATCAACATCGAGCGAGTTACTTGTGACCCTGCCTGGAAGTTCATGAATTACTATAACAGCTATTTTCCACCTTTATTGAGTTGTCTCCGAAACTGCCCTGCACTTGGCCCTGCATCATAAGATTGAGAGCGAGAATTGAACATTTTATAGGTGTGCGTTAGACTAGAAATAATGAAGAATTATTAGTCAGGAACTCAATTCTCCCTCTCTGATTCCCGAATGATTTTTTATTGAATTATATAGGAAATGGAATTCATTTCATATGTTCGTGAGACACACGCTAAAAAAAGATCGAGCTCCGACAGCAAAACAGAATTTCCTGTAAGGATTCTCGCTTATTCAACAATATTTTTATCTGGTCTTGCTGTTTTTGCTGCCAAATCAGGCACAGTTTGCCTCGATAAATCAGCAAACAGATTTCGCTAGAAGACGTTCTGCGAATCTAGAAACATTTTTGAGCTTAGCTGGCAAATTTTCTTGCAAAAACAGCTACGCCATCTGCGCTGCAAAAAACTTTGGTGTCACAGCGACTTGGAGTGGGTAAAACAGCACAAGTTGCGTGCTGGGCGAGCTTCATGTTTAGTTGATGCGGCTAATTTGCAACCAAAATAAATATAACCTCTTGTCATTGTTTACATCCACATCACTCACCCTCCACAATTAATTGAGGATTTAGAAGGCGAGTTTACTCATTTTTTTCCAATGGTGGTATGTCACCGTTGAAATACAATTGCATTTGGCCATTCATAAGAGATCCTTCACCTCATATTCTTCAGAGCAAATTCAATAACAATGACATGTTTTGCTAGGTCTCAGTGGGTTGAGGTCTAGTTACGACAGCAAATTATTTTTGCTGTCTGGAAACAGCAGCAGAAAATCGCTAGTCGAGCAGAAAAATTTGATAGTTTAACCAAACTGTTTTTAGCGTGCACGCATACTTTTACGAAGTCAAGAAATTTGTAGATGACATGGACGGATCATAAGGGAACTTGAATAAGGCGCACGCTAAAGAAAGATCGAGCTCCGACAGCAAAACAGAATTTCCTGTAAGGATTCTCGCTTATTCAACAATATTTTTATCTGGTCTTGCTGTTTTTGCTGCCAAATCAGGCACAGTTTGCCTCGATGAATCAGCAAACAGATTTCGCTAGAAGACGTTCTGCAAATCTAGAAACATTTTTGAGCTTAGCTGGCAAATTTTCTTGCAAAAACAGCTACGCCATCTGCGCTGCAAAAAACTTTGGTGTCACAGCGACTTGGAGTGGGTAAAACAGCACAAGTTGCGTGCTGGGCGAGCTTCATGTTTTTAGCTGATGTAGCTAATCTTCAACCTAAGTGAATATAACTTCTTGGCAATGTTTACACCCACATCACCTACCCAGCGCAATTGATTGAGGATTTGGAAGGTGAGTTCACTCATTTCTTTCCAGTAGTGGTATGTCACTGTTGAAATACAGTTGCATGTGGCCATCCATAAGCGATCCTTCACGGCATGTTCTTCGAAGCAAGTTCAATAACAATGATACGATTTGCGCTGGATCCCAGTAGATTCAGACCTAGTTACAACAGCAAATTATTTTCGCTGTCCGAAAACAGTAGCAGAAAATTACTAGTCGAGCAGAAAAATTTGCTAGTTTAACCAAACTGTCTTTAGCGTGCGTGGAAACCACTTGAGAAGAATTCTGTGGATAGAAAACTGGTTCTAATTGGGTCAGGCTTGCAGACCTTGGTCACCCGAAGCTCGGGGAGGGAGGGAAAATTTCGAATGTTAGACACAATTTCCATGAATATGAATGCTTTTGCAACAAATTTGGCATTAGCTAGTAACAAAGTGGAAGTCATTGAAAGTATAATTAATAGAAAGTCCGGTGATTAAGTGATCGATAGTCATGAGGTCCGAAATGATCTCTTCAATCTGTTGAATCGTCACCTGCTAACGAGAATATTTTCTGAACTTCGTTTAGAACTGAGAATTTAATTGATATTATCATTATGTACCAAAGGGAGCTAGAGAAATGACCAATTTTGTAACTAAGGATACCCATACGATTCCTCCGTTTGGACAAAGATTTGACAAATGGGAATAATTGCTAAAACAATTTCTCATCCTGTTGATATCTAACTCTTGTTCATGAACATTGAATGCAATCCGAAGATGATGGATGTAGCCCCAAGTAAATCTCAGTCATCTTGGCCGTCACTCGCATTGGGCAGCCAAGTAAAGGTTGAGTCCAGCTTGGATCAAAATACTGAAATAGTGGACCGAAACTGGATCCAAAAGTTAGTCCTTTTCCGAACCCAGTTTGGATTCAGGTTGGGCCCAACGTCTCGACTTGGAATGGTGCTATTCCAATTCTAATCCAGCTCCATTTAAGCTGCTAGACTATGCTTTTTTAGGATCATGAAAGAATACTTGAGATCTCAGAATAGAGTAACCGTGCCTTTTCCAATAATTCCCATGTGAATGCATTCACAATATTGCTGAAAATGTTAGATGAAGTATCTTTAACCGAGAATTGAAATCAGTCTTGTACACACTTTAACCAAGGATGTTCGATTTAATGGAAGTTTATATTACGAAATTTCTTATATTTCTGTAGCAAGTTCTTTCTTGATTATCAATTTTGCTTTGTCTAAAGAGGAAGCTTTGTTTTTGTCCGGCAAATTTTTGATCAATTTTTCCATTCAATTCAATATTTTCTTCAACAAAATCCCTCTCATCAATCTTCCGATTTGTTCCTGTCACCAAAATCTATCGATTGGAGGTCACACTTTTCCTACCAGACGCCTCCAAGATTTTTTAAGGACCCATCTTCCCGTACCTTTGTCCGTGTGTGCGTGCGTGTGTGTGTATATATGTGTTGTTTTTTCCCAACACGCTTTCTCTTGTACGGTTCACCTAATCAAAATTTCGTCTTCTACAAGTTGTATAGAATCATTCGGAGGTGAGGCCAGGGATTTGTCAGCTCTCCGGTCCCAGTCGAATTTGATTCAGAGGCGTTTTGAGGTGAAACCACTGAAATTGTGTAGCTTTATAGTGAGATATTTCTCTCCTCCGTTGTATTACTGGAATTCGGGTCACCTAAGCTATGGTTTTATCGGATCAATCTATCGATTGGTTGATATCAAAATTTGATCTTGAATTTTCAGGAAATAATCAAA
Organism: Eretmocerus hayati; assembly: GCA_029851415.1. Taxonomy (NCBI): domain Eukaryota; kingdom Metazoa; phylum Arthropoda; class Insecta; order Hymenoptera; family Aphelinidae; genus Eretmocerus; species Eretmocerus hayati. Next base: position 184,355,047 of record CM056742.1, read on the forward strand.
ATTTCCACCAAAATCTCCATTTTTTGATATTGTGTGCGTAAAGTTGTCCCGAAAAGTTGATTCTCTCAATGAACAGCAATGTGCTGAGTTCCAAGATGAATATGTGTTAAACATGAGCAAAGAAAAATATGGAGAAGTAAAATTTTGTATTTTTGATAGCAGGACTTGGAATTAGTTCATGAAATTGACTTGGGTTGATGCGAAGACTCCTAACTCACTTGTGATGGTGCTCGCAAGAGAATATTTTGGGTCACGAAGAACTTCTAGGTTGTGGAAATACCCCACATGAGTTGGTTCGTCCACTCTTCAGCAAGAGAGGATGCTAATCATCAATGTAAATGGCTCACGAGTAACTAACAAATTTATTTTAGAATGATCGCACTACATCTGTTGTTGAATATTTCTTGAGAACCAAAAACTAAAACACATTCCAATTAGGACATTGGTAATTCATGACACATGACGAAGTTGTGGCAATCCGTGCTAACTCATTCTGAGGGAGATAGAGGTTCAATAGCATTATGTGATATGTATCTTGATTACTGATAAAATGATCCTCGAGATATATTAGATAGATGTATGGATCCAGTTTGTATATTGACCGAGTTCTCAACCGATAAATTTTTCAAGTTGAACCTACCAATTCCCACCAAGAGCGTAAATGCTTGCCAGCAAGGCACTGCCGCGCCTTTTGATACGATTCTGATTTTGAGGTTTGAATCCTGGTTCAATTGAGTGGATCTTATCATAGCTAGGTGATTGTAAACAGTCAGTTAGAATCAGTGAATTCTGTTCTAAATTTTTCACGTGTCCATTAGGGGCCCCTCAAGATTTTTTACACCTTGCGCCAATTTTATCCATCAATCTCATGAATGATCTGCCATGGCAGATCATCCATGAAAATGACAATATTCGGTAACAGATGCATCTGTTATTGAATATTGTCAAGATTTCATTAATACTGATGATGAAAAAATTTTTTATGCATCCTCCAAAAATGCAGAATGATCTTGATGCACTTTTCGTGTGATCCATCGTAAATAAGCTTCAGCTAAATGTGGCTATCACACCATATCAAAATCGACATGGCTACAAATACTAGCTAATTTTCTTTTTCGAACATTCATCGTAAAGCCACTTTCATCATCCCATCAATATTGGAAGAGGCAACTGCGTAAAATCCAGGTCTCATGAGAGATTTACACAGAGTGAGCATCGAAGCATCAAAAATTAGGAAGTCATAAAGCGAGCAAAAGCTACCCAAAGATCGGACAACAGCCACAAACCAAGGTGGTTCGTTAAATTCTCAGTCTCCCTTCGTCCCAAGTGATGTCATAATTTGTTCAGAATCGTCGATGGGGCCCATGCGAGCGTGAATCCTCTCCGACAATTTTATTGGCCTCGACGAGCTGGAAAACTGAAACTCGTATATACAGTAGCAGAACTCGAACGCTGGTCCGGCCGTAAAAGTAAGTAGTATAGATTCTCGTGTGTGGCGAGCGCTGGTGGCAACGTTGGATAGTCTCTGAAACGTCGCGACCCGTTACGAACGGTGCGTTCAATTAACGTCTGGCATCGCGGGAGCAGTTAATGCCTTTGGTCAGCTACTAGACATTTTCGAGAGCTTGGAATGCCTGATGCTTACCTACAACCGGCACTTTGTTTTTACGATGTCCAAGCTCGTGGAAGGCGATTTTGGTTTCAGAGGTTACTATGTACGATGCAGAAATGAGAGCCTGGTTCTATGCTTTCCCGCTAATTGCGATCGAACTGTTACTGCTTATGGCCTTGAAGCGAATTGGTTAAAGAGGGTGAACCACAACTAGGAGGATATTTGTGTAAGTACACACGTGGCAATGATATCGATTGCTTGAAATTTTGTTCCGGTTCAACGGCTATTGATGACATATCAATTTGCTGAGCAGGGTTTCCAGTTCTTTAGAATCATGCGAAAAATTTCCAATTGATGATTGATAGATAGTCTCAGAATTTACGAGAAATCATTGCTCAAATCATCGTTGAGGAATCTTTATGAGTCATCTTCTGGGCAACCAGATCTTGGTTTAATAGAGATCAATGCCCAATTCCAAAGGATTAGCAACTCACAAATCATACTTATCGCATTCTCACAAAAGATTTTGCAACCACTTGTTATGATTTAGGGATTTCAGTGACAAAAGAGATATTTCCAGTTGAGATCGCATAGGAGGATTCGAGAGAATTTTCCCCACTGATCATGAGCTATCGCTTGGAATGGGTGAAGATCTTTGCCACTTCACAAACTATTTTGAAGTAGAAGAATCAGTTCAGAAATCGATCGGTAAAATTTTGTTACGGTTTTTCCATCCGAGTGATACCTTGATTATTATTTTTCGCAATTTTCCGATGTTTGGGTGCCTACAAAATTGCGAAAAATAACTTTCGCGCCTCGCACATGAGGTTCCCCGCTTCCGAGCGATCATTTCAACCCTCGCCTCCGGCTCGGGCCGAAATCCGATCGCTCAAAAGCGAGCTACAACCTCATGAACTCGGTGCGAAATATACTATTTCGAAATCATGTGCGTAAAGTTAGTGCGTAAGGAACATTTTTCCGTGCGTAAAGGAAATTTTGCGCACGGAATGCGTGAAGACCTGTGCGTAAAGTCACCAACAGTGCGTAAGGTAGGTCTTTACGCACTGGAACGTATCTTTACGCACTGCCGTATTTTCTTTATAGCCTGATATTCTACAACATCTCTTGAAGTTTCTGCGTTGTTTAGCAAAATGATCTCTGTCTTAATTCTGTAGAATCGAAGTGCTCCAATCGTTGATTCGAAGCTGCCCAAAGCAGGTGTAATGACTTCTTTCACTCGATAGGATGAAAACTTATGAGCTCTCTAAATTGTTATACTCAGTCTTGCTCTCTCGATAAGTCCATGCGATTGAAATATCCTGGTCGGCCCATCGAATTGAACATGGAAATAGTTCACTTCGGTGGATCATGAATTCAATTGAGTTCAATACAATATATAGACCTTTTTGGAGTGCTTCCACCGTGGTTTCGGTGGTTTGAAATCTACCTTGGACCGTACGTCCAAAGGAAATGTAAATTCACTTTTCGGATACTTCGCCTCAAAAAAGAGTGTCGGTGATGTACTCATATTCTTATATAAGAAAGAATCCATAGGTTTCGAAATCGCTTTCTATCCCGTGTATTCAGAGCATTATTATTATCGTTAGAATTGTCCAAGTTCTTTCTATTGAACCATAGAAATGGCGTATTATTTCATCAATCCGTTGATTTATTCTTGCCCGTCCTTGACGATATTCATAAAACTCTATAATAATTTTCTTCGAAATTCAGAATTGATATTATCTTATGAACTTACATATTTCGGATCTTGTCCACTATTTGTACTTTTGAGGATTGAGATCGATATTTTCAAACTATGCGGTAACATATGATATATCAAACGAACCCCCCGGCGGGGGCTTTGCCCCCTGCCGCCCCTGGACCCCGCTCTGCGCCCTTTTCCTCCACCTGACCCGATCACGATTTGGTTACTGGCGTATGAGGTGACCGACAGAATACTAACTTTCCGCACAAAATTTCGAAAAATATCGTACGCAACTCTGTCGAAAGGTTTCCGCACTCGGAAAAACTTTACACACGAGATGTGAATCTTTACGCACTGTTGAGATACTTTACGCACTCGTGTGTAAAGATTTTCACTCATGCGTAAATCCAACTTTTCGACATCGTTGCGTAATATACTATTGTGTGATCATAGCACAAACTTCCAAACCAGGATACTCTACTCAAAGTCACTAGAAGTAAGATACCAATACAAAAGACGCGCAAAGGCAGATTAGGACGAGATCGTTGAAACCAATTCATTGATGTTACGTAAAATTCTCAAACGTTTCAAACTCTCATCTCATCTCAAACTCTTGCTCGTCGTCAACGCTTGATGACGAGTTTTTTTCCAGAAAACTGCTTCGGAAGTGAAGATTTTCGCAATAATTCAAACACTCCTAACATGGAACGAATCGATGAATTCAATTCATTCAAATTATCCAGGATCACTTCAACCTCCTCAGATTGCGAATAACTCACGAGAAAATCAATAAACATCACCTCACTCCACCTGAGAAATATCCGGGCTCTATTTCTTCACCTCAGTCAGTAGGTTTCGAGATTCCGGATAGCGAGGAACATTTTAAGTGCTTCGCTTCAATGGATATCTTACGGTCCATATTAGCTATTTGTTCTCCATTCCTGATAGTACAGTCTCTCCGTTCAACAAACGCGGGAGAAGTTCAATCGAGTGAGATTCTATTTGAGTACATTCAAAATAATCTGTCACCATTCAAAGTGAACGTAATTGTGGAAAACTTCGAGGGTCTGTCGCCAGTAGCCACTGAAATAGTCAGAAACACAAATGAAAGATTATCATCTACAAATATGGATTACAATAGCATTTCACAGATGATTACGATGATGAAGGCACAGAATAAATTCTACAAGATATCTCTTAGCCAAGAACGAACGAGTTTGATGATGGGTATTCTAGAGGCTAAAAGTGAATCACAGGTTCTTCGCAAGATGATGACTATGTTGGATTATTTTGATACTTTCAATCCATTTACACGTGGCAAGTATCTTATAAATCTTGTGATCGATGTTAAAATGAGTTTGGAGCAATTTTTCCGACAAGCATGGTCAAAAAAATTTGTGGATCTCGCCGTTGTTCAATGGATTCGGGTGGATGAATCAGAAATAAGTACGTTGAACTCAAAGCGGACAACTGACTACGAGATATTTGTCAGCTCGTATAATCCATTCAGTGACTCTCTCAAGGATGAAGAACTTTCAACCTGTATCGAAGTATTTCCAGATAAAATGAAGAATTTGCATGGATATCCGTTGACTGTAATGGTGACTTATCTGGATTTTTTGAAAGAGTTGACTGATAAAAAGCTCTCAAGAAGTTACGTACTTGGTCCGAGTGAGAAATGGGTAGGGACGCTCATGCAAGTTTTGAATTTTAGTATCCATCCAAAGTATGATTATTCTTACGGAGATGCACTGTACCTCAACATCTCGAAAAAGCGCACTAATAATACAGTATTCCCCTCATTCCCTCTTGGGCATTTTCGAGGTGACTTTTTTTATCCTTTTTCGTCTGGAATTCAATACTTCACTCGTAATTACAGTGACATACCAGTATTTGCTATGGCCAAGTATTATTCATCTATAAATTTCCCATTTCATAGGACATTCAGTTTCTACCTGATACGACCATATGTAAAGAATACTAACATCTCAACATTCGCTATAATTTCTTTTTGTGTGCTGGCTTATACAGCTTGGATATTTGCTATCTGGGCTCGAATGCTCAATTTCAGAGAACAAAATTGGTCATTCTTGAATATTTTGACGGCCCAGATGGGTGGCTCGATAGAACAACGAGGACCCATGAGATTATCCAAGATGATTTTCCAAATGAGTATCTACATTGCAACGTTCATTGTAGTCACTCTTGGTAGTGACTACATGGCTCAGATTTTCATACAAAGTAGGCAGGATTTGCCAAAAATCGAGACATTACGAGAGCTAACGGCTTCGGGTATTAATTTGACCATGCAATTAGACCAGTATATACAAGTACCTTTTTTCTTACTGAAGGATCAAACTATGCTCGAGATTTTTGTGCGTGCTCAAACTCGGAAATCTTCTCCAGGGTTACATAGTTGTTTCGATCGTCCAAGATCGGCTTCTTCGGTTTTCGACGTATCTGTAAATCTATGCATTTCAAGAGGAGGGAGGAAAATATTGAATAATAAAGTGCAAGTGGACGAAATAAAGGAACCGATATATATCCAAGAGATAGCACTATCACTAGGCAAGCCACCATCATTTATCAAATATCGATTCGAATATGTGTTTGGGAGGCTTTTGGAAGGAGGGCTATTTGCTGATGACAGACGCTTGGATTACTCAGTATATCCAAATTTACACTCTGTGCCCGGGAATCCGATGGATGTTGGAATAGATGATGACGACGACGCTCCCTTCTACCAACAGATTCTACCAATTCTCATTGTAGGCTATGGTTTGGGTATTTTTGCGCTTATTGGTGAGTGGATTTGGAGATGTTTTATTGCAAAGACAGAAATGGGAAAATTGGCTCGGGCTTTTTATAACTATTCTCGACCGAACTCTGCAAGAAATTCTATGTGGGCCAGCCGAGTGGTTTCACCAGCATTTCATCTAGTTGAATTTAGCGGAAGCCGATTGCATCGCTCAAGACGACTGTCAAGGAATGTTTGTCCTAAATCTACGTTGACTCCAAAGATATTCCTGTACCCATCAGATCTTCCAGATACAAAAATTAGTCAATCAGCTTAATATATTTTCATTGAACGTAATTCGTATGTGGAGTAACCGAATTCTTGAAATTCCTGACAATCAACCAGTCTGAGCAATTTCATCTCTCACAAATGAAGTCCCTCCGCTTGAGTCCAAGAGAAATATCATTGTTGATGCGACATTTCGAATTCTTTGAGTAACTGTTTGTTGAGTGTTTCTCTGATCCACAATAAAACGTTGAGATTCAATTGCGTTTGTACCTGCTCATTTTATTCCAGCAACCTCTCACAGCATCAATATTTACTGACGCTGCATTGCTGAATCATGTTTCATACTCAAATTCTAATAGAACGCAATAAATCAACTTCAGTTTTTCAAAAAACTATTTTGATAGGGTCGTCAGGTCGTCAAAACTTTGGCTATTGATCCCACTGATGGTTACTTTCGGAAGAACTCCGAGAACATTGTTCGGAAAATGAGCCGATCTGTATTTTACTCAAAAGTCACAATCTGAAGTTGATTGTGACTTCTTGGACCTGACTCGTCTTCAACTGCATACAATTATTGTAAGACTTGAACGAATGAGATTGGAATACATGATGAAAACATTGTATGATTATTGAACTTAGATTTTTTACTCACCAAACAACTTTGGGACAAAGTGAATATATTTTCTCTGAATCATTGTCACTGCGTCTTTCCATTCAATTTTGAGATTAAGGAACAATCATAAGAAGATTCGATTAAAATTGAAGTGGACTGCCTTGATTGAACAAGTTTGTAACCGTTAGACTACTTCTTATTTTTCCTAAAAAGATGAGCTCAGCTTGGAGGAGAGGGGTGGGGTGGACTTTTTGCTTGGCTCATACAGAAATTGAATCAAGGTGGATTTAGAAATCTGAAGTCGATCATCGAAGTCTCTCACAAGTTTAATCATCATCAACAATTGAAGTCTCGTCCCGAAAGATATCAACGAGTGAAAAATAGCACCAAGAAACCAACACGGGTCAAATCCACTCCAAGAAAATCTAAATCCAGCCCCACAATACCAATCCAACTATCAGAAAATACGTTTTTGATAGCCATCTCGCGTACTCTGAATGCCGAAACCCACACTCGTCCCCTAATTTCCCAAAAGTATCGTAAAGATCGAAACAGATTTGCATACTATTCAGGATTCGGAAAAAAGGCTATCTGAAGGATTCTCTAGGCACCAAAAAGTGAGGAATGATTGGTCACGCAGACGAGCTTCGAGACAATGTGGGAAGCTACAGAAACAACCGTTGGATAGCTGATGTCGAGATTAGAGATTGGCAGACGGAACAGGAGCATGTAGATCGGGTGTTACAATAATAGGGTGCGCGTGCCACGACAACCGGAGAGCTTACTCATCCAAATGCTATACGGAATATCGAGAGAAATACGCCGTAACATCGCTCCGAGAAATGCGAAAATTATTGATATTGCTTGGGCTACATATCACGTGGGCGTGCTGGCACCAACTCACACATATGGGTATATACACACACACATGAATTTGATATATACAAATACTTGGGGAGGTATGGTGAGCCCCAAATAATAACTTGGCTGCTAAAGGAAGATGGGATACTTGGGATGGGGCTGGCGACGGCTTTGATATATTCTAGTAATATTTTTCGATCATCGCGTGCCGCGGAGATTTATAAGCCCAGGGTGCGAGACTTGAGTATATATGTGTGGAGAGCCGCACCTGATCGCGAGTTACGGCATGCGTTGTATATGTGGAGTCTCAGACCTAAGATGAAGGCGTTGCAAGAAAGAGATACTGACTTTCTTTCGTCGACGCTTTCTCCCACTTTACTGAAGAATCTAGCTCCAAAAATTTGTGCTTTATTTTTTATCCGATGCTACTTCATTCCATTTGTATATGACTGTATGAAATTTTCGAAAACTGTTTCGTTCTCATTCACTCATCGGTTTGTATTTGCTACTCTGGTTTCAGCTCATTTATCCCATTCTCACATGGACAGCTCACGTCATTGTTAATTGAGAATATAAATTTTGTCCTATAATAAATTGTAGGATACGGAGAACTTCCTGAGACAGGATGCAGAGACTATGAGAGGAAAGAATGTCAATCAATGATTCGTGTTGTGGCAGAATAATTCCGGAGGCACTGCCCACCTCTCTGAAATTGTAGCTAAGTATCTCTCCTGATCGTAATGTTTGGTGAAAATTGTCAGGAATCATCCCGTAGGTGGTTGAGATTCTGTATCCTCCATGAATTCTTATCAATTCAAAATATTCGTGAATTTTCTTCTTGCTTTCTGCAAAGCACTGCGTGTATCTCCCAACCAAGAATTTGACACCAAAAGCGAGATTCATAGATAACCATGAGCAGCCTCGACATTTCCGGAACTGGCTCTTACGTTGCATAGATTTTTCACCGCCTAAATCCTATGATTTTGCGGAATTGCAGATTAATTAAACAAACAACAGAAGAGGAGGGACTTATCCCGAAGGATAGGGGATTCTTATCCCATATATCTCATGGATACTCAGCTGTTCTCAAATCACACCTGGATTGTCATTGCACAAAATCCTCCCGAGAACTACTAACTTCTAGTCCATCCTTTATCCCAACCATTATTCCCTTTGATATCAGCAACATAGCCAGAGATTGAATGAGAACTCTTCTATATGAGATGTCAAAGAAGTAAACCGACTATGAACCAAGGTTAACACATCACAAAATACATATGCACTGCTGCCATACCAATAATGCCTTGATTCTCCATCAAATGTTCATGCAGCAACGAACCGTTTATTGAGGTTATAAGCTCTTCAACCTGTCATATCAAATACATGATTCACTTGAATATTCCTTATTCTCATACTGAGGGAGATGTCTCATCATGGTAAAACTGAGCCATTGGGCTGCAACGATCCACCTTTATGTCGTTCGACTCAGGCAAGCGTCTCGGAACGTCTCGCGGAAGCGTCTTGCCAAAAACTAGATTCGGGGTTCATTTCACATGTATTATCTGCTTGTGAACGCTATACTTATCAACTCGTGTGAGTTTTGCTCATACTGACCGCTTATTCTATTGCGGAGGTGGCATAATATCCCCATGTCTATAATTGATGGAAATGAAATTCTAAGTATAACTGACGAAGAGGAATATCTTCTCACGGAAGACAGATACGTGGATTGATGTAGAATTGAGTGCTGAGTCCAAGAATACCATCAGTTTTGATCGCATCTAAATTTTGAGATATTCTTGAAAGACCTTATTCTTCGGGTCTCACTGGATTTTTTAGATCGGGATCGGGAAGAGGAGATAATTTTACGTCCAGATATGCGTTTTGGGGAAATTTGACTGATTGGGACCCGGAAGGCATATGAGTAGTTCCACGCGAAAGCGACCCACGGAAAAGGGTCATGTCTCAGATCCTTTTGTTAACATTCTTATTCGATTCTATGGTACAAAATATGAACTTTTTACTACCTATGGGATCCCAAAAAAATTTTTTGGTCCCATGGCGAAAATTTTCGAAAATGAAGTAAAATACATTTTTTTCAAATTCTAGCAGCTTTTTTGCACTAAAATGCAAATAAGTCGAGTTTGCTCCCAGATGAAGATATGCGGTTTGCAGCATTCAAAAGGTCTTTTGAAAACCTGTCAAAATTGCTATTGAAAAGTTGTTTTTGAGTTTATGGGCAGCCTGTACGAGCAAAAGTGTGAAAATTACTAAACAGTGAATTTCTCAGTTGTCTATTTTTTTTAATTTTTGAAAATCACATATTTGATGTAAAATTTTGTGTTCTTTCAGAAAAAAATGGTCCCAATTCCCTTTTCCGACGTCTAAGGCCTGTTTCTTCAAATTCTCGCAAACCTATTTTTTAGGCAGTTTGGAATTGTCTGTTTACTGCGCATGCGCAGGAATTTGGACTGTTAGAACCAATCCCATTGGGAAGCCAGAAAAATTTCCTTCAAAATGACCACTTGGCAAAGTCAATTTCATCAATTTGGCTCGGAGCTACAACGTTTGAAAGACCACCGAATCTCGATATCCAACAAGAGGTGGATCGGAGACACCGCGACAATAGTAGGAAAATTCGGGCACGATCTCTGGCCCGATGTATTGTTTGCCTATTGACACACTCGAGCTGAAGCTTCATCTTTTGTAGGCTGTAACTCCGAGCCAAATTGATGAAATTGACTTTGCCAAGTGGTCATTTTGAAGGAAATTTTCTTGGCTTCCCAATGGAATTGGTTTTAACAGTCCAAATTTCTGCGCATGCGCAGTAAACAGACCATTCCAAACTGCCTAGAAAATGGGTTTGCGAAAATTTGAAGAAACAGGCCTTAGACGTCGGAAAAGGGAATCGGGACTACTTTTTTTCTGGAAGAACACAAAATTCTACATCAAATATGTGATTTTCAAAAATTGAAAAAAATAGGCAACTGAGAATCTCACTGTTTAGTGATTTTTACACTTTTGCTCGTACAGGCTGCCCATGACCCCAAAAACAACTTTTTAATAGCGATTTTGATAGGTTTTTGAAAGATCTTTCGAATGCCGCAAACCGCATATCTTTATCTGGGAGCCAACTCGACTTATTCGCATTTTAGTGCAAAAAAGCTGCTAGAATTTTAAGAAAATGTATTTTACTTCATTTTCGAAAATTTTCGCCATGGGGCCAAAAAATTTTTTTGGGATCCCATAGGTAGTGAAAAGTTCATATTTTGTACCATAGAATCGAATAAGAATGTTTACAAAAGGATCTGAGACATGGCCCTTTTTCGTGGGTCGCTTTCGCGTGGAACTACTCATATGGCAATCACCAGTCATCGCCGTAGTATGCGCTGATGAGACACTGACGTCAACCAGTACTGGAAGTGACACTCTGAGTTCAGTACTGGAGGTAACACTAATGATCCAGTGCTCAGAGTGATGCAGCACTCGGAAGGACACTTGTGACACAGTACTCGAGGTGACACTCGTAATTCGAACCAGTAGTGCTCCAGTACTCGAGGTTACACTCGTGATCCAGTACTTGAGGCCGCATTCGTGATCCAGCTGTGAAAGTGACACTCGTGATTCAGTACTAGTAGTGGTCTAGTACTAGAGGTAACACTTGTGATTCATAACTCAAGGTTATACTTGTGATCAAGTACGCGAGGTAACACTCGTGGTCCAGTACCAAGGTGACACCCGTGATCCAGTACTTGAGGTGACGGTCCCGATCAAGGACTCAAGGTGTCACTCGGCATTCAGTGCTCGAGATATCACTCGTGATCCAGTTCTCGAGGTGACTCGTGATATAGTATTCGAGCTGACTCTTAAGTCAGTACTCGTAATTGTCTAATATTCGAGGTGAGACTCGTGGTCCAGGACTCGAGGTGGCACTAGTGATCAAGTATTCGAGGCGATACTCGTGATTCAGTACTCGAGGTCACATTCGTGATCCAGTACTCCGTCAGTTCAAGGAATGGATTGCGAGTATCAACACCAGTACTAGGATACAAGAGTCACCTTGAGTACTGGATCACGAGGAGTACTGAATCATGAGTATCTCTTCGAGTACTGAATCACGAGCGTCACCTCGAGCACAGTATCACGAGTGTCTCTTCGAGTACTGGATCACGAGTGTCACCTGGAGTACTGAAACACGGGTGTCACTTCCAGTACTGGACAACAAGTGTCACCTCGAGCACTCGATCACGACTGTCACCTCGAGTACAGGATCACGAATGTCCCTTCGAGTACTGGTCACTAGTGTCACCTTGAGCAGTGGACCACGAGTGTCACCTCGAGTACTAGATCGCTACGACTACTGATTCACGAGTCGCCCCGAAAACTGGATAACGAGTGTCATCCCGAGTACTGAATCACTACGAGTACCGGATCAAAAGTGTCACCTTAAGTACTGGTTTTCGAGTGTCACCTCGAGTCCTGGATTGTAAGTGTGATCACGAGTACTGGGTCACTGCGAGGACTAGAGTACAAGTATTACCTCGAGTACTAGATAACGATGTACCTCGAGTACTGGATGACGACAAAGTCTTCACAGTACGTATTACGACAATTATTGGTAATTCCCATGTGCCCTCCGGAAATGAAACAATAAAATTCCCTCGAAACGCATATCTGGACGTAGAATCATCTCTTCACGATTTCGAGTTGAGGAATCAAATAGGCCCCGAAGAAAAATTTCATCGTGATGATCTTAACATTCTGGGGACGAACGATCAAAACTTATGGCATTTTCGGACTCAACGCATGTGCCCGCGATCATCCATTGGTTGATCTCCCCTTGGATTAGCCTCTCTTGAAAATCGTGGGCATTTAAAAAAAAGTTAATGAACCAACATCCACGGGTTTCATCAGTGATTCTCAGTGCAAAATCATATCATTTGGCCACCTTCAAGTCATCTCAAAAGTCAAAACAGCAGAAAACTCATTCTCAATGCAAATCTCGGACTGTGGTCATATTTTCCTGCACATGTGCAATCTTCAAACGTCTCTAAAATCTCAAATAAGAGACCGTAGCTGCAGTCAATTGGATGCAGGAGAACTCGAATGTGCTCTCAACCAAGAAAATTTCCAAAAGATGATTTCTTCAGTGGCCCGATTACAACCAGACCAACTTTTACTCATTTTTGATGGACGAGGGCGAAGAGTTTATAATAAACTGAATCCATTCGTTACAGCCCCATTCATCGAACGGGGATTAATTGAAAATATTTATCCTTACGGTTAGGAGCAATTTTAGAAAAGCCTAATCTCGAAATTGAGATGAAAATTCAAACCTTGATTTTGAAACTTCTGAAGCGATACAATACTTTTCATGAAAATGAACGGCACATCACTGGAAAATCAAAGAAAGTGCCACAAGTTCCCAATCAAATAACAACATAAGACCACAACCCTCCGAGATATTCCAGTTTTCGGCAATAACCGAAGAAACTCAATCGCTCAACAAAACAAGCCAGAACTCGTCAGGAAGCATTGTTATCCACTTGAAGCCTGCCAACCGAAGCGGCAAACGGGCCAATTATTCTCATCCAGTCCGTTGGCTGAGTCGAGTTGCGAGCAGCCCTACAGTAGTATGTACACGGCAATAGGCGCATCTCACGCGGACGAAGCGATAAAACGCGAGAATATCTTCTACTCTACTCGCACTACATACATATCCAAATCAGCCAAAGAAGAAGAAAAGAAAATCGAAAGGGAGAAAAGAGTAAAAACCAAGCTGTCTGACAAATTGATCGTATAGTGAGGGCTGACTTTACACCGACCTACACTACTGAATTTTACCATATCGTGAAAATGGTGCTTATTTCATTCGGCACACTACCGTATAACGATCATCCAAATGGTATATAGGAAGCTGCTTAGCATAAGGGCGAAGTTCACCAAGTACCTATTCTACTGGTTTGAGCTTTCTCTCTCTCTCTCTCTCTTGCGTGTGCAATAAAACCATCTATAAATCGTGATCGCCCCGGATGCGCGAGCCCGTTTCCACTCTCTCGCGTTGGGAATTGCTTCGAAACGGAAACCCTGCTCTCAACGCACTATCACTCGAGTTTTACCTAACATATATCTATTTATAAATGTGCGATTGGCTGAAGCTTTGGTTTGGCGTATAGGCGTGGCGCTGATGGCCTGCAGAGAGTTAGAGCCGATGCATTTTCTCATGATTCTGGAAGAACCTCTGCAAGAGAGCTCTTCTAATTGATTTCACCAAGGCGCTAAGAGCTTTGCCGTTTCTACTGCTACTGCTGTTGTTTTCGAACGAGTCAAGCGAGATGGATGTAGGTAGCTTGGCGAAGAGTTCACCGAGGGATGTGTAAGGCTTTTGGTGAAATATATCCGTTTGGGATGAGGTTCACATGAGATCGCCAATTTCCGCGGCGAGCACTTACAAGTGGCACAGAAGCACAACAACTCTGCACGCCCTAGTGATTTTATCGATTCAGATGCTGCCGGGAGGATGGTTAAAGATTTACTTTTGCTGCTTTTAACGACTCATTATCATTACTCTGAGTTTTATGACCACTCAACTTGATATAATTGATGCTTGATATGGCTTACACCATTTCGATATTGGCATAGTGACTTCAAATAGTCTCGGGCTTGTACTGCTATCGTGATAGGAGTTTGCCTCCTGTGGACACCCTTATTCTTATAATCTGTCCAAAATTTCATGTCTGCAGCTGAAGTTTCACAGCCCCATTAATTGTGTCAACATGAATGTCAACAAAATATCCATGATTACCATTACATATCCAAAAACACCTATTCCCCAGAACTCACTTATTGGCTGAGGAAATTGACTCTGAAAAATCATGAAAACTCTGACGGGTTGCGAAGCGCGTGCGAGTAATTATCTTGTGAGCTGCGTAATGCGATCGGATGCTCATGAGCTGGCCGTTATTTCAATACTTATTGCTTGCGAGAAGCGTGAGATACTTGCCGAAAATGGGCTGGAGAAGAAGGGAGAGGTTAAGATCTTGTACGCAGACACGTTCCGAAGCGCTTGAAATGTGACGTATCGGCGGAATGCATGATTGGCTCAAACAACATTAGAGAATTTTCCAAATGATGAATGACACCAGTTCATTGGACTTATTCAGAAAGGATCATGAGTCACAATTGCAGAGCTAATGTCAGAGAAACGACTCATAGCAGTCATGCTTCATTCTTATCCGTCAATTTTGAAGCGATGCTCGATTTTTACATCCGAATCGTGCTCAATTTGTCTTTAGGGTCATATTCCCTGTCAACAGAATGAATGAAGATCATACCCCATCTGTGGTCCCAGATTCAAATTTGGGATCCAGCATAATTTGCCAAATTTTGACGAATCCACATAATTCTACAAGCCTGGTTAGCGAGAGTGTTGGCGTCTATCGTTGCGTAAGTGTTTTCTTATCAAATTCAATCTTCTACCGAGATCTATTCACCTTGATAATATGCTTGTCGGAGGGAACCAGCCCATCGCGTAGATTTGAAAATTCTCAAAATCCAATGAAACTGGTACTAATGATCTTCAAAGAAGTTATTCCAACTACTTCTCCCGTGAAATTCGAACTTTTTGCAGAGCCCAACAATACCACACTCGGATCTTGTAGTATTAGAGAGATAATCAATTTTTAGCCTGGAGAGCTATCTATCATTGATGTCCCGATGATTCACGTACACCGATACGATGGATAACCTCCCACACAGTGTAACGTGACCCATGATCGATATCACCAGATTGATATAATAAGCATATTTATATTGTTGAGTCAATTTTAATATTGATTCAATACATCACCGGGAGAACGCAATTAACGTATGCCAACAAAATCTGAAATGAAATTCCCACAAATGAAAAGGTATGAAAGCAAGAAGGTTAAACACAGAATGTATAATTCCTCAAGATCGAGGAACGAGAAATACATTCGATCAACATAGAAACTTGCACACTTCAGAAGCTATCCCAACCCAAACAAATTCCAAAGGCAAGAAGAGCAGAAAAAAGCCACGGATCCCAGCATACTACTCCAGACCCTACCGATAACCCACAAACAATACGACACGCAAGCTACCAAAAATACAACGATATATCACATCAAGATCTCATATTCAGCGTGGGAAGAAAAATGACAGCCTCACAACGGGTCTACGAATTTCCGCATTGTATACATCTACCCAGCATCTCCAAACACAACCAAGTAAAATTCATTTTGACAGATTTCATATATTGAATTGATGCTTGTATGTCACGCTCTCATCGAAAAATAAGCTCTTTCTATCTTTTTCTGCCTGGCCAAGAATTGTCCATCCTACCACACGGTATAAGGCCGAAGGAAGAAAAAACGTAGGCCACATCTATCGTCGGATGCGCGGAGGCAAAAGTTGAACAGACTATAACCACCGACCGACCGCTCTCCTGGCAATATATGATTTCCTAAATATGTGTATGTGTATTTGTGGATATGGTATACTCGGGATCAAAGTACGGAAGCTGCGGGAGTCATATCGCCGTTTCAAGATGAAAGTCGAAGAGGTAGAGAATGAGTGAGGAAGAAAAGGAGGTGGGATGATGCTTTTCCTGCAAGAGAAATGCGAAAGAACGAAAGAGTCTCGTTCTGTATGAAAATATGCTGCCCGCAATTCCGTTAGTCTAACACACGGAAAGGAATGATATTTTCATAAATTTTTTAATTAGCAGATAATTTATAGCCTTCCATCGCTCTCTGACTATATGCGAGAGGTTAAAAAATCTATGGAAGCAGAATACGCGAAATACGCTATCCATGAGCGTGAGTAAAAAGCGTAGGAATACATTTGAATTCAAAGAACGTAGCTTCGATAAAACAAACTCTTCTGCTCTCGGCCTGCTTAACCTTAATAGCCGAAATTAATTAAAGTCTGCGTTTCATTTTTCAACGCAGTAATGCTCATGCTCTACCAGCGTATACTCTTTCATTTTAAGATTCATTGTCTGGATGGATGTTTGCATGTGTGTGAGTCTGGGAATTATGAAGGAATCGAGGTGCATTATCATATTGATACCAATTTCCAACAATTACAAATGCTGGATTCTCACTCTTGTGACGAACGCCATCAAGGGGGATGCAATGAGCTAATTGAAATTTGAGCAAATCATCTCACCAGTGGAGTCCTCCAATGAGAAATATTGAAAGGGTATATAAAATAGTTGTGTATAAAATGGTTGTGAAATTTCGTTACAATGGTTTTGGAATTATTTGATTCGAATTTCCTCGCGTATGACTACGCTGAACGATCCCAGTAGTATCTCGCAAAGATTGGAAAAACCAGACAGTCCTGCATAGCTTTGCCTGCTAATTGGATACAGAATCATTCCTGATATCAAAGATATCATTCCTCCTACCAGAACAATATTTATAAAATGGCAAAAGGGTAGGAGATAGCCAAATTTGGATTATGAAAACGTTTTTGAGAACGACCTCTTTCCTGCTCTCCTGGCTAGTTCTATGCCAACTAACCATTTCGGTCCATTGTATTCCCTACGTCAACAGGAATTATCCTGGATGCCTCCGATTTTTTTCATGCCTCAGAAGGGGAAAAATTCTAAACCATTGACAATAGATTTCGTCCTCTTAAGGAATCAATTTTGACCGCTTAGAACGGATCCCTTTATGCAAAATCATGGATATTCCGTAAATTTAAGCTAATTGTACTGCAAGTGCGTGAGCCAATGTGATCCAACCTCATTTTTTGGCCAACATCGATTCCAACAAAATTGTGATTCTTGTACATGAGCTTGATCTGTCTATAAAAATTTGAGATTAGAAAGTCCAATATAGTTTTGTGAAATTGGCCTATTCGAACCGGAAGAATTATCTGATTTACAAAGTATAACTCAAACTTGAGTGGAGGCCGTTCCCCAAATTTAATTTTTGAATGGCTGGAACAGAAAGACTAGACGGTCAATCTTGATACGTCAACTTGGCCGTGATATTTGCCACCGTGACATCCTCTTTCCAACGCGATTTCATCATTCTCTGTGATCTAAATCCGTTATTATACTCAAAAGGGTGCTGTTTTCCGCCTGATTGCCCATAAGCGCAGTGTTGAAAGTAATTAGAACATCGTTTTCTCTGTCGTCTGATTTTCATATAGTAACATGACCTTTTTTTTCATTCCGCACATGTGACTTTGTTGAAACGAATTCAGGATTGAAAATGAACACCATCTAGAATTCTACCGGATAATCTCACTCTCTTTCCACTCAAAATCAAGAAGAAGATTCGACTGAGCAGTATTGATCTGTTATAATGTCCGGAACCTAATAAATAGATGGATTTTAGTCATTTGAGGTAGAAGATGGCAAAATAAAGGAAGAAGGATGAATATGAGAGAATCGAATCAAAGAAAATTGATAGAGGCTATTACGGGAAATCTCGTAGCGCGTATAATGTATTTAGGATGAGTGAGAAAAATGATGGGCTTATGGCAGAGATAAGGATAACGAGGCCGATGATTGGGATTCGGCACAAGTGGATCAAATCCCGCGAGGGTAGTCCGTTGATGGGATGACCGGTGATCGATCTTTGCTGAATTGATCGCAACCCTCGTCCGGCCGAATCCTTCTCATTTCTTCTCCCCCTCATCATATCGTCAATATGAGTCTTGTTCCCTCCCGATAACTCATATCTCCAGCTTATATACTGTACCAGCGGAATAATAATGCAATTTTGATACATTGAGCTGGTCATTTCTCTTGTCACATCGCATCGACGCTTCTTATTGCTTTGGAACATTCATCATCGATAATACTGTCACATATGCTCTTAGCAATATAAGTACATTGGGCGATTGATGATGGAAATCTAATGAAATACAGTGAGATGGCGAATCAATCAACTATATTCCATTGAAACAGTATGTGTAACAGTCGTCTCATTGGTTCATTCATCAAGAGGCCGAAGAGCATTCAATATATAGTGCGAATTTTTCGTGATAACCATTAACGAAAAAGTTTTACAAGATCAAAAACAAGACATATACGACTCGGTTTCTCTTGCACCAGTGACACAATTAAAACTTTCGCTCGAGGCAAAATATACCATACCCGACAGATGATTTGCAGTATCTTCAAACCACGACCAGAAACTATGAAAATCATATTACAAGAACCAGGTCCTTGATACATCATCAATATCTGACATATGAAGCAGGCAGCTCATGATGGAGTAATTTTCCTTTCTTGGAATTTTCTCTCTGGCAAAGATTGGAAACAGTCTACCAACTCCTGTTGATAAAAAATGGCAGTTTTCACACCAGTCTTAGATCTTAACGATTCAAGAAAGGGATCCAATAACCACCTATCACTAACCTTCCTTCGTCCAAAACTGAGTATATTCGTCCTAACAATTTTTCAGATAATTTTCGAATCGCTGCATTTTTAGACACGTAAAACAGCGCAAATTGAAGCTGAGATAATTTTCTTCAAGAGAAAAAAACTTGAATTGTCGATCACTCGTCGATATTATGAGAAAAAAACTATTGAAAACTGCAAAAACTCATGAAAATCATACAAAAAGGAGAACAACTTTCACAGTCAGAAAAAAAATCGCAATCATGCTCGGATCAAGCTGAGATCCTCTACTTGAAGGTTGTCAGGGTCAGAGGATACGAATCCACTCTTGAAAAATCGAAGTTGAGAATGGCAGATCCAGTACGACGGATTTGAAGACCGATCCTCTGAGAAAACTGAGTTCTCATTGCACCTCCTTTCCCAAAATGTCCACTGAGGGGTTTTGGAGTCGAAGAGTTATAGTTCACCCTCAGAAAATCAAAATCCAGGAGAGCTGGCCCGAAATGGCGAATTTGATTTCCAATTTTTCAGGGAATCGCATTCTTGGCTCCCCAAAAAAATCTCACCAAACTGTTCACGCAAATTCGAGTAGGAAAGCCCCGTACAAGTTTTTCATGGAATCCTATCTTTCTTGCACAGAAAATTTTGAAATATTCCAAAGAGTCAAACTCGTCTATTTTGAAATGCCAGATTCTGCCATTTTCACTTTGAATTTGACATTTCTATCATCAAATTCGTCTTCAGCAACCCCGAATACCCAAAGAGGTAAGCTACCTTACGTCATCTGGCCTCAAAAAAACGTCATGAATCTGAGAAGAAAATACATGGAAGAATTGTATGTGCTAGAGGATTAATCCATCATTCCACTGAATCTCCTCAGGATTTCTTTAGTGAAAACCATGAATTCATTGGAGCTCCCAAGCAAAGAATGATGATCAAACTCACGGATGTTGGAAACGAGTATGACTGTAATAACTTTCTTCTACTGATGTCTGAAATACTACTACTGAAATTATTCCATTTCCTCTTTTCCGCATAACCACCACCATTCATCGATATAATTCTTGTCGTCTCTTCATGTGAGCGAATAAATTGACGAAGTAATTCTGGGTGTCCTTCAATCAATTCATGACTAAATTTTTCTAGGACTTGTGGCGTCTTCAATGCCAGTGTCATATTCGCCAATCTCAAACAAATTCCTCCTCCAGTCTCCAATGACGGAACTCACTACTACCATCACCAACATCTGATATTCGATGCATAGTCCATCTCAACAGCAGCTTTTCAGTTGAGAATTTGTTGTAACGACAAGATATTCTTGTATCTATACGTAAGCAGACGAATTTTGGCTCATCGGCTCAAAGAACCCGTGAATCACATGACAAACCGCCTTCACCTACATATTCTCATATAAACTGCTGCTGCTTTGCGCCTCTACCTCCAAGAGAAATTGGAATTTCGAAGTGGATTCAGTATAGAGTTGAACATGTATGGTAAGGAACGCATGCGAGAACGTCTAAGAAAGCAGATGATATAGGAGCCATTCTCCTTGACACCTCGAAATAGACTTCGCTCGATGTATTACCAGAGACACGTTGTGATCGTTCTTCCACACTAGTATAGTGGATACGTATGCGTGCGTGTGTGTTTGAGGTGCCAACTACCCCTCTTGAGAGAGTTGCAAAATTTTGCCAACGAATTCAGTCAGAGGGAGAGTAAAGTGAAGTGAAGTGAAGGCTGAGAAGCGAGTGCGCGCCGAGCTGATTGGAACGCAGTCCTTGTGTGTCTGTTTGTGTATTGGGAATGGAACTCATTCTGGATGAGCTCACGTATTTAGATGATGAATTGTAGGGTTGGGGTATGCTTATTTGGAGTCGAAGATTGGAAAGGGTGAAGCGAGTAGAGGGAGGATGTGTAAGAAAAGGGAAACTATAATAGCCTCATTATGCATTGATACGAGGCTCAAGATTGTTAGGAAAAACAATCAAAACTTGGGGAAAGAGTGGAAAGATGTCATCTCTCATCATAGACTACACTGTCATACTTTTTCAGAGAAAATCTCTGCAGCGGGCTGAGGAGGGAAAATTGGATTTTCATCCAACTAGTTGCCTTATAGAAAAAGTGAATCAACCGATTTGGTCGAAGTCTCATTCCACCAGCTGGTTGACCAAAAAATCCAACCCATTGAGTTGATCGGATGTCTAAGCAAATTGAATGTTCGTTCAGCCTGTTGCTTGACAAAGAAAGTCAAGCATTTGGTTGACACGGAAACCATCCAATCAAATTTATCGAATTTACAAACAAATTAGATCTGAGTTCAGGCAACTGGTGGACGGATAATGTCATTCAATCAAGTTGTGTTGATGAAGAAGGTCAACTCTGAAATTCTTTGAATTCCTTGATACATTGCGATGCTATTGAAACAGCTGCTTGACGAAGGAATCCATCCATTTGAATTGTTTGGATTCTTGGAAAAAATTGCACCTCCATTTAACCAGCTGATGACTGGAAGAATTTAACAAATTCATATGGCTGAATTTTCGAATAAATTGGAATCAATCCTTTCACGGAGACAACTGGACTCCTATTCAAATAGCTGGTTGCAGGGAAAATCCAACCAATCAAGTAAAACGAATTTGCAAGAAGATTAGTTACATTTCCAAGTTGGCGCAGTGTTCCACCAACTGCTTGAATGTAATGTTGAAAAATTTGACCAATATTGACATCGCAGTCTAAGTTCATGTCAAAAACTTGCCTGCTGTTGACCAATCCATGAGTCTACGGAATAACACGATTAAATTTTTAAAGATTTAACCGCCATTTAGTCAATTCCACATCTATGCAGTCTTTGTCTCTGAATCAATCTAAAGACCGTCAGTTGCATAAACTGAAAAATATACGAAGTATGTTGCAAGTGCATGTAGAAACAGGAAAAGAGAGCTGTCAATCTTTCAGAGCTAAGTAAACTGACAACAAATAGAAACTTGGTTGACCCAAATCACGCACGTCGGTGAGAGGGTCGATTTTCTATGGACTATTTGGGTCCATCGGGAGAAGGACACGAATTGATAAAAGAGAGCTGTACTTGTTTGGTGGATCTGAGAATCCCTCGAATCCCCGAAAAAGCCGCTAAATCACTCGTGTAGGCGAGGGTTAGCTGGCTGCGAAGAGATTTGTGCTTTTATAAACTGAATCGGCCGATGTATCGTGAACGATTGGGCGGGGTAAAAAAAGATGTTGCCTATTGAGTCTCTCGAGTTGCTCTCTCTTCTATCTCTTTTTCTGACCCTCGTAATCCCTGATGGGACTATTTTTTCAACGTTTACATAGGACACGATACCAATTAACCCATTTTACGCTTCATCAGATTCGGTTCAGGTATCACAGGACCCACCCGATTCAATTTGGTAAATTACTACGGACAAGTGTTCTGATACTGAAATTTAGTCTCTGAGACATGGTCACCAATTTATGATTCGTGATTTTCTTCATTGAAACTGGATATGGAACACCATAGGGGGAAATTGCATGAGTGATGCGTCATCAAACGCCGTAATTATACTTTGACATTGTTGAACTGTCCGTTGGAGTGAAATTCTAATAATAACAGCCGTGTTTAATCTAAGATAACAATTTGACTATGGGATAGAATCTTTTTTGAAGAATCGAGGATATTTCCGTTGAGTATCGAGCAACTCATCTATGAAGAATATTGAATTATACAGCAAGATGTAGCAAATTCAAAGTGAAAACTAATTCCTTTACCTTATGTATGGAATATCCAAGTGGGTAATTCCTTCCCAATAGTACCAACCGAAAGAAAATCTCAAAGTCAATCGAATCCCCGCAACTTGGAATCACTGCTCAAAGTAACCCCCATCCTACTCCATTTCGCGTCACCAGATCGTATAAGAGTCCAATCCAAAGAAGAGCTGATGAAAAAAAAAAACCAAGGGCAAAAAGACGCGTAGTGGTGGTTGATCCTCATATTCCTTCCCTCTCACTTGTACGTGCTCAAACACTCGCCTACTTATCGGGAATTAAGCGCACGGCGGTAATCCCTACAAATTTATCGAGCTACTGGCTTTCTGCTTTAGCCTCCGAAGAACTCTACCTATATAGATATATCAAGAATTCGCTTCCAGCTCAAGATTTGCTTTTCCGATTGAGCCTGGCCGCAAAGGCAGCCAAAGTAGCGTAAGATGATAGGAAAGGAAAGAAGGGTGGGGAGGGGAAACGGGGGACTAGGAAGCAAAGGAACCGAAGCGACTTTTGACGCGCGAGCGATCAAAGCCACCTGATGCGCAGCGTATATATACGCGTAATCGGTGGCAAAGGATGTACTGCTATATACCTTATGGATTCTGAGTCTCCAATTCGATTTGCGGGTACTCGAGCGAGGTTATCTTCTTGGTATCTCCCGCCTGTTGCGAGAAATCACATGTACTACTGCATGCATTCGTTTACTTTGAGATTCGTTACTTGATGATTGCAGAGGGTTGAGATGAAGAATGATCAAATCAATAAAAGTGAGACTGGAGCGCTTGAAGGGAGTGGGAGTTTTCGATGCCTATGAGCCAATTTGCAGCATCAGGCAATTATTCTACAAATGAAGGAGTAAGGATTCAATCCCCACATCTTAAAATCACGATGACCTAGATGAGCGATCAGAATGAACTCAATTGTGATTATGATGAAAAGGAACAGAGACAATTTCTTAGTGAAGATCAATCTCCAACTATCTAGATATTTTCTGACGACCTAGTTCATTTGACAGCTCGTAAGTTCACGGACGGAACGATCTCGACCTATTCCCGATCTATATTGAATTCATCTCTACTCTGGTTCTCCATCTTGCATATTTGCGTGCATTAACCCCGCTGATTCAGGTGTGCCCATCCTCTGAGAACACCACTGCAAACTCTTCAGCGAATGTTTCCCTTCTCACATAATGTACAGGGTGTCCGAGAAGTAAGTATATCTTCCCAACTTCTTTCAGGAACGGTTAGGAATTGCCAAAAACTCTAAGACAGGCGTCCCTTTAATTAGGGAAGAATATCCGAAGGTGACCTTAAAGGGCATTTGAAGGTCATCTCGATTTTTCATGAGAGATTACTCATTTTTGACTCTGGATTCTGGGAGGACGTGAAGAACTATGGAACTTTTTCCTCGAACATCCCTTGATCCGACTTAACCTTGGCCAGATGAATGAAGACCAGTACGGGTGGACAGTAACTGCGGTAGCTCCGAGATTGAGCAATCATCGGAAAATGATTGGTATGATAGTTAGTAATTTATAATTACAGCCGAAATCAGCCACTAATCTTGGTTTTGACTTTGAAGGTCATTTTCGAGGTCAATTGGAGGTCGGAACGATTCTTTGAAACGGAAAAAACTAGCTTCTGCTCTCGAAATCTGGAAGAACTTGGGAAATTATAAAACTTTTGACTATAACATTTTTTGATCCAATTTGACCTCGGCAGTATGAATAGAGGTCAGTACGAGCGGATGGTAACCACCGCAGCTCCATGAGCAAGCGTCGTATCAAGGAATGGTTTGTATGAATGTTCATGATCACAGCAAGAACAAGCAAGTGACGTCGGTTCCAACCTCGAAGGTTATTTTCAAGGTCATTCAAACCTTGCCAAGGTCAACTCGGATCTGAAAAAGTTTTAGACAAGACTGACATAATTTCTCACACTCTATCAGCGTACGAGATCACTAGAAGGTGTTTCTATTCGGAAAGATCGATTTTACCTCCGAATGACCTCGAAAATGAGGTTCAAAGTCACGACCTCAGTCCCGCTGTGATGATGCGCAACTTTTATTCCAAACGTTCTCCGATGAACGCTAGCTCTCGAAGCTGCGGCGATTACCGTCCACCCGTACTGACCTCCATTTGGCCCGACAAGTCAATTCGAATTGAGAAATATTTTTGATGGAGGTTCCTTAACACGTTCGCTGCGACGGTGAAAGCCGGTATTCCGTCACAGAGTGCGAGAGAGTACAAACGCGTGATTTTGCACCTATAAAAGCCAAACCTCTTGGAATGTCATCAGTTTGACATCTATTTACAAGATCCTCACGAATTTACGCGGGTCCCACCGGTGGGACCCGTCGCACACAATTAAGTCCGACTCTTTTCAGTGCGACGGGTCCCACCGGTGGGACCCGCGAAAATTTCTATCGTGCAATGGGGGACGAAGTGAATGATCGAACTACCAAAATTAGTGATCCCAAGATGTGATCTTGAACTTTTGGGGAACATTCGTTGATTTCTTGGTACCATTCGGGTGATTCGCGAGCATGGCCTGGATTGGAAGCTTTTGCCTCGTAAGAATCGCGGATCGCGATTGTGATCCACGTGAGTATGATTTTCTATACTCGTGAATCCACGAGACACAGGTTCTTATTCGGGATACTCTTCAACTTCTCTGGATACAAAAAGTTCCTCTTTCACGGAGAGATGAAACAAATTGAGGAGAGAGGAAGCGCAATTGCAATGTCAACCATTTATTTGGTGTGCCTCACTGCACGTCGAAATTTCTGATAACTTGGCTCTATCTCGCTTAAATTACGCGTACTTGGGCTCATTTTGTAGCTTTTGACGTGAGCTTTCGAATAAGCTAAGATACGTTGTGAAATATTCAAACGGACTTGATATATTCACAATTTACTTGCTATCTTTGCGTTATTCATCGCCGTTCCCACGAAAATTCAGTTTTAATGGCGTAGCTCAAACCAATCAAGTCCGAACTCTAAACTGGCCTGTACGCATGTTTTTGGCATCGTATATAGTGAGTGAAACCCGCTACAGAAGCCATTGGATGTGTCCACGTTGTTTGGTGCACGCTAGAGCCCGAACAAAAACGGGTCCCACCCGTGGGACCCGTCGCACACAAAAGAAGACGCGCGGGTCCCACCCGTGGGACCCGTCGCAGCGAACGTGTTAATTCTTCACGCTTTTTTAGGATCCGAGGTCAAAAGTAGGTATTCATATCCTAAACAATCGACCTCCAAATAACCTTAAAAATGACCTTCAGGGTCAGTATCAAGGACACCATCGGATGTCCACAAAATAGGGAGACACGTGTTTCATACTTTTCCGTGATCCCGAAATTTTTCTGAAAGAAGGAGAGTACATGATTTATGAACACACTGTATACATCTTCTTCGATTGACAGGTTCTGAATGAGAGGGATGAACATGATTAGCTAAAATTCTGTAGAACCAAGAACTGCACTTCGGTGAATTCTTTCATAAGATCTCAAGAGAAACCTCAGAATAGAATCATATAGGCCATGACAGCAACCTGTCTATAACGTCTGCCTGAGCGTCCGCCGGATTCTGTCACAGCTCTAAATCACAACAGGTGTAACAGCAGCAGAAGAATATAAAGAATCTTGACAAACAAAACATGTATGACATCAGGAGTACAAGTAGTGATCGCAAATAATAAGCCTCCAATCAGAACTGGCTCACATGCGTCGCTGTACTTTGGCTGCTGATTAAAATGTGCATTGGATGTAGCCTCTGGCAAGGCGTTGAGACATATCTCGGTACTGATTCAAACGGAATATCAAAGCTCCGCTCTCTTGGCGAGTCTTTGCTGTAGATCAAAGCTTTGTGAGAAGGAATGAGTTGGTAGTGCATAATATAAGTACCTATAGTCCAGTAGGCATGCCTTTTCAGTAGTGTAAATGTCGGGATTGTTTGGACATGATGCCGGGACGATCGACAACAGCCACAGGAGTGTTGATATTCTTTGCAAATGACAGCTCTATATTTGTTACTAAGCTATTTAATATACGATTTGAATCAATTTCATCTGCTATGGAGATGAAATGACCCACCAGCCATTGCTCAGGAACCACGGTAATCACATCACTATTATATTATTCATGATGTTTTCGAAAAATAGTCAGTCTCATGACTGATTTATTGAAAAACCGGGTACGGATCAGAAATAGATTTGCATCCCTCAACTTCATGATTACAACTGACTTTCAAGGTCATCCAAACATGAAAAGAATGAGGTCTGATAAAATCGAAAGATCCAGAGAGGTTAGAGGACAAACCGAAAAAAGCACTGAATTGGCTCTATAACATCACGTACGAAGCTGCTTTCGTAAAGGCAAATTTACAACGACAAGGCTGCATGAAAAGAAATCGTACAGAATCCCGAGGAAACCCCATACGCGACATGAGCTCCGGTAAAACTCTGTCCGTGGCCAGCTCGACTAATTGGAATTTGCTCGTACATCCAACCAGTGTAGTTCCAGTCGAAGCCCAAGCCTTTCTATAATTGAGACGCGGAGCCACAAAAAAATCAAAAAGTCCACCGTTGAGGATACTTTCTATCTCGCGGAAATTTTATCATCCGTACATACGTCTGGCACGAGATGTGAAGGAAGCGCGACGAGAGGTCCAGCTGAAAAAAAAAAAACAAATTAGAATCAGAGTAGGCAGGACGAAAGAGAGAGGCAGGAAAAAATCGCGTCTCGCATTACTCAGAGATGGTCTCTGTGGTTTCTATATGTTGAGGTCAGCATGTGTATATACATTCGCAAGCTTGATTCGGATTTCGAACTGGCTTGGCGGTTTTTTCTTACACGTGAAAACTGCTCTTTCTCACGGCTTTGTGTCTCGTCTAGCTCTCAGTCTGTGAACTCTACTCTCTGTCGCATCGAATTTTTCTGAGTTTATACCTACTATTCCAAGAGTTCATCCATATACGTGAGCTTGCAAGCTTTTAACACATAGATTTGTGAGTATGTGAAACCGAAGGGTTTGGTCTGATGAAAATCATGCTTGGATAAGGGCGAGTTAAACCCCCACCTCTGTAATTTCGTTTACTCACCACACGTACGACGCTAATTGTAGAATTAATTAAGAGAGCGGTGAAATAATAATTAATTTTTCTAATAAGTCTTGCGCGCTCTTTCGCCTGTATGACCTACCCTGGCATCCCCTTTCTCCCACTCATTCTTTCTTCTTCTATATCCGTGTGCGTATAGTGAGATGCGTATGTGGTTTCAGATATGTACAAAGGCGAGGGTTAAAATAATTTTATAAAGGAGCCCTCACTCGACCGCAAATTTTCATACATGATTGTATGTATAGGTCTGTGCGTTGGCGAATGGATCATTCTCTAACTCTCTTCTATCTCAGCTCTCTTCTCCGGTCAAATGTTCCGATGAGCTGCCACAGATTGTTGCAGCAACAAAGCAATGTCAGAGGATTCAACGCTATACTTATTAACTCTGAAGGTTACTCATTCAAACAGTGTGAGACAGAATAATGTTGCCAGATTGCAGAATCATTGATTCTTCCTAATTTAGCTCACCCATGACAGCACTCTTCCGGGAATCAAACTCCTGAATCACAACGCGTGGTTTTGTAGTTTTCGGAATCACTCTGATTTGAGATTCATTATTCTGTACTCGTTTTCTTGTAAAGGGCAACTCATTCAGCTGAGGATTGAACAATAAGTAAGATAAGTGTGCCTAATTTGTCCCCACTACTTTTGTTTTGCTCGCCATTTCAACTCATCTCTATACTCTTCAACGAACCTTAGCTCATTTTAAAGCTTGTTACAAAACCTTTGAAATGAGCTAAAGTACGTTCAATTTCAACAAATTGGAGCCGAGATATCTTGATTTTTGCGAAAAACGAATTTTGCGAGTTTTCAACAGTGTATTCCTAATCTGCCCCCACGTGGAAAAGAGGCCTATTTTCATGAGATTATACGGGTTCTTCGTATAATCGGGATATCTCGGCTCCCAGACCTTCAAATGAGACGTACTTTAGCTCATTTTGTAGCTTTTTTTACCTCCTTTTAAATTTCTTGAGTAAGATTGATGTATTTGAATGGAGTGAGGAATGAATTTGGAAAAAGACTATGGGGGCAAATTAGGAGCACTGCACTTTTTCTCGTAATATGGGCGTTGAATTAACTGAAAATCGAGTTTTGCAATTCTGCAAAAAGCATTCTAAAGTTGAGATAAAGATAAAGAGAATGATTTAGAGTACGTTGAGATTGGTTACACCAATTTTGTTTGGCATAGCTTTTAGTGGGTAACAAAAAAGAAGTCGAAAGTACCGAAAACCACTTTTTTGTTGTAAGAATGCGCGGGTCATAAGGTCCAGAACGTTTTTTCTCATACATTAACGTAACAAACGTGAAAAAATGCGCAGCGGGTGCATACATTTTAGAATTCGAATGGAGGCAAGTTAGGGAATGGGGGCAAATTAGACACAGTTACCTTAGTTCGAGCTTTCTGAACAGAAGACTGCGGGGACCAAAAATCAGTAAAGACCAATGCAAATCTAAACTCTTCTTTTTCAGATGGAGTCGAATTGTGCAACTATTATTTTTCACTGCAAGCTGGCAGAGGGCTACGGCGGAATCTTCCTATGCATTGTCAAGATTCCTTAGAAAAGAAGATCGAGTATCATGGGTTGGATTTTTCGATCATTTCTTCCGTTGAGAGGGTGGATAAATAATACATTCTGATATGAAGGCGTTAAAACTTTTCTTGAAATACATCCACTAGGATCCAAATACGAAAAAAAACCACTTCAACTTCATTTCATGATCAAGATGATAAGGTGCACGGATGGTTTTGGATAGAGGAAATGTCTTGTGGACTCTGAAAAATTGAAGATTCGGTTTGAACCTTTACAAACGTGTTTGGGGAAACTAACGATATTCACATTTTTCACTTCCTGCTTGTGTGCACCAGAAAATGGATTGAATGTTCCAACATCAACTCATTTCTGACTTCGGTAACATAAATCATCATTATTGGGTTGCATTTCACATTGGAGCTGGTTAGCCACGAAAATAGAAGATTTCACGTGAAGTACTTAAGAAGACTTGCTCCAAGATGAGATAAAACGAACAATAAGCTCAAATTATGTTGCTCCTGGAGGTGAGAGCTAACAAAAAGTCAAGTGATCAAGAAGCACCAATAGTTTTTATACGCATAAGGCAGGGTGATAATTGAAGGCTACGATCAATTTCCATTTGAAGCATCTCTACATCTCCTCACTCATTGCGTCACCTTTCTATGAGTTGTTTCCCGGAGCTCCGTTCGAGAAACCCGGTTCTATCACATCGTTGTTCATACCTCGTTTATGTCTGTAGGTGCATTCACCCCATGAGAGATATCTCGTTCGGATATCTATGTGTGCATCCATAACATAGCTCGGGGTAGATACAGGAATCGTATACCTTTGTCTGTCTCTGTGAATATACAGAGGCACGTAAGGGCTAGTTTATGCTTACACGGTTCACCTATCCACAGGTTCTAACTGAATTATAGAGACTCTGGGCTCAAACGTGAGTGTATGTACATCTGTCTAAATTCTGCACTATCTTATTTCACACTGTATGATGTAGGTTCCATGCCGAGTGAATGTTTTGAGGTTGGGGAGGTGAAATTTGTCAGCCACGTCTCATAAGCTCGAACATTCTTTCAGGAAAAGATACGTAGATCTACATTAGATCGGTTCATAAGTAGAAAAGAGTATGATAACTGTGTGATATATCTGTCTATTACAAAGTAATTTTTTCACAAGTTACAAAATACAAGTGGAAAGGTCCACGTATGGTCAGACAGGGATAAGGATAGAGAATAGTCAGACAGACCCTCACGATGAATGCGTTCCATAGCTTCGACATTTTGTTCAAGATTCCTGTTCTGAGAGCATTACGCAAATACCTCCGATCCAGAGAGCTTGTATTCTTTGAATGGGAATAGTCCATGCAGGTGTATCTAAAAGGTTTCGGAGATAGCTCAGAAGAGAGATTAAAGGGTTCATTTCTCCATAAATGAGAATTGCCTCGAATTCCACTCAGCAAGAGAAGCATTGAGGTGCATCAGAATAGGTCACCATTGCATACAGACAAGTATATCATTTTCGTCAAATCGTCCTAAAATTTTTCGAACGAATCTGTGGGCTGTTTCAGGAGAATCTGTTAAATTCAGATCGATTGTTCATTACAATTCAGCGTTTTCCTTCTCACAGGAAGAAATGCTCATTCGTAAAAGTAGACTTTGGAGGAAATATCTGTCATTTAGGGGAGGAAGGTTATTCCCTTGATATGTCCAATAGGCCCGCCTCTTTCAAATGAGTCTATGGTCTCTAAAAAATAGAGCAGGAATCCGAATTTTTGTTGTTACTAACAATCGAATGGAAATTAGCGTCTTCGGATATGCTCGTCTCGATAATAACTTTGAAACCTAGCTCAGTTATTACCACTTCAAGTGAGTATATCGAAATTGGATTGTTGGAGAATACCAACTCAATGGAGGAAATAGAAGAGATGGCCTAAATCTAGAAGATCATAGTCGTAAAACTATGCTTATTCTGATCACTTGTATAAGCTAGATTCCATACTCCACTCTCGATCCAATGGAATTCTGACGGAGAATTGTGAAAAAGGCGTCCGAGGAAGCTATTTTAAAACTCTTCTAATCAACTGTTGACTATTTTTGGTCTTCCAGCGATCGAATGATGTCTGGACGCAAAAAATTCACTCAATTCACTACCAACTACGAGTTGAAGATTTCTCGCACAGGCTCTGACGATGTGTCGATTTTATCGTCATCTAACAATATTTACCTTCTGCTTTCCTCAAAAAAGTTCGCAAGAACAAAGTCCTGCAAATGGTCCCAAGAATCCATCCCAGGATGTCAGGGAGCCCTCCGTACAGGCCAAAAACTGTGTGATTATTTTAAAGAATCTCTTCACCGCTCATAACATGTCATGGGGTTCGCAATGATCCATCTATTTCTTTTATTGCTAACCAGGAGAGTGTTTCAGATCCGGGTCACGGATTTGGCTGAAACTCTGGGAATAGTCTTCTTTTAGTACCAAAAGACGATACCCAAAATTATGAACTCTAACGCTCAAGCGTTTTCAAGCTACAGCCAATAACCTATGCATTACAGTATATCTATATATACTATCTTTTAACATAGGCCCATATGGGCAATGCTAAAGTTTTTTGCTGCAGCTCGGAAATGCTTGAGCGTTAGGGTCTATAATTTTGGATATCTTCTTTTGGTACTAAAAGAAGACTATTTCCAGAGTTTCAGACGAATCCGTGATCCAGATCTGAAACACTCTCCTGGTAAGATAGTACTGTGACGATTTAAAAATATGATTCTCGAACCATAGGGTTACTTCCACTTCGACACACGGGACGAAACATGACGAGTATTTCAACCGATATCCAAAAAAAATCCAAAATAAAAAATCCTCCTCCCGTTCACCACACATCTCTTGTGCTGATTAATCAAAAAATTGAAGCTAGCGTTCTACAAAGGATCTCCCGCCATTTCTGAAAGGGCTGACTCGTAGAAAGCCAATCCTCCTCTACCCCCATCTGCTTCTATATAACCATGTATATAATCTATATATATATATATATATGTACATCGCAAAGCTAAAACATTGGCGGGATAAATATTAATAAGTACGAATGATGAGGGGAAGGAGAACGGAGAAAATTAATGCCTCGACTCCGACGGGATGGGGTCACTCACGGCAACACATAGATGGTAAGGGCATTTGAAAGAGAAAGCTCCGCGCATCAATTTACCACTCCGTAGGAACGTCGAGATACACATATATATCTGTAGATATATATCTATGTGTATCCTGGTGTATTATACGTACTAGAAGCGAGTTCGATGAAGAAAAAGACGATGGTAGGAGAGAAGAGGGGAGTGAGGGGGGGGGAAGCCTCGCGGGGAGACCTCGGGGCTTTGCTTGGTGCGATGTAATATTTACAAACGAGCTTTAAAGCAACGAGGATATCAGAGTGAGAGCCAAAGCGCGGACGGTCCGGTACTGCTTGGTTATCTCACGAAAATCTCATCGGCCCGAATGGCGCATCAGGCTGCATTATTCAGACTCCAGGTCGAATTATTAATCGTACAGTTGGCCAGTATGTATGGATACGTACGTCCGAGTCTGTACCGAATTAGCGCAGATTATTATGAGTGAGCTCGCGCTTCATCTTCCTTCTATTCCTCCTACATATCTCCATATCATTCATATGTATGTGTAATAGTAGGAGTATCTTCATATGCATCCATGCATGCGTGTGTGTGAATTTTCATGAGATTAGTTTTTGATACTATAGCCGGATTGAGTGTAGTCTTCAACTATGCAATAGATAGGATGTTGTTGCAATTTTTCATGCAAATAGTGATTCAAAACATCTAGATGACGAAAAGGATGGGGTAGGGTCGAATGAAAATATTATTTTGCTATGCTCAAGTATTGAGGTTCTTCCCATGGGAACTGGACCGTTTCACGGGCCAAATCCCGGCCGTCCAATTTTTATCTCGGGAGCTTTCCTATAGGATACTTTTGGAGCCCATGCGTAGAGGTAGGCGACGAAATATCGAAGGTGTTAGCCGTGATCATATGTCACGTTTATAGACCATCTCGAAGGTTCAGTAGTTTTTCAACGGACCGATCACTGCTTCCGCCCTTTTTATTCCAATATTTTCTCTATTTTCCTGCAGACCTGTGTCGAATTGATCAGAATACTCTGTGATATTTGATATCATAGGGGGTGATCGATTTGGAGAGTTGAGTTTGATTTGAAATTCGATTTACGAGTGATGTGAGATGTGACAAAAAGGAACTTGCAATCGAAAATTTTTGCACCTATCGCCTGGAGTGGTTTTCATATCCTCAAGCTCGGTAGTCAGATTTTCTATCAACGCGGATTAATATCGGAATTAGAAAACACAACCCCTGAAATATTCGGAAAGTCTGACGGAGTGACGATTAAATTTCCTACTCACCAATGAAGATAACATCCAAATTTCATTGAATTCAAAAAATTCAATAGAATATTGAAGAGGTTTCGAAATTCTGATTGGTCAGCGATCTGACAATATTTACCAGAACATCAATGTGTTTCCAATTTTCATGTCATGATGTTGATTCGGAAATTTTGGACTGAAAATCTTCACAAGAATGTCATTTCACAAATTTGTAGCTCTGCGTTGCGATCACAAACCATTTGACATCGCATTGAGTTACTCAAGGAATGTATCTATTCATAATTTGAGGTATACCTAATCAGCATCAGCAAAAGCATGAAAATTTTTCATCAACATTCCCGGGACAATACGATAGCTGTTTCAGGCCTAAATGTTCCATTCGTGGAAGAGACAAGGTAAAATGCTTTGACAGAATCGATGCTCACAAGGTGTTCCTAGGAATCTCAATCTGGGAATGCTTAGATAGGATATCACATATCACGGAAGAATATGACGTCTATTTACTTGAGTATAACTGCCTAACTAGTCCATCGGATAAATCAAGTCTGAATGAGAATCCAGAGATACACGTTGAATCCTATCAATGGAACCTGCGATTATATCGGATGAATCTCACAAAAAGGATTCGAATTTTACAGAAAAGATTCAACAATTTTCCCTGAACGTATCTCAAAGAATTTTAGAATTGATTCTTTTGTATCATAAGTGATTTTGGTAGATTTTTTCGTCCTTGATGGTTAATATACAAGTTGAACATTTGGTCTCGTCGATCTTGAAGGACGGTGGGGAACTAAATAAATTCCCAAAATTTCCATCATGAAATTTTGGGAATTTATTTAGTTCCCCACCGTCCTTCAAGATCGACGAGACCAAATGTTCAACTTGTATATGATTCTTTTGTAGATTCATGCATGAATATTTTTCGGGTGATCCATGACATGTTTGATTGTGTGAATTCCTCCAAATCCACGACAAGGGCTATCAAGACGTACATGTGGAAGTTCCCTTGAAAAATCTACACGGGAATCCTACGATGACTAATTCATAAACTCTGCCTGGCCTGGGACTGACTTTGACTTGTTATCAACCCCGTTGAATGTTTCTTCGAAGAGATGGGATCTCATTACATATCACTCACTGATAAATTTTTGTAGAGGCTTATTATATAGAAGAGGGCCTTCAATGCATCGAAATCATGGAATCAATCATCTATTGTAGCGGTACATGAGATTTATTGCCACTACGATGGCCGTAAATTGATCCTGATTATGCACCTTCCCTGTCCAGTATCTGGATAGCTCGCTATCTCGAAAGAATGTATCAATCTAATCATATTGATTCAGAGGAATCCCCAAACACTCAA
The DNA here is from genome assembly GCA_029851415.1 of Eretmocerus hayati. NCBI lineage: Eukaryota > Metazoa > Arthropoda > Insecta > Hymenoptera > Aphelinidae > Eretmocerus > Eretmocerus hayati. The sequence goes on from CM056742.1 coordinate 184,390,422, forward strand.
GCATCGAAACATCAGAGCTGAGAATTCAAAAGCCCAACGATACGCCAATTGATTCAATTTTAGAAAGTGAGATCCCCCAAGAGAATTCAATCACATTCAATTGAAGACAGATCGTCTAACATTTGTGGGCATCTTAAACCGCACGTATCCCCATGCAAAGGAATCGAATTTCTTCCCCTAGTTCATAACGTCCAGAAGAAAAAAATGCGGGATACAGTATATACACGCGTTCAGATTTATTCGGTGGCCGGCCTCGAGGGAGGCCCCGCTCACCAACGAAAAGTTGCTTTTTTTTCATTCGCGGAGGTTTTATTGACCCTTTTATACATCTATTTGTTATGGCGTGGCCCTTTGTGAGAGAAGCAAGAGCAAGCCACTGACTTCCCATATATAGAATATATGATAGAAGCGAGACTGTGCTACTCCCCAGGCTATATTTGACCAGTATTATAAAAATCAACCGACCGATTTTCTCGGTGAAATATGCTCCCCCGAGCTGAGCCTGAATATTTTATCACTGTCCACGAGACGAAAGAGGAAGAGCGAGGCGAAGAGAAAGCAGCCACCCTCGGACACCACCCCCCCCCCCCCCACCCAAACACTCTCCGTCGCGAATCCTTGCCACGCTCCGTAGCCTCGCGCGCCGCGGGAATATCCTTCCGTATTGTCATGTGGCACGGTCTTTATATGGACTCTTTGCATAGTTTTTTTTCTTTGCTTGGGCTTTTTTCCTGTGCCCGGAGTTTCCTTTGATGATCATGTTCCCCAGTACTGCTAATATGTGAATTTTTAATTGTAATAAAATTTTTATATGAAATGATTCTTATGCTGTCTGGAGACTTCTTTTGAAATATTCACGTCCATTCGACATTAATCTCGATATGCCAGATGTGTTATATATGTACATTCGAGGCCAGTCTTTTGAAGATTCATTACGAGGAAAACGATGATACAGTTGAGCACATTACATATCATAATCTGATTCCCATAAATGATATGTTTCACAACCTTTTCTTTCTTTAGAGAGCGCCTGATTAACAGAGCCGGGTTCACAATCCAATAACGTAAATCGGATGATCATAGCACAACACAAATTCAACATCATCTGACCACCTTGTAAGTCACAGCGGGTTAAATTGATCGTATATCCATCGAAATTGGAACAAAATGCTGAGTTCTTCGTCAATCACAAGACAGACAGGGGATAAAGTTAGATGGTAAAGATATTTTCGGAGGTGTCTCATGTTTGGGCCACGATCCTAATTCTGATGAATCCGAAATTCAATACTGGAATTCATCACTAAAACTAATACCTGGCGAGACCCTGATCCGAACAAGAGTGATTGGCGATTGGTTTTCACTCAAATTTTTTGTAAATCTTAATCTACATTTCCATATAAGGTCAGTGTACCCAACTTGCCCCCATTAAGCCATTTTCTTAATAACTTCGGCCCAGCTCCATATTTTCCAACGTACCTTAGCTCATTTTAAAGCTTGTCTTAAGACCTTCAGAATAAATTAAGGTACATTCAATTTGAACCAACTGGAGCCAAACTGTTTGAATTCTCCTAAAAGGTGATTTTTGAGAGTTTACAAAAGTGTGTACCCAACTTGCCCCCATTAAGCTTTTTTCTTAATAACTTTGGTTCACTTCAACGATTTTCAACGTGCTTTAGCTCATTTTATAGCTTGTTTAAAGACCTTCAAAATGCATTAAGCTACGTCCAATTTGGATCAATTGGAGCCGAACTATCCCAATTGTTCCGAAATAAATGATGTAAATCGGCGATAAAGTGTTTTTATCGCCGTGCACGCACATTTGGAGCTTTTTGGTGGTTCGAAACACTATTTCTGACCTATTTTGACGTGATAAACACGTTCTGAGTGGTAAAAGAAGTCGTTCCGCACGCCCTTTCAAGATAAACGTATGGGGGCATGTTAGGTACACTCCGATGTTGGCATCCTTGTTTACAAATCGTCTCCGTGTTTTGCACATAAAACAGCTCCATATTCAAATTTTGCAATTTTGGGAAATGGATTTTGAAGGTCTTGAAACAAGGAATCGAATGCGCTAAGGTACGTCAAGATTGGTTGAACTCGAAGAATTTGGCACCGATTTTACTGAAGGCGATTCCCTCGGTGCTTTCTTAGCTAAGCAATCACGAAAAATAGAAAAATCACTTTAGATTTTCTGAAGAACGCAGGAATGATTCGGGGTCGACGCAAACTATTTACTTTCTCATATTTCAACATAACAAACGTAAAAAAAAATCGCCGGGAGGCCAAGGAGTGCCCATCCCCGAGATCGGCATATGGGGGCAAGTTGGGTACAGAGGCAAGTTGGGTACACTTACCTTACCTCTTTGAGACACTGAGAGTTGGAGTGTACTTTGCGCTCAGTTTAATGATTTTTACTCATATTTTCATCCGAAAGTATAGGTTGATACACGAGAGTAAAACCTGTTCTTACACTCTTGTAACAAAATGTACTAATTTGTAGGTACTAAACGACGCTAGAGGTTTTCTATCAAAATGGATGTTGGCATATTGAGTGAGAACTGATAATTTTTGCCTTGTTTCAGTCATAACATCGATTCATTACCACTAACTCAAGCGTCAAGATATCATATAAGTGATTCGCTATCATGAGAAGAGAACAAGGATTGAAATGCCATTATGCAGCCCAAACAAAAGCATCCATCTTGGCAAACATCCTGAACTACATCTTAAGTCAGCACCTTGAATCCTAATTTGATTCAATGCAAATCGTTACCAAGTAGCACAGAACATCTGTACAACTCTCTCGGAACGCATGGTCCTTAGAGCATAGCTAATTGTCCAGTGATAGTATCCTACATCTGACATAGACTCTACGTACCCCCAATTGCTTATTGCTTATTGTCCGCGAGGGAGAGTCAGGATTCTCGGATACGCTCCAGTAGCATGTTGCACATGTACATAGCATACGTGTTCATCGTATCCAAGCTGTATCTCGTCTATATATGTGTTATTACAATACCCTCATGTGCATTCCTAATAACGAAGACGACGATAAATCAGGCTGGAGAATGTCGTAGTTGCCGTATCCTGGATGCTCGCACCGAATATCGTTGGAATAAGACAATTCTGGAGGTGTTATTATCTGATGATGGGTTCAAGCACAATAATGATATAATTATACTTGACATTACCGAAAGTGTATTCTATTATGACATATGATGGATTCATTTCAATTATGGGATATTATTACAATAGTTACTTATGTAAATACAATTTGTTGATGTACTTGGAGAGGAAGAACATTAGTGTCAAGTCTTATAATTTCACAAAAATTTTCCACAGAAATGATTCATATTATGTCTCTGTTCAAAGAGCCTTTGCACCGGAAATACGGACAGGAAGTTCAGAATTGCCATACGGACTATCGTACAGGAATATTCTGAATCCTTCCAAAAGGGATCAGAAATTATTGAAAATGTTGGTCTTGATGTACCAGGAGCATTATTTTCCCTCACCCAAATAGGTTTGTTGTACTCGCCATCTCCAAAAGACCGTAAAGATTGAGAACAACTCTAAAATCATCCTTCATCCAATCGTCGATACAGGAGTAGTCACTATTGGAGCCTGCATCCCATGAATCAATTTTGCCCACAAGGAATTTGAATTCGATATAATCTTGCGAGTTTTATGATTGACTGCATTCAACTGGTGCATAGAATAAGGTGTCAACTAGTGCAACGAGGAATGCAAGCGAATAGAATGGATGCAGTGCACATGTTTCAAACCCTCGACCATGCAATGACGTCGAGGGTCAATGACGAATAGGCTTGACACGATGATTGGTCACCTCGATATTTGCCACGGCATTTGTTCGAAGTGGTGGTTCGTGACGCCGGTCATCGATCGGACCCTCGATACCATACGCAATATTCGTACAATTCACCAAAGCTCAGCAGACCAAAGGGAGAAAGTTAACCACATGCGAGAGCGTAGGGGAGCGATGATTCGTAGCCGAAGTGGTCAGCTGATTTGTGACCCGTTCTCTCATACAATGCTGAATCAATCGCTTGGATTTCGCAGGACAGCATTCCTCGTGAAATGTCATGCGATTACACACAGCTATGCGTGGATTCATGCATCGGAACTAATATATCCGAAGGATGCCGACGAAGGTCAACCAGGAGTTTTTCACCAGCATCTTCCAGAAGGATATTCTTACAAAGAAATAGTCGGTGTCTTTAGAGCCATCTATGGATGACTTCTACTGGACAAACTCATCACCTGTGTATGCGTCCTCACTGCTCTACTTGAGTGATATGTATGAGCGAATTCTTCGTAAAAAATTCCGTATTCAGATACTATCGGAATCACGTATCATAACAAGAGAATAGGACAACTTCTCATTGAGAATCAATGAATGCACAATCATGGAGGAATAACGGAATGACAAAAACTACGTACTTGAATGGACTGCCGCGATTCCTCTGAATTGTATCATTTTTATTTTGAACCATAAAACAAGATATCATTCATCAGAAGTATTTTGACAATGACACTTTTATTATTATTCTTTTCCCTTATGAGTATGAGAGGGTGGGCCGAAAGGACATTTTTTTGAGGACAGTTGTTATAAAATGAAGGAAGATGGATTTGAGGTCATTCTCAACGAGGATCGAATCTTATTACTTGAACGGTCCCAATCCCTCAGCAAAAGTTGTTCCCAACAATATTCCTCAAAAAAGGCCTAGCCTGCGAATGTGATTATTGTAGGGATTTGGTGCCCTGGTGATGTAGAAAAAATTATCAAAATGAGCTCAAAGGGTTTCTACTCTTCAAAAAATATACGTCCAGTTGCACTTCGTATAGTCTGCTGGCACTGCTAGCTATTCGTTTTCATGTTCCAAAGACGAAAATTCACGAAAAATTTCATCGAACTTGTGAGTTAAAAAAGCAACTCCAGCAGATGCTCTCTTGCCGAAAGAGCACCTGCAGTATTTAGATGGAAATAAGATCAAATTTTTATTTATTTGGCTACGACTGGACTAAAACCAACAAAGATGAATGTTTATTGGAGAATAAGAAGAAGCGAGAGGTTATAGTACTCCAACTTCCAATGCGAAACCTGGATTCGTCCCAAAATCTGAAAATCATCTTATTCTGGTGAGGAATGCAGATATCTCTGAGGGCTCAATTCCTTCGGCCATCGATCCTGAGATACAGCTATGAAGAGCAAAGTTGTCAGCATATCCGTGCATATGAATTTTTCAATGTGGGCCTATATGAGTAATGCTCATTCCCGTAACCACATCTCAAAATCAAATACCCATGGGATCGAAACCTTTGAAATACCTTGAAAAATCAACAAAACGAGATAAATTCCAGAACTCGGCATAAATTCAGGAGCCGAAAGGTTGGACTTCTCTTTTTGGTGTGAACAGTGAACGCACTGCTTGCCTTTAAACCCCCCCACCCCCCCCCCCCCCCACCAATAACTGCTATCTTAGACGTCATTATTGCGGTAACTATCTGTCCTCGAGTACTATTAATATTATAAGTGTGAAAGATCATTGTTTGGTAGACTATTCATGAAATTGTGGCAAAAAAATTTATATATACGAGGAACCACCCATGGAGTTTTGACAATTTTCTTTCAAAATTTTTGTAAGAATCTGCTTTCTTTAGCCTTATTCCTTCATAAATATATGAGTGAGATCCTGGGAAAATTCCTCGTGGAAGGTATCAGGAGCAAATATCATCCCAGAAACTTCACGAGATGGATGGTGGTTACTGCTGACACTCGGCTATTCTTACACCGTTTGGTCCCCCTAACGATTATATAAGAAAAACCTTTGAAGAGCACATCAGAGTTCATTATAACAACACCAGGATAATTTTTGCATAGCAATTTATTGGCTGAATATATGGTTGATATGATAGATCAATAGGTATAACGGTGCAGAAATCACGCGAAAACAGCAACAACAACTCTTAAACAATAGTCTCGGCAACTCGAGCTGAAACCGATTCGAGACGATTCAGGAAGAAATGAAATACTTGACAAATCAGTACAACTCGGATCAAGATACCGCGAATATATCAAGCTGTTACACAGATTCGAATATAACATGTAGTATACAGAGTCAGGTTGGAAATATATAATGGTAATATCTAGTTCCATCACAATAGGAATTGAGATAAAATCCTCCGCACACAAAGCAAGACCATCAACTCATCTCAACTAAATATACGAAAGATTTCGAAACGCATTCTATGGTAGGCAATCATCATTCAAAATCTAGAGTTCTTGGAGATGAAACTTCACTTGAAGCCACCGGAGCTTCCTACCCAAATCAACTTACAGGTTGAACTAGTGAGGCTCATATTGAGCTTTACAGCTACACTAAACACTGGAACCTGTCAACACTTGATCGTACCTATATGACATCCCGTCAACTCGGGTAATTCTGATAGAGCGGGTGCACCTTTGGGACAACCCTAAAAAATGACTGCCAAAGCTACGGTTGTCAAGTTCTGTTGCCCTGAAACCTTTCCTCCTTCCTTGATACAAACATAAACAATGTTTTGGGCCACCGTAGATCTCACGCAAATGGATGTGGTTGTTTATCGGAGTCATTTCCAAAAAAGCTGATTTTGCAGCGATACGCGAGTGGTACTGTAGACTACCTTGCAAGAGTTGTTTCAGAACGAACTGCGGGTGAATAACTTGACACATATCGAAGGGGACATCATTGCATTGAAGTATTCACAGCAACGTGAGTTTCAATTGATTAAATTAGAGGGAAAAAACATGAAAGAATACCAATATTACCCTAATCTAGGTAAGGAGCATGAGGATGGCGTAACTCGAATTCAAATCTGTATGGCAGCTCTTCTTTGATTCATTCTGAATCTAGAGCCGGTCCATGAGATTATGAAAATGTTTCAAACATCTGAGAACAAGATATCTAAATGATTAAATTTGATTCACTCGCATGGTAGTGGGTAAAATTAGAATTCTGTAAGGGTGCCAAAGTCATCCAGACGGGGTCTAATTTGGGTGCACTTCTACAACTGCTGAAAGCCTCGGCTGGAGATATCAAATTGAACTTTGCAGCTCATCAACCGAGAACTAAAAATGTGATCTTCCGATTGGTTGAAAATTGAGGTAAGTTCCTTCATTGAGTACATCCATGTCAAATTCAAACGGTTTCTGCAGCTATTTTTTTAAAATACCCATACCATTTTTTTTCGACGTGGGGTACCAAAGTAAGATGTTTCCTATAGTTTGTAGGTCCAAAAAAATTTTTTTGTCTCAGATAGGCCTACAAGAGTGATTTTACCGAAAAATCAAAAATTGAGACTATCCCACCGTATTTTGCTCGTAACTTTTGATTGCTTTGACCAATTTGAATTTTCCAAAGAGCATTTGAAAGGTTACTTCGAAAGCTATCGATTGACTACTAGTAAAACCTCTCCCAGTTGTTTTTTGAACATCCGAAAGCTGAAATACTCAAAAATCACTGTTTGGCTCATAACTTTTTTGACGTATATTTTGATTTTTTTATTTCATTTTTTTTCGATTTATATAGTAATAAACTACTCGCAAAAAAATTTTCAGCCATTATTTTTACTTTTGGGGCCTCCTAGAGCTATTTAAGTGCGCAAAACCATCTCAAAAACTCGAAAAATGCGTTTTTATCTCGTTCAACTTTCTCGGGGGACCTCGCAACTAATTTCATTGCGTTTGCAAGACTGTTTTACCTTAGAAATAACTGTTTTGAGTATTTTTTTAGTGTAACAGATGCTCAGATTCGTAGAAATTTATTTCGAAAGCAAATTTTTATTCAATAATTAGCATCTCCTGCGCATGCGTTGTTCTCTACGTCTCTGAAAATGACTTCAATCGATAGCTGGTTCAATTTCCTTCAAAAAAACCTCTTGCTGAAGTCAATTTCATGCCATAGAACCGGTGCTACAGCTGTCAAACTAAAAAGAAATGTCTTAGGTATCAAATCCGTGAGCCTGGAGAAAGATTATCGGTCTCGCCTGCCGGTTGAAGCGTGTATTTCCGCTTCTACTCCATCAAATTAACTTCAGCAAGGGGTCATTTTGAAGGAAATTGAGTCAGCTACTGATCTGAATCGTTTTTGAAGCACCAAAATCATTTGCCTGCGCAGAAACTTCACAATCGTCTGATCAGAGTCGGAAAAAATTGCTGGCAATGATTCGTTAGATTCGAATTTCTCGTGCATGCAAATGACTTTAGAGCTTCAAAACTAATTTGAATCGGTAGCTGACTCAATTTCCTTCAAAATGACCCCTTGTTGAAGTTAATTTGATGGAGTAGAAGCGGAAATACACGCTTCAATCGGCAGACGAGACCGACAATCTTTCTCCAGGCTCACGGATTTGATACCTAAGACATTTCTTTTTAGTTTGACAGATGTAGCTCCGGTTCTACTGCATGAAATTGACTTCAGCAAGAGGTTTTTTTGAAGGAAATTGAACCAGCTATCGATTGGGAACATTTTCAGGGACGTAGAGAACAACGCATGCGCAGTAGATGCTAATTATTGAATAAAGATTTGCTTTTGAAATAAATTTCTACGAATCTGAGCATCTGTTACACTAAAAAAATACTCAGAACAGTCATTCCTAAGGTAAAACAGTCTTGCAAACACAATGGAATTAGTTGCGAGGTCGCCCGAGAAAGTTGAACGAGGTAAAAACGCATTTTTCGAGTTTTTGAGATGGTTTTGCGCCCTTAAATAGCTCTAGGAGGCCCCAAAGGTAAAAATAATGGCTGAAAATTTTTTTGCGAGTAGTTTATTACTATACAAATCGAAAAAAAATGAAATAAAAAAAATCAAAATATACGTCAAAAAAGTTATGAGCCAAACAGTGATTTTTGAGTATTTCAGCTTTCGGATGTTCAAAAAACAACTGGGAGAGGTTTTACTAGTAGTTAATCGATAGCTTTTGAAGTCACCTTTCAAATGCTTTTTGGAAAATCCAAATTGGTCAAAGCAATCAAAAGTTACGAGCAAAATACGGTAGAATAGTTTCAATTTTTGATTTTTCGGTAAAATCACTCTTGTAGGCCTATCTGAGACAAAAAAATTTTTTTGGACCTACAAACTATAGCAAACATCTTACTTTTGTACCCCACGTCGAAAAAAAATGGTATGGGAATTTTAAAAAAATAGCTGCAGAAACCGTTTGAATTTGACATGGACGTACTCCAATGCATGTTGAAATACCGAGCCAAACAAAATAAAAAATACCGAAATCGTACCAAAATTACCCAATTTGACGGTACGTTTCCATACAACGCAATCCATTCTTAATTATCTTCTCTACGCTGCACTCGTAACATACCACATCATATTTGGACATAAATATAGGTTTCGAGTCAAATCAAGTGAATGGCAGATCAGTGGATGTTATTTACTATGGTAGATAATGATAGAAGAAGATGATCGTTGTTCTTTGAATTTGGTCGATCATACTTTATTGTTTATGCCAACATTTCTCCCGTCAATACTTCACGGGCCTCACCCGGGCTGAATTTTTGACAGTTAACACATCACAACGTTCGACATAGTTCCACTTGTATCTGTATAGACACGCATCACTCATAAACAGAGTTGTTAAAATCCACTGCACGTGTAATATACATGCGTGTAATACACGTGCATTTGTGCATCCGTGCATTCGTGCATCGAGTTTTCTGCTCTGGAAGGTTAGGTCGTCAGTATGTTTACTGAGTTTTTCCGAGTGGAAAACAAGTCATCTCAAGGTTGTGACTCGCGGAAAGTTGGATAAGTGTAGCTTACACCCAAAAAGATGGATATTGGACGCCGGAGTGATGATCAAGCTGTTAAAATGAGGTATTCTTGTGAAATCAAGACACATGCTTCCCTCCCCGATTCATAGAAGTAAACTACAGATTTTGGCCAAGTTTTCATCTCATTTTGGTGAGCAAACCCCCATTGACCAACGCAAAATATCAGTTGCTACTCAGAGCCGATGGCTTTCTATCATAAAAGTTCGATTTGCAAACAACAAACACTACGTAAACACACGGGTTTGCTCCCGATGGCATAGCCAGATTGTTCACTGACTGAAAATTGCCCTTCCACGGGTGAATATCAACGATCACAGCAGAATGATGTATAAAGTGGCTGATTCTTTACGCCCCAAAATATTTTCAAGACTTTGTCAATCAACCGGGGAGTAAAGCAAGTGTTAGTTTTGGGTGTTTCAAATGTCTACAAAAATCACCCCATTATCAACAGTTTGAATTACTCTGGCCTCCAATTTTGATCATTCTGGGTTGCTAGTCACAGTTATCTAACTTTCTAACGTTTCTAGCGTCATAATCTTGGGATGACTTGTTTTCTACTCGGAAAAACTCAATTTTCAAATAGTAAACATACAGACTACCCAACCCTCTGGAGCAGAAAGCTCGATGCACGAATGCACGGATGCACAAATGCACGTGTATTACACAGGCGTGTAATGCACGTGCAGTGGATTTTAACAACTCTGCTCATAAAGCCACAATCTTGTACATGCTGCATGCCCATTGGAATTTATCGTTGGAATGATTTGTATGGTAATTTGTAAGTCCATGTCAAACGTTGTGCTGTGATAATTGTCAGAATTCTAGCCCTGATGAGGCCCGTAAAGTGTTGACGGGCGAAGCGTTGGCATGAAAAGTAGAGTATGCTCGACCGAGTTCAAAAAACAAGGATCATTTTTTCGTATCAAACCCTATGGAGCACAAACAAGCAAATCGAATAATGGATGAAAATGGGTAGAACCAGGGCAGAAGGGGAAACACATTATATCCTTACAAAGTAAGTTGTGCAAGTGCACTACAAAAAGGTTTTCTAAAGACGAGAAACCACATTTCTAAACACAAGTACGTGAACTTTTGAGAAATCCCAAATTTCTTGTTTTCTGAATTTTGTCAAATCGAGGGGTAGAATATCTCATTCCGAGAATTTGCGAGTCTTGGTGAGAAAACGATCATTGCTCCCGACCGAGCAACGGTTGAGCTATCAAGGATATGATTTTGGCATTCAATTCCGATTGCAATCAAATGCCGATTTGCGTAAGTCCATCTTCCGCTTAGTCAAGATTGGTCTCAGAAAATACAGCAACACCATGAAGAAGATAGGTTGCGACCCTGAATCGACTACTTCTTAGAGAACTAATAGGTAGTCAAATTACCCTCGAAATTCGATCACTAAGTGGCTAAACTTGGTACAACGATGATGGGCTTCAACGATAGATTTTTCATCCAATAATCGATAGTAACAACAATTATTGTTTAAAAATTGGGGCGTGGCATAAATAAACAAGAAAACATACAATTTTTCACGTCTTTTTTGATTCTTCCCCTATAAGTCGGAAAATATCAAATATTCGGGAAAAAGGATGAAGAGATAATTTATAGATCTTTGTAAGATCTGCAAAGTTGAACCGAACACTTTTCCTAGCAAATTGCAACCCTTTGGAGTTATTCCCCGTCAAAGTCAAAATCGAATTGGTTTGATCAAATTCGCTGAAATCGTCTATAACTATTTTTCTAAGATAATTCGGTGAATTTGGAGCAAAAAAGATCTCTAGACATTTTTTTCTAAACTTGATCGTTTTCGAGTAATGGAAATGGCCAATTCTGCCACTTGCAACCCTCAATGTGGCGCTTTCATGATTGCATTTAGGGTTGCGAGTCGAGAAAGTGGTCATTGCCATTACTCGAAAACGATCAAGCTTAGGAGAAAATACCTGGAGATATTTTCTGCTCCAAATCTACTAATTCATCTTGAAAAAATAGTTTGAGCCCGTGATAAACAATTTCAGCGAATTCGTTCAAACGAATTCGATTTTGACTTTGACGGGGAATAACTCCAAAGGGTTGCAATTTGCGAGAAAAAGTGTTGAGATCAATTTTGTGAATCTTTCGAAGATCTAAACATTATCTCTCCACACATTTTCCCGAGTATTTGATATTTTCCGACTTATGGGGGAAAAATCGAAATAGACGTGAAAAATTGCATGTTTTCTTTGTTTATTCATGCCACGCCCCAATTTTTAAACAATAATTGTTGTTACTATCAATTATTGGATGTGAAACCTATCGTCTAACCCCCAATTGTCTTGTTGTACCGAGTTCAGCCAGTTGCTCTCACCAGAAGCGTCTTTCGGAAAGAAATTTAACTACCTATAACTACATTGATTAATTTTGATTAATTTATCCGGGCAAAAAAACTTGATCATGGACTTAGTCCTTCGTCGGTCAAGAAATATTAGCTACTCCAATCGAATTCACATAAGCACTCCCTCGTCTTTGAAATTGTTGAAAGCTCATATAATACAAAGCGTGCGTGGGGAAATCTTTATGATTTCTTACGAAAAGTCGATAGTTTTGACTATAATCATTTTGCACCTAAAAAGTTAGAAATAAACTCGCACAATTGTGTTGCCAATTCATCTCATCGTCACACAGGAATCTTCTAATCGGTGTCCTGGAGATTCATTTGAATACATCGTTCAATATTCATTATTGCAGTGATCTAAACACAAATGCATCATAACCCATCAACAAAAGATCCGAAAGTTTGTAAACATAAGAGCTTGAGGTTCGAGTAACTTTTTTCTTGTATCCGAAACATTGACTCTCTCGATTTGAAAAGAGGTCCTTCTAGATGTTCAATTTTTTCTCGAATCGTCTCCCTGAGAACAAATTTTTCTCATCCATAGAAACAAAATTCTCATCCAGAGAGAATAGCACTCGATTTTAGATGTATGCCGTGAATGTCTTGCTCAGATGAAGAAATTCGGTATTGATAAGGAAAACAATTTTGAGAAATCCTTTCTGTAGTGCAGCATTCATCGAGAATGACGATTTCCTCCTTGGGAGAATAGGACCAGGTAGATGTAGGTGGATGAAGGGATACGGGGAAAAAGACAAGACCTTTCAATGAGAAATGAATAAAAATGTGTCAACATTGAGAGCATTGAGAACTAAAAACTGCGATACGAAGGAGTGAAATTTGAATATCGTACAGGAAAAACTTTTGCCTTAGAATAATCTGTGCATTCAATTTCTGATTCAACTGCTTCGACTCATTTTGTTTGGTTCCCTCCCGCAAAGTACTAACGAATCACAAGAGTAACGATTAAATGCTCTCATTAATTCACCAATCTCGGTTTTTTTCAGAAAACGTGACCAGATGACTTCGCAAACCAGAGCGATGAGAGACAAACTGGAACCAATCACCATGACTGCTCTCAGTTGATACTTCAGTGGCGCAGCTTCTTCCGTATCTGTCTCGTCTGCCGGAAGGCGTTCTGTCAGCAGTGACGGATCCCCTCCCCTCTTTATTGTATGGGAGATCAGATCCCTCTGCTCTTGCTTGGCCCAATATTCTAGGAAACCTGTCTCTTGGAATCTCACAATATGCAGATTCATTTCATCCTCTAAGTGTGTGAATCTCATAAAAGACAACATCGGAATCCACGTCTTGAGCGGCTCTTCAATGCGATCGATGTACCAATCCCCCTTCAACTTTAGCACAGGAATATTATCTCTTGCCCCAACGATACAGAGATTAATCGAGTCGTCAACCTTGCCGTACATTACATTCAGCCCACAGAAGCCGCCATATCCATCACTCAGCTCGACTCGCTCCGAGCGATTGAGGATTTTCTCAAGAATAGGATCACCATCCTTATGCCTTAGGAAATTGAAATCTCTTGCATCCATCACTATTGGAATATTGGAATTAGCAAGTTCTTCTAGGGTTTTAAAATTGTTCACCTCCTTACGATACATGAACAACTCCAGGATATAATCGGTTGCAATAGTTGTCACGATAAAGGTTGTAACGTACATGGTGATCAAATAGATCCTTTCAGACATTGGTCCCCGATTCTCGAGTGAACCGCCCATTTGAGCCGTTGTTATGTTGATAATTGACCAATTCTTGACTTTGAAACCAAGGACCCGTGCGTAGGAGGCAAAGAAGACACCAGTCACCAGAAGGGCTCCATACGCAAGAACAGCCCCTTTCGATACTTGGATCTGAGATATTTTGATCGGTTGCTTGACTAGTAGATTGAAAGTAGTCGTCGTGGGAAGTAGAAGATACTGTGGAGCATTCCGAAAAAACTCTAAGCCCCAAACTGCATCACTGGATACTTGCCAGCGATCATCATCATACAATGAAAGATCAACAAAGCCCATGGTTGAAATCGACGGACCAATACTTAAATCATTCTTGTTGCGCCTGCGAGGACTTTGACAATACAAGTATGCTGTTACATTCAATTTTTCGGCAAGTGCTAATAACAACTGGTAATCGTGTCCGGTGTTCAGTTCAGGAGGATTCTTGGTCTTGAATTCCTCCTCGTCATACAGTAACGCATAGGCACGAAGAGAGTATCCATTGAGGTCTTTGGTTTTTTTGGGAAATAGATCTGTATCAGCGGTCAACAGACTCTTGGTGTATTTCTCAAGAAATGGATTGAAGATGTGTACTACGGCTGTTTCATTCTCGTCTGCTCTGGGGGCGAGACTGATGGGTTCATTTGGGCTATCCTTGATCATTTCTACGATTGTGAGATCTAAAAACCCCCAGCTCCAAGCCAGGCGCAGAATATTTTCAAACTCATTCCATTCATGATTAATCAATATCAAGAGGCATTTACAGCGGAATGGATTTAGGGACACTCTTTTGAAGCGTTTAAGCTGGTCTCTCAATTCCTTGAATACATCAGAATTACTCCGAATATCTAGTACACCAATGGCCAAATCTCCTCGCGCTGAAACGTACTTTGTGATTAACTCTAAGGGTATTTCTTCAACCCTTGTATACTTTGCTGACCAGGGAATCGCGTGATTATTTTTTTCTACCGAGAAATTCTCACTTAACTTCAGTGCGAGCGCAGTAGCGAGTGAAGCCGGCTTCTCCGATGGTTTGAGCAATACTACATCCACTCTGGGTACTGAAGTATTTTCCAATATATACTGGCTCACGTAGTTCACCACAGTTACATCACTAGCTCTCGAATGTGAGATTATCTCTAGGACTATTGTTGATGCAGTCAAGAACAATAACTCCGAGTCAATACAACGACCCACTTTCGTCATCTTGAGTCATTAAATGATTACTTCTATCCAGAAATGACTGTTGAGCGCTGATGGAGGAACAGAAACACACTGGTGCTAAGTCCGACTTCGATGTCGGAAGGGTTGGCTTTTTCGACATCAAAAAAATTTTGACGTTTATAGCGTCAATATATGAGCCATGTCATAATATGAGTGCTAGTCAAAGAAAAAGGTGCGTGATATTTGTGAATTTCGAGAATGGTGGATACTTGTGATGAGTGTATTACAAATATCATTTCCAAATATCGAGTCATACCCCACCTCAAAAGCTTTAATCGATCCCTAAAATCACATGACTCCAACGTTCATAAATTATTTTACCCCAAAATCAGAGGATAGGAACCAAAAACTGAAATTGGAGTGTGGCAATGAACTAACCGTAACTTTTCAGAAAAACCTCTGGCATTTTCTCTGCTGTTTCAAATAACCATGTGAGAAATATTGTCCTATCCGCCATAGAATATTTCTTGAGGGGCTCCTCAATGTGCAAGCTGTACCTCAAATCATTCCTGGCCGCACCAAGAGAAGCTGTAATTATTCCTGATTCGATTGATTTTCTTCACTCATATTTGGTTGTCGTAGGGAATTTTGATAAATCGTTCTTTATGAGGCGGATGTACACTACTGGTCGAAAGTCTCAATACACCTGGAATTCAAACTGATGATCGTTAGAGTTGGATATCTCAGAACCTATTGGTCGTAAAGAGCTCTGCATGCTTGCATTTTGTAGCTCACATCTGGCACCTTCAAATCTATTTTCTGTATTTCCCGTCCCGCGTATTATACCTAAAACACACAATTCAGAAAAATTACTTTCTTCGCAGTTTTCGAGCCAAGGTAAGAACGCCTCCAAATTTTGGAGAGATTGTTGAATCAATATGAGACCAATGACATCTTCAAGCCCATGAAAAGCCTTTCAAAATTCGTTTTTGAACGTCTCTCAAAAGTGGTTCTGGTTTTGAGATCTAACTGATTCAGTGAGGGTGTTTTTTCTCAAAAAACCACACGATAATCCAAAAATGATGATTAGGGCTCCACTCGAGATCGAGAAATTCTCGAATCTCGTCGAGTGAGATCGAGCGAGATCGAGTCCGGGCGTCCGAGAAAACTCAAGATCGCGAGAATGAAACGAGACGAGTACAGCCAAAATGATTCTCGAGCCGAGACGAGGTAATGTTCATTCTCGGGGCCATTCTCGCGAGACTACAGTGGAATGAAGAATTCATGTCCTCACACGTTAGATTGAGTGGATTTTCCAAACTCTGAAGTGAAGTAGTACTGATAAAGGAGTAATACACTCAGGATAATTCAGGAAGATGATCACATTTCTTTGAACTGTTGTATTTCCATGACGACAACTGAATTAAAATTAGAATTCACATTCCAAGACCATGAGATCTTCTCAAAATGAGACATAACCAAGCTGACGTCAATATAATCAATTTTCATGCTATCATCTTGATCATCAGATGCTGCAACATCACTGCCAGTATCGGTGAAATACTTGGTGCGAAAGAAATCTTTGAATTTTTTTAGAGATTCTCTCTTCAACTCGGAACCCTAGCTACTAGCATCAAACGAGTCTGTTTTGTGCCTTGGGTCTGAAATTGAAGATACACAGTGAATCTAGTTGAATTTTCTGTGGTGCTCTAGTAGTTCGTCTCTTGCGGATTGAAGTGCAAGGATGAAACGTTTATCAAGAGCATTCCTGTCAACTTTTCGGTCCAATTTCAAAATAGTTTCTGCTACTTTATCCAGGAGCATGTTGAAAGCAATCACAGTGGTCGGCAGCACGACCTTTTCCTCACTCAAAATTATGTTCGTCACTTGATCGGACCATTTAAGATATTTCAAAACGTGTTTGATGAGAGACCATTGTGCATCACTTATCTTGAACTGCTCAATATCAGGGTTTCCACACAACATGTAGAGTGGGATCTTCAATTTGTACGATTTCTCAAGCATGTTGTAGAAGAACGATCAAGACTCGACAATTTCCGTTATTACCAGCGTCAGATAATTCAAAGTCACCAATCGAATCAATGCAATTCTTTTTTGTCAAAATTTCCCCGAGAAATTCTCGAATCTCATCGAGTGAGATCGAGCGAGATCAAGTTCAACTGATTCTGATCTCGGATCGAGACCGAGCTCGTACATGCAGTACTCGAAACGAGACGAGAGCGCCCATATTTCTCGGGATTCTCGCTCGAGTGAAGCCCTAATGATGATGAATAGCCCAGTTCAAGATCGGAAGCCTTCATTTTCGATGGCTGTCCCGAAGATGAGTCAATCTTTTGCAGAAATGAGGGTCAGAAGCCCCAAAATGGGCTGATTCTCATAATTTTTGGATTATCAAGGAATTTTTCGAGAGAAAAACACCCACCGACAGTCTGTCATATCTCAATACTAGAACCACTTTGAGAGACGTTCGAAAACGGATTTTGAAGGTAAATTTCCATGGGCTTGATAAGATAGGTATGTCTCATGGCGATCCAACAATCTCACCTAAATTTGCAGGCGTCCGTAATTTGCCTGAAAAATTGCAAGTTTCTCTGACTCGTGTATCTCTGGTATAATACGCGGGACGGGAAATACTGAAAAAAGATTTGAAAGTGCTCAATCTGAGCTACAAGATGCGACCACGGAGAGCTCTGTATGACCAAAAGGTTCTGGAATATTCAGCTCTGGAGACCATCAGTTTGATTTCCAGGTGTATTGAGACTTTTGACCGGCAATGTAACTATTTGTTCAGGCAACGTTTTGACTCTTTTTAGCCCCCTTATTATTATTCCTTAAAATATTGCACCTGAATGCGTGGTGTAAGTGCGATCATCTAATATTCAGTGAAGTTTTCCTTCTATAAGAAATAAGTTTAATTGGACGACACATTTGTCTCATTCAAGACTCATACAATATACATCCATAGATTTCTAAGGATTGTGCAACAAATTCAGGGGCTCCGAATTCCATCCGGGACCTTTCGTATCCTTGAGTTGGCAATATTGCTTCCTATTTTACATTGACAAGACTATCGTGAGAAATTCATATAATCCATACGCTATAATATACGGCACTGTCTGAAATGAGAGAAGTATTGAAAACAACTCGATGATGTTCTTCTAAACAGAACGAGGCTTCATTTCTCCTCCAGTGGGTTATTATAGCATCGGTTTTAGGTTTGATTCTTTCCACGTTGTAGCATGTTCTCAACACCAAAAATCACAAGAGACAAGGTGGAACCTGACACAAATACCAAAATTGGCAGGTACACATGTCCCAGCTCGATGGATGAATACGGCCGCACTCCAAAAGATGTTTCATGATTCAGCCATCGACGTTGGATGGCGTTTATGATACCCACTTCGTGCAGTTTCACTATCCTGGAGAATTGAGATTTTTCTAGTTTCAATTAGTAATATTATCTATTAGCAGGAAAATGAACGGGTGAAGAAGAGGGATGGCATTTGATAAACAGCCTCTTATGCATCGCTTGTGTTCAAGCTTATCAATTGTTGGACTTCAATTCAGCTACGTTCGATCCTCCATGGCTTACTTTGGAGGATATCTGTTGATGGTAAGTAAATGCAATGACTCACCCGTAGTTAATGGGTTTCTTGAAAGTAAACTTTTTTGGGATCTGTGCAGCGATGCATAGCTTGTTGTAGCTCGTACCAGTGGGTAGAAGATCACACGGAAGATGATGATCATAATTTGTGGCATACTGGTAGGCCATATGAAATGCTGCGCTCTGATATTTACTCAAACATGCCTCTCTCCACATATTTTGAGAATTATTGTACCATTGAACTCGATTAGAGTTGACTAGTTTCTCAATGACTGGTTTCTCACGTTCCTTAAACGCGCCATTCTGAACAGTGAGTCGGCTTCTTTCTTTACAGAATCGAATGGGTAATTTCGAAAGAGTCTTACCTGAAAAATTCGAGTAGCAGCAGTTTCATCTGCCAAAAGTACCTGGTAATCAGTATCTTGGTACAGACTTTCGAGATCATGAAAAGGTGCAATAAGATCTGATCTTGACATAAAGATGTACAGGAGCGATGAATGAGCAGTTAGCATCATCCACGAGAATAGACTCATAGAAAGCACCAGTAATCTCCGATGTTTTTTAGATTCTTCTAAGTCTGCAACTGCAAATAAATTGAACCTAATGAATCTAAAATGCAGGAAACTTTGTCTCTATTCAGATCGTGGCTTTCGTACCTTGATCACAAAGAGTCACGAATATAGTAGCAAATGTATCCATAACGAGAGGCCTAGACTGAATTTCATTGTTTCGGGGATCCACAAGGAAGATGAAAGTACTTAATATGATCAGGAATGAATAGAAGAGCGCAATGCAGAGCCATAGACCAGGAGAAAAGATGTCGATCATCCAAGAAATTTTGAATCGATGATCTGGTTTTATGAACAGCTTAACCCTATACATCAGGACCGAGATCGATTATATAGAAAAAACGAATACTCAAGAATCTGCTGACAGAATCTTTGTTTACTTCATAGAGAAATTTGATGAACTTGCAGCTGGAACATATATTCCACTGTGTTATTTCTTGACAAGTTCGCTGCGACGCTGTTTTCGTGATTTTATTCCGATTTTGAACTGGATAATCACACTTGGGTAGAGACTGCCATATCGAGTTAAATTCTTTCATGGCTCATCGGTAACGCCCTCGGTGAAGTGACTCACCTCGATGGGTTCCCTGAGGATAATCTTCCGCGCGTTTCTAGCTGGGTTGCCAAAAATTGAAAAATGGAACATCGCGGGTCCCACCGGTGGGACTCGTCGCAGCGAACGTGTTAACCCCTTATGTCAGGACATAAGGGGTTAACACCGGGGTGTGTCTTGCAGGACCAATTGACAATATGGTGAATTTCGAACATTTGAATCAATATTTCATGCCTCTCAAGATTCCATCATCTTATTTCAGGCCATACCTAACTATTTTGTATGGTTATTGAGTTCTATCAAGCGTCTCCAAGTTTCCAGACTACTCTCAAAACATCGTTTGGCCAAATTTTCAAATCGGTAAAAATGATTCGTCATTGCATGGACCGTCTTTTGCGTTTTCTGGCTTTTTGACTGGGGTTAACTCCACGAGATTTTTGTGTGGTGTAAACGGTACTCCTTTGACCAAAGATGCACCCCTAAAGAACTCATAAATAACCAAAAATGTGAGAAATTTTATTATGACGCTCTAGATGACTCGGTAAATGAGTAACTTGAGTCTCTTATGGGATTCTACGTGCATTGCGCCTCATTGGAATCTCCTAAGGAGTGAATCTAGTGAAAAAACAGCATATTCATTAGTTTACAAATGGTCTGGATCTTGAGGGATTGCGGTACACGATAAGTTAGAGCTGTAATCCCCATCAACTTTTCACAGAGACTTACTGACCCGCTAGTGAAGTAGCACTGAGTAAAATCGACTCTTTTCAATAACGAGCTACGAATCCCCATGGCGCTCTTAATCATACATATTTCTGATGTATTCCATCCTCTTGAATATGTGCAGTCATCGAATTCCTTAGGTATTCCAGCAATTGAAGTCACTATCATCCTAAGAATTGTGATTAGCTGTTACCTTTAAGGTTGATATCGAATTCCCATAACCATCAGATCACTCAAAATTTCCTTACGTAAAGTTCAATAGCTCTCCAAGCGCTACCCACACATCTCCAATGATTCCTCTCCGCTGGGGGTCTCCATTGATCGGTTTGAAGATCCCTGGTAACTAGAACAAGGAAGTTTGCATTCAAGTATTTCTCGTCATATATTATGGGCTAGTATTCCTCAAAATCTTGTGATTACATGTTTAGTTGACACGTGTAGTTCTCGTTTGCGTAAATCAAAGCGCTCTTCAATCTTATTTTCATCGAAGTTTCCTATTGTTGCATCAGGTAAAATCGTTGAATTGTTCGAAATTGCGATCACTGAAAATGTTCGATTCATTCGGCCCTCTGAACTTGAATGGCGGTCTCTAAGATCAGCAGTCGCATTGAGAGCGATAATCAAAGCTGCTAATTTTTGCATGTCATATCCTTATATGTATCCTTCATCGTAAGACCAGAGTGGACTGGAACATTGAAATCGGTAAACAGACATAGTCAATGATGCTCATCAAACACATGTATTCGGATGAATAGTGATTGAAACATGACTGTATGCCACGAAATATGATCACAAAAATTCATCCTTAACCTGTCTGTCTGTCCAGCGCACTAGAATGTACATTTCCAAGATCCGCAGATCTACTGAGCTCCCACAAGCTTGTGAAGTAACTGAATTTAGAAAAATTCTCCCGCTCCTTCCTTTTTCGTTCTACTACTCCTCTACTACATTACCACATTCCGTTACGTGCAATGGATTGTGATCAAGACTCAACTCTGATACAGGCATGATTCTTGTAATGGAAAAATTCCAAATCAAGTGAACTCAAAACCACCATTGCATTTGATAACACTGTAAAATCAAAATTTTGGCATCGAATCGTGGCATTGACCGCACCACGATTACCTGACGTATTCTTCAGCGGGGAGACCGAATCCGAGCCTCAAATTGCGCCAGAACGTCAGGCTTCCTTTTCAAATCGCAGAAAGAGAACTCATTTGATGAAAGCTTGTTTGGATACCACGAGCAAGCGAGACTTCTTTCCGTCCTAATTTTTGAACAGCAAAATCATTACAACAACAAGTGTTTTGAATGTTCAAGTATCGATAGCACTCGTTTTTCGTGGCTATTCAAGAATTAGCAAGAAAAAATTCTCGCTCGCTCATGGTATCGAAGTATGCTTTTCCAACGCAAAATGACCGCCTAAATACTCCGTAGTCCGTTTTAAGCTACCTCAGCAGAAATGTTGTCTACGTCAAAAAGACCGTGAAAGACACCCGTGTTCTTGAAACTAACAAGGAGAGGTCATGGTCTGTGGGTCGTGGATTCGGTTGAAACTCTGGGAATCGTCTCATTTTGGCACCGAAAGATGATATCCGAAACCGCTTACTTGAATGCTGAAACGTTTTGGAGCTACAGCCTATGACATTAGCGTTGCCCATATAGGCCCATGTTGAAAGTTGATATATATAGGTATACTAACAATGCTAATGTGATTGACCTTAGCTCTGAAACGTTTTAGCATTCTAGTTAGCGGTTTCGGATATCATCTTTTGGTGCCAAAAGGAGACGATTCCCAGAGTTTCAGCCGAATTCACGACCCACAGACCATGACCTCTCCTTGTAAATGAAAATCCCGACGTCCTGGCGCAATTTAAGGCTCGCCTCTGATTTCAGCGTCAAAATATACGTATGGAAATAATGGTCCGGTCAATGTGACATTCCAATTCCAACATTTTTTTGTACAGTGTAAGCCACAATAATCTTGTTCAGTATACACGAGACAGTATTCCTGAAAGAGGCATGTGAGCTGAGAGTTAGAAGCAACTAACACTATAATTGCAGAAAAAATCCTTCCAGTTATATCTAATCACTAATTTCCGTGCTCTAAATGTGAGTAAGCTTTGATCATATCTTAAAGCGCATGCAATGACTGCTCACAACTGATTTGAGTCTAAATCGTCAATCCTTGAATCAAATTCTGCTCGTTCGTATTAAGGGGATGTCGGAGTCCTATCCTACTTGCTTAGTTATCGACATTGGCGAGCCTCCAAACCATTCGACGAATTTTTGAGATATCGCAATTCTAATAAGTAACGCCGATTTTATGGACCAAACAGAATCGGCGTTACTTATTAGAATTTCGATATCTCAAAAATTCGTCAAATGGTTTGGAAATGCGACAATGTCGGTATCCGACAACCTCTTAAGAAGATAAAGTCTTTATCATTTAGTTGGGCCCAAAAGTGTTTCACCATCCTCTGCTTCGTCATGCGGATGATATTAAATAGTCACATATTGCATGTCACATCTGATACGCTACAACTAGATAACGGGCATTTTTTGTGGAATACTATAGAATCCATTCCAATCTAATGATAAGCATGGGCTCAATTAAACGGTGAAAATTTTTTTTCAGGAATCGTTTACGAATGGTCTATCCTCCAATTTTTTATTTTTGGCATATCGATCAATACCATCGCCCAAAGTGTGGAACGATGATAATGTTCATAAAGTCCCAAGCGAGTTTGAATGATGAATCCGGAGCTAGTCTTCAGTCCTTGGAGTTTTTTGAAGGAAAAGTTTCAATTTCTTTCAACAAAATTGTACACAATTTGAGTAGTTTGTAAATAATATAAGCAGGGACGGCCATCCAGTTTCCGCTTCTGTGAAGGTCAAAATGGATCGAAAAATTATCCTTCAGTACCCCTAGAATTGATGCTTCAAGAACCATGAATCGGTCCAAATCATTAATCTCAAACAGAGAATAGTTCTAAGCTAAAAATTATGATACTATCAATATAATAATAGCTGAATTAACCCAATTAAGACGAGATTAAGATCAGGTACGAAAAAATTGCATATTTTAAAAACTCAATCCCGTTAGACATGTAAGTACATGGATTCTACAAAATAACACAGTTCAAAATCGTAGCATAATCATAATCGAATGCAAGCTTGTCTTGCTAGGCATATAACCCTAGTTGCCCATACGTCAGAACTGGGTGTCCTCCAACAGTATAATGCGTGCACGTGGCAGGACAGCTCGGTTTATAGCTCCGTATCTCATGGGCGACGGACCGTGTCCTTATCATCGATGCGATCAATCCCACTCAATTAGTCTGATCACTGATTATTGCTCTCCTGCGCATTCGCTCTGGCACGGATATCAGCATGACAAACGTTTCATATCCATGGCTGAGAATCTGCCGACACTGCTCATCGTACAGTCCGCATGAAACTCGAGAGTTTCGAATATATCGATGCTCGTATATGCTAGAGGAGCATTTGGCTCTTGTCACTTACATGCGATGACGTTAACAACAATTAGTCGCTTCACTCTCGCCATTCATCGAGATTCTCCTTATCTTTCCTTTCGTCATCATCTCTTGTCTGTATTATGCTCCTAATTCACACGTATCTCGCTAACACTAGAGCGGTTCTGTGGCTCATTCTGAATTGGTAGTACGGTTTTGAGAGTGAACTGAAAATTCGATTATTACAAAAGTGAGTAGACCGATGAATCGGTTGTGATTCATTCATTTTTGATTTATCAAGAGTGCACCAGGTCTTTGAGTTTTGACGTCATTGAATTGCAAAAATGTCTGTATGTATCCCGTGATACGGAAAAATTATCTACCGTATCGCATCTGGAGATAAGATGCAAGTAGTACAAAAATGTGGTGCTATCACTGACCTGGTCGAACAGAAGTGCACCGTAGGGCTCATCCTAGTAAAATCAATCGAAACTCAAGTTGATGACCCGACCTTGTTTTTCAAGACTAGAGTGATTTGATTCGAGAGTTCATTCGACAAAAGGCTGTGACCGGTAGTTTCCACCCGTTCATGATCTCAAAAAGGATTCACGGAAAAATTTCACGTGAATATTAACTCATAAACAAGTTGATACTCGGAGATTGACCGTTTCTTTCCCAAGCAGGAATTCGGAGATAGTTAATATCTATTTTCGAAAATTCGCCAATTAAGTGTCAAAAATCAGAATTATCATGGAATGTTAGAATCAAGGAGATGCATTCACGGTGCACGATGACGTTTGTTTACAAAATTCTCAAGTTTCCTTACGATTTGGGTTAAACAAGGAGTTGTCGAATCTTCATTATCATCTAACTCAGAATCAACAATTTGTCGTTTGACCCAAATTGTAAGAGATTTTGAGAATTTTGTAAACGGAAATTTGCTCGTATTATAGTTTAGGAAGTACCCGTGGCGAGGCTGGTCTCATTTTTCTCCGATACTGTTGCAATTTGACCTAATTGAAGAGTTGTCTAATACGAGTCAGATAGTCATAAGTATTCGACAACTCGTTTTTAGTTTTAAAGCCCCAAAGTTTTTGAGTAAGGTGAGAATGAAGTCCCGTGATCGATATTCGTGGTGACCGCATCGCCTCAAGGACAGTCCTTTCCATAGAATACATTCACAGAGTACTCACGGCTAATCATTCCATAATTTTTTTGTTCATTACCCTTCTACATTGAAATCTCTCTCGGTCCGTAACATCTTCCAAGTATTTCAAAGAATTTCTACTCAATGTGATCACCTACCAAATGCTGCCCTTGCATCCTCAAATTGAGCTTACCTTCAGATATATCTGTTCATTTGAACTCTCCCCATGAGATAGAAGAAACTCTAAAAAAGAATCCCACAGCATTTTACTCATCCTCTGCCAACTCATGATAACGAGAGTACATCGACTCCAATAAGTTCGAATCAAATACCCGGTCTCCATCGAATGCAAGTCTTATTAGCCAAATATTTGAATAGTCTCGACATCAGACGTCAAATCAATACCCATACAGATTTAAAATTCATTTGCTCTCTCAAGGTTTGACAATGGAAAAATTCAGTTATCGGCTTAGTTGATACGATGGTCCAAAGCTCAGAATATCCATTGAGAGCGTTGGAATAACAAATCTGGCAAGAATATATCAATGCAACGTAGCTATAGACCAGAGAAGGGTGCGAAAAAAAATCGAGCAAAACGAGGGTATGTGTATAGCCGATGCAAAAATTGAAAAGGTAATCTTTGCCTTGAAGCAAGGTTAGCGAGAAAGAGTAAGCACCATGGATTACAGGGTCGAAAAGCAAATACGATCGAGGGCTATGCATGGGAAAAGCCTGGATGGAGCTTCGAATCGGGCGAGATGACGTGAATTTAATTATCGAAGCGTCCCGTTGTACGGCTGCCCATGCCACATCCGCTTCGGGGTTTGCACGTTCAGCGTCATACACCGGCTGCTCTGATGCACATATCGGCAAAGCAATATGCCGAATCGGGGATGGCTCATTCGGTGAGAAAAGCTTTCGGATATGAAAAGCCCAACGCCGCAAGTGTAAAAAC
This sequence comes from Eretmocerus hayati, assembly GCA_029851415.1. Lineage (NCBI taxonomy): Eukaryota > Metazoa > Arthropoda > Insecta > Hymenoptera > Aphelinidae > Eretmocerus > Eretmocerus hayati. The sequence goes on from CM056742.1 coordinate 184,416,591, forward strand.
CGATGGAAGTATGGGAGCGTGCATTGACAAATATTTTTCTCCAGGATACTCACTCTTGGGATTTCTGTTTTCTTTTGTAATGGCACGTGAGCTGACGTATACGAAGCTCGAGTATTGCTATCCGTATCGGTTTTGCAGCTGTGCTAATACCCTTTGATAACCAATTTACGTACACACTGAACGAGCTCTCCACTTCGTTTGCAGCGATATTCCACGTATCTTTTCAGCAACCCTTTGACTTTATATGACCAAACATGGTTTCTCGAGTGCCTATTTTCGAAAAAATGTGCATTTAGTTCTTTCAACAGCACTCTTTCAGAGTAGTATGATTGAGAGTGGAAATTACCACAGGGATTTCTAGTGAGCAAATTTTCAGACTCATCTCTTCTTATAGTTGGAGATTGGATCTGTACGCGTAAAATATCAACACAGACTAAAATGACTTGAAGGAAAAAAACGATCTTCCCTACTTGAGCTCAAAGTTTGGCATTTTTACGAAACTGCTCAGAATGTAACGACTGTAACTCCTATGAAAAATTCAATAATCGACTGTGGCCACTTGTCAAATTGTAGGTTCCTTCAAGACCTTCAAAATGACCACTGGTAGAAGTCGGTTATCACAATTTTGAAAAGAGCTAGGTCACTTCAAGGTAGGCCCGAAAATCGCTGAAATGTGCTCTCAGCAAATAGCTCTTAGACGTTGCTAGAGTCAATTATTGGCCTTTATTGGGTGATTTTTTTTCTTGGAAGTGCTAGTCTCAATGAACGAATTCCGCTCAAGTACGCCCAGAACAGTTGAGTTACGTTGGAGCCATGATTCTCTGGAAATAGGCTCTTGAGTGGCCTGAGTGGCCGAAAAGGGATCTTTCATGGGTCGTAGGGCCCACGAGGGGCTTTGAAAACATCAAAAAAAAATTTAATTTTTTGTATCATATCAACAATTTACGAGCAGAAAAAAAATGTTCGGGATCCTTTCTAGACCCTTTGATGCAGGTGTTAGGTGAAATGTTCCAAAATAGTCCATAATCAACGTTGATATTGAGAGTGAAAAATTTCGAAGTTCTGAAGGAGTGACTTTGACCGTTCCTTTACTTTCTCAAATGAAACCATTTTTCTTCGTCCTCGAGATACAAATGTCTATCTTCAAAAATCAATACAGTCCTTCTTCGTTAAAAAGTACCAATTTTACACTCTTGCCTCGTAACCACTCCAATGATATCTTAAAAATTGTCATCTTCGATCAATTGATGAGTTAAATCATTCAAAATCATTTTCCTGATTACTCAATTAGATGATCAGATGACCCAAGCCCGGATTAAGAAGTGTAAAAGAATTCCGGAAGCTGTGAATTGATCGGATTCATATCCACCCCAGCGAAAGAGAACGAGAGAAATAGGCCTGACCACATATGTCACGTGCATGCAAATATGCACCAAAAGTGCAGGAGGGTAGGTGTGAAGTCAATCGTGTATAAAGGATGAAGAGGGAAGAGCAAATGAGAACGAGCGAATCATACCGATAACCGCATCTCATCGGGGTGCATCAGAACCCATAACCCACGTACACGTAATAAAGAAAGAGCAAAAAATAGATGCATCGGGTAGAGGTGATGTCCGCAACGAGAGGGAAAGCGAAAAAACGCATACACATTCGAGTGCAACCTTCTGCATACAAATTGAGGGGGAGCCCAGATCACACCACCAACATCAGAGTAGTAGTTAGTAGTAGTACCGTATGCAAAGCCAGTCTGTGGGCAAGAGGCGCGATGTATCAATTACCGGTATTGATGTCCATTTGCAGTGAATTGATGTGCAAGAGGGCTCTTATACCAGTGCTATACTACTGCATCCTCTATTATATACATGGGGAAGCCTCATACTGCAAGTATGTGTTTGCTTGCATCTGCAAGCTTGCGTAATATGCCACTGTGTGTGATGTGACGCGTTGCAGGGTGAGACAGAGAGAGATCTCCCCCTTTCCTGAATCGGATTCCATTCGAATCGACGCGTCCGATATGACCCTCACGCGTATATTAAGCACTTGATACATCGGCTATACTGCAACACTGGTACTTGAGTCTCGATGCATATTATATACGAATGGGTGTGAGGAGAATGAGGTGAATAGGAAGCAGAGGAATTGGGTGCACTGAAGATATATAGGGGAGATGCGAGCACTTGGATTCGATGGATGCGGGTTGCCTTTCATTTTTCAGTCTCATTCCGACTGCGGAAGAGTACACGATGCGCGTGTAAAAATAAAACACGACCAATATGCACATTGCGTGCAAGCTCGTTTTTCACGCTTATTCTGCTTTCTGGACGAATTTACGTACTTCAAACGTCCGTGGTGCATCCGTTATGGATGTGATATGTGCATACTCGCACGCTGTGACAGTATCTGATTTGATGGGGATTTTTCTGATGTTTCCTTTTTTCAAACGATTAGTTGGTTTGAGGATGGGAGGCCATGTTTCTTCCTTGTTTTGTGCTAATAAAGATGTTTAACTTTGACGAAGTATTTGTTCCTTGAGAACATCGTGTTTACTGATGAACTCGATGCTCGCGGATGAGGCTCAGTATGAGGCTCCGTTCTGGTAGTTACACCACTGAATTGATTGAAATGAATTTTATTGGAGTCTGGAGGTATGACCTCATGAGACTCTTCAAGGAATAATACAAGCAGATACATATTATTGAATGTCAACTCTGAATAAATATTAGGATTCCTGACTCAGGAATCCAAAAATGACTTTCCAAGTCTGAGATGACATGATTTTTGAGAGATGATGGTACTCTCCGTGCACGGTGGGCTTGAACCAAATATTAATCCGACTGAAAGAAAATCCCGAAATTCCAATTGGAACGTCAAGTGTGGGTCAAAACAAACTACCGAAAAATTTTTCACCTTAAGCCGTTGGGCAAATTCCAATTCAGACGACTTTCAAGTCTCTAAGATAGAAAAATGTAGTATACGGGCTCATAATCATCACGAAACTCATCACTTAATCTAATAATGTTCAGAAACTTTCAGAATACCGCCCGCGTGGAAATAATTATGTTTGGCTCTTCTTATTTGGGGAATGTTTTCCTCGATCAAACATTTCCCTAAACTTAAAAAATGAGACAACCCCAAATTTGATCATAACGATCAAGTTTGGCTTACAGACTTGAGGATAACTTCCTAGGAGAATATCACAAGTTTGGGGGAACAAAAAAAGAGTTCAGCCTTGACGATCAAATTTTGGCATATAAACTTCCGGTCAACTTCTCGGGAGATGTTCGCGAGTTTGGGATAAGTTTTGAATTCAAAAACAACGAGCGGGCTCTGGCAAGGGAGTCATTTCAATAGAGGTTATGGTATTGAAAATCCGGTGAAATTTTTATGTCTCTCGATTACGAACCTGCTCTATCTGATAGAAATTCGAATTGAGATCCGTGAAAGGAGACTTCATACGGTTTATTTGAAGAGAAGTGTTCAAAGGTTGCCATATCCATTAAAATCGTATCAACACTGAAATTCTCATCTCAAAAAAACTCCTGGCTCGCCTGCTGTACGAGTGTCATTCAGGTTCTGCGGCCCGTGCTCCGAGCGCTCGTGATTTTTCGAATTATCTTTGAAAGTTCTGATTTCTGATTTTTCTGATTTTAATACCAGGTTGATTTTTCACATCAACAAATACCTGGAATGTACCAGGTACTCCTGCAAAAGGTGCTCAGAGCTCCTGTGCGCAGGCTGGATTCCCTATAGTGGAGACGAGAAATCTATCTCCGACACTTCTTTTTTATTGAGGCGAAGTGTACGGAGGGTGAATTTTACATCTCCACTGGACTTACAGTTTAAGGTGGGTTCCGAAACACCGAAACCACGGTAAAAGGACTTGAAAAAATTTTCAGTGGTGCCGGCACCGGGGATCGAACCCACGATCTTTCGATCGAAAAGCGAGAGCTCTAACCTCGCTGCCACCGCGGGTTCTTCATATGCCAAGATTTGATCGTGAAGGCCAACTTTTTTTTTGTTACCCAAAGTTCCCCCAATCTTGTGAGAAACTTCCAGGAAGTTGTCGATGAGTTTCTATGACAAACTTGATCATAATGGAACCAAGATTGGGACTGTCTCATTTTTCAAATTTGGGCCAATGTTTGATCGAGAAAAACATTCCCAACTGAGGAGCCAAACAAAATTATTTTAACGCGGGTGCTGCTTCACATCAATCCTTCCACAAAAGCATATAGAGAACACCGGTGTGAATGTTCAGCTGCCCGGAAGCGGTACTTATGAATTATCCGGTATAAGTCGCAAGAATAATTGAGGAATTTTTCGATAAAGGTAACTCATTAAATTCAGCAACGAGGTATTGGCTCACACAATCAATCACACGGTATCATGTTACGATAGAAATCAGCGATCCGAGCAAAACCGGATTCGTATGACCCGTCTCGGTCATGTGTACCGCGAGAATATTGATTTCGTACAGCGATCACGTTTGTTCCCGGAAGCGTAACTCGTCCTCCAATCGAGGACAGTTCTCTTTGTTTTTTGATGAAGAATCAGATGCTCCTCGCAGAAATATGATTGGTCAGACAGCGCAGTCGTGAAATGAGAAATATCGTCGATTTTTTCTTCTAAAAAGTGATCGCAGGCATCATCATCAGGGAATATTTTCACGCCTATTAGAAGCACATGTATGGGCTTAGAGTAGACTGTAGTCTCGAGTTGGAGGTTTATTCTGCAAGAGCACGTCTTCATCATAAACTGTATTCGAATGCCAACCTCAACACTTCAGGAGATGAGCCATGTCACACGCGAATTTTCGTAATTTGTCGAACTAGATGACTGCGCAGTTTCAATTATTTCAGTTTTAGGTCTTCAGCTCGTTACAACTGTATCATGGGATTGTAAATGAAGATTCAGAGTTAGTACGGAGTCCATATATGACGATTGGAACGAGTAATCAAAGTACTAAACGCGGATCACACGAATCACTACGTTCCGTATGTTCGCTCATGAGTATGATTTGTAGAAAATTTAATAGTTTTCAGTTATTGCATGTCTGAGGAGATCAAAAAGTGGATGAATCGATGATCCTCCACGTATATCTCACTGACTCTCAGAACATCCCTTTTACGACGATTTATATCTAAGCACCTCCTTTATGGGCATCTCAAGACTCAACAACGTGTTTGTTCTGTATGTTTTCGTGGAGGAATTGATGGAACGAGAAAGTTCTGTGAGTGATTGAGCCTCATTAGATTGTGTGATGAGTTGCGTGATGAATATGAGCCCGTATATAACATTCTTCAATCTTCGAGACTTGAAAGTCGTCTGATTCCAAATTTGCTCAACGGCTTACAGTGAAATTTCTTTTGGTAACTTGTTTTGACCCACACTCGATGATCCCGTTGGAATTTCGGGAGTCTCTTCCAGTCCGACTAAAACGTGGTTCAAGCTCACTGGACACAGTGAATCCTTCTCACTTCACTTGTGGAGCTCTTCCCCACCAACTATCTCATGAGCAACATATACTTTCTCAACAAATGTAATACTTCGGCCGAGTTGCGAATGCACTATAATTAATTGAAAAATATCCTGAGGAATACCGACAAATGATCATCATGTAAGATAGTGTGTGTGTATGTGAGTGTGCGTGTATGTGAATGTGGATGAGCGTGTGTAGTGTGGTTGCGGGTGTAAGATTGGGTGGGTGTGTGTTTGGTGTGTTGGCGTGGGTGTTTGTGGGTGATGGTGTGAATGTCTGTGTGGGGAGTGGACGAAAGATGTGGATGTGTAAGTGTGAGGCATGAGCGTGACTATGGGGTCAGGTGTGTGTGTGTGTGTGTGTTTGTTAAGTATGAATGTTTTGTGTGTGAATGTGGGTGTAAATAACGCACTGGTTGCCTCAACCCCCCCCCCCACCCCAAGTAACTGCTATCTTAGACGTCACTATTGCGATAACTATCTGTTCTCAGGAACTATTAATACTATGAGTGTCAAAGATCATGATTTGGTAGACTATTCATCAAATATGTGCAAAAAATCCACGAGGAACCACCCAGGGTGTTTTGAGAATGTTCTTCCAAGATGTTAGTAAGAATTTGCTTTGTTTTGACGTATTCTTCCATGAGCTCAATTTTTCGTGGAAGGCATTAAAAGCATATTCCATTCCAGAAACTTTACGAGATGGATGATGGTTACGGCTCACACTCGGCCGTTCTTACGATATTTAGTCCCTCTAACGATGGATTGAGTGAACTTGGGAAGGGCACATCAGAGTTCATCAATTGCAATAGTAAATTTTGCAGTGCAATTCATTGGCTGAGAATTAAATTAAGATTATAGATTAACAGTTTAAACGACGCAAAAACCACGCAATGACAACAACAACAATTCTCAAATAGTAATCTCATCAGCTTGAGCCGAAACCAACTAGAGACAATTCAGGTGAGAAAAATACTTGACAAATCGGTACAACTCGTATAGAAATATAACAGAGGTATTGAGCTGTCTCATAGATTCGAATAATGAGTAATTCCACGTGAAACAGACCTACAAAGAAGCGTCATGTCTCAGATCATCTTCTTGGCTTTTCCATTCGATTCCATGGTACAAAACATGAATTTTTCACCACCCATCGGACCCCATAAAAATTGTCCAGGTATGAGAGGCACATATTAATTACAAGTATATTACTAGGCGAGTATGAAATTCTCAACCGATATCAAAATTCTAAATTACGCACGACATGGTTTAAATTAAATTTCCACTCTTGAATGGAATGAAGTCTAGAAAACCATGTCGAGTATTGTCTAGGCCAAATTATTGGTGTTCATGCTATTGTACAGAGCTGGAACTTTTCTCTTCTAATCGGGTCTATGTATGAAACATCCCGATGACTTATTTCACTCATTTCCATTACCTCATCAAGAGTCGGAATTAGAGAGATAGAGAAAGGATACTAGAATAGCGGGGATACAGTTGAGTGAGAGTCGCCAATAATAATCCACAGAGATTCCATGGTTTTCGACCTCAAAACTATGCGAATCAGCCACCACTTTCATTGAAATTGAAACACAATTAGCATCCCAGAATAATAATCAGATCTCCAGCCCAGTCATTCGGGAACTGCTATTTCCAAATCGGTGGTCATTTATTAGCGAATAAGTTGAAGAATACAGAATCCGAATGTCTGTGGTGAGTATCTGATTATGAATACGAGGTGCTAAACTTGCCTATTTCAATGAAAGTGGTGGCTGATTCGCATAGTTTTGAGGTCGAAAACCATGGAATCTCTGTGGATTATTATTGGCGACTCTCACTCAACTGTATCCCCGCTATTCCAGTATTCTTTCTCTATCTCTCTAATTCCAACTCTTGATGAGGTAATGGAAAATGAGTGAAATAAGTCATCGGGGTGTTTCATACATAGACCTGATTAGAAGAGAAAAGTTCCAGCTCTGTACAATAGCATGAACACCAATAATTTGGCCTAGACAGCACTCGACATGGTTTTCTAGATTTCATTCCATTCAAGAGTGGAAATTTAATTTAAACCATGTCGTGCGTAATTTAGAATTTTGATATCGGTTGAGAATTTCATACTCGCCTAGTAATATACTTGTGAAAATGTCAATAGGGGGGGGGGGGCGGCGGATCTCACTCCATTCTTATGGAAGTCCAAAGGTAGAGTCATGCATGCCTCTTGTGTTTAAACTCTTGAATTCCAATGTAATCGCATCACATAAGAGAGAAAGAGAGGGTACAAACAATAATTGCATCCAATAATGTTTGTGGCCAATAATATCCAATTTTATTTGGATCAGAATTATTGACCTGGGGAACGCTATTGGCTCTTCTTATGAAACTCCCCAGTGTTATATTTTAGGCATTAATATTGTTGGAGGAGGAAATTCACCAATGTCATGCCACTGTATCATATTCTCAATACTTTCATCCTCCTACCAGCATTATCAACCAATGATTGCAAATGCTCAAGTGAAAAAATAAGCTTCCTAAAAGAACTACCACTGGGATCTAGAAGGAATCTATCAAACCGGGTAGTATTGATACCATCCCTAGCACAAGTAAATCGATATACTTCCTTTGAAGAGAATGAATTTGATGCATGGTTATTGAGAAATTGGATAACATTCTCAATGCAGTAAGATGCGCATCAAGTCAACACATAATTTAGTCACCTACCGAATGTTGGAAATTCACTAATATGCTGTTTTCCTGCTATGATGCTTCTCATGTTGAATTTTAATGATGTCTGAGACGAATGACAGCTGAAAACCCAGATATTAGTAAGCTGTCATTCTCGGATCATTCTGCAGTTGACTGAAACATGAGTGGACTTGATGCGTATCTGTCTATGTTGAATGTATTATGCAGTCTCTCTTACATCATGCATCAATCCTATCGTGGGTGATATGATCAAGTTAATTTACCTCTGCTACAACTACCCTACAAGAGCTGTCTATGAGACAACAGTTGTAATTGCTTTGAGAAGCTCTCTTTGTATCTGAGCATTTGCAGTCTTCGGTCGATTTGATAGAAAGAATGAAAGAATTCCTTCTCGTCATGATAGTTTTCTACATCAGAAAACTATCAAAAGTAATATCAGCATGATTTGATTAGTCCTTGGAACTTATAACTTTGGACAATTTCCTATCGAGGTGAAAGACGTTGAAACTCAACTCACTGTCGAACGAGGCTAGTAATTTACATATTTGTTAGACTTCTCAGATATAACATGGTTCATAGATGATCATTGTTTATCTGTAAAAGTCCAGAACATATATGTACATACAATCCATCTCAACTGAGATCGATGGATGTTCAACAATGGCTTCCCCGATACAAAAACCCACCCAAGTAACACTTGATATACTTTATTGCTCTGACGTGGACCATCAAATTGCTGATAAAATATTGGATTCTTTCTGACAACAGTTGTTGTTTCATTAGCAGCGAATTAAACCTCGTCGCCTGAAACTCACTTCTCAGACCAAATAATGAAATTTGGAACGAATTGACAGTTACGAGAAACTGTCATCAGGATGTTCATAGTTTTGAATAATTCACCATTTCATGTATCATTATCAGACACAACTGGGTTGCGCAAATTGATAAAAGAATTCAAGATGCATGGGAGCAAATAAGCAAGGGTGCAGTCAAACAGCCGACATAAACATAATCAGCTGCGGGCTGTGGCTCTGTGCCTTTATGTCGTCCTCTGTCTCCCTCTATAACCCCGTCGGATCGGTGGAAAGCAATAGCCTCAACATCTCGGATCAACCTGCAGCAACAACCACGTCGACGTCGTCAAACTCTCCGGGATCAAAGTGGGTATATATACGGGAGAGTACTCTGGACCTATTCTACAACCAAAATGCCTTGCTTCAGAACCAGCTTGACGAAATAAAATCCCTCGTGATCCGACAAAACGTTGCCACTACCTCTCCATCTTGCACACCAGCAGTAAGTGAGGTGGATGATCGATTGTTGGCACGTGTATCTTCTCTCGAGGGACTTATAGAGAAGCAAAGCTCCCAGCTGGAGGAGCTTCGCTTGGATCGACAGCTTCTTCTGGAGCAAAATTCCATCATGGCAGGCCAAATTTCTACCTTGACGGAGCTATTGTCAGGATTCCAGAGTACTCTGCAGAATAGTAGATTTCGTAATGATGAGAATAGTAATGCTGAATCGACACATCAATCCTCGATTCCTAACACTGCCCCTAGGATGGACGAGTCCCCCCACTCATACGTTCGGAAGCAAGGGCAGGGACTGGGCAATGACGGACTTGAGCGCTGTAAACTGATTATTAATGGTGTATTAAAAGAAGATTCTAAGGCCTCACCAGCACAAATATCTGATATTTCTCATGCAGTGCTCAAGTCTATTCTCCCCTCATTGGAGAGGGCAGACATTGCTGATGTCCGTGTCCTGCAACCGGGGCGTGCGTCTGGGGAGAAGACTCCAATAGGTAATCGCGACTCGGTTCTATCTTCCCGAGCCTCAGCTGCCATCACGCGCAATTTACCATCATGTGTAGTCCAACTCTCCAGTAGTCGACTAGTCAGGAAAGTGATTCGGGCTAAACGTTCAATCACCAATAATTATTTCACGGCCAACAATATCCAGCCTGACTTACTCGACCCAGATACAAAAGCTCATGTGCCAAACCGTAAAATCTTTATAAATGAGATGCTCCACCGTGAAAAATACAAAGAAATTTATACGTTTAAGGTCGGTTGCACGCGGTTTGGGACTTAAATACGTCTGGCACAGAGATGGGCGTTTCTGGGTTAGACGGAAAAATGGTGAGCGAGCGCATATCGACGCCTCTTACGAAGATAAACACATCCGCTAACGCCCACGAAGAAAAACACGGTGGCCGAAGATTAGCATTTGCTTTGTTACGGCCACGAAGATTAACACTTACTGTTTACGCCACGAAGAACAACACTTACGCCTCAGCGCCACGAAGATCATCTCTTACTGCTTAAGACCACGAAGAGTAACACTTACTCCTCAAACTGCACGAAGATTAAGACATTCGCGCATTTTTTTTCTTGACGGGACGAAGACTATAAGTATTCCGTCTTAAGGCCACAAAAAGTAACACATTTTCCTTTACGCCACGAAGACTAACACATTCGTAGACTCCATTCTTGAAGGGACGGAGATTATAAGTACTCCGTCTTAAGCCCACGAAAAGTAACATATTCTTCTTAGCGGAACGAAGGCTAACACAATCACTTACCGTTCATCGTCACGTCAAAGAGAATGTGTTGTTTTTCATTCCATCGAAAAGAATGTGTTAGTCTTCGTGGCGTAGAGAAAAATGTATTACTTTTCGTGGACTTAAGACGAAATACTTATTGTCTCCATCCCTGTATGAATGAAGTCTACGGATGCGTTAATTTTCGTGCCGCTAAAGAGAATGTGTTTTTTTCGTGGCCCTAAGACAAAATACTTGGTCTCCGCATCCCTTTGAACGAGAACGTGTGCAAGTGTGTTATAGTCTTCAACCGTTCAAGAGTGAGTGCTAGTTTCATGGGCCGTTGAGCGGTAAGTGTTAGTCTTCGTGGCCCTAAGGAGTAAGTGTTAGTCTTCGTGCCCCTAAGGAGTAAGTGTTAGTCTTCGTGGACTTAACGAGAATGCGTTAATCTTCGTGTCCCTAAGGAGTAAGTGTTAGTTTTCGTGGACCTAAGAAGAATCCGTTAATATTCGTGTTCACAACGAATAAACGTTAATCTTCGTCAGTCACAAGAAAATAGGTGTTTATCTTCGTAAGAGGCGTCGATATGTTCGAATTCCTTGCTGATCTGCAGGTCATTCAAACGACCTGTCGGAGTGGTCCGGAACGCACCTGTGCGTCCTCTAATAACACCCAGAGCTGCACCATCGTTCCGGAGCAAAATAAAGTTCCGGCAACAGAATCAGGAAGGACTCCCTGACTGGATACGGCTGCTGAAGAGCGACGAGGGAGGGGTAATTCCTTAAAAGCGGGATTTATCAACCTTAATTCCCTGACAGATAAGATTGAGCATCTACGCTTGCTCGTCGCTAACGATCCCTCCTATCATCTATTTGGGGTGGCCGAGTCGAAGCTAGATGAGTATGTGGATGACAGTCTCGTTCAAATTCCAGGTTTTTCGTTGTTGCGACAAGATCGCAACAGAGAAGGTGGTGGAGTTGCCTTGTATGTGCGCAATGACTTCGAAATTGAGAAGTTGGTTTCGTCGAATACTTTTGGGCCGGGGAAACCTGGCGTGCCCGAATCCCTTTTTTGTAGCGTGCAGCAAGGCAGCTCACCCCCAATATTAGTCGCGGTAATCTATAGACCCCCTAAAATTGCCATGCAGAAGGATGATGGGCTGTTTGGCTCGTTACGCCGGCTGTGTGGTGATTACAGTCACAAAATCATTATGGGTGATCTGAACGCTGACTTGTTGGATCCTGCTCATCCCGACACCAAGACACTGACTGCACTGACAGAAGAACTAGCCTTGCAGATAGTGCAGCATGGCCCAACTCATCAGCACAACCCCAATGTATCTCATACATGGATTGATCACATCTACGTAGATGACAACGACACCATTACTGACTTTCACAACAGACACCTGCCCAGTTTCGGTGGGCACTCGGTCATTGACGTCACCATCAACGCCTTCACCCCTACTCCGCCAAGAAATTCCTTCAAATATAGGGATTTTCGTAACATCACCCCGGAGATATTGAACGACCGTCTGCTCCGCTGTGACTGGACAGCTCTTGAAAATGCCGAAACGCAATTCAATGCTTGAATGTAAATTTAATGATCGTTTCAGATGAATTAGCACCGGAAAAAACTATAAACCCGCGTAAAAATGATGCTCCTTGGATTGGTCCTAAGCTGAGGGTGCTCATGAAGAAGCGAGACGCGACGCGCAGGCGTTGGGAGCGTATGCAACGCAACCAGTGCAAGTGTCCTGAGCTTCAAAATGAGTACTTTCGGCTTAGCAAAGAGGTCGATCTGCGCATTGAGCAAGAGCGTAATTCCTTCCTTCAAAACCATCTTTCAGACGCTCTTGATCAGAACAAGAATATTTGGAAGGAGATGCGCAATCTCGGCCTCTTGCCCAAGAGCAAAGAGGAAGAACTTCACGGTTTCACACCGGACGAGTTGAACGCTCACTTTGCGGGGGTTTCTGTTTCGCCTCACGGAAATATCAATGAAGCAATGGACGATATTAACTCTGCACCGGAGGAGGGGTTTAAATTTAATCCCACAAATTTCAATGATGTAGTCCTTGCTATTAAACATTTCTCCTCGCAGGCCCGCGGGGTGGATGGGATCCCTCAGAGTGTGATCGCGAAGGCTCTTCCGGCAATTGGTGATCTTATTGTACATATATTCAATTCCTCTTTCGCTCATAGCGTTTTTCCCGAGGCTTGGAAGCAAGCGCAGCTCATTGCATTGAAGAAGACTGCAGCTCCATCAGCGGTCTCGGACTTTCGTCCCATAGCGCTGCTGTGCTTCCTTTCCAAGGTCCTGGAAAAAATTGCACATGACCAAATCACGGAGTATTGAAAAGTAGAGAAACTTCTTGATCGCTTCCAGACTGGTTTCAGGCAATACCATAGCACCCAGACAGCTTTACTAAAGTTGACGGATGACATCAGAGTAGGCATTGATAGGAAGAAGATCACCTTACTCCTACTATTCGACTTTAGCAAAGCTTTCGACACAATAACACCGTCAAAGCTGTTGAGGAAGCTCCGAAACCTTGGATTTTCAAGATCGGCACTCCTGTGGATAAAATCATACTTACAAGGCCGCACCCAAATAGTCACTTCAAAATCTGGTAGTTCTGATTGGCTTGAAACCAATCTGGGTGTTCCACAGGCATCCGTTCTCGGGCCTTTACTCTTCAGCTTATATGTTAATGACTTACCTGATTTGCTAGACGGAAAGTCGGTATATCATCTATTCTATGCGGATGATCTTCAAATTTATCTCCAAGTCGAGAAAACTAAGATCAAGGAAGGCATCACTCGGCTGGGAGAAGTAGGACGACTAATTGCTGAATGGGCCAGAAATTCCGGCCTGCGTCTCAACGCTGGCAAGACCAAGGCAATTCTCTTCAGCTCTGAGAGGAACATCAAAGATCTGAGAAGAATGGACTTGCCAGGGGTTGAGATACAGGAAGGAAAATTCATTCCGTTCAGCGATACAGTCGTGAGTCTTGGTGTTACACTTGATAGTGAACTGACGTGGAAGCCGCACATCGACCGAGTAACTAAGAAAGTGAACAGAGCCCTTTACGGATTGCGGTTTTTTAGGGCGTGTATCACCAGACCTCTCCGAATTCGCCTAGTCGAGTCATTAGTTCAACCGCATTTAGATTATTGCACAGTCGTGTACCTCGACGCCACGGACGAACAGCGGCAACGGATACAACGACTGAGCAATTCATGTGTGAGGTACATTTTTGATCTTAGGAGAGACGAGCACATCACCCCGTTTAGGGAGCGCTTAGGTTGGTTGCGTACTGATTCGCGGAGAACGTACTTCGCAGCTCTGTTAATGCATAAGATCATGCATTTAGGAGAGCCTGGCTACCTAGCTGCGATGTTCACCAGGTACCAATCTGAACGCCCCGCACGTGGTAATGCAGAAGAGCGGGTACTCAAAGTTCCCAATATGAGACTTGAATATGGAAGGAGATCTTTCCAGGTTCAATGTGCTCATTTTTGGAACTTTCTCCCTCCGGGCTTTCGGCAGCTGGGGAAAACACCCTTGTTCAAAGAGTCCTTGAAAGATTTCCTATTAACAAAGTCTCCTGAGAGGATTGATCCGGAGAAGCAGCATTACTTTAATCTTTGATGGGCTAGGGCTTTGTTTCTTTGCTTTCTATCTCTTTTTAATTGTAAGTGACCTTCTGTCACCAGACTGAAGAAAAACTGTGATATTTCTGTGAACCCATGCCCTTCATCTCATTTTCTTTCAAGTGAAATTGTAAGGTGTATGACTAGTCACAATTGTGATATATCTATCCCTGACCAAATTATTTCTTAATATGATTTTATCGGAATATTTATTAGTTTTATATATATATATATGTGACACATATGAAAATATGTAGGTGTATTTTGTCGTATGACGAATGAAAGATATCTATCTATCTATCTATCTTTCTCTCTCTTCCTCCTTTTTCATTCTCTGGGTATATATATATATATATATATACATATATATATATATATATTCATATATCCTATATTTTGCATATATCTGCGCAAATGATGTTCGAGATGTCTCGATCGGAATCATTACATTCAATCCTTAGGAAAAAGTCGGAGCTGCTTTCGATGCTTAGGAGAAACTCGAACGGAAAGGAAAACGAATACCTCAAAATTACAATAATGAAGAAAAGCCGAAATACGTTTAATCCGTCGGGTGAATGTAACGGGAGCATAATTATAATTCGCGAGAACTTGTCTGAGAAGCATGAGGGTGTTTACTGAGCTAAGTCGAGGGGTTAAGTGACGTGAGAAAAAAGGGAGAGGTTAGAAAACCCTAATTCGTTGTATATAAGGCACAGCGCCTCGCTCGATTTTTTTTTTCATACTCGCCAGCGAGGTGCTATCGCGCCTCTTGATCCTCAAATCCGTTTGAGGATACAGAGATGTGGTTTGTGGGATTGGAAAGGTCTTAACAAAACTTATCGCAATCATTCTCGTGAGATTGATTTTGAGGTTATGGGCGGGTTCAGTGGGCAAAAGAATGAAAGTCACGAAAATATTAATTCCTCAAAAAAAGATTTTGTTTATTTGTTGAAAATTTGATATTTAGTGTAAAATGTTGTGTTCTTTCAAAAAAAGTAGCCCTGAACATTTTCCTGCGTCCTAAGGCCTGTTTTTTGCTATTTTCTGCAGTTCTATTCTCTCGATTGAAAACCGTCTGTTTTCTGCGCATGCGCAGAAATTAGAAATCCATGGAACCAATTTGATTTAAAAGCCAAGGAAATTTTCTTTGAAATAATCACTTTGCGAAGTCAATTTCATCGACTGGGACCGGAGCTGCAACGTATTAAAAATGAGCCCTCAGCTGGGTGCGGAGCATACGCAAACTTGCGCGGATTTCCTCCATCACTCTCTCCGGTTCCCCCGACAATTCCCCTGAGACCCAGTGATTTTTCTGGACGTTGTAGCTCTGGTCCAAAAGTATGGAATTGACTTCGCCAACTGGTCATTTTGAAGGAAATTTCCTTGGCTTCCCAATGGAATTAGTTTCCGGGATCCAAATTCCTGCGCATGCGCAGAAAACAGACGATTTTCCATCGCCTAGGGAATAGACTAGGTATTCACCGCGCGCAAGCGCGCGGATCGTCTTCGTTTTAATCGGTGAATTTTTGAATGCAAGCATATTCTGAGGTTCTCAAAATGTGCATGTCAGACACAATTGATAGCTTATCACTGAAATTATATACCGATTTGAAGCCCCTTCATGAAAACAAAACTGTCAATCTCTCGATTCTTGAATTCACTGATAGA
Organism: Eretmocerus hayati; assembly: GCA_029851415.1. Lineage (NCBI taxonomy): Eukaryota > Metazoa > Arthropoda > Insecta > Hymenoptera > Aphelinidae > Eretmocerus > Eretmocerus hayati. The sequence goes on from CM056742.1 coordinate 184,432,641, forward strand.
ACATTGATTTTGCCGGAACAACAATGAGCTTCTCGTTTCCCAAATCAATTCCGAATGCTCTCATAACTCTCAGATAACAAAATGGCATGTTGATTTTTTCAAAACAAATCTAAACCATAATTATGACCGATTCTCCACTAAAAGCTCTCAATATTCCTCGCTCTTTCAATACGATGAACTCTGGAAGGTATAAGAATTTCATAGAATAAAAAACTCCTCAGATTCATAACTCATCTGCTGTAAGACTCCATAACATGCACATAATAGGCATCTTGCATTTTTTTGAAGAAAGGTTTGGCAAATTCGAGCAAATCGAGATAGGTAGGGTGCAATTGGAAAAAAATTCCCAAAAATGTTTTTCATCTCGCGCAAATTGTTTGAAAGTCTGATGACTTGCGCTGTGTGACGTCACTCCGACAAAGTCGTCGACTACCGCTATTGTATGGCGTCTTGCAATTTCTTTGATCCCTCCAGGAAAAGGTCTGGCAAATTCGAGCAAATCGAGGCAAGTATTGTGCAATTGAAGAAAAAATCCCAAAAATTTTCTTTGTCTTGCGCAAATTGTTTGACAGTAGAATGACTTCCACCGTGTGACACAACCGTCTGACTTTCAAACAATTTGCGCAAGTTGTAAACAATTTTTGGGGATTTCTTTCCAATTGCACCTTACTCATCTCGATTTGCTTGAATTTGCCAAACCTTTTTCTTGGGGGGTCAAAAAAAATGCAAGATGCCTATTCTTTATCAGACTCATCTTCATTTCTCTCATTTTTACTCAGCAAGACATGAAGAAATGCGGACACGTCGATTATTTGACGGAGTAGATGGGATCAAGTTATGCATATAACTCTCACCAAAGATGGGAGGTAAATCACATTCAGATGGTCGGACCATGATTTAGTCATCTTGAAATTTGGCAACCCGACATACTCGTCTAATAGACGGCCGCGTGTCGGTATTACACGTGCACCCGGCATCGACGCTCACACGCACGCCCATACGAAGCAATCCAAGATGGACGAATATATTGTCGAAATCTTTTGGCAGTGGTCGATAGCTCTCGATTCTAGAGATATGGACATTAGATTTCACCAACGTGAACGTAGCTGCACTCCGAGTTCGATGCTTTCGAGAAATTAATCGATCAATCGCACAATCGCAATTTGTGATAGGATAGGGGATTCGCAGAGAATAGCAGAAACAGGCCTTAGGAAGCAGGAGAAAGGTTAGGGATTACTCTTCTCTCCAAGAACACAACATTCTAGATCAAATTCCGAATCCTCAAGGAATAAAAAAAATGCCTTCTTGAGAAATTGATATTTTCGTATTTTTCATCTCTTGCCCACTGAAGCCACCCGTGACCTCAAAATCAATTTTACATGACTGATTTCGATAGGTTACTTCAAGACTTTCTGCATGCCGCAAACGGCATCTCTGTATCTCTGAACGTGACGGGGCTCGGAATTCCGCTTGCGGGAAACCTCGTCAATGAGAATGAAAATAAATTCACTCCCGCGTCTCGCTGGGCGGAGACGAGATAGTTGAGGGTTGAGCAGTCTTGTTTTGTTGAGTGGAGGCCTCGGCTTTCAACGCTCCGAGCAGCGCCAAGCGTTTGGCCTGTTGAAGTCCGTAGAGGTCTCGTCGGTGCTCCTCTTCGGAGCGGGGTACGTAGGTTTTGGAACGTCTCTGTCGTTGACTGGGACGGTCCATCCGTCCGGTCAAGGTGCGTGGGCGTCCTCACGACGTCGTTGGATTAGGGACGGGGTTAGGCACTCGAATAATTCTCACAGTTTCAAGATACAATTGCGACTCGGTACTCGAGGTGCGAAACACAATCACTATGCACACTTGGTCACTCATGCCACCGGGGCAACTTGGTACGGTCGCGGCGGGGCACGTTGAGTCGGGTTCGTCAAGGCCACGGCTGGGCCGAGTGTCGTGGAGACAGCGTCGCGACGGCGAGCTGGAGGAGACTGATGATGATGGGCTTCGCGAGCGCGGTCTTATATACCCGTGGTCTGCCTATGTTTGTACGCTCCGGAAGCGTACAATCCTTATGCTCCATAAGATGTGTACGTCGTTTGAGCGTACATCCATATATGCGAGCACCTTCTTGTACGTCTCGGAGACGTACAATATTCTGTAACACATGCCGAGTGTACGCTGCGGAAGCGTACAATTCTTTCGATGTCGGATTCGTAATGCAAAGTGTACGTCGCGGAGACGTACACTGGTATCAAACCTACGCGGAAGGTGTACGCCCAAGAAGCGTACAGAATGGATCTAATGATTTATGACTCATCGGGTTGTACGCTCGGGGAGCGTACGAAAGTATACTGAGAGATTTATGGCCGGCATAACGCGGAGTTTGTACGCTCGAGGAGCGTACGGAATTTGCCTTAAAGATTTGAAATATACCCGAATGTACGCCCGAGCGGCGTACATAGGGTTCGTTACTTGATTTATAGCCTGGAACGGTGTTAGCGTGTACGCTTGGGAGGCGTACAAGAATGATTGAACAAATTCATACGTAGAGTGTACGTTCCGGCGGCGTACGGAATGCGCGCTGCATTAACGAGTTAGAATCATGTGGAAAAATTATATATTCGCGACGATCAAAAGAAAAATAAATGCGGGGGTATGCCCACGTCAAATCGTCCGGGGGATCGACGCGGATATTATTTTTGCATGAAAAGTGCCGTGAGTGTGCATCGCATTCGGTACCTTGTCGACTTTTTATTCGACAAAACTAATTCTAAGGTACATAATTCGGTTATACATAATTGATTATATATTCTGGCCAGATAGTCATACTTAATTATTGTTCCGGAGCTGGGGGATTCCTCCTACTCCTCAAGTTGTAGCGGTGGCTAGGCGGTGGGTAGGCGAGCTTGCGCTCGGCTTCTCTCCGTGCTGCTTCTGCTAAGGTAGGTCGCCCTCTACGTCGCTTCCATTGCTGGTTGCTCAGGACTCGGGGCGCATCCGCTACCCCTGGGTATGGTTCTGCCAAGATGTCCACCTCGGCAACGTTTGTCGGGGAGTCCTCCTCGACGTGGTTTGCGATGTCGTCCTGCGCACGATCAGGGGTCGTGGCAATGGGGACGGTTGCGGATCCATTCCGACCTTGGTCCTCGGATAAGTGGGCGTCCCCACCGGCAGGTGTGGTCGGCGGATGTGGCCGCTCGATTCGGGGTCCGTCTGCATCCTTGGCGCCGCTGGTTGCGGGGGATGGTGACCCAGGTTCAGCCGCAGGAGGGGCTGGAGCTGTGTGGTCTCGCTTGACCTGCGAGATGTGCACCTTCAGGGCGGTGTTTCCGGGACGGTCGACGGTGAACACCTGCGCTGAATGACAGTGGACGATCTCGTATGGGCCTTCCCATTTCGGGGCGAGGCCAGCGTTGAAGTTATCGGCAGCTTTGGAGAGGGGGTGCGTCTTGATGAACACCATGTCGCCCTCCGTGAAGACTTCATCCGAAGGTCTCCAGCTGCTGGTGAAGTGATCCTGTGCCTGGTTGGCTGCAGCGATGCGGGTCTCGAGATCGTCCGATCGTGGTGAGACTCGTTCCCCTGGGCGAGCGATGTTGTGTCCCAGGAGCAGCTCACTAGGTGAGAATCCAGTGGCGGCGTTGCATCGGCGGCGCATGGCGAACAGGATTCTTGGGACCTCCAGGTCCCAGTTGGTTTGGTGTTGGTACGGAAGTAAGGCCAGGCGTAGTCCCTTCTTGATCTCTTGGTTCCGACGTTCCGTAGGATTCGCCTGGGGATGGTATGCAGGCGTAGTCCATACTTCGACTTGCCACTTGTCGCAGAGGCGAAGCCATTTTGCACCTTTGAACTGTGGTGCGTTGTCGGAGAGTACGGCTCCCGGGTATCCCCATCGTTGGAACACTTCCGTCTCCAGGACGTTGGCGATGACCTCGGTCGTCGATGATGAGATGGGGAAGGCTTCCGTCCATCGGGAGAACAAGTCCGTGACGACCAGAATGAACCGCTTCCCCCGGGGCGTCCGGGGATAAGGGCCCATCAGATCCAAGGCCACTTGTTCCCAAGGTCGTTTCGGCTTCCTGGCGATGTTGGCTCCGGCATCCGCTGGTCGTGCAGCCTTGGTGAGGTTGCAGGGTCCGCATGCTCGCACATGTTGTCGGACGTCGTTGCGAAGTCCGGGCCAGTAGTACTCTCCGCGTATCTGGAGGAGTGTCTCCGCAGCACCAGGATGGCCGGCGAGCGGGTCGTTGTGGAAATGGTGCAGGACGACGTCGCGTGCGGACTCAGGAACGTAGATCCTCGGGTTGGCCGGATCTCGGCAGTATGACAGCAAACCGTCGTGCGTGCTCCATTCCGGTCCTTGAGGTAGTTCCCTGGTGTCGTCTTGAGCCTGGCGGAGGTAGTCATCCAACCAGTTGCATTCCACGCAGGCAGTAATGAGCTCGTCTGAGGGTGGTGAACTGACTGGAGGCGTCAGGGCGTCGTAGTCGTGCTCCTGGTCCTCGAAGTCCTCATCTCCTGGGGCACGAGACAGTGCGTCTGGCAGCTGGTTCTCTCGTCCAGGGACGTGTTCCACACTGAAACTAAAACGACTCAAAAACATTGCCCATCGTGTCAACTTACCCCGCTCGTCTTTCACACGGTCCAGCCATTTCAGGGCTTGGTTGTCCGTGCGAAGGGTGAATGGGGCATCTTCAAGCAAGTGTTTGTACTTGCGAAGTGCCCAAATGACGGCCAAGCACTCTCGTTCGTTAGAGTGATAGCCTCTCTCAGTCGTCGTGAATTTAGCCGATGCATAGGAGATGACGTGCCGCTCTCCTTCTGGTCCCAGTTGGAAAAGCACGGCTCCCATGCCGGCGTCGCTGGCATCGGTCTGCAAGTAGAAGCGCTGGTCCAATCGAGGTCGATGGAGCTTCAACGGCTTCTTGAAGGCTTCTTTGACGAGGTCCATCGAAGCCTGCGCAGCCTGGGTCCATTTCCAAGATTTGCCCTTGAGGAGTTCCGTCATAGGTGCTGCAATCTCGGAGAAGTTGGGAATATACTCCCGGAGCCAGTTGGCGATGCCCAGGAACCTCTGTAAGTCCTTCTTGTTGCGTGGTGGGGCGAACTCCAAGACAGCGCGAATGTGCTCCATCTTGGCCTCGTTGTGGTCCGTGGATACCACATGGCCCAGGAACTCCAGGCGGTCCTTTCCGAAGTGGCATTTGTCAATGGCACAGGCCAGTCCGTACATCGACAGTCGTTCCAAGACTTTGGCGACGTGGACGAGGTTGTCTGACCAGCTGTGTGAAAAAATGACAATATCGTCCTGGAAATTCAGACAGAACTCACCAAGTAGTCCGAGTAGCACTTCCATCCCGATGAGTTGGTTGCAAGTCCTCCCGGAGTTCTTTAATCCGAAAGCTGCAACGTTGAATACGTATTGTCCGCCGTCTGGTGTGCAGAAGGCAGTGAATTGCTTGGAGTCCTCGGTCAGCGGGATCTGCCAATAGCATTTTCGAAGGTCAATCGTCGTGAAGATGGTGGCTCCGCCGATTTCCTTGAGGACCTCATGGATGACCGGGTTCGGTTGACCTGCATCCTCCGTGACGCTGTTGATCCTCCGGAAGTCGACGCAGAAGCGGAAGGTACCATCGTGTTTGTCCACCAGTACGATGGGTGAGCTGTATGGGGATGAGGCTGCCTCGACGACTCCATCTGCCAGCATTTGTTTGACCATGTCGCTTATCGCTCGCTTCTTCTCAGCAGAGTAGCGATAAGGTGGAATCTTGAAGGGGCGACGGTCCGTGACTCTGATCTCGTGCATGATGAAGGGTGTCCTGGCCAGGGGCGCCGAATCATCGAAGATCCTCACGTGTCGCATCATGATTTCCTTGAATTGATCAACATATTCATTAGGGAATCCGTGGTTTACCTTGCTCCATACTTGCTCTTGCAAGTGGGTCGATGGCCCGTCAGGGGCGCGTCCCAGGAATACCCGGATCCTTTTGCTGGTTCCTAGGTAGAGGCAGTCGAGGTCGTGGTCGTGGACGGCCTTCACCTCCTTAAGCCATCGTCGTCCGAGGATGGCGGCAGGTCGAAGCTCCTCGGCGACGAAGAACTTGACGTCACATTCGAAGTTTTGGATCCGCACGGCGAGTGTGCAGGTTGCTTGGACGCGCATCTCGGTTCCACTGCTTGCCAGCTTGGCTCCGCGTGGCTGGATTCTCTGCACGATGGCTCCGTCCGGGATGCACCGTGGCGAGATGAAGTTGTCGGATGCTGCCGAGTCGACGAGCGCTGCGACGAGCTTCCCTCCAATCCAGATGTCCAGGTTGGCGGCGTGGAGTCCGGTGGCGTCTGCGGCTGCAGCGCTTATTGCGGGGCTGCAGGTGTCGAAGCGGGTGTGCCCGCAGCATTCCCCGCTTCCCGCCAGTTTCCCGGAGTCGTGGCCTTCGGGTACTGGGGTCGTTTGGGGCAATCCCTGTGCCAATGATATTCAGGGCAATAATCACATTTAGGCAATCTCTCACCATTGACCTGCTTGAAGTCTCGTACAGCCTTCGATGGCTGCGCTGGAGTGGCAGCATTGCCCTTGCCCTGGTTGTTGTTGGCTGGGTTGAACTTGCGGGCGCCGGCCTGCTTGGCCTGCTCGTCGTGTTCGACCTCCGTGGCTCTTCAGCAGCTCGCCCACAGTGGTCGGCGGGTTGCCTCGCAGGTGGCAGCGGATAGTCGCGTTCAGTGACTCCGTGATCAAGGTCACTAGCTCCTCCTCGGTGGCCTCAGGAAGCAGACGACGAGCTAGGAGGTTACGTTTTTCAATGAAAGTACTCACATCCTCCTTTTCGCCTTGGGCCTGTCCGTAGAGTTTGGCCTTGAGTCGGAGTCGAAGCTGCGATGAGTCAAAGCGGGACAGGAACAGCTCGGTGAAACGGGTCCAGTCGACAGCCAGGTTCTTGTAGCAGGACCACCACTTCTCGGCGTCACCCTTGAGTGCGCGTTCGGCCACTTGCACCTTGAAGGCCTCCTCGGTCCCGAGGCGCCGGAAGTGCTCCGTACACTTCGTGATGAACTTCGCTGGGTCCTCGTGCTCCGCACCAGTGAAGTCCGGAGGGTTGAGGGGCGTGCCAGCGAGTTGACGGAACATCAGCCGGAGGTCGTCCATGGTGATCGCAGGTGGCTCCGGATTGGCCGCCGAAACGTCCGCTGCGGCTTCTGGAGCAACAAGTGAATTCGGATGAGTAGGTACCTGGTTGACGGAGGCGGGATCCGCCGGCTGCTGCTGCTGAGCTCCGGCTTGGGGATCTGCAGGGTCGTCGTATGGCACAGCAGGCGATGGTCCGGTCGGAGCAAGGTCCTTGCGGGATGTCTTCCGGCGTATAGGCAGCTGTGCTCCGTCCAGGAGGGACTCGAGCTCCTGCTCCGAGCCAAGGGACCGCTGACGTTGGTGGCGTGTCACGCGAGCGGTGCGCTCAAGCGAGACGGTGCGTTGTTGATCCAGTTGGGCGCCACTGGGTGTTTCCACACTCCCAGAAGTGCTTGACGCTGTCTGCCGGGTCGTCCGGGTTGCAGGCGGCGTCCGGGGAAGACTGCTCATCAGGTCGCAGGTCCTAGCATCTCCTGATGCCGACGAAGTCCAAAAAGTCCCTCGTTGGCCCCACGTTGGGCGCCAAATTGACGGGGCTCGGAATTCCGCTTGCGGGAAACCTCGTCAATGAGAATGAAAATAAATTCACTCCCGCGTCTCGCTGGGCGGAGACGAGATAGTTGAGGGTTGAGCAGTCTTGTTTTGTTGAGTGGAGGCCTCGGCTTTCAACGCTCCGAGCAGCGCCAAGCGTTTGGCCTGTTGAAGTCCGTAGAGGTCTCGTCGGTGCTCCTCTTCGGAGCGGGGTACGTAGGTTTTGGAACGTCGCTGTCGTGGACTGGGACGGTCCATCCGTCCGGTCAAGGTGCGTGGGCGTCCTCACGACGTCGTTGGATTAGGGACGGGGTTAGGCACTCGAATAATTCTCACAGTTTCAAGATACAATTGCGACTCGGTACTCGAGGTGCGAAACACAATCACTATGCACACTTGGTCACTCATGCCACCGGGGCAACTTGGTACGGTCGCGGCGGGGCACGTTGAGTCGGGTTCGTCGAGGCCACGGCTGGGCCGAGTGTCGTGGAGACAGCGTCGCGACGGCGAGCTGGAGGAGACTGATGATGATGGGCTTCGCGAGCGCGGTCTTATATACCCGTGGTCTGCCTATGTTTGTACGCTCCGGAAGCGTACAATCCTTATGCTCCATAAGATGTGTACGTCGTTTGAGCGTACATCCATATATGCGAGCACCTTCTTGTACGTCTCGGAGACGTACAATATTCTGTAACACATGCCGAGTGTACGCTGCGGAAGCGTACAATTCTTTCGATGTCGGATTCGTAATGCAAAGTGTACGTCGCGGAGACGTACACTGGTATCAAACCTACGCGGAAGGTGTACGCCCAAGAAGCGTACAGAATGGATCTAATGATTTATGACTCATCGGGTTGTACGCTCGGGGAGCGTACGAAAGTATACTGAGAGATTTATGGCCGGCATAACGCGGAGTTTGTACGCTCGAGGAGCGTACGGAATTTGCCTTAAAGATTTGAAATATACCCGAATGTACGCCCGAGCGGCGTACATAGGGTTCGTTACTTGATTTATAGCCTGGAACGGTGTTAGCGTGTACGCTTGGGAGGCGTACAAGAATGATTGAACAAATTCATACGTAGAGTGTACGTTCCGGCGGCGTACGGAATGCGCGCTGCATTAACGAGTTAGAATCATGTGGAAAAATTATATATTCGCGACGATCAAAAGAAAAATAAATGCGGGGGTATGCCCACGTCAAACGAATTCGAGATTTATGCATTTTATCGAAAAAAGACTCAAAATTTGTTGTTGGATAACGTGACACATGTTGAAGAGACCATCGTTGCATTGAAGTATTTAAAGTATTTGGAGTTTCAATTGATTAATCGGAGGGAAAAAACATTAAAAAATACCAAACTACCCTACTCTAGGTAAGGAGCATGAGGGTGGCGTAACTCGAATTCAAATCTGTATGACAGCTCTTCTTCGACTCATCCTAAATCTAGTGCCGTTCCATATGATTGTGGAATGTTCCAAACAGCTGAGAACAAGACGTCTGAATGATTGAGTTTGTTTCACTCGCATGGTAGTGGGTGAAATTGAGATATTCTAAGAGGGAACCAAAGTTACCCGGTCAGGATCTAGCTTAGGTGCACTTCTCCTTCTGCTAAAAGCTCCGACTAGCGACATCGAATGAAAATTTGCCGCTCATCAATCGAGAGCTGGAGATGTGAGCTTCCGATTGGTTCAAGATTGAGGTGAATTTTTTCAATGCTTGTTGAAATACCGAGCCAAACAAAATAAAAAATACCGAAATCGTACCAAAATTACCCAATTTGACGGTACATTTCTATACAACGCAATCCATTCTTCATCATCTTCTCCACGCCACACTCGTAACATACAACATCATATTTGGACATAAATGGGTTTCGAGACAAATTAAGTGAATGGCCAGTCAGTGGATATTATTCACTATGGTAGATAAGAAAAGCAGAAGATGATCCTTGTTTTTTCAATTCGGTCGAGCAGATTTCATTGTTTATGCCAACGTTTCACCTGTCAATACTTCACGGGCCTCACCAGGAATAAATTTTTGACAATTAACACATCACAACGTTCGGCATGGTTTCACTCGTATCTGTATACACTTCACACATGGAGCCACAATCTTGTGCGTACTGCTTGCCCATTGGAATTCATCGTTGAAATTATTAATTGGGATGGTAATTGGTGAGTCCATGTCAAACGCTGTGATGTGTTGATTGTCAAAATTCTGGCCCTGATGAGGCCCGTGAAATACTGACGGGCAAAGCGTTGGCATGAACAATAAAATCTGCTCGACCGAATTGAAGGAACAAGGATCATCTTTTTCGTACCAAACCCTATGGAGCACAAACACGCGAATCGAATAAGGGATGAAAACAGGTAGAACAAAGGCAAAAAGGGGAAGACATTATATTTTTACGAAGTAAGTTGTACAAGTAGCATTCAACGAAGATAACATATTTCTTCTCTCTAAGGAAGAGGACTAACTAGATGAAACCAGATGTAAGGAGAAACCGAAAGAATTACAGGACATTTCAATGGAAAATAAACAAAGAAGTATCACCATTGAGATCATTGAGAGCATGGATATCATCTGGAAACTACGAGATGAGGGAGCGAAATTTGGATATTCGTCATCAAACACTCTTGCTGTCGAATAATTTGTGCATTCGGCTTCTGATGCAACTGCTCCAACTCGTTTTGTTTGATTGCCTCCCGCGAAGTACTAATGAATCACAAGAGTACGATTGAATGTTCTCATGAATCTACCAATCTCGGATTTTCTTAGAAAACGTGACCGGATGATTTCGCAAACCAGAGCGATGAAAGACAAACTGGCACCAATCATCATGACTGCTCTCAGTTGATACTTCAGTGGCGCAGCTTCTTCCGTATCTGTCTCGTCTGCCGGAAGGCGTTCTGTCAGCAGTGACGGATCCCCTCCTCTCTCTATTGTATGGGAGATCAGATCCCTCTGCTCTTGCTTGGCCCAATATTCTAGAAAACCTGTCTCTTGGAATCTCACAATATGCAGATTCATTTCATTCTCTAAGTGTGTGAATCTTAGGAAAAAGAATCCCGGAATCCACGTCTTGACTGGCTCTTCAATGCGATCGATGTACCAATCCCCCTTCAATTTTAGCACAGGAATATTATCTCTTGCCCCAACGATACAGAGATTAATCGAGTCGTCAACCTTGTCATACATTACATTCAACCCACAGAAGCCGCCATATCCATCACTTAGCTCCACTCGCTCCGAGCGATTGAGAATTTTCTCAACCATAGCATCACCTTCCTTAAGCCTTAGGAAATCAAAATCTCTTGCATCCATCACAAGTGGGATATCGGAATTAGCAAGTTCTTCTAGGGTTTTAAAATTGTTCACCTCCTTACGATACATGAACAACTCCAGGATATAATCGGTTGCAATAGTTGTCACGATAAAGGTTGTAACGTACATGGTGATCAAATAGATCCTTTCTGACATTGGTCCTCGATTCTCGAGTGAACCGCCCATTTGAGCCGTTGTTATGTTGATAATTGACCAATTCTTGACTTTGAAACCAAGGACCCGTGCGTAGGAGGCAAAGAAGACACCAGTCAAGAGGAGGGCTCCATACGCAAGAAAAGCCTCTTCCGATACTCTGATCTGAGATATTTTGACCGGTTGCTTGACTACTAAATTGAAAGTAATCAACGTGGGAAGATTGATGAATGATGGAGTATGTAGAAAGAACTCTGCTCCCCAAACTGAATCACTGATAATCTTACTGCGATCATTGAAATCCAATGCGAGATGATCAGAGCCCCTGTCTGAATCCGACGGACCAATACCCGATTCATCATCGGAACAGGTCCTGGAATCTGTACAATAAAAGTATGCTGTTACATTCAATTTGTCGGCAAGTGCTAATAACAATTGGTGATCGTGTCCAGTGTTCAGTTCGGGAGGATTCTTGATCTTGTATTCCTCCTCTTGATACAGTAACGCTTTGACACGAAGAGAGTATCCATTGAGACTCTTGGTTTTTTTGGGAAATAGATCGGTATCAGCGGTCAACAGACTCTTGGTGTATTTCTCAAAAGATGGATTGAAGGTTTCATTCTCGTCTGCTCTGGGGGCGAGACTAATGGGTTTTTTTGGGCTATCCTTGATCATTTCTATGATTGTGAAATCTAAAAACCTCCAGCTCCAAGCCAGGCGCAGAATATTCTCAAACTTATTCCATCCATGATTAATCAATATCAAGAGGCATTTAGGGGGATATCGAGGTATGGACACTCTTGTGAAGAGTTTGAGCTGGTTTCGTAATTCCTTGAATTTATTAGAATAACCTCGAATATCTAGTACACCAATGGCCAAATCTTCTCGCGCTGAAACGTGCTTTATGAAAAACTCTACAGGTATTTCTTCAACCGTTTTATAATTCACCAAACTGAACATTTCATGGTTAATTTTTTCTAATGAAAAATTCCCACTCAACTTCAGTGCGAGCGCAGTGGCAATTGAAGCCGGCTCCTCCGATGGTTCGAACAATACTATATCCACTCTGGGCACTGAAGTATTTTCCAATATATACTGGCCCACGTAGTTCACCACAGTTACATCACTAGCTCTCGAATGTGAGATTATCTCTAGAACTATTGTTGATGCAGTCAAAAATAATAACCTTAAGTCAATACAATGACCCAGTGTCGGCATTTTTACTCATTGAATGATGACTTTTTCCCAAAAATGACTGCTGAGCATTGGTAGGGGAACAGAAACACACTGGTGCTAAGTCCGACTTCGATGTCGAAAGGGTTGGCTTTTTCAACTTCGGAATCGCTCATCGAGAATTCTGAAGTCTATAGCGTCAATAAGGGAGTCCTGTCGTAATATAAGTGCTCGTCAAGGAAATAGGTACGTGATAATTGCGAATGAAGAAAATGGTCGAAAATTGAGATGAGTGTATTACAAATATCATTTTCGAATATCGAGTCATAAACCGCATCAAAAGCTTAATTTGATCCCTAAAATTACATGACTCCAACATTCATCGATTATTTTACCCCAAAGTCAGAGAATAGGAACCAAAGACTGAAATTGGAGTGTGGCTATGAACTAGTCGTAACCTTTTGGAGGGACCTCTGAAATTTCTCCTGCTGTTTCAAATAATCATGCAAGAAATATTGACCCACTATCTACCACAGAATATTTTTGAGGGGACTCTCAATGTGCGAGTGATTGCTCAATTCATTCCTGACCACCCAAAAAAAGCAAACATTATTTCTATTTCGATTGATTCTTTTCTTCACTCATATTTGATGATCGGAGAGAATTTCGATCAATCGTTTTTCATGAGGCAGATGTAACTAATTATTCAAGCAACGTTTCGACACTTTTTTGGTCCCCTTATTATGCCTCCTTGGAATATTGCACCTGCCTTACAATAGTAACACGTTGATATTCTCTAGTGTATTATGGGGTATCAGTGCGATCCATCTGATATTCAGTAAAGTTTTTCTTCCATAACGAATAAGTACATTTGAACGACAACAATTGTCTCATCCAAGACTCATACAACATACATCCATAGATTTCTAAGGATTGTGCAATCATTCCAGGGGCTCAGAATTTTACCTCGGAACCTTCCATATCCTTGAGTTGGCAACATTGCTTCTCATTCTACATCGGCAAGGCTACCATAAAAATTTCGTAGGGGTAAAAGACCTCTACGTATCTTGTAATATAATAATCCATACGTCATATGTAATCCAAAGCACTGGCTGGAATAATAGAAGTGTTGAGAACAATCTGATGCTGTCCTTATAAACAGAAAGAGGCTTCTTTTCTCCTTCAGTGGGTTATCATAGCATCGGTATTGGGTTTCTATCCTTTCCTCGTTGTCGCATGTTTTCAATAACCAGAATCACAAGAGACAAGATGGAACCTGACACAAATACCAAAATTGGCAGGTACACATGTCCCAGCTCGATGGGTGAATATGGCCGAACTCCAAAAGATGTTTCATGATTCAGCCATCGACGTTGGATGGCGTTTATGATACCCACTTCGTGCAGTTTCACTATCCTGGAAGATTGAGGTTTTTCTAGTTTCAATTAGTAATATTATCTATTAGCAGGATTAATTTTTTTTTATTTTTAGTTCTTGGGAAGAAATATTGCGTATTTGTCGAAAGAGGGACATGTCAGAAAGAATCATGGCATTTGATGGATAGCCCCTTGTCATACGTGACTTGTGTTAAAGCTAATCAAGGATTAGACTCCAATTTGGGTAAGTTTGGTCCGTGATAGTCCATTTTTTAGGATATCTGATGATAATTAACTCAGTGCAATGACTCACCCGTAGTTGATGGGTTTCTTGAAAGTGAAATTTTTTGGGATCTGTGCAGCGATGCATAGCTTGTTGTAGCTCGTACCAGTGGGTAGAAGATCGCACGGAAGATGATGATCATAATTTGTGGCATACTGGTAGGCCATATGAAATGCTGCGCTCTGACGTTTACTCAAACATGCCTCTCTCCACATATTTTGGATAGTATTGTACCATTGAACTCGCCCAGAGTTGACTAATCTTTTAATAACTGGTTTCTCGCGTTCCTGAAACGTGCCATTCTGAACAATGAGTCGTGGTTTTTTTTCACAAAATTTTATTAGTATTTTTCAAAGAGTCTTGCCTGAAAAATTTGAGTAGCAGCAGTTTCAGCTGCCAGAAGTACCTGGTAATTAGTATCTTGGTACAGACTTTCGAGATCATAAAAAGGTGCAATAAGATCTGATCTTGACATAAAGATGTACAGGAGCGATGAATGAGCAGTTAGCATCATCCACGAGAATAGACTCATAGAAAGCACCAGTAATCTCCGATGTTTTTTAGATTCTTCTAAGTCTGCAACTGCAAATAAATTGAACCTAATGAATCTAAAATGCAAGAATTTTTGTCTCTATTTAGATCGTGGCTTTCGTACCTTGATGACAAAGAGTCACGAATAAAGTAGCAAATGTATCCATAACGGGAGGCCTAGACTGAATTTCATTGTTTCGGGGATCCACAAGGAAGATGAAAGTACTTAATATGATCAGGAATGAATAGAAGAGCGCAATGCAGAGCCATAGACCAGGAGAGAAGATGTCGATCATCCAAGAAATTTTGAATCGATGATCTGGTTTTATGAACAGCTTTATCCTACATCGGGATCGAGATCAATTATTTAGCAAAGAACGAATGCTCAAGAATCTGTCAAACTAATTTCCTTTAACCCTGTAGAAAAGTTTATGGGGTTCACAGCTGTAATTCACACGTAATCGTCGTATATCTTAGGAGAGAGAGTAAGTTAGGGTCCGGCCGTCTGAGCGAAACCATTGACGGGAAGGCCTATAACAACCCTTGAGTGCATCTAGGGCGCATTTTTCTAACCTGTTTGTCGCACTCATAGCCGGTATAGGCCTTCCCGCCAAATGTTTTGGTCACGTAGCCGCCCTTCTATAGCTGTAAGCTCCAATAACTTTCCTGCGAAGACCTACTGACCCGCTATTGAAGTAGCACTGAGTAAAGTCGACTCTTTCCAATAATGATCTACGAATCCCTATGGCGCTTTTAACCATACATATTTCTGTTGCATTCAATCCCCTTGAATGAGTGCAATTATTGAATTCCTTGGGTATCCCATGAATCGTAGTGACATTCATTCTGAAAATCATAGTTGGCTGTATCATCAAGGTCGATATCAACTTCCCAAAACCCTCAAATCTCTCAAGATTTTCTCACGTGAAATTCAACAACTCTCCGAGCGCCACCCACACATCTCCAATGATTCCTCTCCGCTGGAGATTCCCATCAATCGGCCTGAAGATTCCCGGCAACTAAAACAAAAATTTTCGCATTCCATCATTTTTTGTCATTATCTCATGGGCTCGCATCCCTCAAAATCTTGTGATTACATGTGCAGTTGACACGTGTAGTTTTCGTCCATGAAGATTACATCGCTCTCCAATCTTCGTTCTATAGAGATTTCCCATCATTGCATTGGACCAATTCGATGAATTTTCCAAAATGGTGATCACTGGAATTGTTTGATTCATTTGGTCCTCCCGAATGAAACGAAGGTTTCTTGGAGCAGCAGTTGCATTCAACGCAAGGATTAAAGTTGCTAATCCTTGCATGTCATATCCTTATACACATGCTTCATATACACATAAAATGAGCTGAAGAACTGAAATCGGCAACCAGACATCGTTCAAAATGCTCATCAGACGCGATTTGATCTTCACTGAATGGCGAAATTGAGGACTTGCTATTTTCCGGGAATAATTTCATTCTCATTAACTATGTGTATTCAAATGAATAGTAATTAGAACATGACTGTCTGTTAAGTCGGATGTATGCTACGTAATAATATCACGCAAGTTCATATTCAACTTGTATACTCGTCCAACGTCATGAGAGACAAATTCTTATGAACCGAAGATCTACTCCAAGCTTGTGAGCAAACAGAATTCTGATAAATTTCTGCATTCTTCCCTTGTTTCTTTTAGTGCTCTCCTGCCACAGCACCACATTTTGTTACTTGAGATAAATCGTAATCAAGACTCATCTTTGACAAAAACATAATCTTCATCGTTGAAATATTCTAAGCCAATGTAATCTCAAAACAACTCATGGATTTGATGACACGTTGCACAACAAAGTTCTGGGGTCGAGATGTCTTATTGACCGGACCATCATTTCTTTTATCTGACTCTAGAATCGGATGCGAGCCCCGAAGTTCACTAGAACGTCAGGGTTTGTTTCAAATAGTAAAAAATCATCCTCCAGAGTTTTTTTCCGACGTAGACAGAAATCCTAACAAGGTTGCTCAAAACAGAGTCCAGGATTGTCTTTGGATGGACTTTTTGCGCCGGAAAAACATACTTGGATAGCCCGTGCTAGCGAGAACTATTTCCCTCGTGATCTTAAAATAACAAGGACTATGACAAGAACTGGTGTTTTCGAACCCCAAAACAAGTGAAAATATTCGTTCTTGCAATAGTCCTTGCTATTCAACGATTAGGGAGAATAAACTCTTGATCACTCGGGGTATTTGAGCATGCATTTGCCCAAGAGCTACCTTGTCAAGATTCCTGTCTGCGTCGAAAAAATCTTTGAGGAATAAGCTCACGCGATTGAGAGAAATTTTTATCGACGCAGTCCTGGGCTCACGTCCGATTTCAGCGTCAGAAAATACAAATGGAAACCATAGACCGGTCAACGTGACATTTCGATGCTAACATTTTGTTGTACAGTGTTGCCACAATAATTTTGTTCAGTATACATGAGGCAGTACTCCTGAAAAACCTTCCAGCTACATCTAATCACTACAATCCATGCTCTGATACTAGGCAAGGCACAGTAATTTCTAAAAGTGTATGCAATAATTGCTCATAACTGATTCAAGTTTAAATCGTCCATTCTTGAATCTTTTGCTCGTTCATATCAGTAAGATAACATATATATTACTTGATTGGATCCAAAGATGCTTCACTATCCTCTTTGCTTAGTAATTCGAATGATTTGAATAGTCTTTCTCATATTGCATGTCACATCTGATAGTCTACAACTGGACGACGGACACCTTTCGGAGAATATTATACAATCTGTTTCTATCTCATGATAAGTATGAAATCAATACAACGATGGAAATTTTCTCAGAAATTCTATACAGAAGAATGGTCTCTTCTTTAACTCTTTTTTGGCATATTGATCAATACCATCGCTCAAAGTATAAAAATTTGATATGATTCATAGTTACTTAACTACTTAATAACACAGTCCAAAATTACAGTATGATCATAATGGAACCAAGTTTGGGACTGTCTCATTTTTCAAGTTTCGGCCAATGTTTGATCGAGAAAAACATTCCCCAAAAAAAAGCCAAACAAAATTATTTTCACGCGGGTGCTGCTTCACATCAATCCTTCCACAAAAGCATATAGAGAACACCGGTGTAAATGTTCAGCTGCCCGGAAGCGGTACTTATGGATTATCTGGTATAAGTCGCAAGAATAATTGAGGTATTTTTCGATAAAGGTAACTCATTAAATTCAGCAACGAGGTATTGGCTCACACAATCAATCACACGGTATCATGTTACGATAGAAATCAGCCTTCCAAGCAAAACCGGTTTCGTATGACCCGTCTGGGTCATGTGTACCGCGAGAAAATTGATTTCGTAAAGCGATCACGTTTGTTCCCGGAAGCGTAACTCGTCCTCCAATCGAGGACAGTTCTCTCCGTTTTTTAATGAAGAATCAGATGCTCCTCGTAGAAATATGATTGGTCAGACAGCGCAGTCGTGAGATGAGAAATATCGTCGACTTTCAGCGTAACTAGAACTCTAAAACGCGCGCGTTGCGCGCGTATGGTTAAGATGACTTAAAGTTCTGGAACATACGGCAAAAGCTATTGTGTTTGAAAAAAAGATTATGTAATATTATGCTTACATAATTCACCACAGTTACATCACTAGCTCTCGAATGTGAGATTATCTCTAGAACTCTTGTTGATGCAGTCAAGAAGAATAACTTCAAGTCAGTGAACGACTCTTTTTCGTCATCTCCAGTCATTAAATGATTACTCCTTTCCAGAAATGACTGTTGAGCGCTGATGGAGGAACAGAAACACACTGGTGCCAAGTCCGACCTTGATGTCGAAAGGGTTGGCTTTTTCGACATCAACAGAGTTTTGCCGTTCATAGCGTCAATAATTGAGTGATGTCATGAGTGCTAGTCAATCGAAAAAATAGGTGCGTGATAATTATGAACTAGCGTTTTTGCCTTACTCGCTACCGCTCGTTCGGCTTGTAAATGTTCTTGATCAGTCATAGGCACCAGAAATGCTTCTATAGTTCAATAAGAATAGTTGTAAAATAATGATTGCTGATTAATTCAAGGTGTCTAAAAAAAGTTTTAAAATAGTTCGCAAAATTGGTATTATATCAAATTATACTGGCTAATTGTGGAGATATAACTTCAAGTAAGCACTAATGAATATTGCGGAATTGCATAGTTTCTTTTCAATTAGCTGAGCTGGTATATCTTTGATCAATCGATTAGGCTGAAAAACTTCCGTTACATGGCGTGAATGTAAAGGGTTAATCAAAGCGATGTCAATTCAATTCATTGTGCAGTGTGCATAAGTTGACCGTTGATCTCCGGACTTGGTGCATATAAGAGCAACTACAAACTATACCAAATTAGGCCAAACTAGACCGAACTAGATCGACCTGATTGGACCAAACCAAACCGAATTAGACCGACCTAGATTGTACTAGACCTAATTGGACCGAACTAGATCGTATTAGACCATACTACACTGAACTAGACCGAATTAGACCGGAGTAGGCCGAACGAGACCTAATCACCCCAAACTAGACCGAGCTAGACTTAATTAGACCGAACTGACCCGATAAAGATCGAATTGGCCCGATCTAGACCCAACTACACCGAGCTAGATCGAAAAGGACCTAATTAGACCGACCTAGATAAAATTAGACCGAATTGGACGGAACTACACCGTATTTGACAATACTAGACTGAAATAGACCGAATTAGACCTTCTCTCATTGTTCGAGATTTTCAAAGTGGTGGAAGAGCAATGAGAGTTTACCACTGACACGCGGCTCAAGTGGCCGAATGTTCGATGGTTATTAGAACGTCCTTATATACGAAAGTTCATCTTCGTTAAGCGCTTGCGAGAAAAGTGATTTTTAACCCGCTATTTCTATTTGATTTCTCACCATTTTTACTTTTGGCAGGTCTTCGGCCTTCTGCCGGATATATTAAATTAATTAAGCGCCTGTCCAATTTTATCCGTCCGGATGCCTCGTATCGTGGTGGCGTCGTTGGGGCTGTTGGTGGGTCGGTGGGTTGGTGGGTCCGGTGGGTTGGTGGGTCCGATGGGTTGGTGGGTCCGGTGGGTCGGTGGGTTCGGTGAGTCGGTGGGTCCGGTGGTGGTGGTGGGTTCTATAGTCCGTGTTGGTATTGTTGGCGTTGCATGTGTTGCTGGTGATGGGAATGCTCCAAAAATAATAATAGCACACTGTATTGAGTTACTATTCTGTTGGGCGTTGATGATGAGGATGGTGGTTCAGGGTGTTGATTGAAGAGAACGCATCGGGTAATACTAGGGAGCACCGAAGCTTTATTGCACTTTTAATACACAACTCAAAAACTGATATTTTGGCGATATTCAATGTTCACATGGTGAACGAGGGAGCGAGATGTGTGTCAGGCGGCGTGCGAGACTATACTAACTGAACTGGCTGCACAACGTTCACGCAGTGAGAGCGAGAGCGCCACTGAAGTAAGAGAGAGAGCACTAACCGTGCCGAAAACATAAGCTGACTCCACACATTCCGCCCACCTCGTTCAAATCAAATAATAATATGGAAATTTGAACGATAATAATTCTTCATGACTAATGCAAATTAACGCGTGACAATTCCTTTGCGCAAACTTTACTATGAGGTTTCAACATCATTTAGAAAACTCATGAGTAGGAAGAAAAATAAATAGACAGTGCTGCTAATTGATAAGTAGCTCCTTGATACATCCTTATAACTAGAAAATTTGACCAAGTAAATAGAAAGAGTTTAGCTCGAAAGAGATTTTACAAATATTTTTAGTTCTTTCAAAATTATCCAAAACAAATCATGTGATTCTGTCTTGAAGACAACTGAAAAAAGATAATTTGGCAACTGGAAATTAAAATTTTCACCGCACTCAACTTGATTTGAAATATACTACAAGGAAATGAAATATGATAAATAACTAATCCTACTCGTCTTCTTGGCTGCTGCTGAGAAGCTTGACAAGCTTCACGATTGGCCTCTTCAGAGTGGTGGTGGCAGTACGCACATCAACCACGCGGACCAATCCATCTTTCCCTGGGTAGGTTTTGACTACTCGAGCAAGGGGCCACTTGGTGGGCGCCGTGTGCTCGTGACGAATGAGAACCACGTCACGGTGTGCCTGAGCTGATTTTAAATGAAAATTTCAGCTTCGGTCTTGGAAATTTGGGGTTTCGTTTCTGCGTAACTTGGACATCATCTTCCTTGAAGAAGGAAAATCTTTCGCCGAGCCGATTCTGAGGAATGTCAATTGGAACATTTTTGGAGCTCTTTTGAATTTTTTGGTTTGAAATCTTCGAAAAAATTTTCTTGGCTGCGGATTTAGTGATCCAAACATCAATCGTCATACCTGGAGCATATTTTTTCATCAGGGAAAGCTTTTAAGTTTTCCTGGAAATCCTCAAGCAGTGACCAAAATCCTAATCCCAGTGAATTCCAAGTAGAGAACCACCATGATTCGTATTGTGAGATGGGTTTCATCAAAGATTCTATTAGGAATATGGTGAATTAATAAACATCGTTATTCTGACGATATACATGGTGGACCGGGGCACCCATTGAAATCGAAAAATAACTCCTAAGAATTCAAGAATGGCTTATTTATTCAAATCATACATTCGTCCTCAACGTCACCGTCAAATCAATCAGAGAAATTACATCGGTGAGTCTTAGGTATGCGGTTCATCGAATTTCATACATGGAGGCTATTGTAAGCGCACACCGCTCGGAGAAGTTTCTTCTCGTAGTTTTCGTTTGACTTCGAAGCTTTATGATTTTCCCAGAACATATCGAAATAATGGTGCACTGATTCAACTGCTTGCTCACTGTAGAATCCTAGTCCCCTATTTTTCATGTCACAGAATTGCTCAATGTGAAGAAAAACTGCATGAATTTTTGGGGTGACGCTGAACTTCAAGTCTATGTAAGTTTGGCGAAACTTCGCAACGTATTCGTTGTAGATCGGACTGAGATTCTTTCCAAAACACGAACTCACAGCATTCTTGAAATCCGAGAATGTCCGAACGTATTTTACCAATCCAAGGTTTGATTAAGATCGCAAGAAGTCAACATTATCCAAAAGAATCTTAGAGAAATTTCCCTTGAATGCTGGGCTGCCATGTGTCACCTCTCGCTCAACATTAAACTTTTTGAACCACATTGTAGATTCGTATTCAAACTCACGGTGAATATGAGTGAATATAGTATTCACAACGCCCAGCATGACATGCAATTGAGGTGGTGGTATGGTTCCGGGAATGTTCTGTTAGGCTGACTTGGAAACAGCGATTTGTTGACGCAATTAATGTAATTTTTCGCATCACTCTTGACAGATCCAGCTGCAACCCATTTCATGTAGTGACTCAAATTCCCCTGGACAGTCCTTAGTTCACAACATTTGTGGAGCCTGCCTTTCTCCACATAACACCGAATACATGGATAACTACAGCTTTGTGGCATTATCCCACTGATGATACTGGCCAATTTCAAATCGTTGGCAACCGTCCCTCCGAGTTCTCCGAATTCCGAGATTCTACGTGAGATTCATGATCGAGGGCCTCGTCGGAGACTGCAATAGCGTTTTTGGCTACTCTTTTGGGGGTCCAAGTGGAGCTAGAGACTTGCTCTGATGAGGAAATATGCTCCAGGTATGACGATTCATGTTTGAATCACTAAATCCACAGCCAAGAAGAATTTCTCAGATATTTCAAAACCAAAAGTTCCAAAAAAAGTTCCAGAAATGTTCCAATTGACATTCCTCAGAATCGGCTCGGCGAAAGATTTCCCTTCTTCATGTAATTTGATGTCTAAATTACGCAGAAACGAAACCCCAAATTTCCAAGACCGAAGCTGAAATTTTCATTTAAAATCAATTCAGGCACACCGTGACGTCTCCAACTTGATATGATGGTTGCTCTTCTTTCCATTTGCTACGCCTTTGCAATTGCATGAGGTAGTCAGCAGACCATTCGTCCCAAAAATGTTGAGTGAGCTGCGAAATCAGACGCCATCGCTCCAATGGGTTCAGCTTGCCCGTATTTCTGGACTCTGTGAAGAGGAATGAGGACTCTCCGATGAGAAAGTGAGCCGGTGTCAAGAAGCTTAAGCCGGTTGGATCGTCAGTTAGTGGCAGCAGTGGTCTCGAGTTCAAAACTGCCTCGATTTGGCTGAGTAGAGTTGAGAACTCTTCGTAAGAGAAGATTCGATCTCCTACTACTCTCTTCAAGTGATACTTCGTGGAGCGTACTGCGGCCTCCCAGAGGCCACCAAAATGTGGCGCTGCGGGAGGGATGAACTGCCACACTACTCCTCTGCGAGACAGGTCATTGCGTACTGAGTTCATGAAATCAGAACCATCTTTGAACATTTTGCGTAGCTCTGCTTCTGCTCCGACCAGGTTAGCGCCCTGATCGCAGTGAATCGTTTCAGGTAGACCTCGACGACTAGCGAACCGAGTGAGACATGCGAGGAAGGACTTAGTGTCGTATCCAGATACAACTTCCAAGTGTGACGCTTTTGTAGCCATACACACAAAAATAACAAAATATCCCTTGTAGGATGTTATCCCTCTGTGACGCGATGCAGTGAGCAAATAAGGGCCTGCTAAATCCACACCGGTGTGTTGAAAAGCTCTGGATGGGCGCACTCTTTCTGGAGGAAGATCTCCCATCCTTTGAGCTGAATATTTTGCCAGAAATCTTTGACATTTCGTGCAATTCTTGATGAAGGTGCGTACTTTGAGACGACCTTTGAGGATCCAAAATGCGTGTCTAATCGAAAAAAGAGTAGCAGATTCCTGACTATGCATGGTGATTAAATGGTGATGCAAGACGACCATTTCAGTAAAGTGACTGTTATAGGGAAGAAGCACCGGATGCTTTTGGTCATAAGAAAGAAGGGAATTTTCCAAACGACCGCCCACCCTGATTACTCCGTCGATCAAGATCGGAGATAAGCTCTTCAGATAATGATTCTTGGGGAGTTCCTCCCCCCTCTCAAGGAGTGCTACTTCTTCACTGAAGTGCACCTTTTGAACTATTCTTGACAATATTAACTGGGCTGATTTGACTTCGTCAGAAGAAACTCCGAGTTGCGATTGAATTGGGCATTTGCGTACGAGAGCAGAAATCTTTGTTTCATGCCTCGATTTTCTGGCGATTTTTCGGATGAATCGCACAATGTATATTATTACTCGACTGAGCTGAGCGAGATTTGATTTGTTCTTGATCACTGGCCACAAAGCAGATTCGTCAGATTGTGGCTGAGCAACAATCATGGACGTGAAGCAAGGAGAAAATTGTAGCTCTTTCTCCAGAAATATAGCGAGGTTTTCCACAATTTTCGGTTTTTCGTGATCCAAGTCGTGAGCACGAGGATAATTATCCTTGAGGTTCCGCAATTTCTTAGGGCCGTGCCACCAAAGCTCATCATTGAGCAGTTCTTTGGCAGTCTTCCCTCTTGAAGCGATGTCAGCGGGATTCTGTGCTGATTCAATGTGATGCCAATATGCATCAGGTAGGGTTGATAAAATATCAGCGCACCGATTTGCCACAAACACAGGCCAATTTCCGGGCGCTTTGCGAAGATAACAGAGGACGTTCCGACTGTCTGACCATAAATGAACAGTGACGTTTTTCAATTTCAATCCATCTAAAAAGTGTTTGGTGAGCTTAGTCACGACTTGAGCAGCATTCAACTCTAGTTTGGGAATTGATAGCGTTTTTATCGGAGCTACTTTGGTTTTCGAACCAAGCAGGATCAAGTCCGCTCTTCCGACTATGCGAAGATATACTACGCCCGCGTAGGCGATTTTTGACGCGTCTGCAAATCCGTGTATTTCAACGAGACCGGAGGAAGAGCCAGCGTCTATCCATCGTGGTATGCTAATCTCAGCGACTTCAGCTAGAGATTGATAACAATTTATCCAATACTGGGCTTGATCAGCAGGGATTTCGGCGTCCCATTCTTTGCTGATGAGCCACAAGGATTGGTTGAAAATCTTCAAAGTGGCGATGACCGGAGAGATCCATCCTAGAGGATCGAAAAGTTTTGAAGTTTTTGACAAAACGTTGCGACGAGTGATCTTAGCTTCCATGGGTTCTAAAGTAACATTGTAAGCGAAAGAATCGGATTTAGGGTCCCATACTAAACCTAAAACCGAGAATCCAGTCCCGACCTTCAAATTGGCTGCGGGAGCTATGAGATTTGGATCGAGATTTTGCAACAAAATATTGTTATTAGCCATCCACTTACGTAAGGGAAAGCCACCTTTGCGTGTGATGCTGAGCGCTTGCTGTTGCTTGAGGAGGGCTTCCTCGACGGTCCGCCCCCAGAGACCACATCATCCATGTAAGTCTCTTCGCGAAGGATCTCTGCTCCGAGAGGTAACTCGGTCCCTTCGTCGTTCGCCAATTGATGAAGGGATCGTGTGGCTTGGAAAGTAGACGAGGCGTATCCGAAAAGTACCACGCGGAAGAAGAAGATTTGGAGGTCATCTGCGGGGTTCTCTCTCCAAACGATAGCTTGGAGATGTTGGTCGCACTCAGCAACTTCAATCTGTAAATACATTTTAGCACAATCGGCTGTGAATACGTATTGATAAAGTCTCCAGCGGGAGAGCAACTGTACAAGATCGGGCAAAAGGTTTGGCCCTACATGTAAGAAATCATTCAGGGAATACCCAGTATTTGTTTTGCTTGAAGCGTTGAAAACAGGACGTACTTGAGTGCTAGTGCTGCTTTCTTTCAGCACTGCGTGATGAGGTAGAAAATAACATTTCTTGAGGTCGATAGGAGCAACTTGGCGCATATAACCGGCCGATTGGTATTCCCGAAAGACTTTGACGTATGCCTCTCGTATTTCAGGATTACGCTCGAAGCGTTTTTCCAGCGCAAGCATGCGTTTGACTGCAATTTCATATGAGTTTCCCCAATCTGAAGGGATAGATGGTTTCAAGGGTAATCTTACCACGAATCGCCCATCCGTTTTACGTGTGTGAGTGTCTCTGTAGAAATTCTCACAGTGGTTTTCTTCTTCCGTGCGATGCTTGGGGGAGCCCGGGGGCTCCTCAATTTCCCAAAATCGTCGTACCAACTTGTTCAACTCTGCATCTTCCACAGACACGTGGAGGGATACAGAGGATGAAATATGATCTGATGACGTAGCTCCTGAAAGCGTCCAGCCAAGGGAAGTTTTCAGAGCTATTGGAGTTCCAGTTTTGCCAGAACGACGAACTCCTTCTTCAACTATAGCGGCATGCTCAGCCGCGCCCAAAAGCACATCAATGTTGCCAGTTTGATGATACTCAGGATCAGCTAGAGTGAGATCTCCGATGTGAGTCCACGGTAAAGATTCTCCTACAAATGGTTGATAATTTGTAATTTTTGGTATTACAAAAGATGATACAGACAATTCATAATTTGATTCAAAATGCGGTTTGACCACAAATTGAACCGTGCTGCGACAAATAGCGCTTTTCTGTCCGCCCAGTCCAGATACAGGCATGTGAACACCCGTTCTCTTCAACTTGAGAACAGAGCAAAGTTGTTCCGTGATGAAAGATGATTGTGATCCAGGATCGATGAGCGCGCGCGCTAGCACAAACCGCCCGTTTGTACCATGGACTTGAATGGCGGCGGTAGAAAGTAGCACACTAGTGGCCGGCGTCTTGTTGCTCTTCACTTGCTGACATGCTGCTGGGGCATGTAGTGATACTGTGTGAGATGCGGATCCAGATGTAGACTGTTGAGCTGCTGGAGCAGAGCCGGAAACCTTCTGCTGCTCGTTCGACGTCGGACCCTGAGGTGGAGTAGAATGTATCAGTGTGTGATGTTTGCCATTGCAAGACCTACACCGTTTAACATTCTGGCAATCTTGACTTTTATGTCTAGAAGAAAGACAATTGAAACATAGATTTCTCGAAACGACGAGTGTTCGCCGCTCCGCTGGTGACTTGCTGCGAAAATCTTCGCATCTGGCGATGTAGTGCTCCCCATTGCAGAGGTAGCAAACATCCGGTTTTCTGTTGGTAGGCTTCTGTTCTTCAGTTTTGGCGACGTGTGCCGTGGTCCTCTTAGGTTGGCCACTCTGGATCGGTTTAGTCTTGTTATCCGTTGCGGATTTGGTGTTGCTCGTAGTACTGAAAGTTTTAGCACTTTCCAATTGCGTAAGAGCCTTGCGCTCTGTTTCCAAGAAGTTTTCCAGTTCGTTGAATGTGGGTGATCTTTGTGGATCATCTGAGCTTGCAACATGCTCTTCCCACTTGCGTTGAATTCCTGGCGTCAACCTGCTAACTGTCAGGAATACCGTGATGTGATCCCAATGCTCGATGGGACTGCCTAAAGCTTGGAGAGCTTGTAACATGTTATGAGTTGCTGTGCGCACGCGGCACACTTCTTTAGCTGACATATTGGCCATGCCTTTGATGGTCAACAATTTGGACACCAGTTTCGTGATTTGTAAGCGATGATTGTCATAATGATCTTTGAGATCTTTCCAAGCTTTATCAAAATGCGTACCAGTGTGAGGAACTTCCTCGAGTAGATCAGCTGCTTCGCCTTCGAGTGCCTGGCGAAGGTAATGCATTTTGGCGATGGGTTGCAAGTCGCGCTTGACGACCATTTCCGTGAAGTAGTCCCGAAATTTGGTCCATTCAGAAGGTTCTCCAGAGAACGTTGGTAGTTTGATCTCAGGTAGTTTGCCGAGCGTTAGAGAAGGAGCTTCCGCATCTCCTCCCATATGTACTGCGGGTGCGCCCAAAGCCGCTTCTTCCCGCTGCAATTGCAGTGCGTGGTCCTTGTAGAGACCGAGGTTGGTGTAAAAAGACTCTTCCACTTGCGAAAAGACGTCATTAGCGAAATAATTGTCTGCAGGATCGATGTCTTCATCGTCCTCCAATAAGTTGTGATTTTCCTCGAAAGTCTTCCATAGTTTCTGCAAGGCTTCCATGCGAGCCGAGCAGGCGCCTTGCGTCATACTCGCGCGTCCCGTTTTCTTGAAATTGATGAAATGATTGGTGATCCTTGTCTGGTTCTTCAGCTGTCTCTCTATGGTCGCCATGTTGACCGGAGAGCGTTGCGAAAAACGCACAGCAGCCACAAGTTGTGTACTTGTACACTGGTTTATCTCGTTGACTTATTCGTTTGGAATCTCTATCCGTCCAAACGAATAGTTCAGACGAATTGGGATTGCTACGGCGTGAGGAGCACTCGGTAAAATGATACGAGCACTAGAGACAATGTGAATAAGACTGTTTTTGTTAGACCGTTCCGGAAAATGTCGATGACATTCCGGATTATGCGAATGCGATTGGTTTAGTTAGAGCATTCCGGAAATTGTCGATGACATTCCGGATTATGCGATTCCGAAAAGCGACTATGACATTCCAGAAAATGTCGATCCGAAAAGTGACTATGACATTCCGGAAAATGTCAATCCGAAAAGTGACTGTGACATTCCAGAAAATGTCGATCCGAAAAGTGACTATGACATTCCAGAAAATGTCGATCAGAAAAGTGACTATGACATTCCAGAAAATGTCGATCCGATAAGTGACTATGACATTCCGGAAAATGTCGATCCGAAAAGTGACTGTGACATTCCAAACAATGTCGATCCGATAAGTGACTATGACATTCCGGAAAATGTCGATCCGAAAAGTGACTGTGACATTCCAAACAATGTCGATCCGATAAGTGACTATGACATTCCGGAAAATGTCGATCCGAAAAGTGACTGTGACATTCCAGACAATGTCGATCCGATAAGTGACTACGACATTCCGGAAAATGTCGATCCGAAAAGTGACTATGACATTCCGGAAAATGTCGATCCGAAAAGTGACTGTGACATTCCAGAAAATGTCGATCCGATAAGTGACTATGACATTCCAGAAAATGTCGTTCCGACAAGTGACTATGACATTCCGGAAAATGTCGATCCGATAAGTGACTATGACATTCCAGAAAATGTCGTTCCGATAAGTGACTATGACATTCCGGAAAATGTCGATCCGAAAAGTGACTGTGACATTCCAAACAATGTCGATCCGATAAGTGACTATGACATTCCGGAAAATGTCGATCCGAAAAGTGACTGTGACATTCCAGACAATGTCGATCCGATAAGTGACTACGACATTCCGGAAAATGTCGATCCGAAAAGTGACTATGACATTCCGGAAAATGTCGATCCGAAAAGTGACTGTGACATTCCAGAAAATGTCGATCCGATAAGTGACTATGACATTCCAGAAAATGTCGTTCCGACAAGTGACTATGACATTCCGGAAAATGTCGATCCGATAAGTGACTATGACATTCCAGAAAATGTCGTTCCGACAAGTGACTATGACATTCCGGAAAATGTCGATCCGATAAGTGACTATGACATTCCGGAAAATGTCGATCCGAAAAGTGACTGTGACATTCCAGAAAATGTCGATCCGATAAGTGACTATGACATTCCAGAAAATGTCGTTCCGACAAGTGACTATGACATTCCGGAAAATGTCGTTCCGACAAGTGACTATGACATTCCGGAAAATGTCGATCCGAAAAGTGACTGTGACATTCCAGAAAATGTCGATCCGAAAAGTGACTTATTTGAGCCGGGGCTGTATAAACCTGTCTAAGAAGCTCGATTTGATGAGGTGCAGAGCGCAGCACATGCGCCTGACCTGCCGATATGCTAAGAGAATGAGTAATGCAATTACTCCCTATAACGCTAATTCGTACATGAGGATGCTGCGAGCAAGCTCATTGTTTACAAATTTCAACAAAGGAACGAACACACCTTTTGTTGGAGCACCTTGGTTAGCGCTACTGGCGGCGCAGCTCGATTCGTCGACGAGAGCGCATTTGCATCAGATGATGCCCCTGACATGCAGCAACCTGCCACACTTGCTGTTGTCGTTGTAGTAGCGCTTTGATTCTGGAACGCGTCGCCGCCAACTGCCACTGATGACGACGCCGCTGTGTACGTGATGACGAGCGAGTCCAAAATGGCCGCTTACCCGTTGTTGATGTCTTGATTCCCAAATGCGCCGGCGCCAACTGCCACTGACGACGACGCTGCGATTTACGTGACGGCGTGAGAGCTCAAAATGGCGTCTCAACCGCTTCGGCTCTGTCACGAGGTCAACTTTCGCACTGCCGCGATGCTCCGATTTGGTCCTGTAATTGTCATTCTAATCGGATCACTGTGACACTGTCGCACTTTTGACTATGTTCTGAAATATTCTGTCACTGCACTAGACACATGAGCATTCTTGCTCCACTGTTGTTTCTGACACTTGGAGCAACCGAATTTAGCTCCTTCCTCTCCACTGCAATATTTGGCGCGTGGATGGGGAGACTAACATTTTATTTGTTGGCCTGCTCCCCTTGCAGTGTAGAGGAGAGGACTTAACAAATGTCTGTCCCGCACTGCGCGTTTAGCATGAGGCCAAGATGGCCGCGCCACGCCGCGACTTGCTCCGAAACGCGAGCACTAGCCCTGCATACCCGTGCGTTCTTTCCCGGCCGATGCACCAAAATGTTGGGCGTTGATGATGAGGATGGTGGTTCAGGGTGTTGATTGAAGAGAACGCATCGGGTAATACTAGGGAGCACCGAAGCTTTATTGCACTTTTAATACACAACTCAAAAACTGATATTTTGGCGATATTCAATGTTCACATGGTGAACGAGGGAGCGAGATGTGTGTCAGGCGGCGTGCGAGACTATACTAACTGAACTGGCTGCACAACGTTCACGCAGTGAGAGCGAGAGCGCCACTGAAGTAAGAGAGAGAGCACTAACCGTGCCGAAAACATAAGCTGACTCCACACATATTCTGAATTCTTTATTCATTACATTATGTACATTTCATGAACGAATTGATTCTTGATTGTGAGTAGAAATTATAAATTGTTGTGATGCTGTGGAGAATACATAATATTTCAAATTCAACACTACACATGTGGGGATGATAGAAACTAAGGAATTCGACTAAATTTGTGCAAGAGCTATTCGAAATTCTGAGTTAATCACAAAATATTTCTGGATATACAACATTCGTGGTATGAACCTGAGTTCCTGTGGAAGGCGATTTAGATGAATTGTCTGAAAGTATTTGTTCTCTGCTCTTCCTTGCACTATTTTTCATAACAATTTTCAAATTTTCTTTTGATGTGACTCTTGACAGAGCAACGTATAATTGCCCATGTGCAAATACTGGTGCCGGCAAATAGATCCCAACGCTTTCAAATGATTGTCCTTGAGGCTTATTCATAGTAGTTGCAAATCCAATTATAAGAGGGGATTGCCGACGTACCATAGAGAACGAGATTTCATTCTTTGAAGATTTGACGTTGATTCTTAGAATGAATACCGTTCGGTTTAATTTCTCCCGTTGATGATTTTTGCAAAAATCACGCAGGTTTAGGTTAGTGTAGGTCGGTCTCATCCGGTGTAGTTCAATCTGGTTTGTTCTTGTTTGGTTTAATTCACTCCAAGGGAGCCTCATTTGGTCTAGGTCTAATGCTAAGGTAATTACCTCATTATATATTTCACGTATATTAATTTTATCCGTCCGGATGCCTCGTATCGTGGCGGCGCTGCAGTTGCTGTTGGTGGGTCGGTGGGTTAGAGGGTCGACAGATCGGTGGGTCCGTGTTGGTGTTGCTGGTGATGGCTTTCGACTTATCCGTACGGATGGGCAGTTGAGTAGATGGTCCGATCAGTTGTTCTAGGATCCAATCAGTCAAAACTTTTCTTTTGGATCGATGGGCTGTGGCTGGGGTCGAGGCTGGGGCAGGGGCTGGGGCTGTGACTAAGACTGGAGCTTAGGCTTTTGGGGCTATGTCTGGGTCTGTGGCTGAGCTGATGCTGTGTTCGAGGCTAGGTCTGGGGCTACGGGTGGAGCTGAGGCTGGGTCTGTGGCTGAGCTGATGCTGGGACTAAGGCTAGAGCAGAGACTGAGGCTGTGTCCGTGTCTGGGGCTGAGGCTGGGACTGAGGCCGAAGCTAAGGCAGCGGTTACATGCAGTCGTTTGAGGCGATCCTGAGCCAGTGGGACAGCTCCTCCATCGGAGGCTGCGGTGGTGTTTGCTTCAAATTACATGGAGAAAACGGCTTGATTACCACTAGAGGCGCTGCCCACTGTCTCAGAATCACCTCAAACGACTACACGTAGCCGCACCCTGAGGCTTAGGCTGAGGCTTGGGTCAATGTTGGGGCTGAGGCTCAGCTGGAGGGTGGCCGCGAGGCTGAGGTTGGAGCTAACGCTGAGGCTGAGGCTGAATCTGTGACTGTGACTAGGGATGATATGGGGCTGGGGCTAGGGCTGGGGCTGGAGCTGGGACCAAGGCTGGGGCAGTGGCTAAGTCTGAGACTGACGCTAGGGCGGAGGCAGGAGTTAAGACTGGGCTGGAGCTGGTCCGAGGCTGGGGGTGGACCGAGGCTGGGGCAGTGGCTAATCCTGAGACTGACGCTGGGACGGAGGCTGGGACTACAGCAGGGCTGTGGCTGGAACTGGGACTGGCGCTATGGCTGAGGCTGAAGCTGGTCCTGTGGCTAGGGATGAGGCTGGGCCTGTAGCTTGGGATGAGGCGGGGCTATGGCTGGGGCTAAGGCTGGGCCTGTGGCTTGGAATGAGGCAAGGCCTGTGGCTTGGGGCAAGGCTGGTCTGAGGCTGGAGCTGAGTCTTGGGCTAAGGCTGGGGCTGAGGCCGGGCCGAAGGTGAGGATGGACTGAGGCTGAGGTTGTGACTGGGACTGAGGCTGGAGCTGTGGCTGGAACTGGGACTGCGGCCGTGGATAGGGCGTGGCTGGAGCTGGGGCTGAAGCTGAGGCTTGGGTCAATGTTGGGGCTGAGGCTAAGCTGGAGGGTGGCCGCGAGGCTGAGGTTGGAGCTAACGCTGAGGCTGAGGCTGAATCTGTGACTGTGACTAGGGATGATATGGGGCTGGGGCTAGGTCTGGGGCTGGAGCTGGGGCTGGAGCTGGGACCAAGGCTGGGGTAGTGGCTAAGCCTGAAACTGACGCTAGGGCGGAGGCTGGAGCTAAGACTGGGCTGGAGCTGGTCTGAGGCTGGGGGTGGACCGAGGCTGGGGCTGTTGCAGGCTGGGGCAGTGGCTAAGCCTGAGACTGACGCTGGGACGGAGGCTGGGACTACAGCAGGGCTGTGGCTGGAACTGGGACTGGCGCTATGGCTGAGGCTGAAGCTGGTCCTGTGGCTAGGGATGAGGCTGGGCCTGTAGCTTGGGATGAGGCGGGGCTATGGCTGGGGCTAAGGCTGGGCCTGTGGCTTGGAATGAGGCAAGGCCTGTGGCTTGGGGCAAGGCTGGTCTGAGGCTGGAGCTGAGTCTTGGGCTAAGGCTGGGGCTGAGGCCGGGCCGAAGGTGAGGATGGACTGAGGCTGAGGTTGTGACTGGGACTGAGGCTGGAGCTGTGGCTGGAACTGGGACTGCGGCCGTGGATAGGGCGTGGCTGGAGCTGGGGCTGAAGCTGAGGCTTGGGTCAATGTTGGGGCTGAGGCTAAGCTGGAGGGTGGCCGCGAGGCTGAGGTTGGAGCTAACGCTGAGGCTGAGGCTGAATCTGTGACTGTGACTAGCGATGATATGGGGCTGGGGCTAGGGCTGGGGCTGGAGCTGGGGCTGGAGCTGGGACTAAGGCTGGGGTAGTGGCTAAGCCTGAAACTGACGCTAGGGCGGAGGCTGGAGCTAAGACTGGGCTGGAGCTGGTCTGAGGCTGGGGGTGGACCGAGGCTGGGGCTGTTGCAGGCTGGGGCAGTGGCTAAGCCTGAGACTGACGCTGGGACGGAGGCTGGGACTACAGCTGGGCTGTGGCTGGTACTGGGACTGGCACTATGGCTGAGGCTGAAGCTGGTCCTGTGGCTAGGGATGAGGCTGGGCCTGTAGCTTGAAATGAGGCGGGGCTATGGCTGGGGCTAAGGCTGGGCCTGTGGCTTGGAATGAGGCACGGCCTGTGGCTTGGGTCAAGGCCGGTCTGAGGCTGGAGTTGAGTCTTGGGCCAAGGCTGGGGCTGAGGCCGGGCCGAAGTCGAGGATGGACTGAGGCTGAGGTTGTGACTGGGACTGAGGCTGGAGCTGTGGCTGGAACTGGGACTGCGGCCGTGGATGGGGCGTGGCTGGAGCTGGGGCTGAGGCTGAGGCTAAGCCTGGGGCTGAGGCCGAAGCTAAGGCTTAGGCTGGGGCTGGGGCCAATGTTGGCGCTGAAGCCAAGCTGGAGCGTCGCCGAGGCTGAAATTGGAGCTAACGCTGAGGCTGAGTTCGAAGGCTGTGGCTGTGACTAGGGACGAGATTGGGCTGGGGCTGAGGCTAAGGCTGGGGCAGTGGCTAAGCCTGAGACTGATGCTGGGGCCGAGGCTGTAGCTGAGGCTGGGCTTGGGCTGGAGCTGGGTCTTGAGCTTAGGTTGGTGCTGAGACTGAGACTGGGCTGTGGCTAAGGCTGAGGCTGGGCTGTGGCTAAGGCTGAGGCTGGTGCTGGGACTGAGGCTAGGGCCGCGGATGGGGCGTGGCTGGAGCTGGGGCTGAGGCTAAGCCTGGGGCTGAGGCCGAAGCTAAGGCTTAGGCTGGGCCTGGGGCCAATGTTGGCGTTGAAGCTAAGCTGGAGCGTCGCCGAGGCTGAGGTTGGAGCTAACGCTGAGGCTGAGTTCGAAGGCTGTGGCTGTGACTAGGGACGAGATTGGGCTGGGGCTGAGGCTAAGGCTGGGGCAGTGGCTAAGCCTGAGACTGACGCTGGGGCCGAGGCTGTAGCTGAGGCTGGGCTGGGGCTGGAGCTGGGTCTTGAGCTTAGGTTGGTGCTGAGACTGAGACTGGGGCTGTGGCTAAGGCTGAGGCTGGTGCTGGGACTGAGGCTAGGGCCGCAGATGGGGCCCGGGCGTGGCTGAGGCAGGGGCTGGGATTGGGTCTGAGGCCGTCGCTGTGGGACTGGCTAACTGGGCGAAATTTACAGATACTCATTGGAGATTCAGGAACCTCACTATGCGCAACATAACACCAACTCAATCACAGTTACTAGGTTACATCAAGGAAATTATTTTTCCCGAATCCATTGTATTATGGAATCCCAACGTTACATTGTTGAATTACAGAAACATTTCAGGGGCTCATACCATATCGGAAACACTTCCAAGCCGGACGAGCGCTAGCGAGGTAGGCAAAAGCGCTAGTATATAATTAATTATGACACTCGATCGATATGATCAGATATTGTATTTATCACTCGCGGGAATTTCAAATCATGGAAGTATATTTGATCGGTCTTTGCGACTTAAAGTCAGCTGGTATTTCTGAAATTGATCGAGAGTGGAGAAAAATCCATTCTCGATTGATGCCAAAAATTTCAGCAGTACCAGCTGACTTCAACTCGCAAAGACCAATCAAATACACTTCTTTAATTCGAACTAAACCTAATTTAACAGAACTAGACCGAACGAGACCTAATTACCCCGAACCAGACCGAGCTAGACCGAGCTAGACTCACTTAGACCGAAGTCGATCGAATTAGACTAAACCTAACCTAATCAGAAAGGAATAGACCACATGAGAACAGGTTAGACCGAATTTTAAACTAATCTAGACCAAACCAGACCGGACTATACCATTTCAGCCCGGTACTTCCCAC
The DNA here is from genome assembly GCA_029851415.1 of Eretmocerus hayati. Classification (NCBI taxonomy): domain Eukaryota; kingdom Metazoa; phylum Arthropoda; class Insecta; order Hymenoptera; family Aphelinidae; genus Eretmocerus; species Eretmocerus hayati. The sequence goes on from CM056742.1 coordinate 184,467,790, forward strand.
CCCCATCCCCGTCCCCATTATCATCCCCAACCATCCATCCACTCATAAATCTACCCATTCATTCATCCATGCACCCCCTACCCACCACCCTCATACAACCACTTATTATACTGGATTGAACAAATTAAATCTAGACTGACTAGTATAACTTTGCAAGTTTTGACAAGTGTTGTGGTTTGGTGATTTTATGTAGTAATCTTCTTTGACATTCATCAAAGTAATCTAACGAAATTGTTGCAAAGCGTTGCAAGCAATAACTGGGTACTTACTTCTTGAAGTTACCAAATGAGAATTTCAAGTATGCCAACATCCTATTCTTTCGTCTCATTCCATCACCAGCGTTGCCAGAAACCAGTCAGTCCCCTGTATAAAACAGCTACACTTTACAAAAACAATGAATGCGCACACATTGCATGTTATATCAATCAATAAAGAACGCACGAATCATCAGAAGCCAATAGAATCTAGCATTTAAAGATATTTGACTTTGAGAATACTTATATTGTAGAGCTTAAAACATGTCATCAATGAATGACCTATTTCCACTATGTTTTCTCAGCATGAGCCCTTGTTGGCAATACCAAAGTCTGTAGCTCTAAAGCCCTTGAGCATCCAACTGCACACCTTCAGATATCGTCTTTGGGGGTTGGATGAGACTGTTCACCAAAACCAGAGACCTACATCTCGTGCACCCCTGGTTAGCTCAAATCGATATAAGTTTCGCAAAAAATTTACGTTATTTTTGTGCCTCCACGCTACTTCTCTGTACCATTGCTATAATCCATTACCCATCATTCACCAACCTACCCATGACCCATACGACCACCCGACCACGGACCCACTCACATATCTACCCACTCATCCACCCACCCATAATCATTTCAGTCCTTCCAAATAGGCAACCGGATACGAGGAATCCGGACGAACAAAATTTAGACTGACGCTTAATTATTGGGAAAAAAATTCGATGATGCAATTACGTTGGAATGCCTCACAGAGTATCCAAAATAACACACGACGTAACCAGTGAATGAATCGAACAATCTTTCACATAACTCCAAATCGAACAATCTGCTGTAACTCCTCATAACTCAATTCCTCAAGACTCAATTCCTCATAACACATTCCCACCAATTTACCAACCCGTGTCCCACACGGCCACTGTTCCACCTATCCATGACCCATACGACCACTCGATCACAGACCCACTCATCGACCCATCACCCACGGATTCACAAACCTTCCCATGACCCATACGGCCACCCAATCACCGAATAAAACCCAACGGGACCAAACTAGAGCAAGTACATCGGATGAGGCCTAGGTACACGTAATAAAACCTAATTCCAGCATTTCTATTCCCATGACTATGCCTCATTTCTGATAATTCATTCCTCATCACAGACTCCGCGGAACTCGTTCCTCATAACTCGAGTTCCTCATGACTGAGTTCCTCATGACTCGAGTTCCTCATGACTCGAGTTCCTCATGACTCGAGTTCCTCATGACTCGAGTTCCTCACGACTCGAGTTCCTCATGACTCGAGTTCCTCATGACTCGAGTTCCTCATAAATCGAGTTCCTCATGTCTCGAGTTTCTCATAACTCATGACTCGTTCTTCACAGGTGTTTATACCTCATCCTCCATAATTTGTGCCTCATACCCCATAGCAATCCATCCATCCATCCATCCATCGACTCACCCACCCACCACCCTACCCAACCATCCACCCACCCATTACACTTCACCCCTTCCGAAAAGACGACCCGATGTGCGGCATGTGGACGGACAAATTTTGCCTGGCTCCTTAATTATTATAACTAGCGCTTTCGCCTACCTCGCTAGCGCTCGTCCGGCTTGGAAGTGTCTCTGATATGGTATGAGCCCCTGAAATGCTTCTGTAGCTCAACAATATAACATGCAGATTTCGTAATACAGTGAATTCGGAAGAAAACAATTTTCTTGATGCAACCTAGTAACTTTGATTGAGAACTATTGAGTTGGTGTAATGTTGCGCATAGTGAAGTAGTAAATCTCCGGTAAGTATCTGGAAATTTCCCTCAGTTGGATAGCCCCAGTGACGGCCTCAGCCCTAACCCGGCTCCTGCCTCAGACACGCACCCTCCACGGCCCCAGCCCAAGTCCCAGATATAGTTTTAGCCTCAGTCCCAGTCACAACTTCAGCCTTAACCCCAACCACAGCCTCAGGCCCAGCCTTAGACCGAGACCCAGCCCCAGCGTCAGCCTTAGTCTTAGCCCTAGGAAGTTCACTCCCTCCACATAGGCAACCCGATACGCAAGATGCTGACGGACAAATTTTGGCTTTAATGATATTTTATGATGGAAATACGAAATAAGGCCAAACTGGACAGAGCTTGACCATACTAGACCAAGCTAGACCGAGCTAGACCGAGCTGGAACGAAATAGATCGACTTGGCTTGAACTAGACCAAACCAGACTGGAATCGATAGAGCCACACCGAATTAGACCGTACCAGACTCGACTAAACCAAATTAGACTGAACTAAACCTAATACAACCGAACTAGACCGAATGAGACCTGATTACCCCGAGCTAGACCGAGCAAGACCGAGCTGGACTCACTTAGACCAAACTAGACCGAGTAAGATCGAATTGGACCGATCTAGACCAACCTGCATCGAATTAGACCGAATTAGGCCATTCTAGACCGAACATTCTAGACCACCACCACCACCACCACCACCACCACCACCGCCACCGCCACCGCCACCGCCACCACCACCGCCACCACCACCGCCGCCACCACCACCACCACCACCACCACCGCCACCACCACCACCACCACCACCGCCACCACCACCTCCTCCTTCACCACCACCACCACGACGACCACCGACCCACCGGACCCACCAACAGCACCAACGACACCACCACGATACGAGGCATCCGGACGAATAAAATTGGACAGGCGCTCAATTAATTTAATAAATTTCGAAACTGTTCGGTACTTGAGATGAGTGTATTACGAATATCATTTTCGAATATCGAGTCATATAGCGCTCCAAGAGCCTCATTCGATTCCTAAAACCATATGACTCGATGACTGGGTGTAGATATGTGTGTAGGGTGTGCGTGGATTCTGCATGTGTGAACGTGTGCGTGAGTGTGTTGTGTATGTGGATGTCTGTGTGGGAGGCGTGAGTGTGTTGGGTGGAAGCGGATGTGTGTGTTGTGCATGGGCGTGGGTGCGAGTGTAGGCTTGAATGTGTCTGTAAGGTGTGGGCGCGAGTGTCTTAGTGGGTATGCGTGTGTTCATATGTGATTATGGATGTGTTTGTGGGAAGCGTGGGTATCTGTGGGGTGTGGGTGTGCATGTGTGGGGTGTGGGCGTGCATGTGTGGGATGAGGATGAACGTGGAGTCTGCAGGAGTGGGCATGTTGGGTGTATGCGGGTATGGATGTGTGCGTGTTTCTGCCTGTGTGTAAGGTGTGAGTGTGTTGTGTGTGCGTGTGTGTGGGTGCGGGTGGGAATGTGTCTGTGTTCGGCGTGGGCGCGAGTGTGGGCTTAACTGTGTGGGTAGGGTGTCTGGGAGAGAGTGTTTTCATGACTGTGTGTATGTGTGGGTGTCGACGTGTGTGAAGGACTTGATCTTCTGTGTGTACGTGGGGTGTGCGTTTGCGTGCGTGGCGTATGTATGTACAGCTGTGTGCGTGTTCGGATCGCAGTAGTGCGCGCGTTGGGTTTGTGTGTGGATGTGAGTATGTGTGTGTACGGTGAATGCGTGTGTGTGTATTGTGAGGTTGAGTTTTGTGGATGTTTTTTGAGTGTGTATGCGGATGCAGATGTGTGTGTTAGATGAGTGGGCTTGGGACCGCGTGTGGGCTTGGATTTGTCTGTGGAGCGTGGGTGCGAGTATTCCGTGTGTGTGTGTGTGTGTGCGCGCACGCATGCGTGTGTGTATGTGTGTGACAGTTGAGACATGACATCCTTAACCCTGTCTTCATTCTTTGGTCTGTCATCAACGTGTAATGATCATAAGTTCTTCGTGCATCGATAATTTGAGAAGATTATTATATTTTACTTGAAAAATCAGTCAGCAAAGATCATGTGTGTATCGGACAATTTGCCGCGAGCCACGAGCCATCCAATCTCATTCTCCACACTCTTCTCAGACTCATAGTGCATAACGTTACTTTCTCTTCGCACCATGTGCACGACAATTCTTACTTGTATCGCACGCCATCACGAATAGAGTCTCATTTTTGGAGGATTACCAGCTCACTCTGTGGTACATCGAAAACAAGCATAGCGAAATGCAGCGTGAGTGAGTCTAGTAAGTAGCGCCGCCGTGCGGCATACAGTATGTGTGTGTGCGTGCGTGAGCTCTCGCGACGCTCGCGAGCTATGCTCCAGTTCGGAGACAGATCTCGTTGTATATAGATCACTGTATAAAACAAGCCTACAATATATTTTCGTTATTTCGTTGTACTTGCTGTTTACTAATTATCCAGTACCCGATCGTACCCAGTAAACAAGTTTACTTTCGGTGTTGATTAAAGTACTACATTTTGGCGACGAGGAAAAACAGTGAATCGTGCAAAATTGTGAAGGTTCAAGTAAAGGCCGTACAGTACACGTGTTGAAGCGGCTCATCACTCTACGGATGAATTATCGCAATACAAGTAAATACAAACATAAAAGTGTGCATAAGAACGCGGGAACTGCAATCAGAAAGTTATTTAAGTGAAACTTCGTGAATATTTGCCGATGTGTTCGGATGTTTGAAACACGTGCATAACCTCAAACGGAGCGTGCTCGATGTGCAGTGTTGATGCACGCGCGTCCGGGCGTGCTGCCACGCTACTTCATAACCTGCAAATTCGGAGCACATGGACGGTAGTAATACTAAACAAGAAACTCACACGTGGATTTATGAGGCAAGAAAACCGGAATCGCTTAATTTTTTGAAAAAGTACGGAAACGAAGCAACGTTCGAACTTCTCAGTGTAGAGGAATTACGTGCTCTCATAAAGAGAATATACAAAAATAAAGGATCGGAGGTATTGCAAGCTTTTCAGAGCAGTGTATCGGAGCAAAAATCGTCGAGCACAGCGTCGGAGCAAATTGCACAACCCAGTACGTTACAAGAAGCAAATTCGAAACAGAACATTCTACAGCAACAAACTGAACATTTCGAAACTACGGAAGACGAAAAATACTCATCATTTAATAATTCTGATTCTGACGTGAGTGATTTGAATTCTATTGATAGTGAAGGAATGGAGTCTGAAAATTGGACATTTAATCCAAAAAAAGATGATTGGGATGCATACATTGAAAGATTAGAACTTTATTTTGAGATCAAAAATATAACGGACGATAAAAAACAAGTTGCACATTTGTTAACAAAAATTGGTATGGACATGTACAAGAAAATCCATGACTTATGCCTGGGTGAAAAGCCAAAAACAAAAACTTTTGCTCAACTAATACAGATTGTTAGTGATCATGTTTGCCCGAAAAAGAATGAAGCTATGGAGCGGTGCAAATTCCAGCAAGCAAAACAAGCACCTACGGAGTCTATTGCAAATTACTTCGCTAGATTGAAGGAGTTAGCAGCACATTGCAATTTCAAGGATGTAAATGACGCTATGAGGGATCAACTGGTATGCGGCATTGCTGACCATGGTACAAGGGTTGCCTTGTTCAGTGAAGAAAAGTTGACGTACGAGAAAGCTCTTCAAATTGCAACTACAAGAGAGTCCGCTCTGCGGAATGCAGCGCGCACAGACAACCCGTATCAATCAACAGCAGATTCTTCGATTAATCACTTAGGTACGAGCAGGCGACGTGATAGTGGGAAAAGTTTTGAAAGAAAAAGTGATAAAGGTAGTACCAATACAGACGCTAAGACAAATAATTTCAGTTCTGATAGAAAATACATATGTTTTTGTTGCGGAATGGTTAACAATCATTATCTTGAAAAATGTAGGATGAAAGATATTTCTTGCAATTCTTGTCAAGGTAAAGGCCACATGGAAAAAATGTGTTTCAAAAAACATGGCAAGGATTCTGTTATAAGTAAATGTTTATCTAATTTTGATTCTAGGAAAATTGATAGAGGTAAAGTAAATTTTTAGAAAGATGATGAAACCGAAGAATCTACAACTAGTGAGGATTATGGTCTTGATTTCTGTCCAATATTTTCAAAACCCTTGCTAGAAAATGAACAGTCTTTTTTGAAAATTATTGCTGATCCAATGTACGTAACTGTAAATATTTTGTCCAAAGAAGTTGAAATGGAAATTGACTCAGGAGCTTATGTAGCTGCCATGTCAGAATTCAATCAGAAAAAGTATTCCCCAAATGTAAAATTAGATCCGTGTGACTTGAACCTCACTAGCTACAACAAAGTGCAATTACACCCTATTGGTGTTATGAGGAATATTCAAGTCAAATTTAATGGTATGGGAAGAAAATTAGATTTATACATAATGGAGGGTGAAGGCCCGACTCTAATGGGCAGACAATGGCTAGCAGAATTCAAATTATGGCCTTTACAGTTAAAAAATGAGACCAATTTAGTAGATTCAGATTTCGAAAATTTATTTCTAGTCGAAAACGATTTAAAAGGGGTTTTCAGAAGTCAGTTCCCTGAACTTTTCTCTAAAACTCAAGGTTGCTACACAGGCCGAAAAATTAAACTGGTTTTCAAAGAAACCGCCAAGCCAGTGCAGATGAAAGTTTACCATGTTCCTTTTGCTTTGGCTAAGAAAATTTCAGATGAGATTAAAAGGTTAGTTAGTCTTGGTAATCTTGAATCAGTAAAATGTAGTGAATGGGCTACTGCAGTCATTCCTGTGATGAAAAAGAATGGACAAGTTAGGTTATGTGGAAACTTCAAAATTACTGTGAATCCTCAACTTGTAATCAAACGTCATCCAATTCCAATCAAAGAGAAAATTTTCAAAACTCTACAAGTTGGCAAAGAGTGGTCTCAAATAGACTTAACTCATGCATATATGCAATTTCCTGTTGATGAATCATCACGCGATCCGTTAACTATAATAACCGAAGACGGTTTATTTAGGTACACTAGGATGCCAGAAGGCGTAGCTTCTTGTCCAGGTGAATGTCAAGAAATTTTAGATGAAGTCTTGCGTGGCATTCCTCATACTGAAAAATACATTGATAATATTTATTGCACAGGTAGAACAAGAAAAGAACATATGGAAATTCTCACCGAAATATTTGCTAGACTGGAAAAGGCAGGATTACGTGTAGATATAGATAGATGTGACTTTTTCAAAAAAGAGATTGAAATTCTAGGTTTTGTGATCGATGAGTCAGGATTGAAACCTGCTCCGTCAAAAGTAAAAGCAGTACAAAATGCACCAATTCCAAAGAATGTAAAAGAATTGAAAGCTTTCTTAGGTTTACTGAATTTTTATGAAAGATTCTTACCAGATCGCGCAGAAAATGTGAAACCATTGTATAATCTTTGTAATGAAAAGGAATGGAGATGGACGAATGAATGTATGCAGGCATTTAACTGGTTGAAAGAGCAAATTACCTCTGATCGTGTGCTCACTCTGTACAATCCAGAGTTACCTCTTGTATTGGCGTGTGATGCAAGTTTTCATGGTTTATCCGCGGTGCTATCGCACCGTTTTCCTGATAATAGTGAGAGGCCGATCGCATTCGCCTCAAAATTGATTCTGAAAAATGAGCTTCATAGAGCAATCCTGGATAAGGAAGCTGGAGCAATTGTATTTGGTTTTCGTAAGTTTTACCAATATTTATGTGGTGCAGAAATAATTTTGAAGACTGATCATGAACCTCTAAAGTATATTTTTGGTCAAAATAAGAATTTGTCAATTATGATTCAAAGTAGACTGATTAGATGGTCGTATTTTTTATCAGGATTCAATTACAGTATAGAAGTTGTTCGATCTCAAGCGAACGGCAACTGTGATGCTCTCTCTCGTTTACCTATAGCTGACAGTACACCTGTATTTGAAACTGAATTTTCATGTATCAACTACATTCGAGAAGGTACAAATCTTATAGATTTCAAACGTATCGCTATTGAAACTTCTAAAGATCCTGATCTGAGAAATATCATTGAGTATTTGCAACTAGGATGGCCAAAAGAAATCAAAAGCCTAAGTAGAATTGAGAAGAATTTGTTTAATAAGAAGCTTGAATTAACTGTAGAAAAAGGATGTTTACTCTGGGGATTCCGAGTTATAATTCCTAAAGCCTTGCAAGACGAAATTTTGCTTGAATTACATGCATCTCACATGGGTGAAATAAAAATGAAGCAGCTACCAAGAAATTACTTTTGGTGGCCTAATATTAATGATGACATTTCAAATCTTATTGGAACATGTAAAATTTGCCTAGAATCACGAGAAAACACTCCAAAAGTTGAATTAACACCCTGGCAATGGCCTTCCAAACCATGAAGTAGAGTTCATACCGATTTTCTAGGTCCTTTTGAAGGATGTATGTTTTTATTAGTCATTGACGCACATTCAAAATGGCCAGAAATTTTCAATATGAAAAGTAATACCACTTCTCAGAATTTGATTAAAGTTTTCAAAGTTTTGTTTAGCAGATTCGGTTTGCCAGATCACTTAGTTAGTGATAACGGAAAACAGTATCGCAGCGATGAATTTCAGCAATTTTTGAGGAAAAATGGAGTTAAACACTCTTTTACGCCTCCATATTGTCCAGCTACCAATGGACAAGCTGAGAATTTTGTGAAAACGTTCAAAAGTAAAGTCAGTAAAATAATGAAAGATGGTTTTTCATTAGATGATTCAGTCAATTTATTTTTATTTGACTATAGAAGTACAGCGCATTGCACAACAGGAAGATCACCTGCTTGGTTAATGTATAAAAGAGAAATCAAGACTCGATTTGATTTACTGAGACCCAATGTTATTTGTGAAGTAGAAAGTAAGCAATATGATCAAAAAATGAATGTTGATGGTAAAAGAAGATGTGATTTCGGTATAGGAGAAACGGTATTTGTGAAAGATAATAGAATGGGATCAAAGATCAGATCAGAACTACACACTCGCTATTCCATTATTCTCAAAACAAATACTTGGCTCACCTAAGATATAATCTCCGTATCTCATTGCAGAATCGCACCGATTGTCAATGACAAATAACTCAATTCAGTTAACTGATCCGATGGTTTTCAGTCTTCGATGTCATAGAGTTCAAATATCGACTCCTTCCGAGCGGCCACTTCGCTACCATATACATCTTCGGGAGTATTGCGAGATAGTCCCCTTCTTCCTGAACAATGCTAAATTTTTTTTCTGCGCCTGCACTTGTCAGTGCACTCGATGCACAATTTTTCCTGGTATTGGAAGAAGACGCCCGTTGGAATCAGCGCGTTTCCAATGGGCGTATTGCGACACGTAGTCAAAAGAATCCTCGCTGAGATGGGGAGAGCTCTTGACGCAATGAAGTACCTCAGTTTATATAATTACTGTATCTGATTTTTTGGCGCATTCGTCACAACGATCAATATTTTGAAACAGTTTCTTCTGGCCTCTGATCGTTTTATTGCTGAGCAATAGGACGTTCTTTTACCCATTGTGACTATGAAATTATGTGTCGTATCGCGGTATTGTAGCATTTCGACGGACATATCTAGTTTTCAGTTCAAAAAGTTGGTTTGGGGGAAGACGCGCTCCCTTAAGAATATGCATAGAATATTTCATTTGTTGTGCCACGAATGATTGGATACGGTTTTCACCTTGAATGAAATTAAGGTTGATGGTACAGTTACCGTCAAAATTGGAATCATCGTACACCAAATCAGATACCCATCATCTCGATGCCAGTTCGGTCTTAATTCCCTAAATCGAAAAAAAAATGATGTCGCGCAGGCGATTCCGCGCGTGGAGAATACGTCCTAGTACGTACTTGATTACACAAATATGTCCTGAAAGTTTGAGCTGATCATAAAAGGACCACCCTGTAACGACGAGTCAAACCGTTGATCTGATGAAAAATACACGTGCACGATACTATCTCCGCAGCCGAAATAAAAAATTGTTCATTGGAAAAGAACACTCTTTGAAGCGCATCCATCCGGACTCCGTGTATTCCTCAGGAGGAAGGTTTGAAATGTGGCCAATTGAATGTTTCTGGTACCTTGAATAACACCAAGGTTTACTGCAAATTAGCGACATATTCGGTCTGGTGGTCGTGTATTTGTGATCCTCTATACATGGTCGAATTTTCTTAGTCGGTTAGAAGTTGTTCTAAGCAACTTCATTCCATCCCAAGAAATCTATTTAGGAGAAATTGGAAAATTACTAAGTATCGGAGGTGGTCGTATCAGAAGAAGATCACCAGATATTTGCCTTGTGTGCAGGTTCCTGTAACGATCTCAGTAAGATTCGTCAGTTTATCCAAACATCAGTTGACAATAAACAATGTCCTCGAGAATCAGACAATCTTCTCAGATGCAAATATTCCATCCGGATGTACATACAATTCTAGATATGCATATATCCAAGATGAATCTCACCTGGAAACTATAGATGTACAATAGACAAGCTTCTAGTACACCGTATACATATGGCAGCACAAGGATAATTGTTACGATATGCGTATATTATGGCAGTGCCCAAGTCAGTCTGACATCTTGGCCGTATTCTGGAATATTCGGACGTTCCACAATTCAACTATATCAACATAACCTCAATATATACATAGTAATAGGGACTTGGAATTGAGATTGATGGGACACGAAAGCCTCCAAGGTAGAGCAGTTGCTCATATGCTGGCTAGAGAATTAACTTGACAATCCTGTCACGGAATTCCTCAAGGAGGGAATCAATCAGTATTGTTTATTCGACATTGTATACGTGTGACATTCGAGCTTTGTGACCCCTTTGGTCATCCGGAACATTTGCATATGCTACTATATATTCTGTATCCAGTAGAATATTGGCTTCAAGTAGGAGACTACTATATACATTGGAACATCTGAATTCTGGACGGTAGGACAGAGGGTCAGGGTCTACTGTCTCCACATTGTATCCATTGGTATATAGGGATACACTGCAAGTATATTTCACGTGTGTATACATATACAATATGGGATACGTATTCGAAGTCGCGGTCGGACGGGCAACAGTATCTATCTAATTATTGTCGTGGGAAACGCGAATGATATACCGCATGCTAATAAGCGGCTAAACACTCCGAGTAGGTGTAAGCACGTTCGTACAGTGCTGGATTCTGTATACTGTTCAGGGTAACTCTGATATGCTTGCGAATATCCTCGCTTCCATAAATCTCGGTAGGAGCTTCTATGCAACGTCTACTGAGTTCTGACTCAACGATCGTCTTGGGAGATGCCTTGAATTGATCTTGGACTGAAAGTATGTATACGCGCGACTTGGGTAACTTTGGAACAAAATTTTCATTCTCTTCCTTAAATCTCGTGTAATTTGTACGTCTTTCATTCGAATGTCCTGTGTCTGTGATCAATTCAATAAGCTCTCGGTTACAGCTTTTGATTGATTGGTAATGAGGACCTTGAGATGTCTTCGATCGGAGCTATGAGCTCTCAAAGTAGTGTTTTAAAATTAGATCCTTATTGGGGCAACTTGGAAATGGTGAGATTGAAACGTCAGTACCCTCGAGAGTGGATATTGTTCTACATTTTCTGTGGATCCTGGGGATTTGATTCAGAGCCCATGAGTCACTGTAAAATTTATGGAAAATATTCTTCAACCTGATTCTTAGCTTCCTAAGGCTTAATCAGCAAGGGTCCCAGAACTACTCAAGATGAAAAAGTGTCCAAGATAGAGGTTCATATCTATCGACTCTAAAACATGATGCGATCCCACTTCGCCTTTTAGCGAAGTACGTATTCTTCCATTCAAGCACACCAAAGTTACCAAACTTTTCCAAAGAACATGAACTTTTCAGTTTCCATTTTACAAAAATAAGCCAGGATGAGAATACATCAATGTAACGATGGATTCGTTGAGATATCTATGACGGTGATACAGATTTATTTCAGACTCCTGTCGGAAAAGTCGAAAGTACTCACTTCTCAGAGAGACTCCTTCTCAGATCAGAAATATAATTTTGAGAGTCTGTTGAATTAAATATACCGCTGATGGAATCACTCTTGTCAGCGTAAAACATTGCTCATGTGTGCTTTAGGTGGCGAAAACAGGTATTGGAGCCTCACAGATCGCTCGTGACAAGAACTGTTTTATGGGTTGTCATTAATTATTCCAAGGTTACCCCAAGTGATGATTCGTACTCTTGGAGCTAATCCTAATGTCGTTGGGTAAATACATTGGAATTGGTCATTTGGACATATACCTAAGTGGGGCAGGTGTTTGACACGGAAAATTTCCTCAGTGACCAGACGGGCTCCCATCTTCCCCCGTGTATTGGCACCTATCTAAGAGAGACACCCTCTAGCCCGGATATGGACACTGAAATATTAATGATTTCGATTTTTGTACGTGTACAAGCACCTCTCCAGCTGGACAAGCAATCGATTTAATTCTCTCTTATGATGATGTAACTTCCTGGACATCGGTCTCACTGTACATGGATTTCTGTTCACATGGATATCTATCATCGTTGAGAATCTATTTCCACCGTCAGGGAATCAATGGACTGATGACTATGGAGAGAGAGAGAGGTTCACAATTAAGCGTTGAAGATACGATTCCCTCTCTCGTATCAAGCTCTGAAAGCTCTGCGCGATAGTCAGGGATTCTTACTCAAAACATGTTACGTCAACTCTGGAACGCCAACCAGTTTTTTCCAAGCCCACCGGTGGGCCCCACCGTAGCGAACGTGTTAAGAACACGTACAAAATATCAAGTTCTAGTTCAATTCATTGACATAGAGGCAAACTGTTGATTAGTTGAGTCCCTAACTAAAGCTGTATCAATCAAATAATTGCAACCAACTGCAAGATCGATGGAGTGAAACATCATCTACGAAGGTCTCTCGAAACGATACCATAATTCAATCGTGACGCATTCACGATCAAGCCAAAGATTAATGGGTAACGAGTTAGACAGGTGATAGACAAGTAGTAGAGGGGTCTATGATGCGGTCATTGCAATATTCTGATGGGAAATCGGGTTCTGGCGTGATCCATGTCTCTGTGCCGGTATGAAACGGAGCTACGTGGATTGTACCGCAGTACCACATGGCCTGAGCGTAAAATCAGAGACAGTTGCCGAATATATATCTCTGATAGTATGGTTGGGAGGCTAACCGACACGAATCTTACCGCATAATGACGTCGAATCGTCGAGCCGATGAAATGACGGATTGTGCAACTGACATTCGATATCGTGTTTTGGAAGCTGACGGGATAATCTGCCTTCGCTGATGCAAGCTCTGTCTCGCTGCCAGAATCGTTCAAGTGTATGATTCCGTTTGTGTGCCCCCGAGCAATCACATTTCTGACAATTGACACGTCTTCTTGCAATTCTTGATCAGCGTCCAAAGTCATATTTCCTTCAGATTCGAACACTATGTGATATAATTATGATGACAATGAGACTTTCAGAGGAGAATGTTCGCAACCTTCAACGGATCAATGAGAATGAAAAAGAGTGGTTGCGCAAGTTCCATAATTCATTTCTTCCAACAATTTGAATTTTGAATTTGAGTAGTCGTTAAATGGTTCGATGAGCGTTTGGTCATATGTGTTCATGTCTGTGACATCGCGTGAAGTCCCTACCTCTTGAAATTCTTGTACTTGCTCGAGTTTGCGGCTTTTCGTCTGACCCGGAAACAGCTAATTTTCAGTTCAGCTCACGACAGCGCAGTAGAAAGACGCCAATCATATCACGTTTTTCATGTGATGTTTTCGTCTTCTTCGGGATTGCAAAATTGACCTCGTGGCGTGGGCGGACCTCAAATTTTAGTTTTCGTTTAGTTATGGAATGTAGCGTCACTCTGAATAGAGAGAACCTTACATTTTTTGCTCAAATTCGCGAGTGTTCATTTCAAAGTTTCATCTCGACTATCTCCTATTCAATGTAATGTGCACTTAAGCATTTTGTATTATGCACATCACCACAGAAGTTGATTCTATTGAATTTCAATAATGTGTCCTTCGGGATTCATATGAGAAATGGATACCTCTAGCATATCGCTGCAAGATTTGAGATGTCATTGGAAAGATTGATTCTAGTTCGAATTCCCTGAGATATTCTTCTCCATGCAACACAACTGATCTTTTTCCAACCATACGAAAAATCTGAAATTTGAGCAAGTACTCGTGGAAAGGAAGGAATCTCATTTTTCACTCATTTTCTCAAGTAGAACCTCATTTCGTCAGTCAATGAATTAAACCTTTTCCATGCTTCAAACACCTGTTCAGAATAATGCAGAATTCACAAAAGATTCAGCTCCACCGAATAAGCTTCGATATTATATCAGCTCCTCCATCGAATTAATCCCCATTGATGAAGCACCGTGATCTATCTAGGGGCACTGACTATTGATTATTATTAGGATGATCGATATCGATAGTGAGATTCGGGAAAGAATATTCCTGGTTATGCATATCACGTTATTCAGAGTCGAAATTAAAGGATACTCTTGAAGAGATATCAATTGCCAATCCAGAGAAAATCGATTGATTACCAACTTCTATTGTTTCAAAGATAGTCAATGGTACTTCAATTCCGCGTCAAAGAAAAATCTAGAATTCGAAAGCTCATGTGCAAGCTTCACCCTCCAACTAACTATTCAAACGATCCGCGACTCACAGACCCACCACTACTAAATACAACACACGTGAACAGCATGGAACTGGCGGGGGGTCTTGCAAGCGCAGCAGAAGCAGGTAGTATTACAGCTGCAACCGGAGTTGAGACGGTAGAGGCGGTAGCGTGTAAGGGTCATTTGTCATCGAGGCTAATTTGCCAGCTCCTGAGATACGGCAGCAAACCATGACGTTTACCAACCACTACCGTTGGCTCGTTATTAAGATGCGAATTAGTAACAATTTGCTCAGCGGATCGGACCCTCAGTAGCTGAGCTGTTTATGGCCAGACAGGATTAGGATAGCTGTAACCGGGGCCACCTTAGCCTCTCGAATCGCGTTAATCAATATTACTCGATTCTGGTATGCCACTGCTAAGTACGTGATTCCCTCTCGACGATAGATTGATGTTTGCCAGAGGTTCAAGCAACGTTACTCTCGATAAACATTCGTTGGCTTGTTGAGAATACAAACTGGAGCGTCATCGATTGGTTTATTTATTCATATATCACGTCTATTTTCGGATTGAATCGTTCGATGTTTTTCGAAATACAGTGAAACTCGTGTATGTTCAGCGCGGTTGATTCCGAGCGAAAGTACTCAATTTTAGGGAGGTGCCCAGTGTACAGAAAGGTTTATTGTTCCGATGAATTCAATAAATATAACAATGGATATTCATTGCTGTACTTGAGTCCTTGGCTCTCTATACTGATTCATAATCCATAAAGTTCAGACAAATTGTGCTTACTTCCCATCTTATCATAATAAGAAGAATGCCAACGTAATGGAATTGAGATAAACTTGCAAATATTATTGGAAAGTAATTGTTTTGCAATTGATTGTTGTTCGATATACAATACAATATACATAATTCAACATTAGTTACAACACAACTGTTTCACAATCTCAAATCCGTATCGAAACAATCGCACACATCGAAGAATTCATCGGCATAAATTGGGCCCAACCAAGTCCAAGTAACGCGATACATATATGACCCATGGAGATAATATACCAATTATATATTGTGACGAGGTCGTTGGGTGGTGAGGATACTCCCAACTCCTCAACTCGAGCACAAAGCACGGAATCCAGAATGCTCATTCCGAGTTGTCATTGAGAAAGAACGCGAGAATGATCATCGGTCGATATAGCAAGATATTTGGCGTAGGATTCGCTCAGATTTTCACACTCGCGACTCGGCACGGGACACCGATGGCGCGTCGCCGGAGGGGGATTATGTTGGATTCACAACACTTGGATTTGGTGAAAATAATTCATATATTGGGGAGAGCAGAGGGGCTTCGATGTAACGGACTCAAGGTACAGTAATTCTGTTGTATACTCAAACTTTGACGCGAAAACGAGGTGTACGTGCACGTGGGCAGCGCGCACTGCTTCGCGCGCGTACTTGGAAGAACAAACTGAGGCTATTGAATGTAATACTGTCTAACGCGAAGATCCGAATAAGCTATCGATGAATGCACCAACGGGTTTATATACCCGTGGTCCTGTACGTAGATGGTGAGCCTGTCGACAGAGGGATCACTATCCGTGGATAAAATGAATGGGAATTAAAATGAATTTTCATGTCGATCGATATGAACGATCGGGACTGTATCACTCGCGGGAATTTCAAATCATATAATTACATGACTCAGCTCATGCAAGCTAATTTTATTCAACGGATCTGTTGATTAAGTAACATAGATCGATATTGGATTACTCCAATTCGATCTATGTACCTTCAAGGCACCTCGCAATTCCAGTGTCGCAACTTGAAGGATTTTGATGGAATTTCAAATACATGAAAAATGAGATGAGGAACGAAAAATGTTGACTCTACGCTAGATGTTGGTGCGTTTCGTCTTTCCTCTCCGGATCAGACTCTTCAGGGGGGCTGAAGAGATCCGAGTAGAGGTTGGCCTCCGACGTCACCTAGCCAAAGTGGCTTGATAGTCATGATTTTGATCGGGCTTATATCTTACACGAGGGCTTTCGCAGCCACTCGCGAGAAACGTTTTCATCTCGGTTGTATATTCACCGACAACCGGTGACACGGTTGATTAAAATTAGCTTGCATTAGCCGAGTCATGTAATTATATGATTTAAAATGAATGGGAGCTCCAGGAGCAGCGGATCTGCCCTGAACTCCCAACCATCGTTCTGGTCGCGGGTGTCCCGGCTGTTGCGGATATCGCGACCACCGCAGAAAGGCGCGAGATAATCCCGGTCGGAGAAATCCGGCCTGAAAAGATCCCGGCTTTGTTGGACCGCTGAGGTATACCGGACCGTCAGCGTCCACGATTTCTTGGATGGGCCGGATGGGCCTGACTCTGAGCCTTGCCGTTTTACTTTAAGATTTACAACTCATGAGAAGTTGTTTACTCGAAGCAGAACAATGGTTGTATTTGTCACGTTTGCCCTGCTCCAAAGTCTTAACAACTTCTCGCCCGCAAAAGCGGCATCGATGCTAATTTACATAACTTACATTTGCGCACTATTTACGACTCCGAACTGCACGAGATTTGATTGAAAAGTACTTTATAATAATTTTAAAAGTGCGAGTGTTGCGCACGTCAATTGGTACATTATCTCTATGGTATAACCATTAATTCTCACTCCGAACTAGAATTGTTAATATAAAAAAAAAAAAAAAAAAAAAAACTAGAATTATTTTAGAATCATACATTACAATCCAATTATTCGCAGGTTTTTCTGTGGCGATCTCTCAATTTTAGATTCTCAAAACGAGTGCCTAATATACGGAGGCGATTTAATATGCAATTGCATAGAGCTCAAGTTACGAAATCTGCCCAGTTTAGGCAGGTGCCGAATTTATGCGGCGCCCAATATACACGGAAATATTTCCATAAAATCCAATGTCATTTGTGCGGTTCCGTGCAAAATTGCCTAAATTAGCCAAGGGCCTTATATACAGGGGTGCCCAATTTAACCATTTTTACAGTTGCTTGCTTTTGATATTTTTCATCTGATATGTACACTTATTACATCGAATTTTCTCCACGAATTTCCTCGCAGTTTTCGATCAAACGGGGAGAAACAACTTAGAAATTTATCAATCGTTTCATCCCATGAGGTAAATGGTTTCTGTGGAATATTATGAATGATGTAATGGATCGATACACCCGTTCTCATTGCTACTATTTCTGCCTCCTTCAACACAAAATAATTCAATAGAAGGAACTCGACGCTGTGGCCCAATTTTGAGTACGTCGGACTTGTTTAACATAATGCCTTCCAAGATAAAGGATAATTACGACAGTGCTACTTACGACCGGAGAATCTTGAAAGACTGATCCGTTTCCATCTTCCTTGAATACAGCTTTGATTCTCATTAGAAAATGACCCTTCAAGTTGACAAAAGCGGGGGGCTAGTGTTGATGAAAAAATTGGGTGTTGATGGTGCCCCTAAGGATCCTTTGTCACTGGTCACGTTCGGCACAACTCGGACGATGAGGATGTTGAGGTTCGTGGTGCGGATGAGGTTGATGAACTTGAGGTTGAGTGAATTCACACACAATATTTTCACACGATTCTGACACAGGAACCAAAGTGCGTAAAACAATTATGAAATGGTCACTAGGTCGCGGTGACGACATTCCTGACAGCACCAGGAGTACGTCGGAGTAACGGAGCAGCGTGGCCACGGCTGGGCCAAATGTCGTGGAGTATGCGTCGCGACGGCGATTCGAAAGTGGACTGTGTCTAAAGCTTGGACAGATCGGGTTTATATAGGCGGTGTCAGTGGTAACGATAAGCAGCGTTACTCGTGTAATATAATGGCAAGCGCCGTTACGTAATGGTAGGTAGCGTTACGTAATGCGAGGTTACGTTACGTAACAAAGAACTACGTTACGTATCGAAAGGGAACGTTACGTAATGGTCCGGTGCGTTACGTAACGCTAAGAGTCGTTACATGTGGAATTTGCGTTACAAATGTTTGGAAATGGTATGAGTATGATTTTGATTGATACACACGGAAAACAATGTGATCGACGGAAAAATTAGATGTGTGTATGCACGCGTCAAGCGTCCGGGGTAGGCGAATACATTGTTTTGTGTGTTTATAGGTTTTTCTCAGCACTTGGTTCCTTGTCGATTTTTATTCGACAATGAATAGCGATATGATACATAACTTTATATGATCGTAGAATGGTCGATTGAATACAAATGGATATTGTTATATGGTTCAGCAAGAGTAAACGGGAAATCAAAGTACAATGGTAAAAAATAAAAGTACAATTGCGCAATATCAAAGTAAGCAGTTGCCTTGTCCATGACTTGAGTTGAAAATGACGTGACGGTCTGAGATAAGATAGTCAGTATGATTCGGTGAACAAACGTTTAAGATGGTTTGATGTGTGGTCTTCCAGACCACGATGGACGAAACCGGAAAATGTGTTGCGTTGATGATTGATCTTGATGTGAGCTAGGCTGAAGTCTGGTGAATTAATCGCAAAGTAGATGCGGTGGAGCAGGATGAGAGTGGCGATAGTTGTAAGTCCATTTTGGATGAAGGTCGGCATGTGTGGCATGAAGAGAGTTGTCGAAGTGGTGATTCACAGCAGGTGCATTCGCAGTTGACGGCAGACAATCCAGCCTGCAGAGTAGGGCGTCCGGGGTGTGACCTCGTGGTCATCCGATTGATTTGAAGATGGGCTTGAGCATGCCACTCATCCGAGTGGAATTGGTCTTCCTGGTTTCCAGGGTAGACAAAGCTGAGGTACGAAACTTCTTGGCATAATTCACACTCGCCTGAGTTCCAGGGTGTTGACATTGGCCATCCTGGCTTCCAGGATTGGTTGGGTCGGACCATTGAAGTTCGTACGGCATGATGAGGATCCAAGTCTGTTGCGTCCGCAGCAAACTAAGAAAGCAGCAGCTGTTGATCTCCAGACATCCGTCTTGGTCAGCTGTGCGTGTCGATAATGAAGAAAACGTAGAAACTGTTTGCGAATGAGGGTCGTGAGGCAATCTGGAGTAGCTAGTTCCAGAGTGCGACCTCGCAGTGTGATGATCACGGCCTTGAAGAGTAGCCAGGGTACTCAGCCGATTGGGGACCATCTGTGTTTGTTTTTCAACGAAGTATTCGATGAATTTGAACAGAATTGAGCCTCGTCCGAGGTCCTGGGTCAGTTTGTCGTTGACTTGCGCGAACCGGGCTTTGATGCTTCGCCGGGCTACGATCGATGAGGTAACAGACGCGTATCTTCATGTAGACGTGAACACCACTGGTTGTTGATGAGTTTACTGGGCGATGATGAACCTCATCTGAGATTTTGAGTTGATTGAAATGCTCCTCTTGGCCATTGGCTCGAAAGAACCGGGCTTTCGTGCTTCACCGAGTTGTAAGGAGCCGTGTGTCAGAAGAGCATTGTTTCTACGTAGAAACGGGAGCCACTGGGTGTTGATGAGCACTCCCAGAAGTGCTGAACCGGTCGGAATGACTACAACGTAGGGTTGGGGTCCACAGGATGCAACATCGGTGGTGATCTTCATCGGAGGTCGGGAGACCTGGTGAATCCCCCTCTCCGTCCGGGGTTGCGGTGACCATGGTTGTTGCCGGCTTTTCACAGGGTCGCTGGTACGTCCATCCTCCAACGGAACTCGGGAGCAGAGCTGCTCCTGTGGCCCACTCGTTGGGCGCCAAATTGACAAAAGCGGGGGGCTAGTGTTGATGAAAAAATTGGGTGTTGATGGTGCCCCTAAGGATCCTTTGTCACTGGTCACGTTCGGCACAACTCGGACGATGAGGATGTTGAGGTTCGTGGTGCGGATGAGGTTGATGAACTTGAGGTTGAGTGAATTCACACACAATATTTTCACACGATTCTGACACAGGAACCAAAGTGCGTAAAACAATTATGAAATGGTCACTAGGTCGCGGTGACGACATTCCTGACAGCACCAGGAGTACGTCGGAGTAACGGAGCAGCGTGGCCACGGCTGGGCCAAATGTCGTGGAGTATGCGTCGCGACGGCGATTCGAAAGTGGACTGTGTCTAAAGCTTGGACAGATCGGGTTTATATAGGCGGTGTCAGTGGTAACGATAAGCAGCGTTACTCGTGTAATATAATGGCAAGCGCCGTTACGTAATGGTAGGTAGCGTTACGTAATGCGAGGTTACGTTACGTAACAAAGAACTACGTTACGTATCGAAAGGGAACGTTACGTAATGGTCCGGTGCGTTACGTAACGCTAAGAGTCGTTACATGTGGAATTTGCGTTACAAATGTTTGGAAATGGTATGAGTATGATTTTGATTGATACACACGGAAAACAATGTGATCGACGGAAAAATTAGATGTGTGTATGCACGCGTCAAAGTGCATTAAAACACACCACTCAGGAATTTCCGACGCTATATGTCGACCAAATATGAACGTACTTCAAGACCACCACGTCTGTACGTCCTGTACATGATAAATACATCCTCTGAAAACTTGTCGTACATACAATCCCTATAACTAATATACCGCAACTTGTTGCCAGATGACGCCACGTTTTTAGAGTTTTCTGAAAGAAAAGATATGAGCGAAGCGAAATTCAAACCTCCCGCTGTCCCCGTCGTGTCCTCCTCCCGATCCTCATCTGTAGCAGACGATCTCGCGCCTCCTGTCGTGCTACGTTATCCTGCGTGCTCAGCTCTTCATTTCTTTAGAGCTTTATTTGATGATGATGGGATTTATCCCAGATGGGTTTGGGTACGGGGAGGGGGGTGGGGCTGTGTATATCTTTGAAGATATGATTATGTGTAGATGTTTAGAGTTGAGATTTCATACATAAGTTGATTACAAGTTAGAACTTTATTCATGAACATACCAAAAGTAGTCATAAAATACACACAATGTTTCTCTTTGAGAATAGTACGTCAAGCATGGCTGATCTATGTAAGAACCACTAACTAGTCTAAAGGTACAAACAGCTCCCTTAAATTTCTGTCACTCCTCATTCACTATCACCGTGCTACGAGTAATTGCAAAACTCAGAAATGACACAACATGTATTCTGAACACCCATAATTGTGCACACCTAAAAGATCAAATGAGCGTCTAGCTGGAAACCAATTATCGGAAGTCACGTGACACGACCAAAATATTACTAGACCTAGGACGGAGAAAACGCCAACTCTGTGAAGTAGAATAAAAGTGTATAAAAAAAGTGGTCCAAGCAAGAGCGAAAGGAAGTGCGTGCGCGCTGCGTATTGACTAGTATATAGTCTCCTGTTGATACATAGCAATTAGTTGAATATTCCATGGAAGATGAGATCAACTTCTTCTGAAATCTCTCATCAGCCTGCCTAATTCACTTTTCTCGATGAAACGCTTCCAAATCAGTTCACTGATCAGTACAATAATACTCAGCATAGATCCCACTGCAATGACGGGCCACAACTGGCTCTCCATAGGTACCTCTTTAGCTCTCTCCACCTTGAAGTCTTCCTTCTCTTCTTTCGCTCTCCAAGCTCTTTGCTTCCTATTGTCAGTTTTCTCCCAAACATTGAAGAGTCCCATTTCAGAGAATTTGTTCATTAATCGTTCGAAACGATTCTTGAAAAACGGATTGCGTTCTCCCAATTGGATAACTGGTTAAAAACTGAACTCTGTACGTGGAACTCTTTCTATACTAAAATCGTTATTCGATTTCATAACATCCTGCCTGAATCTATCGTCTGTTAGACAAATGTTCATTCCTTCAACAAGGGTTGAACTTTTTGTTGAAGGTCCATCGCAGAATGAATGAGTTCCTGGTGTAACACTTCCGACACGTGTTCGATTCGCAATCTTTCCCAGGGCAGGAGAGACTACTCTCCCTAAAAGGACAAATTTCTCCATACTCGCAAAATCTGAAACAAGATCTATGTCTGAGTCAGCTAAATCTTGGAGACTAGGCATCTCGGGTGGATTCTCAATCAAGATGAAAATCTGGAACATGTAATCAGATCCAAGAGTAACGACTATGAAAGTCGCAATGTCGATATTCATTTGGAATATCATTTCCGACAACTTCATTCGTCCCTGATGTTGTATTGAGCCACCCATCTGAGCTGTCAAAATATTTATGAAATTCCAATTAGTCTCTCTAAAACCCAGAAGATAAACCCACATTGCAAACATCCATGCTGTAAAGAAAAGGCCACCAAATGTGAGCATAGCTGCAACGGAGATGCTCCTCACGTAGGTTTTCGGTCGTTTGACATATAAGCTCCATGAAAGTGGCCTTGGAACATTAATTTGACTCATTTGGTGTAAGTACCAAAAAGTCGGTCCAGCAGGAGAAAGTTCAAATTCGGGTTCATCTGAAGAAGTTAAAATGACGTCGGCAAAGACACCTTGCCAGCGTGGTTCCGGTTGGATACTATTGTATTTTTCATAATAATGTAACCATTTCGAGCAATTCAGAACGTCCAACAGCATTTGAGTCATAAGAATATTAAATTCAGAAGATAGACGGTTCAATGATAGATTATGTCCTATGACATTGAAGAATGCATCAACAGATTTACTAGATTGTGACACTCTCAGATTCAATCCGTGGAAATTTTTTGTTTTATCTGGAAACAGCATGGTCTGAGGACTCAACACTTCTGAATGGATAGTGTTTGTGAATGGATTTAATGAGTGTACAAATATCTCTAGATCTACGGGCTGCGTTGAATTAATCATCATCATACTTCTGCCTGGATACCTTTGAATCCATTCAATGACGGTGAGATCGAGAAATCTTTTCGACCAAGCTTTCTGAAAAAAATGATGTAGATCCACTTTTTCTTCCGTGATGATATTCATGAGGTACTTACTCCTATGCAAATGATTCATGCGGAGAAATTCTTGGATCATCACAAACATGTCCCGGTGTGCCGTCGATTGATTTTTTATATCTAAAACGCCCATTTTCAAATTAAATCGTTCGAAGATGAACTTTGCGACATTACAGTTGGCTCGATTTATCTGATCAATGTTAGTATAATTAATCCAATTTGTGCATTCATAATCTATATTATTGCATGCCATTCTCTCTTTGAATTTCCTAGTAATTTCAACACCAAGTGACGATAAATTACTGAAAGATTCAACAACTGTTGTTATTCCATATGGTGGGTGGTTACGCTGAATATTATTGATGATGTATTCGATTGAAACGTCGACACTCTCTGCAGCTATCCGAAGATCTATCGTAATCGAAGCAATGAGTATTGGACAAAATATATCTGCGATCCCCATCGCGGAAAATTGTATTGTGTAGTTCGATTCTGTCCAAGTGGAGGTATTCGATCCAATGCACTCGATGCTGTCAACCAACTCCAAGCTCACGGTGGTGGCTACTGAAAAGAATCATCGCGTAGACTCCTTCAATACCGAAAGAAATATCTTATTTCATCGATTATTTCAGAAATTTGATGGGATAATTTATCTGTCAATTCTTGAGTGTTGAGCTAACACCAAATCCACCATAAAAATCATAAGAGGCCTCATTCCTCTGTAAACAGTCATGCCATATATGACAAGTGTATTCATTCAATAATTGAGTGGTTCAGAGTCGAGTGAACTAACAAGGAGATTATCAGGTCTGCGGAACACGGATCTTGATGAAACTCTGAGAATCATCTTGTTTTGGTGGAAAATGAAGGTGTCTCGAAGGGTTAAGTCCAATGGGCCTCCTGTCCCGAGATACAGCCATGAAGGTTAGCATTGTTAGTATATCTATATATGTGTCTTTTTAACATGGGTCTGCATGGATAATGCTAATTCCCATTGCTGTATCTTGGGATAGGAGGCCCATTGGACTTAGCCCTTGGACTTCCATTTTCCACCAAAACAAGATGATTCCCAGAGTTTCATCAAGATCCGTACTCCGCAGTCCTGATGCTCTCCTTGTAAGTCCACTTTTGAATCGTGCAAGAAATCAGCCTGAGAATTTCTCGGGTTTTGGTGGGCTTGAATACATTCTTCGCAGTCAATTTTTATCATCTCTCTTATAATATTCCTTGACTTGGAGAATAACTTCCAAATGACTTATATTCGTGGTTGAGTTGTGGGAGACCACAGAATGAATAAGTCTCAAAAGTGGACTTGGTCGACTATGACTCTGAACAACTCAATTGTAGAAACGGCCACGGTAATCTCAATACCAATTCACTAGAATATGGTCGTTTCTGGAGAACCACGGGGAAATTTCAGCACCGAATTTTATCTGCAACAGAAACATGGTAATTCGGAATCATCTCATTCATAGTTCAATTTAATTTCTTTCATGATCAATAATAGTCGGAGGCAAAGAACTCAACTTGTAGTAAGCAGTAAGAGTACAATATTCGTTTTCAAATTTTGTACGTTGAGTTGGTCGAAGTTTCAATGTTTTTCACCCTTATAATGACGTGTTATTTACTGCTAATTTAGACCTTTGAGCAAGGTGTGCAGATAACTTCCGAAGTCACCAATGAAATAGAGTGTGTACTGCCACAATCATCAGAATCTCCGAGCGTTTGTGCCCATTGAGTTATGACCCTCGGACTTACTCAAAACACTTCCATCAAACAAAATTCACTCCTCCGAGACACTTTATCTGTATTTCACTCATACAGACAATGAGTCTATTAGTTTCAGGGTTTTCAGTCAGATTTTGGAGTAAGCCCAGTGTTTCTTTTATTATATCTTTGGTCCATCTCAATGACATTCAACCTAGCATATCTCTAATTTGAAGCATGTTCGAAGATCTATGATTGATATATCTCAGATACCGGACGTCCGAATGAGACAATACACAATTGATCATGCAGCGTTTTTTACACTCATTCAAATTCTCCAAGATCAAGAGTTTGGATTTCCATCAAATAGAGAAAGCATGTAGAGAAATGCTTCAGAGGCAAATAGGAACCACTCACTTTCTCTCAGTAATATGTGCGTAGAATAGGCGTGAGACCGAGTTTTGCAACTTTGCAGAAAGGATTCTATGATTGAGAAAAATATAAAAAATGAGGGTTGGCATGACATTCAGCGACTAACCAAAAAGAAATCAATCTAAGAATATTTGAGTACACTTCCTCAGAATAAAGATGTGCGTGGCGATCACGGGTGCAGGGGGGGGGGGTGAAACCTTCCAAGTTGACGGAGCATGAAGGACAAATAGTGAGATCTCAAAATGATAATGGGGGTGAAATCCCAAACGCTGATCACCTGTCTGAGTAGAGTTGCATTGGGGGGAAAAAAAGGAAGTGGACCCAATATGCTTATGAATCCTAGTCCTTGGATGAAGTTCATGAAGAAGAATTCTAAAAAATACAGAGCACATAGTCATTGATGACTCTTGAAACACGAGAGAATGTTATTTCAAATCGTTTATTGAGCCGATTAAGGTTTTTTTTCGGTGTCCCATATGGCTAAGATCATTTCTTGAGGAGGTTCGATGGCCTTGACGAAATGTAGAGATCGTGACGAAACCTTCAACATAATTATCTTTAAGACAAAACAATACTTTGTGAATTTCTCCAGTATTTTTCACCAGGCGTTTTTTTCGAGATCTCAGCTCTTACACTTTCCGAAATATCATGGGCTCTCATAGACGTCGCCACCAAAACAAGACTAGCGCGTCTCGAGATGTAGAGAAAATTTTCATAAGATATTCAGACGATGGAGAATTCCCTAATAAACAACTTTCGGCGATCACAGCTCACCATGCAATTATGATCGAATTGTTGTCAAAAATAGTCAACATATATATACTCGCCGTATATTCTCGTGCAGCCGAGTGGCAGGTTGGGTTAGTTTTCGTCCTCCCCACTCACCGATCTCTCATGACACCATCGAACCTCCTTAATAATAATCTTCGCTATTGATTCCCGAAAATCTCTCTAAATAATGAAACCCATCAACCACGATTTCAGTACCGGCATCCGATCAAGCATCTATACCGTTCATTATTCTAGCCCTCTCGGACCACCACCTTCCAAACAATAAATACCCTTTGAGCAAAAGGCTAAAGGCGTCTAGATTGGACGTCTCACTGAAAGCTCGCGGACTCACTCAACCACTACCCTCCGCGCAATTTGGAAGAGGCGAGATGTACAACTTTCTCCCTCACATTGTTCCAAAAGAGAAGAAGAAGTTGAGGCAAAAGTGGGCTTGGGTTCACTCTAGATGAGTACTCGTCCATTAATAGTAGTATAGAGAACCTATATATAAGCAGACTATAGTCCGGTCACTCTGCACAATAGGCTGCCACACTGCACGCGCCTCCGAAGTATAATACACATACGGTCACTAGACAAGTGCCTATTGTCTGGATATATGCTTCTGAATAGGCGGCCTTGCAAGATTTATTTCGTATATTTCACTTGCCGTTTCAATGCAATAGCGCGCAAACATACGACCGCCCTCGACAATGAACTTTGACGACTGCCACCGACCTTTCTTGAATGCCCGCGAGCCTCGTTGACCGGTACACCCTTCGCTACGACGACCTCCTCCTCCTCCTCCTATACTACTTCGACTCTTGGTATTTCGTATAGGGTTGGGTGCATAGTGGGAGTGAAAACTCATTCTCGAGAAATTCGGACGAATTAATGTGTTTGTCTTGGACCAACGGGCTTCGCGCGAGCTAGATCCATTCTATATACCCGTGCCGGACTCTCGCACGTGACAGCTTTGATAGCGAAATTCTGCGTCATCTATATTTCACTTGCGATCGCAGAACTTACTCTCGTTGTGCACTGAGCAAGGAGTGTGAGAGACCGTCGTGTGCGAGGTGCTGGGAAAATCTGTTCGTGTGTAAAGAATCAATCAGTGTGCGATTTTGATCTAATTTTCACTACTGACATTCCATTGCGTTTCGATCTAGAATTGTGATGACCTCATCTTGATCTTTAAAGATAAAACCTGGAGTATCATTTCTACCATGTGGTCACGAAAAGTGTGGAAAAATGTAAAAAGTTTACCGAATGGGGTGGGAGAGATACAACTGGTCTATTTTCATCGTCCATCCTTGTGAATCCCTTGAATTCATCCTCTTGAGATCACAATGCTCTGAAAAATTCCGAAGATGATGCGATCACCGTGCAAGCTAAAAATCATTCCCATTTCCCTCCGATTAAATGACGAGGAGGCGAATACTTTTTATCATCCAACTTGAATTCATCTTCTCGTTGTTCAGCCCCAATCAAGAAAATCGGCGAAAATTGCAGATTACAATGTGCCGATAGTCTAGATGAGGGAGTGCCTGTGGTTAAGTTATTCTCACTTTTCTCCAATCCCCTTGCAATTCCGGCTAAACGAGGAGAAACAAATTCAAGCTAGATGGTTATAAGAATTCGTTCTCTCATGATTGAATCCGAATCGCAAGAATATCGGAGGGAATTGCGAATAGCTTTCATCATGCATCTTTGGTACGATTATCTGACTTTTCCTTAACCTGTTCACTGCAGAAGTAATTTATAGCACTCGCAACTACTTTCTGGCGGTCAAAACATCAAATACTCATGTCAAAACGGTGAAAATAGGGAATCGGAGTGACAAAAAGTTTTCGATTTGCGTTTTTTCCTCGAAAATTGTCAACTACGTTTGGTGTGCCAACGTATTCCAATATTCAAAAAATTATCTAGGTGTTTCGCAGTTTTCCGATCTTCTCATCGAACGTTATCACGATTTATTGAGGAAGAGGTTTCCCGGTCAAATTTCCTAACCGAGTTCCCCTGAAACCACATTTGCTACAACATCTTTTCCTAATTCCGAAATTCCTGATTCAATTTTCCTAGAACTCAAATTCCTAGATAGATGAATTTTATTAGGAAGACTCGAATAAATTTTTCTAACTGACAATGTTACATGTAAGAGCATGCAAATACCCCGAAATTCGATCTTGATACTTATATTTTGCGTAGTCTAGAACAATAGAAATCAACCAAATTTGATACTGCAGCTTCCCTCTGTAGTCGTGACATTTCTGCCTTGACTCAGCCCAGTGACGATAATTTCTATACCAGCCTGTTATTTTTGAATCTCCATCATCACCAAGTATAGAGTGGAGTGATTTTTCCGTACAACCTGATCAAACCGGTTCTGCCAACCCTCCGATATGTTATCGGTTCTCTTATCACTATCCACAGTAGCTTGGTAGACGCTCTATTTGGGTGTCCGGCTGGTATCTTGGTTCGAGTAGTGCGGCTCGCCTTCCTCTAGCTCTGATACCAGTGATGTAAATTTGCTCAAAATAGTCAAAAATGGGTATCAAATAATTATCCACAATCTCATCACGTAGAAGTTCAAAAGTGGTACGAACATCGTCGATAGTAATCATCGTGACTGTTTGACTTTTGAGCCCAGTCGATTGGGAGGATCATCCGTCGATTTGAATTGGTACAAGGCACGTTTTGACACGAATTTACGTTTTTGTGTTGGAATCGGTTGCCCTGAGAGTACAATTAGATTCGCAGAATTGTTCACAACTAAATGAAAATTGTACACTGGGGTCATGAGTTCAGAATTTTGCTTTGTGCATGAAGATGTCCCACAAGGAGGAGTCTGACGAGCATTACTGTATTGCATTTAGCAGCAGAAGTCATGAAAGATTTTCTTAAAAGTTTCTCGCTATCTGGTATCCATCTGGTGTAGTCGCAAGTCTCGCAAGAATCTCCTAGAAGAAGCTGTCAATACGATCTCCGACAATTTATATGAGCTAAGTCTGAATGCGAACCCCAGTAAGTCAGGTTTTGTACAATTTAGTGGACATGCTCCTCACATTGATCGAATAAAGCTCAAAAATTCAACTATCAAACGAAGTGACTCACAATCAGTCAAATTTTTGGGCATCCGATTCGGCTCTAAGTTAACTTTTAGCAGTCTGGTTGATGGAGGTCGTGTCGAAAATCGATAAATATCGCCCAATACAGCCGAGGGACCTGGCGAGGAATATCCCTTGAAACGTTGATGGTTATTCACTACCTCACTCAAAAATGTCAGAAAGAGAAACTACAGAGGATCCAATACTCAGCCATTCGGCTATGCTTAGGGTTTGGTAAATCAACCCCAACCAACTTTCTAATCGCTGAATCTCAAGTACCCTCAATTGAGGAGCGAATACGATCCTTATGTGTTCCATATTTGAAAAGGAGTTCTCAAAAACTCCTTAGAGTAGGCATCGATCGAAGACTTTCCAAGTTGAATAAATGTCAATGAGACTATAGCAAAAAACGTCCTCTAGCGGGGACGTTGCAGGCGCAGCACGTGCTATTTTGGTGTCCGGTGAGAGTTGTCGCATATACACTCTCAGCCAGTCACACACTAGCACACACTGACGCACACGGACAGCAAAATCCATGTGTTGGAGAGCTTATTTGACCATCAGTGCCGCCCTGGTGGACGTTTTTCCGCTATAGCCTCATTCAACCACTATTCTTTAAATGCCTCGTTTGCCCACTGTCATACTATTAGCGATCCAATAATGTGGACACGACTCTCAAGAGCTTAATCATATGTTATGGGAATGCCCACTGCATAACGTCCCATAGCTACATTCTTGTCTACTCTTGTTCGACAAAAGCTGTTCCTCCCCCTACATGTAGATGTCCTTATCGTCAAGTCAAGTATAAACATATTTATGGCACTTCATTTTTTTTTTAAAGATTGTAATCTCAGTATCTGATATGTAGAAATATGATACTGTATTTTGACCGTGTAATTGATTTAGAAGAACAATCTCTAAAGATAACAGTACAAAAAGAGTTGATGATATCATAGGCGATAAATCTGACGCGTAAAAATTAGTTTAGTCCCTGAAAATCAATTAATCTTTCAGCACAGTGCTTAGAGGCATGCGTATAATATTCTGTACGTGACGAAGTTGAAGGCTACATAAATTGCATCAGGATGCGTTGAAAAAATAACGGATGGGCCATTCAGGCCGTGAAATATGGATGGCATGAATATTCATGATACTCGAAAAAAACATTAATGGGTATTTACATCATCTTCCTAGTGAGCGCGCACTGCATCTCCAGAGCAAACTTTGTATGTTGCTGTCGAAGTTGGGTACTCCAATCTAAATATCGACCAACCATTGCTAGATTTTATCGTCTAAACAAGATGACTATGTTCTAATTTCTTGTTTTACATCTAAAAAAACTCATTACGAGAAATTAAGTGACTCCCCGATATCCGTACGTTTGTCTTACGTCGACAAAACGCGAAACTTTATTCATCACGACCCTCAAATCATCTTCAGGCCTTTCAGACTTGACCTGGAGAGAATCAAAAAAATTGGACAGGAAGTCGGTCATCAATTAGTATACACCACAGACCAAAGGGGACATTTTCCAGCTCCTCCAGTACGACTGTTCTAATTCACGAGTATGACAGCTCACCCTCTCCATGTGCAATTAAAATACCAATTATACAAGACTAAAATGAAGAATGTCACGAAAGGTCCTTCGCCAATGAAATTAGCATAAAAAACTCACCATCGTCGAAACACAATACAGCCATCTCGAATTCGCTATATCTTCAGAGAGTGAGAGAATCCTCCTTCCCCTACTCCTTATCGCGGTCACAAATTAAAAATAATCATTTTTCAAGGCTAAGAATTCTTAATCAAGCTTGGTTAGAAAAGGCTCTTTACCATCAAGGCGTCTACGGTAAAAGAGTGCTCATCGGCTGGGAAGAAAATGGCCCCCCGTTATAAAAAAAAACCCCGATGAGATTCTTGTCAATGAGTTATTGGCGTATCCCAACCGATGTAGCAAAAGAGAAAATGCTGGAGACAAGGCTGATACTTATACTTTACCTCGTCCTTCCTTGATAGTACAGGCTGCAGCTTTATTGCCTACTCTCAACCCTTTTTCCAAACTTCTTTCGTTGTTGAAACAACGATGGAGAGGGGGAGGGGGTGAAGAAACCTCGGGGTGAACCTTCGTTGTCGTCGTTGGCGTTTGCTACTGTAGTATAGTGTCTATACTCCCCCCAAGAGGCTCTTGAAAACCCCTTTTATAAGCCCCTTGGATAATCGAAAAACGCAGATCCACACAGAGGGTGAGAGAGAAAGAAAGACAGTGTGCGACACGCCGCGTGGATACACTTAAGCAGCTTTTGATTTATGCCGGTCATTAAAGGTAAATAGGACAACGTTAGAGCGGCTGGTGAATTTTGCATGAGTCTTATCGATTTGGTTGTGTTTTTGGTGTGCATGAAAGAATGAGGGGGTTCTTCGTTTTTATCTGGTCTTGTGAGCATGAAAATTCATTAGACTTTAGATGAGATTCATTGCTCATCTCTGATCACTATTGTAATTTTGACATGAGAATTTGCTTCCAAAAAGCTGAGATTTCTCTGGTTTAACCGATCCAAAATGTTTAGGATATTCAACTTGTAGGAATGTTTCTTCGGTGAAAGTCTATTCGAAATCATCGAAGATACAATGAGCTGTCAGAGGAAGATGAGCTGAAAGCATGACTCTTTTCATGAAGTTCTAATAATTCATAGATGAAGGTCAGAATATTCAAGCATTCGATGATATTGATGTAACGTAGATGGATCAGTATCTGGTTCAACAATTTAATGTCCTCCATCGGGTCATGTGATATTCCATTGATCTGATTTCGTCAAATGTTCGAAAAGTTTAGCCTCTAGTTTCAATACTCACGATGATAGAGTCTCTAGGATTTGTCATGGGATCAAATAACGAATCCAGAAAAATACAATTTGAAGTACAAATTGTCTACATGACAAACTCAAGAGAGGTTGCTTGGCAAATCCTAGGGAAATCGAAAGAATTTCTTATTCGTGCAAGAAGTCAATATCATTGGCCAAGATTAAATGATACAAGAACAAAGATTCATTGAGCTATCTATTAAGTGATAGAGTGATAGCAAATGGTAAGAAATCAGCATTCAACACGATAACATGCACTCATGAACCAAATGAAAGAATTTGTTGAGGAATTTTTTCAGATCACATGTCTACAGTTAGTCTGAAAATGGATATTATAAAAGGAATATGGTGAAAAGTCAATCCTTAGGATCAACCTGAGAAATAATAGCTCCAAAACACGTAAAACCTTGAGAATCCTTGTTTGCATGTGGTTTCTCCCTATCTTCATTCCGTGGCATTAGACACCTTATTTATGGTCTGGCGTTACGAAAAAAAAGATGCGGGGGAGAAGAAAAAAAACATAGAGCATCGGGGCGCACTGTCGCAAAACAAGGCGCAATTATTTCCACGACAATTTTTCCACCACGCGGATTCGTGACTCTTGCTAGAAGCTCTTCTTATCCCTGCGGGAGGTGAAAAAGCCCTTTTTCTCAGTGACTATAGCTACGACCCTTCGACTTTCTTGCGACGAAAGTTTCCGAGTCGTCGCAGCAGCTCTGAACCGATGCAAATAAAAGCGTCAAATAAATTTCGATACCGATCTCTTGGCTTCGTTTCATTCCCGGATCTCTCACTGTACACAGAAAAACACTCGTGGTACATTGTAGTAGTATCTATAGACATTTGGTGTAAGAATGAATGAGGAAGGGATCAACCCTTTCTTTTTGCAAGTCAAGATTCTCAGGCGTTGGGCATTTCACGGTTCTCGCCTCTGCGGAGCTCTTCTTTATTCATTCGGGATTAAACTCTCAAATACTTGCCGATCTTGAGCTCCTGAAAAATATACATTGCTCCCTCTTTTTCTCTGTCTCGGGTCTCTAGTAGCGTTCGAAAGAAGTCACGAGAGACTCCATTAATTACCATCACTGAGTAAATGGTAATTGATGGTAATGAATAACCCTTTCTCACTTTTGACGATAACGTCATTTTAAGCGTGACTTTTTAGACGTTCTTTTTTTAAGCGTCATTGAACCAGCAATTTATTCTCACTCCTATGTTATCTCATCCAGGAGTCGATTTCTGTGTATTTCGTATTTCTGGTTCCCCGAACAACATTCGGGGGAACTTATTCCATCCGAAGCATACGTATTTCCGTTTGTGTACCATCGTCTCTTCCATGGAATTCATCACCAAGGGGATGAATGGGTCGGGAATAACTATTATCATTTCAAAATCCGGTAATTCTCATAGAAAATCATACTTTTTCGACGTAAGCTTATGTTGTTCAGCCCTGAATCCAGAAAGTCTGTAGAAGATTGTTTCTTAATTTTCAGATTACCGTTAGAAAGTATCCATCTTGATTGTGAAATATTACATCATCAAACTTCCTTCTAAGATCGGCACCTCATGGAAAATTTCTCGATTCAAGGCATGCCTTTCAAACCGAAAGATCGACATTCAATTTCGGTCTACAATGCTTCATGAAATTTTTTGTGTAATATTTTGAAAACTCATGTAGATTCTGTTTTGCTGACTCTTGGTCGATGTAAGTAGATGAGTTGTCAGATTACTCACGTTTTCACAGAATCAGGAACTGGTGGCAAGTTTTACGCATCTCCAATACAAATAATGTGATACCATGTGAAATTTTTCTTGGATTCCCACCAATCAAGTTTCATTTGTAAATAACTCCAAGCCATCATGATGTCTTGGAGCTACTTGCGTAGAATTGTAACCAAACCATTGTCACTAGATTGCTGAGGGTTGGGCAGAAATCATCCTTCACCAGGGATATCGATTATATTAGATCTTGCACAAAAGCAGGACGGCAATTCCGTCTTTGACTGGAATTCTGATCCATTACCCCACCTCAGGTCAAATCAACCAAAAAATCAAATCCATGGATTATATTTCTCGCCAAAATTCTGACTCAAACTAGACTCTCGTATCGCAATAGGCTCTATATCTTATGCATGATATTCAATCTCAAATCTCTGAGCTGATGAGTCTCAGCTCAGTTATGCATTACAGAAAAAAATTAAACCCTTCCCCGGAGTGATTTTATAAGCCTCTCAAGAGCCAATATGCAAAAGAAGCTCAAATGTCTGCAAAGCTCAACAAAGCCGAGCTTGAAGAGCTTGCACACTCCACACAAAGCTTACACACCCCTTTGCTATCCAATCAAACTGATAAACATGCTCGATTCATTAGGAGACTTGGCTGGCCATCATCCGACGATGCCAACTATATATTAGCCTATACGTGATCCAGCTCAAGCTCACCAAAAGAGTACACAGAGCGTGAAACGGGATGTAGTGGTAGTACCGAGAGAGTGGCTATTCAGGCAAGCACATTGCGCCTTGAATTTTAATACTCTCATGCAAAACTGAGAGTTACCGAAGGGTGACGTATCAGATAATAGACCTCACACTAGGGAATACGGAAGCATCTATAGCTCATACTAGAACCTTGTGGGGGTGTTAGGTCTTGTGAGGTATGAGGGTGATGACCGTCAAGCAAGGCTAGTGAAGTGGTTGCTGGGAAAGTTGTGAGGAAAGGGGCTCGGAGTATCTTTGAGGGTTGACCGGTTTCTGGCTGACACCGAGTGATTGTAGTGTTATAGAGATCATTCGATGTCCGAGTACTACTGGGGCGGAAATGGAATGAGAAGTAGAGAGCTTGAAGTGGCCACGAGCTTTGCACGCATTGTTTGATATCAACTTTGGGTCAACTTTGCTGTCGCCTAGAATAAGCTTCCGCGATTCTCTTGTATTGAGACGCGTTCGGCAACTGATGTAGGCCAGCTTCTCGTACTCCCGTATCGGTGCATGCGGAATATCCAAGGTTTCATTGTACTCTCGAGATCTTTGTACAGGAGTGACGTAAAGTGATGGAATTTCTTAGTGAAAGGGCATGATATAAATCGAAAGGGGATAGAATATGGTCACTTTATTCAATGGCCACAATCAGATATTTTTAGGCTCTTTTCAAATCAAAAGTGAGTATCTTCCGGTCAAAGATACTCAAATACTGGTTGTACACCTATGGTGTATCAGATCTATCTCAAAGGACATTCTGTGTAGCCCAAAATCCAACTGACGATTCGATAAAATTCAAATTGATATGCTTCATCGACCTTCGTAGAAGAGATGTTGATCAAGTATTTGGATGGTGATGAATCTCAGACGAACTCAAAATTGGTCATTGAGAAATTTTGAATGGATGAACTCTACAGAGAAGGATTTTTGAAGTAAAAAATGTTCCATAACCGAATGTCAGAGTAGCCAATTCCAAAGACCAGTGTTGATTTGTCGTTCAAGACAGTGAAAGAAGATTTACGTAGATTCATTAAATCTTGAACGCAACTTACAAGAAGAAGTCCAACCTTGCGGGTCCCTAACTGGTACCAAACTCTGGAAATCATCTTGCTGAAGGGCCTATATGGCCAATGCTAATCTCCATAGCTGTATCCCAAGATAGGAGGTTCATGGGATTGATTCCATTAAGATATCTCCATTTTTCACAAAACCATGATGTTTTCCAGACTTTGGTACGAAACCAGGACCCGCAAGGTTCGATCTGTCCTTGTTAGAATATGAATGAAAACATGGCTCGTCTTCTACTTCCACAACAATCTCCAAGAATTCACACTGTACTGAATTTTATTTGACCTTGGTTGCGTGATCCTCTGGAGGTATGACAATCCTCTTGAAGAATCTAGGAATACCATGGTGCATTATTTGTTCCAATACTAGAATAATTATTGAGGAACAAAAACCACATAGATAGATGGCACGTTGAAGATACACTTGTTCTGAACTGATTGGCGAATAGAGCCGCTTCTGTATTTGGGGGTGGTAATGATTCAACCATCGATCCTTCAAGTAGTTTCTGATACCAACCTCAATCAGTCTGATTATCCTAAAAATTTGAATTGTACCAATCTGTATATGAGAATATTCTCAATTTTTAATATTACATTCCCTATGATCAAACAGAAAAACCTTCATATTGTAAAACTTTTTTACCCGTAATTAATGATGTCTTTATCGGAACTATTCTTGCTGAAACCTGCCGCAACATGTGATCTGAAAAAACTTTCTTGTTGCAATTTGAGACCACAATGTAGAGTATCTGATATCTTCAGAGTCTCCAACTGTATCCCCACACCCTTAAAGGTATCAGAACAAGCTTCTTCCCACATTGTTTTGAAATCCTCTACATATCTTACTCGATCCGAATTCAGAATGTATTCTACTATTGGTTCATCTCTCTCCTAGAATTTCAAGCATATCATGGTTACTCGAGTCAGCATTTTTAAATGTCAAGGTACTGTTTACCATCAACTTGGAACGTACTAGTAAACGAGCGAGAGTAGCTGAATTATTCACTAGCAAAATGGTATAATCTGTATCGTTGACGAGACTTTGAAAATCACTGAAGACAGGAGCAACACTAATCCTTGTCATGACAATGTAAATCTGTGATGAGAAACATGATAGTAGCAGCCACGAGAATACATGGGCACAAAAAGTGAATATTCTGCGATTTCCATAAATCATGCAGAAATCGTTTCCTGGAAAATTTTATAAAACAAACTTGAGTACTTGAACGGCTTCATGTGATGAGACGGATCCAAATGAAAAGATTCAAAAGTATGGTGACGAGTTTTTTGTGTACTTGTAGTCAAGTTCCTGATACATCTACATTAGTCACCTTGATTGCAAAAGACTCCAAACAAAGAGAAAACATGGTCCATCCACGATAGTTGATTGCCGTGAGATAGATTTTTACCAGCCAAGAAAGGGTTCAAAATGCTCAAAAAGCACATAGTCAGATATAACAATGCAATACAAAACCAGACATTCCTTGAATATATATTGAGCATCCAAAATTTAACAAATTGATTTGCAGGTTTCATTACAAATCTACACCTGTCAAAAAAAAAGGAATGAAAAATCAGAGGTCATATTATCGTCACATTATTTTTATCTCTTACCCAGATTCATAGAGAGTGAAGGTATAGTCCAGAGCATCAAAAGCATTTCGGTCAACAGTATCGGCAGGTAGAATCAACTGATCCAGGCTCAAATTTTCCATCATATGCGATAAAGCACCGGAATTCCTCAGAGAAAGTCGATCCTTGCGAGTAATATGGTGAAAAACGATCCTATATTTAATTTTACACTTAATAATTCATAGGAATATCAATCTTGTTGTCTATGAGTAATTGTAAAGAACTTCTTGAGGGTTGTCACTCACGTGAAATTGAGGTACTGAGCAAGCGTTGTCCACATTTCGGTGTGAAAATCAGAAGTGCTCGAATTCTTGTCGACCGTGACAGACATATTCATTGTCTGATTAACGAACGAGTTATGATAGTGATTAATTCAAGAGTAATTTTATGAAAATTTGCTTACCTGGGTACTAATGAGATGTAGCTTCTTCCCATTAAAATTATTTCTATTGGAAATTTTGTTAGTTGGTTCACTGTCTTCAAATGACCTTCGAAATACATTTTGATTGGATGAACTGAAAACAGCATCGATTTTCTGGTTGCTACGTATAATTTCAACTCCTACACAATCTAACACGCATATTGGGAGTATAATATATATTGCATATAGAATGCACATTCTCATTCGACTTAGCACAGTAAATGGAATGGTCGTTGTGAATGTAGATGGCGTGACAGTTGAGTTTGTTCAAGAGTTGTTCATGTAAAAGTCTATTATTTGAGCACTATAGTATTTCTGCATAATCACTATTATCGTCGTTTATATGTATTTACATTTGAAAATGATCGTATCAATATGGACATCGTGCGAAAGCTTCGTTCGGCGCATCATAACCTCTTATCATCCAAAGAGAAGAGAGTAGAGTGTGTCACATTTTAGTGGAATAGCAAGGAATGATTCTATACTACTTAAATATAGGATACTGACAGAAATCTATTGATGCCTTATAGTGACAGCATTCATTTTCCCATCAACTGTGTCACCGTAGGTAGATGACGCATCAAGTATTCTTGAAATTTTGCCATTCAAGATGATTAGTTTGACTATCGAAATACACAGCTAATTTTTTCTCATCAAATCCGTCGTGGTCATAGTACAGTAACTTACGCTCCAAAAGACGCTCTTGGTGGAGAGAGTGACTAAAATCGTCACAACATGACCATTTTGGGATCAAGAGATAGGTGGAACATTTAATAGTTAAGAATTGCATGAATGAACAACAAGATCAAAATACGTGCTCACAGATGGGTTGGTTGAAACGATCGAGAGATTTCATGTACCGTAAGAAGCAATCTTATCGCAATTCCCTCATGCCCCTCAGCATATTAGCTTCTTTCGTTGTCGGAATGACATTCTATCTCAATTCCGTATGAACAGTTAGATTCAGCACCTCAAAAAACATGGGAATCGAGTCCTTCAGTTTTTTGAGTTCACTGGAATAACTACCAATCATTCTCAAGAAATTCTTTTTTTTTCGTGAAAAATGAGGAAATGACCGAAAATGAGATACTCCTCGAAAAACGCTCATTCAAGGATGCTCAAAATCTACTGGTATCGTCATTAGGTTCTTCAAAATACATACATGCTCAAAGTTTCCGATGGGACGGTCCAAACGTTGAAGACATTTCGCGTTCCGTAGGAAGCAATGTTATGGCAATTATCGGTCAATATATTAGCTTCTTTCGCCAACAAAATGAAATTCTATCAAAATTCCCCATCAACCCTTTGATTCAGCAACTCGAGGGGCATCGAAAAGAATTCCTTCAGTTTTTTCTAAGTCACTGGAAGAATTAGAAATAATTTTTGATGCATGATTATTTCCTAATAATTGGAGATTTGTGATTCAAAAAATCATGAGTAAAAGAATACTTAGATCTCTGGGTACTCAAAATTGACCACCATCATCGGGGCCTATACAATACACCCAATCGAAAGGATCTGGTGAAACAACTCAGAATTTACCTGTCCCTTAAAACAGGTCATGTTATTCCAATCTTCTTGTTTACAATAATACAGTTTCTCTTTTCATCATCTGAACAAATTTCAACGAAAAACTCTGAATCAACCGATTCATTCATTATATCAAAAATAACATATATGGAAACGAAGCTCACCACTTTCGTGGCTCAAAAACGATCAGACTTGAGAAAAAGTACCGAGAGACTTGTTCATGGCTAACTCAATTGACTTAGAACTCGATCCTATTGTACATAATTGTAGCTGATTTATTTGAACACATTTGATTATAACTCTGACAAGAATCATTCCGAAGAGATGCATCCTGCAGGAATTGTGTGACGATTGATCATGTAGATTTTCTGAAGATGTACAAATCGTTTCCGGGTGAGTTTTCTGAATATTCGATATTGTCTAACTTCTTGCAAAATAACTGAAAAAAACATGGAATATTTTTCTGTTTATTTGTACCACGCCCCAATTTATGAACAAAAATCTCTGTCAAATCGATTATTGGATGTGCCAACTATCGTTTGAGCCCAGAGTCGATCTGTAACACCGAGCTTAGCGACTACGTGAACGAATTTTGAGGGTAAGTCACTCCACTGTAACGGTTCATCGAATCCAATTTCAGTGGCATCTCCAACCCAATCATTTCAAGTTCAAATAGATCCAAGTGAGTTCTTCAACGCGTACTATGATGATGAATCAAAATTTTTGAACTAGATTTGATCGAGAATGCACAATCAAACTATATTTGCAGTATTGAAATGAAAGATTTGGAATCGTGGTGAAACATTTTTCTCATTAACTTGGATTTTTTGAAACAGAGCTACCATCAAAAATTTGATGTAAAAAAAAATCAATCAACTGCCGTCCAGAAAAATGTAAAATGAGAGGACAATAAATAAGAGATATTGAAACAATTTTATCACATCGGTTTGTGCCGGTTTTAATCTTTCCATCAAAATATTAGATGAAATTCCCATCCGATCAGTTGATGGATTCCAATGAGTGATTATTAAGCTCTTCTCCTTGGAATCAAAGAGTTCGCTATGTCTGGTTGGAAGAGTTGGAGTAAACACAGGAACCACATAGCATTATTGTGGAAGAGGGGATGAGCGATGCAGAGATACGCGAAAATATGGGGCGGATGAGAGGCAGAGGGGAGAAACGAGCCGCGGCAGAAGTTTTGTCCAGGGCTCTAGCAGTTCGTCCCGCTCTCGCCAGGCGTCAGCAGCGAACGGCGCGATTCCAGACTGGCAACGTGTACCTCTTATCTTCACAAAAAGATATTCCCTTATAGCATAAGAAGAATAATGAAATATTTCTGTATGATGAAACATTCCCAAATACTCGGGAATAATTTTAGATTAAAATAAATGCGAGTTCCTGACTTTTTGATATCGCTAAGATGTACTGCATGGTAATTTGAGTGAGAATTCAAGTGAAATTTTTTTGAGAAGGGGGGGGCGTTGTTGCTCTTTGGGAATTAATATGAAGATCCATGTTTTATTTCATGCTAGAAAAATCAGAAGTTTTCAAGGCTGTGTCGGAGTCTCGCGCAAAACGGTGTTACACTTTTCGCTATGTTTCCTCCATCAATTGAGACGGGTTTGATTGCAAATGACATGGAATTGCTACAGAAATGTGCCTCTGGTACCATCAGTGAGGACATACTATACGTTTTCATATTCCCCAAAACTCGATGTAAGGTGCAAGGTCACGCTCTCTGCAAATCAGAACTGGAATATCTCGGGATTCATCGATTCCTCGTCAAGAGTGAGAAACCTTTATCCTCACAGATTGTACCTAGAGGTACACCCCTGAAGGAAGTCCGAGTTATTTGTGACCACCCCCGCCCGACATGGCTTTAATCAGAATACTTGTACTCGTCCACTCTTATAATTATCACTCACTATAGATTTTTCATGCTTATGTTTTCTAATTCATAAACTTGGTATGACCTGATCAACCGTAATATCCTTACGCACACGCATAACCAAACCTAAGTTACCAATCAATGAAATTTTCTGATAATAACTGTTTCCCTCAAGATTTTCATGAATGAGATTCCATTTCACAATTTTGGAGTCCTTCCGTCCATCGTACGGCAGTTCAGAGGAAATCTACGAAAAATTTTATGAGAGTTACTTTGAGATTTGAAAAACAATGAGAAAATTCCATGGACTCATCAAACTAACTGTGGATCTTCCAAAAATCCTAAGTCAAGAATTATTCGAAAATCATTTTGAATTTCGTATAGACCCATTTTCTGCCCATGTCGAGCGATTTTAATGATCATAAATTTCATAACTATCAAGAGAATCCGGTTAGGATAGCTCCTTAGAACAACTTTAAACGAAAATTCCATGCCAACGAAATTTAGCAAAATTAAAAATGTTTTGGTTCATAAATTCTGCCATGACAACAAAACCAACGAGAATTGTTTGACGCGGTAAGTCGTAACATCTCATACCGCAAAATCATTTATATTTTCATGGAAGATTCTATAGCACTGGCTCATTGCAAACTCCCTAAACCAAACTCAAGCTATCGCAATTCGCACTACATGATAGCTCCACTATTCTCAAGACAGAGTCCAAGAGCTATCCTGAGCGAATGAGTTTCCGGATGGCTGGATGAGGCGAAGGGTTGAAGGCTGCCGTACGACAATTTAGAGAGAATGAAGAGAGAGAAACATAAGACGCTATATAGAAGCGTCTCAGTTGGCAACCCCCATTTATACTCTATTACCACCACATTAGTCTACGCCCAAGGATTTATGATATCATCGTCCTGTGTACGTACTACCCTCTACTACATATCCTTCCGTCGAGCCATTCTTGACCCAACTTGTCATAAACTTATACATTGCTTTGGTTGGGTTGTACGCGCATCTCGACTTCCCCTTATGATCGAATTAGTTATGTTGACCTCGCTGGTGCGAATTCTCATTGCACACGGTTTATTCGACCGAAATGACCTCAAAAACTGCATTCTGTTGCCTCAGAGGTTTCTAAAATTTGAGTCATCTCATTCTGATTCTTGTGAACAATGATTATTGAGTTATTCGATTTTTGAACCGTCTTCGAGACGATATGGCAGAGAAAAAGTTCCTTGAGCCCCGATAATATCCAATGCCTTGTTGTCGTTTTTTCTGCACAAAACAGAGTCGTATATAGATAGATATATTAAGGACTAAGGTCATGAGCTTTAATTACCGTTATCTGTAATAAGAAGCATTTCGCAGCTCGCGACTCATTCCGGAATCGCATGGCCGATGTAAATTATCCACGTGACTTCCGCCAACCTCCCGTTTATCACTAACATCGCCTCGACATTTTAGCAGTAATTTTTTCCATAGCCACAGCTAAGGAAGTTGAAAGAGCGATACGATCCAAGGAATATCGTACCCGATACGCTTTTACCGAGGGCCGTGCTCGGTCGCATTATCTCGGCTCTTAAATGAGAAAACATTTTTAATCATTCCTTATCGAAAAAGTATCTTGGTCTCCTGGTCTTGGTCGTCTTAATGGTATGTATTGGGCTCGTTCGAAGATTGATCACTTTGATGGCTGTTCATGGATCCTGGTTCCTATGTTATCCAAAAATGTGACATCTGATTTCAATACACGTTTTTCACATTAAATTCAATGATACTTGAATAAGTCCTTTCGGATAATGCCGAATAATTTTGAAAGTGTATCTTGATGCACTGCTGTGGAAAGTTTCAGAGCACCCAAAAAGTCTAGAGCTCCAAAATTCATTTTTGAACATCGCTCCACGCCAATTCCAGTCCAAGCTGTGACATTTTCACTGAAGAGAGTTCTCCCGGAAAAGCTAGCACCCTTACTCAAGAATGACCGAGGAACTCACTTTTTGGGGCATATTTCGGAGGTTCCTCTCTCTTTCCATCAAAATTCAGGAGACAGACATGAGAGGCAAAGATTATGACGGCCCATGAAATGCGAATAATCCGCCTTTTTCTAACTAGAGTGCTAGTTTTTGCGAATCTCTCCTCAGAGAAAGTAGCTCGGACTGGGATTCGCGTAAAAAGGCCTCCAAAAATAAGAGACTTTGCAGCTCTAGACTTGTATCTTCAGATTCCACAACTTTAATATCAAAACATCCTTGTGCCTCAGAAGTGCACAAGCCAAGAAATTCT
Organism: Eretmocerus hayati; assembly: GCA_029851415.1. Classification (NCBI taxonomy): domain Eukaryota; kingdom Metazoa; phylum Arthropoda; class Insecta; order Hymenoptera; family Aphelinidae; genus Eretmocerus; species Eretmocerus hayati. The sequence continues at coordinate 184,511,529 of CM056742.1, forward strand.
CTCAAAAATCATCGAAACTAACACTTACTCAAGCTGAAATTTGAAAGGTCCAGGTTCTCGCAGGTGGAAATGAAGTTCACCATCTTCGAGTGCGTCGGAAGACCTTGAAAAAGAGCCTGATGATGTTATATATTTTGGGTCAGTTAGACCGAAGTTTAGTATTCCTATTCAGAAAATTGAAATAGTAGACTTCGCACCGAGTCACGAGGTATCTCATGAACGAGGTGCGAATATTATTTTATGCACTTTTGGCCGAGTCTACATAAGAGAGCGAGCGCGTGGCGAGAGCGCTCTCCTAGGTAAGATAAACGAGTAAACCACTCTCGCTGCTCATAGTCCTGCACTTCAGAAACATAGTTCTGACGATTCGATTGGGAATCATCATGGAAGGGGATCCCAAAACTCAAGAAGCCCTCAAAATCGCAAAAATGCAAAAGCTTGGCCTGAAAATTTCTGTTGAGAGCTCCTCTCAGATTCGGGGATCGATTATTTCCCCGATCGAATATTCAGTTTATTGTTTCTCTTCGGAGGTATTGCGATAAATTTTCCTCCCAAGCTGAAAATTTTGACACTCATCCATCATAGTTCATTGCAGGTTCATTTGTTGTTCTGGGTTTTGAGATTGATTCTTTCACGGACATAATTTTTGGCTCTAGTATCCAAGTATTTGCAAGTTTGATATTTCTTAGTGAATTTTGGGATTGAGTTTTGATTGGATTTTGGTTCCTGGCAGGATTCTCGAATGAAATATCCGAATTTCCGCAAGTTTGGTTGTTTTCTTAGGTTCTGGGAATGATTTATTCTCGAACAGATTTTTCAGGCCCAGTTCCCGAGTGTTTACGGTTCTGGGGGTTCTTGAGTTTCGGGATTGATTTCTCCCTCCCCCCGTGATAACTCCCAGCTTTGATGTTAGAATTGTATTCCTGTAATGCAAGACTACCCGTCAGTCTCTCCACAACATTCTGTTACATGAAAAAGCCTGCGCTATTGAGTGGCGGGAGCGAATGCACCCCGCGAGAGCAATCTTGGCTCCCGCTTGCGCTCTTATGTAGACTCAGCCTTTGTGAGCAACGAAACATTGAAAAATTGCATAAAAAGTGCTCTGAAACTTTTGACCGACAGTGTATGCGAGAGCTTGGAATGAAGATTTCTTCGATCACCGAAAAATTATTCCAGCGCGCGCTGAATACAATTATACCTCAAGAAATAAAAAATACTCCATCCATGATTTCTATGACCAGATGACTTTTCAATTCGAATTATCGTGTGAAAAAAGACGATTCAGTATGGAATTCAAATGTATCCAAAAATCTGTGAACCAACGACCACAAGGTAATTTTCCAGAGAAAAATCTAGTATCAAAACGATACCGAGTTCGCATAATTCATGCCAGTCCTGCAACAATCTGCCAAATTGAAGTAAAACAACGATGGAGTGTAGCTTCCAAAAACCAAGCAGCCTCGCCTTCTAAAATATAGCTTCGTAAAATTCGGCTTTCAAGCAAAAGCCCTCACATATACGTCGAGCTTGCAGTGCTTGCAAGCTCAACACTGAGTAAGACAGATGCACTCCAGCTGCCGCTTCACAACCACCGCCTCGCAAACTATATCCCCCCCCTTCCACCCTGTATGGTGTATCCACACGGTTCAATATTAAAACGCGGAGTCGGTATACGGTACCGATGATGCAATAAATAATTCAGCTTGTTTTGTTAGGCCTTATTAGTTGATCTATATACCTACACGCTCAACCTCTGAGTTGATCGTAAAATTTTTTTATAACACTTGCATAGCATTTATGAAAGCAGCAAAATTTTGATACTTCCTCTTGTGCTTTTCGAAAGTGAGATGCTTTATTGAGATGCGCTGATAGGTTGGTATAAACAATTCAGACATTTCGACGAGCTGGTATGTCGATATATATGACGCTTTGCGTGTTATATATAGTTGTAGTGAGAGAGAGCTTTCGCGTGCCGTCGAACGTTATCGGATAATAGCTGCCGATGGATACGGGTCGTTCTTGCAAAGAAAGTGTGGGGGTGAGACGAGAGTGCTCGAGAAGTTTGAGAGTAGCGAGCTACATATAAAGGTATATAGGGGCTGGTGTACGCATGTACGGTTGAATGGTTATTTCGCCGATATCGTGCACCCTTCTTTTATGGATATCGATAATTGATTCCGACAATTGAGACGGGTGAACACTGAGAGTGCGAAGCTATTGTTATATTGAAAGCTGTGCGCCATCCAAGGCTATTCTCATCGATCGGTTTTATGAAATCGCGTGATGTGTTAATTTGACTGGAGTGTCGGTATTCTTCATTCTCCTGTACTTTGGATCAGTACTGGCCACCCGAAACCTATTGCTAATCGACGACTCGATTATGTGATTTTTTTCGATTGAATGGAAAAAATCTATCTTCCAGTATTTTTCCTCCTTTATATATGGGTTATTCCGCCGAAAGTGTGATTTTTTGGGTCCAGAATCGTCACAAGGAGTGATTTGGGTTAAAAAATTATTTCAGTCCCAGACGAGTTCTGGTGTCTCATAGCAGTTGATTTACACTTGTTTGGGCACAAGAAGCAAGTATCTAGAGCTACGTATCTCAAAAGTGAATCTAAAGAAAGGTATGCCGAGTTTCAGGTGTCGGTGAGGGCGGAATGGACATTTCGATTCAAAAAATATTCTCACGACTCGGCAATTAATCGTAGTTTTTTTCCCGCATAGATTTTCTCTAATGCGACAAAATACAATGAAAAAATATGTTCCACGAAGCGATATAGTGCGCCAGGGAGGAGCACAACATGGGGACGGAAAGGACAAAAAATTTTGTACGCCATTCTGGAAATACGTTGATATGGTGCATTCGGATGCGGATTTGAATTTTTGGTTAATGTCGTGCATGGATGCGATGTATTTGGGTATCTCAATGACGAACTCATTGATTGGAAAAGCTTGATGGATAATGAGAGACTCTGCCGAGCTAATGAGTGCTTTGTGAAAAGTTTCGGTGCAAACCCGTCTTCAGAGTGACAGATGTCCGTGCGAGAGCTGAGGGTTCAATTTAGATTCGCAAAGTGGTGGATGATGTTACTTGGAGTATCACAAATTGGAGTACATAGCTACATAAGGGGATTTTTGACTCTGCATATGTGTTGCAGTGCATGCAAGAGTCGAAGTTGGGTTGACTACAGGAGACGAAATGGATATTTCGATCCTTCATCAAGCACCCCAAAATACGGAGACGTTAGAATCGCCTCAAAAACTATTAACATAGTTGCGCACCAATAAAGCGGATTCCATCATTTCTTGTAAGGGTCACATAGAAAATTCACACTCTCCATGATCCCAAGAGTTGAAAAGACGGATTTTTAAGGAATTAATGAAGTAGTTCTGACTCCTCTGAGGATTTTAATTTCCATCGAATGCGTAGTGCCTTGAAGGATTGTCCTAACTGTTGACAGTCGCAAATCTCGGAGTAAACCTCACTTCGGTGTATATTTCATTTGGGTGCTCGCATCCCTGTGGGTTGTTTCTTGTAACTGGTTGATATTCTATCCTGTAATCACTCTCATCCTTCGACAGAGTAGTCTAGATTTCCAAAAAGTGAAAAAAGGAATCTATGAGTGGCTACATAGCTCAGATGCAGACCAAGTTTCACGGGATTCATTCTTCATCTTTATATGGCAAAAATATTCAACCTATTCCAATTATTCTTAGGCTGACAGACATCATCTTTATCTCCAGCACACTCAATCACTCATCACATCCCTCTATTTTGTGTTGACTCAAAATTTGTCTGCGACCATTTGTAAAGACGATTTTTTGACTGAGCACAAATCTCAGAACCACTGAATTTCAAAGATTATCAAGGCTAATGGTCAAAGATGGCCCTCATTGAAACACTTCAAATCTATCCAATCGATCAAAATTTAATTACGCTCTAATCCTGTTACTCAGAAATCGAATTGATTCCAAAGAATATCTTCTAGACTCCTGCACAGGTATCCCACCGGCAATGACGAGAGCATCGTGTGTGGACCACTTTTAGGCGCGCCGACTTTACCCAACAATCCTCTCCTGCACCTCATCCTACGGGTCTTCTCCATTGAATCTGCCCTGTACAATATTGCCCCAAGAATCACGAGCAATCATATCTCTCTATCAATACACGAGTGCCACGCCGTCACAACTTAAAATGAGTTTTAAACTCCATCACGAATGATTTTTCTCCATCTCAAACCATATCTCAATTCCTGCAATGAAACCCATTCAACCGAAGAAAAAATTGCCTCAGGATCTTGACAAAAAGAATAGAAAGCTGCAGCCATTTAGAAGTTTTAATAACATTACAATACCTATACGGTATCTCAGGAAAACGCTTCTACCGACGACGACGAAGACGATATATAAGCTTTTTTCCAAGGATATCGACGGGAGTCTTCTTTAGGCGCGAGTGCCTTTTTTTCGCTCTCTCCCCGCGGAGTTTTTTCTCCGCTCTGCGCGCTCGCGGCATCGGGGACTTCGAGAGCTACCACCACCATTATACCACCACAGAGCGTCAAGAAGAAAGTTTATAAAATATTTAAAAGCACGGAAACGTCTCCTATCGCTTGGGGCGATAAATTTCCACTTACATTTTATTTTCGTTCCGCTGCCGCTCTTCTCAGGCTCAGTTCTAGCTTTTTTGGATTATATGTATAGGTATGGCCTGAATCCACTGAGACTGCATCATCATACGAATAGGGAGCATCCGAGCAGTGTCTTGAGGAATGGATGGATAGGGACTCATGGTTCAATGGTATTATTCTGTGAAGTATGAGAGACGAGATGGAAGAGGGAAAGAGAGACAGTCTGCAAAAACAGCAAAAGATGGATGTGCAGCCGCAAGGGCTGACTTTTGACTTCGTGGGATAACTGACGCTAATCCCCCCTCCCCCTTCCCCCGCCCCGTGTGTGGATGCTATCAATTAAATAATCCCTAGCAAGCGTTATGCTCAAAATGAGCCTTCATCTTCGTGCACCCCGTTGACTTCTTTACTGCGAATTTTCAAAAATTCTAAAGAGTGTGGCATTAAGAAAGTTGCTGATTGACGACATGTAGATTAAAAAATTGGAGATCACTTCAATTTGGACCATTTGTCATAGTGATACAACTAATCTTTGTGTGATCGATTTCCATTAGTGGCAATTTTTGAAAATTTTTGATCGAAATTTCTCTGATGATTCTTACTCTTTAAAAACAATGCTCCATATTACTTAATCATCCGCCACAGCAAATTTTCTCAATGAATTAACGATCTTTTCTCTCCAACAATGGGGGAATATCTGGAAGTTCTCCTTAAATATCCTGGAAATTGTCCTATCATCTAGGAATCAAGTCCTCAACAAATCGACTCAATATTACGTTCCCTCTCAGGGATGAGAAACTGGAAAACTGTTCAACTCTTGATTTGAGTATTTTTCAACTAATTCTCACCAAAACAACTCATTCCAATGTACCCAAATTCTCCTCGTAACCAATGGGAGTAGACATTAAAGGATTAAACCCATAACTATTCCAGTTACAAACAGTGAGGCGAGAGGAATCCCTATAAACAAACCCGAGTAGTTCACAAGAACCCACAAACTAAAAACCGTTAACGGACGATGGAATACTTTCCTAATAATTTCCTCAGTTCCTAACTGAATACAAATGATTCTCAGTGGCAAATTGTAGAGCAGATTATCAGAGTAGTGAGATGTCAAGGGAGGCCCTTGAAGGGACATGACCCCTCATAGAGAATTAGACGAGACCAGCATATTTCGAGGAACAAATCTCACAAAAAAGTAACACATTTTCAGTTGAAGTGTTCATGATTCTATAACAATCATTCAATAGGACAATGTCTGTCGATATCTTGTATGGAGCTTGCCGTTGATTCTTCGTGAATTTTCATGGGCAAATTCTACCTGGTGCTGGAGTTCAAGCGAATTTGGCCAAGCCCGCACTAGGTTTTCATGATGGAACTAACTAACCCTTAAACGTGCCAATTCTAGCAGGGTGTCAGTCTCCTTCGGACCCCATGTGGAGAAGCTATATTAACTTTGTTATACTACTTCGATGTGGTAAGTATACAAAAATTCACGTCAGAACCGGCATGACTTTCCTCGCAAAATCTTGTTATTAAAATGGGTCGTACTGACTAAACTCTTTTCATAAGACGGAACTTATCGCTCACTTACCACTCGAAAAAATTGACAGGTTCCAAATGTGACACCGACGCGTGAACTTCAAACCCATCAGCCCAATACTGTCCCCAACCAATGTGGAGAACGGACTTTAATGATTGAATGCCACCACAAATCCACCCATGTCTCTTGAAATTACTCAACTGCAATTGCTTCCCTCGCGGGAAACTTCTCGAGCACTATGCAGGTGAGCTCAATACAAGCTGTAGCGACTCAGCGATAAATAAACCAAAGCAAGTTAACAACTAAGATTTTTTTTCTCTACACCCCAAACCACATCTCAATCTCAGTTCTCCCTCCCTTGCTTCTACGATGCGGATTCTTGCGAGTAACCTCGGCTCATGCGAAAACGAGACTATGGGCTAATTTGCCAAAGTTGCCAGTGGCTTAAACCTCCTGGAGCTCGGTAATGGAACGCATCGATTTCCATCGCTGCCTGCGGCCAGGCCTATATCCACAACACTCCATGTTCCTGGGATGCTGCGGGTGTCGAGTAAGAGCTTGCGGCAGATACGTCTACACGTTATACGGACTCTGGCGGGAATTACACGCGTCTCACACAAACTTCAAATATATGTATACATCTACTGTATCAACGAGGAAAGTAGCGTATTTTCCGGTCAGCGATGCGAGACCTATTTAACGCGGACGACTCTGGTAATGGGATTCGAACCCGACGATGCTAGTCTCCTGGGAGACTACACATAGTAGCATCACAGGCAGAGAGAATCATGTGGTTGAGTATCTGGATGCCGCAGAGGAGAAGGTATAGATATATCATTGAAAATGCCAGCCACCGCATCCTCACTTTTTTTTACCCCTCAAAGTCCGAGAGGCTCATGAGGTGCTCTCCGAGGTGCAGATGTGACTTGGCCACAGATGATGCTTTATATAAATGTGGAGGTATGGGTGGATGTTGAGGTGGAGATCTCGTGGTTTTCAGTGCGGCATACAAGGAGGGAGGGGAAAGGGAATATCCAGTCTGCCAGGAAAATTCGCCAAAATGATCTGGTGCCAGCAGACGAAGGCGATGATGGTTTGAAATTTGAACGAGCCTTTGATGGTACATGCCAGCCAGTATGGGGATGGTTAATTATACTTATGATGAGGTTGACTTTAAGCCAAGGATGAGGTTCTTCAGTTGGGGGTTGAGGGTGAAGGCTTAGAGCTGGCATATGCTCAAGGCCTTCTTCTGTATCTTTGAGGCATTGGACTATAAAAACGAGCAAGTGATTAAATCAAGATGATGGTTGCGTATCTGTTTCGAAGATCTGAGTCCAGCGATTCCTCAGTTTCCAAAATCATGGCTACCAGGTTCCAATTTGTATATCGATGTAAGCTGAATTTTAGAAGCAGACAAGGTATATAGACTCTTTACAGAAGTTTAATCATTATATCTTGAATTTTGCTTGGGATTCTGAGAGTGAAACTCCTATAGGATAGTCCTTGAGTCTCGAACCAGTCGTTTGATAAGGATGAAAAATACGACTTCTGGTGAATCTCCGATTTGAGTGGCTTCCCATCCAAATTCAACCTCAAAAAATACTACCAGTTTGGATGGAAATGTGTGCAATCCATTAAATTAGTTCCTCATTATGAAACGATCTAGATGCCAAGAAGTATATCTTGATTCCATATCAAAATAAGGAAAAAAGCTAGCGATGCAGATATTTTTCACGTTATGGTGAGAATATGTCCTGACTCCTTAATGAGCTGCAATGAAAAATTATGAGCCACCACAACTAAATGAGTTGCACGAAAACAATGTGAAGTCATAGCTATTCGTATTTATAAAATTTTAAAGTTCATCAACGGTCTCAAATACATTCCCGAGATGATGAATTACTAAAGGACAGTCATGAGCCGATAACACACACTATCTCATTTTCGTGTGACAATTCACAATCGGAAAGCTGCCAAGTACAAGAGGCTAACACAATAATTCAGTGGTCAGTAAGGATTCTATGGCAAATTACCAAATAATCAGTGAACGTGGCGCAAAGCTTGGGCGTGAGCTTGCAAGCGCCTCGCTACCGTTAACTCGAATACAATTGAATTTCCCTCTCCAGTTCAATAAGGGTAATGCGCAGCTCGGGGGGTCCATTATCGAAATAGCAATTAGGATAAATCAAATGCTAACTTTCGAGTTGGCTCCAAGGCGTAGCATTCGATTGTGCACTCGGTCAAAAATGTTGTACCGATTGCGCACACCAAAACATGGTCGATTGTTCTTTCTTAATAGGTCAGAAGCCCCCGAAATGTTTTTGAGGTACAGTGATAATAATTGTAGATCAATTATTCATGATTCATTCATGGTGCCAGAAAGAGGTTCTTATGGAGATCAAAAAAATGATATTAGCTCGAACTGTACCAGCTGGTTGATATATTATTTTAAGGAATTCAGATCAACTGTTCTAAATTTTCAGAACGGCTAAGTTGGATTTATGAAAGTCCCGATCTATCAACACTAGTATTCATAGTCGTGAGTTGATTCACGGGTTTGGCGCTGTAGTTGGAAGTATCAGAAAAATGAATTGAAGTTTCTGCATCGACTTCGTACTATTTCAGTACACTAGTGCGGGAGAATGCCAGCCACTTGAAGTCATTTTTCGGCCACACGGACTACACTGCCTAACTCGCGAGTTAAATTAATCCTCTGGTTACCAACGGCTATAGATACCAGTGTAAGAAATTTTTTTGATGGAGTAGACCTAGTTATATCAAACTAGACCAAACTAAAGCAAATCAGATGAAACCAGATCGAACTAGACCGAACAAGAACCAACTAGACCGAATTACGCCATATTAGGCCGAACTAGACCGAGATGGGCAGAACTAGACCAGCTGAGATCAGCTTAGACCGAATTAAACGTGATTACAGCGGTATACGAGGTAATTGGCACGATAGATCAGCTGATTGGCTCAATAGACCAACTGATCGGTTGAGTGGTTGGTCATCACCAATCACCAATCAACAGTCAACAATCAACAGTAAAAATTCAGCAGTCAGCCGTCAACAATAAACAATTACCAGTCAACAGTTAACAGTCAACAATCAACAGTCAACAATGAAAAGTGAATAATCAAGTCAACGGTAAACGGCGAACAATGAAGAGTCAATAAACGAGTCAACGGTCAACAATCAACAGCCAAAAATCAACAGTCAACAATCAACATTCAACAATTAACAGTCAACAATCAACAGTCAACAGTCAATGATCAACTAATGGAATAACATCGGAGTATAATTGCACCCATCGAATACTTTTGAGAACTTAGATGGTGCATCAACTGGATGTGAGAAATCGTGACTATATGCACTGTAAGAAATTTATAATCAAAATCCCAAGCAGTGCTTGGGATTCGTCGACAAACCCTGTGGTTGAATCGATTTTCCAAGCGTGTGGCTGAACCATCGATTCAAGCACGTGGTCGGAGCGATATTGCAAGCACACGATAGAAATCAAGTTCTTAATCTATACAATAATGAATAATTTTCTTTGTGAAGCCGACCACTGGCTGAATATGATTTGCCAATCGCTTCTACACCCGGCTCATCTGAATCCTCCGAGTTAATTAAGTGTAAAACACTCGAGAACTGTTCTTTAGTAGCTTTAAAGAATCTGTAGTAAGCGATAATCAGAGCTATAAAACCGAATAAATGAATTATAAGTTGTATGGCTTTCGATCTGGAATCTAAATTCTCTAGTGACCACGTGGAATATTTTTTGTTCTGAACTGTTATTGAGAATATGTCAATAATTATGAATGTCAGAACCTATGAAATATCATGAGTAATTTTGTAGATTTTTCGTCCTTGACGTTTAATATATGAGTTGATTATTTGGTCTCATCGATCTTGAAGGACGGCGGGGAACTAAATAAATTCCCAAAATTTCATGAAAGAAATTTTATTGTTACGTTTCGTCCACTAGGTTTCGTGGACCTCATCAGGCTCCAGGTTTGTTATTCTTTAGATCGTTATGATATTTTTGAACGATCTTATGATAGAGCACAGACATAAGATCGTTCAAAAATATCATGACGATTTAAAGAATAACAAACCTGGAGCCTGATGAGGTCCACGAAACCTAGTGGACGAAACGTAGCAATAAAATTCATGAAATTTTGGGCATTTATTTAGTTCCCCGCCGTCCTTCAAGATCGATGAGACCAAATAATCAACTCATAAACCTATGAAATACTCTTCAAGATTCCTGGAAATCGACCATCTCCTAGCTGTACATCGAAAAAAATGTCCAAATCGATCACTGACAGTCCGCGTATCTGAATTATTTCTTATTTTGTTGATACTCACGAAGAATATATGTATGTTTTATTAATATCCAAAGGTTTTCCATTTCTCATCCGCTGTCTCCTCTGGCATTCATAAAGTTCCGAGCTCAAGCATACAATTCAAGTTTGAGGTCGTGTGGCATACGTTGGATCAGGTTGAAGGGAGAATTGTGTATCGACAAGGCAAATGTTTTTCAACTCGATATCCTATACTATTTTATTAATTGGGCACTGAATATCGAAGAAGTTGCCAGAGGTATTTCGATAGTTACCTGTGGTGTTCCATCGATGTTCTTCATACTCGAGAAGTTATTGACGTCGTCGGTATTTTGCTCTAGACGCGTGAAATCTAAAGAAGGGCACAGTCTTCTGGATTTTTTTTATTTTTATTGTAAATTCCAAAGTTTTAAACACCCTTATAACAATTATCGTGGTTTTGTGTCTTGTATATTCTATCAAACCTACAGAGTATCAATATTTTCGGTCGTCCACATTCAATTACAGTTATTGAGTTTCATTCATGTTGGCTGAATTTCAACCACGCGCTTGAATTTCGATTCAACCACGCTTTCTCGTATTCAACCACTGTGGCTGAGAATTTTTATTGAAATTCATGCTCGTTTTTACAGTGAAACCACTCTTGGATCGAGTTTCACCAGGAGATTGTTTCAGATCCGGATCACGGATTTGGCTGAAAATCTGGGAATCGTCCCCGTTTAGCACCAAAAGATGAAACCCTAAAATAGCCTAGGACATTAGCATTGCCCATGTAAGTCCATGTTGAAATTCATAAACATAGGTATACCCACAATGTTAATGTCCTAGGCTGTAGCTCGGAAACGCTTAAGCGTTAGGGTCTATAATTTTGGGTTTCATCTTTTGGTGCTGAAAGGAGACAATTTCCAAAGTTCCAGCCTAATCCGTGACCCGGATCTGAAACACTCTGCTGGTCAGTGATCTTGGAAAAATCATACAAAACTACGAACTGTGATGGACGCCAAATGAGGAAACTAGTTTGTAACTGATTCAAGACTATGAAATATAATTGATGTATTAGAAATCACACTACTCCCTTCTGCAAGAATCTCAGCGATCAGAGTTGTTGCGCAACATCATCACGGACACGAGCACGGTTGTGTCTCACATGAAATTCATGACGTTACATGGGGATATAATATCCTATTCTAATCTAAGGCTCGATCAAATTGTCATTAAACCAGTCCATTTCTAGGAATCATCCAACCGTGGCATACATTCTATGACATCTCATCCAACTAGTGTAACATGAACTCTTATATGTCATGATAACAAGTATCTAACGGTAGGTTTTACGGGTTGGACCTCGCTACCTAACGCACTGACAAGGGGAGGACCAGACCTTTGGATCACCAATCCTTTCCAAACTTTTTTTACAGTTTTGTATTACCTAGAATATGAAAGATCCAGAGTAACTCCGTCAAATGGGTCTCCTGTTCAAAGTTACAGCCCATGACATTAACATTGCCCATATAGGCCCATGTTAAAAAGTGATATATATAGGTATACTGGCAACGCTAACATTTTTGCTTGTAGCTCTGGACAGGAGGGCCATTTGACGGAGTTACTCTGGATTCTTCATATTCTAGGTGACACAAAACTGTAAAAAAATTTTGGGAAGGATTGGTGATCCAAAGGTCAGGTCCTCCCCTTGTGAGTAAGAGGGAGAGGTCCAAAAAGCTCCACTGGTGCGACCATTGTAATCGAATGAACTTAATACTTATCGATGGATACAGAAGTCTCCACAGCTTTGTTAGATAAGAATCTATCAAACAGTGGAGTTCAAGAGTCACAGAGAGATGGTAGGGTAATAGAAATATCATTCCGGAAATCAGAATTTCTCTCCAAACCCTCTCTTACGACGAAGAGAAACACATTTACGTTCAGAATCGCATTGAATTATCTCAAATCGAATGTGTATTCTTCGCACGAGTCAGCTATTAAATCCATTATGTTGAAGAGGATTGTCACAGATGAACACATTCATAACCAAAAATTATGAACGACAAACATAATCCAATCATATAGATCGCCAAGAGTGAGGAAATTTGTTCGAAGATGATGGGAGAATAAGAAACAGTTCTCGTCGATAGCTTCTCTTTCCTCATCCACTTATCTTTCAAGTATTTGGTAACGCCAATCTCACGTAGTTTCAGGAGTCTGCAAGGAAAGTTTCGTTACAATCTTGTTCATATTCATCCGCATACAATGGTCAATTCGTTACTACAATGTTCTCCATTTTCAAATTCTGAAATCAAATGGCAAGAAGGTAAGGGCCACTTTAGTGGTATGAAACAAAGTGAGTGCAGTCAATTCACTTTTCATGAATTCATGCATCAAGCATTACAATTGAAGAATAGTTATTTACGATACAAGGGACCTAAGAGCCTTATTATTACACGGCGTGAAGTTGGCGCCCGAGCGCTTGCGCGAGGGTGCCAATCACGTCGTGTAATAATCAAAGCTCTTGGGTCCCGTGTATCGTACACTATTTTATAGCATCGAGTGACATAAACCCGCTCTTTGCGGGGGTCATAACACACCCGAGCGCTTGCGCGAGGGTGGAAGCGGGTGGCTAGGGCGGGGGTAAGCGGGGGGGTTCGGAGGGGGGGCCGCAGCCCCCCCGACTGAAAAAAAGTTAAGAATCTGGTCCTATAAAATAGACATCACACACCAGCGATTAAACCTATCGAGTGATGATAAAGACGTTTCTTGTATCTAAAATAAGTCAAGAGCATCGTTGGTTATTATAGTAATATAAGGGTTGTGCAACCCTCATCCCGGCCAAAACCTGAAATTTTCCCTCTCAGACTTCATCATGAAACAATTTCTGAATTTACGCTGGTAACTAGACTCCAGAAAAATTAGCAGTTTAATTCTTCTTAGACATTCCATAACGGCTGTTTGAGAATTGAAAACTGTGTAATAACACATCCTCACCGCAAGGATGACGAATATGCGTATTCGATCTTTTCAAATGAGGTACAATTCCTAATACTGCCATGCAGTCTCTAATTTTGATACCTACTTATTTGTTGTGATTTGATCACGACAGTGTATTTAATGGAAATCCAGCATGATCAAAGGTTTCAAGGTTAGCACAAATATATATGTGCAAAACTCAACCACGTGTTTATGTTTATGTTTATGTTGATGATGATTTATAACCATGAGTGGGAGTGTAACAGTCATGACTAATTTTCTTGCTCTTTAAATTATTTATGCGGATACAAGTGCTCCAGACATGATTTATCATAGATTTTTTATAATATTATCTCAATTTCGATGCCTGCATACATAATATGCGCAAAAATTGCCAAAAATGTCCTAATAACCTCACAATGAAATAAACTGATTTGCTGCATCCCGCACCCACGTGAAGTGAGCGGACGCATTATTTCACAGTTGAATAATAGGCCATTTAAGTCCCGCAAATGCGTTAAATAAACGCGAGTTTAGGTCACGCAGTGCTATAAAAATTTGTTACACAAGACTATACAAACAGAGAGATGAAATCCCTCTTGAATAGCACCTCGTAGATGACCTTACCCATAGTTGATGATTTTCTTGAGAGTGGCATTCTTAGAAATACCACCACCAGTTCTCCTAAAACCATAGCGTTCACCCACAGGTTTGAGTTCACAAGGGATATCGTAATCGACTTTCAATCGATCATTTTGCATAACTGCAGCTTTGTTTTTTCTCAAACAAGCAAAAGCCCACACTTCTTTGTAAGATTCAAAATTTCTATAACGTTCCTCGTCTAGAAGTTTTCCCACGATTGGTTCCTGTCTCTTCTCGACATAAGGTGGTCAATCAGAAATACTTATAGATAATTGTAACATCTCATTAACGATTCAGGAACTCACTCTCAACCAATAGAGATACATCGATTTCACATTGTTGATTATAATGTAATCCGTATCATGATACAGACCATGAAGGTTCTTGAATGGTGGAATTTCTACTGTCTGAGTCATGACAACAAAAACTTGTGACGAATAAGATGCAAATAAGAGCCATGAAAAAGTACAGACGGACATCAAAAAAACCCTATTTTGATTGTGTACCGAGGTAATTCCTTCACCTGCAAGATCAAACATTATACTGATGATGCCATCTCATAACTTCTGAATTGTACAAAAACCTACCTTGATTGCACATAGCACCAAAACAATGAAAGAAATGTTCTGAATTTGTTGAGTGCCGCTTGTATTCATTCAGCAAAGACCATTTCTGTATAAATATACTTGACAAAGTGAAAAGTATAACAGTGATAGTGATGGCACACCAAACTTTGAAAGAATATATATCGATCACCCAGCGCGATTTGAAGTGACGATCAAATCGCACGAAGATTTTGAACCTAAAATAATTCAGACATGCCTTCTAAATTACAGTAGGTATTGAAGAACACTTATTGCATCTTAGCTAGAGTATAATTATACCCTTGACTATAGAATTCATCAGTCACGTCAAACCCTGCGTAGTTCCCTAGAGCCCAATGAGCGACCAACAGTCCCATTTCTTCCATTAAGATTGAGGAAGTTTTCTCTCCTCTTAAACTTGATATAGTATTCTTGCTCACTTCTGCAACAGTTATCCTACAAAATGAGTAGTACCAGTAATTCTGTGGATTATCAGAATATCGATTTATGGATTGTGATGATAGGAGAACTATGAAATCTCAAAAACGGTGACTCAGGTGTGATGAGAGTTTGACTTATCATTTTGTCATAATCTTCTTTCAAAATATATAAAATCCCTTCACTTAGGATGGATATCTAACTGTCAAATTCATCATACCCATTGGGATCATACTTAGAGGTCATTTCATCCTCCAGTCCATCCCCCATGCATGCACTCAGGTGGAGATATATCAAACTATGTCATAGGCAAATTTACTGAATGCGTCATGTTATCTTTGAAACCCTACGAACGAAGGCATTGAAGAGATACCAAACTGATGTATGATCTCGTTCTGATAAGTCACTTCACGCCAGATGATGAGTGATTCAAGTTCTCAGGCAAAAAATGGGCAAACGGCCAATATAGAAGTAGGAGTAGAGGTAGAGAGGAATATATTCAACTTCGGACTCACAATCCAATGAAATTAAGGATACGTATAATACATCAGTCATTGTATGAGTTGAAGGACAGCCCCATTTCTTGGCGTCCTTGAACTCCGAGTAACGCTACGAAGATGAATTAGCATATAAAAATCAATTGAACAATAATTTAAGAGAAAAAATGAAAGAATGAAGTTCTCCACAACATCGTACTAAAACATAAAATCTGCTCATTCACAAAAAATTTCCGTTTCACTCAGAAATATTCTTGATCTCAAGTTTTTGGACCACTCGATTGAAAATGGGTTATTCATACATGCGTGTCACATTACGATGCGCGAGAATATTTGACAAGGAGAAGGTTACACAGTTTGAGACGGATACATTCGATCGAATGGGAGTTGATCGTTCGCGGCGAAATCCACCTCACCTTTCTCTTGCAAAACAGCGTTCAAAACCCGCAGGTGTAAATTTTCTCATCCAATGAGGAACCTTGATTCCCCAATGTATAAATCAGTTGATGATTGTTAAGCAGAATTTTTGTTTGCAACAAATTGCGTATGTGACAAACAATTCGAATGCCATTGGTGACAAAGAGAATACTCACGAAAAATTGAGAAACTTGGCGAGTGTTAACCACATATCGCCGGAAAATCCTGTTATTGTTTTGTTGTCGTTGCCAAACTCGAGTATCTTGTCATCCTGAAATAAAGGCAGAATATTGATTTCGGTACTCGTTTCAATGTTCCATCAGTAATCAGTTTCACATACCTCATATCCCAACAGAAGAAATTCTCGCCCTTGTAAATTATAATCTTCCTCATGGGAACTTTTTCCGGCCATGGACTTTCTTTGAGATGAGATGTCATTATGACTTGCATCCAATGACAATATTACAACACGTCTTGATCTATCAGTACTGAGATCATAAATACCAAAACAGGACAGAACTTGTATGAGGATGGAGTAACTAATAATCAAGACTCTTTTTTTCTCCATGGTAGAAAAATCATGTCACAGGGACATTTTGGAATAGCAAGACATGCACAATATTGGGAATGACCTGTTTTCTCGTATACTCTTTTAAAAGTATTGAATAATTGATGAGAGTTTAGATTATCGTAAGAATCATCTGATTGAGAAAGACATCATATTTCAACTTCGAAGTCAAGTCTCCTGAAAGGGCAGTTTTCCGAGTGACTCTCTCACGACTCCCAGATATCGCTCCATCTCCTGTCTTCCTAATCTTTTGTCACAATCTCTCATACAAATGTGACAAATACTCAATATAAGAATCTATCATAACTAAGATCTCGAAAAATATCCGAGAAATTATGTGGCCGCGTGCATTTAGTGCGATTTCGAAAACTCTATTTGTGATTCAAATCCAGCAGGGGTATTGACTCATTGTTACCTATGATTGCGTTTGAGGAAAGAGAAGTATAGCATCTATCCTTATCCACACTCATTAGTTATGCTCATTTTCATAGCTATAGTATCACCTTACTTTCAGTGAAACAATGAGATTGTCATGATATGATTTATGAATTATTTAGAGCAGATCCCATACATTCACGAGAGAGCCGTATAATTACTGCCGAGATTACTGCTGAGACGTGACGAAGGGAAATTTTTCAAAATATAATGGATCCTACGTATGTGAAATTTGAAAAGTGACAAACTCGTCTGCCAGCCTGAAATTCATCTGCGTTAATCACTTTTCTTTTCATGGAATTTGTTGAATTTCGCGATAGAATGGCTCATTGAAAAATGAGGCAGTCTATCGCGAATTTAACCAGGCTTAGATCACAGTCTTACGGGGTCGAATGTAGCCAAAACTGACCTCATCACAGTTGAAAATCTTGTCACTGTCTTTTTCTCTCCACAAATCACGAGTACTTGTCATCATCCTAGGTGATCCCAGGTCCTGGCTTCGTAATTTCGTTGGGAATCAGTCCCACATACTTTAAATCCTGTCCGATAGAATTTTCATTCGTGAAAATTGTAATCTCCAATAAGATATTTGTCTCTACTGACTACTAAATTCTTTTGGAAGGAGATATAACTATGATTTGGATTCAAAGTTGATGTTACAATCTCACTCATCACATATCAACTGAGATGATGATTAGGGGAGCAGAATACTTGTTATGAAGGAATCAAGCATCTGAGCATCGAATCTTTTCCTATCGATATCATGAATGTAAGTAGTGGATATATACCAGTCCGAGCGCACCCCAGTCCGAGCGCACCGGTCCGAACGCAATGGGAAAATAACATGTGTACCAGTCCGAGCGCAAGGTCTGGTTCATAACCCATAACCCAACTCTCTGACCCATAACCCATCTAACTAACCCATAACCCAACTCTCTAACCCATAACACAACTAACTAACCCATAACCCAATTCTCTAACCGGTAACCCACTTTCTAACCCATCTCTCTCTAACCCAACTTTCTAACCTATCTTCCTAACCCATATCTGACCGGATTGCCATAACCCAACTCTCTAACCCATAACCCAATTCTTTAGCTCATAACCCAACTTGCTCCGTAACCTATGTGACTCTAAAGGATTTATTGCTCCAAAACCCAACTTCCTCTATAACCCAAATGTCTCCAAAAGATAGGTTGCTCCATAATCCAAATTGCTCCATAACCCATATTTCAAGGTCTTTTAGCCTTATCTCAGTGAATAATGCCCAGGTAGGCCCCGCGATGAGTGCATTGGATCCTCCGTGGGGCCCTATACAATTTTCAGTTCCGAAACTGTTTTACCATTAGTCGGTAATGTAGACCCCTTCCTCACCATCAGTCGGCAACGCAGATTCTTTCTGATCTTCAGTCGGTAAACGTGTTTTCGGGTATGGGAGAGGATGGAAGACCAAATGGCACCATACACGCCCTCTTCTGAGCAAAGTTCCTAGGACTTTAATTCAGTGTTTAATATTTCGGGATACAGTGGGATCCTCATAATATTTCGGGGAGGTGACAAGGGCCCCTCCTCCGCCCTTATCCGTGAGGTCCTACCTGCTCTGTATGTCTTTTATCACAGATAAAGGACATTCAGGGCCTCCAACCTCTCCGTAGTAACTTCCGTTTTTTTTAAATCTTTATTCTCAATTAATTGTACATAGTATAGATTTTTTCGCGTTCAGCTGAGGAGAGGGGGCGGCAACCTGGTGAACCGACACGACGGGTAGAGCTCGAGTCAACCACGTCCTCACCCTCGCCGTCATCAGGGTCGCGGATGAAAGTCTGCAGATATCGGCGATTGTTCAACATCCACTGCTGGAGCTTGTGCGCATTGTGTACCGCGCAGGAGGGTTCCAAATGCTCAGGGTGGAGCTTGCACAGCATCGTGTCTAGGACATGTAACCTCCTCAAAGCCGGACAGCCGAGCTCCCCCAAGTCATCTCTCAAGCTGTAAGGAAATGGAAAGGTTAGGTCGAGGACGAGAGTATGCCGATACCAATACCCACGTGAAGGGCAGCTGATTTGCCAGCCATCTCTTCTTCTCTGACCCTTTGACGAAGACCTTCCTAGCGGTTCCCAGGATGTCCTGGAGAACCGTCTTAACTTCGCTGTAAGGAACATCCCCAGCACCCCATCTCAAACCGTGAAAGTTGTATTCCAACCAGCTGTTACTCGACTTATGCTCTCGAGCTAGGGTATGCCAAGAGTGAGGAGGCTGGAAGTGATATACGATAGGAACAGCTTCCTCAGAGACTGCCAGAATGAACACCTCCTTGGCTACAAAATCGTTGTTGTAGGTTAGGAAACCCTGGACGTCCAGGACGTAATCCATCTTGACCGCTACTGAGCTTCTCCGCGATCTGTCACTCTTATATATCCTCGACACGATGAACTCATCGACCCCCACTCTGACATCTAGGCTCCCCAGACTATTCTGCAGGGGATAGAAAGGGAACATACGGCAGCTGTCTTTCAATCCAGTTCCATGCTGTGTTAGGAACTTCTAGAATATTCCAGCAATATCGTGGAGATGCCATGCTTCCCTGGTCACGCCAGATGACCTGACGTCTGCTTCCGGAGTGCGATCGAATATTCTGTAGAATGTTCGAGAAGCAATACGAGTGATTCATTGCATCAGCATCTTCTGTGAGCGTGTGCAATCCTGCTCCACCAGTTCCTGTAAGCTCTAGATGCTTCTGTTGCATCATCGAGCCAATGAAGATGGAAGTAGAATTTTCAAGAAGTAACTGGTCTGATCCATTGCATTGATATAAGCGTGTGGAACCCTGCTTCAGAGGTTTCTGCAAGCTTCTCGATTCTTCTAGAAGCTTCCATACCCGAGCCTATGAATACGGGTGTGTGTCGCCGGGCGCGTCAGTTGAAAACGATCCTCCGCTGGCTTCAGTTCTCCCGTGTCTCGTGCTCCAGCGCTCTGGCCTAGTGCCCGTACTCAGTGCTAGAAGACGAGGTTGAGATTACGGCATACCCCGAGCGTGTCCCGCGTCTGTGCCTTGTGTGAACGAAGTGACTATACTCAGTGCCTTGTGTGAACGAAGTGCTCATACTCAGTGTCCTTGTGCCAGGAGACGACCTACCCAGTGTAGCAGACGACGCATCTGGCCCAGCAGACGACACATCTGGCTCAGCAGACGACGCGATACATCCCAAGACCAGGGCAACAGTGTAACGGTGAGTACCTAGCGGGAACTATGACCACGGACGTGGAGTTGAATTTTGCCTTTTCGTGTACGCAAAGAATGCCCTGTCATTACCGACCGGGGAGCATATCTATGACGCGAACATAACCTCAATGAGTTCTGATGATACTTTAGACCGTGTACTTAACCTCGAAAATTTGACTGCCCGGCAACCCCCGAACTTGAGCTCATCCCCGCGGTACATAACCTCAAACCACATTGTAGGAGGAAGTGAACAGATTACTACATCTCTCCGTCGCAACGAAGTGTCCTTTTGACCGACCAAACCTAAACTAACTTCTTTAACACCCAACTTGCTCCATAACCCATGTCTGCTCCATACTTCAAGTTGCTCCACAACCCAACTTGCTCCATAACCCATGTGTCCCCAAAAATAGGTTGCTCCATAACCCAGATTACTCCATAACCCATATTTCAAGGTCTTTCGGCCGTATCTCAGCGGATAATGCCCCGAGAGGCTCCGCGATGAGTGCATTGAGTTCCTCGTGGGCCCCTCTTTCATTTCCCATTCTGTGCTCCATAACCCATATCTCAAGGTCTTTTGGCCGTGTCTCAGCGAATAATGCCCCGAGAGGCTCCGCGACGAGTTCATTGAGTTCCTCGTGGGCCCCTCTTTCATTTCCCATTCTGTGCTCCATAACCCATATTTCAAGGTCTTTTGGCCGTATCTCAGCGGATAATGCCCCGAGAGGCTCCGCGATCAGTGCATTGAGTTCCTCGTGGGCCCCTCTTTCATTTCCCATTCTGTGCTCCATAACCCATATCTCAAGGTCTTTTGGCCGTATCTCAGCGGATAATGCCCCCAGAGGCTCCGCGATGAGTGCATTGAGTTCCTCGTGGGTCCCTCTTTCATTTCCCATTCTGTGCTCCATAACCCATATTTCAAGGTCTTTTGGCCGTATCTCAGCGGATAATGCCCAGAGAGGCTCCGCGATGAGTGCATTGAGTTCCTCGTGGGCCCCTCTTTCATTTCCCATTCTGTGCTCCATAACCTATATTTCCAGGTCTTTTGGCCGTATCTCAGCGGATAATGCCCCGAGAGGCTCCGCGATGAGTGCATCGAGTTCCTCGTGGGCCCCTTTTTCATTTCCCATTCTGTGCTCCATAACCCATATTTTAAGGTCTTTTGGCCGTATCTCAGCGGATAATGCCCCGAGAGGCTCCGCGATGAGTGCATTGAGTTCCTCGTGGACCCCTCTTTCATTTCCCACTCTGTGCTCCATAAACCATATTCCAAGGTCTTTTAGCCGTATCTCAGCGGATAATGCCCCGAGAGGCTCCGCGATGAGTGCATTGAGTTCCTCGTGGACCCCTCTTTCATTTCCCACTCTGTGCTCCATAACCCATATTTCAAGGTCTTTGGGCCGTATCTCAGTGGATAATGCCCCGGGAGGCCCCGCGATGAGTGCATTGAGTTCCTCGTGGGCCCCTCTTTCATTTCCTATTCTGAGCTCCATAACCCATATTTCAAGGTCTTTTGGCCGTATTTCAGTGGATAATGCCCGGGGGAGGCCCCGCGATGAGTGCATTGATTTCCTCGTGGGCCACTCTTCCATTTCCCATTCTGTGCTTCATAACCCATATTTCAAGGTCTTTTGTCCGTATCTCAGTGAATAATGCCCCGAGAGGCTCCGCGATGAGTGCATAGTATCCCTCGTGAGCCCCTCTACAATATCCATCTCCAAAACGGCTTCACCATTGGTCGGGAAAGTAGGTCCCTTCTTCACCAACAATCGGTAAAGTAGGACTTTCCCACACCATCAGACGGTAAGGGAGGTATCACCATCATTCGGTAAAGTAGGCTCCCCCCTCGGTCGGTAATTCAGGTTTCTTCCTTAGTCGCCTACATTGCTCTTTTATGAATACCCATGCCATTTTTGATGACTTCCTTCGCATGTAGACCAGCCGATATTCCAACATTATTTCCCCCCCCCCCCTCAGATATGGATACTCCACAGTATTATTATGAGTTAGCCCAACAGCTGCGCAATGCTCTGCGCATCATTGAGGCGGGTCGTATGACGTTCAGCGATATCTGGGATAAATGCCTGATGGCTAAGGAAAGCTTGGGCAAATTGAATGGTATCCTGAGATGGACTCAGCTGAGCGAAGAAGCTAGACAGAGCTTCCGTTCCGCTTTCATACAGCTTCAGAATATCCATGATCTGCTGGATTATGAGTTCTGGCAACTTGTGGGGGCGAGAGAACTTGTTGCCTCTGGATCTGGTCTACAGTCAGATAATGTGACTGACCCGCATTTCCCAGAAGAACCAGACAATGGTGTTGAGGATGGTAGGTCCCTTCATTATATTCACATAATGACCAAGCAAAATATGTACCGACATGTCACTCCTTTTTCCAGCAAATACTCCACATCATTTTTACGGCATTGCGAAACGCCTTCGTGGTTCCCTACGTCGTATTACATCTGGAGACGCTTCATTCAGAGATATGTGGGACTGGTGTCTCATTGCGAAAGAAGCTGTCGCTTCTGTGAGCGAGATTATAACGGCACGTCATCTCAACCACGGATTGAGAAAGAGTTTCCAGTCAGTCCTTGCTCAGCTCGATCGGCTGGAACATGAATTTTGGACACGAGTTGGGGTGGAAGAACTTGTCGATCGGCTGGAACATGAATTTTGGACACGAGTTGGGGTGGAAGAACTTGTCACTCAGGGATCCGGATTGGAATTGCCGGATGCAAGCAGCCAGCACCCAGACGCAAGCGGCCAGTACCCAGACGCAAGCGGCCAGGACCCAGACGCGAGCAGCCAGCATCCGGATGCTCAGCCTGATGTTCGGCGCCCTGGTTCATGTGTGAAATGGGGCAGCGTAAGATCCGCATTTGACCGCCGTATCATGACGGGCGTCATCACTAACTTGGACCACATCGACATCAATAGCTTTATGGATGCTGCAAAAGTAGTTTTTGAAGAAAAGGTTTCACAAATGGTTACCGAACACCAACTACTTAAGATCAACACCATGCTCTACATCGAGTTCTCAAAGATCAGGAACGATGAAGAGGTTACGGAGCTCGTTCCTTTTAACACGAGAAATGAAGTCGTTGACGTGAGCAGCAATGTACGGGAATGGTTCGAAAGCCACGTTCACAACGTCTTGGCAAGAGATGTCGAGGAGTTCGAGGGCCACGAATCAGGATGGTCGATGCGCACGATATCCCATCTTGTTGTCAACATCAACAAATACAACCCACTGCGACCGACTTCATATATACCCCTCCCTGACTTCATTGCCAACAAACAAGCGTGCGTGAATGTGCAAAATGGAGACGATAATCAATGTTTCAAGTGGGCGATCCTCTCAGCACTCCATCCTGCTGCTCGGGATGCTCAGCGTCTAAGCAAATACACAGACTATCAGGAAGAACTGAATTTCAAAGGGATAAACTTCCCGGTCACCCCCAAGGACATCACGAAGTTCGAGAACCTCAACAAAGACATCTCCGTGAATCTCTTCATGCTGAAGAAGTTGGCAGGGGGAAAGCATGATGTGACTACGTGCCGTGTTGCCCCAGTCAAAAGAACCAAACACATAAATCTTCTGATAGTCGAACATGACTATGAAGCTCGCCAGGATGATGTCGAGGATACACCCAGCTATCACTACGTCTGGATCAAATCCTTACCTCTGCTTCTCAACAGTCAACTTTCCAAGGACGGACACAAGCCGTGGATATGTGAGCGTTGCCTGCATGTTTTCCGATCGGAGGCGATTCTCGATCAGCATATCCTTGACTGGGTCGAGGTTCACAAGTGCAAAGTCAATTTGCCCAGACCTGAGGAAGCTTCTGTGGAGTTTTCGAGTCACTTCCGCAAGGAGAAGGTGCCGTTTGTCGTCTATGGCGATTATAAATTCATCCTCGAGCCTAATGGAGATGATGAGCATATTCACCAAATCCACAAGCCAGTTAGCGTTGGCTACTACGTCAAGTGTAGTTTTGATGACAACTTGTCCAGGTACAAGTCTTACAGATGCAAGGAAGGGGAGCAGAGTCCTGCCGAGTGGTTTGTTATGGAGATGTACAAGCTTGCTCAAAAACTTGACGATGCTCTTAAGAACCCGGTACCCATGGACAATCTTACCGACCAGGAGAAACAAGCTTTCAACAACGTGACGACGTGCTACGTCTGTGAGAATCCGTTCACGGCCAAAGATGTGAAAGTCCGGGACCACTGTCATTTTACCGGCAGGTGAGTTAAAATCTCTTATCGAATATCATCCACAATTCTCCAGCTCTTCTCGTTTCAGGTTTCGTGGTCCAGCTCACAATAGCTGCAATCTCAATTACAAGGTCTCTAGGACGGTGCCCGTAGTATTCCACAACTTGTCCGGGTATGATTCACATCTCTTCATCAGAGAACGCGTACAATGTTACGAGGGAGATGTCAGTCTCATTCCACAGACGAAAGAGCGTTACATCTCTTTCTCTAAATTCATCAAGGACCTCCGCATTCGACTCCGCTTCATTGACTCATTCAGATTCTTGGCTCTTGGGCTCGAGAGGCTCTCTTCATACTTGGAGGAACATGAGATCATTCAGCGAGAGTATGGTTCTAAGTACTCTTCCGAGCAGATCGAGCTCCTCAAGAGAAAAGGAGTCTTTCCGTATGAGTATCTCTCCAGCTTTGAAAAGCTGGAAGAACAATCCTTGCCACCTCAAGATGCCTTCTTCAGCAGTCTCAATAGTGAGGGTATATCTGCTGCTGACTACGAGCATGCAAGGAATGTATGGGATCGATTCCATATCAAGAGTCTAGGAGAGTATTCAGACCTGTACCTCAAAATTGACGTGATTCTGCTGGCAGAGGTCTTTGAGAACTTCAGGAATACATGCATGAAGACTTACGGCCTTGATCCCGCACATTATCACACCATACCTGGTCTCGCTTGGGATGCGATGTTGAAACAAACACAGATTTCTCTCGAGCTCTTTACGGATATTAACATATTGAACTTTGTGAAACGGGGAATCAGAGGAGGTAGGCTCAATCTCGATATCTCGAATCTTAACATCAATACTGATTCTCAACCTCATTCCAGGAGTTAGCCAGTGCAGCAATAGATTTGCGGAAGCAAATCACCCTTACATGGGAGAAGATTTTGACCCCACCCAGCCAGAGAAGTACATCATGTATTATGACGTCAACAATCTATATGGGTGGGCCATGAAGCAGGCTCTACCCTACGAGGGCTTCAGATGGGTCGATCCAGCACTTGTGGGTGACGTGAGTAACGTAGCCGACGATTCCGGAGTCGGATACATCTTGGACGTTGACATCGAATATCCCGAAGACTTGCATGACCTTCACAAGGACCTGCTCATGTTGCCGGAACATAAGGCTCCTCCGGGATCCAACCAGGAAAAGTTGCTCACGACACTCTTCCCAAAAGAGAGATATGTGGTGCATTATAGAACTTTGAAACAGGTGAGTCCTCGGTTATACTATTAGTATCATTATCATTGTCATTTCATCATCATCATCATCATCATCATTACAGGCTCTGGCACATGGACTCCAATTGGAGAAAGTCCACAGAGTTTTGCAATCCAAACAGAAACCTTGGCTTGGTTCGTACATCGATCTCAATACCGCAGAACGTCAGAAGGCTAGAACGACTTTGATAAGATGTTCTATAAGTTGATGAACAACTCAGTATTCGGAAAATTGATGGAGGACGAGCTGAAACGTATCGACGTGAAGCTGCCACGGAAGTGGGAAGGGCGCTTCGGCGCTGAGTCCTGGATTTCCAAACCCAACTTCCACAGTCGCGCTGTGTTCGATGGTGGTCTTGCGGCAATCCAGCTGAACAAGTCAGAGATGACCATCACGAAACCGATATATGCTGGTTTGAGCGTCTTGGACATCTCCAAGACCCAGCTATATCGGTTTCACTATGACTTCATGCTCAGAGGTGACCATCACGAAACCGATATATGCTGGTTTGAGCGTCTTGGACATCTCCAAGACCCAGCTATATCGGTTTCACTATGACTTCATGCTCAAGAATGTCCCCCAGGCAAAGCTCCTCTATACCGACACCGACAGCCTCATATACGAGGTTGAAGGTGTCAATATGTACCACGTCATGAGAGACAACCCAGATGAGTTCGACACCTCAGACTACCAGCCCAATAACGTCTACGGGATCGCACTCCTGAACAAAAAGATCCCTGGGTACATGTCTGAGGAGCTCCATGGCCGACCCATGACCCATTTCTGTGCTATGCGCAGTAAGCTATACGCATACAAAGTTCTGGGGGGTGACGTCACCAAGAAGGCAAAGGGCGTACGAGGCCCGACTATCAGGAGCGTGACCTTCGACGATTACGTCAGGACACTACGTGAGAATGATTTTTTGGTGAAGGCGCAGACGACCATCCGCTCGAGATTACATGTGATTGGCACTGAGACGCGCAAGAAAATCGTGCTCAGCGCAAACGATGATAAACGGAATCTCATCCCAGGTAGTACAGACACCCTCCCCCACGGCCATTACAGTCTCCGAAGGTCACGTGATCCTCCAACCAATGAGAATCGAGCACTTGTGGAGGGGGTACGTGCTCATAAGCGAGCGCGACTGGAATCGAATCTCACATCTGCCGATGAACTCAGAGGAAAAAGATCTCGACTTGCTAATAACTCAAGCAGCACAGGGTGAGTACCTGGTGTTCTCCTACTGGAACGACCTCCTAGACTATCATCTAATCCCTCTACCTCTTCCAGATGGATTTCTCGGAACTGAATCAAGTGGCCCAGGGTGGCTTCTTACCCACACTGAAAATCTCCGATCTGGACAAAAATAGTCCTGACATAATAACCCAGCTCAAGCATGTGAACACCAAATATGGACCAAAAATCGTCGCTACAATAGACGACGAGTTTGACGTTTTCATGCCCAAGAAAGTCTGCTTGTATCTTTGCGCTAATCCTGAGATAAACTTGGACATGATGAATGCCGCCGACAAAAAGAGTATTGTATTGAAGCGCGACGATGCAGGAATTCAATTTTACCCATTGAACTCTGAATAGAAATATTGTTAATGAATTTTGTAATACTAATAAAGTTGAGAAATGAGAGTCAATGGAGGAGTAGTGGCTTCATATATGAGGCGGGTAGACTCCACAGACAAGGGCGGTGGCGGGGCCTCTGTCACTCTCATTTCTCTTTTTTTAAAATTTCATCTCTATCTATCCAACTGTTGTGGGTATCATCAAAACCCAACCACTTCACGAGGACTTGGTTACCTCTCCTCCTGATGATCTTTTCAACTAGGTACACATCAGGGTACTTGGATGGAGACAGTTCCTGTTCATAGAATCCTCCGGAAACATCGTTGCCTTGATAATCTCTAAGATGGTAAGTCACTGGATTCGTCATGGCCACTCTCCTAATGGTAAATATCTCTGTTGTCCAGTTTGGCGTGTAGCCTTTCTCAAATACATGCTTCAGTTTGCTGACGCGCACATGATCTCCGACCTTGAACTTCGGCTTGTTCCGGGGTAGGTCTCCGTCATTGTACAATTGCAAGATGTTTTGTTCATTGCGAAGAGTAACG
Source organism: Eretmocerus hayati (assembly GCA_029851415.1). Lineage (NCBI taxonomy): Eukaryota > Metazoa > Arthropoda > Insecta > Hymenoptera > Aphelinidae > Eretmocerus > Eretmocerus hayati. Next base: position 184,539,433 of record CM056742.1, read on the forward strand.
TTTTTTGGTTCGATGCCAATAGTGCGATGTTTTTTCCCATTGTACTCTTCCAGTAGACCAGGCAATATGTCGAGCCACTGGTAACTTCCACGTAGACTGAAGCGTTTCCACATCATATTCTTCAACGTGCGATTGGAGCGCTCGCAGATTGATGCCTTCATATTACTGTATGTAGAGTAGAGATTAATATTGTATTCGTCCATGAGCCCTTGAAACTCGGCATTGTAAAATTCTTTCCCGTTGTCTATCTGGAGATTTTTTGGAACGTGTCCCTGACGGAACACAGATCTCATAGCGGCCGTGACGTCTGTACCAGTCTTCTTTTTCACCGGTACAGCCCAAGCAAATTTGGAGAAAACGTCAATAATGTCAGCAGATAATTGTATCCCTTGTTAACTCTAGCGTAAGGCAGCATTTCTACTAAATCGGCCTGCCACGTCTCATGCAAGCCCCGCCGCAAAGCTCCTCTATACCGACACCGACAGCCTCATATACGAGGTTGAAGGTGTCAATATGTACCACGTCATGAGAGACAACCCAGATGAGTTCGACACCTCAGACTACCAGCCCAATAACGTCTACGGGATCGCACTCCTGAACAAAAAGATCCCTGGGTACATGTCTGAGGAGCTCCATGGCCGACCCATGACCCATTTCTGTGGTATGCGCAGTAAGCTATACGCATACAAAGTTCTGGAGGGTGACGTCACCAAGAAGGCAAAGGGCGTACGAGGCCCGACTATCAGGAGCGTGACCTTCGACGATTACGTCAGGACACTACGTGAGAATGATTTTTTGGTGAAGGCGCAGACGACCATCCGCTCGAGATTACATGTGATTGGCACTGAAACGCGCAAGAAAATCGTGCTCAGCGCAAACGATGATAAACGGAATCTCATCCCAGGTATTACAGACACCCTCCCCCACGGCCATTACAGTCTCCGAAGGTCACGTGATCCTCCAACCAATGAGAATCGAGCACTTGTGGAGGGGGTACGTGCTCATAAGCGAGCGCGACTGGAATCGAATCTCACATCTGCCGATGAACTCAGAGGAAAAAGATCTCGACTTGCTAATAACTCAAGCAGCACAGGGTGAGTACCTGGTGTTCTCCTACTGGAACGACCTCCTAGACTATCATCTAATCCCTCTACCTCTTCCAGATGGATTTCTCGGAACTGAATCAAGTGGCCCAGGGTGGCTTCTTACCCACACTGAAAATCTCCGATCTGGACAAAAATCGTCCTTACATAATAACCCAGCTCAAGCATGTGAACACCAAATATGGACCAAAAATCGTCGCTACAATAGACGACGAGTTTGGAGGAACTCAATGTACTCATCGCGGAGCCTCTCGGGGCATTATTCGCTGAGATACGGCCAAAAGACCTTGAAATATGGGTTATGGAGCACAGAATGGGAAACGAAAGAGGGGCCCACGAGGAACTCAATGAACTCATCGCGGAGCCTCTCGGGGCATTATCCGCTGAGATACGGCCAAAAGACCTTGAAATATGGGTTGTGGAGCAATCTGGGTTATGGAGCAACCTATTTTGGGGACACATGGGTTATGGAGCAAGTTGGGTTGTGGAGCAACTTGAAGTATGGGGCAGACATATGGGTTAGAGAGTCGGGTTGTGGAATTTGAGAGAATGGTGGGTCATGGGTTATGGAATCGGAGAGAACTATGGGTTAGAGAGTTGGGTTTGGGTTAGTTAGTTGGGTTATGGGTCAGAGAGTTGGGTTATGGGTTATGAACCAGACCTTGCGCTCGGACTGGTACACATGTTATCTTCCCATTGCGTTCGGACCGGTGCGCTCGGACTGGTATATATCCACTACTAATGTAAAGACGATACTGACACAAGTGTATGTCAAAAATGGCTCTTTTCTATCGTGCACATGAGCATAGTCACGGAACGCGGTGATCTGTAGAATCCGCCTGCGAGACCAGATTTTCCGCACCAGTGCGTGTACACTCGGGAACAAGGTGAAGTGCAATGAGACGACCGTCGGCGCTATTTGAGATCCTTCGTCTCGCTCGCACCTGATGAAGCTTTAGCGAAAAAACATCCACCAGTGCGGCGGTGATGCGAATAACCTCCCAACACATGGATTTTGACCGTCCGTGTACGTCGGTGTGTGCTAGTGTGAGTCGGGGTGAGAGAGTATGCGGGAGCTCTCATCGACGCAAGAGAGGGAAGTAACGAAAGAGAGGGAAGTAAGGAAGAGAGGGAAGTAAGGCGCCTCGAAGCAGGCGAATCACAGTGACTCTGCCGATTGAAACAGAAGAGGCCCAAATGATTCCAGGAGGAATCTGATGCACTGAAGAGAGAAGAGAGAAGAAAGAAGAGAGAAGAAAGAAGATGAAGAATGAAGAGATGGAAGAAGATCGAAGGAAGGGAAACAACACCTGCGAGTCGTGAGAAGAGAGACGCTCGATCCTGAGCGCGAGACGCCGCCGGCCCTGAAGTAATGCTCACGCGGTGCCGGGGCCGGATTGGTAAGTTGGTGGATCTCTCCCTTGTCCAATGGCCGGCGCCAACGGAGAAGGAAGAGAGGGTTTACCCGGTTCGGATGGCCGTATCGATGCGGATTCCAGCCCGGGACTGTTGGGGAGGTGCTGGCCAGCCGTGTTTGGCTGACCGGTGCCTCTCCTTCGTACGTCGCAGCGTATTTGCCCTACAACCACCTTAAAAAAAAAAAAAAAAAAGCTCTCATCGACGCACACGGATGGTAAAATTGCATGTATTGCGCCTCTGCCTCCCTAGCGGACGTATTTTTACTAATACCTCATGGGTTATCCCACGAGTGCGAGTGAGATAGAAGATTCCAAACGGTCACTGACCATCACGGCCATTGCAGTTTACCTTGTCTCTGAGTGTGTATCGCCTAGGACTGGAACTGTAATCGGGATGTTCACAAGATCCAAACCACCCGAATTTCCGGACATACGGGTTCAGCAACAAAAAATCCGGACCGGGTCAACTATTCGGCCGATGACAATCCCACAGAACTCACTAAGCCTTGACGGATGGGATCGCATATCAGATGAGTATTTTCAAAGTTTTCTCTACCAGAATTCCGAATGAATCTGAGTGATGAAATGCTGTACTCCTCGCGCATAACCTCTTTTCTGCCGTCTCTAAGTATCAGTAATTATACTCATTACCATAAACAGTCACGTTTTATTCCTCTTTGGAACAATCTTGAACATATTTTTCGTGAGATGAAAGTTTCTTTGGTGAGAATTCTTCGTTTCACGCGTAAATCAAGATAGCCTTGCTGCTAACGCGAAAAAGTGCCATCTTCGGCATCTCCTTGGACTGAATCACTGAAAACAGATTTTGGATTTTGATAGAATTCTTTTGAATGAATTCCAATGATCCGTGCATCCAGTCTTGGCGATTGTAATATCGATGACACGAAGGAGGGAGAGATCCCAAAAGTGTCATGGTGCCTCGAATACGCTAGAAAAACTGGGCGTCACAGTGGTCTGGTCAATTTTGCCGGCTCCCACATCATAGCCATCGTGTTTAGGTTTTTATCTGGAAAATGATACCAGACCTCCAGTGGAACGTTTCAGGTCTCGATTCTAGTCTCGGATATTGTGCTGCATCTCACTATAGTGATAAACTCTAGGTCACCGATCCATCCATCCATCCATGCATCCATGCATCCATCCATCCATCCATCCATCCATCCATCCATCCATCCATCCATCCCATCCCATCCCATCCCATCCCATCCCATCCCATCCCATCCCATCCCATCCCATCCCATACCATCCCATCCCATCCCATCTCATACCATCCCATTCCATCCCATCCCAGCCCAGACCAGCCCATCCCATCCCATCCCATCCCAGCCCAGCCCAGCCCAGCCCAGCCTATACCCTCAGCCCAGCTCATCCCATCCCATCCAGGCCTATCTCATTCCAGCTTATCAAGAGCCATCCTACCCGACCTCAGCCCAGACCAGCCCGGCCCATCCGAGCCTAGCCCATACCACCCTATGCCATCCCAAACATTCAGCCAAGCTCATTCCACTGTCACCCATCACAGCCCAACAAAGTGGCTCATCCTATCCCTAACTTGCTCATAAAGTGATCTTCGATCCTAAAAGTTGTCATTTATAACAACACATAGCTATAGCAGAAACATCCACGTTAGTTTCGCCCTCCTGCGCTTGTGGTCGCCGCGCACATCTTATTCCCCCATGGCAAGGAGGGGTCGATATCATTCATTGAAAGTGGTGAACGAGGATCATTCAATAAATACGACGATTGATAACGCATTCCTACAGCTACGCGTCGATCATTAACGGCTCACAAAACGATTTCTTGACCTCTAAATTTCATAGACATCCAGTTTGCTGATTCCTGAATATAGTTGCATTAGTCTCTAAATCTTCAAGTGTCTCGCCTACTGTCTGACCAAGCATAAATAATGAAACTCAACGTGTCAGAAGCACATTCAAAATCAAGGGATTTTTTTTAGATACCATGCACTTATGTGTTCCACTTGATGAGATATGGAAAACTCAATCTGTTTTTCAACCATACCAGTCATATCGTTTGATCGTTTGGATCGTGGCTTCTGAGTTTGATAGAAGGAAAGCATGAGTTAGGACACATAAGTTCCCGTCGCCATCAATCACACTTCATCACGAATAATTTTTCATGAATGATAACAGCTCAACATGAAAGAAAAATGGAGATTTCCTATAAAATGTTCAAGAGTGGGTGTAAGCCGCAATCGATACATATCAAAGGAGCTGGAATTTTTCTATATTCTTTCCAAACTTGAGTCCATGTCATGCAGCTGATTTGAGATCTTTTTAGTCATCTCCGTGAAATGCCTGTGAAGCATTGAGGGCACGCGGCACCCATGCAACACGGCCGTGGAGTATCATTTACACTTCATGTAAACATTGTGATGATACAAAGTATGGGATAAGAAGTCGAGCTTTTTTCATCGTTCAACTTGTATTTGATAACTCGTCGCTTAGATGTGAACGGGAAACAGCTTTCACGGCTACCGAATGCCCTCTATGAGTTTGCGGTATATACGGCTTGTACTCGTTTAGTTACATTTTTGAGAAACAAAAATGATGAAGGATGTGAGATTGATGCTTCCCCAATTATTCATACAACAGACTTTTTCAACGCTTCTATCAAAAGGTACCACAAGATTTCGGACGTTGAGCTTGGTCAGTAAATACTGAAAGGCATCCGTAGTCAGTAAGTTGACAGAAATTTCATAACTCAATAAGACTGTCTTATGACAACACGGCGAATAGCTTGCAACATATCCTTCAAACCGTTTGTAGAGATAGTGGTGGAAGTTTCAGAAAACTTTGTAAGGCTTGACGAATCGATCAATTTCACTTTCCCATATACCAAGTATCACCCTAGAACTTCGCTTCCGAACTACCCTGTCGTTAAACATTTAGGTCATCATCTGTAATTTCGAGAAACTCTTATGCGAGTTATTTGAAATTTAATAAATACACACTTGACTATAAAACTCGTGGCTGAGCTTTTCACAAATATCAAGCAATGATTCACCCCGTGATCTCTTTGCTTAGCACTCATTTAGTGACACATTTGAGCCTACAGTACAAAATAGTCATAGGGATCGATTCTGATATCGACAGTCCCGATGTATTTGGTGGAAAAGACTAGCCAACAGTCAATTTTCGTGTTCCACTCAGTACAGAACTTTGATTTCAAACAGGATACACGGCGTATAGTAGCGAAAAGAACTCAGAATGGGATCTTGTATCGATTTGAAATTCTTATATTGGGCTGCATCATCAATAGTTTTAGTGATAATTCCACATTCGAAAGCTGGAGGCGATGATACAGTGATGAATTATCTGACCAAATACATCACGCAGAACGTATCAGTACAAAAAGTGAATTTACTGTGCGAATCATCCGAAGAATCAACTTCGCTTGCTACAGAATTTGCATTACACTTGGGTGTCGATCTCTCGTTAGAAATATCCGATCTTGAACTTTGGTGGAGGCCGAAAAATGCAAGTATCGAAAATTTGTCCTTGACTACTCTGATGGCGCGAGTCTCAGAACGACACAATTTGGCCATGGGCATAATAGATATTCGAAATGGCGTAGATGTATTCAAAAAATTGAAATCCCAGTTAACGCTCTTCAAACAAGTGTCCGCGGGTCAATATCGTTGTAGATGCCTTTTGATATTGATCAATCATGAATGGGATGAGTTTGAAAAATTCCTCTTTTATGCTTGGAGCTGGAAATTTTTAGATCTTACAATCATAGAACTGATTAGGAGTAGCCCAATTGGACCACCCAGTCTCGCTTCAAAACCACACGAGGATGATACAGCCGTAGTACACATGTACAATCCATTCTTTGAGAAATATACCAAGAATCTGTTGACCGCTGATACAGATCTATTTCCCAAAAAAACCAAAGATCTCAACGGATACCCCCTTCGTGTCAGAGCGCATACGTATAAAGAGCTCTCATACAAGATCAAGAATCCTCCCGAACTGAACACTGGACATGATCACCAGTTATTATTAGCAGTTGCCGACAGATTGAATGTAACAGCATACTTGTATTGTCATATATATGGGTGCACCGAGGATGATTTGAGCATTGGAGCCGAAGAAGAAATTGGAAGGCCATTCGATATCGGATCAGATCCTGACGATCGGAGAAACGTTTACTATCATTCGACATGGGATCATCGAAACTTGTATTACGGGCCATCCTTCATTCATCTTCCTACATTGATCTCTTTCAATTTCTTATTCAAAGGGCTAATTGAGGAATCTCAGTTTGAACTTTCAAAAGAAGGGCTTCTTGCGTGTGGAGCGCTCCTCTTGACTGGTGTCTTCTTTGCCTCCTACGCACGGGTCCTTGGTTTCAAAGTCAAGAATTGGTCAATTATCAACATAACAACGGCTCAAATGGGCGGTTCACTCGAGAATCGAGGACCAATGTCTGAAAGGATCTATTTGATCACCATGTACGTTACAACGTTTATCGTCACAACTATTGCAACTGATTATATCCTGGAGATGTTCACGTATCGTAAGGAGGTGAACAATTTCAAAACCCTAGAGGAACTTGCTGACTCCAATATTCCAATAGTGATGAGCGCCAGAGATTTCAATTTCCTAAGGCATGAGGAAGGTGATCCTATTCTTGAGAAAATTCTCAATCGCTCCGAGCGAGTCGAGCTGAGTGATGGATACGGCGGCTTCTGTGGGTTGAATGTAATGTATGACAAGGTTGACGACTCGATTAATCTCTGTTTCGTTGGGGCAAGAGATAATGTTCCTGTGCTAAAATTAAGAGGGAATTGGTACGTGGATCGTATCGAAGAGCCAATTCAGATGTCGATTCCGATACTTGTTGTCCTGGGTCAATTTTATTTGGTGAATGATATCAATCTCATTGTTGTGAGATTTAAAGAGACAGGTTTCTTAGAATATTGGGCCAAGCAAGAGCAGAGGGATCTGATCTCCCATACAATAGAGAGAGGAGGGGATCCGTCACTGCTGACAGAAAGCCTTCCTGCAGACCAACCAGAAACAGAAGAAGCTGCGCCACTGAAGTATCAACTGAGAGCAATCATGGTGATTGGTTCCAGTTTGTCTTTCATCGCTCTGATTTGCGAGATCATCTGGTCACGTTTTCTAAGTAAAACCGAGATTGGTAGATTCATGAGAGCATTCAATCGTTACTCTTGTGATTTGTTAGTACTTTGCGGGAGGGAACCAAACAAAATGAGTCGAAGCAGTTGAATCAGAAGCTATTTTTCCTCAATGCCGTGGTTTGCGGGTTGATTCGAGGTGGGTATCGACGGCCCTGCACCTACCGGATTTTCCTCTCAAGTAATCACAATTCCATGACTTATCAATGCTGAGATATACCTGTATCGATGTTTCGCGATATAGAACTCGCATTGTCTTTAGTTCAGTTTTTGGCAATTCAATTTTCATATGTAAATCGGCGCTGGAGCCAGCGCCCACCTCAAACACCTAGTCTACGTTTACAGATTCACAGAGTTTGTTTTCAATGGACACCGACGAAATTTCACATTATATTACTGGCCTTTGCAAAATTCTCTGTATTCTTTCTCAAAATCTAATGATCATGAACAGGAAGAGGAAGTTGATTTCTATCATGGTTAAACTAGGGATCTTCCACCGAGAGATAAGTAACTTATATGGTTATAGAAAACCTTGTTTGTTCCTAGCAAAGACTCCGTAAGTAGAGTTTGTTACGAAGTACCAATAGAATCTCAAATTCTGACGCAGGAAAACATCACGATTCGACATGTCTCACGAGTCAAGCGCCAATTTCTACGCATACAATATTATGAGGTGGTCAATGCATCAACTGAAAATATGCGTAGTACCTATTAGTCCAGGCCGAGAGGGCGTCATTGTTGGGAGAATTATTTGACGAGGTTTTTCCGCAGGATCCTCTTCAGAAGACCTTCCTGATCATAGAAATCCATGCAGCCAGGCCGAAAAATAGTCACAATTTATGTAAATCAAATTCGTTCGAACAATTTGATAGAATTGTTCATCTTCAATTCGAACTAATTCATTCAGATAATTTGACTCTTTTTGAGCAAAAAAAGTCGGTTGTAATTTTCTGCTAAACTTGGTCGTTTTTGAGTAGTGAGCAGTTTTAAAATGAAAAACGCGAATTTTACAATTAGAAACAACAATAAAGTGAAAAATCAATTTTGCCACCGAGGCAATCTGTTCACCAGAGTCTTCTACAATATCCAGTCTCAAGAAACAATGTTTCCAGAAGAGAACATCTGTTTTAGGAGGAGTTTCTTCAAGCGATGATAACGAACAATTTTCGTGAATATCAGCGGAATAATCTACCTATATCCCGAGGTTCGGAATGGGTATTAGTCAAAATGAGCCCATGAGAGACTCTACAATAGAGATGTTCAAGGAATATAAAGTTTTGGGCCGATAACAATTCATGGTATCGGATCTTGTGTAGGACATCCTAGTGATCAGACTCCACTGATGGCAACTTGGATTTTCACTTCATTGTTGCTTTTATTTAATGTCAAAGGTTGGAGAATTCGCGTTATTTCATTTTGAAACTATTTATGAATCGGAAGCAATCCAGCGAAAAATGACAGGAGACCTTTTCTGTTCAAAATGGATCTAATTGTCATGAAAAATGGTTTGAATTGTGAATAAATAATTTGATTGAATTGTCCAAACGAATTCGATTCAAACATATTGTGATCCTTCTCTGGCCCGGCAACGTGGATTTCTATGATCAGAAGGGTCTTCTGAAAATGATCCTGTAGTCGTCAACCTCGTCAGAATACTTTTGATGATCACGGATGACAACCAAAATCTCAACAGAAACTTTCCCAATGTATAAGACTGGGCAATACAATCCCCGATTGAGATGAAGATTGATCCTTGTTAAAGATTTTCAAATCTGTGTTAAAGAAGGATAGAGAATTGAAATGTATCCATATTGAACAGGGTACTCGGGAGCGAACGATAGGTTGAACAAAATTGTCACCAAAAAGTGAGAACGTGGTGATTTAGTCCTACGCCCAAGGATCAGCATCCCGTTGGAATTGAAATAGAGTGATCCCCCTTTGAAAATGCGATCTTCATTCGTATCTTTAAATGTTAATTAAATTGAGATTCTTTGAGCACTTCTACTTTTCAAGACAATAACAGCTCCTGAAGCTCATAATTCAAACCTTTCTCAATTTTTTTCAACGTACTCCAACTCATCTCAAAGCTCATTTCAAGACCTTTAGAATAATTTGAAGTGAGTTTCATTTCAACGAAGTAGACTCGAGTCATTCTTAGGAGTTGGAAGCCCAAGAAGTCTCAAATCGTGAGAAGAGAAAATCTCGAGTATCGATTCAAAATTAGATTGCTCGGCTCTAGTGCTCACCTCAGTTTAATCTGGAGATCTTAGAATAAGCTTCGAAATGAGCTAAAGAACGTTGAAAAAAATTGGGAAACGTTTCAGTTTATGAGTGCTCTAAAAGCTCCATCTGATTAACATGTCAGAATACGAGTCAAGCTCGCATTCTTGAAAATAGGATTGCTCCATTTTAATTCCAACGTGCTCCAAATCACAAAAAGCTCAGTTTCTAGTTACAAATTTGTTAAACCTATCGTACTTTACCGAGAACCGTGTGAAGCAAACCAATCAAATGTTAAAATTTATTGGTAAAAGTTAGTGTTAAAAGGATAAGGTTTTTTGTTGGGGGTTGAACTCAGCTTCACTGTTCCTGATGGGATTATTCCTGAGATATTTCAAAATGTTTGAATTGTGTTAAGCCGTGAACGAGTTCAATAAATTTGGAAGTTTGTTTGAATTCAGAACATTTTCTTTTGTAATGAAATCCTATCCCAACTTTGTCCACCGCAATCCTACACACAAGTGATGTTCAATTCTTGTTCAAGGTCCTGAAATGCTGAGCATATTCCTCAATATTCTGTCTGTCACCCCCCTCCCCCCCCCCCCGCCTCTTCATCGGTTAGCTAAATTATTGTTTGAACATGTTGTCATCATTTTGAAATTCTTGAAGCACCGGTAATTATCAATGTGAACGGATCGTCTAAAAATCATTGCCGATTCAAGATTTTTCAGCATTTCACTCACAGATGGAAATTTTTCTGTATTCCATTCCATCATTCATCGTGGTACCAATCCAGGGCTCCCGTAAAGATCAGTATGAATTTACTTTCGGGCTTTATATTATGACGGAACATGATCCAAACTAACTTGATATGAATTTTGACCCTTAGACTGATCTAATTCCCATTACCAAATTTGTCCTCCAATAAATGACTGAGATACCAGCTATAGGTACGCAGCATGAGAAACAGAGGTATGGGTCTACAAAGTAAGCATAGTCAAACGGCTCTTCGAGTGCCATAAGTCGTGTCCATGAGACGGAAGCTTGGGGTTTCTATAGAAGAGCCAACCAACGAACCAACCGACCGACGGTCACTTGGATTTGTGTGGTGTGAACGTTGGGCGGACCAGTAAATCCACCCTTTCGCGGTCTCTTAGTGAACTCGGGTCATAGATCGTGCAAACTATCGCAACAACTTCCACCCTCCAACCCCAACTCCGGAGGCAGGCCTCGTTGATTTCTCGCCACAGCTTCTTGAACGTTATACCCTCTCTCTCACTTTGCTTCTTGGAGCTTCTCAAGAAGGAGTATATAGGAGAATTCAGCATCCGCTACCGTCCGTGCAACTTGTCCTTTGTGTCGCACGCTTCAGCCTGATGCCCATTGGACATTCATGATTTATTCGCGCGAGGTCCTGCACGAAGACGTCGTCCTTCTCCCTGTGGATTCGGAACAATCGTGTAGTCCTGTGACTACTACCACTACTACTAAAACGACTACTCTAGTACAATGTATATACATTTATAAAGTGTATAGTTTGGTATAGCCAACGCCTGCTCAACAACTGCAATTTGCCTAATTTATTCTCAACGCCAAGATGCGTACGCAATGCAGGACCGAGAATCTTGAAAGTTTCCCGAGTGGTAGAGTCTCCTGCTGGCCTTTCTTAGCCTACGTAAGCAATTGTAACTCCTTGATTACAGTCACGCCTGGCACGTAATTCTTTCGAATGTGCCAACTTGATGCGAGGTTGGAAGCGTGGGTGAAATAGGGGCTGCGGATTTATATTTTGTCGGATGCTGGATTATCCGAGTTTGTCGGGACTATTGTTGAGTTATTCAACCAGGGGGTAGCATTGCTGACTTGGAATACTGAATTAGTCCTGGAGGATGAATTTTTGATGCATGAGAGTTCTAGTTTGGTCAGTACTTCAATAGCTACGGTAAACGGCTGGGAGTAATATAAAATGGTACAACTGGCTCTAGAGAATCAGTCCTATTCAAGTTGATCGAAACAGATTATCAAATGATGGTTTGTGCAGCCAAAATCGGTGTATTTGTAATTTTGCTGCACTGCCCAAAACGGATGGATTCTGGCCAAAATTATCGAGACCCGTTTCGATTGCATTTGAGTTGTATACGCTGTATTCATCACTAGTTATACTTCCTACGAGAATCATGTTGGCATTCTACGGCTGGTTTTGAGTATTGTTGTTGGAATTTCTCCGGGAAGTAAGGAACCGCCGAAATGATAGATCTCTAGATAACTAAAACAAATCCTTCGTCTTTATAGCCTGTCACCATGCAATTCGCACGATGACTAATCGCAAAAACTATTGACTGAGTTTGAAAATCAGAATCGACGAGCATAAATCGACTTAATTCTTCCGGGAGCAGTCATTTTGAGAGTCCATCATTCTGAAATTCTAGACTTTGGAAAGCAAAAATACGGAAAGTAAGAAACTTGGGATGCGCAGAGAGGCAAAACTCGTGCACGGTTGAAATATAGATTGATAAAAGTTCACAAGGACTGATCCAAAATTTCGACTCACTCTATTTTGTCTCAAAAATTCTTCCTGATTTTCGCCTTCCCCAGTATTACAAACGTTTGTACCTTCCAACTTTGACATCAATAATTCGGAATTCTCCGAATTGTGGCTCCCCGAATTTCGACGTCTCGAATTCTTGGGTCCCCGAGTAATTGAATACACTCGAAAATGGCAATCGGTTGGAAAAGTGAGTGAGAGCTAGCATGATAGGCAGTGGCGCTCTACTAAAATGAGAAAAGTTATTCTCCACGAGTACTGAAAGACTTGATGGCAGATATAAAGGGACGTGGTGATATTAAAATAGCATAAAAATGAACTGCAATTTGTATTGCAGCTGAAAACTCCACCCTCAAAAGCTCGCCATCATTGTGCGGTCTGTCTCTCCATAATGTCTCCCGCTATTATTATTAATATTGAGAGCACAACGGCGTTTAATGCCCTGAAAAATCGTCGTATTTCCTCATGAATTGATGAGCTCATCTATACGAGCTGAAAAGAATTGTATTCTACGGCAGAGGGCTCTTATTGCCAAGATAAGAGTTTGCTCGTCCGTGGAATCTTATAAATCGCTCCTTCCGTAATCGCAGCCAGTCGGAGTTTTCTCATTGGATCCATGAACTGAGTCGCAGAGGATCTTCGAGATATTTGAGAGACAAAATAATTATAAGTGAAAATGTTCAAGTCTGTTTTTCAATTGGAAAGCTCATCTATCACTCACTATTGTTCCTCATTGTTGATGAGGAATATTGATGCATCGGAATTTGACATCGAAGGTCAAAATACTTTCCAATCATATTGACTCGATACATATGAAGCCTCTTTCTTCGTAGGTACCGTCAAATTGGGTAACTTTGGTACAGTGGGTGCAACTTTGGTACACCCCTGAAAAATGACTTTCAAAGCTGCGTTTGGCAAGGTAAACGATTCTATTGAAACCTATCCTCCCTTCTTGGCACACGCATAAACAATGTGTTGAGCCAGCGTAGATCCCGCGTGAATGATTGTACTCGTTTATTGAAGCTTTTTCCGAAAAGTCTGATTTAGCAGCGATACACGAGTGGTCCAGTTCGTGTACCTGGCAAGATGTGTTCCGGAACGAACTACGGGTGTATAGTGCTACATTTCCATCACATACTAATGTATGTGATGGAAATGTAGCACTATATTACTGTAATTACTATATTGAAGAAACCATCGTTACGATGGGGTATTCACAAAATTTGGAATTAGAATGAAAGAAATCCGGGAAAAACCATGAAAAAATGTACGAAAGTTACCCCACTCTAGGTAAGAAGCATCAGAATAGGGTAACTTCGAAACATCTCCCTATGACAGCTTCTTTTCAACTCTCTTTGAGTTGAGTGATGGTCTATGAGATTTTGAAATGTTTCAAACGGCTGGAAACAAGACTTCTGAAGATTAAAATTAATTCACTCGCGTGTTGGTGGGTAGAATTTAGATATTCTGTAAGTGTACCAAAGTTGCCCAGTCGGGGTCTAACATCGGTACACTTTGTGGACTGCTGATGAGCTCCGGCTAGACACATCATATTGAGCTTTGTAGCCCGTCAATCGAAAGCTGAGACTGTAATATTTCGATTGACTACCAATAGAAGTGGGTTTGGTTGATGTAGGTTGGAATGCCAAGCCAAAGAAAATAAAAAGTAACGAAAAAATACCAAAATTACCCAATTTGACGGTATGTAGTCTTTTAGGGACATATTAGATTTTGGTGATCGGTTCATTAAAATCTTGGAAGGATCTTCTATCAGTGGAAAATGCATGAATAGATGATTGCGGAGTAAGAGTTTCCTATTCAGGACCATGAACTTTCTTGGGTAGATATTGACCATTTTGTAAGAATTTTGTGATATAACCACATTCGTATGAAAAATGACAATGATAGTACCTTGATTTTTCGCCGTGAGCAAGTAGGGAGGTACTGAATTTAATCTACCATGCTAACAGATTCCTCCATGCTCCTTCAAAATCTATAATGACAATGTCATTTCAGATGAAAACCCATGAAAAATTCAGGGCGGGATCATTCCCTGAGATTAAGGTGAAGTTCACACAAACTAATAACAGATATTTACATTTTTCTCAGAATGAATTTTTCATTCCACCAAACAACATTCACTTCCAGTACGTGATTGAATTTATATATGAAATTTGATTCATCATACTGATGCAAACGATGTAAGCCCCCTTCCATCTTCCACTTCCAAAAATCCTACTAGGATGCCTCGAACGTGTTGAACGGTGAGAAAAATCCAGCGCGTCATTTATAACGCGCGACAATAAAGTGCTCCGACCGGCAATAATCTTTACGGCTATGATACATGTCTCAACACAAACCCTTACGAGCCAAACTATACACATCCGTTTTCAAATGCGTGGATGCCTATATCCGACAACGACAACGACGACGACAGCTTGAGAGCTCTTTTAACGATATGCTAAGCGCCACCGAGCTTCGAAGACGATATTCGAAATCTTCACTTCGCGGGCGATATCTTAGCAGCGGTTGTGCGGAGCAACGATCCGGCAAGTGATTTCTTTTCGACGTTAATGCTTCAAAGATGGAATACATCTCGCGCAGAATTGATGATATACTTCTGAACTGTACGAGGAGCGTTAGTAGCTTGTTGATGGATACTCGACAAAGATATGTGTCATCACTCGCTAATATTTGATGCAAAATCTAGAACCATGAATCCCTTATCCTTTGAATCTCAAAAAATCATGAACTCACTATCGACGAATTCCAATCAAGACCGTCCAATCAACTAGGGTCCCTCCGCCATAAAGTATATAGCTCTGGAGTCAAAATGAGGGGACAAATGCTTTTCTATCGAGCCTAGATCGACTTTCCATCGAATCTATGCAAAGGAACTGTTGTGAATGAGTCCAGATCTGGTCTAGGGGTTCCAGATCCCACATTGTACTAAGATGCATGTTTGGGGTTTCTGAATTTGTATGTTAAATTTCTCCGCGTAAAACTGAAGCGGTCCTAGTAGTGGACAGAATAGTGACCCATTCCAAATACACGTGAGACCTTATATTTTGTATTTGTTTCTTATTCTCCATGACGCACCACTCTATAACTTGTTGAACCGTCTTCTTTACCAAAAAATACAGATTTTATGTGTATTTACGTGAACGGGAAATTATGTGCAGGGGCTTAAAACCACCTTGTCCGTCGAGAACGCGTCGATTTTGAATTTTGAAAGGCAATTGGTCGGATGGAGTGGGGTTTAGCAAAAAAAAATTGACGGAGAATGGAGTTGTTGCTTTTTTCCTATAATTTTATCTGGTATTGATCGTATTGGCGTTCAATGTACGAGAACTCTCGAAAAATGCTGAAGATAGCGAAAGATAATGTTTTGTCTACAATCCCTGGCTCACTTGAGTCTGACAGGGAAAACCGAAAAGTCAACAAGTCCGATGCTTTTTACGCCACTCATTTTTTTTTCAAAAATGAGGAATACTGGTTTGTGATTCCATTATTACATTGACTCATGACAGCAGGATGAGTCTCCCATCAGTCCAATGTGAATAATCATCCATCGAGGACCTTTTCATAGGGCACGAATCGATGTCACATGGACTGAGATAATTTCCAGATGCTCCACGTTGCATTCGATAATATTTCGTGACCCTTTCTCCCATCAAATCGATTAACCGCATCAATTCTTAATACAGGGCTGCATAATCAGAGAGAAATCGCAGTAAATTGAGCTTTAACCCTTTTCTGCACTTGTGCAGTTTACGACGATTTATTGTACCTTTCATCTATCCTCCTCCCCCTCCTCCATCCTTCCATACTAATTACTCTAGGTTATGACAGCTACCAAGAGAGGTTTCGGAAGAAATCAGCCAGAACTACTTATCCCTAGTAGATGATACTGAGCATCCAGATTCATACGAGGCTGTTCTAGGTTCTCATGAGGGTTTTGAAACAATGTCAACGAAATATGAGGATTCTAAAGTCGGGATCAGACGTGAAGTGATGAAAGATGTCTATGTACATATAAGATATATGCTGCGGAATTCAAGGCTAAGCATATGAAAATCATCATAAGTCGTGTGACATCGATCCGTAAACTTTTCCATGAGAATGTGCATGATGAATTATTTTTTACACTAGATTTATGCGACACTCATCCTGCTGCCATGAGTTTATGTGGTATCAGAATTAGGGATCAGTATCTTGTTCATCCTGTTCCCAGTATGGACTAAGGTTATGGCTGTGCGTATATTATACGGTAGTGAAATCGTTTCCGCTTGCATAATTTGCTTAAACAGCACGTTTTGGTGTCAACAGTCCTCGCAACGGTCAATGGCCTGACGGACATGAAAAAAAACCCAGTACACCTGTCAATTTGAGCGTTGGAAAATATTATTGAGTGATCAAAATGCGTATTCCTCGGTCTCGAGGAGTTGGAATCGGTTATAGTTTGTTTGCTTCGAAAGTATAGAGGGAAAACTAACTTCCCACCCTGACATAAACAGTTTTCCATTCAATTTTTTCGAGTATTTCGTGGTTCAGAGTGGCAAGATGTCCATTTTTACGCTTTCAGGCCTACAGCTCAAATTTCAAGCGTTTAGGACAAGAATAAAGAGAGTGAAAACTGTTCGTTCTATCAAATTCTATCGAAACTATTGTTTTTTCCCCCATGGCAATGATTTGGGAACCAGAAAATGTAGAAAAAACGTCATCTTTCGCTATTTTGGTATTTTCTGAAAGATTTCGTAAGTTGAACGCTAGAATAATTGACACCATATGAAAATATAGGAGAAAAGCAACATTTCCATCCTTCGTCATTTTTCGCTATACTCACTCCATTCAAGTAATTGCCTTTCTAAGTACAAAATTGGTACGATCTCGGCAGGCAAGGTGGTTTTTGAGCCTCTTTACATAATCTTTCTGGCGAGTCGTTCTGGTCATTCTAAGCTTGCCCTGGTTTTTCATCAACTTCCTGTCGACAAATTTCCATAAATATATCCTCGATGAGTTCAATAACATCTTATATCCGTGATATCTTCCCATGAGAGGGTTGGGAAGATGTAGAAGTTGATGAGGTCTTGAGAATTTTGAATAATGATATCAGCATACGAAGTCTTATTCGTGGAGCTATATTTTTGGAGATTAACTCTCTAAGGTTCCATATTTTTGTGGTCAAGAACATTTCTGTCCATTACGATTCTTCTCGAAAATACTTCGTGAAAACATACACCACTTATCATTTACTTTATGAGAAAATTACTGACGATTGATATGCAGGTGATTTCTGTATCAGTGCAAGAAAAATTAAGTCTTCCAAAACCTAAAATAGGCTATTGAGTGAGGAAAGTAGAAAGATTTCTCATTCAGAAAGTGAAGGTTTGAAAATTTTTCTAAACAGAACAAGATCTGCAAGACTTGGCTCTAATTCTACCTACTCGGTTAGAGGACTCGATCGAAAAATTCTGCTCGTCTCCATTTGCATGAATATCTAAAGCTCAGCCATATTTCATGATACAGTGAACGCAAGATTCTAATAATTTCGGGGCGCGCAGGAAAATTAATTTGCCTCGTCAAATCTCGGAATCAGCGCGCAAGTTGCTTCGAGACTTTACTGGGTATACAGAGACACACAGTAAAGCAAGAGAGTTATTTCAAAATGATTCATTAGACTTTGAAATGGGATAGCAAATCGGGAAGGTGCACATGCGGGCGTTGAATAAAGTATGAGAGGTACGCGCGGGGATTTTGAATCTTGATGTTGTTCAGCCGCGTTATATATCCAATCACGAGTTCTGTTTCGCTTCTCTACCAAACTATAGTACACTCTTCTATGCTTCCTTTCACGGATTGGATTTCATTAATCCATCCATGCTAGAAAGCAACCCTCGCTTCTCAGTAGATCCGCACTATCTAACACACCAAAGCTATTTCTAGCTATCTCTATTGGACTACAAAATCTGACTACACTCGATGTATTTTCAGAGTTACGTGTATGAGGTAGAAACCAACGAAGAAGGAATATAATGTATAATGTAGATTGTAATATGGATAAGACCATGTGGATTTTGGGTATTGAGTCTATAGGTAGATTTAGGAGCATATTTGGTTCTAGTTCACCGCAGTTATTCCATCGGGTTGCAGAAGCTACAGCTAGAGCTTACCTATTTTAGAGTAGGGATGAATATTTCAGCAGCCATGCGAACATTAAAGCCACCCTTCTTCAGTTGTACAGCTTATTAACATCTGACACCCTGAGCAAGCTCTCGTAATTTCCCCGAGCCAAAGCCAAAACACTTACGTGTTGGATCGCTTCGTGGCATTCTGCGTGTGTGAATTGGATACACACTTGCTGCTACTCTCGCGCTAATGAATAAGGGCTGTGCCTTTGGGATTCGCGGTAATCGTGTATTTTCTACATGTCTTGACTGACATTGGAGTCCTGTCTGGAGTCTTGGGTATTTCACGTTAGTGATGTGGTGGTTTTGTGAGGTATGAGACTCATCTGGTGTCAAGTAGAATTCGAATTTTTATCACTTTCTTGAATTACTGGCATGAAGTTGTTTAAAAGATCTGCTTGCATCTTATCTATAATGAATTTCAATAAATACTCTGGATTACGGGGATGCGGTCACCATGCAAGCTGAAAATCATTCCCGTTTTTCTCTGATTATATTGCGATTTAGGCTAAACGATGAGAGCACGAATGCTTGTCATCAAACTTGAATTCGTCCACTCGTCATTCAGCCCAAATTTCAAGAGAATCTGAGAAGAATGGGAATGGAAAAATGCTTATTTTATACGTTAGGAGGTTACGGCGGTCAAATTGTTCACATTCTTATCCGATTTTCTTGGAAGTTGGGTAAAGAGTGCTCCCCAGCCAGCTGTTTTCAGTGCAATCGCGTTCAAGACGGTTTATAGTAAATATAATCCATTGAACAAACAACTTTGGGTGGATAGCGTACCAGACCCACATGGGGGAAATGTTCCTGCAAATTCTGGAAAAAGTTCCATTGAGATTGGTGCAAAATTGAAAGAGAATAATTGCAGCAAAAATTTCTGACTGGCAAAAATTTTTGCTGCAAAAATGTCTGACTGTCAAAGATATTTGCTGCAACTACTCTCGCTCAATTTTGCACGAATACCAATGGAAATTTTTTTGTAATTTGCAGGAAAATTCCCTGCAAGTGGGTCTGGATTGCTATGCACCCAAAACGGTTTGGCTAATTAATCAAAAGGCGCGGTAGCCCTTTGCTGGCGAGTATATATAGAAGAAAAACTCGTGACGCTGCCATAGCCTTATATACGCCAAGTTCGGGTTTTTTAACCTCTCGTTCTGCCTCGATCATAGAATATTATGGATTCTTGCGCTTATCAGCGACGATGGACCCCAGTAATCGCGAGCTTGATCATTTCTCTATCGGAATACTATTTTGTTTCGTCGATGTATGAACTAATGGCATCGTTCCACGATCGATAAATTTGTGACTCTCCCAGACGAAATTCATAGTAGATTTTCGTCTCCAGCCACTTTCGAGATTCGACTCATCTCGAAGTCGACACTGCGTCGGTGTGACACAATCGGCCTTGTGTGCGTGAATGAGCGACTAAAGTAAGCTAGCAGACCATCAAGTTTTGTTCCAAATGAGTGTTTACTCTCTGCACGTGTATCGAATACATATATCGAATAATAGTGAAGATTTAGTACAAATTGATGCCAATCTCATTGTTGGTCTATACTAGTAAAAAAGGAGCCATCTGATGTATGCTCTCTTGTTTGCAGTGATTTAAAAATGATGGTCTGATGGCCAAAATGTGTGCCATTCTTGCTGTTATGCAGTGCAAGGTGAAGTGTCAAGAATAATCTTCAAATATATTTGGAGAGTTTATAATACATGGGTGCCATTAAGCATTAATGTACATTTTATCAGTGAATTGATTATGACTTCCTCCGATACTTGAGATAGACCTAACTCTGAACCTATAAATTGTGTATCTCAAGTTCATAATCTACTCTTTAGTGAGAGAACTACATTGCAACCAATGTATTACCCATTCAAGCTATTTCTCATATCTCACCAAAAACTTATTCGGGCCCAACACAAGAGAGATCGTCTCTCACATTTAGATGTTGTGGGACTGGTCAGAATCCTATTAGTGACTGTCCATGGAACAGTTGTTGTGATATGTGTATTAGTGATCTCTGATGCTGCTCTAATCAATTCTATATACTTTCATTGCATATCACTGTACATCTCAGTCTTGGCTACACTTTTACTCTTGATTTATGGGTCTGAGCTGTTTTGACGTGCCACTTACATTCATGCTAAAGACTTCATCAAGAGCTAGTGGGTATATGTCAATTCCTAAATAGGTCTAATTAAGAGTTGTTCAGGGATCATCTGATTGATTGAAATTATTATTGAGAAAGAGTAGCACATTTACGCTCTTAGAGAAAACTGGAAGGTTCAACTTGGAAAAATTTAGGGCGGAGAAGTCATTCAACATAGAAACTGGATCCATACATTCATCTGGATGTACTTTGAGGATCATTCTGTCTGGAATCAAAGCACTTCTCACAGAACGGTATTAAATCTTCAATCTTAAAATGAGTTCCCACAAAGTACTTCAGCTTCTTACTGTGTCACAAGTAATCAATGTACTAGTTAAAATTTGTTCAAGTTTTTGGTTTTCAAATAGTGTTGAGAAACCGATGCATTGTCATAATTCTATATTTCATTTGTTAGTCACCCATTAGTTGGTCATTTTGGTAGTTGGGATCCTCTCTTCTTGGAGAGCGGATGAGCCAAATCGTGTAGGGAATTTTCACAATCCAGAAGTCTCTCATCAACTGAATACCTCCTACTATTACAAGTAGAGTTGAGAGTCTCTGTATCAACTCAAGTTGAATTTCATGGACTAATTCCACGTTTTGGTATCAAAAACAGAAAGTTGTACTGCTCCAGATTGTGTTGCTTTGGATTAAAAGATATTCATCTTGGAACATAGCACACTGCTGTTCATGGGGGGGGGGGATGATTTTTAAGAATAAGATATGGATAAGTGTTTTTGGTTTTTCTACATGTTACTGATCACAGCTTATATTTGTCAATCTGGGAATTTTCAATCATTGCTATAGCCAAGTCCTGAAATCTTCCCCCCTCCCACTTTACTTTTTCCGAAAGTCTAACTCGGCAAGTATCACCATCCTTTCCCCCCAAAGTTCATCTGAGATCAAAGTATGAATTGCAATTCTTGAGGGTCATGAGATCAGGGGAAACATGTCGAGTAACTTTTTACCAAAATCTAAATGTCAAACAAATGAAGAGAGATTGCAAAATATTGATTTCAATTCTTGAGAGTCATGAGATCAGGAAAAGTATGTCGAGTAATTTTTTTGCAAAATCTGAATGTGAAATGCATGAAAAATGATTGATTACATTACAATCTGATTATTATCTCTCTGTAAGTTTGACTCAACTTGAGTTACTCACCATCTCTCTTTGAAATATATTGCAATATAATAGACCAATAAAAAAAACAGAAGTGAGAAAATTCAATCTAGCATTGATCGTTCCAGTTTGGAAGTCAGTAAAGATGGTGACTAACTCAAGTTGAGTCAAACTTACAGAGAGATAATCAGATTGTAATGTAATCAATCATTTCTCATGCATTTCACATTCAGATTTTGCAAAAAAAATTACTCGACATACTTTTCCTGATCTCATGACTCTCAAGAATTGAAATCAATATTTTGCGATCTCTCTTCATTTGTTTGACGTTTAGATTTTGTCAAAAAGTTACTCGACATGTTTCCCATGATCTCATGACCCTCAAGAATTGAAATTCATACTTTGATCTCAGATGAAGTTATGGGGGGGGGGAAGGGTGGTGATACTCGCCAAGTTAGACTTTTGGAAAATGTAAAGTGGGAGGGGGGTTTTTCTTACGATAAACTCGTTTGACTGCAAGATGGCACCACCGCTATTTTTGAAAGGCCAGGGAACCCTTGAGATTCGAAACTTCCACATTTTCGTGTGAGGTGTATTTTCATAAGTTCCATGCCCGCGGTGCACGGTGACCGCATCGCCTCAAGTACTACAGAATCCCTCGTTGTCCGCGGATTTATTATCCACGGATTTTAGTATCCGCGGACCATTGCTTTGCGTTGACCCCTTGCTGTACGTGGATTTGGTCTCGTTATCTCCGGATTAATGGTCATTACTGCTCGGAAATTGTCTTATTTTCATGCATTCTGCTTGATGCACATGAGCAGACATCGGGGTCAAAAATGGTTGTTGAAATGATAGACCTTGAATTGTGGTTTCGAGATTCAGCGATGATTCATGGCCTCATTATGACTGCAAATCTTAATTTCACAGTTCAATGCAACAAGTTGAGAAAGAAGAAACGGAATATACTACGAAAGACCAGCAAAACTGTCAAAAATGACTGATTTATCTTAGCTTGGAAGTAACTTCTGATAGATTTCTTGGAGGTTTGAGCATTCATTTTTTTTTTTCGATCTCGGAGATTCGATGATCTTATGCATCAATATTGCAGAGTGCTTTCGCAAAAAGTATTCTACTCAATTTAGACATTCATAGATTATCACGTCTCTCGTGATGTCTCAACTCAGTGGAACGTAACCCCTCATTTCCCATAAGGACAAGATCTTTTCATCCGCGGTTTTGTTATTCGCAGTACTTTCCTGGACCCGAAAAACCCCGCCGATAACGAGGGATCCCTGTAATTAGCAGCGCCAGGCTAGAGCAATAAGTCTTTATCAATTATTGTCTGTCTTTCATAGCAAGATTGTCAACGGAATTAATTTTCGGTCCCATTGAGTTTTGTTTCGTGGAATCTCCAGTATGACCATGATACTCTTCAGAATTAGGAATACGGTATGAAACCGAACATTGTATAAAACTCGAAGACATCACGTTACGAACCCTGATACACAAGGAAGAACTTGTAGAAGAATCGGAGTGAAAAATGATATCCAAAACTATATCGAAGGAAACGACTGCGGAAGGCACGGTTTTGAATCCATTATTTTTTAACTGAAAATGAAATCATCTGCTTTCGAACTCTTTTGTTTGGAATTCGATCACAAGATCAATTTTGATAGGCATAATGATTCTCCTACGATCGCAGAAAATAATCCTTTACAAAGGTGTTTAGAAGGTTTCTCGATATAATAAATTTGTTCGTCGTCACTCGGAATGCTTAATGACCCATTTTTGTTTCCGTGCCTTAACGTTTCAAATACGTGGTAGTCTTTTGACCGTAGTTTATCCTAAGAATCATTTTCTTCATCTCACAAGACGGCAATTTTCTGACTTTCATGTGTCATCATGGGTATGAGTAATTGCGATTCCTAAGAAATAGGCGGTTCTGTTGGTGACATCATTCCCAGATTTTCGTTTCTAATGTTTTTTTATACAAATTCGGGCTATTCGCTGATAGAGAGAAGCACAAATCTTCGATATTCATATTTCATCAAAATCGTGGGAATGGCCATCCATCCATCACATTTGAAAATTGGTCGCTTGCTCACCACGCCAGTTCTCACTCAAGATCAAATAAACCTCGATCTTCATATCAACATAATCCATTCGATCGTTTTTTAATCAAATTTTAGTGAAGAGTCAATCAGATCCAACACCAAGAGACTAAGAGAACCTTGATGTCGGTCATTGGCAAAATCAAGGCAATCACTCATCATTCACACATTTGATACATTCAAATCTACCAAATATGAGCATAACATACTTCAATATTCTGATAGCAATTGCCAATGCCCCATCCCTTATATTCCCATATCTAAACTACTCAGAACGATCCTCCCAACCACAACCGAGCACAAAGGGTTGCAGCAATAAAGATTCCCCAGCTGCCGATCGTAGTTATAAATTAACGATCTCCGGGCGTCACGAGGGTGTATATACCAAGCCTCCGCTGAATCGAAGTAGCTATATAATACAGTCAAAGCATCAGAGAGAAGCCAAGTAGCATCGAGACGCCGGAAAGAGATATAGGGGGGGGGGGCAAAGATCGAAAGGCAAAAGGGGGGTGAGAAATATAGGTAGCGAAGCCAAGAGATAGGGTGAGAGGAAGAAATATCATCGAATAATGAATATTCATGCTGATGAGTTGTGAGAGAGCGCGAAACGGTGGATGGAAAGGCCAAAACCTCCTCGCGAACTCGCTCGGTTGTAAAGTTGCCCCGTTGAGGATGATGCTGGTATAGTCGTCGTATTCACGTTGGGCGCCATATTTTGCGCGCCTCCACTACATCAGCCTGACTATATATACGTATATCGGACTCTGTTTGCCAACCTCCATCCTCATTCCATTATAACCTTCTCGATGTAGAGCCAGAGATGTCCCTCGATTCCCATCGAATATCGCAAAAGCTCATAGCGACGATGAACACCACCAACGTCGACCTCATTTCCTCACTCTCCCTCCATCTACAGTACCTCGTTAATCTGTCGCGCAAACTACCTCGAATCAAAGCCCACGATTCCCAGATTGCATTACATTGCGCCAAGGCCATCTAGCATCGTACATTTCAAGGTCTGCAGCTGACTGTTTCTGAATTTAGCCTTAACGAGCCGAGGAATCGAAAAAACGCACCTGCACTCGAGTGTGCCATCGGATATCGCATAAGTTTGATCCGCTTCTGTTTTGCTTGGATCTCACTTTTTCTCTAGCGTCATCCATAGTTTTCATATCTCTACGTCCTTCTTTTCTACAAATGAGGTACTATCTCGTTGGGATAGTGTAGCAATTAGGGGAGGTGAGGTAATTTCTGGCTAGACTGGCTCGTTCACAAAGAAAATTTCAGTCAGATGTCAAGAGAACTTTCGTTTGCAGTATGGGAGTTCCGTCTCGTTGCTCACATGAGGACATCTACCAAACCTGTAACTTTTAGACCATCCGAGAAAAGAAGTGTTTTCCTCTATGTCGATTTTGAAACCAATTCCATAGTGTTTTGGTACCTCCAATATGATGAGGTGGAAATGGTCCATCATGTTTTCGCCACTATTGAATGCTTTCCCATTGCGGTATGATGATTGATGAAAAAATTGTCCCATCCGTTTGATCAAATTCCATTCCCAGAAATGAACCATTCTGTTCGTACTCATCAACTTTCACTTTTCCTGCGTCTACAAAGTTGTCGGAGGTACTTGAAATGTTTGCTTTTGCAAAGCGCCCCCATTCGTTTGACCAAATTTGTTCAGGCGGTCTTTCCCTAAGGTTACAATACCACTAAAAGTTTTGGAAATTTTGGTAGAGAAAAATACGTTATAACGCTCGAAAGAAGCGTTGCATTTTTCGGAAAAACGATCGTGACATGGTATAAAAACTGTTTTATTGTTTTCTCTCACGCTATCATCTTTTGGGATGCGGTATTTTGTTCTGTGGTAGTGACTTTTACACTCGCCTAGGGACATTTGTCTCGTCAAGTTGGCAGCCCTGATTTGATTTTATGTTGGCGAGCCTGGCCTAGGAATTCCGTACGGATAAAAGGCGCCTTGTCGGTTAATATTGTTGATTTTGAACTGAATTATCCAATTCATGAGTTGAATGTTGGAATTCCTCCATAGTCTAATCAAGAGTGTCACTCTCAATATTGCAAATAGTCTACATAAGTGCGTAGCCAAAAGTAGCAAACTAGTAACCGTAACCTCACATCCAAAAGGAGAAAACTGAGACTTGCGGCTACTCAATTGTCTTGGACCAGTTTTTGGGTTTGGATGAGCGGTTACGGTAATTAGTTTGCCACTGATGTCTGCATACTTATGTGTGATGAGTTGAATGTTGGAATTCAGCATAGTCTTATCGAAAGTGTCTTCAAAATGAATGTATTCTAAATGTTGAAAATAGTCTACATGAGTGCGCAGCCACAAGTTGCAAACTAGTAACCGTTGCCTCTCATCCAAAAGGAGAAAACTGAGACCCGGCTACTCAATTGCCTTAACCAGTTTTTTGGTTTGGATGAGGGGTTACGGTAATTAGTTTGCCACTTTTGACTGCGTACTTGTGTATGAGTTGAATGTTGGAATTCCTAATATTGGTCTTTTCAAAAGTGTCATTAAGATGAATGTCATCTGAATGTTCAGAATAGTCTACATAAGTACATAGCGAAAAGTTGCGTACTAGTAACTGTTATCTTAGATCCAAAAGAAGACTCGACTTCTCAATTTACTTGAACCAGTTTCTTGATTTGGATGAGGGATCACGGTGATTAGTTTGCCAATTTTGGCTGCGTACTTATGTAAACTGTATTCGAAAATTAAAGTATTTTCATCAAGATGAGACATTTGCCAATATTCTACAAATGAAATTGAGAACATTTCAAAATTGGGCAATTCATTCAATTTTTCAATCTAAGAACTATGTTATAATCTTCAGTCATCTTTTAGCAATGGAAATGTAGCAAGATCAATCACTCAACCAAACTATTAGCCAACGGAGGCGTCCCCTTCACTTGAGATTCTGGAATATCCTATCACATAGTTACTGGACACATTTTATTTGAAAATGTGAGAGATCTCAACCCGCAGTCAAGTGGTTTCACCTTCCTACGTACGTGGTCGCCACGCACTTCACTTTTGTTCACGATGTCATTCAAATGCATTTTTTCTTTGATTAACATCTTGACGATGAAACTCCGATCGATAATTTCTCATTAAAAATGGCCTCAAATCCGAGGTCACCAATAGAGAAATAACAATTAGTCCTCCAAACGCCGATTTACGAATTCAATATCATTTAAACTTTAATTGAGTCTGGAGAATCAAATTTTATTAGAAAAATGTATAAATTTGTACAGTTTTCTTCTTACGAAGGGATTTTGTTTCCATATTCTTAATTCCTTATTCCACGATCAGAAAAGTTACGAGAAAAAAATGATATCGTACTGAAACATGTTCAGAGCAAGGCCTAAAAGTAGACGAATGATCGGGCAGAGGAACATTATTGAAGATTATTCTTCATGGTTGAAAAATGGTTGCATGATGAGTCACGTTTAACAACACTGAAATTATGAGAAAGATTCGTCCTCCACAGTTAAGTATCATGCTTGGGAATATGAACACCGTATACAAGAATATGCTGGAAGAGTTTCCGGAGAATAGTGCGGCTTGGGCTCGAAAGTGTAATGTTGAACGAGGATTTGTACACGGGGCCCCTTTTCTGCCGGCAAATCTTGTAATAATCCTTTGAACAACGTTGACAAATTGCGTCAGTTGTGTGCTGAAGATCGCGTCAAGTACGTGAAAGGTTTCGACAGTTTCAAGCCTAAAGTTGGTTCTCGTTTCTCATTTGAACTCAAACCTAATTGTAAGACTTGTATAGATAATTTCAGAGAACCATACACGCACTTTTCACCTGTGCGTGAATGGTAAAATATGCTAGGAGTCATTCTCGCATCACTTCTCGCACTGTAAATAATGAAGAGAAGTCTCATTATTTTACAACTTCGCGTACACAGTTGCAAAAAATAATATTACATGCACTTCGTCTAATCATGTATTCAGCACATTCTAAAAACTATCCATGATATGAGCTGAAGTTGACACGAACTGTATGATTCCGATTCCGTTGCTTCTATAGTCATCGAAAATATGTGAAGTGGGAGAATCACTTATTCATATTCATGAATCTCAGATTAACAGTCTAATCAAATCATCTACAATCGGTACCATATCACAATTTTTGCAAGTTTTTACATGAAAATCACAATAAATCACAGGAGAATTGCAATGATTTCAATCAAGTAATTCTAATCGAGATAGTTTCGTCTAATGACGACACCCATGAACGACACCCATAAACTCGAATTACTCATATCATTTGAGTTTGAGTTTCATTCGACATCTTTGATCAAGGCAATAATTGTCCGCCCAGCTAATACTTAGATGTATTTGCGAATCCGCTATCGTGCGTTATAAACATTAGTTTTCGATACGGTTGACCTCCATGATTTTACAAACAACTCTCTTAGTTCAACTCCCTTGGCCTCACTGTGCGTCATTCGGATGAGGGTCTCAATTTCATTGTTTCAGGTGATTTTACTTAGAACTGTATGCGCTAGCGCTCATTCTACGGCATGGGTCTGTAGGAGATCATCAACCATCTTGCACGAACG
Source organism: Eretmocerus hayati (assembly GCA_029851415.1). Taxonomy (NCBI): domain Eukaryota; kingdom Metazoa; phylum Arthropoda; class Insecta; order Hymenoptera; family Aphelinidae; genus Eretmocerus; species Eretmocerus hayati. The sequence goes on from CM056742.1 coordinate 184,568,078, forward strand.
AGAGCTCTTCAAGCAATTGTCGATGAGGAATGAATCATTGAATGATGAAAAGTTTGTGAACAACCATAACCTTGATGGGACCAAGATCACTCTTGTTTCCTGGAATGTAAGTTCAAGGATGTGGACTCGGAGGCAAATTTTAAACAAAAACACTTGATTCTCAGATTCAACACATATATGAAATCCATAATCGTACCCATGTAACGGGGATGATTGGAGAAATATGGAATGATTTGGCTAGACTTCTGAATATCACGTAAGGATACTTCCTGTTGCTTGAGTCTCTTATTACAAAGATGAGTGTCAGAGAATCTAAGAATACAAAGCATTGGCTGTTTTTGTCAGATTGGATATAGAAGATATTGGCCTCAACAAGAGTCATATGACTCTGAAGAAATATCATGATTGTACGGGGTCAATGATCTACGTAAATCGAAGAGAGTGCAGTTTCGTCATACCATTCGAAGTTCCAGAAGTACACGATACCCATGGTATTGTACTAGGGAGCTTATTCACAGACGGGTATGGAACTGTTCTGACCAAGCAAGGTCTATATTTCTGCAAAACAAGTTTTGATGATGTGTGTTTCCAAATTTCTTACTGTGTATTTCGTCAACTTTATTGCGAGGTTGACGTTCCGAATCAAGTCCATTTTGATCATGTATTCAACTTTTGTATTTCGGCAAACACGCCTGTATCGTAGTGAACTCTTGTTTGGCTCATGATTCATTTCCGCATGCAAACTAAATCGACTCAACAGATTGTCATTGAGACTTTTTTGAATGGATGTTAGTTGGTAGGATTAAAAAATTAGGATTCTTAGTGGAACCCATAGTAGGAAACGTGTTGATGTTGCATAACCAGTCTCATATTTTCCGAAAATATCACCTAGTATCAGAAAATACTGGCTTTTTGGGCTTCAAATGAAATCAGTGGAATCAGTGTGTATAAAACAATCCACCAGTTCGAGGGATTCGGTACTTGAGAACAATTCAAATAGATGGATAGCTTATGCATGTGGCTTTGTGACAAGTGTCTACTCAGGCAGACCACGCCTTTTTGTCGTGAAATACATTTAAGTGATCTCTGAGATATTATTTTGTAAGACTGAAATTGAAGATATGAAAGACATCAAATAGATTAGCTTCAAGGCTAGCCTGTTGTACATCGATTAAAATAGTTATGTATGGTCGATGAATGTTGCACAATAGACGTGAAGAATGACAACTCATGCATCAGGTAGAGCCACGAAAACCAGCGGACGCCACAACGCCCTACATTTTCATAATGTTTCGGGAAATATGGACAACGACCCAAAAGTGCTGACGGTAACCTACCGTTACTTCTCCTACAGGGTCTTTTTTCGACAATGACAACAACTATTGTTCAAATTATCCCATGCATTTGACTTAAATCAGATGAAATTTGATACAGATAGAGATGTACAGCCTCGAATAATTTGCTAGAGATGATTGAGGCCCGAATCTATGGTCGTAATCCGGACTCCGGATTATGACTATAAATTCGAGCCTGATTATCAGGATGCAAAAATGAACCAAGAAACTTTATAAAAGCATTTTGATCAGATCGACGTTATTTGCTACTAGCAGATAATAAAAATTCTAGGCTTCAACTCTACATGAAACCAGACTACAGCTTCAGAAGAACATGGATGGTTGATATATTTTGTCCATCTGTGTGGTGTTCCATTTTGATATCCCTTGCAACTATCAGTGTTGTAAGTACCATCACAGCAAATACCTTCCGTAGACTCCATACACTACCACAATGGATACGAGCTACTTTCACCAACTTATTTCATACTTTCGGAGCTCTGTGTAATCAAGGTACTGTAACAAAACTTAGCTTCATTCTTCACCCAAATTTTTTTTGACCATAAAACTATCTCAGTGTAAATCCTCACAGGTTCTGATCTTGGCGAGTCTAAGGAAACTCAGAGGATGGTACCAGTTACAATAAATGTATTCTCGTGGTTGTTGATAACCTCATTCTCATCACAAATCTATATTTTTCTACGCCGAACATCTCTACTTCCACCGTTTCAAGACCTGAGGACACTCGCTTTTCAAACTGACTACATGATATCGGTAGTAAATGCGACAATGGGTTACAGTACATTAATGGTAAGTGTAACCAAACGGGTTCGGACCATCTTATGGTTTACATATGAATTATTCCGACATGGCTGATCAAAATAGTTATTTATGAGTTATTACATATCCTGCATTACTATCGCCCAACAGGAACACAATCAATCCACTTCTCGTCAGATTTTGCAAGAAAATCGATTACTCGTCTACTCAGATTACCAATATATGTGGGATGGAGTTTGCTCACAAAATTCCAAGAGCGCAGTATTTTGTTTGGTTTATCAATACCCTAAGAATGCTGATGACAACATGACATGTAAACTCATACCGACTGGAGGATTTCATAAAAAGTTTCAAATCACTCCAAGAGCTCCACAGAATTTTATACACAAACAGTCAATCGATTATGGGTATGCCGTTCACCATGTATATTCCTCCATCAGAAAACAGATAGCCGTAACTCCCATATTCAGATCGTCAGAATTACTAGTGATTATCGAATAGTGAGAAAAAATGCATGATTGGGATGAATTTGTATATAACGTATATCGATGTCCGAAATCAACTGATGATTCAGATTGACGTAGTTATCCAGTAAAATCTTGAAAGTACACGATGTTTCAAATTTTAATGAGGAATTGACAGCGATAAAGATCTATGCGAATTCTGTAATGGTTTGAGGCCATTTTTTTGAAATCTCAGTCACATAGGCGAGGGCGTTCTGGCTACTCCCAAAACGGTGCTCATGAGAGTCTTCATCGAAAATAGCATCCTTTGGACACAATTGATCTGGATCACAGAAAACAATGAGACTACGGGGCAAAAGTTCAAAATTTTCTGTATAAATCTTTTTGCATGAGTTATCCAAAAGTTAAGATAGTGAAACCGGGTCAATTATGCAAAAGGACCCTCTCGTTTGACCTAACTAATCGTCCTTTTCAAAGTAAGGCGTCTTTAACAAGTTTTTGCCTTAAATGTCGATTACCGCCTGAATCAATTTGTTTCTGTTTGCAGAAGTATGTTAGCCATTTCACGCTTGAATTTTGATGCATGGAATGGATTGATCTGCCAAACTTAGAATCTTGATAGAATTGGAAAACTCAGAGAAATGGGGTCAAGCCACTCTCGCTCGCATAGTCCCACAGTAACTACCTCAATCACGAGAAACATGGGATTCCATTAGACGCCAAAATCCTTCTAATAGCGTCAATAGAGTATCTTCTGTGCCTTACTGTTTTTGATGACTCGAAATTTTTTCCACTGACTTCGGGACACTCCAGGACCATTAGCTTTCCTTTTACTTCATGTACGTAGTACGGATGATTTTCAATTTCACTTGATAGTGTAGTTGATTATTCTCCATGAGCGTACATAAGACTCTCATCAAACAGAGTGAGCCGGTAATCCCAAATCGTATTTATTTTGTTAACTCATGTTGCTATTGTACATGTGAAGCGATTCACCAACCAATTTCACAAGACGGATGCATGTTGTTCAATGCTGCAATACTTCAGCAATTTTTGTCGTGCATATCAAACTCATAGTTAGGGACAAACAGCAGTCACTTGACTTATAAAATCGATTTGTTAGTCTTCTCCCACTTATCAAAATTACAAATCTTCGTCACTGTAAGCTTATCTGTATTCGTGAGTGAGTAGTCTACTCTTCAATTTGGTCAAGTTCATTAACGCAAAGGCATTGGAGATTCGGGATTAACTTATCATTATTATTCGCCAGTATCGCCAGACTACGAGAATTTGGACTCATCGATATTTTGAAAAGACGATGGATGAGAATGGGGAGACCAGGAAATACTCTGAGACCCCACTCGCCAATCTCATTGGAACAAGTATTCTTGCCAATAACATTTTACATTTGTGGGTTCTGTTTATCGATTGTGATCTTCGCATTTGAAACTTTATAATAAAGCTTGAGAATGTCACCACAATGAGTAGTTCCACGCGAAAGCGACCCATGAAAAAGGGTCATGTCTCAGATCCTTTTGTAAACATTCTTATTCGATTCTATGGTACAAAATATGAACTTTTCACTACCTATGAGGTCCCAAAAAAAATTTTTAGGCCCATGGCGAGAATTTTTGAAAATGAAGTAAAATACATTTTCTTAAAATTCTAGCAGCTTTTTTGCACTAAAATGCAAATAAGTCGAGTTTGCTCCCAGATAAAGATATGCGGCTTGCGGCATTCGAAAGGTCTTTCAAAAACCTATCAAAATCGATGTTGAAAAGTTGTTTTTGGGGTTATGGGCAGCCTGTACGAGCAAAAGTGTAAAAATCACTAAACAGTGAGTTTCTCAGTTGCCTATTTTTTTCAAGTTTTGAAAATCACATATTTGATGTAAAATTTTGTGTTCTTCCAGAAAAAAGTGGCCCCGAATTCCTTTATCGACGTCTAAGGCCTGTTTCTTCAAATTTTCGCAAACCTATTTTTTAGGCAGTTTGGAATCGTCTGTTTACTGCGCATGCGCAGGAATTTGGACTGTTAGAACCAATTCCATTGGGAAGCCAAGAAAATTTCCTTCAAAATGACCACTTGGCAAAGTCAATTTCATCAATTTGGCTCGGAGTTACAGCCTACAAAAGATGAAGCTTCAGCTCGAGTGCGTCAATAGGCAAACGATACATCGGGCCAGAGATCGTGCCCGGATTTTCCTACTATTGTCGCGGTGTCTCCGTCCACCTCTTGTTGGTTATCGAGATTCGGTGGTCTTTCAAACGTTGTAGCTCCGAGCCAAATTGATGAAATTGACTTTGCCAAGTGGTCATTTCGAAGGAAATTTTCTTGGCTTTCCAATGGAATTGGTTCTAACAGCCCAAATTCCTGCGCATGCGCAGTAAACAGACGATTCCAAACTGCCTAAAAAATAGGTTTGCGAAAATTTGAAGAAACAGGCCTTAGACGTCGGAAAAGGAAATCGGGACCACTTTTTCCTGAAAGAACACAAAATTTTACATCAAATATGTGATTTTCAAAAATTGAAAAAAATAGGCAACTGAGATACTCACTGTTTAGTGATTTTTACACTTTTGCTCGTACAAGCTGCCCATAACCCCAAAATCAACTTTTCAATAGCGATTTTGATAGGTTTTTTAAAGACCTTTCGAATGCCGTAAGCCGCATATCTTTATCTGGGAGCAAACTCGACTTATTCGCATTTTAGTGCAAAAAAGCTGCTAGAATTTCAAGAAAATGTATTTTACTTCATTTTCGAAAATTCTCGCCATGGGGCCAAAAAATTTTTTTGGGACCCCAGAGGTAGTGGAAAGTTCATATTTTGTACCATAGAATCGAATAAGAATGTTAACAAAAGGATCTGAGACATGACCCTTTTTCGTGGGTCGCTTTCGCGTGGAACTACTCCAATGGGTTTTATGGTATAAATGATCCTTGAGTATATTATTTCTTGTGATATGGGTACATTTGCTAATTCATCCCACAAAATTTTTATTTCCAGGCGCAGAAAACATCTCAAAGGGTTCTGGAAGCACATGTTTTCACGTAAATTTGACCCAATCAGCTTAGTTTGTGATCCTGCAGTCATCATCTTCTCTAGATACAATCCATAATCCAAGAGCTCCATCCGTTGGGTTCGATGAGAATCTATCATCAAGGCCCTTCGAAAAATGCTGTTGAGGATGTGTAGACATTTTGGAAAACTATTCCAGTTGCCATTCCTCCAATTTATGGAAGAGACCGGGTCAAATTTGGATAGGTTTTGCAGTGGAGCTATCTGGCGATAATTGGAATTAGCCACGCTCCATAGTTCTTAAGTATAACTGAAAAACAGATTGTAAAAATGATTTGAGACTCGGTCGTCACGAATCTATGCGTGTGTTAGAGGCGCACGAAAAAACTCGTTTGAGCGCGGGTCCGCGCGGGCCCCTAAATTGCCATTTAAAAAAGATCATATCTCCGTCCCTATGCATCCTAAAATTGCAATTTTTTTTCTAAATTCATTATAAAATAAGGACTTTCAGGCATTCATGATTAGGCTTTTCACTGCATTGATCCTTACTAGTAACTATTCCGGAATAGGACCAACAAACTAATTAGGCCTCACGTAAACCGATTGGTCGAATTCGATCTCCCTCCATTGAATTGGGGATTGCCCCATGATCATGATCGTTTCTTTTCTCAAGAACCCCTCAAATATGATAACAAAAGTCCAACAAGACATCAGTCGGCACTCCAAAACCGTATAAGAGAATCACGAGTGGCACATTTGGACGAGTGCTGATAAGAGAAAGCTTTCAAACGACTCTCCGAACGATTTTGAGGGGATTCCATCTGGCTGTGGGTAGACTCTGTATGACAGGTAATGTATCTAATTACAGATAGAGCGTTCACGCGTTGAAGCGTATATACTCCAAAGAAACAGAGCCTGCAGGGTGAAGCGCATATATACCATACCATCACAGGATAACCCTTTCGAAAAGCATAAGAGAATGAGTGAGATAGACTTGGTATATCGTAAAGCCACCCTCGAAGCACCGAGGACAGATTATAAAAATGCATTATGAGCGCGCGTCGTGAGATATAAATATAAATTAGCTAGGTCTGGCTCAAGGCACGTTCGCAAAAGCTCGACGCGCGGCTAATGAAGCTGGCCCACTCTCTCTCTCACTACCGTCTCCATCATATCTATCTCCCTCGTCTGTGTGTTATAGTATAGTGGATTCGGTACTACTCGACGGTATTATGTGAACTGTGGTTGTGTATAGTCGCTTGTGAAGAAAGTCGTTTCAGCTACATTTCATCAGAGGCCCTGCGAGCAAACTTTGATATTGCATTTGCCTCGCATGCGGAATTCCATAAATACGAATGGATTTGTATGCTCAAGTGTCTCGTACTCTTTCTGTATTGCACGCTCTGATGTGAATCGCGGGCTCGTTGCAAATTTGAGCGACGTAGTTTTGCACGACTAGACTTGCAATAAACGTGATAAATGTATCGAAAACAATGAGAAGCGTATTAGATAAGTTCCCGAGTTATCTTGAGAATTTTTCATTGAGTCATAAACAATTATTCGCAGATGTATTCTTTTCAAACAAGATTCTTTCGGGTGATGCAACATATTGATCCCATTTGATCGATTTAAAAATAATCTTAATGATCATCATTAAGGATTATTGGCTAGATCTTAGATATTGGTATGCAGGAGTCATCATTTTGAGTTTAAATCATCTAGGAGCTAGAAGAAAAATCTTGACTCGGAATGAAGAGCAAGTAGTACAAGTCAGTATTTGACGAGACATGGAGCCATGTCAGCGTCTGTTCACTGGAAAGCTTGGTCATTGTAAATTTGCCACTCTGCTATTTTTTCAATACGTGGAGACTTGATTACTCTCAGTCATATCTTCTTTCCGATTGTCAGATTTTCTATGACATCCTTATTTGTCCCCAACGGCTGTAATTTCTTATTCCGAGTACCAATCGAGGAAAAAAGTCCTATGCAGCGAGAATGATACAAAAAAATATGGAAATGTCACGGAGAAAGTCTGAAACACCTCACAAACAAAAAAATGCAAGGGGGAAATACCTATAGATCATACTGCTTGGATTTTGAGCATATTTGATGAGACATCCCCTTGGATAATGACAGCAGTATATCTACCTACCTCGATGGTTGCGGAAGAAATCCGATGATATCGATCTTACCCCCGACTTTCGGAAAAAATTTTCGCCACGAGAAATATATCACTACTTACTTGCAAAGGACGAAAAGTTTCAAAATCAGGAAACTGAAAGATTCTAGTTCTTCCCCAAAATACAATCATATATAAACTCTGTTTGCATGGTCATGTGTTCCTGGAATCTTCATATTCATTCGATTTTCTCCTCCGATTTCTCTATTCAGTAATCAAAGGTCGTCTAGAGTACCGTAAAGCGGGGTGAATGTGGCCACTTTAGACCTTCTGATCGAATTCTCGTTGCGATTTTTCGAACGAACCTATATGTATCTTAGGTCATTCGACGCGTCTTGACGTGTTCTTCAAAACGCTGTCTTCAGAATTCCATTTCAACCACTTGCTCTCTTGAAAAGTGTAAAAAACAGGGTGGCCACCGCGATTATAATGGTCTGAGCGAATCCCTACCCCGACGCCTCGTGTTTGAAACAAAATGAGGATAACACATCTCTCAGCTCATCTAATTACGAAGAGAGTACCGTTGGATTCATCTCGATAGCTCAATAACCCGAGTCAAGCCGCCAATTCAGAATTTATAAATTACAGTGGCTTCTGAAGCAAGGTTGTGTCTCGAGTGGCGTCTGGGTTGATTTTGGACACTTTGGCGCTTCTAGTTGAGTTTCGTTGCAATTTTTCGACCAAACCTATATGTATCTGTACTCATTCGACGCGTCTTGACGTCACCTCTAAGATGCTGTTTTGGGGATTCTATTCCACTCATTTGCTCTCTCGAGAGTTGTAAGAAACAAAGTGGCCACATTCACCCCGGGGCAGCCGAGAAATCACAAGTTCTCGTTCAACTGGTCGTTCTAAATAACTGTTGCATCCAAATTCCATCAGCAATAGCGCAAAATGTAGAGGACGTCATTACCTACTAGGAGAAAATCATTGGAAAGAGATAGAAATGGATGTACTGGGTTGTTCAGGTAAATTTTTGCATTATGAAATTTTCACTCAACAATTTCCACTTCATTCTAATGGAAAAAAGGGTAAATGGAACCTGTCTCATCACAAATGAGCTGGCATGTTTTGAAAGGAGAGATCTTAAAGCTCCAAAATGCGCTTTTGCACGTGTTTCTAGGTGGTATAGCATCGGAGTTACGACTATTAAAATCTCTTTCCGGAAAAAAGGCCACATTCAGCCCGGTTCACGGTATCGGAAATTGAGGCATGTCCACTGTAATGGACAGAATCAGTAAGACCGTACGTGATACCTAACACATTGCAAACTGATATGACTATCGCGAATCGACGTCTCATTCCGAAAAAGGTAAAATACGGGAAAAATCCAGAATTTCACCCATGCAGACATGTACATGGCTTTGTAATCCACCTCAAACCCAGACACTCCAACACATAGTGCGTGCGATTTGCCACCCCAGTACATCAGAATTTGAATTTCATATCTGTTTATAGGGCCTATTCGGAGACCTTCGTCAACCCATTCCAAACTTGCTCCTGTCTATCATCGTACAGTATTGTTGATATTTCAAACGCCTACTCCCCCGTCCAAGTTGCAGTTTACATCGCGATTTCCACCTTATTTTCCAAAAGAATTCTCCCGATACTTTTCGCATACCAAGGCAATCAGATGCTTTGTCCCCTAACGTACTTTCACTCTCTATATCTAGTCGAACATTCTTTCACCCCACCTGTATTCTAAAATTGAATTCTTTTTACCAAGGGTATGCAAGGCTCACGAGGCGCGAAATCATTCGGGAAAAGGAAAATATATCGTCGAACAAGAGCGTCGTCATATCTGGCGCTCAAAGCAGAAGTGCCTTGGCTTATTAATACATTCCATAGCCAAGGGAGCCCTATAACGGATGAGAGTAATGTATTCCAAGGCGAGCCATCGCAGCCGATACTAATAAACATATTAATCGTTTGATTATTCCAATGAGGCGTCATGCTTATCCAGGCCCTTTTATGCGCTTCGTACTTTGAAATTTCCTCACCGCGCCCAGGAGACATAGAGTGTACACTATACTGACGCTCCTCCCCAGCCAGACGCGAAGCAGTATATCTTCTAGCTTCTGAGCCATTTCGAGCTGCTTGTCGATGCGAACATGGTTCAATCTTGCTGGTACTGCTTTCATACTTTATACCTTGGCAACGGCGACGGTTTTTGATGCAGGTGTATGAGGGCAGGACAAAAAGTTGAGGCAGCTGATAAAAAATTGAGGTATAGACGGATAACTATTCAAACTGTTCAGATTTTTGAGCGAAAGAGGGAAATCTGCTCGAGATCAGAGACATCATCGCGCATGAGTTGATGTTGGGTAACTACACTGTAGCACTAAGTTGCTAATATCCTAAATATAATCATACTCCACAAATTGTCTCATCAACAATTTTTGGCACCTTAGATAACATACCCCAGACAATTTTTGTTAAAGAAAGGGTACACAGGAGGAGGTATATTTTTGAGATTTCTACATTATTTGTGATCTTAGAGCTCATATTATATACTTCATGGAAGTGACCATAAATATAACTCACACTACCGGTCAAAAGTCTGAGGACACCTGGGAATCAAGCTGATGATTTTCAAAGTTGAATATCTCAGAAACTATTGATCAAAGAGAGTTCTGCGTGGTCGCATTTTGTAGCTCATATCGAGCAATTTTCAGTATTTTCCGTCTCGCGTATTGTACCAAGGACACACGAGTCAGAAAAACTACTTTTTTCGCAATTTCTCAGTCAAGGTACGAACGCCTGCCGATTTTGGAGAGATTGTTGAATCGCTATGAAACCGATGACATCTTTAGACAAAACCTCCCTTACTGAATCAATTAGATCTCAAAACCAGAACCACTTTGAGAGACGTTCAAAAACGAATTTTGAAAGGCTTTTCATGGGCTTGAAGATGTCATTGGTTTCTTAGCGATCTAACAATCTCTCCAAAATCAGCAGGCATTTTGTACCTTGCATAAAATATTGCAAAAAAGTCATTTTTCTGACTTGGATGTTTATGGGATGATACGCGGGACGGGAAATACTGAAAATAGACTTGAAAGTGCTCGATATAAGCTACAAAATGCGACCACGCAGACCTCTCTACGACCAATAGGTTCTGAAATATGCAACTATGAAAATCATCAGCTTGATCCCAAGGTGTCCTCAGACTTTTGACCGGTAGTGTATATTGATGGTAAATTTGTTATTCTGATAGCTCAAATACTCAAAAAAATGACACATAACATAAGTGCATTTTTGAGGTTATTTTTGATATATTGAGTATCTGAGCGATCAGGATGGCCAATTTACTACCAATTCGAGATACATTCATGATTGCTTTCATAAAATATGTAATATGAGCTCTAAGATCACTAATAATGTAGAAATTTCAAGAACGTACCTTCTCTTGTGTACCCATCGTATGCAAGTCATGCGAATCATAATGGTCAAGGAAATATTTGAATCTTGCTCTAGACCATCATGAATCCTCTTGGAATTGAAATAACAGGAATAAGACACGTTTTAATCACTACGCCAAACTTGCCACACACAGATGAAATCACTGCAATTGAGAATGATTCATTCAGCTAGGACATGATGAAATGAAGGTTCATGTATGATCATCTTGCTATACAGATATTGGATGATTCCACTCGGGCCTATTTATAAATTCACATTTGAGGATAACCGGAAAATCAGAGTCATGCCCTATAGAAATCATTTTAGTGAAGATCGAAAATTTCGAGGACCCCATCATGAACGCTTCAATGCGAAAAGAATGAATCAGAAGGAGTTCTGTCCACCATCACTGACAACTTGATTGAGGAACATTATTCTTCGATGAGAGTAACCACAATATACCTCTCAGTGCATTGTATCTTTTGCAAAGAGAGCAAAGCCTCAGTTAACTTTCGCTTTGAATACGTGACAATGTGAGAACAAGGTACAATTCCCACATCAGCAATCCCATTATTAACAATTACGGGCAAACTACTCTGTACATGCGAAATTCGGTGGCTACTCCGGCTATGAGGTACCAATGTCCGTGTGAAATGAAAATATACATATTGCATGTTAATAGCGTCGAACGAGTGCTACAACCGTCCCCCTGGAATGACTTGCAATATCTACGCAATGGAAGTAAGTGTACACATCGAACTGGTTTTCGTGAAAATTTCTTGAATTTTATCAAATTTTTGAGTGATTGATAGCGATTCAGGGATGAATCTGCAACGCATCTAGTGGCCCACACGTCACCAAAACATCCTACGTCTGATTCTTGATCAATCTCGATGAACTACAGGTGTCTTCCACAACTAGAATGTGTTCCAGTTATGTTGGTCTCCTTGCGTAACCAAAAAATACTCAAATTCCATCATCATTACTTCCATTACCTTAAGCTTGCGTCATTATCACCTTGATCACTTTTCAATTGTTCACTGACTCTCTTTCTCCCTCTTCGGCGACATTGTGAAGACCAAAATCATTCTAGCCCAAAGAATACTCCCTGGCATTTGAGCAGGTAACGAGAGGAAAGGCAACGGTTTTGAGGGTCAAATTTTCAAGAGAGGCCGTTGGCGAAGGTGATTTCTGAGGTGAAGTGCGAGTAAAGATTCCAACCGATGAATATTAGGCATAGTAAATGTAAGAGAGACGATCCTAGGAGCGCGTGAGCGAAAGATCGTCCCCCACCGTTTATTATCTTTACGAGCGGCAAGATGAAATTAAACCGAGCGCACCTATACGAACTGTTTCTCAACCCTCTTGCACTGTGGGATGTAATAATATTCATTACCATGCTAATGTCACGCGAAAGATTATTGCCGAAGAAACTTGCCTCGTATTTTTGTTATCTACGTTTCTCCATCCTGTTTCACTCCCTCATTTCCCACATTTATTGTCATTCAAATATTGCAATAAATCTTTAAATACTCACTATTTTTCGTGGAATTCTAGTACTTTGAATTCCGATTGCAGAGTTGCTTGATAATCATCTTCATTACAATAATTTGTTACGTCTTTTTTCGATACTTACTCGAGGAGAATTTTTATATGGGGGATGAAATCCATGGACCAAGTAATATCACAATGTTACATACAAGGATAAAAACCCAGAGCCGACCCCAATGAGGAGATATTACTTTCTGTCAATGGTTTGGGGGTATAAATTATACTCACTCGATCGAGAGGAAGCGACGAAGTTTTTTATTTTCCGATTGATAATCTTATGGATTTGATCAATTCTTGGGAATCAGAAAAGTCTCACACCAATGATCAACCAGTGCACACTTTTGCCCAAAGTGAATGTTCTTCTCTCCGTTCTAAAGTTGTATTTCAGATTACGTATATTTTAGTATATTAAAGACTACGTATTAGTTGTATTTTGGATTTGTATTGTGTTGTAATAATATCCCCACGAGTTGACTATTTCCAAATCAAAACGCACTTTTGGAAATTTGGAACAGTTCCCACTGAATGTGGAAAATACCGTGTGAGCGTGTAAGGAGTCAAATGGCAAGTTCAAGTCTGACTACGTGATAGACTCAAGCCAGGTTGTTTCTTATGCTCTGTTTGAGGGAATGTCATTGCCAGATCTCCAATTATTCAGTACTACTATACTGACACGATCAACGAATGACAATCACGAATCCTGCATTCCTCGTTATGAGTGGTTACAGTGGCAAAACCGAATTTGGGATTGAGATCGAAGGAAATAGCCCACGGGGACAGGATTTTTCGTTCACATAATCGTAAGAAAAATGTAAAATTGTAGAGCCAGAACTCCACTCATTTCCGATTTTCAGAGCTCTTATAAATCCAGATCTATTATTTCTCAGATATTTCCCTATTTGTTCCTCAATAAATGTTATCAATAATCTTGGATTTATCCTCCAGGTTCATTCAGTTTCTACTATATGACAAGGATTCAGATAGTAAGAAAATTACCCAAATCCACTCCGATATCAGACAGTAAATTTCATGGGAGGAATATCATAGAATATCCGGCAGAAATATGAAAGAAAGTTATATAGCTTCAGATAACTGTTTAAGAACACCAACTGACGTACCCAGAAACGAAGGTTAAAATGATCACGAGTGGTATTAGCTTTCTATTCAACAGCGTGGTTTAATAAAGGCTGGGATTAAACGTGCAGGGGAATACCTTTAATGTGAGAGGAAGATAGAGAGGCCCATGTATTCAGAAATCCAAAGTCGCGACTCGGTTTCAGAGTCACTTGCTCCCGGATGAGTGTCAAATGACGACAGACGCCCGCGTCTAAAACTCACTGCAAACCAAACGAAGCACCAAGAGAGAGAGAGAGATAGAAAACGAGATACCAAAAGTACGAATACACGAAGATGAGTATAAGGAGTCAGATGGAAGATACGAAGGAAGGAATGATGAGAAAAGGGCTGTGGTACGCTCACACATCCGACTCCTCCTTATTACAATTAGCTTCCTTATATATCTAATTAGCGAGATTCTTGGCTGTGAAAGGGATTCAGTATCTCCGACGAGTGAAAGACGCCACCGGAGCTCCACTATATACTCTTGTCGCACCAAGTCGACTTAACCCGTTTCCCCCCTGCAACTCATTCCCCCAACTTACTCTTCATCCTGTTGTACAGATTTCTCTCGCTCACTTGCTCCGATCTAATATAACTGACAGTGGCATTGCAGTGCCGTAGTGTATACGACAAATCCTAAGATGTTAGAGGTGTGAGAAAGAGAGCGCAAATCTGAGAAGCGATATCACACGGGCTGATGCTATTGCCTTCTGCTACTTTACCGCAACCATGCTGATGCTGTATGTAAGATTGGTTCTTCTCACGTTCGAGTCTTTTTATTCATTAGAGGAACAGTCGACCGTGAGAATCATTGCAAACAAGTGAGTTCACGTTCATAGGTTGTCATGCCTATTTACATTTGAGGGGAACAAAATTTGCCAATGTTAAGAATGCAAGAAAGCCCAGTCCCTATATGGATTCCGTGTAAAAGCCGTGGTTAGAGTTCTTGCTGCTGAGAAAGATCTCAAGAATATTCTCCTGGAGAACAGAATAGCTACGCATCTAGGGTGATTTGTCCAACACTCGATCTACCTAACACTCTGCCAATATTTGAAATCCATCCAATTAAATTTTAGACTCCATTAGTTGATATCAACCACATTCTCCTGCGGAATGAGACTCTAATCAGCGTACTGGACCGTGTAAACGGAATATTGAATGAGTTCATGGTATGCACCGAAAACATTCTGTGAAGGTGATCATGGCTTCCAATACTTACCAACTATCTTTAACTCGTGGAAACATGCGCAACTGAGAACCATCCTTTCTCTTTTTCGAAGAGGGGAACTGTGTCATATTGAGGTTCATCAAATCTGGTTGATTAGTGATCTCACGAATGCTGAGATTCACAAACTATGTCCAGAGTTTACCAGTTTTCGATCGTCGATAATCCCTGTGAAATTCTTATGATGAATGAACCGGAAATATAATCTGTCCCGACAAATTGCTCGACGAATTGAATCATATCTTTGATATCTAACTCGCATTCTTCCGAGTAGACGACAGTGACAAGAGGGTAAATATGGATGATGATCATTATCCGAAATAAAGTTTGACTTGAAGGTTCCTTCACTCTTGGTTCACCTTCAAGCTTTCAAACCTCACTCCGTCAAATCATTGGATGTAAATAAGAGCATCGCATCCACTTGCTGTCTTTACAGGTACGCGATGTCGAGCTCCTGTATTTTGTCACTAGAGAACAATTGAGGGGGTGGGTGGAATAAGTGCACTTAGGCCCTCCTTCCGGCCTACAGCTTTTTTGAACCCTTGAATCATAATATATCACTCCCTGGAAGTTGTTTTTCCATAAACTTCGAAAACCCCATAGATCAGGAAAAGGGCCTAAAAGCACTTAGGCCCTTCTACATATTCGATAAAAGGGCCTAAGTGCACTTAGGCTCTTTTATCGATTATATGATAGGAGTTACGCTCTTTTATCGATTGTATGATGAGAGTTAGGTACCTGGTCTATTATCTGAAGGCAGTTAGACCCAGCTAGACTCCTTGGACAGCTAGTTGTATTGCCGTGGAGACTAGAGTGTCACGCCGCCTGACGGTCATCTGAGCAACTTGCCTTTCAAAAAAATCTGGACTCGCTATACAGTAAGTAGATGGGCGATTTCGATATTTCTATGGTTTTGAGTAAATTTATTTCGAAAAATCCATTGTGAGTCTAATGTGTGTGTAGATACGGTAGCTGGCTTCAATAATCTGTGGAAGCTTGTACTTAAATTTATAAGAACTTTTCTGTACATCTCATTTTCAAGGTACCGAGAAGGTTATGAATCTGTCAAAAGTGAAAGTTTCCAAAAGAATTTTTTAAAAGTAGAATTTCATGAGCTGTTCAGCATTCAGATACAGACTATTTCACAAAGTAGAAACTATATGGGTATAACTCTATCAATTTGCAGGTGCTAGTCGAAAAATAGATGTAGCAATGACTGTCATGCAGGTGCAGAATAATAATATTCAAGGAGTCAGTCATTCAATGGTTTTCCTACCACACATAAATATCTTGGGAAGGAGATTGTTCGAGGCTGGCCATGTACAAAAGGTGGTAGAAAAATGCGGAGGGGAGAAAACTACCATTGAATGTATAATTATTCGCAGGAGTGTTTCCAAAGCAGCATACTCAACAGATTTGAATGTGAGTTGTCATACCTTGCCTCCGATGAACAATATATCTAGTTGAGGTTTTATTTGAATTTCCTGTTACTTCACAGTTGAATGAAAACAGGGATGTTCTGACAGCGAACTGTACTTGCAAAGTGGACAAAAATGGACAATGTGAACATGTCGCAGCTTTGTTATACTTCATCAATTGTACATAGCAGAGGATTTATAGAAAGTATCAATCTGTCATCCAAAACTGGAGTTGAATTGGATTCCTCCTACAGAGCGATTGTAAAAATAATTTCATTCATATGTTGTTCGCTTGCCATGAGAGTATAAATGATGACAAATCATTTTATAAGCATGTAGATAATGTTCTTGCATTTGTTAAATGCATCATCTGTAATATATAAACTATGTAGCAATAAACAATGAAGGAATGGATAAGAGATTTTCATTTTGAGATTTTACTACAGAGTTATATGGGCAAATCTCAGGAACTATGCGGTTTCGACTTTGAAATTTCGAGAATTTCCAGAATGGCAGCACATCTCCGATAAACTTTTGTTTGGTCCAAGTAATGCTCAAACAATGATGAAATACTTGCGTAAATCATTTTGGAGCCCCGCCGTGGATTTGTGAGGGTGTAGAAGTTTTTCCCATGTATTTGCGTGGGACCCTCATATTTTCGTAATTCTAATTGGCTCGTGTGTATGTGAATACATGGCATCCTTGGTGTTGGAATAGAAGAAGAGAGATGAGTTCAATGGTTTACAGTGTTTTCTGAAGGTCTGTGGTACAAAATGTAGATGTGCCTCAACCGTCGAAACGCTCATTTTCGTCATTTGTCGATCCTCACAAGCCTCGCATCGCGACCGATATGAGGCTGTAGTAGGGGCGATTCTCATAGGCATTTTTTGAGGTACAAATATCAGTTTACACGTGGTTTCCATCCCAACGGAATCGAAATTTTCGTGTGCTACACGAAAAACGATTTTTTTGACCCCATTTACGCGAAAATAACTTTTCTCATTTCAAGCCGCATCGTCGTGCGGAATCGAGCACACTATCGTTCTTGGGCTAGATTTGTAGGTTTTTGGATGTAGAATAATATGTCGTTTCTACAGATACGAAATATTCACAGCCCCTAGTGCTGCATCCATTAGAAGAGCGATACAGGAGAAAATGTAGAATCGGAGTTCGCTCCAACGAATCATCGGCACTCCGACGCATTGATAGGCACAGCCTCGGGCGAAAATTATATGTTTCTATGTATTATAATCCATCACATATCCAATTTTCAGACCGATCGGTGAACCGCCCCGCCTGTGGCGAGCTAAGGCGTGAGAGAACTATGGCCCTGTTCGGTCGAAAATTGTGATTTTGTCACGAAGAAGCGTCTCCCAGTACCTTTCTATAGCAATTTTTAGACTTCTGAATGATGCAGAACTATTAAATATGAGTAGATCTTCAAAATGATCTAATGCGAGCGGCGGAAATAACGCGACTGTTGTTCTGACAACGTGAAAATAGGCCTGTTCGGCCAAACCGCATACTTCGTGAGATTTGCCCATATATGTCTTACAACTTTGAGAGAGAGAAAAATTGGGATTTGCTGTGCAACTGGTGTCTCATGATAAATTCAGGGATGTATGGGTGACAGATATGAGTGATGGGAGAGTGGTGTGCCGTTGTCCCTTCTGCTAGATTTCATAGGTGTACAGTTTAGTACGTAAGGTAGTCTACTGATTTTCTTACTTAGTTATTAACTATTACGGTAAGTATTCGAGAGAGCAGTACATCGCATTATCTTCAATACTGTGAAAACTTTGAAAAACACCCACGATTCAAGTACTTGTACGCGTAGCACGAGCCTACTTATGTATTGTTGATGTTTTGCCAAGAGGTTATGTGGCACTTCCCAGCAAATTGTTGTTCGCTTATGTTAAAATTATTCCGGCTAAACTACGATATGACTGTCTAAAGTGAATCTAATCTCTTTCAGGACTAATATATACTCAGTAGAATAAAATTTAAGTCATGGAGGTGATTCTGCGAACTGGATTTGAAAAAATCACCCATTCAATCTCATTCCAACCAGAATCAATGCCAAAAGGAAGAAAATTGGTTGAATCAGGGCATGTGATTAGAGTGGAAGAGTTCGTTAAAGATGGTCTGATTCTAATGATCAAATCCAAAGTTATACGCCAAACTTCTGTTACTAAGCCACCATACAGCACTAGCTTGAAGGTGAGTGACTGATCATGTCATTTTTTCTCTCTGAATATTTTCTCACAAATCTTTTCTCTCAAACACCTGATCATTTCAATGGTGCAGCTAGATGCGAATAGAAAAGTTACGGGTACTAGCTGTGATTGTGTTTACAAGGAAAGTGGCAGATGCAAACATGTTGCTGCTTTGATATATTATATCAATAATGAGGAAAGTCTCTCAAAAACTAGTTACGAGCAGGCCTGGGGAATCCCTAGTATTTCTCAGCTTGTCAGCGAAAAGTATTCCAAAGGTGCATGGCTTAGTCAGATGTTTGGATACGCAGCTGAGCCTCCACAGTCTACCCAGAGAGGTACTTCTCTGAACATTGATAGTTTGCTAAATGAAGTGGACTCATCATCTTTATTCCAAATTCTTTCAATGATGAATAGGTGTCAGAGTCGATCAACTGTTGAGCCACCACCAGAAGTCAATGCCGTAATACCTATCTACACAGACAATGTCTCTTGTACTCCAATAGATAATGAATGTGGGGTATGTTTTGACAATTTTATGCATTTCTGTAGTGAATATCCTGTCTATCAGAAAAAATATTGTCTCAAGGATCCATTGCAAGAGTTCTATGATTCTTATGTTGCTCTGTCACTGTATGAGATGAGAGAAATTTTTTGTAACACAGTAAAACAATCTGAATGTGATGAATGGCATGATGTGCGTGTTAAAAGGCTTTCTGCAAGTTCAAAAGTACATAGAATCAAAGTGAGAACCAAAAAAATCACAGAAGAGTCTCTGGTTTTGAAGTTACTCTGGTCAAAGAAGGTAGACAATGCTGCAACCCGTTATGGGCTAATGAATGAGTCAGTGGCTATTCGTCTTTATGAGGAGCTTTACAATTGTGAGGTAAAAAGGGTTGGTGTATTGTGCAGTGTTGTCCAACCCTGGATCTGTGCTAGTATTGATGGTGTTGTTGTTGTTGATGGCTGCATAGTCAAAACATTGGAGGTTAAATGTCCTATTTCTTGTGAAAATCTTCCAATTTTTGACACCCAAAACATGAAATGCAATGTTCCTTTCCTTCATATTTGTAATGGGGAGCTAGACTTAAGAAAGAGTAGCCAGTACTATACTCAGTGCCAAGTGCAAATGTACCTAACTGGCATGAGCCACTGTGATTTGTTCATTTACTCACCAATTGAAAGTGTTTGCATACAAATTCTACGCGATGAGGACTTTCTGAGTGATGTTATATTGAAGAGTGAAGATTTCTACTTCACTTACTATCTTCCAAAGTTATATGATAGTAGATACTCAGTATTAGAGAAATTTGATGAAGTTGAAGTTCATCAAGGCCCAAAGAGATGTTTCTTAGGTACAGATATAAAAAATGTTTCTTAAATTTGGGTATCAACTGGTTTTATACTTGTTCCTCAACCTTTTAATTTTTCTGTTCTATGTGAACTAAATGCATAATTCATCATCACAGATTCATCAGAACTTGTATTACTGTTACTGTAGCACATATTCTTCATTGAGCTCAACTTCACTACAAAAAGATTACATTGTGATGTCCAAAGAGGCTGAGAGACTAACGAATGCATGAAATGCTGAAAAAATCTAAGAAAATTAATACAAATTTGTAACATTTGAAATTTAATTTTGACTAAGACAATGCTTGTGAAAACAATGTATAAGTATTTTTTTACTGTAGGCATGATTGGAATGATCTAATAAATGGTATTTTTCTTTAGATGCAATCTTATTTATTCCTTTTCACATTCCATTCATTCTTGAAGAAGAAAACAGGATAGTTGCAATTTAAAATTCACCCTCAAAGGGGTGTGGTGTTTTCTCATCAAATATAGGTGGTTGCAGATTGACAAGGACACAACTCATAAGAAATATTTTATCAGCTGACTTGAATAGATGTGCTGGTATTTTGTCCATGATTTTATAAGTCCTTATTCTCTGCATAATTCGTTCAACATGGATCCTAACTTTCGCAACACTGTACGTTTTATCTGTTTCTTCTTTTGTAAATGCATTATTCTTTTCCAAGAAAGGAGGCAGAACTACCATAACTTGTTTGCCCTCTTCATCAATTTTACTTTGGATATTTGGGAACCCTTTATCTGCCAACACAACATCACCAGTTTCCAGTAGGTTAAGTAGTCCTGATTCAACCGTTATTTGGCAATCACTCTTCCTTCCACCAGCAAGTGGAGATATGAAAGAAATGAATCCTCCTGGGGTAATGCCCACAAGAGCCCTGGCTGTGAAGCCTTTCTTGTAATGGGAATAGCTCAGCACACGGTTCTCCACTGATGGTGGGATTTCTAGTCTGAACTCAGTACAATCTAAAATGACTCTGACATTTTCATATTCAGGAATGAAACATGAAGGCATTGTGGCTCTTACGACCTCTCTGCTAGGCCAAAACACCAAATTCCTAGTGGCATCTGTGAGTTCCTCCAAAACTGATGAGAATAACTTGGAAACCCATGTTCTATGGACAGGAAAAATGCAAGAAATTGCTGTAAAAGAGAGACCACATTTCATCTTCATCAAGAACATCAAGAGCTTGTTTTCTTTAGTGATGGTACGACTTTTCTCTGAATGATTAATTTGGTTCATGAGAAACTGGAAATTCTTTGGTGAGACACCTGCCAAAGATAAATACTCTCTTTCAGATCTGATTGAAGGGACTCCAATGAAACCACTTGATTTCCCTTCCAAGCGAGGCTCATTTGGACCTACACAAGCATCACTATATTCTATATGTCGTGTGCCACATTTTTGATCTTGCAACTTGACACTTTTCTTGTTTTGAAAATTCACAATTTTACATGGCTCAATATCAGTTTGAACCTCTGCATCAACTGTACCATCAGCATGATAATATCTAATGCAAGTAAAACTTTCTGTAGCCCTTTCAGGTTTCATTTCTGTATATACTTGACACTCGGCATCTTGTGTGACAGAAACACCCAGAGGATGCAAATCAGTATCACAGCTTGTCACTGTTGATGGTTCATGCTGATTTTCATCTTCAGGCACTAATTCACTGGCATCCGACATCTCACTCAAAGTCTCAGTCCTATCCGGAGAATGAGGCTCACTAGTTGGAACCACTAGCGATTCATCAGAATTAGATTCGCAACCCCAATAGATGTGCTCTTGTAACACCCTAGTTGCAGGAGGTGAATATTCATCTTTCTTCGGAGGCAATGCTTTGAATCTTCTTTCTGCCAACCTTTCATACCTGAAGCAAAGAATGAGAATTGTCAATCGGATGAACCAATGGCATTTCAATGAGCTATGTGAGCTCATAAAAAAGCTTACCTTTTCAATGCAGCATGCTTCAACTTGATTTGAGACAGAGTTACACCAGCGAATATTGAGGGTAAATATGCAGGACTTGACGGATCTCTGCTTTTATTTTCACCAACAAAATGTGACTGGCAGATTACATGATTACGTGAAGGCTCCCACTTAGGATGACTTTTACTGCAAGATCAGATATTCCTCCATTTGATTAATCATTCAAGACAATTTTTTTGCATTATTTGAGTACATTTGTCAGGCAAGGCGGAGTGCAGCTGTGCCGTCTGCTTCTGCTCAAGTGTATGGTTATGTTGACTTACTTGACTTTTATTACTATTTCGATCCACTGCGCTCGCTGAGCAGCATACTTTCGATGCTTGGGGAAAGAGAAAAATCTGTAGTTACTGTTTTTGCCATTTTTATGGCAATTTTTGATACAGCAAGTTGTGTGGCCCATTTTTTACGACGATGACAATGCTAAAGGATGGGGATCGGTCCAGACGTTTTTACCCGTATGTTTCGCGGCGCTCTCACCATGAGAAGGTCGATCGTTTCGCGTATCCCCTCCAACCTCAGTCTCCACGCCAATAGTTTTGACGGGTAAGAATGAATCGCCTAACTACGATGCTACACCATTGGACACGAATGGTTCGCCAATCATTTTGAAGAGAAAAGCATGACCTCACTATTTTATTAGGTTTGAGTGGGGAAAGAGCTTTCTTACTTCCCAAGGTTATCTCTGTGTCGTACGGTATTCTAAGTAATTCTTCAAGAACCCTAGTAAAAATAAGTGCCTCATGATCATCTGTGAACATGTTCCCGACCGGACTGTGGTCATACATGACCAGCTATGACCATGAGGCCGGAGTCATAGGTCGTCATTGGTCTCCATACTTGATCCTAGGAATTCATGTTGGAAATGAAGCACTTCATCGCCAACTCGAAATGTTTCTCAATCCGAAGCTTCAAAATAAGCGCGCTTGGGGCTCCAACTGCTAGGCCTCCATCCGATATTGAAAATGTCATGTACAACCACTTGATTACAGTACCCTACGGACATGTACAAGTTGGCTTTGTGTACCTATGACTAACCGTGGAGACATAATATTTTCTGAGGTCATAGATAGTCATAGATGACCACAGTTTGGCTGGGATCATGTTCATATATGATCATAGTGAAGATGCTAGTTCATCGTGTGATTCAATATTCACACAACTTCTTCAAATGTATGATTTGAGTGGACTTGTTGATGGTACGGCTACGTGGGCGCCAGTCCGAGGCTGTGTGCAATGCACTCGGACACAGATGAAGCTGCGACGGCTGGAACCTCTCGAGCTGGTTATGTCGAGCTCGACTTCTTCACTCGCATGTTGACGTATTAATATTCGAATTCATCCCGTAGAGTTAATAAATCAAACACAGAAGGAAGCAAGATGAGCACATACGAAGAAATAACTCGTCATGTCCAAATTAGAGAAAGGTCACTTTATGTCAATTGAAATAGATGTGAAATTACATATCTCGCTCGCCTCCTGATTACGGCCGTACTCACACACATACACACGAGATACGCGGAGTCGATACTTCGAACCATGACGTGAAGGGCACATGCCGCGCGAGGAACATGGCGTCGTGCCGACGAAAAATTGTCGTGGTCTGGACCGCGCGTGAAGAGAGACTGTGTCTTTCATCGCTTGTCGCTCTCTTTATATGTTCGCGAAAATAACGTTACATTGCGTTATTAACGGGAAACGGCACGCGTCGTGTTCCCGCATGGAAAAGCGTACAAAACGGCACATTACGTGAGAAACGCCAATATCGGCACGTGGCGTCGTCCTATATCCATTATGCCGGAAAAACGGCACGGCGCGTACATAACTCAAAAAACGACACGTAGGGTTCCCTGCTACTGCGAAACGTAACACAAAACGGCACGGTGCGTGTGTAACTCTAAAACGTTACGTAGGGTTCTCTGCCCTTTGAAACTACAGGTAATAGACGGTTCGTCGCGCGATGAACGCCAAGAACGCCACGTAGCGTTCCCTGCATATAGGAACTATCTGTGAAAACGGCAAGGTGCGTAGTGAACGCGGGAAACGATACGTTGCGTTCTCACTGACTCTATACAATGGGCGATTTACAACGCATCTTCAGATTCTATCCTAGGTAAACGTTCTACAATCCGGTAGTTTATATTTACTACGCGAAGTTTTCTCGTAAAATGCAGTCCGCATATCGTTGACTCGAGCAAAAGCGTGGCAATTTTTATATAAATGTCGCGTGATGCGCATGACAATAGGGCACTTATTTTTACTAGGGAAGTTGAAAATCGGCGTCCCATTAGTAAAATCGTGTTCCGATGGATTTCAATGAATCAATCTGATTTTTTTCGACATATCTTCAGAACTTCGATAGATAGGAGAGCAGTATTCTTATATCGACAACCTGTGATTGAGGCCTCTAAGAAAATTCATGAAAGATAAAAATCGATTTTTAACCATGTTACCTGTAATCAAGACGTTAGTTAAAAACTTCATCGTATTTGCCGGGTCATGTCACAGCGAAAACCGTTTCGAAAACTATCAGTTTTAGCGGTGGAAAGTGGTCAAAAATGCAAAAAATTATCTTTAAAACAAATTTCAATTCAGTATTTGCATCTCTTGTGCATGCGCGTCCTCTAATGTCTCTAAAAGTAATTACAATTAATAGCCGCCCGGTGTAACTCACTTCAGAATGGTCACTTGAGGAAGTCGGTTTGACGCGTTAGATCACGAGATCTAGCTGGTCCAAAAAATGAAAAACTCCAAGATATCGAGTCCGTGAACCCGTCGCCCCTCCGATGGACGCCAAGAATGCGAATTTTGAGTCGGAGCGTTCCCAAGACGTGAACATGTGTTTTGGTGTATTTTTTGATGTACAAACCGAATCCGTGGTCAGTTTTGTCCCCAACTTTCAGGATTATCTGGTAGGCACAAAAAAAGAGTAAGATAGGCTAAGGTAGGCTCAAGAAACGAGATCAAGTAAGAAATTGTTTGGGCCCCAATCACTGTGGCACCCGAAAATCCGACTCGCAACGGGTGTCCGGAGGGTCCGGGTCACCATACCTCACTAAACTTTTTTCACAGTCTCGCACCACCTAGAAAATGAAGAATCCAGGACTCCGTCAAATGGGCCTTCTGTCCAGAGCTACAAGCAAAACGTTAGAATTGCCCATATAGACTGGCAATGCTAGCGTTTCTGCTTGTAGTTCTGAACTGAAAGCCCATTTGATGGAGTTACTCTGGATTTTTTATGTTCTAGGTGGTACGAGCCTGTAGAAAAAGTTTGGTGAGATTTGGTGACCCGGACCCTCCGGACTCCCCTTGTCAGCAATAAGTGTATTTCACGGGCACGATTTTTTCATACATAGCTATTTTTTGGAAAATCATAACTCCGACAGATTGGATTTCTCACCTAATCGTTGTTTGCCTGGGGAAACTGGGCACCTCCGAATTTCCCTCAAATGATTATAACAATGAGACTCCGGCAGAGAGCTTCGTTTAGGAATTGAATCTCAGCACAAATGTGACTACGTAAAAGGGTCTTATCACTGCAGAGAGAGGTACCCACAAAGTCACCAAGACCTCGAAGATTTTTTAAAAGAGCCCAAACAACAGGAAAATTGTGTTCGAAAAAAGGGCCCAAGTGTAAGGGTATTGTTAAAAAGAGTCTCAACGCAGAAGTACTGATAAAAAGGGCCTAAGTGCAACATTATTGGTAAAAAGGGCCTAAGTGCAACAATAATGGTAAAAAGGGCCTAAGTCACCGGAAAAACTCGTTCAAAAGGGCCTTACTCCACTATCGATATCGGGATAGAAGGCCTAAGTGATGGGGTATTGGTAAAAAGGGCCTAATTTTTTACGCAAAAATTAAAAAAAAATGCTCATGGCCTCCATATCTCTTTTCTACCAATTCTGGCTATCAAATCATGTTCTTTGGCATTCAAAAAATGTATCTTCATGCTTGCTAAGTGAATATTGAGTGACCTCAGTTTCACACACTCAATGGAACCATCTTTTACGTGCAGATTCGATGAAAATGCATTGAGACGTTGAATCGCAATCGGATATCTTGTGTGACATACTCATAGATATGCTGATGAAATTTGGAATTCATTGAACTTGATTTCGCATCGTTATTCAACTTTTAGTGGACCAACTATCCCAAAAATTGACTCAGTATTGGGAAAAAGGGCCTAATTACATTTTTTCGAATGCCTGTATACCTCTCAAAATCGACGGCTACCTTCCAATTCTTGTGCGGTTGTTTTGGGGATGCCAAAACCTTTGAAATAAGCCAGGTATGCGCATCGTATCATGCCACGGGCAAAGTACAATTAGTTTTTATCGTTTTTCTCGAAATGGCCATCCGTTTGTAATTAGGCCCTTATTCCACCCACCCCCTCAATTATATTAAACCTATACTTCCGTTGGTCAGTAATTGACTCCCATCGTGGCATTGCGTACTGAGGCCATTGGATTCCATTCCCCTTCCGGGCTCATACTAGTCAACCGGATAGGGGGGAGGGGGGTCATTCAAATTGAGCTCGCGTGGGTTTTCCTACGACATATATTCGCGGAGTTATGAGCGTTTATTGTGTTTTGGTGGGGGGTAATTTTTCAGCAAATTGAAAATTCATTGCTCAAATGGTCAAATTGTTCAAATTAAAAGAGTTGCACCATTGGATTCAGGATTTTTTGCTTGATTTTTTGATATATTCATCTCAAAGTGGCGGGCCAACTTCACGTAACTGACCACGGTTGGTCACGACGGGGGACGAGGGAGGGGCGGGGGTTTCACTGAGATACTACGCCACCGTTCGGTAGCCTCTTCAGTTCACGGGTTCATCAAAAAATGAAATCCTTATTCGAGCCATAGAGGTCTTACAGAACGACTAATTGCTGCTAGAAAACGCGCGGGCTGCGAGTTCTATTCACAACAAAAACTTCATCTCTTGGTTCCAAAAAACGATCCTGGCCCTGTTGCTCTCCTGCAAGCCAGATCTGAGTATCATGGATGGAACGCTCTGGATCACCGCCACCCGGCAGCAATATCATTATCGGCAACCTCCGTCGCATTCGACCTTGGCAAATTCAACAAGTTACTCCACTTAATAAGGCAGATGAACAGCCCATAAAAGTATCATGATTAGTAGATGTAGATTAAGAATTGGCCGAG
Source organism: Eretmocerus hayati (assembly GCA_029851415.1). Lineage (NCBI taxonomy): Eukaryota > Metazoa > Arthropoda > Insecta > Hymenoptera > Aphelinidae > Eretmocerus > Eretmocerus hayati. Next base: position 184,595,310 of record CM056742.1, read on the forward strand.
CAGTCAGATTTTGACCGGAGTTCCTTTACTCTCGTCTGAGGAGTACAATTGCGCGCGCTTAGGTAGTTGCGCTTGTGTTTGAAAAGTGATACAAAATTGCTCTTCTTGAGATAATTAGGCTAACTTGATTCTTTCAGATTTTGCCTGATCAGGACCCGGTAGAATTTTTGAAGATCTTCCAAATGGCGCAAACCCCGTTGCATTATCTTGAGCCAAACTCGAGATAGATCCAATTTAGTGAAAAAAATATGATTTTCATGCTCTGGTGTAATCGAAAAGCAAACCAGAGATAGCTCCCCAGGCATCTCCGAAATTTTTTCGAGCCCTCCCAGTAGGTGGAAGCTTCATATGGGCCATACAATCGAATTGAAATGACGAAAAACTGATCCGAGACATCACTATTTTTGATTTGTCGTTTTAAAATGGAGTTCATCGAGGAGTAATTGCCAGAGCAAGTCTCGGTTGAGTCTCTTGGGAGGATCTCAAGAAACCTTGAAATTGTTCAAACTATGAGATCCGTCCATATTTTCATCTCCCATATCTATACAATCTGAAGAATTTCGTATATGACTTGGATAACAAATGTCTGATTTTGGGTGAATCATTTTCCTCGTATTTTACTCCCCTTCCACGATGAATATTCTCATACAAATGTGAGTAATATGAGGTGTAACAAATCCACTACTGCAATTAAATTATGAAGTGACTGTTGACCTATATCAATGATGAATGTACAAACACCTTCGATTGAGAATCTTATTTCGGATCAAGGTCACATCTTATACCATGAGCGCATGATATTTTTCTATTTATAAGGTGCCCTTGAAGTCATTGTCCGACATTGACAAAAACTAGAACAGCTGAATTCCTCCGCGATCATCAAAGGACGAGCAACAAAAGACAAAGGACAAATAAGTTAGAAAACAACAAGACACCGTAGAGTTCTTAATTCGTGCGATGCGCTCGTGAACAACGATAATTAATTGATACAAATGGCTCACTAGGATAGCAGTCGTACGAGGCGCAACCCTTTCAACCGAGCTACCCGCGCCTATAAATTAATAAAGTATCTCTCCCAAAGTTCATCACAACTTTAATGCAAATAATTATTAAATATTATGCTGAACGCCAGCATACCCTTCTTCTAACCCATCATACAATTCACGACTGTTTACCAGTAGCAAGAAGATGTTTTGCAGCCTGGCTGTACAAACTCTTTGTCTCCGAAGAATTAAAATATGGCCAGCAGTACGTTCTCATTGCGAAACTGAACCGTGACGCGACTGACGAAATACCGAGCTCTTCTCCTTATTCTTTTTTCTCCACCACTCTAAACCACGATAGGGGTATGCGGAATGATAATAGCAGCACAGTTGCAATTTCTATGCTCCTGAGCCAGCTACATTGCGTTATCGGTCTGAAAATAACTGATGAGATAGGAATAGCAAGGTCGATGAATTATCACAGTTTCGTCCATTTGGTTCTCGGTGATGAATGATCTTAGGTTCTTCATACTTGCTGTCGATGCATAGATGTCCGCATCTCGATATTGACAGGGAAGATGATTCATGAGAGATGTTAGTGCTATCTTATATTATTAATGGATAACTTCGATATCGAGATTCGAGGCGTTCCGATCGAGATTTCGCGCGCGTTTTACGAGTCGTCTCAATGTGTGTTGCTGTGGATGATTGACATTGGATTATTTGAATGTATCTATACGTAGATGAATATAATTGAAAATATTCTATTATGCGATCTACATAGCCGAACTATTATGTCTGTTGATTATTTCCAATTTATCGAAAGAAAAGTATTCAGCCATCTGAACTCATGCACTATTCTGTCTGCTTTGTTGTCAACATTGAGCAGGTGATCGTCGCGCTTGCGCATCATATCGGGTTTTATTACACCTGCATGTGTTAATTCCGGATCGCGAGCCAAATGAGTGATAGGAAAGTAGATTGCTGCTTGACCGACAACAGGAATATCGAATATCACGTGTATTAATGAGGTTAATGGTAATCATTTCAAGATTTTATTTCTGATATTTCATCTTGCTTCAACGATCGAAAAGATCTCAGGAACGCTTATTTGAATTCTCAAAATGATTCATACAAACTTCGAAGTTGCATCTATACTGTTCTTTGATTGGGGTAGATTAATTAAAATTTTTTCGTGAATGATGAATGTTTCAACTTAATTCTTAAATTGCATGTATAAAATTTTGTGATTGAGGTAGGTCAACTGAAATTCTGTTTGTGAATGTTGATTATCCTTACCTTATTTTTAAAGAAGTTTTCGATTTGTGAATATAATTCTTCAAGTTCTAATGCGTAAAACATCTCTTCAGTTGGTGGGTGGTACTGAATTGGACCGAATGGATTGAGAAATTTTTTATTCGTGAATAGTGTATTTTTCGAATTGTACGAGGTTCAATGACGTTCTCACTTCTGAATGATGATCAATTGAATTTCAAATAATCGATCGGAAATTTTTTATTTGTGGGCTAAAAAGATTTCTGCAGAAGCATTTAAGAAATTCTCGCTTTACTAAGGCTGATTGGCTGATCTTTGTACATATCCTCGAAAAGTGTTTCCTCCTTCTCTCTTATGGCCGACTCAGAGGAGAAGAGGGAGAAGAAGGAGAAGGGGGGAAATACTTTTCCTTCCGAAAATCAGTAAGAGCCTTTGAAAATCTCAATCGAATTGGAAACCCACATATTTTACGTGAAAATTGAAATTTTCATGCACAAGCGTTGCATAGATTTGGATCATTGATTTTGGAGTTGAGCTCAATTCTCCAGTTCTCAAAATGATCTTCATTCCTTGATGTTCAACCTCAATAATATTTCGTAAAAACTGTATAGTTCTTTGATCCTACACCATATGGGTGGTTGAACCATGCGCGCGCAGCGCGCGCACTTCGTAGATCGAATAGTTTCTTGAGAATATTCCAGAGTCGTGAATTTTCGAATCAGCAATTCATAAATTTGGATTTCGAGGCATGTTAGATGGATAAACATGGATAAACAACTTCTTCGTTCCATATTTTGATACTATATTATTATATTTGCTTCTTCCTGGTACCATGTATACCTGCATAATTTTTTTTAACACATAAGCTTTTGCTATAATTTCCAGAATTTTGAGTCATCGTAACCATCCGCGCGCAACGCGCGCGTTTTAGAGTTCTAGTGTAACAATGATCACGTACCAAAAAGGTAGCTTTCCGAAGCGTATTCTACGTTCTCGAATACCGGAATCCATTCCAGTCGGTTGAATTCGAGTGTCCTCAAGCCTATGAGAATCTTTATATTCCAACCAGCTGTCGGTTCAAGATTCAATATTCAAGAGAGAGAAGTGTGGCAGGTCCATTCCTATAATGATCCAAATTTTTTTGTTAAAACAACAGTAATAGAATAGATTCCAATGATGATATCAATTTCCTGTGTAGTTAAACTTTAGTCTATCCCGAAGTGTTCTTTTGAAGAGTTTCTCTTGGATATTCATGAACACATACAACATTTAAACCTCTGCCAAGTATGTACTTGAATTTACTTTCAGTAGCTGACTATGACTAACTGTCCAAAATTATGCTGGGTCTCCAATAACTTTTCTAGAAGTAATTTTCAGTAGAATGATTGAGCTTTCAAATGAAAGTGCTTAAACTTTTCATCAAATTCGCTCCAAGTTTAGACGAGTGGGACATGCCATAAAAGAATGCGAATATTAGTGGGCAAAATTTTAATTATTATCTGGTATTCATGGTGTTGTTTTATTGCTGATGGTGATTGCAGAATTTAGGTGCTCCTCATCTATATGCTTCTAGTAACTACACATGAACATTCACCATGATCTTGAACAATTTCTGAGTATTCAGATATTAAAAATTAGTCGTGGGATAAACCAGCCTTCAGAAATGATACCTTTCAAAAATTTTTGACTATATCGAGTTGATGAATTGAAGCATTTCGTCAATCAGAAAGTTTATATCAAGTTACGGGAATGAAGAAGCATGACAAACATACTAAAGATATCCGGAGAGATCATAAAATCGCTGATTTCAGAGTTAAAACTCCAGGGTTGATGCTAATTGCAGAGAATTTTTGCTTTACAGTTGTTGAAATTTCAAATTGCTGAGTAGTCCACACTTGCGCCACAGTGTACATAATTTGGAGCACCTGTGTGAATACTTGAATGCCAGCTGAACTAAGATTTAGGGTAAGGAATAAAAAGGCGATACTCGCAAAAATAGTGAGGAAGAATTCAAGTATTCGTGCGCTCAAGTTTTAAAACTATAGCAATTACTCACGAATAACTTCGACGCGCCATGATCTGTATGTATCGGTATTCAATTGAGATATTTTCAAATTCTTTCTCGAATTCCCCAAGATCCATTAAGCAATCGCCGTATTCACATTAATGTAGATTTATTTGCCTTTCTTCGATTTTCCTACAACCAAAATTTCATGTCAGCTAATCACTCATTCGTGCAGAACCAATCTCCAAGATAGTACTGCCCACAACGATAACTTATGAGAACTGCTAGTGATCTTGGAAAGATCGAAAAAAGTTTCAACTCTCAAAACACCCAATTGACCAGTGTTGAGACAACTTACTAAGATCTTCCATTTTGCCTCGATGTTAATCCAAATTCCTCCAATTTCACTGCACGTGTCATGATGTTGTTTTGGATTTCAGATTATAGGGCTTTGCTGACTTTCGTGCTATCACTCATCATTATGAATGTCACTGCAATCGAGAAGTATTGTGGTTTCGAAGTGAAATTGGACAAAGGTCAGAAAATAGCCTTACGCAATCCAAATCATCCTGGAAATTATTCAGGAAAAATAAATTGTTTGTGGAAGTTCACCAGTGATGTTCTCATAGGAGTGACTTGCAAATCCGTGAAATTGCCTCAGGTAAGTTTGGCGTGTGGAGGCTAACTAGGGACGCTCTGAGAATTGGTCAAATCTTCAACCAAAAAAGCCACCATCAAATTCAATTCATTTAGTGATTGATTCAACCAGCTGGTTGAGTGAAAATGCCATACGGAAAATTGGAATTTTGACCCCGACATTTTTTTTGGAATTTTTCACAGCATGGGTAATTCGCTATCGTAAACGTTACATTTGGTTGCATTGCCACACTTTCTCAGAAAATTATGCAAAATATCTCACTTATTCTATCGTGATATGAGAGTATCTTATTAATCTCAAACAAAGTTCTTATTTTCAAACTGTGACGCAAATTTTTCCTCGAATATGATTGAAATTGTACTTTTTTAAAAGTTTTTTTCTTTGAAGCTTCATCATTGTTCCAAGCTGGAGAGCAAATCCGTGTTTAATTCATCAGTTCGGACAAACGTCACTGTTACTCATCCAAAAAAGATAAATACTATTGATGAAAACAAATGTTCGGGTGAATCGGTGTCGAGAATCAACGTTCAATACGACAAAAGTGAACAAACCCTCACGGAGCCGTTACTGTTTTACAGAGTTTGAACTGTGACCAAGATTACCTTGAAATAACCCCTGACAAAGAGTCTGCTCCTACAAGATTATGTGGTGTTGGGGAATATAGTGAAAAATCCATCGCCAGAGAGATAGGAATACTATTGTCTACAGTGTCAAACACATCAGGAGGGAAATTCGAATGCATTATTGAAGCTGCCGGTGCTGGAGAATAAGAAAAAGAGGTATGTCAAGCTGAGAGAACTTCAAAGATGGACATCGCTAAACTTTCAGGAATGTTTCTGAAGAAATTAGGATGATCATACACGAATGGATATTTTGAAAGAATTGAGAAATGAGCTGTAGAACATTTAGGCATAGAGTAATTTTCTCATGTGACATCTGCATCATGCATCCCGAAAATATATGGCTCTCTCCAATTTTTGTTAGATACTATAAAAATATTATTTTCTTCAAACGGTTCTATAATATAATTCATAAGAAGATAGACAGCGTCCAAATTCTCCTTCCTCGGTTCATGTACCAAAATTCTGCTCAAGCGATCGACAGTGACCCATTCATAGCGTATATCTATAACCTAGTGATCCATCAATTGACTTTGAATCAACTCAGATACAAATCAGACGAAATTGACGAGGAGGGATCTATCCCCGGCGTGGAACAGACAATGGATTCAATCATTTAGCGAAGAGCCCATTACATCGCAACTTCCTGAGCGGGATATACCTATTAGTTCTAAACTATTCGTCCTTTTTTGAGATATTTTTGACTCAAGAAAGATAAAAACGTGAAGTACGGATACACCGTTCCTGAATTTTACTCTACTCAAATGGGTAATTTTACGAATAGACATGCTTCATCTTGATTCTTACAGGTACACATTTTTCCTCGACGAATTTTGACTCAATTCCAATCCCTATCGACAACGGCCATATGAATTATTAGTTTCCACAACTTTTTGAAAAAAATAGTACATTTCGATACGAGGGTGGAAAAACTTTTTTTTGACACACTGTGCGAGAAAGTGACTTTTTCGCACTGATTTTCCACTTTCTCTCACAGTTTGTCAAATAAAATAATTTAAAAAAACATTTTAAAAATTCGCTTTTATGTGAACCGTTAAGCATAATTGCATGTCAAAATTTGAAGAAGATGAAAACTGTTATCTATGTTTCCGTCATAAACAAAGAGTAAGTCAGTTGACGTCCAGCTTCACGAATTCCATGATTTCAAGATATCAAAATAGTAAAAGCGTGGGTTGATTGGTGAAAACTACTTTTGATGTGTCAAGTTTACAACCCACGCTTTTACCATTTTGATATCTTGAAATCATGGAATTCGTGAAGCTGGACGTCAACTGACTTACTCTTTGTTTATGACAGAAACATAGATAACAGTTTTCATCTTCTTCAAATTTTGACATGCAATTATGCTTAACGGTTCACATAAAAGCGAATTTTTAAAATGTTTTTTTAAGTTATTTTATTTTCTCAATTTTAGTTTTATCCTAATCGCTTGGAATATAGAACATGAATGAAGGATATTAATATCAGCCAGAATGTTGAGATATTATTCTTAAGATTCCTTGGGTATTCATTTTTTCTTAAGCGCTTCAGAGTGCAAATTGATAAAAAGTAGAATAAATCAGTCAACTATGGTTTACGAGAAATAATTTCTCATCTCATGTTGAGCATACCGGTAATGCTGAATTAATTCACAAGCTACAGTCACATCACATTTAAGAGGCTGTGTTACCCTTATTACTAGAATATGAAGACATCCAATGATATATGAATTTATCATCAGGACATCTCCATCCGTTAAGATCATATGATACATCACATGCCAAAGCTGGAACATGGATGATCATATTCCTAAATCAGTAGAGTGAAATTTATTAGAAATGGAATGAGTCTTTAGCCCAATATAACATGGTATGCTACACTTTAATGGCTGGACTCATGAAAATTCAACCAAAAGGGACTGTTGAATCTCTGTGATGCATCAAGAAGTGACAGGAAGCGCATCCTCAATGGTTCAAATAAACAAGTTCATAACGCGTAGAGCCACTGTGACAATTTTACTTTTGAATGTAGTCCATTCCGTCATTCATCTGAAGTTTCTTGAAGCATAGAATACTAAGAGTGAGGAGAAAGTCTAAATTCAATGACAAATCAAGAAGCACACAGTGTCTCATGAAATATCATTCATCACCTTGATTGTGCTTCATGATTTGAAGACCAGGACTTTGGCTCAGCGCGCTTACTGTACATACACCACAAAACTTAATTGCCTCGACACTGAGGCCTCAACTTCCTCTCTGAGCTTGCAAAAAGATGAAACCATTCAACTCTTAGAGGTACCTATTATTTTTTATCTGCTAACACTAATCACACACTTATTGGTCACACATGGTGGAGAGAAACTTTTGATAAGACCATGGTATAGCGAGGCCGCATGCAGAAAACTTGTAAGAATCCAATAGCTAGGCGAGATCGACCACACTCTGAAAACTGCTGAAAACTGAGAAGGATCAAATCATCACAATAACAGCACTAAATAAAAAGCAGCAACACAGCCAGCAGCAGTTTAGGCTTGACAGGACAGCATCGCGTGGCAGTGGCAGCACTTCGAGGAGGTTATATGGGTCCTACAGGCAGTTGTTATACTTGTTATTAGATAGGCATCTCATTTCTATTTGTTGATAATCATTATGTTTTGATTAATCAAAACTAGAAAGAGTGAAATTTGTAGGGTTTGCGAAGAATCGACGAGTTGCGTCGGCTGCTGTGATATTCTAAAGCGAGGCTCTTGCCAGTCTTGCTGATCGCGCGAATAAAACTCTACGATAAATATGCAATGAGAAAGAGAGAGAGGTCCGACGCTGCGCACAAACCTATTTGCATTTACACAAATATTGAATCGCGCAGAGCTCGGAAACCCACACGAATACACGGGATACCACGCAATTCCACGTCAGTGACACACTCACACGAAGAATTCGGTGGCGCGGCCGCGGCCGAGTTCAATAAAAGCGAATAAAAATAGTATTCGATACACGGATGTAAAACTCATTTTCCGCATCCTCGTGATGATTCCGACCCTCGCCTACGGCTCAGGCCGGAAACCCATCACTCGGACACGAAGAAAAAGTTTTCCACCCTTGTCGAAATGTACTATTTTGACAAACTGTGAGAGAAAATGGAAGATCAGTGCGAAAAAGTTACTTTCCCGCACAGTGAGACAAAATAGTAGATTTCGCATCGAGTTTATGAGGTTGTAGCTCGCTTCTGAGCGATTGGTTTTAGGCCTGAGCCATAGGCGAAGGTCGAAATAATCGCTCGGAAGCGGGGAACCTCATGAACGAGTTGCGAATACTATTTCTTACAATTTTGTAAGCGCCCAAACATCGGAAAATTGCAAAAAAATTGTTTTCGGCATTGTTCAACCTGTATCTCTAGAAAAAGAAGTTCGGAAGGAGTAATTCGATCACGGGATCATGACCAGGGGAGAGTTAAATGATTCCCAGGAAGAATTTTTGAATTTCATTGTGGGATTTCTGTTTAATCGACATTTAAATATATTCCGAGGGCAAATTTAGGTGATCACTATAGTGACCACCATACCGCAAAGGGGTTAAAGTTTTCACTGTATGGGTGAGTGTGTGTCTGTAGGGTGTCAGTGAATCAAGGTTCTTCTCATCTTGAGTATTTTCTGGCTCTTGCAACCAGGGTCCTCCCAGAATCCATTTTGAATTACGCCGATTCATGGTTCTCGTTTGAATCTGTCCCGGAAACCTATGAGAACCACTTATTTGATAATAATCGGGGCGATTATGATGATCAGATTTGAAGGCCATAACAGTTTGGGCTCCCAACAAGTGGAAGTCGATGAAATAAAGAAAGGACTTCATCAAAATCCTGCTTGTAACACGTATCATGAAGTCTAATTTGAATGAAAATGGCCCATATGATATTGATTGTGATGCCTGAACGGTTGAGACGTGATCGATTTGAGATTTCATTCGGAATGAAACTGCTATACAAAATCTCAATCAAGGAAGTTGGCATGTGTGCAGTACCATCAAAATTAATTCTGTAAATGAAGAAAAATTCCATGAATAAGATTCCATAGTTTATCTACATAAAATGGAATTGAAGGTTTTTTATGTACTTTTACACTCAAAATGAGAACTGTTTCTAAATCTATACAAGAATTAAATGCAATCCAGGGTTCTGTAGAATACATGATACTATAAACACTTTGACAGTACCCGACTTGTACAGAGGGGGTGTCGGGTGTAAGACACCTCTCTTGTACCTGTCAATGACGACTGCACCGTGTGGTTGGTCGCCAATAACGAATCGTACTTAGGTCGTGATGCGATTTTTTCCAAATGATGTTGAAAAGAAAAGAGAATGACTTTATTGTCAGCGCGGAAGGCCTCTGAGTAGCTTGGTTTGGCTAGAAGGCTCGGTGACCGAAGGGCTAGATGGAGCAGCCATCAAAGCTCCCAAACGCGCAAGCTTCCGGGCTTCACACATTCCGCACGGGTTTCCACTGCACTGGGGTTTGGGAACACCTGAAGGGTTGTTCCGTTCCATGATTGAACTTGAGAAGTTACGGATAGGCACTCCGTAGAATGATTTGACACTGAGCACTGAATGATTTGAGAATTATTTTTGATTGGATGATTCTGTAGGAGCAGGAGCGGGCATGGGAATGCGAATAAGTCGAATCGATTTCAGCTTAAATGTTGCCGCGACTGCCGACACTCGGAACACTAGGAACACACACACACATTCGTTCATGATGCACTACACTGATATGAAATGATTTGAATGCTGTACGACCATCGCGAAGACCGGGGGCACGACCGTGTACAACTTCCCACAGGCTCGTCGCTGGAGCTGGGTAGCGTCGTCGAGGCGGCGCGGTATCGGATGACCGAGGTACGTCGGGCCAAAGGCCGTCGGAGCAGAGGTCCGACCGACCTCATGACGAGTTTCGACTATAGGTTTGGCGTTCAAGACTGTCCGTGGTGGACTGCTGATGATGAGCCAGGGGGGCTCGGACTTATATAGGCGCGGAAGAATTTCGCAGTTGTGCGAATTCGTTGATTCGTGAAAACGTCGAAATAAATACATTATGGTGGCGCAACTTTGCAAAGTTGCTAACTTCGTAATTTAGGGCGTGTTTATTTGTGTATCGAAACCGCGTGGAACATATGGCGTACTTAAGTACTTAATGATTTGCATAAGTTCGCATCTTTGCGAACTACGTGACTTAACTGTTTTTTCATTTGAATGGGATAAATAGTTGCTTTATGGAATGATTTGTATGCCTTGATGATGTTTTTCGTAAAGTTCGCATCTTTGCGAACTATCCTTTTCAACTCTAAGATATGACTTATTTTTCCTCGGAACAGATGGTGATTTTACTAGTTTGTTTGTCACGTGTAGAAGAATTATTAGTTTACCGGATAATGAGTTCTCAGGTTCGCATATTTGCGAACCTTGAGCAGATTTATGAGTTTTCGAATTGCGCGCGATTCATGTTTTTGGAATTTTAAAGATTTTTCCCATGCATACTTTTGGCTAAAGGCTGAATCAAGTTGCAAATATTATTTATTGAAAATATGAGTGCGTATGCGCACGTCAACTTACAGGCCGACTCTACAACCTTGCGCTGCACGCACTGCGATGGATTTGGTAGTTGAAAATTTACGCGTGAATATGGTTATGAATGCAGGATCCATGATGGAAAGGTGGTCTCCGGGTGACTTCGGAGGATCAGAAAAACGAGTTCCTTCATGTTTATTCGTAAAAGATGGGAAAATCATCAGCAGCAGCGAGTCGCGAGCCTTTTCGAGAAAAAAATCTGGGATGAGCAACATTTTCACGATTCAGTATCCGGATCGGTGACCCCTCATCTTAGTTTGCGAAGTCTATAATTTTTTTGGGTGAAGGAACTAATCGAACGCAAGATAAGCGGTCACCAATCTGAACAATCGATCGTGAAAGCTTTGCTCAACCTGAATTTTCCCCGAAAAGGCTCGCGCATACACCACTGAGATACTTTTTTTTTATTTATTCATGAAAAAATACGAAAGACTTATTTTTCTGATCCTGTAATGTCACGCGGAGATCACCACCTATCAAATTCATGGGTCCCGTATTCCTATATTCACGGGTAAATTTGCTATTACCAAATCCAGCGCTGCACGCGAGCGTATATTCCGCGCAGTGCGTGCACCGCGAGGTCGTAGAGTCGGCCAAAACCACATCTAAACCAGAGTGTATTAAGTAGGAGAAAGACTGTAGTTCCCTCTGATGAAAGAACCAGTTCAAAGAGCTCGCTGCCTAAGAGATCATTTCACGGAAAAATACACGAGAAAAAGGATGAAACTCGTAAGATTATTATTAGAGATCTTACATAACATATCACTAAGTTATCTGAGATAATATACACGATCCAGGTAAATAACCCATGAGCTTTGAGAACCTCCAATTATCTCTCAAAAGAGTGAACGACCCCATCTATGCGCATCCAACCGAGTCACAACATAGACTGACTAAGAAAGGTCACGAATCAAATAATTGCCAACACATCTTGAAGGGACAAACTAGATCAAATCCTCAAAATACTCGTCAACTCTACAAACTTCAAGCACAATATATCTCCAAGTTCAATCTGGTACTTTGTGAAAACGCGTAGGGCTTTACCACGTCACGTGCATAGTTTTTGAACGAGACAAGACGTGGCGTCTAATATCAGTGTCTGCTCAGTTTCGTATCAATGCGTGCGTAGTTCGGATATGATACAGGGTATTAGCGAGGGAGCGTAAGCGAGTTAGATGAAAGTTCGAGTGAAGGTAAGGCGATGCCAAAAACGAGACGAGCACGAGACGATCTGCTACGAGTAAGACGGCTTCTCGTTGGGAAGAAGTGGATAGGAGAGTTGAGCCGTTCAAGTTTGGCGCGCTCGCGGGAAAGTGAGCGGACGCGCGATATACAGTGACGTTAGTTTGCCGTATAATAAGGTGTCGGGCTTATCTAATAGGGTCGCACTGCTCTCAACCATAGTATAGAAGAGTGCAGAGTATCGCCATGTATAATAGTAATTACGCGTTATTAACAAGCCTCAAGGGGTAAGAGGACTGGCGCGGACAGCCGAGCATCGCTTCTACTCTGATGTCTGCTGCCTCTTGTCTAATTAACCGAGTTTACCGCGACACCTTCTCTATCCCCTTTCTCTTGAACAGCTTGCGACTTTACCGGTTACTGGAGACTTGCGTGCCATCATTGCTGCAGAGGAGAAGTATTATATCGTCATTATTTATTGCCAATTGGCAGGGGGACTCGTCGAAGAACTCGCCGAGTACTTGGGCCCCAGTGCACCGCTCGGCGAGTTCTTCGACGAGTCCCCTCAATTGTCAATTTCGTTCGTCTCTTGAAAACCTTCTTCAGTCGGGTCTTCTTCCACAAGAATCTCATCCACAAGAATAAAATTTGGGGAGATGAGGTACACTGTAAAAAATTTGTCGGAAAAAAATCAATCAGTGGTTGAAGTTTCTCCCTCAACCACTGGTCGGGGCCGAAAATCAACCAGCCGGTTGATTTTTGGTGGCAACCAACGATTGCCTGCCAATCCAACCACTGGTTGACTTTTCCCCCACAGCGAATATGGGTATCATACGGGGCCCATGAGATTGGTCACTAATGGTCCCCGGCGGGTAACATTTTTGGGTCGGAAAAACAAGTTCCATTACGCTTTTTCACCAACAAACAGTTGGTGAAAAAACGTGATGGAACGAACGTGTTGACCACTCGGCTGGGGCTGCCGGCTTACCGAAGCAAACCTATAATCTATACCCATCTAGCAGCCTCCTCCGAGCGGTCACCAATCTGGATAATGAATCGCGAGAACGATGCTTAACCTGAATCTTCCTCCGAAAATGCTCGTGTGGCCGCCGCTGGTGTTCATTCCTGTTTGGTGGTTGAAAAATGTGATGAAACTTGTTTTTCTAACCCAAAAGTGTCATCCAGGGACCATCTTTGACCAACCTCATGGGCCTTGTATTCATCCTCATATTCGCTGTGGGAAAAAAGTCCACCAATGGTTGGATTTGATAGGCAACCAGTGGCTGAATTTTTAATCATTTGGTTGAATTATACAGCCAACCGGTGGTTGTCGATTTAATGGAAAGTCAACCAATTTTTTACAGTTTATTGACTGGTTTGAAGGTTGTCCAGTTTTTATGTAAACGTCTACTGAAGAGTCACGTACGATATTTACCTCACTGTCCAGAACAATCAAAGCTACGTGGAGAAGACGCTGATGGACAATCGCAATCTGCTGTCACATTAAGATGAGAACAAGCTCAAATTTCAGGGACAACATTAGATTATTAGGGATCAGCGTCATTAGATTTAATGAGGATCACATCAGCATGAGAAATCGTTCCCCCTTGTTAAAATGATTATCAGGCTCGGGGTCAAATGGACCAAAATGATATCCCAATCCAATCACTAGATTCATAATTGAATCATTCGTTGATCCCATGACCTGCCGTATGAACTACCTACCTGCTGCCCTGATGTTATGACCGCCTTCGGGTGAGTCATTTGGTCGTCCTTGGGTCGTTGGCAGATGGGTAGATTATTCAGAAGGTGACCAGCTGGAGGGGTTGGCGGGTTTTATATTAGATCAGTTGTCAGCAGGTCGATGGATCTTATATCAGGTGAGTGAGTCAGTAATTCATATGGCGGATCAATGATTCAATGAGCCATACATCGAATTCAGGTTTCGGTAGGTTATCCAAAGTCATCAAGTTGATGGATCGATGCGTCTTACAACCGGGCAGTGGGTCGGAAAAGGCGGGGTTACTCAAAGACAGCAGATTTTCTTGTTTTAATGAAAACAGTTTTCCTCAAATAGACTCAGCAGGACGATTTCACAGACCGTTTCTAGAGTCAGGCTTGTGTTTCCTCATGAATTCAAAGAACTGACATCAAATTTCCGACTCCAAAATCTTTCTGGATGATATAGTTGTCACATATGTATGCCACAAGTGAGGCTGAGTACGAATCGAGTCAAGAAAAATATTCTACTTGCTAGTCACGAACATTAGATCTTTCAAGACTAAAGTGTAAACTTCATTTTTCCACATATTTTGCACGAAACGAGTGTTTCTCCTAAAATATTCAACCCATTTGCGTCCAGGAAATGAGCAGAGCTCGATTGTTCTCACTCCGCAACATTTCAAATTTTCTCTTTGAGCGGTGCTATTCCATCAAATACAATACACATACATAATCCAGCCCTAGCAAAATGCTTCATGCAAAGTATGTACAACCCGTGTACATGAAAAAGTAACGCGTTATAGAATGAATGGGTAGATCGAGGGTGGTAGTGGTGGTCGGAGATACATTTTGAGAAGATAGAGAGAGCGATTGCCATCAAAGAGCTCAGGCTTGAAAGTTTAAAAGCCATGGCTCGTTATACCCGGTCGCTTCGACGAATGCCGATAAATCAGCAAGCCGCCAAGCCGTCGTCGAAGCATCAATTCTCGTATATTATGCGTGTGCAAAAGGGGAGACACACCGAGACGCTTAAGTACTATCGCGGGCTGAAAAAAGCGCTGAAACCCTGGCTCTTTACACTGGCCGCATTGAGACAGTCTCGTGTCTATATGAACGTGACGACGCGACTCATTAAACCGTGCCGGATTGTGTGACGAACATGTATGCGTGGGTATCCGGATCGAGCTTGCAACTCTCAATACGTGCAATTGTGGCTGAGCGCAAAAACCTCAGCGGGCTTCATTATACTTTTCCCTGATGCGCATCTTCTCCCCGCTCTATTGTATTGAATACAGAAACTTCTGTTATGCAGGCATGAGATTCAAGAGATTATGCTGGAGGTCTCACCATTGCATTTTTCTATTTCGTTACGTGCAACATTTATTTCAACTACTAGATGTACTCACGTACGTATTCAACATCATTATCATCATTCGAGAAATCGTTGTGACCTCATATGCTTGAACTCGACTCACTGTGCGAGCCCATCACCGTCCGAGGCAGAGCCTCCAGCATGTACATTATTTTGAAAGTTACACTTTCTTTGCTTATTGTAAGTGGCTTTGGCCCCAAAAAATTTCGCTAGACGCGAAAATTTTGACATGTAATTTACAAGATGGTGTGATACCTGCGATGTAAACGCTGTATTCTCAAGGAGAAACCCTCCTGCAGGCAAAATAGTAGCGAGCAGCGTAACTGGTCACGTAAGCCCGGCGCACAGCGAGGAATCCAAAGAAAGTCTTGGTCGCTAGCAACTATCTGAAAGCATGTACGCTAAATATTCGTTGCGCGGTGTTGATCCACGAAAACACCTTAAATTCATGCCAGAATACCTCTAATTTATTGCAGCCATGGATAGCTATATAGTATGTTCAAGAAGTACCATCAATATATCTCCCAGGGTTTCGTCTAACAAAAAGTAGGTTAAATACAAAAATGGTTGAACGTCAAATGAGGGTTCAGATGAGCCCTCCCAAAATTCACCCTAAACACTTCCAATTCACCCCATTGAGGCCAACTTCAAATTTGCGGATCGAAAGACTCATTTACTACCTCGGGTTTTGGAAGAGCGGGAAACTCAACGTTCAGATATTGTTCTTTGTCATTCTGTCAAGTGAATTTCAGGAGACTCTAAAAGTGCAATGTAGGCCCATCTCCAGAAAGTCAAAGTTGGCCTCAATACGGCGGAAGGGAAGAGGGGGCTCATCTGAACTCTCGCGTGCCACCAACAACTTTTGTCCTCGACATTTTTTTGCTAGGCATAATCTTGGAGTGATATTGGGGGAGGGGGTTGTTCTGAACTCAAAGTCGATATTCAACAACTTTTGTTTCCAATACGTGTTCGCCAGGCCTCACAGTTGGGAGATATTGAGGGGGAGGGGGTCCCTCACTTCGTAAGTTATTATGACCCCCATTGAGCCCTGGGAGTCGCCTTGAAAGGCTGTGGAAGAGATCGGGGGAGGAGTCATCTGAAACGTCATTAAATATCCACCCACTATTGTATTCAACATTTTCCCTCTACACGTAACAAGGGGGGGGATGGGGAGAGGGTCTGGTACTTTCCGAGCATACAAGCTATGGCGTGGGCTGAGCCGTTGTGAGTTGTTTATCAGATATGCATGTTCTCCATGGGATGGCCGCAGAATATAATCTCTCGTATAGCAACTGAAAAATTGGTACAAAACGTATGACCTCAATTCTTTACCACACTCGGTATATCTGGGCAGATGTACGATGGATGATCTTTCATGTAGTACTCATTCATTCAGCTGACCATACCATAATCCTATACTTCAGCTATATGTGTGCACGAGTCTGTCAATGAATGCCTTCTGTAATTCCACGATCTTCTTTGCGAGTTGATCGGTTCGAATAGTACTTACTTGATTCAGCGGACGCTTTCGAATAATACTGGACACTTCTGGGTGCATCGCGGGTGTCCGGTGGAAGGAGGTTTTGCTGCATGTAGGATATAATGATTGAAAATCTAGAGTGCTCGTGAAATTAGAGTTGTATGTTATGAGTTAAAGGCTTCCAGGTATCTAAAACTTGCATGGAATCATGTATACAATACTGATAATATACTTAGATAAAGTAAACTAGTTTCAATCATGGATAGATTATCTTGGTAAAGAGCTCCACCAGAACCTTGACGGTAAGTCAGGATTTTCGACTAGAATAGTAATAGTTAACAATCTTGAGTTTTTTTGCTTAGATATGAAGTGAGGATCAATAATAGTGGCAAAGAGCTTTATCAATAAGTTGTGTATTGTAACAGTATCTTGAAGGTTTTACTCTTTGTCGAGCAGACAGATCTTTGGATTCTAGCTCCAATACACATTTCTTGAAGTAGCTTGAGAAGTTGACAGGTACGCGCATCAATCCATGAAGTCATTAGCAATACTCTTGGCAACACTTTTATTTAGACTGCCATATACTGAGTGAAGCTTTCTCAAATGAGCTGTGAAAAGATTGCAGATCTATATCATGACTCAACGATTTTTGTCCAATTTTCTTTTTGTATTTGGATTTATTGTGGATGATGATAACAGTTCTATCTCACCAAGCCTATCAAAAATGATTTATACTAACTTTTCTCATTTGTGGCCAATATGTTGACACAAAATCCTTCTACTTTGATGAAATTCGAGGTCAATGATCTGGTTCAAGAGATGTATAGAGGTGTTCAAATAGGTGACATTGATCATTGGGAATTAATTGTTGACCTTTTCTTATCATCTCAATCATGCGATACTCCAGATTTTCCTCTGCCCATTGAATTCAGACCAGAGATTCATAGAACTCAAGAGATGAAACTCAGAATATAGTGACGTCCGTAACATAGTGGGTAGAGAGACTTTTCTTCATTTTTCTGTTTTAAGCCAGGATTTTATTCCTGTAGCTAAGGTATTCGTTCGTAAGACTAGAAACTAAGGCCGTTTTTGGCAAATCACCAATTCTTTATTTTTTTATGCGATCCAATCCGATGTAGTAACATACATTAATGTCGCCTAACGTGTGGTGTATGTCAACGCATCTTATACTATTAATGGATAACCTCGATATTCGAGATATCGGAATAGAAAGCTCGAAGATACGGTAAAAAATTGAGATCCAGAGTGAGAGTCAGAGGCAAGAGAAAACGCTATGAATGAGATCATAAATCAACCCCGAGATTGATATTGAAAGACACCTCGATCAACATTGTCGATAAGACTAAATCCTGAGAGAATCTGTTTATCGACATCAGCAAAAGGAAAGTGAGAGGGGAGCATTGGACATACCAACGAAATCCTGCAGCACAACCCGACGGATAGCGTCACTGGGTGCTCTAAAATATTATTTTGGTAGAAAAAACAATAAAGAAACACGGAGAAAGAAAAACAGAGGAAAGAAACCGTCGAAACCAAGCGGAAAATGGAATGGCTCGCAGACTTTAGAAGAAAGCCTGTCGGAATAGGAGGCAGAGAAAGGATAAAGAAAGAAGGAGATTCAGGTATTTGAATTTACTCACTTTTTTGTCAAAATAAAAGCGGTACAAGTTAGATGCACGGCGTTGGAACGGAACGACGAGGAAGACCACCACAAGAACTGCAATGGAGGCTCGAGGACCGAGGTTCCCAGGCGATGGTGCACCGAACAGTCGGAGCAAAAATGAATTGAACCCAGCGTAGAGCTTCACTGGAGAGAACCGCTTGCAGCCAAGCGGAAGCACAGAGTGACGGAGCAGCGACGCTGCAGGCTGGAGGACGCCTCCAGTCTAAGCGGTAGCGGCGATTGATGGAGTGGAGATGCGCAGGCGTGTCGTCGTTGCCTGTCGGCTGCTTCGATGCGGCGCGAGATTTGAATGAGTGGCTGGTGGCGGTCTTGCTATCGTATACTTATATGTCTAATTATTATAGTTGTTTCGTTGTCGTACATAGGATCATGGGCAGGGTATAAGTTATTATAAATATGTATGTTTAGCTTACTCCAGTTTCACTTTTCTAGATGTATGATTGATTATACTTGTAAGCAATATTTAATACTAGTTGATATTGTGAATGATTAGTTATAGGTGTTTTAAAGATGAACAAAGAGAAGAGAGAAAAAAGAGGAAGTCATTATACAATAAAAAAGGAAAGACGCAGTGAAACGGACGTCACAATATCTACAGAATTTCAATGAATTTCCATTCATTCACTATCCGCTGTGTCCAAGTTGTTTCGGGGTGCCGTCTAGCGGCTCCGCCGCGCATTAGAAAACGGGGGCATGAGAACACGACCGAGATCACACACACACTCTCACTCACTTACACGTAAGTGTCACGTCACCTTGTCGGCCAATAGTCGACGACTCCACATGTTTTTTTTTTACTGCTCATGTTACTGGATGAAAAGCAGCATGATATACAGTGAAACAACCAGCCATTGACAGGTAAGAGCACATCAGCTTTGTCAGCTGTCAGGGCTGGCGATCCCTTCCGATCACCGTTCCCCGTCGATGGCCTCTGTTTTTTCGTGTCGCGTTTGGCCACCGCGAGCGCTACAGTCACAATTCTTCTCACTAAATATGGGTGAACACAGCGAATACCAAAGTATATTTCTGGTCTCTGATCTTTATGGGGAGGGGGGGGGCAAACATAGACATGTCCGTTCTTGGAATTTTTCAGGCTTGACTCATATTTAGATAAATTTTTGTTCTGAGATTATGAATTCATACAAAAAAAATTTAACCACAACAGAATCGTGATGATTGAACGCCTATGTCTATATTCAGTATTACTCAAGCAAATTTCCCTGGCAAAAATCTTATTACTGGGAGGTATTAATCTTCATATATAACTTAAATTGGGCAAACAGGGTTTACCCTGTGCCCTCAATAACTTCATCAATCAATCAATCAATCAATCAATTGCAGTGTCAGCTCAAGGTTCGAAATGGAACATTGACAACAATCATTTTACGGCTCATTATTATTTGAATTCCAAATATATTTGGAAATCTCATCAATATTCATCAATTCGCACGAAATTATGTATCACATAATGAATTCAGTTTGTACTTCATAACAATATTAACGATGCTTGCGACAGATGTCTGCTCTTCACAGACAGATATTGCGACCTTTGTCACAGTTAATCGTCAGAAAATACCAAAAGAATATACCAATAGAATGATTAATAGCCTACCGGAACTAATAAGACTCTCTGGTACTCCATTCAACTTCTCTGATCAACATATTCATCTAATATCATGCCCAAACAAAACTCTGTCGACTGTATTGATGAGGAACAGTCACATGCTTGTTACTTCAAATATTAGCAGATAATCTTAAAGACCCATCTAGAATAAATTTATTCAATTTAAGCTTATCTATCTAGATTTCGATTCATCCAACCTAATGTGTATTCGTAGATTAACACGATCATCGAAAGAGTCTAGGTGAAAATATTGGATGATGATGAAATTCTGTGGAATGCTGCTGTTTCACCTCACCATCGTGGTCTTTTCTTCAGAGGCACTCAATTTGAAACAAAATGAAAGTAAGCTTGACTATGCATCCTATTTCTTAGAACAAGGGCATTCCGTGACTAAATTTTCTCTATCCAATACTCGCATAAAGAATCGGAATATTTCGTCAAGTCACTTTCGTCTGAATTT
The DNA here is from genome assembly GCA_029851415.1 of Eretmocerus hayati. Lineage (NCBI taxonomy): Eukaryota > Metazoa > Arthropoda > Insecta > Hymenoptera > Aphelinidae > Eretmocerus > Eretmocerus hayati. The sequence goes on from CM056742.1 coordinate 184,616,012, forward strand.
GGATCGTTCTTGGTTATGTTATCAAATGAATGAGATTACGGTGATCTATTGGATATGGAATGATAAAGACTCAAATTCAATCATTAAATTCATGACTCGAACAGAAGTTTCATGTCAAATATCACAACAAGAGTACTAAATAGAACTTACAGTTTCCAGAATCCTTCATAATCCATTATATCGAATACTCACCCTTGGATGGATTTGGAGGAAAGTCGTGAGTTGTGGGCAATGTTCCATATATTTTTGAAGTTCAATGAAATTTTGGCACAGAAGTTGTAACAGTCCTCCAATGAATGAGATCCCATGATTTTCTCTGTCCTTGCACAACCAATAAAACTGAATTATCCCCACTGTGATCGCAATCTTAATATTATAGTGCAAGATGATGAATGTGAGACGCCTCACTTGGAAGTTGTTACTCACCAAGGTTGTGACTGCTACTGCCTGAGTCACGGTTACCTCTTGGGTGGACAGTGTGAGGAGAAGAAATGCAAGTGTATAGGAGAGCACAAAAGTAAATGGAACCGAAGTAGAAGGATCAGAGTGGAAAAACAATTGAATTCACTGGGATTCAAAACCACTTGTCAGTAGACCTCATAGATAGATAGATATCAACTCATTAGAGTCATATAATAGGATCCAGTCAGACTCTGAAAGGAATTACTGTTGTAAGATACGATACATGTCAAAATAAAACGAATTACATACGGTTACTGCATGTTGTAGTGCATTTAGCTTGAAGGATGTGGTAAGTGAGGTTTAATGTCAAAAAGAAAAGTATAAACAGTACTCGCAGCGGTATAAGCCAAAAAAAGATGGATGGAGATACAATGAGAACAGATTAGTGTATGTACCCGTTCATTTGACGCATCAAAAAGTCAGTTTTGGGTATTCAAAAACACGGGTGCGTTTCATCCATGATGCACCTTCCATGCGTTCCCTCAATTCAAGCCCTATGTTTCTACTGAGATCTGATGTGTGTCTTATTTACGCGTCGTCTCATACACGGGTAAGTGCGGTACGTGGTGAATGAATCTGATGCCGAGACATAAAATTTAAGGATCCCTTCCAAAGGTAGAAGTAGTCAGAGTACATCGAATGGCCGCAATTTATCGCTCTATTTGATTATGTTTTCCCCAAGAAGATATCAAAATAATATATTTTTGAAGTGATTGAATGAATTAGGAATGGGATCCACTGCTGACAGCAAATTCAGCGACTTGGAGACTGCAATAGTAATCGATTGGTTTCGAGGTTCGGTTCGAGGCATTGAATATTTGAGCAGATCAGTCAATCTTAGTATGTAAGATTGATTCTCAGGCTTAAGTTGAACTCTGGAGAACATATGACTGGGATCACCTGTGAATAGGATTCTGAATGCCAGAGTGCCGACTAGATAGCGTTTGCATATTTTGGCACGAAATCAGCCGAGAGTTAGCCGGAAAGAACTCACGTGGTCTTTCCAATTTGATAACCTCCAAATGGATCCTTTGATAATGGATAATTGAAGTAAAACTGATCGGAGCTTTGTGAGATATTTTTAGAGATCACTCTAAATATGGAAACATCTGTAATAGCTCGAACAGTGACGATTTTATGATCTTTCGAGGTCTATACGGACCGACATAAAAAATATCACATGAATTCGAATATTTTTGGTTGATAAGTGCCGTAGTATTTTATCGATCGTTAACATCAAGAGGAAGTGGAGATTCATCACTCAAAATATAGCACCATGAGAAAAGTTTGGCCGAATTTCAGTGTCAATTTTCTGATTTTCACTAAATTTTGACCAACAATGTTGATGTCAGTGAAGTTTTGATCGATCATGGATCGAATTTTTTTTTTGCTCTATTTGTTCGAAAATTTCCTCAGGAACACGATGAAATGTTCAGAATTCCAGTCCGAGGTTCAAATCATGTCTAAAAAAAAGGTTTTTGTATCAAATAATTTTTTTTCTCGGTAGCTACTAGCCGGAGACCGGTGAAAAGTCACCAGTTTTGTCGAAGGAGTCAAAAGACACACCACAGAATTTTTTCCGACCAGATCGGTTGCTGGGAAGACCTGGGAACGAGGCTCAGAATTCGAGCGATTTTCACATCTATGTCGATTTTTTGGAAGTTATGGGTCGGAGACCGATAAATACTTCCGGAAAATATTTTCCGATTGGAAATATACACTCATATAATTTTTCGACCCGATCGATCGCTGGAAACACCCAAAATCGATACAATAGAAGGTCCGAAATGGGGTTTTTGTACGTTTTTTTGGAGGTTAAGGCCGGGAGACCGGTGAATTCATCAGCATTATATTGTTACGTTGGAAATATATGCGTATAATTTTTTTCAACCCGATCGATTGCTGGGAACACCCAAAATCGATACAAAAGAAGGTCCGAAATGGGGTTTTTGTCCGTTTTTTTGGAGGTTATGGCCAAGAGACCGGTGTATACTCTCGGAATTAGTTGCTTGATGAAGGATGATACCACAGATTTTTTTTCGACCAGATCGGTTGCTGGGAAGACCTGGGAATGGGGCTCAGAATTCGAGCGATTTTCACATCTATGTCGATTTTTTGGAGGTTATGGGTCGGAGACCGATAAATACTCCCGGAAAATATTTTCCGATTGGAAATATACACCCATATAATTTTTCGACTCGATCGATCGCTGGGAACACCCAAAATCGATACGATAGAAGGTCCGAAATGGGGTTTTTGTACGTTTTTTTGGAGGTTATGGCCAGGAGACCGGTGAATTCATCAGCAATATATTGTTACGTTGGAAATATATGCATATAATTTTTTTCAACCCGATCGATTGCTGGGAACACCAAAAATCGATACAAAAGAAGGTCCGAAATGGGGTTTTTGTCCGTTTTTTTGGAGGTTATGGCCAAGAGACCGGTTTTTTTCTCGGAATTAGTTGCTTGATGAAGGATGGTACCACAGAGTTTTTTTCGACCAGATCGGTTGCTGGGAAAACCTCGAAATGGGGCTCGGGCTTCAAGCGATTATCACTTCTATGCCGATTTTTTGGAGGTTATGGGTCGGAGACCGATAAATACTGTCGGAAAATATTTTCCAATTGGAAATATACACCCATATAACTTTTCGACCCGATCGATCGCTGGGAACACCCAAAATCGATACAATAGAAGGTCCGAAATGGGGTTTTTGTACGTTTTTTTGGAGGTTATGGCCAGGAGACCGGTAAATTTATCAGCATTATATTGTTACGTTGGAAATATATGCATATAACTTCTTTCAACCCGATCGATTGCTGGGAACACCCAGAATCGATACAATAGAAGGTCCGATATGGGGTTTTCGTCCGTTTTTTGGAGGTTATGGCCAAGAGACCAGTGTATACTCTCGGAATTAGTTGCTTCATGGAGGAAGGTACCACAGATTTTTTTTTCGACCAGATCGGTTGCTGGGAAAACCTAGAAATGGGGCTCAGACTGAGGGCGATATTCATTCCTATGTCGATTACTCGGAGGTTATGGGTCGGAGATCGATAAATACTTCCAAAAAATAATTTCCGATTGGGGAGCTACACCCATGAGATTTATTGACCCGATCGGTTGCTGGGAACACCCAAAATCGAGGCAATGGTTATGACCAAGATAAGGTTTCTGTCCGATTTTTTGGAGGGTATGGCCAAGAGACCGGTGTATACTTTCGGAATTAGTTGCTTGATGAACGATCGTAACACAGATCTTTCTTCGACCAGATTGGTTGCTGGGGAAACCTGGAAGCGGAGCTTAGACTTCGAGCGATTTCCACTTCTATGTCGATTCTCTAGAGGTTATGGGTCGGAGACCGATAAATATCCCCGGAAAATATTTCCCAATTGGAAATACACACCCATATACATTCTCGACCCGATCGATCGAAAATTATATGGGTGTATATTCCCAATCGGAAAATATTGTCCGAGAGTATTTATCGGTCTCCGACCAATAACCTCCAAAAAATCGACATAGAACTGATGATCGCTTGAAGTCCGAGCCCGATTTCGAGGTTTTCCCAGCAACCGATCTGGTCGAAAAAAAATCTGTGGTACGAGCCTTCATCAAGCAACTGATTCCGGAAGTATACACCGATCTCTTGGCCATAACCTCCATAAAGACGGACAAAAACCCCATTTCGGACCTCCTATTGTATCGATTTTGGGTGTTCCCAGCAATCAATCGGGTTGAGAAAAATTATATGCATATATTTCCAACGTAACAATATAATGCTGATGAATTCACCGGTCTCCTGGCCATAACCTCCAAAGAAACGGACAAAAACCCCATTTCGGACCTTCTATTGTATCGATTTTGGGTGTTCCCAGCAATCGATCGGGTCGAAAAAAGATATATGCATATATTTCCAACGTAACAATATAATGCTGATAAATTCATCGGTCTCTTGGCCATAACCTCCAAAAAAACGGACAAAAACCCCATTTCGGACCTTCTATTGTATCGATTTTGAGTGTTCCCAGCGATCGATCGGGTCGAAAAATTACATGGGTGTATATTTCCAATCGGAAAATATTTTCCGACAGTATTTATCGGTCTCCGACCCATAACCTCCAAAAAAACGTACAAAAACCCCGTTTCGGACCTTCTATTGTATCGATTTTGGGTGTTCCCAGCGATCGATCGGGTCAAAAATTTTACGGGTGTATATTCCCAATCGGAAAATATTGTCCGAGAGTATTTATCGGTCTCCGACCGATAACCTCCAAAAAATCGACATAGATGTGAAAATCGCTCGAATTCTGAGCCCCATTTCGAGGTTTTCCCAGCAACCGATCTGGTCGAAAAAAAATCTGTGGTAAGATCCTTCATCAAGCAACTGATTCCGGAAGTATACACCGGTGTCTTGGCCATAACCTCCAAAAAAACGGACAAAAACCCCATTTCGGACCTCCTATCGTATCGATTTTGGGTGTTCCCAGCAATCGATCGGGTTGAAAAAAATTCTATGCATATATTTCCAACGTAACAATATAATGCTGATAAATTTACCGGTCTGCTGGCCATAACCTCCAAAAAAACGTACAAAAACCCCATTTCGGACCTTCTATTGTATCGATTTTGGGTGTTCCCAGCGATCGATCGGGTCGAAAAATTATATGGGTGTATATTTCCAATCGGAAAATATTTTCCGACAGTATTTATCGGTCTCCGACCCATAACCTCCAAAAAATCGACATAGATGTGAAAATCGCTCGAATTCTGAGCCCCATTTCCAGGTCTTCCCAGTAACCGATCTGGTCGGAAAAAATTCTGTGGTGTATCTCTTGACTCCTTCGACAAAACTGGTGACTTTTCACCGGTCTCCGGCTAGTATTTACCGAGAGAAAAAATTATTCGATACAAAAACCTTTTTTCAGGCATGATTTAAACCTCGGACTGGAATTCTGAACATTCCATCGTGTTCCTGAGGAAATTTCGGAACAAATAGAGCAAAAAAAAAAATTCGATCCATGATCGATCAAAACTTCACTGACATCAATGTTGAGTTTTTGTTCATAATTTGTAGTGAACATGCACGAATAGTTTGATCAATTCCATCCTATTTCATTTGAACTAAACACACGGTCATCCAATCATATACAAAGTAGCTTCGCTCGTTTATGAATTCACTAATGAGCAGAGAAATGGAACAACAATTGAATTCCTCCAAAGAATCAATGATCAATCTTAGTTTTAGATATACATTGTTATTGATCAAATTCCATCTATAGCGGGTCATATCTGCGGAAGTTGTGATTTATTTATTTTTCAAGATAACAAATTTCAGTATTCTCCCAATCTTGGGAAAAAATGACAGGAAGAATCCATTCCACATTCGTGAGTTTCATCCATCATTACATATTTGACTGAGGATAAAAGTTCTATTCATTTACTCTGAAATCGGAAAAACCAGATCGTTTATATCGGTTTGGTATTCGGCCGTTGAATTAGACCCTGATAATTCCCAATTGATAATAGGCAATAATTTCTAATGATTTCAGCCATTGAAACGGGAAAAATACTAGTAATGGTATCGGCCCTTCTTAAAAGCTCAGCAACAGATTTTTGCACATCCCACATCCAGTCTATAGGTAATTTTTCCACAATACAAGATACAGTACCCTGCAAAAAAAATGGAACACGGATACCTTCACTAAAACAGCCATTACTCCAACGCGTTTGGGTTTATACCAATTTTCCAAAAAGTACTTGAAAGATGAGAAAAAAATCTATCAAATTATGTGTTTTAAAATTTTTTTTGATCGAAATTCCATGCCTTTAATTGACACTCAAAATTGGAAAAATTCTCATTTCAATCAATCATCAATCATTTATCGGGAAATTACGATAGCGTAGAAATTCTCGCGGGATGTTGTAGCTCTTTTCAAGACCTTCAAAATCGTTTTTCTATACATTACTCTACGGTTTTTTATACTCAAGTTACGAGCGATCTCGTACAAAGAATTTTGTACGGGTTGAGTGTAACAAAAATACGGGAAAGGTCATAATCTACGATTTTGACGTAAAATTGCCAGAACTCTAAGAAATAATTGCCAGGTTTATTCCAAAATTTGGTCGAAAGGACTTCCGCCCACCTCAACTAAGAAAAACTCATGTCTCCATACTTTCGTTACCCTCAACTCGTACAAAACTCTTTGTACGAGATCGCTCGTAACTTGAGTATAAAAAACCGTAGAGTAATGTATAGAAAAACGATTTTGAAGGTCTTGAAAAGAGCTACAACATCCCGCGAGAATTTCTACGCTATCGTAATTTCCCGATAAATGATTGATGATTGATTGAAATGAGAATTTTTCCAATTTTGAGTGTCAATTAAAGGCATGGAATTTCGATCAAAAAAAATTTTAAAACACATAATTTGATAGATTTTTTTCTCACCTTTCAAGTGCTTTTTGGAAAATTGGCGTAGACCTAAACGCGTCGGAGAAATGGCTGTTTTAGTGAAGGTATACGTGTTCCATTTTTTTTGCAGGGTACTGTAGAATCGTCTGTGTATCGGTATCTCCACTCCCCCCTCCCCCCATTCACCTTTACATCGAAGAATTACACGAATAACCGCGCCCTCCCTCATGATTTATCGTAGCATGGCACACCGAGTATTCCTCGTAATACGAACGAACGTTTCATCCAAATATCGTCTCAGTATTTGCACGTGTGCACATATAGATCAAAACGTATGTTGTACGTGCAAAAGCCAACATATATATAGTTATATATATATTCTCGCTTATATTCTCGCGAACGTATGAATATTAACGCGTGGCGTCGAGTTGCTTCTGGCAAAGTCACTTGTCAGGCAGAATGCTCGAACTCGCGCGCCCGTGCAAAACCAACTGTAATCGTGCGCATTCGCCTTATAGAAGCCACCTCTCCCCCCAATGTTCAATTCGGCTTGCGCATCTGTCAAATGGATATATAGATACGATCAAGTCTATATTTCACTCGTATGAATTTCTCTGTATTTTAATGTATGTCTGCGTGTGTGTAGATGTGAATTTGAGGTACACTCGCTAAGTATCGAAAACTCGATAGGAATGACGCGGAAGCATTTTCGAGGGTTGTACATTATATAGAAAGCTATGTGAGCTTATAACTTTGGAAAAGAGATGTTACTCTCGCGCTCTATGAAATAAATGATGGAAGAAGAAATCGAGAGAGAGAGAGACCTGTGGAGAATGCGTGCTGTTACGAAGAAAAAAAAAAGAAGGCAAAAACGACGGCGACGCATCGCTGGATTTATTTGTTTGCGGCGAAGACGGGATCTGCGGTTGTGGCATGGGTAAACTTCTCACAAATACCCACCCACACACACACATATAGATATCTATATGTGGAATCGTATGTGAAAATGCGTAGAAGGGAACGGAAGCGAGACAGCCAATATTCAAAATATCTAATATGCTTTTGTGTAGCGGTGACTGCGTGCCGGGGTTGTATATTCGCTTTTCAAGACTCGCACCGCGCGCGGCTCATGGCAGCGACTCCCGAGTGTATTGCCAATATGAATATCTCGTCCAAAGTAGGCTTTTCGATGGCAGCAAGAGAGAGAATTCGATGCAAAGCACTACCAAAGCTTGCATTCCAATTTCGGATATTCCAATCTCGAAGCAGCCACGTCGAGGTTTCTGCGTGATTTATCGACTTCGTTACTCATTCCAATTCACTTGGGCGTCAAATATCTCGCGAGTAATGCCGATCGAAAGTTGTGCGTAACACCAATTTCGTATATAACTTTGTAGATATAGCACACTCGTAATTTTTGATATAGCTGTTGGGGAAACCCATGAATTATCGCACCTGACTGTGCGACGAGCTGTGGCTTTTCGTAATTTTTGAAAGACATTCTTCTGTAGAATAAAGACTGGAGCCAATTTTTATGCTATCAGTTCTTCAATCGTTCTGAAGAAAGGAGCTGTATTATCTTGAAGAGGCTCATTGAAATGGCTGGTGGAATTCGCATTGGTGATTCTGTATTTGGTGTCCATGTTATATTACTGTCCTCGGACAAAAGAAACACTCCTCAATTTGCGGAAAAATTTGGAAAGATTATTTACTCCACAGACGACGGTATGTCCTAAAATACGGATTGTATCAAAGAACGTCATGATCGAGTAGTCCCTAAAGGAGACGAATTCTAAGGAAACGCAAATTCCGGCCCATTTTAGAGTGGTGCTCGTATTATTTCGTTAAAGACAATTCTTTACAAAACCAATCAGTTCGTACGACGCAATGATACCATATCTCCTTAGATTCTTGATGGCTGGCTAATCTAAGTATCATTCATCAGTCTTTCATTATAAAAACCTGTGTGGTGCAATATCCGTAGTTCCAAGAACAGTCGCCCGAACGAAAAATACTGCGGATGGAAGTTGCCCGTAACTCAGGCAGGATAGATTACGAACTCAACTTCGACCTTAGTGACCATTTTGAAGTTCATTTATGACATTCCGAATGACCTACCAGCCCATCGACATACTGACCTGCCTTATAACTGCCGGATCTTTATCCCATCGATCTGCCATATGACGCAGACCTGATACCTTTCCAAATGACTCACTGACCAATCAACCTGCTTACCTGTCACATGACCTGCCTACCCCTTAGTCTGCTGATCTGTCATGTGACCTGCCGACTCATAGACTTGATCTGAAAGCCACTGACACGTTGAACTCCTGATCTTTCGTATAACCTGTCAACGTACTGATATATGACGAGCCCGCCGATGTACTCATCTGACTGTTGACGCGACTGTCCGTTGACCTGTTACCATGTGACCTTTCTACTCACCAACGCATCAATATCCTGATTTGCCATGAGTTGATCGACTCACTTACCAGATATATGAACTACAAACCCAACGATCACTTATCCATGTCAAATGACCTATCGACCCGTCGACCCACGGACCTGCCGAGTGGTCTGCCTACCCGGTATGTGGCTGCCCGCCAAACGACTCCCTTATCCGCCGTGAGTGAGTCACTTTGTAGTCGATGGGATAGTTGAGTACACGATAAATCTGCAGGTGATATATGAGAGAAGTGAGTCACGATATATAACGGATGAGTCGGTAGTTTACGTAATGAGGGAATGCTTCATAAAGTCAGGGAGTCATAAGCTAAGTCTGGGGGTCGGTAGATTATCCGGAAGGTCCACTAACTCGATGACTCGACAGGTCATATGGCAGTGTTGAGCAGATAGGTCATAAATCAGGTCAATGAGTCGGTAGTTTATCTGAAAGGTCAGCAGATTAATGGGTCAGTAATCACGTATCACGACAGTCAGATGGTCATCCGGAAAATCAACAGGTCAGCGAGTTAGCGGGTCACAAGGCAGATTAGTGGGTTTTTGAAGATCAAGGGATCTACCTTACCATGATGAACAGAAAGCTCTGACTGTGTTTCCTCCCCCGTCTGCACCTAATTAGAACTAGGACTCATCAGCAAGGCTGAAGGTGCAGGCGGTGCTCTGGACACTTGAGTGCGAGGGGGCTCAGCCGTCCTTATATACGAAACGCATGCTTGTACCGCCACTCGCGGGAAAGGGTTAAGTCGAGATGCCACCTGGCGGTGGTCACCCACAAGTCAACGGGTCAGCGACTCATGTATCTTACAGTGGTCGACAAGTCGTGCGAGAGGCTGGCAGGTCGAAAAGTTGGCGAATTGAGTTATGGGTTGGGCAGGTGATCACGTCAACAGGTCAGTGAATGGCGGATCAAGGCAGAGAGTTGGTAAATCATCAGGAAGGTCACTGTTCAGGGGCCCAAGAGGTCATACAGTAAATTAAATGTCGACACTTGACAGGCGAGCTTGACGGGTGAAATAGATGTGTTTGAATGTACGCCTCGGATCGGGGAAAACGGTATCAATGTATGGGCACCGTGCAAAACTGGATATGATCTAGACATTCACTATTCAAACAATACAATCCTGAGCACTACCGAAAGGTTCGCAAGAAGGTAGTGTGTCGGGAATCTTCAGTGAACAAGCGTACCACGTCAGAGCTCCGTGGGTGGAATCTGACAGGAATTCTGCATGTAATAATCGTCGAATCAAGGAAACCTCTTAAACGTAGGGAACAGAATCACACGTTTCGTAGTGCATTGTTTTCAATATTTTCATATTGAACAATAATTCCTCAGGGACCTTCGATTACTCTTCGAGTTACCTTCCACTGCAAGCTCAGATTTTCCGGATTTCGCGTGTATTGTACATCTTAATATCGATCGAATCCCTGTTGTACGAGTCTCATAACGTTGCATATTGAATTTTGATTCTCAAGATTCGTTCCTCTCAAATTCATCGAATGGATGTGATGAGAAGCATGCAAAATGGCATTTGATTGATTCTCAAAAATTGATGTTCCATTACAATTGTCATTAAACCCCGGCGAAGCGAACTTTATACAAAAAGGCTTTCAAGATCGGTCTCCGTACAATGTTGGCAGCGATTGTGGAGGGATTTCGTTCAAAAGTATTCAATATGAGAGAAGCGTTCATTTGAATTTTACTAGCACGTGCGTTTGAGATTTTTGTGATGCATTGCATCAACTCAAGATTTACTGGATTCTGAAATGAAAACTATATGGCCTACAAATTGCTCTTATCAACCTAATTTTGCCTTACAAAAGTACTTCACGACCATTTTACTCGTCACTCACTTGCTCTGGAAATCAGAAATGAATCAGATGGATTCGTTGCCCAGGCTAGAGAATGATCTAGAACCTGAGCATCCGTCCTCGGATAGCTTCTTAACTGGAGCACAGCGGCGAAGAAGTTTGAGTTACGAGGTGCGAGCTGCTCGTTTCCAGTACCTACTTGGTCGGACGATTGGCCGGATACTTCGGTTGCATCTCATCTAACGGATACTTACCCTCACTACTTAATGTGTATACCTATGCATGTATTTTGAAGTGGAGGCTGCAGGCGTAGAGTAGACGCTTATCGGAAATGGAGCGCGAGGTTGGTCAGGTCGTTAGCAAGTTGTCGAGATTAAATGCCGTGTATTAGAAGCCTCGCTTGAGTTCGAGCAACGACTGTAGCTTGATTAGGGGAACGCTTCTCCACTTCTATATGTAAACGGGCCATTTAGCCGTCGGCTTTGGCTGATCATAGACGACGATGCACAACTTTCTTGGCTGGCTTGGTCATGGCTATGCTGTATATGTAGTTTGCTAAACTTCGTGATCGTGAGATTCGACAGTGGTGCGTTTGGTTAATGTTCCGCAACGGTAGCGAGCTGACAAGTTTTGTCCTCGAGTTCTGGTATCGGTTCATGATTATCAAGAGATGCTCGTGAAGTATTTTAGAATTGAATTTCCTATTGTGGTCCCATTTTTGAGTGCTTCAGAACTGGAAAAGTTTGTAAATGAAATTTGAAGAAGGCCATTGTTGTTGTGTCCTTCGACCAATCGTTGGGTGCTCAATAGTATGATTGGTTTCTTTATGATTCGGAGAGACACCACGCTTTGTTGTTTTTCACCCTTCGCATTGTGGCTAATGATACTTTCACTCTGATTTCGGAAAATCCGACGTCAAATTAGACTCACTGCAATCCGTAAACCAAATAGATGACTCCGGACCATAGTGTTATGAAACAATGTCAGGTATTTAGAAAAATTGCATTTGTACTCTCAGATTCTTCGTTACCGGTGATCACTCCTCACAAGGATTATTTCAGCAATACTTATTAATGAGCTGTTATATCAATGAAGCCTTTGAAATGCCTCCAAAAAGCATTCGCCTTCAACGTTAGCCTCCAAAGTATCAGGCGATCTTTGAAGCTCCGGAATTGACTGGGGCTGTTCTAGGCCGAAGCTCTTAAAGTTGAGATCCATTTCAAATGAGCTTTCTGTTATTTGAAGACTATCCATTCCTGAACAATGCAATTTCAAGTGTAGAATTTTTCCACGTTTTTAGACGATAAATTCAGTCATTAGAGACTCTTGACTAATTATCACGAATTTTTTATCTACTTCCCATATAAGACTCTCTATGTACAAGGGCCAGGATAGTAGAAACCAATTATGAGGCCTTACTTTCAAATATGATTCTCAATATCCGGTTGACCTGAAATACTTACGAATCAAATTCGAGGAATCTCAAATTGGTACCGAGCACCTATTACACTGCCTTCGACAAGTCGACCATGGGTTTGGTCGTTAATAGTATCTGTAACAGTAATCGCAGCTTACGACTCGAGATTTCCCTCAGGATAAATGATTTTCGTACTTAATCATTCAAGAAGTGAATCCCAAAAATATCATTTGGGAATGGGGAAAGATCGGGTACAAGTGCGAGCAGCAGACAATTATAAATACCCTGTTTCAGATCTACAAATAAAGATTTCTCCTTACCGAATTAATATTCTCACCATATCATCTTGACAATAGCTGATTCTACAGTGGGCTATTTTTGAAATCTCAGCACTACTAGAATCATGATTGTATCCAAGGAAACTGTATGATAAGCTTATCTTCCCCTTGGTCTCATCGATTTCGTCGTGAGAATAGACGCATTCTTGTATTTTTTGTCGAATGGTCGAAGATGTGAAGGGTGATTTCCCCGTTGGCTTTTACCAAGCTCAATCGTCGATAAAAACGCTATGCAGATTAGATATCTGAATCGTATTGTAGGGTCGAAAAGAAAAATGATGCGTTTACGGTAGGATGAGAGGACACGTGTGGTATCGGTTTTTTCTCGTCCTCCCACTGTCTCATCTCTTGCATATCGCAACAACATCGCCGAAACAGGGTAGTAAACAAGTCGATATGGCTTGAACAGCTATCCAATATTGAGATTGCCGTATTTCTTGGAATATGCTAATACGTTAATACATACAAATGTCCCTATAAACTATGGAATTTTTATAAAGCCTATGCAAATGGTATGCACTGTATCGACTGAAATGCCGGGTTTGCAAAGATTCTGCCTCTTTGCCTCGAATAAGATTGATGTTCAACTTCGATGATACAATCTTCTGTTTCATTCATTTTCATCTAAGCGGTTGGTATGATCTATTTCTTTTGGACATTGATTGTCATCTGGAATATTAATCGTGATGTGTATGAGGTTGACAGTAGTCTGTAGACAATTTTTAAACACTTATCGATATTCTTATTGCTATCCATCATATCTATCCATTTCGATCTTACATTGTGTGAGTCAGTAGATGTCTATCCATCGTGCATTCGGTCGAGTATTTCAACGCCATTCACTTCAACTTTGTGGAATTTTCATTCTCATTTCAACTTGAGTCAGCGAATGAAGAATTCCTATACTTTCTTGAATCTTCCTATGGATGTTTTCTCGTACATTTGAGAAGTTGCTCATAACTTCACTTGAAACAAACCGAGGAAAAACTCATTGTAACCCGAATTAGAAGAATTATACGACACTTCAAGATTTGTCTGTCCGAATCCAGCGAATCGGATCGCCTTCGTGAAATGGGTAAATTACAAGGGGTGTCCAGGTGGGCCATGGGTGGGTTGGTGGTCGAGTGTGTAGGTCATCGGGTGGATGAGTGGATAGATGGATGGTCTGTTTAGGTCCGGTCTAAGTCGACCTGATATAGTCCTGGTACTATACTAGAACCGTACTAGACCCGTACTTGGACCATACTAGAGGTCCCGTACTCGTACCACACTAGAATTGCGGTACTAGTACCGTACTAAGATTACCGTGATAGCCTTATACTAGGATTACCTCACTGTTTATACGGTCTAGCGCATTCTAGTCCCGGTCTAAATCGGTCTAGTCCCATCTAACTCGGTCAAATCGGGTCAGTTCCGGCCCACTTCCATCCAGTTCAGTTCAGTTCGCTAGAATTTGGTCTAATTTTGTCTAGTTTGATCTAATTTGGTCCAATTTGGTCTAATCCAGGCTAGTTCATATGATAGTTACGCAAAAACCAGCTAAAGAATCCTCGCCACTAGCTGTTGGAAATTTTAATAAATCACTAGAAGCATAAAATACATGGGTTGCCCGCCATTGATTCACATGCAAATGCCCAGCCGGTAAGGATATGACTATTGCATGCTCGTAGAAATATCATTCTTGAACTGCAACAACATTTCAGGAGCCTCTGGCTTATCAAGAACATCTACAAGTTGAAGTGCATATAGAACAGCTAGTGACTAGGATTCTTAGGATAATTTCTGCGTAAATGTTATATCCTCATATTACAACCTCGTCATACGTACAATACTAAAATTGATCATAACTGATTGATGGATTTACATCTCCTATTCGTTCCTGAAAGTAAACGACCAACGACGTGAGCAGAAATATTCCTCTGGCCAGAACGACAGTATCCCAAAATTGAAAGATGGATACAGTCTCATTAGTTGGACCTTTTATGTGCACCACGTGAATCCGAGCTCATAAAAGAGAAATCGAATGCAATTTTTCAAGCAAGCTCTCTCCTGATACGACAGCTAGCAAAGAGCGATGACCTCCTCACAATACACACAGTGGGTAGCATCGTATGACGTCCAGTGGCATATACCAAAGCATGGAGACGGAATAGAGACACAGAGAATCAGCAGAAATAGCCAGAGTTTGCAGGAGGCGAACGATACATTCTCGAAGATTGTTTTCTCTCGTCAGGTAGCCACATACGTCACGGAGATTCCCCGACGGAGAAGCTTCCTAGCCTTCACTTGTTCTAGGAATATACCGAGCATAGATCACACTCGACCCGCAAATACGGGTAGCTACTCTACAAGGTCCCATGGCGAATCGCGGCGAATCAACTTCCGTCATTGCCCGCCATCCCCGACCTAATGCATCACATTTGTCTTCGGTCTCCGAAGGATCCTTCGCTTCACTCCTTCTACCGAGTGTACATTGCGATGTCTGAGTTTTATCACCATAGTGATGCGGATGCAATTTATGATCGAGTCATAGCCACGTTGGTCTGACCAAACGCGGATTCTTCCCCTGATGGACTCGATTTGTGGCATCTTCTGAACCCGATTATTTCGCACATTTCAGCTCAATACGATGATTGAATTTCAAGTGTTAATTATGGTTCTTATGGAAAGGAAAACAATCCGGTGGATTTTTTGGGGGTGGAACCTTCCTCACTGATACCTTGCAGAAAAGAGAATGCCCATATAATATCGAAGAACGCGCTTCATGGCTTGAGAGTTACAAACGCACCCGGCATAGGCATATTTAGCGCACATCAGCTAAAATCTACAAACTTTTATTACGATACCGCTTCGACTGGATTTTTGAAAAATTGAGATGATTTCAAGGGCATTCCTTTCGTTCTCCAATCAATTTTCGGATGTGCCAGCCTGATTTCTTTCCACAAGCAAGAAAATTACTGGTAGACTTCTTTGTCTGGCGGTGACGTAGGGTTCTCTAGCATTTCGAGGGTCACCAAAGAGGACTTGATGATTCCTATGTATTTTGATTCGCTAAATTTAGATTTTGATGGCGCAAAGTCGAAAAGGTGAGCTCAAAAATTGATTTTGGTCGGTATAAATTAAGTTTTGACTCATCCTTCAAGACTCTCACCGTCAAAAATGTCCCTACACGTTTCTTATGAAAACACATCGTTCGCCAGGAAATGATCCTAAGGAAGCATGCCTCAAATTGCTCTCTCGATGCCTTCCCATCAGACAGGCAGAGTGAATCTGTCATCTGTTGGATGAATCCGCTCACCTCATCTGTACCGGAAAATCCCCGGAAATAAACTTGTTCTCCAAAATTTTCCGAAAAATCTCCGAGTATTTGCCAGTATCAAGTGCACAACCCAAGAGGTGAGCTGTATCCTCACGATATTGATAATTTTTTAATACGGAATCGAGTTTCCATTGTCTGACATATTGATCGATATTATGAACTTAATCATCCATATTGGCGGGACTGGGTGACGAATTAAAATCCGGAGAACTTCCAGGTAGGGATTCCAATTGAAGAATAAGTGAATACATTTTCGTAAAGAACTTACAGACTTGGACTGGAGCTGATTTTCAACAGGCCAGTGAGAGATTTTCCGAAGGCAGGACTTTTGTGAGCGTACAATTTGATGAGCAACACACTCCATCCATCTAACTATCGTGGAAAACTGACCACAGGTCAGACTAAATCAGTACTACAATTCTCACAACCTTCCATATCACCTTCCCGGACGAGTTACAGTGCCAAGGCACATGATCCAAAGTCAAAGGATAAAATTGCAGTATGCGTCCAGAAAAGCTCCATCACCATCTCATCCCTCTAAGTCTCGTAAATATTAACGAATACAGAAAGAGGAGTACACGTTGAAAGTGAGAGGAGTGAAGCACGCGTTGTTCGCTACAGGCTAATATCAAAAACAAATTTTGCTCTTAAAAGGCGGACTAGGAGCTCGAGTGAGGCATTACTTCGTTCATCTTGCACGAGTCCTCGCTAATGGCGTCGTTATTCTAAAATACCGCGATCATATATTTTTACCCGGCCAAAGGCGCGACGCGTGCGAGAAAGTGCCCAAAGCTCGCTATACGCCTGTAATTATGCCGCTTCACCCATGCCAGCCACCCATGGTGCTAATCGAATACGACTCAGCCACGGAGTTTGCTTCCCTCATCCTCTATAGTTTCAACCAAAAATGGTCTTCTTACAACGTTGCCCTTCAAAACCGCAGGGTATAATACCAGTCGGCGATCGCGATTCCGCACGATCGGTAATTGATACCCCGACAGTTTTCCGTTTTAACAGGAGTCTCCTTTGAACCCGTGGTTTTTGGCAACAGACGGTCTTGTCCCCAATTTTAAATCATGCAAAGATTACGACGCCAAGGGGGAAGTATTTGGGATTGAGGGAAGACTCAGGGCGTATTCTCGGATGACATTTAAATTCTCATACGCGAATAAATAGCGAAAATTTCACGCGCGATAAAATATAGATTTGCCCCGGTGGCGATGCGGCAAAGAGGATGCGGATCTCTACCACAGGGATGATGCGGTCGTAAAATCATTGATACGAAAGTATAAAGCGGATTCAAGAGTATGCAAGCTGCTCCCACGAAAAAAAATACACGCAAACTGGGATTAAATTCCAACCGGTAGTGCTGTTTACATGACGATGAGGACCAAAAAAAACATTTCTGGAAAGGAGATTGATTGACCCTTCGGTTCCATCATTCAAAAATTTATCTGGAACCCCATTACCCTCTGAAGTATATCTGGTTTGGTTCTCGCATACCTCTTATAGTGCACATTTTTCTACGTTCCTCATTCTACAATCTACTCTCAGCCAAAAAATGAATAACCAAGTTTAATGTATTCACTATGAAAAACTGATACAAATAAATTTCAATGAGTAATAAATCATTTCATCTCGATTGTACCGCTAGGGTACGGGAATATATGTGTCATGGCAGACAATTGGAACAATAATCCAAATAGAACTGAGTGACGTTGTGGACAGTTCCGTGATCAGTCTTCCTTTCATTAGTTGTCTTCACGGAGCGACCACATTCTATGGAGGAATCCATAACTTAAGACCATCGACTACATCCTAGTTTGGTTCATCCGAATACAAAAAGAGAGGGTAGGATATTTCTATGGTACCCTCTCTTTATTCTTCCATCCCATTCAGATTTGCCATATCTCCTAAATCGGTACTGTCGCGTTAATACCCTGATTTAAGAAAACTTTGGAGCAACACTGTTTGGATTACGTGGGAGAACCAGTTCTACGTCACTTTTTCTATGTGCGAGTTCTTCATTCATTACGTATTCAGTTGAACCAAACAGATAAAAAATGTGGAGCTGGCTACTGATGATCTCGTCCGTGCATAGGTCACAATAACAACTATTTGCTAGGATGACTGAATATTGGAGTCAATTTAAAACGTCTAACGGGATTCTTCCGTGACATTACTGTCTCTACAATATTCGCATTTCTCATTGCGTGATAATGTTGGACAAAGAGATACACGGGAGGTATACGTAGTTCGGAGGGAGGTCAGATTGACAGCTTTGGAATCAAAAATAGTAGCCGCACTCATAGTGGAGGTCAGATTGGCCGTTGTGAAATAAGAAACAGTAACCATAGTTGAAATGAAAGTCAAATGTCGGTCTTACGCATATAAGCACTGCCCATAGTCGTATTGCAAATCAGATTGACCGAGGTGGGATGAAGAACAGTGATCGTAGTCATACTGGAGGTCAGAGTGTCCGCAGTAAGTACTGACCGTCGTCGCAGTTTAGGTCATATTGACCGTTGTGGAATCAGAAATAGTGACTTTAGTTGCAGTGTAGGTAACAACGTCCATATAAGGCATATGAGCACTGGCGGTAGTCGTATTAGTATAATGCAGATTGACTGATGTAGAATCAGGAAATGTGACCGTAGTGGTAATGGAGGTCAGACTGTCCGAATCAGGTATGAGTAGTTCCACGCGAAAGCGACCCACGAAAAAGGGTCATGTCTTAGATCCTTTTGTTAACATTCTTATTCGATTCTATGGTACAAGATATGAACTTTTCACTACCTATGGGGTCCCAAAAAAATTTTTTGGCCCCATGGCGAGAATTTTCGAAAATGAAGTAAAATACATTTTCTTAAAATTCTAGCAACTTTTTTGCACTAAAATGCGAATAAGTCGAGTTTACTCCCAGATAAAGATATGCGGTTTGCGGCATTCAAAAGGTCTTTTAAAAACCCATCAAAATCGCTATTGAAAATTTGTTTTTGAGTTTATGGGCAGCCTGTACGAGCAAAAGTGTGAAAATCACTAAACAGTGAATTTCTCAGTTGCCTATTTTTTTTTAATTTTTGAAAATCACATATTTGATGTAAAATTTTGTGTTCTTTCAGAAAAAAGTGGTCCCAATTTCCTTTTCCGACGTCTAAGGCCTGTTTCTTCAAATTTTCGCAAACCTATTTTTTAGGCAGTTTGGAATTGTCAGTTTACTGCGCATGCGCAGGAATTTGGACTGTTAGAACCAATTCCATTGGAAAGCCAAGAAAATTTCCTTCAAAATGACCACTTGGCAAAATCAATTTCATCAATTTGGCTCGGAGTTACAGCCTACAAAAGATAAAGCTTCAGCTCGAGTGCGTCAATAGGCAAACGATACATCGGGCCAGAGATCGTGCCCGGATTTTCCTACTATTGTCGCGGTGTCTCCGATCCACCTCTTGTTGGATATCGAGATTCGGTGGTCTTTCAAACGTTGTAGCTCCGAGCCAAATTGATGAAATTGACTTTGCCAACTGGTCATTTTGAAGGAAATTTTCTTGGCTTTCCAATGGGATTGGTTCTAACAGTCCAAATTTCTGCGCATGCGCAGTAAACTGACAATTCCAAACTGCCTAAAAAATAGGTTTGCGAAAATTTGAAGAAACAGGCCTTAGACGTCGGAAAAGGAAATTGGGGCCACTTCTTTCTGAAAGAACACAAAATTTTACATCAAATATGTGATTTTCAAAAATTAAAAAAAATAGGCAACTGAGAAATTCACTGTTTAGTGATTTTCACACTTTTGCTCGTACAGGCTGCCCATAAACTTAAAAACAACTTTTCAATAACGGTTTTGATAGGTTTTTGAAAGACCTTTTGAATGCCGCAAACCGCATATCTCTATCTGGGAGCAAACTCGACTTATTTGCATTTTAGTGCAAAAAAACTGCTAGAATTTTAAGAAAATGTATTTTACTTCATTTTCGAAAATTCTCGCCATGGGGCCAAAAAAATTTTTTGGGATCCCATAGGTAGTGAAAAGTTCATATTTTGTACCATAGAATCGAATAAGAATGTTAACAAAAGGATCTGAGACATGACCCTTTTTCGTGGGTCGCTTTCGCGTGGAACTACTCGTATATAAGCACTGACCATAGTCGTAATGTAGGTCGTATTGATTGTTGTAGAATGAAAAAGGGTGATCGCAGTCATAGTAGAGGTCAGAGTGTCTGAATCAGGCATATAAGAACTGGCCATAGTCGTAATGTAGGTCATTTAGACCGTTATAGAATCAGAAACAGTGACCGTAGTCGGAGTGGAGGTCAGATTGACTGTTGTAGAATAAGAAAATGTGCACATAGTCGTAGTGGGGGTCGAAATGTCCGTATGAGGCATATGAGCACTGTCCGTAGTCATAGTACAAGTCAGATAGACCGTTGTGGAATCTGGAAATGTGACCGTACTCGTAGTGGGGGTCAGAGTGTCCGAATCAGGCATATAAACACGTAACGTAGTCGTAGTTTGGGTCAGATAGATTGTTGTAGAATAAGGAGCAGTGACCTTTGTTATGATAGCGGTCAGAATGCCCGTAATAAGCACTGACCGTTGTCGTAGTGCAGGTCACATTGACCGCTGTAGAATCAGAAACAGTGACCCTAGTCACGGTGGAGGCCACAATGTCTGCATTTGGCATGGAACTGCTGTCAGGTCAGATCGGCCATCGTATACAGAAGCGTGGACTTACTCATATTAGAAGTCAGAGTGTCTATTATGGACTGACACTGCTTCTACACATAATACGGTGACTCGAACCTCCTGTGCGTCTGCGGTCACGGTATCATGCCGATAATGAGCAACCTGATCTCTGTTATGACCACGGTCACTGCTTACATATCTAATACTGGCATCTTGAGCTTCACTTCCACCGTACTGCTTGAATGTCTCCTACGAGCTGTCTAACCTCTACTAAAACTATTGTCACTGCTATCATGACTACCACTGACACTCTTACGTCCTCCATTCCTACTGCCATTGCTCTCATGACTTGGCCAGTAGGCATGACTTTTGATACAAGAAGTTCATTAATGTACTATGACCTACTCTGTCACTCTTACTAGTAGTACGGATTCGATCAATGTTCAATCAACCAGACCTGAAAAAGTTCCAGGAACGGACTTTCGAACGTGAAGTATTGCGCTTTTTTATAATTCATTCACAAAATTCGAACTGATGTCATTGAGGCGTGGTTGTAGTTAAGATTCTCAGTCCTACTCATTGACGGACAAAATGGATCATTGATTCGTATTCAGTGACTTGAATGCGTACGATAGTGGGTCCATATGCATTTGGTACGTTTTGCGTCTGATTTGCCCTCGATATCTTGAAAATCCATTGAGATTGGTAAGAAACCGAGATGAATCCCGAATCAGGAACCTAAAAAATTTATGGACGTTACAGTTCTGGTCGCTGATTCAGAAGCTTTTAATTCCTTGTGAGGTTCCATAACCGATAGAGTAAAACGTGAATTCTTGAAACTCAGATTTGATCCTGGACACCTTCTCTGTAGGAACCTGCCAAACCTCATCCCATATCATTGAATAATTTTATGCGTACCACAACTTCCACCGCCTTATGGAAAATTAGTTGTATAGGCAGGGTAATAGCCCGAATAGTTTCCAAAAATGCTTCAAACTGTGTTCTAAGTACGTGCATGCATCAAAATCAGATGAACGTGAATCTCTACCGAACTAATCGACCAAGCAGATTCAAATGTATTAGTGACATAACGTATGCCATCACTTGTATCTCTCAAAGTAATTGAATCGAATAGCTATTAAAATTGGAATGTTGGCTGTCAGAACGAGCTGGTGCACGAGCCGAGCTGAGGGAGCACGGATAGTAGCTCTTGCCAAATTATATCGAAGAGCAGCAAGTTTCTTAGATAAATCATACATATTCAGACGCCGACAACGTTTCCTCGACTAGCTCCTAGTGATCTAGCTAATTTATAGTTCAAGTTATCCCGACTGCTTACGTACCGTCGCGCTTGCTTGCTTGAGTTTCGATCTTTGAATTCAAAGGCCATGACATCCAGCATCGGCCGGGTACAAAGATATCATTGTAGCTGTTCTGACTATTACTCTGGGACGAAGAACCAATCAATGTATCAAATTCCATACTTTGACTATTGTTACCGTTGTATGAATGTATGTATGTATATTATATTGCGTTGCATCTGTTTGAATGATACCGCGCGCGGCAATGAAGGGATCTGTACATGCGTGATTAGGCGATAACTTAGGTATTTCGAAGGAAAAAAAATGGCGGATGTCGGGATCTGGCCCAAAAATTGACTTGTTGAAATATAGCTGCAATATGATTTTCCGTAGGTGTTTTCAAATCTATCTGGCATCCAAAAACAATTCCCAGACGGGCATAAATATTGTAGTCAATCTACGTGAAAGATATGAGCAACTTTCGATATATTTTCACCACGGTAAGGACAATTGGCATGAAAACTGATCTCATAGGCGTAAATCGAAACGGATCGTTTTTTTTTTTCGAACAGTTTTTCAGTTTTTTTTCAGTTTTCTCACGGTGACAATTGATAGTAAAAAAATTTTCGGACTCGAATCTTGCATTAGTTTTTGAGAGCCAGTGACCACGGTAAAGACATCTCTTATTTTGCAACGGAAAAATTGTCCATAAATCATCACGCGGGGTTTTTTTAATTCCAGCGCGGGAGGCTGTTCACGTAATTTATCACTCCGATAAAGGTAAACATTTTTTCTCTGGCGTGTTAGGGATTAATTACCGCCGTTATAGAGCAAATTGAAGCGATTCAGGCCCGGAGTCGCATTATCGGAAAGTATTCGAAAAATTTGCAAAATTTTAGGACAAAATGTCGGCTATGTTCCAAGTATTTTAAAGTAAGACTTGATACTCGATTTGAACATAATATTACCTTCCCATAACCCAATTTCGATGTTTGAGAGGTGCGTAACCGGGATCGAATGAACGTCTCGGTAAACTACACGATTGAAATGTGCACCTCCAATTCAGGACGTGCCACGAAGCCACGGTAAGGACATTTTGAGCACTTTTGGTAAGCTCAGGTCCATATTGAACTTATATCCGCTCCCGGAACTATTGGGATGAGATGACAACTCGTGAAATGCCGTGCGCGGCAACGAACGGATCCATATATATATACCAAATCCAAGCTCAAGCATTGACTTGGCTAGATGAAAAACAGATTTGCTACCCACAAATTACGGTTAAAATTGAGTTACAGATACACCTTACAAAGGTACAAGTTTTGAAAGTATAGTGATGCTGTTTCTCATGGAATGAGGAAAAAATTCGTTTGAGTTTTTCTTACGAAATCAAAGAAACCCAGAACACATCGCGCCATTGATAGCGATTTTCACCAGCAACGAAGTGATGGATATCTAAATATTTCATTGCTCAAGTACCTATTGTGGATGGAAAAAGGAAGTACAACTATTTTGTCGAATAAATTTTGAGTAATAGAGTGGGTGGTGTTGTGTCACGTGCCCTCAATGAGCCCATACATAGCTTGATATGATGATTACACGACGAATTTCTTTCGAATCTCGACGGTCAATTGATTCGAAGCTGCTGAGCGAGAATTTCATCTCTTGTTACTCGGAGTATCTGAGAAAATTAATTGAGATTCGAAAGAAATTCGTCGTGTAATCATCATATCAAGCTATGTATGGGCTCATTGAGGGCACGTGACACAACACCACCCACTCTATTACTCAAAATTTATTCGACAAAATAGTTGTACTTCCTTTTTCCATCGACAATAGGTACTTGAGCAATGAAATATTTAGATATCCATCACTTCGTTGCTGGTGAAAATCGCTATCAATGGCGCGATGTGTTCTGGGTTTCTTTGATTTCGTAAGAAAAACTCAAACGAATTTTTTCCTCATTCCATGAGAAACAGCATCACTATACTTTCAAAACTTGTACCTTTGTAAGGTGTACCTGTAACTCAATTTTAACCGTAATTTGTGGGTAGCAAATCTGTTTTTCATCTAGCCAAGTCAATGCTTGAGCTTGGATTTGGTATATATATATGGATCCGTTCGTTGCCGCGCACGGCATTTCACGAGTTGTCATCTCATCCCAATAGTTCCGGGAGCGGATATAAGTTCAATATGGACCTGAGCTTACCAAAAGTGCTCAAAATGTCCTTACCGTGGCTTCGTGGCACGTCCTGAATTGGAGGTGCACATTTCAATCGTGTAGTTTACCGAGACGTTCATTCGATCCCGGTTACGCACCTCTCAAACATCGAAATTGGGTTATGGGAAGGTAATATTATGTTCAAATCGAGTATCAAGTCTTACTTTAAAATACTTGGAACATAGCCGACATTTTGTCCTAAAATTTTGCAAATTTTTCGAATACTTTCCGATAATGCGACTCCGGGCCTGAATCGCTTCAATTTGCTCTATAACGGCGGTAATTAATCCCTAACACGCCAGAGAAAAAATGTTTACCTTTATCGGAGTGATAAATTACGTGAACAGCCTCCCGCGCTGGAATTAAAAAAAACCCCGCGTGATGATTTATGGACAATTTTTCCGTTGCAAAATAAGAGATGTCTTTACCGTGGTCACTGGCTCTCAAAAACTAATGCAAGATTCGAGTCCGAAAATTTTTTTACTATCAATTGTCACCGTGAGAAAACTGAAAAAAAACTGAAAAACTGTTCGAAAAAAAAAAACGATCCGTTTCGATTTACGCCTATGAGATCAGTTTTCATGCCAATTGTCCTTACCGTGGTGAAAATATATCGAAAGTTGCTCATATCTTTCACGTAGATTGACTACAATATTTATGCCCGTCTGGGAATTGTTTTTGGATGCCAGATAGATTTGAAAACACCTACGGAAAATCATATTGCAGCTATATTTCAACAAGTCAATTTTTGGGCCAGATCCCGACATCCGCCATTTTTTTTTCCTTCGAAATACCTAAGTTATCGCCTAATCACGCATGTACAGATCCCTTCATTGCCGCGCGCGGTATCATTCAAACAGATGCAACGCAATATAATATGCCGTATCGCACACATACATATAAGCATTCACATCTCACACATATGACGCACCACGCGGGCCCGCCCACGTCGATCAGCGTTCACATGCAGCCATAGCATGCAATCTTGATTTCTAGGGGATAATACATACGTACAAACAGACACGGACACGTACACAGACGCGTGTTGTGACAACTACAATCTCACAAAAGAGCGGACGTGAAAGTGCATCACTAGATTACATCACTAGGCAAAGTCGATTTCAATGAGAAATGAAGTCAATGCATTGAGTGCACCGGTGTATTTATGTGAATTTTAAAGGAAATGTCGCGATTGTTTTTGCATTATGTTGAGGATGCAAATACAGGCCCTGATTAGTAAGCAGGAGTAGATTGGAGACGAACAAGGAGGAAATAAACATGGTTGAAATTTTTGGAGGTTAGAAAAACAGCCATTCAGCTGTATATATGTTACGTACCAAGCCCGAAATCGTACAGTGTCAGGCTCCGTACAAAGAAGCTGTACAGAGCCCGACACTGTACAGCCGCATTATACCGAGGCAGAGATGGCGGGTCGTGGATTGTTGATTCTGTACTGAGTTAGCTCAGTACAGAGGATTCTGTACAGAGTGTGAGCTCTGTACGAGATGATTGTACACAGCCCGCAACACTTTTTTGATGTTCAATAAAAAAAAAAAAAAAACGTTTCTCATGGCAAAATGTCATGAAGAGCGGGATTCAAATGATATTCTCTCAAGGTTAATGCAATCAATGAAGGAAATAGGGTTCATACATGTAAATTTTATATAAGAGTATCACATAATGTTGTGATTGTCAGATGAAGTCACATGTCATCATGATACAGAGAGAAATTGTTCTATTCATTACAACAAGTATTTGAATGACCGCATCGCGGGTTGCAGAGAATATTCTATTACCGACACGCGCATCTTTTTTTGTTGTACATTTTGTTATACAATCAATTTCGTGAAGCCTTGTCCGCCACGTAATGAAACCTGATTATTGATGGAATGCAAAGACATCGCAGTATTGGGAACTAGACTGGCGCTCACAATCGAAGTATGTGTAGGCATGATTTGATTGCGACTGTTTAGATGAGGAGTAATCCCACTCTAGAGTTCCAATGCAACAATGGTTGTCGGATGTCACCTCCAGAACCACAGCTACGATGTTCCGCAGATCTCCCTTACTTCGATCAACATCAGGGATAGGTATTGTGACATTATCACCAATTTGCAGAGGAGGAAATTAATCATTACTGAGTCATTACATTACTTTCGCAACTCCATTCGTGTTGCTTGATGCTCTAAGTCTTGCCCGGCTCTTTTTCTCTTTTCTCTCATAGCATTTTGACGTTCATGAAGTATAATCTCATCCAATGTCTCAGATGATTGGTTGAGGATTGGGAGTGGGCCATCACGCGTATCGGAGTTTTGAGAATCGATTTCTAGTTCCACCCACGACACTCATATCACTGGTTTGACGATCAAAACAAAAATGGCCTAATAATTCACGAAACCGTCAACCACTACAAAGCCTTTATAATGAACATAGTTCAGACTATACCTCTTTGGAGCTTTTCTCTTCGCCAGAATCATATACAGACAAAGGTGCTGCGGGCCCTATACAACCATCTTGTACAGAGCTCACACTCTGTACAAAGGTCTCTGTACAGAGCTAACTCAGTACAAAATGTACTGTATTCAGCCCGCAATTGCAAACTCTGTACAAGATAGCTTGTACAGAGTTGGCTCTGTACAGCTTCTTCGTACAAAGCCTGACACTGTACGATTTCGGGCTTGGTACGTAACATATATAAGGGTCGTGAGGCAGCGATGCGCCATGCTATATACTTTCGCTGCCTCGCGACCGCGAGGCGTGATGGTTCTTTATCTCACCTTGGGGGTAGGACCCCGTCTGGTATTTTTGAATAATACAGGTGAACAATGATGAATACTTGAAACTAATATATAATAAGTAGCAATTACAATAGTGCTTAAGGTATTGAGGGAGTGATGATCGACAGGAAACTGATTGCAGTCATGCATTATTGCATCAAGAGCCTAATTAACGAAACTGGGCTGCACCTTCGTGAATGACAATCTAAGGCAGGATAGGTAAGGAGGTGCAGGGATTGAAAAAAGTGTGCTCAACAGCATCGATGGTAATTCTTAATAGTAAAAGGGAACTCTCTGTAAAGAGAGGGGGAATAAAGAAAAGTGACGAGAATTTATTACGTCGAGTGCGATAAGTTTGTATCAAGAGTCTGTGCTGAGAGGCCTTCATTGAGAATTCTCTCATTCCAATCTGAGACATCTTGAGAGAGGAATACGAATCTAAAAAACTTCTTCAATGACTCGCATTCATCTACGTCGAATTCGGTGATATTCATAGAATTCAGGAGCTTTGATGATTTGATTAGAAAAGATTTATTCCAGGCTGCGTTAGGCTCCTTATTGTGTAACACTTTGATTTAGGTAACTTCTCTACATTTTTCAATACGATTCGTGATACTCGTATTCTAGTCTTTTAATAGATACTAAAATATTCACGTCTTCTGAAACAAGCTCAGTGAGAAATGACCGTTCTTATCGCTATGGTTGCATCTGTCATTCCCCGATCAAATCACGAATGTAACGATAACGGTTGTTTGTTCTACTAATGTCACGCTGTTCACTTCCCATTAGTGTACTGGGCTGATGACACAGCAAATCAAGATTAGCTGTAAAATATTGGACAATTGAATTATGTTGGCTTGCCAGGGCAATGATTTCCATGAAATCATCACGACCTCAGCCGTCAGAATGAATATCAGAATCATCGACGTGATTATCCATGTGTGTGAGACTAAATAACATGGCTTGAAGCATATCTCTTTTGTTCACTCCCTAGTTTTCATTTCTCTCTTTGTCAGTCCCTGCACGACCAACAAAACCACAAAATGTACAATGTATATAATCAAGATATCAACAATTCTCTTACTCTTTTCAGTCAAGGCTGAAAAGAGTACTTCAGGTAGTCTCATGAGTTGGAATACAGATCAAGATGGATTCATACACGTTCCAAAGAAAGAATATTCAACGAGGTCTGAAACGATGATCGAATTTAGGAATTTTCTTGAAGTTGATCGCAATTTGCATGGTACCAAACTCGCTTTTATCTCTTATAATGTATGTACTAAAGACTCGAATAATACTTCATGACCTAGATGTTCAAAACTTCTATTGAAATTTCCAGAGGAAATACGTTTATGAGATTCATGACAATGGTCTCAGAGTAACAGGTTTCTATGGTGAAATGTGGAATGTGATGGCGGAATACATGAATTTCACGTACGTTGACGAGTTTGACTAATCATTATCATCTGAGAGTATCGAATTGAAGGTTTTCAATTTTCATCGACTCATCTTCAATATGGTTAGAATGATCGTCAAGGAAGCTGATCCGCAAACATTCTTTGCTAATCTTGAAAATTATCACAACTGCTCGGATTTAACGGGATTTGCGCACAACAACGAGTGTACTATAATACCGTTTTTTGGAATTAATCGACGCTTAATCGATGCGATGGATCCATCACATTGTTTAAATGGGGATCAGTAAGTTATTTGAGAATAATGATGCTCTTCACCATTCCCTGGTGGTTTTACTCAAAATATTCTGGAATTTCACACAGACTCCGCTTCCTCACCAAACCAAACCACCATCTGAGGAATACTTGGATCATCGAAATTTACTCACCCAGAATGTGGTATGCTGTTTTAATTTCTTACTTGGCATTAAGTTTCACGAGCACAGTTATAATTGTCACGAAGAAGTCGATTGTCAACGATTCCTCATCGTTCATACTTCGGACAGTCGTTGATAATTATTTCAGCTGTTTTGGAGCTCTCTGTAATCAAGGTACACCTAATATTTCACTTCTTACGAATCTTGAGCTATTTATGTTCTCATTAAATCTATGTAGGTGCTGATTTACATCCAATGCAAGCGGATTGCAGGATATTGTATTTGTCGATTGGAATACTTTCGTGGCTTTTGATAACTTCTTTCTCATCGCAGATCTATGTTTTCATGACTCGATCCACCTTATTGCCACCATTCAAGAATCTTGAGTCTCTTTTTTATGACACTAATTACAATATGCTCGTGATCAATCAAGGCCCAGCTCATGCAGTCCTCGAGGTACGGTTCCTTCTTGCGTTGGTAAAATGACATTCACGATCCCTTTTTCAAATTGTTTGGAATACATAACATGAGAGCACATCATTATAAATCATATGTGCTGATGAACTTTTCAACCCAGGAAGTCCGAAGGGTTTGGGGATAACATTTGCATTTTTATCTGAATTTTCATCGTATTTCGTATGAGTTTATATGAAAATCACTGTCGTTGTTAAGCTTCGACTGCCATAATCAGTTTCATGCTTGCAATGATTTTCCAAAATTCTTGAACAGGAAGAGAAAGCTGAGAACGTCCACCTAAACATTATTAATTCTAATCGTCTGAAGTATCACAGCACGTTTCAAGCAGTGTGGGACGAAGTTTGTTCTAGTGGCGAGAATAATGCAATTTTCCACTTTGAAAATCATCAAATAGTGCAAAATTGGAAAAATCCCGAATGCGAAATAAAACCAGTCGGAGAAATTTATCGCAGAATCTGCGTTGCCGCTGCACTACCGAAAAATTTCATTCACAAGAAAGGAATCAATCGCAGGTGAGGAAATTCGAATATAGCCTGAGCGTGACAATTGCTTGGATCAAATGAAGGAAATACAATAACCTTCATCAAAATAAGTATCTATCCATCTCTTGTGACAGTTCTGGCAGGACTCGTGAGCCAATTTATGCTCTGTCAGGTGACTCGTGCTTATCTTTCAAGTTTGGTGTGAGGAGATTCAAGCTTATAAGAGTTTCCAATCAAAATCGTATTTACATTCGGCCTTTCTGATTTTCTGATTTGTGAGCACCGAAGAGTATTCAGACCTCGATGACAGCTTTTGACCACACATTGAAGTAATCTCACTTTTCGATATTATCATAGATCTGTTTAATTGCTTTTCAAGAGTCACGAGACATGACCTACAATACTTTTGCTCCACTGATTTTGTAAATCACGTCGACTTGTGAATTATTTCAATGTATTCCACGGCAACATTATAACTCTCCAAATCGAACCACTTTATGCATATCTGCATTCCAAACTCATTAATTGGTGAAATTCAAATATGATTGTGATACCTCACAATTATTGCGATCGTCATACACCCTCGTTAGACGAAATCCAGAGGGAATCATAATCTCACTTTGAAGTCTCAAAAATTTCCATTTTAGCTAATTTTTCTGGTTCGATTTGAATTCTCTACTCTGAAACTCGAAATTCATACACCAAGAAGATCGTTGATAAGTATTTCATTCAATGAACTAGTATCATCAGACTGTGGGAGCATGGTATCATAAGCAAGTTGAGGTACGAATGGTTCCAGATAAGGGACAACAAGAGGAAGTTCAGGAACTATTCACCGATCTCCTTGAGTGGACTTTATCTACCAATCATTATCTATACGAGTGGGGTCTGCGCATCAATTTTGCTTCTACCTGTGGAGAAGATTATGAATTCAGTCAATCGTCTGTAATTGTTGATTCAAATTGAGTATCCGAGTAAGTTGGCGAGATTCTTATCATTCTTGGCTAAATTTAGTCTTTGAAAAACATTGGTGTACCATAAAATAAAGATATTCTATTGTAACATTCTACAATGAAATTGTGCAAGAAGTAAATGATCAATTCCAGGAATAATAAGAACTCTCATTCATCCAACTCATTATAAGAATGCTAAATGATACGTCATACTTTCTAAGAAAGGTAGGTCATGAGGCCATTTTGGGATATTCAACCGGTAACAAATTTCAACTCCTTCGAAAAAACCTTCACCTTCAGTCCCTTTTCAATTTTGAACTATCTGTCCACAAGATTCCTTGAAGGATAGGTCTAATGAACAGAAGGTAAGAACCAACAACATCGAACTGACCGGCCAATTTGACTTTTGGGCCGACCAATGATTCAAATTGATGACTTTGGAATCACGAAAACTCGCTGTTTAGGTTATGGGAACTCCTAAAAGGCCGTCTTAGAGTAAATAAACTATGTTCACAAAAATCTCTTGACGGAATGAATTTTTGAATTTTCCACAACGAATGACATGCTTGCAATCAACATCAGAGAACCATCCAGCTGAAAAGATGGAAATATTTGGTAACTCGACCGACAACAGAAATGAGATAGAAATTCATCCAGTATGAGAGTGTAGCAAAGCTCGTGAACAGTATCGTCGTCGATATTCCCTGGCTCGATCTTTGGCTTCTTATAATCACTCGTGAGCTGCATCGGCTTTGAGCTTCTATACCCCAAGAACACATATCTCCGGGGAGACAGAAGCGATCCACGTAGCATTTAGCCCGGTTTAAGGTTTTAGAATTCGCTTCATAGTCCCTTCGGCGATTGTATTTGTTGCTTCTCGGTCTCAGGTCGTCGCCGTGGTCGTCGTCGTCGTCGTAGTACTCGGTGGTAGAAGAAAATAGGTACAGAAGCCGCAGAGTGAGCATCTAGCTTTCTCTTTCTCTCTCTCTTTCTCTTTATCCTCTTAACTTTATACTTTAAATCCAGCCTATAAATATCGCGCTCGAGCGAGTCCTTCGGATTTGGGGCTGGTTTCCGAAAGATTGGCTCTCTTCTCGGTGTATCCTCCGTGAGAATCGCTTGATTCTCAAGCAGGCATGGCCACGTCGATATATCAAGGGATGAGCGGCTGAAAGAACAAGCCGAGACCCCGAGACAAGCGCCCCCCCCCTCCTCAACATCATCCCCCTCGCTTTACTTCTTAGCCACGACGACGATTCGTCATATCTTTTCTGTCGTGCACGGTCGACTCTTGCTTTCTAGTTTTTTTTTTCGATTGTGAGCTGTCTATGTTTTCGTATTCTTATGTTGTATCAAAAAAAGATTGCTGTGGTTAGTGTGCATATTTATTCGCTCGGTTGGGATTACTCAATGATTGGGGTGGCGAATGTATTGTCCGATTTGATGTTTGAATGTGGTTTTGGTGAACTGTTGGCTGACATCCAGATAGTTATTTTGAATCTTGTCGTTTAGCTACTACATCCTGTGACTGACTGTCACGGTGTTATTTCACAATCCAAAGAATTTTTTTGGGCGATAGATTCAGTTGACTCTGTGAGATCACTAATTTTACATGGAAAAACTAACAAGGGGAACACCAACCTTGTGGGTCCTGGATCTTGACGAAAATTTGGGAATCTTCTTGTTTTGGTGAGAAATGAAGGTACCCAGAAGGGTTTTGTCCAATGGGCTTCCTATCCCGAGATACCAGCTGTGGAGATTAGCATTGCCCATATAGGACCATGTCAAAATGACACATATATAGATATACTGATAATGCTAAGCTCCATGGCTGTATCTCAGGATAGGAGGCCCATTGGACGGAAGCCTCTTGGGTACCTTCATTTCTCACCAAAACATGAAGATTCCCAAAGTTTCGTCAAGATCCAGGACCCGCAAGGTTGGTGCTCCCCTCGTAAGCGATGCCCTTTGAAAATGTTGAAGGTCTGCAGTCCTGAGCTCTAAGAACGTATAACCTTGGCCAACAAAGGTTCACATCATGAACAGGTAAAGAGAAATCGACTTCCGTGATGTGAGCCTTCGGTCAACATGTCCGGACAAAAGTTTATTCTTCCGAGAGTCCCAATTCTTCTTTGACACGGCTTTTTGAAAATAGGCTGAGCCTATTATCTTGTTGCATATCAGGGAAAAAATTTTCGACAAATTCTTTGATATTGAATTCAATGATAGCAGAATCGCAAAATTTAATTTAGTCAATTTTTCCGAAATCAAACTGTGTCATTTTTCGAATTAGTGTTCTCAGAGACGTGCAAATTATGAGGTCAGAAATCTCAGTCAACAATCTCAAATTAAACGAATCAGGTCAATTCTTTCCACCCAGGTAGATCAATAATATCATAGATAACTGATCTAGATAGCCGTTGATACATGTAATGCTCCGCATGAAATATGCTTCGTGTTCCAAACTGTTAAAAATCAAAGTCACGCTCAGCTAGACCTTGAATAATACGTCACGTGTCACATCCTATTTGTATACTTTTCGTTTGATAGGGCGACTCGATACACGTTCATTCGTAGAAGAAGATAAATCCCTTCCATTTGAGAATACAGCCCAAGAATCCCATTAGAAAGATCTTGAGAAGCAACGAAAAGAGCACGTAGTATTTTTGTATGAAACACAGTGGTGGATGAACCTGTGGTGTGCCCGCAGTCACCGAGATCCTTTGAGTCACATGAATATGTAAATCCTCATTTTTGGTTCGAGTGCACTCGAAACCGGAAAGCCACTACGAAAGAATTGGAAACTCACTCCCCTATCTCTGTTCTCCATACCATCGTTCATCCGTGAGCGAATTGATTTATTAGGCTTACGAGAAGTATACTCGTGTCAGCTTGAGCCTAGACATGATCCATCACATTTATTGAGAAAGCGAACTTGGATAAAGTATTGTTTTCATCATGCATTGGGCTTCCCTCGTATTCTATGCTGATTCTGTCTTACTCTTTCTCATCGAAATCTGATGAGAATCATAATGTGTGGAATAAGAGAACATCCCTTCATTGGGATTTGATAAATATGACTCCACTGTAAGATATTTTATGAATTTCAACCAAAATTTTCAGCTACAGTGGTCGAATAGTCTTCCTGTGGGGTTAACATTCAATCAATGTCACTAATCCGGATGCGATCACCGACGATAGTTTCTTGACCTGGGTTCTTGGCCGCGAAGAATGCATTTCTATTTTTTCACGAAAACCATGAAGACACTTGTTTTTGTGACCATTAATTTTACCCGAGGACCAACATCTATCAATCCCATGGTTCCCGTATTATACTCATAGGAAAGAGTGGGAGAATTTTTCACACAAGCTAGGCTTCGCAGACCCAAGCGGGTGATTACCAATCCGGATAATATCACGTTACCGCCGAAACGTTGCTCAACCTTGATTATTGTCAGAGAGTGCTGCCAGTGACGGAGCTCCAGGTTATTATCATTTGTTCGCAGAAACTGTGACAAGGGTTATTAACTTTATCCAATAATGTCACTCCCGGTCTCGTCATCTATTAATCGAATAAGAACACATTTTTGATGATCATGGACACATAAAGAGCATAGAGAGCAACAAATGCGTGACATGACAGTTGTCTTCCCGGGAGAAAATAAAGTACGGGGCTGAATTTCAAGCATGTGTTTGGAATATCAACTCAACCGCTGGCTGGGAATTTATTGCATATTTTTTACAGTGTCCACTTATCAAACCATAATATATCATTCTCAATATGAGATACGAATATATCCCGGTAGTGGAGATAAATAACTAATCTCGATCTCAAAGACATCAACTCTGATCGTCTATTGAAATGTTTAAGGTTAGTGATTTTCAATGAAGAGGAGAAAGTCTTATTGGGTCCTAGTTTTTGAGCTTGAAAATCATTCTCAACATTACTTGTATGTCAGCTCACTTGAATATAAGGGAGCACCTACTTTTGCTATCATGAAATTTCCACAGAAAACAGTCTTTGGTCTCAGTTAATCGGAGAGATCATGGAAGTTCAGTGTCAGTTGATGGTAACGTGCGTAAATCAAAAGCAAAGCGTTTTTTCATAGCAATTTTGCGTGCTCTTCAACGTTGAGTAAACGAAATCAAGAATAGGGGTTTCCATTCTATGAGATCAGATGAACCCCTCATGGCTTTCGGAACAACTTCAAAGTCTTAGGCCAATGTCATGACTGAATTTTTTCCACGACTACTATCAAGTTTTCTTCCAAAAATGTATTATCTGAGAAATGTATAATCCCTCGTTTTCTTTTAGAATCTGGGATCAAATGTAGAAGCGTGTATCTTAAAAAGTCCAATTGACCCCAATTGACCTTCAAATGATGACCAAGATCACGATTTAATGTTTTACACAAAGTGAAGGAAGGCTTCGGCCAGAGTTTCAAGGAAAAGGGGGGAGGGGGAGATTACTTTTGACAATGTGTGTGATAATGGTTCTTAGATGTCTTTTAATTCTATCATTGTGAGAACTTTAGAATGAACTAAGAAAGATCGACGCTGTACTTCATCATCAGAAGTCCATCATTAAGCACTTGTAAATAAGCGAGAACCTCAGGCTAGTGTCATCTGATCATGCATCCGCTTGACTACCAACGTGTTCAAGTAGCTCTAGATATCTCACATTGATTGGTCATGTAAGTATTTACATTTGAAATAATTCAACTCACAGCTCAACAATGATTGATAGATATAAGATATCCAATCAAAAGCGGATCATCAATTCAGACATCATCCCCGAATGAATTCCAGGAAAGTATGTATGACAGTCTAATACCATTTAACAAACAAAATTTGATTCGAAGTATCGTCTGGCTACGAAAATGGCATGCTCCTGCAATATTACTGAAGACGGAACGTTGATACAACTAAAGCCCGAAAATTTTGCGCCAAATTCCTGACCAATACTTGACGACGTCAAGTTTTAGAAGTCGTTCTGTATGACGAGACTTTATTCTGAATGTGAAGATCAGAAAAGCGTCACCTAGATAACTCAACAAGATCGAATCAATCAAGGGAGATATTGACATGGAATGAAGATAACAGAAGAAGATCCTGTCCCTTGTTCGTCAGAAAATTACACGGAAATTCTCTAAGATCGCACGGATGAATATAAAACATCTATCCATGAATTGAAGATAACTGTCCGTATCTGGAACGGCATTCCACCTCTTTCATCGCCAAACTGAAAAACATATAATACAAACTCCTCAAATGAAGAAGCCCACTACCTTGTAATCCACTAATTGGAATTCGGCTCTGCTATACTCATCCACACTGAACAACTTCAAACGTTCCATACGATATCTCGATAAGCAATCCACAGTCTCTGTATACCGATTCCTAATGCAAAAGCTTCACGTCGGCAAGTTCGTGATGCAAAAAGCCCAAAATTCCAACATTACCCGAGTACACATTTCCACTACCATCTATCTACACAAAATCGTAGCCCATGACCAAAAACATCCGATGGCGCATTATGCAAAGGGAAGCCTTGCGTCGGGGCATTTTGACGTTTTATTTCCTTGCGCCAGTCGAGTCGCGATTCAAAGGCGTGCACAAATATATACGGGCGTTTTGTCACAGATATCGCGATAAATACGTCCCTCCGATGACAAATCTACCAGGAGAGCTTTTCAACGAGAAAATATATATGTATGCGGGTTAAAAGGATGACAGGACCGGACACCGAGTTTTATCTACCCACGCAAAGTTTTAATGCTACGACCCTCTATCCTCAAAGACGGACAGCCTGAGGCGATAGGTTGTGTATGTGTCTCTGTATAGACCACGTAACAACTCGGATGCGATTGGTATTGTTGCCTCAGACTTTGCTTCAACAACACTTTCGTTTGTCCCCTACATAGCTACTGCTAAGTACATCCGAAAATGCGCACGAGTATTCAAATGGATGGGCCATTAGACACTCACGTTTGGTTACATATTGATTATTGAGGGGTTCAAAGGGGAAGATGCCATAGGGTTACTCCAAATGTCGCGAAGGATCACACACACACACACACACACACACACAGAGGAGCTATTTGCAGACGCAGCGAGGAAGAGTAACGAGGGATTCTTAATCACCCGGATCTTGGGGCAAAAAGGGCTGCTCTTATTATTTTTATTCTCTAAATATTCAAACTGCGTCCGGCCTCGCAGCCTAATGTATTTAATATCTCTTTCTGTGTGTCTATCTATGTGTGTGCGGGCTCAGAAGGTTTTTCCTCGGGTCGAAAGAAAAAAAAAGAAAATGCATGGCCGAGGTGGCAAGAGACAATATGGCTATGGGGAGAAGACCAATTTTTTGAAGCTCGAAAGGAGCAGCGAGATGGTACGGTATAGAAGTGGTGGGTGCCGTGGACAAATTAAAATAATAACTCTCGCGTATCAGTGCTTTGCGCTCTTGGGAGAACTACGCGCTAGACTATGTATAGGTGCTACTACTGAGCTCTGTACCTAGTTGTTAAAAAAAAATTGGTAGAAAAAGCAAACTTTGGGGAAGGAAGAGACCTCCTGGTGGTGGTGGTGAGCTAAGAAGCTCATATCTCGAGAGTCAGAAAATCCATGCCTTTTCTTTTCCTGCGCTAGGCTGTTTTGAGTTTATGTGGGTAGTTGTTCCTAGATTCAAGTGCAGCAATAGTCCCATCACTGTTAAAGACCTGAGAGTTTAATGATGGCGTAAATTCCATAGCGTAAATTAGTACACTGACGGGGCTCGGAATTCCGCTTACGGGAAACCTCGTCAATGGGGATGAAAATAATTTCACTCCCGCGTCTCGCTGGCCGGAGACGAGATAGTTGAGGGTTGAGCAGTCTTGTTTTGTTGAGTTGAGGCCTCAGCTTTCAACGCTCCGAGCAGCGCCAAGCGTTTGGCCTGTTGAAGTCCGTAGAGGTCTCGTCGGTGCTCCTCTTCGGAGCGGGGTACGTAGGTCTTGGGACGTCTGGGCCGTTGGCTGGGACGGTCCATCCGTCCGGTCCAGGTGCGTGGGCGTGCTCACGCCGTCGTCGGGGTAGGAACGGGGTTAGGCACTCGAATAATTCTCACAGTTTCAAGACACAATTGCGACTCGGTACTCGAGGTGCGAAACACAAACACTACGCACACTTGGTCACTCATGCCACCGGGGCAACTTGGAACGGTCGCGGCGGGGCACGTTGAGTCGGGTGCGTAGGGCCACGGCTGGGCCAAGTGTCGTGGAGACAGCGTCGCGACGGCGAGCTGGAGAAGACTGAGCTGCCGAGCTTGGGAAGCGCGGCCTTATATACCCATGTTCGTACGCTTGAGAAGCGTACGCGTAATGGGAGCGGCGCATTACATTAGCGGGAATGTAATGCGTGAGAACCGTACGGAGCGACGTACATTTGCTGGGTTTTACTAATTCGAAGATTTATGAGAGTGAATTTATGATCTGCCGCGTACGTTGGGGGAGCGTTACTTTTCCGTTGTCGTAATAGGGCTGTCCAGTTACAAGGGTTTTTAGTATTTTTCCTGGAAAACTTTATGGCCTGATCGGTACGGTGGATAAGCGTTACTTCTCTGTTAATGTAATGTGACTGTCGAGTTACAAAATATTTTGAATGACTTTTTCTCGGAAAACTTTACGACCTGGGGCGTACGTTGGAGAAGCGTTACTTTCACGGTAAAGTAATGGGTCATGTCAGTTACAAAGTTTTCATGTCAAATTTCTAGGAACCGTAGATACAAGATCTATGCCGTGCGTACGCTGGAAGAGCGTACGATCGTAGTAATGGAAAAATTATATATTCGCGGCGATCAAAATTAAATGCGGGGGTATGCCCACGTCAAATCGTCCGGGGGATCGACGCGGATATTATTTTTGCATGAACAGTGCCGTGAGTGTGCATCGCATTCGGTACCTTGTCGACTTTTTATTCGACCAAACTAATTCTAAGATACATACTATGATTATACATGATTGATTATATATTCTGGCCAGATAGTTATACTTAATTATTGTTCCGGAGCTGGGGATTTCCTCCGGCTCCTCAAATTGTAGCGGTGGCTAGGCGGTGGGTAGGCGAGCTTGCGCTCGGCTTCTCTCCGTTCTGCTTCTGCTAAGGAAGGTCGCCCTCTACGTCGCTTCCATTGCTGGTTGCTCAGGACTCGGGGCGCATCCGCTACCCCTGGGTATGGTTCTGCTAAGATGTCCACCTCGGCAACGTTTGTCGGGGAGTCCTCCTCGACGTGGTTTGCGATGTCGTCCTGCGCACGATCAGGGGTCGTGGCAATGGGGACGGTTGCGGATCCATTCCGACCTTGGTCCTCGGACAAGTGGGCGTCCCCACCGGCAGGTGTGGTCGGCGGATGTGGCCGCTCGATTCGGGGTCCGTCTGCATCCTTGGCGCCGCTGGTTGCGGGGGATGGTGACCCAGGTTCAGCCGCAGGAGGGGCTGGAGCTGTGTGGTCTCGCTTGACCTGCGAGATGTGCACCTTCAGGGCGGTGTTTCCGGGACGGTCGACGGTGAACACCTGCGCTGAATGACAGTGGACGATCTCGTATGGGCCTTCCCATTTCGGGGCGAGGCCAGCGTTGAAGTTATCGGCAGCTTTGGAAAGGGGGTGCGTCTTGATGAACACCATGTCGCCCTCCGTGAAGACTTCATCCGAAGGTCTCCAGCTGCTGGTGAAGTGATCCTGTGCCTGGTTGGCTGCAGCGATGCGGGTCTCGAGATCGTCCGATCGTGGCGAGACTCGTTCCCCTGGGCGAGTGATGTTGTGTCCCAGGAGCAGCTCACTAGGTGAGAATCCAGTGGCGGCGTTGCATCGGCGGCGCATGGCGAACAGGATTCTTGGGACCTCCAGGTCCCAGTTGGTTTGGTGTTGGTACGGAAGTAAGGCCAGGCGTAGTCCCTTCTTGATCTCTTGGTTCCGACGTTCCGTAGGATTCGCCTGGGGATGGTATGCAGGCGTAGTCCATACTTCGACTTGCCACTTGTCGCAGAGGCGAAGCCATTTTGCACCTTTGAACTGTGGTGCGTTGTCGGAGAGTACGGCTCCCGGGTATCCCCATCGTTGGAACACTTCCGTCTCCAGGACGTTGGCGATGACCTCGGTCGTCGATGATGAGATGGGGAAGGCTTCCGTCCATCGGGAGAACAAGTCCGTGACGACCAGA
Source organism: Eretmocerus hayati (assembly GCA_029851415.1). Taxonomy (NCBI): domain Eukaryota; kingdom Metazoa; phylum Arthropoda; class Insecta; order Hymenoptera; family Aphelinidae; genus Eretmocerus; species Eretmocerus hayati. The sequence goes on from CM056742.1 coordinate 184,656,158, forward strand.
ATGAACCGCTTCCCCCGGGGCGTCCGGGGATAAGGGCCCATCAGATCCAAGGCCACTTGTTCCCAAGGTCGTTTCGGCTTCCTGGCGATGTTGGCTCCGGCATCCGCTGGTCGTGCAGCCTTGGTGAGGTTGCAGGGTCCGCATGCTCGCACATGTTGTCGGACGTCGTTGCGAAGTCCGGGCCAGTAGTACTCTCCGCGTATCTGGCGGAGTGTCTCCGCAGCACCAGGATGGCCGGCGAGCGGGTCGTTGTGGAAATGGTGCAGGACGACGTCGCGTGCGGACTCAGGAACGTAGATCCTCGGGTTGGCCGGATCTCGGCAGTATGACAGCAAACCGTCGTGCGTGCTCCATTCCGGTCCTTGAGGTAGTTCCCTGGTGTCGTCTTGAGCCTGGCGGAGGTAGTCATCCAACCAGTTGCATTCCACGCAGGCAGTAATGAGCTCGTCTGAGGGTGGTGAACTGACTGGAGGCGTCAGGGCGTCGTAGTCGTGCTCCTGGTCCTCGAAGTCCTCATCTCCTGGGGCACGAGACAGTGCGTCTGGCAGCTGGTTCTCTCGTCCAGGGACGTGTTCCACACAAGTAGTCCGAGTAGCACTTCCATCCCGATGAGTTGGTTGCAAGTCCTCCCGGAGTTCTTTAATCCGAAAGCTGCAACGTTAAATACGTATTGTCCGCCGTCTGGTGTGCAGAAGGCAGTGAATTGCTTGGAGTCCTCGGTCAGCGGGATCTGCCAATAGCATTTTCGAAGGTCAATCGTCGTGAAGATGGTGGCTCCGCCGATTTCCTTGAGGACCTCATGGATGACCGGGTTCGGTTGACCTGCATCCTCCGTGACGCTGTTGATCCTCCGGAAATCGACGCAGAAGCGGAAGGTACCATCGTGTTTGTCCACCAGTACGATGGGTGAGCTGTATGGGGATGAGGCTGCCTCGACGACTCCATCTGCCAGCATTTGTTTGACCATGTCGCTTATCGCTCGCTTCTTCTCAGCAGAGTAGCGATAAGGTGGAATCTTGAAGGGGCGACGGTCCGTGACTCTGATCTCGTGCATGATGAAGGGTGTCCTGGCCAGGGGCGCCGAATCATCGAAGATCCTCACGTGTCGCATCATGATTTCCTTGAATTGATCAACATATTCATTAGGGAATCCGTGGCTTACCTTGCTCCATACTTGCTCTTGCAAGTGGGTCGATGGCCCGTCAGGGGCGCGTCCCAGGAATACCCGGATCCTTTTGCTGGTTCCTAGGTAGAGGCAGTCGAGGTCGTGGTCGTGGACGGCCTTCACCTCCTTAAGCCATCGTCGTCCGAGAATGGCGGCAGGTCGAAGCTCCTCGGCAACGAAGAACTTGACGTCACATTCGAAGTTTTGGATCCGCACGGCGAGTGTGCAGGTTGCTTGGACGCGCATCTCGGTTCCACTGCTTGCCAGCTTGGCTCCGCGTGGCTGGATTCTCTGCACGATGGCTCCGTCCGGGATGCACCGTGGCGAGATGAAGTTGTCGGATGCTGCCGAGTCGACGAGCGCTGCGACGAGCTTCCTCCAATCCAGATGTCTAGGTTGGCGGCGTGGAGTCCGGTGGCGTCTGCGGCTGCAGCGCTTATTGCGGGGCTGCAGGTGTCGAAGCGGGTGTGCCCGCAGCATTCCCCGCTTCCCGCCAGTTTCCCGGAGTCGTGGCCTTCGGGTACTGGGGTCGTTTGGGGCAATCCCTGTGCCAATGATATTCAGGGCAATAATCACATTTAGGCAATCTCTCACCATTGACCTGCTTGAAGTCTCGCACAGCCTTCGATGGCTGCGCTGGAGTGGCAGCATTGCCCTTGCCCTGGTTGTTGTTGGCTGGGTTGAACTTGCGGGCGCCGGCCTGCTTGGCCTGCTCGTCGTGTTCGACCTCCGTGGCTCTGGTCAGCAGCTCGCCCACAGTGGTCGGCGGGTTGCCTCGCAGGTGGCAGCGGATAGTCGCGTTCAGTGACTCCGTGATCAAGGTCACTAGCTCCTCCTCGGTGGCCTCAGGAAGCAGACGACGAGCTAGGAGGTTACGTTTTTCAATGAAAGTACTCACATCCTCCTTTTCGCCTTGGGCCTGTCCGTAGAGTTTGGCCTTGAGTCGGAGTCGAAGCTGCGATGAGTCAAAGCGGGACAGGAACAGCTCGGTGAAACGGGTCCAGTCGACAGCCAGGTTCTTGTAGCAGGACCACCACTTCTCGGCGTCACCCTTGAGTGCGCGTTCGGCCACTTGCACCTTGAAGGCCTCCTCGGTCCCGAGGCGCCGGAAGTGCTCCGTACACTTCGTGATGAACTTCGCTGGGTCCTCGTGCTCCGCACCAGTGAAGTCCGGAGGGTTGAGGGGCGTGCCAGCGAGTTGACGGAACATCAGCCGGAGGTCGTCCATGGTGATCGCAGGTGGCTCCGGATTGGCCGCCGAAACGTCCGCTGCAGCTTCTGGAGCAACAAGTGAATTCGGATGAGTAGGTACCTGGTTGACAGAGGCGGGATCCGCCGGCTGCTGCTGCTGAGCTCCGGCTTGGGGATCTGCAGGGTCGTCGTATGGCACAGCAGGCGATGGTCCGGTCGGAGCAAGGTCCTTGCGGGATGTCCTCCGGCGTATAGGCAGCTGTGCTCCGTCCAGGAGGGACTCGAGCTCCTGCTCCGAGCCAAGGGACCGCTGACGTTGGTGGCGTGTCACGCGAGCGGTGCGCTCAAGCGAGACGGTGCGTTGTTGATCCAGTTGGGCGCCACTGGGTGTTTCCACACTCCCAGAAGTGCTTGCCGCTGTCTGCCGGGTCGTCCGGGTTGCAGGCGGCGTCCGGGGAAGACTGCTCATCAGGTCGCAGGTCCTAGCATCTCCTGATGCCGACGAAGTCCAAAAAGTCCCTCGTGGGCCCCACGTTGGGCGCCAAATTGACGGGGCTCGGAATTCCGCTTACGGGAAACCTCGACAATGGGGATGAAAATAATTTCACTCCCGCGTCTCGCTGGCCGGAGACGAGATAGTTGAGGGTTGAGCAGTCTTGTTTTGTTGAGTTGAGGCCTCAGCTTTCAACGCTCCGAGCAGCGCCAAGCGTTTGGCCTGTTGAAGTCCGTAGAGGTCTCGTCGGTGCTCCTCTTCGGAGCGGGGTACGTAGGTCTTGGGACGTCTGTGCCGTTGGCTGGGACGGTCCATCCGTCCGGTCCAGGTGCGTGGGCGTGCTCACGCCGTCGTCGGGGTAGGAACGGGGTTAGGCACTCGAATAATTCTCACAGTTTCAAGACACAATTGCGACTCGGTACTCGAGGTGCGAAACACAAACACTACGCACACTTGGTCACTCATGCCACCGGGGCAACTTGGAACGGTCGCGGCGGGGCACGTTGAGTCGGGTGCGTAGGGCCACGGCTGGGCCAAGTGTCGTGGAGACAGCGTCGCGACGGCGAGCTGGAGAAGACTGAGCTGCCGAGCTTGGGAAGCGCGGCCTTATATACCCATGTTCGTACGCTTGAGAAGCGTACGCGTAATGGGAGCGGCGCATTACATTAGCGGGAATGTAATGCGTGAGAACCGTACGGAGCGACGTACATTTGCTGGGTTTTACTAATTCGAAGATTTATGAGAGTGAATTTATGATCTGCCGCGTACGTTGGGGGAGCGTTACTTTTCCGTTGTCGTAATAGGGCTGTCCAGTTACAAGGGTTTTTAGTATTTTTCCTGGAAAACTTTATGGCCTGATCGGTACGGTGGATAAGCGTTACTTCTCTGTTAATGTAATGTGACTGTCGAGTTACAAAATATTTTGAATGACTTTTTCTCGGAAAACTTTACGACCTGGGGCGTACGTTGGAGAAGCGTTACTTTCACGGTAAAGTAATGGGTCATGTCAGTTACAAAGTTTTCATGTCAAATTTCTAGGAACCGTAGATACAAGATCCATGCCGTGCGTACGCTGGAAGAGCGTACGATCGTAGTAATGGAAAAATTATATATTCGCGGCGATCAAAATTAAATGCGGGGGTATGCCCACGTCAACACGTACAATATTCGTCCAGCAGTGCTGCAATTGAAATTAGCAAATCGAAAGAGTAAGAAGAAGTGATAGAGTAAGTGGTGAAAAAGTGCGAGTGCAATTGACGAAAAACGGTCATCTTCATACGGGCGTTAATTGACACACGCATTATCAAGTAAATGAACGCAGAAGAAGAAGCAGCGAGACGGGGAAGGAGGAAAGAGAATAAGGGATGCGGAAGCTAATTGTGGGGTTCAATCTCATTGTCCAGAATTCAATTTCTGGAGATTGTTCATGTGGTTGTTGTGAAGAGTATGTGATGTGAAATGATTTCAATGACTTAGAGCATGACCTTCTCGTTTGAATCGATTGACACAAAAATGAACACATGGATATCATCTCACAATGATAAAATGAACGCGATCATAGATTTCTTGTAAAAATATTTTTATTATCGTCTTCATTTGAGGAGTTTTTTCATCACTCCGTGGAATCTCAGATCAGGTATCTCCCCTAATTCTTAGGAGAGCTATAGCTTTTTGAAGTTACATTTCCGGAACGCGAACGAATATTTTGGAACGGAATTTGGGTCCGTCCTCCCACTCTTTGCTTTATCCTTTTATTATCATCAATTACTCACACGTTTACACATGAGCATGCTCATTTTTTTACAAATCATTTCAAATGATCGCAGAACGCCCTCTCTAGATATCACGCCCAAGTAGCGTGGAATTAGAAACTATTTCAGGGGAAATTTTGTCCATCCGGATCCCCTGATCGAGTTGTCTATCTTCCAGGGGCCAAGAGTAACAAGTTGCTGTATGGGTAGGTGGATGGATGGGTGGGATGGGGTGGAACGAGGTGGGGCGGGACAGGTTGGGACAGCACGGAATGGATAGATGGGATGGGATGGGACGGAACGGGGCAGGACTGACTGGACAGGATAGATGGATGAATAGGGTGGGGGGGGGGATGAAATTGTAGGTGATTGGTCGAAGGAAAATTTTTTTACATTTCCATCGCTGACTACGGGCACCCAAAAAGGACGGAAGAAATGTTTTGAACACATGAATCGCCAGGTTTCATGTGATCTTTGAGATGCTTCTTCCAAAATTTCCCCACGTTAAAATACATTGAAAATATCACTGTTTTAGTGAGATCCTAAATGATCCATTATTTATGAAAGGTACCGTATGAGAAGATAAAAACACAGTGTGATGAGTTGTGCTTAATGGTTGAAAGTGTGTTGTCATGCATGGAGATTGTGATGAACAAACAATTGTGATTACAAGAGAAGATGACATGGAATGAATGATCGCCTCATCAGCTTATACTTGGGCACGAATTTGAACGCAGTCCCTGCACCGTGAGGTGACTCTCGTGCGCGGAGAACTGATCTTCAAGTAGACGATCATTGGCTCATTGCTTTATGGTGAATTTTATGGATCAATGATTGAATGATTAATGATTGAATGATGATTGACTGACAATGGAAGATGATGATTAGTAGAGATGTGATGTGTTAATGGATGCGATGCTGGTGAATGCGATGAATGAATGATGAATGATGAGATGATGGAAATATGAAGTGATGAAATGAGATTGTTTGATGTTTGAATGTGTGTTGGTGAATGCGATGAATGGATGGTGACTGATGAAATGATTGAAGTGTAAAAAAATGAGATTATGAGGATGTGGAGTGCTGAGATCATGAAAATGTGGAGTGATAAGAAGGGGATTGTTTGATGATCGAATGTATGATTGATCAAAAAATATGGGAAATAAAGATTCGATGACGATGTTAGATGATGATTAGCGGTAGTGTGATGTGTTGATGAATGCGATGAATTAATAATGAGTGAAGAAATGATAAAATGTAGAGTTATGAGATGGTGAAAATGGAGAGATGGTGAAAATGATTGCCTCACCCTCCCACTTGAAGACGAATTTTAACGCATCATAATTATTTGGCGGCAAAAAATTCTCACGATAGCACACTCGATGGCCAAACGCCGCATAAGAACATGGGGACCAATACGAAGCCAGGTAGCTGAAAACGTGATGACTTGTGCTTACGAGAGAGTCCACGGAACTTTTAAAATTTGATAATGAGGTTGGCCAAAGAAGGGTTTTTCTCAAAAACCGATACGCCCTATCGTGGAAATGTTGTTTTTTATATATGTAGGTGGAGAAAAGAATTTTGCTGGGCGCTGGGAAACGAGAATTCAGGTCCCAGCAAGACCCATCGAAATTTAATCAAAATTGACACAGGCTTAACACGAAAAACAATGCTTGACGGAAATGAAATGGATGTGTGTAAATTCCCGCGACAAATCTCTTTCATGGATGTAGGATCCGCGTGTCCATTAGTATCTGATGCTGTCTATACTCGAGTGTCTACCTACCGTATCATCATGACTCGATCGATCAGCCACTCACCTCCAAAGACGATACCGTGGTACAGTAAAGCACCGTCTGAAGTCGTACGCGTGGCCCACAAAAATGTAAATGTCCAGTCTTTTGTGCATTGACAAAAACAACAACAAAAATTGATCCTGGGCTTCAGCCACGATCAGTGGCATATGCGCTGAACATCGGTGAATTTAAATTGATTCCGGCAGCAAGTTGCATCGTCAGCCATCAATTTCACCGTAACAATCAACTCTCCTCATTTTTTTCTATCCTCACTTTAACTTGGCATTGGATTTGAAACATTGGAAAGAGTTCTGAACCAGTTTCCAATACGGTGAGGAAATACACGATAATTGTGTGTGTTTTCTCTCACAAGGAGAGATCCAACCTTTCGGGTCCTGTATTTATCCCAAATTCTGGGAATCACCTTGTTTTGGTGACGTTTCAAGGTATCTCAAAGGATTTAATCCCACGGGCCTCTTATCCCGAGATACAGCTATGGAGATCAGCATTACGCATATAGACTCCTATTGGTAACGTCAAATACCACCTGCACTGTCAATCCTAACCTCCGTAGGACAGATGGTCCATGGGATCGAGCCCTTGGAGATACCTTCATTTCAAAACAGACAAGACGATTCCCAGAGATTGGGACGGATTCAGGAACCGTAGGGCTGGACCTCTTCTTGTCAGCATGTCTGGGTAAGTACGGTTTCGCGGTTAAAAGTCCCTAGTCGTCGAGTGGTGACTGGTGAGTCGTGGATACGTTTTCATACGACGACTCATTACGCCACCACGGTACAACACCAATTTATTGCGAGTATCGAATACAATGTCGGTGGTGAACATTTATTTGTTGCGATACGAGTCTCTTCCATATTCGCCCTATACGATTTGTCATACAAACGCACACTGTAAACGCGTAGAGGCTCGTAATGGCTTGTTTATGCCTCGGATGGCATAAAAGTTCATATGCACCTCGTTGTGGAAACACGGGTTTTCACGGCTCGTACTGAAAACTGCGATTTCAGCACTCGTCGTAAAAATCCCACGTTTCCGCAACCCAGGTACATAATCTACTATTTTACGAAAAAAAATTTTCACAAAGCATGCTTCACAAAAGCTGTTATTGTCATCGTCGTGAGATTGTGATGCGGGGGGTTTTATAAGTGTATCGCGTGGTCAAGTGGACACAGCCTATAGTGTATTAATTGGCGATGAAAGTGGAATGATAGTATATTGCGGAGCTTATTGTGAATGAAGATGTTTGTCTTGTTTTGTCTGCTGGGTTTGTATGCGTGTGCATTTATATGCAGTCGTACGCCCGTCTTCCCGTTGTTCAGTGTACAGTTCGGCCATGAGAGGCGCCTAAAGACACCTAGAGCAAGGCAAATAAGGTTATCAAGTGCAAACTTGGAATTCCAGAATTTTTACTTCGATTGTTCCATAGTCTTTGCATCCAAAGTAACAAGCATCCATTCTTATGTGATTTTATTTGAAAAAATGCAATCAAGTTTTATTCTAGTTGCTGATTGCCGAGTTAGCTACTCGACTAGAAAAACTCAAAAAATATAATCTGACTCCTTTCAAAGTTCGATTCTGTTAATTTATCTCATGCCACACATCGCACAGGTTTGATCAATAATTCTGCTTTTTACAAATATCAATTATATGAACTGACCACGTATAGCAGCACAGTGCAAATACCTAAAGGATGGAATGCTCCAACAATTTGAGAGGCAAACTAGAATAATGCAATTTATTTCGGTTCCTTCCGGGAATCTTTTGAATTCTGCTCGGGGTGCAATCTTTATTCTAACCACTCAATTATTCACTCACGAAAAGTTGAGAAAGTGTGACAGCGTTGTCCATATATCACCACAAAGTCCTGTAACAGTTTGATTTTCATCACGAAATTCCAGTACCTTGGGTTCCTATGGATTGGCACATTATTCTTTGAATTTTCATCTAATTCTGCTAAAGACATGCCAGAATAATTTCACATACTTCGTAGTCCATGAAGTGTAATTTTCTACCACCCAGATTTGGTAGCTCACTGATGAAAAATCCATTTACTGTCAGAATCCCTTGTTTTACTTGGACGTCAGTCTCCAAATTAATGACTGATATAATATTTTTTGCTTCTCCCTCATCAAAGAGATCACTTCTGCACATGGATTCTGTGGAATACATGAGAATGACGAAGATGAGCTTGAGCTCAGACATTTGCAGTGGTTTTGACGCAAATCTGAGAAAAATATTCAGGAAACACTTATATTCTTCCGAGAAAACCAACCCTTGATCTATGGCATTTGACGCTGTCTCACAAGTTTTTGAATTTTCAAAATGCTGATATAGAGTTGAAAATTCTATACTGGTGAGATCGTTTTTCACGATGCATACGAGATTTTTAAATCTTCATGAGCTTATCAAAGCTAATCATTATCAGGTATGAGACTGGTTGAATCTAAAATGGAGATATCAATCAATCAGATATCGAGATGACGAGAAACGCTATGCACGTGAAGCATATTGACTGATTTTTCGAAACTAAAAAGATGGATCCGCGCCCGATCCTTCAGACAAATTGATGAATGGTCCCTATGGTCATGATTGAATCAAAAGTCAGGACTTTTTCTGCAGTGTAACATCAAATTTATCATAGATATTCCTATCTACTGTAAGGATTCAAAAGTTTCAGGAAAGATTGAGACGTTTGAGAATCATGTATGGAATTGACTCCCATCAATTTGGTCTCACCATTCCTAATCCTCCTTTTGATGGAAGTAGTAACACTTTACACACTGGTTTCCGCATTCTGCTTTTTCAAAATTGTCAAACTCCCCATTAAATAACAAATCAACGCAGGTTGACGTTGATAGTTTGACATAAGCTACGCTAATATTTTGATGTTATGTGGGCCTAGACTTTGGTTTCTCGATACGAAGGATAAAGAGGCAATAATCGGTCACAAGAAAGAAAAACTGCTAATGACGATTCCTGTGCTATACCAGACACTTTTGAACATGCACGACTTGAGAGGTTCCTATTTGTTGGACCAAACAATGAATCCTTCGGTAATTCCATGACATTTTTCGACTGTCAGGTTATCATGAGACCTTCTACATTCTCAAAAATAACTATAGACAGTACATCTACATCAGATTTTCACCACTTCCAACAGTTTTTTTTCACCTCCGAATATCTAGAAGGCCGTGTTCAGCTTCTTGGGACCAAGGTAAATTAGCTGGAGGTTATTTCCTTCTTCTCACAAGGATGCTCTTTGGAGCATTGTGAACCAAGAAAACCAATCCCGCATCTTATAGATGACGAATTTACTCCCCTGCGGTATTTTTGGTCACTTTCGAGCATGCAGAAGTTTGGAGTGCGAGTTTTTCAGGGTTATCGCACGACTTTTTGACAATTTTGTTACATCGAGTGAAAAATCACCATTTCAGGATCGTGTGCACTCATGAGAATGATCAAATGGCATTCTAACATCGAGATACTTCTCCTCGGCGATATTTGTCGACACTTCTAAGCATCCACGTATTCAAAATCTGTCATCTTTCGGTCCAAATGATGAATTCCCCAGCATGTATCGCTACCAAGCGTATGAATGAAAGACAGTTGAGCTAGCCACAGACCAAAAGAGTTATTGAAATGCCCAGCTTCAAACATGACGGAATAGACGCCTCGGCAAACCCCTTTCGGATGCATCATAAAAGCTGCTCCCCCCCCCCACCTGCCCCCGATATCAGAGTTGATATCAAAATTGATTCGACCTGCCCAACTTGTTAGCTTTTCAATGCGTCTACGAGAGATCTCGTGAAGACATTTTAAGGTTTTGAATGTAAGATACAATTTATTTTGCCTTGTGCATCCTCGTGTGCATCTGCTACAAGTATACAGGTACATGACATTCTGAAGATGAGACAGGTGACAAATGCCTACTCATACGATGGGCATCACATTGTAGCTCGATCAATGGGTAAGCAACAGACCTTCACATCTCAAAAATATTGGGGAAATTGATTGTATTCCTTCGGTATCTTACGTGGTATCAATGAATATGTCGCAAAAAGAGCTTTGTCAGAATCCGCTGATCCAAGTCAATATCCATCTACTAACATGAATAACTGAAAAATAATCCACCTCGAATATCCTCACGCATCAAGTCCATGTTTGATACTCATCATACGCAGTGAACTTTTTCATATTTCATTAAGGCAGTGCGCAGCACAAGCGTTTTACATCGCAGGCTCACTTATATCCATATCCACCTCTGATCCCGAGCTTACCTTCGATGTGTACATTTGTAGAGAGAGCGGCGACGGCCCCTGGCGATTCCTTCGACTCGCGTTCAGCCCTTTACATCTCTCAGTGCCATCCACATAGATACACAAACCCATATAGCACTCGTTTGCTCTCAAAAAGACGCCCGATAAAAAGTTCATGTGCTGGCTCTACACGCCCCAGCCCCTCATCTGACTGTTTTTTTTTTTTTTTATTTTGCTTCCACATAACGCGTAACGGCGTTGGTGGTACGACGGTCAAGGCCCGTTCGCGCAAATTATTCATTATTTCCCTCGGTACGCTCTCAGAGCTCTTGAGCTGATACATAGGTATACATATATACGATAATATATACATTCATACGAACATACACGTAAAGTATTCGGTGTGGTAGATATGTATATATAAATAGTGGTTGCCTGCCCAGTCCAGCTTTTCCTTCATTACGAATCGCGAATGTCATTACGCGCTATATAAGGACTTTAATCCGAGCGAGTTATATATTCGTACAAAATTTTTCAGCTTCTTGCCTCTTCCTCTATATTTTTATCATACCAACTCTCTCATTCTTTCTCGCTGTTCGAGTAAGTCCCGACGCTACCCTTGGATCTCTCGTTCGAGCTCTGCGCATATACTTTTATAATGCGCGCATCCGATTAGCTTGGACTTTATTACATTTTCCCCTTTCCATTTCTCATTTGACTTTTGCAAAAGAGCTACATGGATTACACGGTAAATTTTTCAAGTAGACTTTATGTATACCCTGATCAGAGTAATGTTCATTTTAATGTAGGGATGCTTGCTGACTCGAATTCTTACAATTTATGAATGAACGCAATGATCGCCCAGCACTGATCGCTTTTGAGATAGTTTTTGTATCACCGAAGTTAGGGAGATTCTTGTCTGGAGGAATAAAATAACTGTCAAGCCCTTGAGAGACAGATTAGACTAAAAGATGATTTTACACTTTTTACCAAAAGTACAGCCAATTCTGCCTAAATTCTCTAGGAAACAAATTATAATTGATAAATAGGTTGGAAGCACCGATATAGCCTCATCCCAGGAAGCTACTTATGCATCCTAAAATTTCTGACGGCACTTTCAAACAACTAATTTTCATAGTGAAACACATGTACATGTATAGGTATCTACTGTAATTGTATATACCCAACTTGGCCCCATATTCCGATCTTAGAAATGCACATTCACTGACCTTCTCTCTAACTCTTTTCACGTTTGTTATCTAAAAATGTGGAAGAATGAGTGCATCGAAGCGAGTTTCATTCCATCAGTATATTGTTACGTAGGGCAAATACCATCTGGACATGTTCTACCAATACGAATCGGATAGATATGGATTGTTTCTTGTCGTATCATTCTGTTAGTCTGTTGTTGGCTGTTGAGAGTTCAAGACTTTGTATTTGTTGTGACTACGTCTGGATAGAGTGAACTATTCCTTTTTTAAATCAGTGTGCTCTGATTATTGTTACGTGCAATCGTAACGATTGGGACTCAGACGGAATCGCAGCGATCATCAAATTTCGAAGAAACGAGGTGTATCAGAGATGGAAAATTTGAGAATCGTCGATCGAGCTACCATGCGAGATCGCATGTGGTCATAAGATCCAGAGGGTAAAGCACGATGGCATAAGGCAGAGGAAAGACGACTCGGAACGGAAATGATTCACCTCGGATACGAGTTTAAGATATGTCTCCTGGGACAATCGGGATGAAAAGTTTAAGCTAGCCGTGTTGTTCTGATAGCAACGCGACTTCGCCGTTTTTTATGTACGCGTATACACAACAAAGCAGCTCGTGCACGTACACGCTCACACCCACACGCTATCCACGAGGCAGAAAATTAACATTGCGCGCGGACAAAAATCACAAACATTCGAGCCCTCGTGTAAACAAAATAAATGGGCACGGGTCCCTATTTTTGGCAAGGACGAAGATAACACTTGAATCAATGACATATTAATTTTTCAGCGAGTTCTCTAAAGAATTGTCAGAGTATTCGTAAGAACGGTCCAAAAAGTTGCCTTCTGCTGCGCCATTCATATTTTTCACGTGTGACGAGCTCAAACTTTCAATATTGAATGCTCGAAAAAAAAATGGGTAGGCTCCTTCGAATTTCAGCAGAAGGTGTGGTATAGATAGTTGGACCACCACAAGAGTTCCTGGAAGATTCTCTAAATATCAAAAAACCCGGTGACATACCTTAATACCGAAGGTCTCAGTTGTTTAGACGGGATTAGAATTGGCCGGAATTAACTAATTTATTGATTTTGATTAATAATATTAAGGCCAGTCCGTAGTGCTCACTACTCCATAGATGGCGCCACGGTGATTTGCATAGCGTAATCCCAACAATATTTAATTTTTAAATAGTTGCAAACACTTTTCGGACCAAATCATTGAGTCAGCGCGCTTCCCGATGAAATTTTCAATCGTTTGAGCTTTGTTGCGTCTCAAGACTCGTGATATATTTTGCGAGATTTGGAAAATGGCAATCGTGCATGACAGCGTGGTTCCTACGATGAGGCAGCCCAGCTCAAGATTGCAGATTTCCAATTCCTGCAAAATATATCGCGAATTTTGAGACGCAACAAAGCCCAAATGATGGGAATTTCCATTGGAAAGCACGCTGAATCAATGATTTGATCCGAAAAGTGTTTGCAATTATTTCAAAATTAGATATTGTTTGAAAACCTGCATGTACTCCGGTGCATGTCTGGTTGCGGTATTGCGAGGACTATGGACTGGCCTTGAGTCGCGTGACGACTGTTGTGGTGTCCGAAGTCACTAGATTTTCCCCTAGATACTAACCTAACCCTGTAGAAATGTCACTAGGCCTGTTTTTACCTAACCTGACCTGACCTGACCTATCGTATGGAAAATGCCGCCAGACACACTTTAGCCCAATTCTATAACATATGATATGTTTTATATAAAAAATTAATTGTTCATTGCGATCGTAGAAGCACGTACATGTCGCGAGAGTGTGAATTAGTGTAACGCTATGAAGGACGCTTCGAAAACTGTAACCGCTTCCCGCGTTACAGAGTGTAATTGAGCGCAGCATTACCTCGTCTAGGTAATGCACCCGAGCATTACGGTAACGCGTTGTGCAATTACCATCAAAATTGTAACGTAGAGTCAAATTACTAAGCATTGTTGTAACGCCGGATCGAATTACATTGTATGGTAATGCTAGTACCAATTACGAAATACGTATATAAAGGGCCCCGTCGAGTCAAAGATCATCATTCGTTTTCTCGAGCCATCGCAGTGTGTTACGTACGAAAGTGTGCTTACGGGCCCGGCCCCCCCCCCCTTTCAAAAAGTGTGCTCCGAAATCGCCACGGTCGCCGCATCGACCCCGTGATTGCGCCGTCGGTGTCGCGTCACCGCGTCGTATCGAAAAAAGCGAAACGCGAGTGCCGCGCCTCCACCTCCCGCCTCGTCACGGTGGAGCATGAACTCTTGTCGCAACAACGATAGCGGTTCTCAGCGTCCGCCGGCGTCCAAGTGCCGTGCGCCCTAAATTCTACGAACAGTTCTATTCAGTGTACTTTGTGCGGAACTTGTCGTGTGCATACTAATATCGAATGGATTGAATGAGTGGACCGTCTTTGTCAGAGGCTGCGGGCAAGATGAATAAATCACTCGGATTTATTCTAATTCCTGTGTGAATTCTGTTATCGTCCCCGCCACTATCACTTTACAGCCGCCAGGACGCACTGCCCAGAAACTTGTGCTTAAAAGTTAATTTCTTAAAATACTTTTTTTTTTATATATAATTTTTGTTTTTACTTTGTTAACGCGGGCAAATTTACATCCGGTGTCCGGTCTGATGATCGAGCACCAAATGCACGCGTTAAGTGGCGCCCAACTCAGGGGCTGAAACACGACCTGGAGCAGCAGAGTCTTAAACGCATCCACTTCCGGGTTAGTGAAGAAGAATAACCCGGTGGCGCCCATCGCAACATCATGGTCTACGATTGCCACATCATCAACTCAGCGAGCTTCGCTCAACTCATCCACCTGCTAACCCGACAGTCAACGGCACGACACGGATACTCCGACGACCTCATTCAACCGACCAACCCGACACGAGGTCACGGGGCCGCCGATAATTCGGACCTACGCACCACATCCAAAAGGCGCGCCACGCAGGACATCATCGGCGTAATTTCAAAACGACGAAGATCCGACGTACGAAAGTAATTCGCCTTTCACGCACGCAAAGCCCACCGCATCCACGAGCTCGAGAGAGAGACCGCCGAATGAAGAAAAGGCCGTCTCGAGTCTGTACTTCGTCATAATCGCCGAATCCAAAAAGCCATTAATGATGAAGCAACAGGAGGAGCATCGCCGCAGCAGAAAGGTGGCCCGCTGGGTGAAGGAGTGCCTCCCTCACCTGGTGGAAACTCATCCTCTGGAAGAGGAAACCGCACGCACCGGGTCGCAGCCCTTCGAGTCGCCCCATGGACACGTTCCGCGACTCGAGGTCGTCATGCTGCCTCACGACCCCGAATTCAACGTCTCACCGCACCCTCGGCAGAGAGGAACGCCCGTCGAAGCTACCCTGGCAACCCGGGAGCCCGACGACACCGTAAGAAGACCGGCGGCGAGCAGCTCGTCGTCCGCGTATTCATCTGCTGATGAAAGTTTTCAAGGGGAGGAAACCCCTCAGCCGCCGCGCCATGACCATCGCGTCACGAAGGGCGAAGAAAAGGAGGAAAACTTGCGCGCGCCGATTGGGCCCTCTTCCCCTCCTCGGCTTTTCCGGAGGACTAGGGCCGAGCGCGCCGCAAGGAACGCCGCATGGGCATGGACAGTACCGGAGCGATCTTCAGCACGGAACGACATCGTGTGTGAAGAGCAAAGTGCTTGTGCTCCAAAATCGAACTCGCTTCGAAGTGTATCAAGTGCTCCGATTTTTCAAGTGCCTTGCTTTTTCAGCAACAGTTCACAGCCAAACGCAATGGCTTTCATTGATCGTGTCGCGTTGTTTCTGCGCGCAGAGAATTACTTCGATCAAGAAGCGACCGATACTGAAGATATGTTAATTAATTTTGTGCGTGAAAATCGGGCCAGGAGGCGCAACCGCGCAAGGGTGGCCCGCCATCGAGCTAGGCGAGCGGATGCTCCGCCTCGTCGGGCTCGCAGGCAAGCGCGACAAGGGCGCGAGCGGGCCCAGGAATATGAAGAGCTTGTGCAGCAAGCAGTGGGTCCGGAAGGTGCAGCAGCCGTAATGCGAGCAGCCGCTCCACCCCGGCGACGAGCGCCTCATCGCCGGCAGCACGCCGAGGAAGCACGGGAAGCACCTCAGCCCATCGAGCCCGAGGCACGTGAAGATATCGACGAAGCTATCATGCCGCTACACCAAGACGACGTTGTGGAGCCGGCGCAAAACGGAGCAGCCCAAGACGACGCCCGCAAGGAGGCTGAGCGCCGCATCGATCCTGTGGGTCACCAGGAGGCGCAACCTGACGAAGCCGTCGCCGAGCAGCCTCCCCGAGACCAATATGAACTCCCGCAGTTTGCACAGGAAGCACGCCCGTTACCCTGGGGGCCTGAAGGAGCCTTCGTGCGAGCCTTGGAGCAGGACCTTCCCCAGGAACTCGACGACCAGAACGAGCACGAGATGGCCGTGGAACACCGATGGGATCTTATGCAGCTCCTCGACGAAATGCCGGACATGGCGGATGCGCCGGCAGCAGTATTTCAACCGTACGCCGCCGCTATGTCGCCAGCCCGCCCGGACGACGACGCCATCATCGCTGCATTCGGTTTCGACGATCAGAACGCTCTTCAACCCGGCGAAGAGTTTAGAGCAGAGCTGCTGCAGCCCGCAGAGGGCCAACGACCAGGGCTCCGAATGCGCATTAGGCGCGTCTCGTCCCCGGAGCAACCACGAGCCGACGCTGCCGTTCCAGAAGAAGATGACACCGACGCTCCGGAACGCTGACGCATCAGCATATATGTAAAACCACAATACGTAAGCACCTTTATTTGTATCTTGACGCAGTCTCACGCGAGTATGGACATGAATGACCGCGGATATCAATTCACAATTAATTTTTTGGGGCCGATTAACATATGCTATGTTTTATATAAAAAATTAATTGTTCATTGCGATCGTAGAAGCACGTACATGTCGCGAGAGTGTGAATTAGTGTAACGCTATGAAGGACGCTTCGAAAACTGTAACCGCTTCCCGCGTTACAGAGTGTAATTGAGCGCAGCATTAGAGTGTAATTGAGCGCAGCATTACCTCGTCTAGGTAATGCACCCGAGCATTACGGTAACGCGTTGTGCAATTACCATCAAAATTGTAACGTAGAGTCAAATTACTAAGCATTGTTGTAACGCCGGATCGAATTACATTGTATGGTAATGCTAGTACCAATTACGAAATACGTATATAAAGGGCCCCGTCGAGTCAAAGATCATCATTCGTTTTCTCGAGCCATCGCAGTGTGTTACGTACGAAAGTGTGCTTACGGGCCCGGGCCCCCCCCTTTCAAAAAGTGTGCTCCGAAATCGCCACGGTCGCCGCATCGACCCCGTGATTGCGCCGTCGGCGTCGCGTCACCGCGTCGTATCGAAAAAAGCGAAACGCGAGTGCCGCGCCTCCACCTCCCGCCTCGTCACGGTGGAGCATGAACTCTTGTCGCAACAACGATAGCCGTTCTCAGCGTCCGCCGGCGTCCAAGTGCCGTGCGCCCTAAATTCTACGAACAGTTCTATTCAGTGTACTTTGTGCGGAACTTGTCGTGTGCATACTAATATCGAATGGATTGAATGAGTGGACCGTCTTTGTCAGAGGCTGCGGGCAAGATGAATAAATCACTCGGATTTATTCTAATTCCTGTGTGAATTCTGTTATCGTCCCCGCCACTATCACTTTACAGCCGCCAGGACGCACTGCCCAGAAACTTGTGCTTAAAAGTTAATTTCTTAAAATACTTTTTTTTTTATATATAATTTTTGTTTTTACTTTGTTAACGCGGGCAAATTTACATCCGGTGTCCGGTCTGATGATCGAGCACCAAATGCACGCGTTATCTATCCGATTTTACCCCTAGAGTCGGATATTCCTGGATTTCGCTGACCTCGCTTGACCTGGCTAAAAAATTGCGCGTGTCGTGGTTACTATTCGCATTTTCCTCCGAGATTTTTTTACTTACCCTGATACACAGTTTATTTGGACTGTCTTTTTTTATTTCATACCTGTTTATCACACGACGCAGATTTTTTTTACCTGATTCCAGTTTTGACTCCCCTTTGTCCTGATTTTGATTCGCATCCCCTTAGTATTTTTAACCTATTAAGAATTTGACATTTTCTCTGTTCCTTTTCCTATTTTTACTCAATACGGCTTTTTTACCCGATTATTTTACGACCGATTTTTTTACTCACCCTGATATACAGTTCATTTGAACTGTTTATTGATTTTGTACCTGTTTACCACATGATGCAGGTTTCCTTACCTAATTCCGGTTTCGACCTCCCTTTCACCTGATTTTGATTCTTTTCCTCTCAGTATTTCTTACCTGTCTCGATTTCGACTTTCTCTCTGTTCTATTTTCTATTTCCACTCGATACGGCTTTTTATCCGACTATTTTTTGACCCACTCCTTCGCCCTTTCACCAGATTTTAGTTCGTATCCTCTTAGTTTTATTCACGATGATTTTCATTAACTCATAGTTCACCTTTCACACCCATTTTCTACATTTTTTGTATAGACTAGTGTGGGAGACGTTTGGATGGTTAATGGGAATGATTTTCAATTTGTCGGAAGTCTGTTTGTTGCACCCTTGCCTTGTGCTATCATTGTTTTCGTATTAAGTTCTTTGGAGCTCTCACTCACATACGCATGTACAGGAACATGGGCTACTGCAATGTTTCTGAGCGTATTGTTGGTCTTCTGTTTTTGTCTGGATGTATACTTTATTTATGATAGTGAAATTGTGTGAAGTCTGTCTGTTGAACCCTTCCCCGAGCCACCGTTGGATATGCACCGATTTCCGTACTTACTAGGTATTACGATGTCGCAAGTGCCGAAATATGGAAGTTCGGGTTCCTCTGTCTCTGTCTATGGATGAATTGTGATGAACGAGTAAGATTGATGGGATGTCTCGGATGAAATGGATCGAGCGATAGAAAAGATGATGAATTATAAAGTGAACGGTAGCGGAGGAAATGAGATTAGGTGAATGTAGAAAAGAAGATGAATGGTCGTTCATATATGAAATGGAGAATGGGAATGAAATAAAATGAGAGAGGGACAGGGAATTAGGTGAAAGTGAATGAGTTCGTGTTAATGTAGAAAATGAGTTGAAAGATGCAATGAAAGAAGGATTTGAATTAAAATGGGATACAATGATCAACGGAAGAGTGATGAGATGATGTGAATGACAAAAACCACAAAGGACAATGAAAGATAAATAGAATATGTATATTCCAAAATGTACACATTTATGAATATTACCATGAGTTTTCGGAAGCTCTCTTCAAAAACTTGTAGGCGTAGCGAGCGTCAGCGAGCGAAACATTTTTGCTAGCAAAAGAAGTGATGTCGGAAGATTACAAAATCCGGACTCGGCAAAGGGACGAAAAAGAACCAAGTTGTATTCTTCCTTACCAACACAATTCAAACGTTCAAATCTCGAATCACAAAGAAGGCGATGCGGTCATCGTAGGCCACCGCCACGGAATGTCCTTGACGACCGATGCAGAGGAGGATAGATTAGAAAAAAACCTGGTATTCGAGGATGAAGATAATCAGAGCCCACAGTAATAACTGCTCTCAAATTTCGATCGTTATAACATATATACGCGAAAATTAGTTTAAAAATACACACAATACATGTCAGCAGTGGAGCAAGAATGAAGCGCGACTGCCAGTTTATTGGGAGTCTGATAAGTGAGCCTGGATGACACAGACTTACTCCGAAGACTGGTTCTTGAGTTCATCCATTCCCGAGGTCCAAAAATCCTTACTCAAACGTAATCTGGCCTTCAAAATCATCTTATTACTTGATAATGCGGGCTCGCATCTACATACTTTGGTGAACGCTCATCCCAACGTAGAAGTCATGTTTTTACCACCAAATACGACTTCGTTCATCCAACCAATGGACCAGACCGTGATTTCTTCATTCAGAGTCTACTATCTACGACGCGTCATGACTTCTAAAATTTGTGAACACCAATGATGAAGAGCTTGTAGCGGATCCAACCGGATCTATTCGTAGTTTTTGGAAGAATTTTTCAATTTTTGATGCTATTGCAACTGTACAAGAATCGTGGACTGAAATCGAAATTATCACGCTGAATAGCAGTTTGACAGGGCTCTGGCCAAAAATTGTAGAAAGCAGTGACTCGGTAGAGCAAGTGCAATCAAATGCAGTTCAAAGAAGTATCGATCTGATGAGACACATTCCAGCTGAAATTTTTCGTGAAATTGAAAAAACTGAGATTGTTGAGGTTTGTAACTGATGCAGAGAATTTGACTGCCGAAGTGATTGGAGAACTCTTCCGTCAAGATCTTGAGGAAGAGAAATCTCCAGAAACTGAATCTCAGGAAGAGCTCGCGTTGTCATCGAAAAATTTGTCCGAAATTTTGAAAGCGGTCAACTGAGCGGTGGATTTGGTGGTGAAATTTGACCATGTAATGATCAGAGGTTTGAAAATAAAACACGAGACTCGATGAATTTTTGCTCCTTGTGAAGAGCTTTACAGAGAAAGCAATGAAGGGGCAGAACAGTCTGACTTAACAGCCTTTTCAAGAAACAATAGATTTCAATTCATTAATCCTTTTAATTATTTGAATGAACGTCCTCTCATAATTAATATTCTATTTATTCCAATCGAAACAAATTTTTCATATTTATTGCAGAAAATTCAAGCTAAAACCAATTTCCGAGTCTCCAGAGCATCGAACCTACACGAAACCCCTCGTTTTCCATAAAACTAATGTTTTGTTTTCCACTGATTATTTTTACGTGGTGGTCTCATGGGACGAATTAACCGCATAAAACGAGTTCTGCGTGTACAAGGAGGGCTGTTCAATATGTATTCGACGTTCGCGTACAGATGAAATGAGCCAGATGTAGCTACAACTACGAAGCTTAGTTCATTCTCACTTCCTTTCACGACACCGGATCGTAAGACCCCAATCGACACTTTACACAATTGATCAGTCGATACTTGAAATCTTGATACAAACTGGTGTAAAGGTTTCAATCAATATGCAAACTCGTGATATTTAGGAATGGGAAATGAATGGCAAAATTCGAGAGACCGAACGAGATTTGATAGACCTGTGTGAACTCAACGACGAGTGGATATAGGTTCTCTGCTCTTGAAATGGACTCGACGATGCGTAGACACAACAAGCAACAACACAAAGGTTTATTCTAGATTCTTACACTCCATGATTCTGCTTCTCGATCCACGGATTCCTCGATAAAAATCCAATCACAGTTGCAAAACACTTCACATAACAGGCCCACTGCTCGTGAGTGCAACAAGATTTCTGACTCTGGAATTTTTCAAAGCTCGCCTTCCTTCATTTGCAAGTTCCGCAGAGGATGAGGGTTATCCAAGGCTTGCCGCGTTAGCGTGGCGACGAATGTGGGAAAAGAATGAAATCAGGTCTGCACAGAAAAATAGATTTCGGAAAACTTCTTTCTCAAATTCCCACGAATGGGAAACAAACATCTCTTGCCAAGGCATGTTCGATTGTTGGTTTCATTGAATGGCAGATTTTGCTCATAATTGGCATCGATGACTTGACTGGATTTGCAACGGAGGAGAAGTGAGCCGAAAAATCCATGATCATACTGTCCTCGATCTTCTACGACTGCATCCGAGGCCACATCATTGGAAGCTTTGCTGAGATCTTGGATCCTAAACGACCTGAATCAAGATACGACATGAGAACAGATTGAAAGTAGACAAGATTCAGGAAGTTCACCCTGCCCGAGATTTTTGAGGTGGTTAATTGCGAGACCCTATGTGAATGCCAGGGTCAGTACAGGTTGTGATGTACCAGCGGCTTGTCTCCATTTCATAACAGACCCACTACATAACCAACCCGTGAAACCCTACGAATTCGAGTTGAGTCGAGAATTGAGTATCTCTTTTCGGATTGGGGGCGGTGGTTGGATTTGCTGCCTGGTATGGAGTACTTGCATATCTTGACGCCACCGTTGGATTGGAAAACAAGAGCGCGTATGATGAAGCTTCTCATCAAGTTGAAGCTTTCTGTTTTTTGAAAGATCCATCTGAGCCTTAGTCAAAGCTGTGGTGTGTCCTGGAGCCCGCGTTGAGACGAGGAAGATCATCCATTGATGAGTTTGATCGATGAGGGCGTCGATCGTTTGATCGGTCGATTTTACGTAGGGCAAATACCAGCGTGCCATATCA
This sequence comes from Eretmocerus hayati, assembly GCA_029851415.1. Taxonomy (NCBI): domain Eukaryota; kingdom Metazoa; phylum Arthropoda; class Insecta; order Hymenoptera; family Aphelinidae; genus Eretmocerus; species Eretmocerus hayati. The sequence goes on from CM056742.1 coordinate 184,678,293, forward strand.
GTCGCGGAAAGATGTGGTTTGTTCATTGTGGTGTCATCGAGTTAGTCTGCTGTTGTTCGTCTGACATTGACTTGGTTGTGGATGCGTCTGGATCAAGTATGCTGGTTCTTTTCATATTCACTGTATTCTGATTATTGTTACGTGTAATCGTAACAATATCTCTACCATTATCCCATTTCAGTGAAATGTTGGGAATAATGAATGAGTTTTATTGTTTCAGATTCCCCTAATCAACTTTTTGTTTCACATAACCACAATTTGGGAGGAAGAAAATTTGTTACTGGCATGACTAAACCCTATTTAATTTATATATTTTTTACATAAATAGTATATTTCCGTACTGAGCGCGGTAGCCCATTTTGGGCACTAGGACAGTTTGTCTGTCAAGCGAAGCGAGACAGACATGTCCTCCGGTGCCCAAAATGGGCTTGCAAGCGAGGTGCGGATATATTTTTTCATTACGAAAACCCTAAAATCCCAGTTGAATGCGGCATTTTTAGGTTAAAGTAATGAAAAAATTTTTTCAAGAGTCATAATGACAACCGATGAAGAAAGCCCAATAATAAACACCATTACTGGATAGTAAATTTGATCAAGGGAAATGGGTGAAAATGTATTCCCATCATTCCCATTACTTTTCAGTAAGCGACATCTTTTCAGCATTAAATCTATTATACCGACCTCTCGAAGTTTGATGATACTGAAAGAAGAAAAGTCATATTAAGTATTACAGATGGTATTCCCAAAAACTCTAGCTTTAATTAATCCAGAGTCTGCAGGAACCACTACATTCATATGACTATCTAATGTGGTTTGAAAGAGGAAAGATGATGAGATTCTTTGATTGATTGGAAAAAGTCCCTGCCCGATATCATAGAAATAGTACATTACGCAACCAGTGCGAGAAGGGCAATTTCCGCAAAAGTTGCCGATCGAGTGTGAGAAGTAAAATTCAAGCACAGTTTTTGAATTTTACGCACACACAAAAGAACAGCGAGCGTGCGTGAATGTGTACTTCTAGGTGTGCGTGGAGTTCAAAACTCTGCGTGAATTTTACTTCTCGCACGAGTCGGCAACGAGTGCGGAAACTTCTCTCACGCGTTGCGTATATTATTTTTTGCAATTAGTGCGCAAAGTTGTATCTCTATGGCTATGAAAGCTGTGATCGGGGTAGGGGGGACGGGGTCCGGGGCGAAGCCTCCGCCCCCCCCCCCCCCCCCGACTGAAAGAAGAACTCTGAAAATGGTTTAAAAAAGTCTTCCACTCATAAATATCCCGCAGACACTGCACAATTTCAAGCATAGTTGATTTTTGAATAATTAAAAATTCAAGGCTGTACAGATAATTGATTGGATCATTTAAAGAAAATCATTCCCAATAGTTGATATACATTGGTAAGTTATTAAATGACAAGTCTTTGAATTAGATTAGTAAGATTTTGAATGAGTTTAATGACTGACTCACAAAATTCAAATAACTGAAGACGAGATTAAGGTTCCGAGTATTGAACCAAAAATTTGTTTTCGTTGGTTGAGTATACACTATGATTTGAGCATACATTCAGAGTTTTTTATAGGTTGATCAAAACTGAACATTCTTTTGAACATCAGCATGGAACATGAACTCATCAGTCATCCTTATCATGGGCATTCTTATCAAAAGAATGTGAATAGATGGTGACGAGAACTAATTGAAACGACTAACTAACTTGGAACGTTTTGGACCGTTCAGTTTCATGGATCGTTATAGACTCTCAAGATCGTCAAACATCTCACGGATATGCCAAGTGACTTGTGCGAGAATTTACATTTACGCATTGCCATCTGTGCGAGAAATGAGTTTCACGCACAGTTTCTCGGTGCGTAAATGTGGAACTGTGCAAGAAGTCTTTTCCGCATTACTTCACACAATGCTGATAATGAAGAGAAGTTGGATTTTCGCACAACTTTGCGCACGAAATTGCAAAAATTTGCTTTTGACAATTACTGATAAGCTTAAACGATGAATTTCGGCGCACTCATCAAAAGTTGGCACGGGTTCGAAATCCAAAGATGCCCTCTCTTCGAGGTATCTTGTCTCAGACGTGCCCTATGATGCTTTGAAAAAGAGGATTATAGGTGGATATTCATCAAAACATAGAAAATGTGGTTCTCACTCATAGCTGCTTACGCGAATCGGCCGATCTTATGATCTTGCCAAGGAGATGATAAATCATTATTGTTATCGAGGAAGTTATCATCAGTTACAACGCCGACCACATGAGAACTCACTCTTAGTGGAAAGAAGAGCTGTAGTATTTATCAAAAGTGAGGTATTTGTATCCCATTACATTCCAATGGAAGTCGTACCAGACTAAATCGTGTGATGATTGAGAGGCATATTTTTATTCAGAAGCAAAATTGTGGAGAGCAGAAAGATCTTAAGGCGATGCGGTCACCGTGCATTATGCACGCTGAAAGCTATTCGCACTTTTATCAAATTTGCTTGCGATTTGGTGAAACGACGACAAGACCCGCGTTTATTATCATCTAACTCGAGTTCGTCTTCTCATCTTTTGGCTAAAATCGCAAGAGAACTGGAGAAAAGTGGGAACAACTTGAGCGCAGGCACCTCTTAACCTATAATTATAGGCACTTTGTAATTCGCACTTTTACCCGATTCTCTTGCGATTTGGGCGAATTCATGAAAAGACGAACTCGAGTAAGATGATAATAAACGCGGGTCTTCTCGTCGTTTCACCCAAATCGCAAGCAAATTTGATAAAAGTGCGAATAACTTTCAGCGTGCACGGTGATCGCGTCGCCTTAATAGAGACTAGGGTTGATACGTGGCAAATCTGCATACTTTGATCAACTCAATCAACTAAAGTCCGCATTTTTCCCTCGCCGATATTATTCCATGTAAGAATCAGCTTTTTCACTGTACCGTACTTCACACATCACTTTTTTCCCCGAGGAGCTGATGATATTGTCAAATTCGTACCCAAATGTAATGAACATGAGTTTTCCATTCAGTGGAGTTTGATGGAAAATCGATTCATAACCCTTTAATTTTAATCATCGAGGGGCATTTTTGAGACAAGGTACCTCGAAACGAGGACCTCCCCTTATTTTGTGCTCATGGAAACTTTCGATGAGGGCACCAAGTTCTATCAATTAAGCTCACTTTCCTCAATTGTTACCGAAAGCCAATTTTCCATGATTTATGACGGGGCCCCTTATGATTGTGTCGAGCGAATGAAGCGCAGAGGTCTTCACAATTTGTATACCTCCTCTACACCGAGTTTTAATTTTTAGAAATAAGAGGACAAACACCGAATTGATAGCTCTGAAGATCAACCTGCTGATTTTCAGACCGCTCTTTGAAAAAAAAAAATTGTTCTTCAAGGGGAACTATTCTTTCCAAGCATCTTACCCATGATTGATAGATTTCCTGTAAGGGCTATTCTTGTGGATACCTGCACCGGCCCATGCATCAAAGTGACTCGTGCCTACAGGTTCGACTTCACAGGGGACGTTCTTCATCTGATGATCATAAGTGTAGTGGAAAGCTGCATAATGTTTCTGATCCGTACATGCTGCTTCCCACATTGAGTCGTAATTATTGTAGTACATCATTCGATCTGAATCCATTATTAGATTAATGATCGGTGCATCTCCAGTCTATCAAGCGAAAAGTATTTTATCTTAATCGTCTTTAATTTAATCTCAATCATCTGTGGTCAGCCATACAAGGATGGAACATATAGCATCTCTACGGGTATACATATTGTACAGTGGGTATGAAGTTTCACAAAGCATCAATCCATAGAACATCAGAGATTTTGATTCTTACTTGACATGATTTAAAATCTTGAATGGAATGAAATCTAATGGAATCATGATGAGTACTGATTGATGTTTTAGAACCAATACCTTTGATTGAAAGTAGAACAATCAAAATTCTAATCGGGTCTTTTTTGTATTATATTCCAATACACTTTATTTAAGGATTTTTGAGAAGAGAGAGAGGATGAATACTGAAATAAAAGAGATTACAGTCCAGTCAAATTTGGTTTCAATGATAAACCACGTTTTTGGAGATGAAGTCAATTCTTGCCACCCAAGATAATAATGAGAGCACTCATTCAAGTTCTGTGATACCAATGGAGAACTGACATGACTACAAAAATTATTCGAAAATGCTTATATCATGGAAGTTGAAGTTGAAAAAGACACGATATGTAGAAATTCGAGAATATTCCGTTGTCAAAGTGATTTGAATTTGAGTTTGAAGTTTTTCAGGTTTTGAATTGGCGCCATTCAATATGGCGGCGGCTGCACACGAGTCACGTGACTTCTAGGTTTACTCGGTTGATAGTTCTGAGACAAACCTGCGTTTTTCCACCGTGAACTTCTATTATTTGAGTAAAATAAACTCTCGATTGTGATTCAGATAAGAATTTCCGATGAAAAATGACATCACAACAGTTGGGGAATTTAGCGGCACATGTGCAGCCGCCGCCATATTGGATGGCGCCAATTCGAATTGTCGAAACTCCTGTGTTGATTTAAAAACCATAGAGACGTCATAGAAATTTCAAACTTTTTCTCCTATATCCATTTTGCCGCGAACTCTCAGAACATAACATTTCCCGGAATTATGTCAGTTCCCTATTCATCTGCCGAAGAGATCCAGGACACAAAACTCGGGTGGGCTCCTTCATCATTATTCTTGGATGGCAAGAAGTAACTCTATCTCCAAGGAGTGATTTATCTTTGACATCAGATTTGACTGAACTGTAAATTATTTTATTTCAATATGCCGCCACCTTTCTCTCTCTCCTTTTTTTTTTTTTTTTTTTTTTTTTTTTTTTTTTTTTTTTTTTTTAAGGTAGTTAGAGGGCAAAATCTACCTCAAGATCCCTCGGATCCGTCGCCAGACACCGGACTGGTCTGGTTCAGCTTACGCGGACTACGCATAGTCCACGCAGGCCATACCAGGCGGGACACGGGTTTAGGTGGGGCCCACCAAGAGGTGGGCCCGGCCGTGTAAAATTCCTCTCCGCTTGATTTCCGATACCTAGGTCATCAGGCAATCAAGAAAGAGATCCACCTGCATCCGCCATCTCAGCCCGGAACCGCGTGAGCGTTACTTCAGGATAAGCGGGATGTCTCGCGCTCGATTGCGAGCGTTCCTCTTCTCTATCTTCTCTCTTCGGCCACTTGTCGGCATCTTGTACCTTCATTCTTCCTTTTCCCCTCTCTTCCTTCTTTCTTCTCTCTTCTTTCTCTTTTCTTCCCTCTTCAGTCCATCATATTCCTCCTGGAACTATTTGGACCTCTCCTGTTTGAATCGGCAGACTCACTGTAATTCGCCTGCTTCGAGGCGCCTCGCTTCCCTCTCTCTCTCAACCTTACGGGTCATCACCAGCTTAAGGCCAGTCCGTAGTGCTTACACTTGCTCACTACTCCATAGATGGCGCCACGGTCATTTGCATAGCGTAATTCCAACAATATTTAATTTTTAAAAAGTTGCAAACACTTTTGGAACCAAATCATTGAGTCAGCGCGCTTTTCAATGGAACTTTCAATCGTTTGAGCTTTGTTGCGTGTCAAAACTCGTGATATATTCTGCGAAATTTGGAAAATGGCAATCGTGCATGACAGCGTGGTTCCTGCGATGAGGCAGCCTAGCTCAAGATGGCAGATTTCCAAATCCTGCAAAATATATCGCGAATTTTGAGACGCAACAAAGCTCAAATGATTGGAAATTTCATTGGGAAGCGCGCTGACTCAATGATTTGATCCGAAAAGTGTTTGCAATTATTTAAAAATTAAATATTGTTCAAAAACCTGCATGTACTCCGGTGCGTGTCTGGTTGCGGTATTGCGGAGACTACGGACTGGCCTTAATGTATCCGGTGACTCTATCCCATGTCTCCTGGTTGCGGAGCAATTACGGGACGAGATTCTCAGGTGTTAGTTGAGCACCCAGCCATTCATCCAACTCGGCGCGCTCTCTTCAGGTGCCATTGCACGTGAACAGGGCGTATTCAGCGTGATCCAAGTTGTCCCTGCATGACTGACATGCTGGGGATGTCTTCTTCTTGAACCGGGTCAGGTAGGCACCGAAGAAGCCGTGGTCACTCAGTGCCTGCGTTGTCCAGTAATCTATCTCTCCGTGGGCGCGTTTCGCCCACTTGGCTACGTCACGGATCAATCGATGCGGCAATCTGCCATCTACAAATGGCGAATCCCTCTCAGTTTGCCACTGGTCAAGAGTCGTTTCCTTCTCGTTGCCGCGGATGATCTCCTTCATCGTTGGGGTGAGCACACGTTGGGCTCCGATCACTTTTTGCCGGTCCCAGATTCTCACTCGTTCCGCGACGAGCAAGTGGATGAGTGGCGTTCCCGACAACACGAAAGCTGCGTCTCCTGACACGATGCGGTAGGCACGAATGCTCCTCAGAGCCGCTCTCCGGTGGACAGGCCCCATCCTCTTCTCGATGACGGCCTTCTCTACTCTCTTTCCCCACACGGGTGCATCGTAGAGCATGATGGAAGCGCTCACGGTGTTGAGCAGTTTACGCCTCTTCTGCTTCGGTCCTCCCATGTTCGGCATCAGTCGCTGGAGAGCCGCTCCGACCCTCCTCGCTTTCTGGGCGGCCTCTTGGATGTGCTTCTTGAACGACCACTTGTCGTCAAGCCATACGCCGAGGTATTCCAGCTCTGTCTTGCGTGGGATCTCTTGTCCCGTGGTGTAAAAACGGGGTAAGTCAAACTTCCTGCGTCTTGTGACCACGATTGCTTCGCACTTCTCTTCAGGAGCCTACTGATCATTCACTCGTAGACTCGGGCCAGCGCTTCGTTCGCGCGTCTACCCAAGAGTTCCTCGTTGTCAGCCCATACTATGAGTCCCGCGTCGTCCGCGAAAGCCACTATTATCACTCCTTCTGGCAGTTCGATAGACAGTAAACTGTCGTACTGGGTGTTCCAGTTGAATGGCCCGGAAACCGATCCCTGTCCAATTCCGGCGGACAGTTCCCGGATCTTTTGTCCCTCATCGGTGTCGTACACGAGGGTTATGTGCCGCAGATAGTCACTCGTGACGGCTAATAGAAAGGGCGGCACTTTATCTGCTTGGGGTTGATAGACTCGCTCCCAGCTCGCGCAGTTGAACGCGTCCTTTATGTCCAACGCAATGATGGCACAGAGTCGTCCTCTTCCTTGGTATGGGTTCCCTACCGACGCTTGAACCCGTTCTTGGACCTCCTCGATCGCGTGCACAGTGCTTCGTCCTTTCCGGAACCCGAACTGCATTGGTGATAGCCCGCCGCTCTCTTCGTAGGCTTTCTCCACCCTGTTAAGCACCATCCTCTCGTACATCTCCCCGATATTGTCGAGCATGCTGAGAGGGCGTTGACCTCCTTGACCTCTAGGTATCAGGACCAGCTTCTGGCGTTTCCACTTGCCCGAGAAAGTTCCCGCGCTCAGACAGATGTTGAAGAAGTCGAGGAGTGAGTCTGGCTTGTATTTGAAGACCAGTTTCAGAACCTCGTTTGGAATGCCGTCCAGGCTAGGGGCCTTGGCGTTTGGCAGCCTCTTCGCCGCTATGAGTAGCTCTTGCATAATGAAGAGCGGGATTAGGTCGTCGCTCTCCGGAGGGAATGTGACTCTAAGTTCTCCTGCTGGGGAGAGGTCTTCCACGATGCCGCGCAAGGTAGCTGGATAGTCGGTGCTGGGTTGCCTCTCCGGGGTCGGACCTTGGACATAACCACGCGGTATGGCGTACCCCACGGGTCTTCATTAACCATGTCGCACAATTCACCCCAGCACTTCTCTTTGTTTTTCCGGATGGCTAAAAAGAGAGCCTTTTTCGCTTCTTTACGCCCTGTCATCTTCCGCCAGTAATGGTTGTTTCAGTTTCCTTGATCACCACACGGTTCTCCTTTTCTTATTGCTCGTTCTTCGTAGAGCTTTTATCTCGTCGGTGATCCAGTATTCTGGTTTCCTCCAAAAGCATGATGTTGTCTTGCAAGGCATCGATGCGTTACAAGCTCTTGTGATGGTGGTCGTCACCATATCCACAGCATCGTCCGCGGTGATGTTCATCGGAAGATCTTAGGCTTTTTCTATCGATTCCCGGAATTTTCCCTCATCCAGCTTGCTTACCTGCTACCCCGTTGGTCGCGGTCTGCGTGTCGTATGTCTCTGTCTGTCAGTCCTAAGCCGAAACCGAATATGTCGATGGTCGCTCAATGTTTCCGTGTCCAGGACCTCCCACGATGTCTTACGTCCCATGAGCGACGGGCTCATGAACGTCAGGTCGAGGACCGATGACGAACCTCCCTCCCGGGACCGAGTGCCATGCCGGTAATGGGTGATAACCCCCGTCTCGTTCGCGAGCACTAATCCTAATGCCTCCATGGCATCAGCGAGTATTACCCCCCGTCTATCGCGTGGCCCCCCGCTCCAAGTCGGTTCCTTGGAGTTGAAATCCCCCGCAACTATAACTGCTCCCCCCCCCCCATTGCCTCACATCCTCTTCTAGGTCATGGAGCTCGTCTTCGAATTCGTGCGTCTTGAGCGACGGCGAGTAGTAGCAACTGTAGACTGCTGTGCCCCCTATGGTCTTCCGAGCGAAACCACGGGCACTAACAGCTGGTCCAGTGTCACGGATCGCAGGATTCATCATCTGGATTACAGCGGTCCTCCAGTAATCGAATGAGGATCGAGAGAATTCGTGCTTCCGAGGCGGTTCAGAGATAATCAGAACATCGATCCCTCCTTCTTTGGCAACAGCGTGTAGGAGATCGTCTGCGTCCCCGCTCTTCCTGAGGTTGGCTTGGATGAAACTAGCCATTTCTTCCCTTCCTGCGTCTATATGTGGCTCTTGCCCTCTGGTACGCAGTGCAGTTGCTGGCCCCAGATCTGTGGTCAGATTTGGACCCGATCGCCGCACAGCTTAGGCATTTTGGTTTTCCCTTGCAAGTCGCGACAAGGTGCTGGCAGATTCTCTCTCTCTCTCTTTTTTTTTAAGGTGATTAGAGGGCAAAATCTGCCTCGAGATCCTTCGGATCCGTCCCCAGACACCGGACTGGTTCAGCTTACGCGGACTACGCATAGCCCACGCAGGCCATACCAGGCGGGATACGGGTTTGGGTAGGGCCCACCGAGAGGTGGGCCCGGCCGTGTAATATCCCTCTCCCCTTGATGTCCGATACCTAGGGCATCGGGCAATCAAGAAGGAGATCCACCTGCATCTACCATCTCAGCCCGGAACCGCGTGAGCATTACTTCAGGATGAGTGGCATATCTCGCTTGCGAGCGTTCCTCTCCTCCATCTTCTCTCTTCGGCCACTTGTCGGCATCTTCTATCTTCATTCTTCATCGTTCCCTCTCTTTCTTCTTTCTTCTCTCTTCTTCCTCCTGTCTTCCCTCTTCAGTGCATCATGATCCTCCTGAAATCATTTGGACCTCTTCTTCTTCCCTTGACCAAAGCGACAAATTGTATAATACTTGTATGCTGAGTATGACCGTTATATGTCTTTCATGTAACTGTATTTTTACTTTTGCCACCGGGCGAATAAAGGGGACCAATCAATCAATCTCTCTCTCCCTCTTTCTCTCTTCTTGACTCAAACTTTCGATGATTTAATGAACAATGATTGGAAGATCCTCAAATAAGTTATATTGGAATGTATTACAAAAAAGATTCGGTCAGAGTTCTGATAGTTCTACTTTCTATCAGTGGTATTGGTCCTGAAAAAATATCAAACAGACCTGGAAATGGTTCCTTTGGACTTCATCCCATTCAAGAGTTCCAACCATGTCACCTAAGGATCAAAATTTTAGTGTTCCATGGATTGATGATTTGTGAAAGTCCATCCTCGCCTAATAGTCCTTTCGAAAAGTAAATGAAGAGCGGGGGGGGGGGATCTCACTAATTCCTTATAAAAATCGAAGGGTAAGTAATACTTGCCCCCCAAGCTACCAATCTTTGAGTATCAATGAATCATGTTCTGAAGCGAAAGAAAGAGTAAGAGAGAAATCGTGTTTAAGCAGAAGTTTGGGTGACCAAATTTCAATGTTTGACTCTTTGTAGCACCAGTGGCTGTACTTCAAGACTATACTCGTGTCATCTTCCTCCAGCATCATTGTTATCAGTGGGTCCAGTAAACTGACGAATTCATGGCACTATGGCATGATTTTTCATCAGAAAATCGATAATTTCAATCAATAATCAATAATCCTAGTCACTATAATCTAACCAATCAAGGGACCAATAGTTGATTAGCATTGGGAATGCTTCAAATCAAAAGCTGCTGATAGACAGCTATTGTTGGGAGAGGGAATGTTACTATGTATCTTTTTCCGACACAAATTATGTTGATGGTATGATTATACAATCCAGATGTCTTGCGTGTAAAGTATAGCAGCTACTCAATCAGCCAAGGTTAATCACAAATCAATCCCAACCTAATGTCAACCATACCGGTAACTCCATAAACAGTCCCAAACTGAATTTCACGCCACAATACAAAATATTTAGAGTGATGAAGTATTCATGTAATTGTTGATCATTGTGATAATGGAGTGAATAAAAGGATACATCGACAAGAGTTCAAATGGATATGAATGAGCGGAAACCCATTTATAGAGAGCCACAGTGTAACCGTTAGAGATGAAAAACGTCTATTCCGTGATCATTTTTTTGCCCTCCATGAACAGGAATGCAAGTAGTGAACCAAGTCGCACCAGCTTGACATTTATAGAGGATCGGATCAGGAGAAATTACACACATGATGATACATTCATCAATTCTGTTAATACTGATCGCCTGATCAGCACTGAGCGCACTTTCACAGGCACAAATAAATTGATTCCTGAGCTTGCTCACTGCTGAAAAAAATATGAAAAACTCTCGTCCACCACCTGCTGATTGACTCTATCCATTCATTCACGAATTTGAATGTCACTCCCAGGAATCACAAGCCAGGATCACTATAACATGATATCCCCAGTTCGATATCAGAAAGGCGTCATTCAGGGGTTTAAATAACTTAATATTCCGAGGCAAAAATTTGAATAGGTGATTTTGATATCATACTTACAAGAAAATGTGAATATCCACCCGAGCCCTCCACTATCAGTAGGGAATAGTCGGTTTCGTAGAAAAGTGTTTCGAAGTTAGTGAAAGGTCGTATACGTTCCGTACGAGTCATTAGTATGTAGATCATCGACGAATAAGATGTGAGAATGAATCGTGAAAACATCCCAATACTGAACGATAAGACTCTCTGAGTCTTCAAATCCTGATACAACTCACCCCCTCGTAAGAAAATATCAAGTATTAATATACCGAGAATTCGTTATAAGCTTATGATAATAAGTAGGTGATCACTTACCTTGGCTGCAAAGAGCGCAAAAATATTGAAAAATTAAATTCAGAATGACGTGAGGAGACATAGAAGGTGATGGTCGATCAGATTCATCAAAAGCCGTGCTGTTCTTAACGAAATTTGCGGCAATCGCCAGAGCATACAAGCTGAAGATCAAATACCAGATATTCCGTGAAAAAAGATGAAACATCCAATTTCTCTTGAACTTATACGACACTCTTGTGTAAAATCGATATCTAAGTGAGAAAAACCACGAGGCAATCCGTTAATTATATTCCATCGTAATTCATCATACTCTCACATAGTTTACCGATCTGTCCAAAAAGGGATTGTGAAATCCATCGCACCATATCTTTCTTGATAAATTTCTACGTATGGCAATATCATATATTCTCCTCTCTCAATGGTTCCAATTATATCCGTCCAATTACTGGTACCATTCCGGGGAACACCCATCAAACTGTTCTCGTCATTTTTTTTCACTGCCATCCTACGATTCCTCAATCTATCATTTCTCAAAACAAGACTTAATCGGTTAATAGATTGGGAATGAATGAATGTTGCTCACGTGAAATTCAAATAGTCTCGCAATAAGTTCCACAATGATCCAACAGCCCCCGTTATTTCAGTATCATTGTTGCGGAATTCAAAGAAGTTCCTGTCCTGGAATTGAACATATCTTTGAATTCTGTCGAAGATGTTTCACTATTTGTTCATCAATTAATCACTTCATGAGCAGTGAGAGTGATGATTTTCCCTTGGAGGTCATGGGTCTTGCCGGTTCTAATCATATTACCACTTGCGTTTACAGTACTTTCCGTGCCTAAGAGATAAAAATCTATCAAGTTCTGTATCACTCCGCTGCTCCATATGATGCAACCGCTGTTCAAACATTCATCCATCTTCAGAAGAGATGCGATGTCGAATAAGCCCTTTCTAGAAGCTTGTAAAGTGTTTATCACTCGTGTTCATGTTACATGAATTTACATGTATAAAATCGATGGCATGTAATGACATGTGCACGGGAGGGTTAGTTCCGGACTGTGGAAGTATCATCACGCGATATTGATCAAAATTGCAATTGGATCAAAAGCGGAATATGTAATTTGTTCTACCATTTTTTATCGATGTTTGAGATTCATTTACCTCCTTCTTCTTGAAAGTGTGCAAAAATAAAATCAGCTCAGATATGTATCTGTCGAACTATTATAAATCATAGTATGTAACAGCTCTATACACAGTTTGAGAATATAAGAAATAAGAGTAAATTCCGAAGCTTTAAATACCAGAGATGAGAATAATTTGATCAGAAAACGTTGCATAAATTATAGAAGAGCCCCGTATCTTTTGTTCTTCCAAAAGATGAGATGTTGTGTCTCGAGTCCAGCAGATATTTTAGAAAATTGTCCAATCGATGTAATATTCTCATCACCAAAACTTTGGTTTTTTTAAACAAAATCACCAAAACTTCTCTCATCTCGATGAAACGAATGCCATTCTATTGCTTCCACCAAAATCTATGCATGAGTAAGACTTCTTGTTCTTGAGCTTATACAAGTTACGAGAAATTCACCTTTTCTGTCTTTGTTCGTAGTTGAGGAAGTTAGTGAATGAATGAGTGAATGAGTAAATGAGTGAGGGAGGAAGGGAGGAAAAATATAAGAGAGGACTATGTGTGTGTCACGAAGAAAATATTTATTTATTGAAATAAATTACATCAGGTTATATAATTAGTAATACGAGGACGTCCAGTATTTTTAAGGTGAGAAGACGAATTAGATCGAATGCACGATTATACTTCATTCACAGAACTTCAAGATGACAAATCACTTCCTCAACAAATTATTTAGAATATACGTACATCTGTGGAATTCACCACTGTAACAGTCAATCTGTATTTGTGATATGAATACAAACCTAGAAGATTCGCTAAACTACATGCTTGAGCTATACAATTTTTCTGCTATCAGTACTACAATTGAGATGAAAATCCCACAAACGTAAATATATACCAGTAAAGACACTTGTTGCAATGATATGGACGTATGCTGATTTATTCTTGTTGGAACAGTCACCGGACTCAGCCATTTTTTCTTCATATAATCTATGATACCGCATTCTCGTAGCTTCATGATCCTGAAAATTATAAAAATCTCATTTCTCATTCTTTCCATACCAATACAATGCTTACAGCTCTGTTAGCAATGAGAACCTGTCGATTCGAGGTTCTGCTCACATCAAATTCATTGATTCCACTGAAATCTCAAGTATTTGATGAAAGTGATACCCAATATAAGCACACACATACTCCGATCTTACCCGTAGTCGACAGAATTTTTACAAGAACAGTTTTTCCGAAGTCCCCCAGCGATCCATACATGATAATAATCTTTACCGATTGGCGTGAGTTTGCATGGTACATTCTTCTCGTTGATTTTTGAATCATAGACATATTGAAATGTTGCAGATTTTTTGTTACCATAACAAGCCGCTTCCCACATGGATGGATAACTCGAAAAGTATCTCACTCGGTTTGCATCAATCAACCATTGGACTACTAAATCATCTCTCAACTGAAACCACCCAATCATAGATCGCAATCAGCATATCTCATTGAATTGTATCATCGAGTCAGAAATTTCATGGTACAGTAGTCGAGACTTGAGGTCGTGCTTACTTGAAAACGTGAATAAACTCCTGAGCTTTCTTCTATTAGAACAAGATAATCTGTATTGCTGAAGAGTTCTTCAAGAGTTTCAAACGGTTTCTGATGTTCTGTTCGAATCATCATGATATAAGTGAATGATGAATACGAGTAAAGCAGAAAACGCACCAATAAACCGATACTTAATGACATAATCCTTTGATTTTCCATACTTCGATACAGTTCATCACCTTATGTTTAAATTAGCTGGGTGACTTGGATTCTGTAGAATGTTTCGAATTTTAAATTGCATACCTTGATCACAAAACGCACTAAAAACTTGAAAAAGGCTGTTCAAAGTAAGTAGAGACGTAGAAGAAGATGAATTATTGTTCCGGTTCAAGACTATTTTCTGCTTTATGATGTTGATGAGAACCAAAGTCACACAGGCAATGGCGATTGATTGCCATATTCCTCGGGAGAACTGATGAATCATCCAAGTATTTTTGAGCTTACTCAATGAACTTACATATAATCGGAATCTGCAAGAAAAAATTATTTCAAAGAACTCAAAAAGGTAATCTTTCTCAAACTTCTTACCGGTCAGTCCAAAATGGTACTGTAAAATCTATAACATCGAATCGAATAGGTTGTACCTCAAGATTGGGGATAATCATGTTATCTCCCCGTTCAACGGTGCCTATGAGACCTGTCCAATTACCATTTTCATTCTGAGGTAAGCCCATCACACGGATGTTACTCTTTTTGAGAACAATCCTGAAATTCATGAATATTTCATTAGATTATTGCAAGTTGGAAGAAACTCTTGTAAATGTGTCAAGTGTTCATCACGTGAAATTCAAGAAGCCTCCTAAAATTTGCCATAGATCTCCCAATATCCCGGTCATCTTCTCATCATTGTCCCGGAATTCAACTAGATTTTGATCCTAAAGAGGTGTAGAAATGTAAAGATCTAGAATGCACTCCTGATTTATATTAGATGACTAATAGGATGAGGCAAGGAATATTCAGTCAATCAAAAGAATGAATTTGTTCCTCACAGTTTGCCAATACTCAGAGGTAGATTAATCTTTTTGTATGAACTTTGTACAGCAATCAATAGGGTATATTTGAATAACATTGACACAATTTGTTACCTCATAGTATATGAAATCGATATTTCTGCCTTGCAAGTTATAATATTCATTGGGCTCAATTTTTTTTCTCTTGTCCATCATTTTAGAATTGAAAATCATAATTTGCTCAGTATCGTTAGGCATTATGAAGATGTCGGCAAAAGACTCAGTCATCTCCATTGCGATAAAAATGATCATCGAATGCATCATCATCCCCATGATGAACAATAGTATGTGGTGAAATAACATCATTCGTACTGACAAAAAGTCGGGGAGTGACTCCGTGGATGATGCAGAGCTGGATAAATTTGAGCGGAGGACAAAAATCTCATGAATACAGAATTTTGTTACATTTCGGTTTGCTTGGACTCATGTACAATTTGTATAATCAATGCCCTCGACTTTGTTACGGTTTGCGGTATTTTTTCTTCAACAAGGTGTAAACGTTACAACTGGAGCTGATAGTATGGTTGCATGCATGTCACAAGTGTGATATTAACATATCTTCTATCATTTCCTCGATCGTTTGTAAGTATATGACAATTTACGTAGTTGACATTGCACTCAATGCTCATTCTCATTAAGCATTCATTCGTGAATTTGCAATCACGATTTTCAGCACCAAGGCTTGAATCCAGCAATTTTTTTCATTGTATGAACCAATTTGTGGCAATCACACTTCTGTTCCTATCTGTGATAGCTGGAGCCCATACAATGGCACTTCTATTATCACCACCATCAGGATGGGATCAATTCGTTTTACGAATGAAAATATTGATGGGCCAAGTTACATCATTCGGATATATTTTACAAAATCTCTCACAAATTTTAATAAAATTAGAGTAAAGGCCAAACAACATGCATGTCTCATTAGAATTCTTGACCAACTCCTGATGACGGAGTTGTCTGAAGTGAATCGAAGTAAGGTAAGTGTACCCAACTTGCCCCCATTAAGCCATTTTTTTAATAACTTTGGCCCATCTCCATATTTTCTAACGTACCTTAGCTCATTTTAAAGCTTGTCTCAAGACCTTCAGAATAAATTAAAGTACATCCAATTTGAACCAACTGGAGCCAAACTGTTTGAATTCTCCCAAAAAGTCATTATTGAGAGTTTACAAAAGTGTGTACCCAACTTGCCCCCATTAAGCCTTTTCCTTAATAACTTTGGTTGACTTCAAGGATTTCCAACGTGCTTTAACTCATTTTGAAACTTGTTAAAAGACCTTTAAAATGCACTAAACTACGTCCAATTTGGATCGATTGGAGCCGAACTGTCGCAATTCTTCCGAAATAAACGATGGAAATCGGCGATAAAGGGTTTTTATCGCCGTGCACGCACATTTGGAGCTCTTCGGTGGTTCAAAACACTATTTCTGACCCATTTTGACGTGATAAACACGTTCTGAGTGGTAAAAAAGTCGTTCTGCACGCCCTTTCAAGATAAACATATGGGGGCATGTTAGGTACACTCCGATGTTGGCATCCTTGTTTACAAATCGTCTCCGTGTTTTGCACATAAAACAGCTCCATATCCAAATTTTGCAATTCTAGAAAATGGATTTTGAAGGTCTTGAAACAAGGAATCGAATGCGCTAAGGTACGTTGAGATTGGTTGAACTCAGAAAATTTGGCACTAGTTTTACTGAAGGAAATCCCTCGGTGCTTTCTTAGCTAAGCAATCACGAAAAATAGAAAAATCACTTTAGATTTTCTGGAGAATACAGAAATGATTCGGGGCCGACGCAAAGTACTTACTTCCTCATATTTTAATATAACAAACGTGAAAAAATAATTGCCCGGAGGCCAAGAAGTGCCCATCCCCGAGATCGGCATATGGGGGCAAGTTGGGTACAGAGGCAAGTTGGGTACACTTACCTTATTTATTTTTCAAGTTGCACGAGGTTTGAATCCAGCTTTGCGATCTCTTAATTCTGATGCGCCCGACATTGATATTTTCCGGTACGAACGCCGCTGCTTTAGAAGTACTGGATATTTCTGATACACTAAATACCACTTTCAATTTTGACTCAAATCGAAGGAATTCTAATACGTTGTCGGACTGAAGAATGAGTCATGTTGGACTCGTGAGCATGTCGAAAGATACCTGATTCGGAGCTAGACGGAAATGGATTTTGATTGTGCCGAGTTAGCATCTCGAGATCTAATAGAACTTTTGTCTCCCGTCAAAGGAATAGTCACACACAACTTGTCCAAACATCGGACAGGCCTCGGAAATTTTATAGATTTTTATGAGAGAAAATCAAGACTAGACCCGATGGACCGTCGTCGGTTGCGAACACTATTCGTCATCACCAAACAGACGCAACAATACAATTTCACCGTACCCTAGTCACGGCTCGAGGTCAAATTTTCAACGTGAAAAGATGGAGTGCTGTTTGATCAATATTCGCGTGACCACTTATGAACAATAAAAAGTTGACTATCAAAAAACTTGATATGTATGTGAACCATTTTTATTACATGTCACATTTTGTTATCACAAGAGGGTCTTACAGGGCGGAAACATCTCAACTTATCAGTTTAGTCGTACGTGATTATTGTATATTAGAAGATTTCCCAATCTGTTGCATAAATCTTGACTCCTCTCGATCCGCTGAAGTCCCATTACGACAAATTATTCTACAATAGTTCAATTTTTTTAGATACTGCATCATTATATATACAGATATTGAGTTGGAAACTTTAAGATACGATTTCTGTACGAGCTTGATAACGAAACGCGTATATTCATTGCCAATACAAAGTAGGCTACTAGCCATTAAAGAGATTGAAGACTGTCATCTGAAGATTTAATACGTAACATAATCTCTTGAGTAAGTTCCAGTTACTACTTGTAATGATAGAAAATTAAAGTATGATATCTTACTTTTTCGCTTCATATATTTTCTCTATCTCTTTATAGTTTTATGTTATATGTCATGCAATGTATGATGAAGCATAATAACCTCTCACGAGGTTGATGATGATCATTAAAAAAAAAAAAAATAAAAAAAAAATAAAGAGATTGAAATTTTGGGAAATTGTGCCACTTACCCGAAGAATGTATCTCTCGGTCCACTCTATCCTTAACTCATTCTGTGAACTATCACGATAACCACAACTTATTCCCATACAGTTGTTCCGCAATCAAAACCAAAATCGACGAAGAGATCCCTAAAAGATAGACAAATATCGGTAGAAACACTTGATCTAGGGATATAGAAGATTTCATTTGATTTTTGCGATTTTTGTCTTGCGTGATCTTCGAATAAAACCACTTCCTCTTCAAATAATCGATGATTCCATTCTCACGCAGTTTAATTATCCTGCAAACGTCAAAATTATCATTTATTTCGTATACATGTAAAAATTGACTCCCATAACATAAAATGGCTGCTTGGAAGGTACTGTGCCTTCAATTCTTACAAATCATTTGAATTTCAAGGCACCCGATAGCGGTTCAATTCTTTTATCAGACTCTAGTCTACAAGCGGTAATGGAAAGAGTGCAAAATTTAAGACATCTTGGCAAAGGGCTCAACGATTGCCAGTTATATCTCAGCCGATCACTTTGTTATTGAATTCGATTGTACTTTTCTGAAAAGAAGAATTTCATCTCTCCTAAGTGCAAGTTATCGTGTGAAATCAAGATACTTGGAGTGGATGATTCAGATCGTTTACCACCTTACCCGTAATCAAGAGGTCTCTTGCAAAAGCAATTCTTGTGCAATCCTCCAGCGATCCACACCTTGTAATAAATTCCACTATTTGGGACAAGTCTACATGGAGCATTTGTATCATTCATTTTTGTATCAAGCACATATTGGAACGCTGCACTCCGTCTCGTCTCAACGCATGCTGCGTCCCACATTGACTTATAATTCGAGAAATATCGGACTCGCTTAGCATTAACTATTTCACCAACTATAAACTCGTCTTTTAGCTACAATTTGATTCAAGATTGAATATTCATGTGCTGGTGCATTAGAAAGATTTCGCAATATAAGGTAAGCATGCCTAATTTGCTCCCACTATTTTTGTTTGCTCATACCCACATAGGAACTCATGCCATTCGATGTAACATGATGATGACTGTGGAATTACACTTTTTCAACAACTGGCTAAAGGATGGCGATTTTATGGTCGTCAATGTTTGACACTATTCGGAATATTAACCGGGTTACTTTTACCTGTTTAAAGACTTTTGGCACAGTTCCTTTCATTTAGAATTGATCCAAGACCCCAAGAAATAGCCGAGGTAGCTGACGATTTGAAATTTTATTTCAAGCTCAACTATGACGAAGTCTTTGGATATTGATTTTACGCAAGCTTTTGAGAGGGCATGCCTAATTAACCTGACCCGAAGAAGAAGCCTATTTTTATACGACTAAATAAATTTTCCGAAGAATCATAATAACTCGGCTCTTCAGAATCCAAATGGAATCTTTCCTCGCTCATTCTGCAGCTTCTTCGAACCCACTACAACTTTCTGAGTCTCGTCATAGACTTTTCTGGGAGAAAAGAATGATCTGGTTAGGGGGTATGCGATTACTCAGGCAGATTGCACTCTTCCTAGAAATTAAGAAATCCAACTGATTTGAATCGATTTGCGGTTTCGCAAAAGGCATTCCGATGTCGAAACAAAGTAGTAACACAAAAAAACTTTCGGACTGGTACTCGAACCATGTTATTTGCAGGATTTCGGGGTCACTGGATCCTAATCTATGGTCAGTTTTATCCCTGCTCGTCAGAATTCTTACATAACCTCAAAAACGACGATTTCATGCAAAATCCCGAGAAATCACATGTAGTAGACTCGCGGAGTCACTGAATCCAAATCCGGGGCTGGTTTTGTGCAGTAGGTCACAATTTTAACGTAACATCAGAAACTACGATTTTTTGGAACTTGGCGAGAAAGTCGGACCCGTTAAACAGTCCATGTTACCCGTGGGTTTCCATCTTCACCGAGTTCTGTTCCAGGACTGACCATGCTCTGATTCATGGGGCTTCTGATATAACCTCAAAGACTATGATTTAATGAAGATACCGAGAAATTCGGATCGATTAGACTTCACGCTACCAATAGGTTTCTGAGGTCACTAATTCCCAATCCAGAGTTGATTTTGCTCCAGCACGTCAAAATTTTGACGTAACATCGGAACAGAAACCAGTTATGGAGAAAGCAACTCTGCCGAGGAATAGAACAACACCGAAACCTTACGAAGCAATCAAACCTGCAAATGCTCACTTTCTTGAAGCAGGCGTGCTGTAGGGGATGAATGATTTCCAAAACCTAGAAAGGCAATCAAAGCCACATGTGCGCGGATGCTTAAACCAAAAATACTGTCGGGGGATGAGTCTATTTAAAAACTTACTGGGAAGGCAATCAAACCCACAGATGCCCGGATGTCCCAACCACGAGTTCTGTCGGGAAATTAATCATTCCGATAACCGAGTAAGGCAGACGAATTTACTAATGCCCGGAGGCACCAAACAGAAATTCTCTCGAGGATGTATCTATCCCGAACTCTAGGAAGGCTGACTTGATCCCCTATATGCCCGGATGCTTAAGTCAGAAATCTTGTCGGGGGACGGAACAATCCAAAACTTAGGAAGGCAGATGAGCCCACAAATATCCGAATGCTCGGACCAGAGACGATGTCGGGAGATGAATCAGTCTCCAGACCTAGGAGATTTGTGCTCCGGCTACATGGCCGTCCTTGGGTTCAATCGCCTTCCTAGGTTTCGGGATCGATATACAACCCGATAGAATTTTAATCATGAACTTCGACATTTCCGAACGTGATTGCTTTCCCAAATTTTCAGATTAATTCTTCCCGCGGAAGCATTGCTGGCTCAAGAAGCCGGGCATACGCTGGTTCAATGGCTTCCCTGAGTTTTGGGATTAATCAATCTACCGACAAAATTTCTATCTTAAGCATCTGGTCATATGCCGATTTAATGGCCTTCCTAGATGGTAAGATAGATACATCCTTCGATAAAATTCGTGGTTCGGACATCTGGACATTTGCCGGTTGAATTACTTCCCCAGGTTTTAGGTTAGATCGAATAAACTCATCCTCCAATCGCATTTTTGGCTCGACCATCAGGGCATTTACAGCTTTGGTTGCCTCCCTAGGTTTTGGCGTTGTTCAATTTATCAACAAAATTTCTTTCTCCCCGTCTATGGTCACGATTTTGATATTACTTCAAAATCTTTACGTGCTTGAACAAAACTCATTCTGGATCCGGAATTAGTGACCCCGAAAACCCACAGTTAGCATAAAGAGTCGAACAGGTTCGAATTCCACGCAATTTTTCATACAACTATGGTTTTTGCGGTTGTATAAGAATCCCTACGAAGTATAGCAAAATCAACCTAAGATTCGGAATGAGCGACTATCGATAGCTTAGTGAGTGCATTTTTGAAATTATCTTAAGATCCTGGCGTGTTGAGATACACTGCCCCCGAATTCGGTGTCAGCGACCCCGAAGGCTCATGAATAGTGTAGTCAGACTGCCAAATCCGAAAATTTTTTTTTGTAGGGTTGTGAGATCGATGGGAATAAGATAAAGCTTTGTTGAGACTGGTTGCGCCAATTCTATCCACCAAGACTATTAGTGGCTGACTGAAAAGTTCAATAAAGAGAAGATCGTGTTATCTTCTCTAAAAACTATTGGGGTGATTCTGCATCGACCCAAAAGACTTGGCATTTCGAGTCCTAACATAACAAACTCAAACTCATTCCCACGGCATTTAAGGCGATGCGGTCACCGTGCACGCTGAACTTTGTTCACAGAACTCTCAAAATCTTTTCCATTATGGGCTAAACGACGAGTTATCCAGGCTTCATTATCATCTAACTTGGCCTGGATAACTCTTCGTTTGGCCCAAATCGGACTAGATTTTGAGAGTTTTGTGAACGAAAATGTGCCAATTTGTAGGTTAGAAAGTACCCGCGGGCGAGTTATTCTCGTTTATTAGTGATAGTCTTGTGATTGGTGACAAATAATGAGTTGTCCACCATAACTCAGGTGATTATACGTAATGGACAAATCGTCTCCGACTTCGTTTCGTGAGAATTTTTTGATTTACATCCAAATAAGATATAATTTCCGGGTTGCACGGTGACCGCATCGCCTTAAGGGCGAAAAGGGGGGGGGGCAAATTAGGCACGCTCATTTTAGTACAGTGAAACGTATGTACATCGGACACGTGCGGTACAAGAAAATAGTGTCCAAAGTAAGCAGGTCGTCGATGTACAGGGAAAAATACATGTAATCTAGCTATTTGGTGCTCAAAGGTGTGGCGAATGCACGCTATGAGGCAAATGTATAATAAAAGTGGCCGATTCAATAGGTTTCACTGTACCATGAAGTTTGGAAGTCGTGGTAGTGGAAAATCTGTCCTTACTTGGAACCGTGAATAAACACCAGAAGTTTCTTCTATGAGTATTGAATAATCTGTATTGTGCAAAAGTGATTCGAGATCTTCGAATGGTTTTATGCGTTCTGTCCGGATCATAGTGATGTAGATGAACGATGAATACGAATATATGAGGATGCGCACTAGCAGACTAATATTGATTGAAATGATCCTGTATCCTCTCAGACTACGATACAACTCTTCCCCTTGAAAAGACAGAAAAACGTGCAATTTTGAATATTGTTTGCCCGCGGTCATCACATAATCGAAGAAACCCACAAACCTTGATCACAAAAAGCACCAAAATACTGAAAGAGCGAGTTCGAAATAATTCGAGGAATGGGGGAGGTCGAGTCATCGGTATGGATAAAATGTGTCCTATGCAATAAAATGCTGGTAACAACTGAAATTAGATACGACATAGCTATCAAACACCAAACTCCTCTGGAAAATAGATCCATCATCCAAGTCCTCTTGAATTTATCGTGTGGTCTCAAATACAACCGGTATCTATGGAAAAATACTTGAATTAGAATTCACGTGCTATTCGATGTTCTCGTGACGAAGGTAGAGATTCACCCTTCTGTCCAAAATGGAACCGTGAAATCTAAGACGTCGAATCTGATGCGATGAACCTCAGCATACGGTATGATCATGTAATTCTCATTCTCAACTGTGCCTATCAAACCTGTCCAATTGAAAATTTTCTTTCGTGGTACTCCCATGATACGAATATTACTTTTTGTCAGAACCATCCTAAAATCAAGTTAACTTCGCTATATTAGAATCGAAGTATCTTTTGTAATGAGTATTTTGTAATGGGTCATAGGGACTTGCTCACGTGAAATTCAAGAACTCTTCCAATATACTCCACAGATCACCCAATCCTCCGCTGATTTTTTCATTGTTATCGTGAAATTCTACAGTATCCTGATCCTAAATTATAGAAAAAACCATGGTCGAATCGAATACATTTTGTAATGTCTACATTTTTGAGAAATCAGGTCTTTGGTCTACTGCCTATGAATCGTTGCATGAATTTTCATGTGACCAATAGGATCGAGGTATTTGTAAATAGATATTAATCAAATATCAAATTAGATCCACACCGTTCGTGGATTGAGACTTGGAAAAGATACAGTGAATTCCAATAGACGTAAATCATGTCTCAAGAGTTAAAGTTTTGTATAGTAAAACCACAGTGTGACAAAGTATGGGATTTCCCAGAGCTAAGATCTTTCATAGACAAACAGCTAAGTATGACATTCTGTTGAATCAAAACAATTTCAAAGTAATTTGAATTTCTTCAGCGCGCAATACAAGCAAGTCTTGACTCCTTCTTAAATTTATCTCCCCCAATTGCTTCCAAACTTGATGTCAGCGCTAAAAGATATGCTATTATTCGTCAGCAAGCTCAAACATCCACATTTTGGACTATTACACAAGAATATCAGTGAATTCCTAGACCGAATTGATGTTCTTGAACTTTGATTTGAATAAACTTCCTTGGATCACGAGAGTAGACATCTATCTTATGTAGACACAGGTTCTACGTAAAAAAACTGAGAGATGTAGCATTTCTATGATGCTAGAATCAATTTTCCCCTAAACTGAGCCCAGATAGTATTTTCCATGAAATAATCCTCAATCTTCCACCAGAAAACTGACCAGAGTGATCATTGTTTTATTTTCGAGGTCCTAAGGAGAGCTTTTAAGTACATCAAGTAATCTCAAGTCGGTAGAATTTGCCTGCAACACTCATGGTGGCATGGCCTCAAGTCACATTTCAGTGTTTTACTAGGATTTTTCTCGGAAGCAAGTTCTAATAGATTGATTCGACAGGAAATGGGTATTTTCGGTTATAGATAAGAGATATAATTCGGATGTGAACGTTCGGGCTAACTATCCGAAAATTGGTACCTCCCTGTCGCTGCCATTGAACTTTCTTTTTCTAGAAAAATCGCTGGAAAAGATGTGAAATTTCGTTCTTTTTTGATTCTGATGAAAAATTTATTTTAACCTGACTGATGTCCCTCTCGATTGGAATGGAGCCATTTACATAAAAGATAAATGTAATAATCTATGAGAAATGACTAAAATTGATGAAATGCCACTTGAGATGTATTCGTTCATTAACTTCTCTGAGTACATATCACCACTTTTACCTGATAGAATATAACACTAATATTCCTTCCTTCAAGACTGTGCATGTGTGCAACTGGAAATTTATTTTCGTTTCTCATTACTCCAGGGTCAATTGAAATAACTCCATCCGTGCTTTTCTGCATAATCATATAACCAATACAGAGTCTGTTGATTTCCAAATAAATAAAAATACTTCGCCAATGAATGGAATTCATCATTATCCGACCTAGAAGAGTGGAAGTGAAATATCAAGGATGCTTTTTCGGGGGAAACACTTGCGCATAGCATTCAAAGTTACACTCTTTGTTGCTGATGAATCATCAAACTGCAGTGTTTCGTGATATACAATTTCTCACGAATTCAAGAGCATAGAGGGATAGTATTCATTACAAAACAGATTGCATGGAAAGTCGGTAATTATCACGTTGCAGAGAATCGTGGTGATTTTAACAATGCAAAATTGATTTTCTCGTGACTGCGCATTGACACAATTAAAATTTTATTGAAATCAGAGCAATCAACATTGCTCAAAAACTATTTCTATACGAACAATTCCTGACATATTGCAATATTCATGCTATTATCATGGCGTACGTATCAGCTTTAGAATAGAAATTATGGAGTTGTACCCATATTCATGAGTGACATATGAAATTTTTGTGATCGACAAAATTGTACAACAGATACAGTTCCTTCACTTACTTTTCGACGCTGAAACCGAATCCGAGCCCCAGAACGAACAAACCAAAGTTTTTTTTCTCCATGATTGTTCAACAGTAAGGATGATTGCAAAGACGTTTGTTTTCGACCCTCGTAAAAGTACCTGTTCTTGCACTAGTCCTTGTTGTTGAAAAATTAGAAAGAAAAAAAATCTCACACGCACGGGGTATTCAGGTATGCTTTTTTGGCGCAAAATATCCATCCGTGCACGACCTCGTGCTCCGTTTTGAGCTTCATCGTCAGGACATTCGTCCATGTCAGAGAAAACTCTGCGAAACGAGTTTTTTGCGATCGAAAAAATACTGAAATTCTCGCGCAATTCAGACTTTGAGTTCGGTTTCAGCGTCGAAAAATAGGGAAAAAACTCATAGTCCGGTCAATCTGACATTCCGATTCCAAAATTTTGTTGTCCCGTGTATAATGTGTTACCGAAGACGAGGTGTCCGAATTCACTTATATATCTTTCTAAAAAAGTATAAATTCTAGCAGAGGGGGAGCAACAAATCTTTGAAGTCAAAATTAGTCCCGATGCATTCCCTTAATTCCAAATGAGTGATCGATGCCATTGATTGACTAACTTTCAACTTCTCTTACACGATCTTCCGCACTGCATTTGAGCTGTTACTGCTCGTAATGATAGAAGTAGAGGAATTATCAGAGTGCGTTGGACTCTATTCTTGGGAAGAGGTGATTTCAGGTTTTCTTTCAAATGAATACTTTTTAATACCTAACAGAACTGTAATTTTTCGAGACTTTTATCCGACAGAAGATACAAAAAAAAATAATGTGCGTCCGGAGAACGCTCAGATGATGACGAAGTCACCATGGAAGTTTGCTTAGCAAAAGTACAATACATCTGAATTGTTCGAATTTTCTCCGCCATATAATATTATATTTTCCCGCTAATCCTGGACTCAGATGATTGAGTCATTCAGAGTCATGGTGCGATAGAGGGCAGAAGAACATATCAGTACGTACACTGCGACTGTTCCGAAGACTGTACCCGCTAGTAGGGCCTATACGATTTTCCGAATTTCAATCTTCACCTACGCATTATTGCTCGAAAAGTATTCTCAGTAATCATCTTCCATGGCGATTTACCTCGTCAAGAACATGAATGGTGTGTAAAAAGAAAATTTAGCCCCTTCAAACGTGTTTTACAAGGTAGTCCGGTTCATGGTTCAAATGAAATTACGAAAAGTTGTACCCATATACTCCTAATTTGTACATCTATGGTCTCGTATCTTGTGCGCATTGTAATTATAGAAAGATGTGTATTGTGTAAATAAGGTAAGTGTACCCAACTTGCCCTCATCATTTAAGACAATGTAAATCGGCGATGAAGTGAATAGAATCGCTTTGATCCGTTTTGATCACCGTGCAGCGACATTTGTAGCTTTTAGCCGGCCCAAGACATCGTTTCCGACCTATTTTGACGTGATAAACACGTTCTGAGTGGTGAAAAAAGCCATACGGTACGCATTTCCGAGATAACCATATGAGGGCATGTTGGGTACACTCTGATGTCGGCCTTCTTGATTCTCAAACCATCTTCGTGTTTTGTACATAAAATCGCTCCAAATCAGAGTTCTGCAACCCTGAAGAGCGGATTTTGAAGGTCTCGAGACAAGGAATCGAATGCGGTAAGGTACGTCAAAACTGGTCGAATAAAAATAAATTGGCACCGGTTTTAGTGAACGCAATTTCCTCGGTGATTTCTTAGCCGTGCAAACACGAAAAATGGAAAACTCAATTTATATTTTCTGTAGAACGCAGAAATGATTCGGGGTCGATGAAAACTACGTATTTTCTCATATTTTAACATAACAAACGTAAAAAAAATTGCGGGAAGGTCAACGAGCGCCCATTCCTGAGATCGGCATATGGGGGCAAGTTGGGTACAGAGGCAAGTTGGGTACACTTACCTTATATTCATGTGTGCTCGTGTTTGTTTATGAACAGCCAACGCGCCTTGGTGTCCCGATGAGATAAGGCTACAAGCTATAGGTATGGGCATTATCGCGAAAACTTACATGTTTTAGATCCAAAAATTCAGAAGTTGAAAATTGATGCCCGCATGTCTATCCCAATTTTTCCCATACCTTTTTGCATATTGAGTGATAATATGTTATAAAACATATGCAGAAATTTTTTTGGGACGAGTTAGAACGGTATATGTGGTTTTCACATGTATAGGACATAAGGAAAATAGTACATGGACCTGACATTTCCAGTTTTTGACATTTTATTATCTAGCGAGAAATCCTGACGCGGTGAGACCATGTGACCCTGAAATCCGTGTTTAGATGGTCGATTTGAGTCAGATATACATGCTCTGAAGCAGACAATTTCACTTCTCCATCTTCTTCGTGCTAATGGGTATTTCATGAAACGCTTTTTGAGTACATACATGGACCTGGAATTTCACCCTTAAAATCGATCGCAAAAATCGAGGAATTGCCATAGAAACTTCTCCGTGTATATTTCATCTAATACTGACATATTTTAGGGGAAAAAGTTGCTCCCGCCCAGATAAATTGACTTCGAGTAGGGTAACGTGGTATACATGGACCTGACATAAGTTAAGTAATTAGATCGCTGATTCTCGGCTACAAATGTACATGCAGCACTGAGAATTTTGTATCAGGGCTTATTCTCGCAAAGAGATTCGATTGTTTGACATATTTCCTTGAGATTTGGTCCGCGACAAAGCGACCTGGAGTGAGTTTAGGATACGCTGTGAGGACTTTAAAAAAAATTCTCATTTTTAGTGTTAATCCCATAACAAGATTGAGACACATGGCTCGGGGATTAAATTGAGCCTGCTGGACATGAAACCTATGAAAAATAGTTGGCTCAATAATCCATTTTGAGAGAAAAATTTGGTGGTAGCCACTGCCTCGAGTATTTCGACGCTGGCGCTAAGAATATACGGATAACTGCGAATATATCAGTACATGGGCCTGACATTTCGACCCTTGATCTTTGGAATTAAAAGAGACGACTTGATGGATCGACTTGAGACTTTAGTACCGATCGTATTCTAATAGAATACGTGTAGGAAAATTTGAACGGAGTGATTCGGAGCTCGCTCGTCGAAATGCAAGGCCATAACACGTTTCGGGTAAGTTTTCGCGATAATACTCATATATACAAAGCACGCGCGGGCGTGCGTCGTTTAGCCAAGCCGCAGCCCAACTCAACGCGCGATAAGATGACTTCGTCATCAAAAAGTACTGAAGCCAATTTGCACCATGATCAATCGGATCTTGAGAAGGGTCAACAGTGATTCGATATTTTGATGCAAGGAAATATCAAAAGTAGGCAATAGATTAGCTCTCCGGGGCAACTGTGTATCACGATGAAACTTGCAATCATCGCGTTGTATCCCTTTTTTGAGATCAATCAGTGCATC
Source organism: Eretmocerus hayati (assembly GCA_029851415.1). NCBI lineage: Eukaryota > Metazoa > Arthropoda > Insecta > Hymenoptera > Aphelinidae > Eretmocerus > Eretmocerus hayati. Next base: position 184,707,164 of record CM056742.1, read on the forward strand.
ATCACTTCTGTAGTCCATTAGTTCCGGACGGGCTTAGTTCATGAAAATTTTGCAAAAACTTTCGTGGATTCTGATCAGACCGTTGTTACAATAACACTTTTGAGAGGAGATGTGTCCAAATTGAGGATATCAAATCGTAGCGATACCGTTTCCAAAAATGCGCTGTATTCTCTGAAGTAATATTTCTTGCAAAAAATACTCATCAAAGTGGAAATGCTAAAACCTAGGCCGCCGTTGGAGCTGCCGAGGGTGTCAAAAACTTCCGACGTGCAAATAATCCGCATTTCTCGGATGAGTGGTGACCTGTCTTCCTACACTCGTTTCGGCATTTTGAGCTGCTTTTTAGTTGCTGAGCATTCTGTTTCAGTTTCCTTTCCCGTTAATCACGATATGCTCGTACCTTCACGTACAAATATATGCACACTCCTCAGCCACGTAGTTTTTTACGTAAAAGCTAAAATTCTCGTGAAAAGGGTCAAGTTGCTTCAAAGGTGTTGCACTGTCGGATAAGTACATCTCTACAATTGTCGAATTCTTGACATTAGAATTTTCTAAGGGATTTGAGGTTTGAAACAAGATTAGAATATTAGTCGTTCTATGTAATGATCGGAGCCGACTAAATGGCGCTCATTTTCCGACTCTCATTGGCACTGCCAGGCCGAAGCAGCTCTCATTGTTTGTTCAAGTCAAAATAGAGAATCTCAAGACTACGACTCGCTCCGAGGGAGGCAAAATCTGTTTCTTTGCTCAGAGAAGAATATCAATTGTTAAAGATACAAAGGGCGCGATGAGGAGGTGGAGTCGCACAGTCAGAGAACATCGACGACGAGGCTTGAGTCAAAAGTCGAACGAGTCGAGAGCAAGATGCACCCCCGCCGAACCCTGTACAAACCAAATTCTTAAGAGAATTTAACCGTTTGAATAGCTCGCAAATCCATTGCAAATGTTTACACGGCGTTTTGCGCGGCTTTGCCAACCCTCACCTCCACCCTGAAACTTTTCGCTCTTTCCGACTTTATCTGCTATTCTCGCCCTTTTGATTCTTGTTGGGGCATTTTTCACCGATTACGAGATGGCGTACATACGAGTGAGTGAGAGAAAGACAGACAATTCTATATCTGTATCTTTTTGCAGCTCTAACAATACATTATAGCACATCAGTTGCGTGTTTGACTGGTTACTGGAATTATTGTGTATCTACTTATGCGCTTGTGCACACGAAAATTTGTGTCACATAACCGTAGATGATTAAAGTTGAATATTATAGCCTTATTTGAGGAATGAGCTCGACCTACAATACATCACCTCGTATATTTATGCTACCCGGGGTCAAAAAAGACTGCTGATTCTTCTTACCTGAATAAGATTGGAAAATTTCTAATCAATTGCCTACCTCATATGACCGTTACTGAAGTATTCATTATACTTCAGTAACGGCGACAGAACCGTATTATTGGTCGTAAGGCCCACCACAGTATGTCAGGATCTTGAAAATAGCTAATCCAGAATTAGGTATGTGAAATTTCGATGAGAACTGAGAATTGGAGAAGAATGATACATATTTGACAAAATTCGCAACGACAGTAAAAATATTTACAAGCAGAATCGCGTAAGAAAGTTTTGAAGAAGCTGTTGAGAATCGAAGACATGCGAGGTTCTGCAGAAAAGAAGATTTCGAAATGCATTGATGATACGGATATGATTCAAATGAGGACAAGTTTTAGAAAAAATTACCGTTGAACGATATCGATGAGAAATTTCAAATGGCTTTCGTCAGCCTACTTCTGCAGTTTATTGAAGAAAATTCACAACACTTGAGGTAATTTTGGCAGAACAACGGGCAAGTATTGAGGATTTTTCAAATATTTTACTTTATCATCTAAGGAAGAATACGAAGGAGATAAAGTTCCAAATTCAAGAAAATTGATCGCAAACTAATATATGAGTAATTTCTGTCGATCGTGGAGGAGTAACCGGAGAACTAGATGTCAAAGTCATGATCTTTGAGAGCCTTGCAGTAGACACGCTATGAATGGTATATCTTGCAGGAATCAAATAATATACATTGAGGACTGGGATATTAATTATGCTAATTTGAACGTCACATAATTTTCATGACAAATTTTCAGGCACTTTTCAGGTCGAAAGGTGGTCAAAAGTCTTCTCCATTGGGCCTCAATGTCCCAGAATCTGGTGACAGGGTGGAATGCAGGAAGTACTACAGAAAACCTATGACTCTGACGCGTGGGGACCATGCAGAGATACCGCAGAAACTGACATCCAAACTGACCGCACATTACCGACATGTCAGAAATGAGGGGTTCCATGGTCAAATAGAGTCGACGTACATCGAAGTTTTACAAAAAATATTCGAATTGCTGTTGTGGGAACTAACTTTTTCACTTGGTGAAGACAGATCAAGCGATTAATACAGGATTGCAGTTCTTCAAAGATCAGAGATGATTGACAATTTCCATCAAAAGTTGAAGGCTTCGACAAACATCTCAAACTGCACTTCCTAGTTCTTCTAAAGTTTCTGAACCAAAGTTATTTAACCATGTTTCAAATGCCGTAGACTCTGTCTATTTCATGATCTCACGAAGATCCAACCCACCAGCGCTAACCACACCACAGCTGCATAGAAGCGTCTCAAATCAGTCAGAGTATAGTAGATGTGGGACCACAGAACGATCAGTAGCGCGAGCCACGGTAGTTCGTCTCGGTGGTCGGATCTTCTCCTTATACACGCCTGGAGCGCTTGCAAGGCAAACCGCGAGTTCTCACGCTGCAAGCCAAAGGAAGGAAGTCCCGTAGAGTATACCTAACCTCAAGAAATAAGGAGCCATTGGTATGAGGATGGGACGCGATTCTAAGGTTATATACTATATATACGAGCAAAAGTGACTGGCCCCTCAAGACAAACAGTGTCGGCGTCTTAACAAGTGGACCAAGAGCCGAAACCCAAGACAAAGGGTAATTGAGGGTAGGGATTAATGCCCCTATACAAGAGGCAACCCCACACTCTTACCTAAAATTTAGCAAGCACCACCCTCTCGAATCTCTTCCGGCCGCGTATCTTTGGACTCTTGCTTCTTGCCTCTATACCCCTTACTTCACTGTGTACAATACTCCAAGTAGATCTGCGTACCCCATACCCTGAATCAAATCTCTTAGAAGTGGATATAACTTGCAACACCTAACCTATAGATACTTCCTGTATCGTTGAGAATTTCGAAAACGAGAAGCTCTCAAGGGTGGCAAGATGCCTGGGTCATCTTACTAATTAAACAATCAAATACGGGCTGCAAAAGGCTATCAAACGTGCCCTCCTCTCGATTCCCTCAGGGATTCTGGAGACTCGGCCGTACATCCAAAACTATACGTAGACCAGCAGTATAAGTCTGAGATCAATCGATTAACTCGCTGTTGGTGTACTGTTACTGTTGCAAACGGTTGCAAACTTCGATTGGAGAGGAGCAGCTCGTTAAGAGGGTGAACTGGACGGCCCGCATTCGTAACTCTTGCGTCGACCAGCATATCCCCCTGACGCGCCCGATGCGCTTTCTTAACTTCGAATTACGATCTTTGACTTTCGATTGGACTCGTAGCTTTTGACCGCACACAATACACATCAACTACTTCGTTTACGAGTTTCCTGATGGACTTTGGTAGACGATTAGTTGTGGGCTCAACAAGACTCGTGAGACGTTCATCGTTTCAAATCTTCAACAGTACATGAATGCTGTTTCGGGAGCTTGCAACCGTTGTTACGAATAAAATGTCATATTTTAAAGAATTCCCAATTATTTGATTAATCTATCGGTAGGGTCCTTGCTTTAGGGCCTCTGTGTGTTTTCCAATCGTCTCAGTAAATTTTAAATATCCTCATATGTGAGGTTGTTAGCATGAGCCCTCCTGGAGCATACTGCTGACTCAGGGCTCTACAAAATTCATAATTGAATCATTGTCCCAGCGCTGAAGAATTTTGGAACTTTTTGTCAATGAGATGATTACACGAGTACCCTGGTCGACAAATGACCATTCTTTCTGGCCACCTATGGCCGGTAGCAATGCGACTTGGCCAGTTATTAACCAAAAAATAACCACCAGGATCCCACTATTTCCACCAGGGAAGTCCCAAACTTCTCTTTTGAAATGATGAGGTTGCGATCAGGGCAGAGTTTCACCATTTCCACTGTGTATGAATCACACGAAAAAGATCACCTCTGCGAGTGCCACAAGATCGTGAGTCTTACGCGCAAACTTTTGAAGCTCAGCGAGATTTTGTGAATTCATGTGGGACTACGTAGTCCCAATTAGAATTGATAATGATATACAACATGTTTCAGAATTCGCGTACACCCCGGAAGAATTAGGTAGCGGTGATTTTGTTATTTCGATTGGTGAGATCGAGAGATTTTGTTACGGTTTCCTGAGTTTGTAACTGTCGTGTGAAAAAACGTATTTCTTAGCGTTATGTCAGTAACGCTCGGTGTGTAATGCTTAACGGCTAGCATTACACGAAAGCGTTACATTGTGTATTCTGCTTGGTTATGGCTCGGAGGGGTGTGTTTGTCGGCTGCTCTTGTGTTGATTGTGAGCCGTGATTTTTGTGCGCGAGGTATTGGCGTCGGGAAATTAAAAATTAATTCGGTGTGTTGTGCGTGTTGGGGCGTTCGCGTTTTTGTGGAAGCTGTGTCTCCGGCGGCTGCGGTGGCAGCGGCATTGCATAATTCCATGAGCGCTTCTGCAGAGGCAACGACGCAGTGCTTTTCACGTTTGAGTTTGAATTTTTGTGTTGTGGGAGTCGCGGAGAGTGTTGTTAAATGATAAGGTGTGTGGAATAATGTTATGTGGCATGCGTGTCGAGAGCCGACAAACAGACAACCGTGGCCTTGGCCTTGGCCGCTGCAGCAGAAGGTTGGCATGCCGTATCGTAGCAGACATCTCGTCGCAGATAACGCAGTACAGATGATGCGATGTGTCTGCTGCGGGCCATGTTTTCGGTGCACCAATTGCATGGCCGGCGACCGGTTTATGCGAGATGATGCCACGTGTTTATGTTGTCTTTAATTTTTTTTGTCGGTCGAGGAGCATTCCTGTCAAATTGCCTCGTTGGGAATGTTTATTTTCTGCCGTAATGCGTGGCTTGAGCTGTCGTCTGCGGAGGCACAGTGCAGACAAGGTAGCGGACTCAATGCGGATCGAATCGAGCTATTCTGAGTTTGGCGAGTGACCCTTTTGCTCGCAAAAGGTCATGCCTCATTTCTGCACTTAGGCTGGGGTATTAGCCGATTTGATCGACCTTTTTTGGTGTTTCAGCAGTGATCCTCTACTCAAGTGCCAGAGGTTGGTGCTGTTGAGGTGAGTCGATGGAGTTGGGTTTCGCGTACGCGATGAATCGTACGATACGTCACATCATTTTTCGCGCGCGCTCAATTACTGAATCACCGCGTTTGCAAGAAATTGTCCTGATCCCGTTTTTCTTCCTTCCTTTTTAACATGAGCCTCGCATACGCTATGGTCTAACTCGCTCATGCACGACAGCAATCTCAGCGTCAACCATAAGATTTTAGTTCATACTCGCGTATGCTAATTTCGACAACTTATCGGGTGTTCGTTTTCCCTTTGCGCAGTCCAGATCATCTTTTGGGTAATTCTTATCAACAGAGATGGTGGTTCACGCTATGATTTTATCTATGTAAACAACGTGAAATGACTCTTTCACTTTATCTCTTGATAAACTTCGGGGCTCTTTCTCCAACATGAAGTCTCGTATTGGGAACTTGAGAGATTCGTCGCCCTGTGAAGTATCGAGGATTGTTACTCCACGCGTAACGATGTCCACTGTAGCGCCCGCGAGGAGCTTCTTTCGCGTACGCTGAATTTCCTAGATGGGAAGAAAGAGGCCTTTTTTCGTAATCGTATAATTGAGAAGCTGACAAAGTATCTGTGGAATACAGATAGAAAATTAATAAAAAATTCCGCGTACGCGAAAAAATTGAACGAAAATCAAAATACTCAATTGTTGGGTACACGAAACACTATTACGCGTGCGCGAAGAATTTCGCGTGAGCGAGGATAGCCCCTTTTTCGCGTACGCGAAGAATTTCTGCTTTCGCGTACGCGACGGTGGCGTGGGATTCGCTCTATCTTCGATCCGAAGTAAGAGGGTACCTTTTGCGTGCGCGAACAGCTAGCAGGTCTGCGTAGACCGCATTTGCTTACGCTAACACGAGAAGCAATATACGTACAAAAATTGCAAGCCACCGTGCCGAAAATTCCGCGTGAGCGAGGATAGCACACTTTCGCGTACGCGAAGAATGTCTGTTTTCGCGGACGCGACGGTGGCGTGGGATTGGCTCTATCTCCAATCCGAAGTACGAGGGTACCTTTCGCGTGCGCGAACAGCTAGCGGGTCTGCGTAGACCGCATTTGCTTACTCTAGCACGAAAATCAAAATACTCAATTGTTGGGTATACGAAACACTATTACGCGTGCGCGAAAAATTTCGCGTACGCGAAAAAATTGCAAGCCACCGTGCCGAAAATTTCGCGTGAGCGAGGATAGCACACTTTCGCGTACGCGAAGAATTTCTGATTTCGCGTACGCAACGGTGGCGTGGGATTCGCTCTATCTTTAATCCGAAGTAAGAGGGTACCTTTCGCGTGCGCGAACAGCTAGCGGGTCTGCGTAGACCGCATTTGCTTACGCTAACTCGAAAAGCAAAATACTCAATTATTTGGGTACACGAAACACTATTACGCGTGCGCGAAAAAATTCGCGTGAGCGAGGATAGCACAGTTTCGCGTACGCGAAGAATTTCTGATTTCGCGTATGCAACGGTGGCGTGGGATTCGCTCTATCTTCAATCCGAAGTAAGAGGGTACCTTTCGCGTGCGCGAACAGCTAGCGGGTCTGCGTAGACCGCATTTGCTTACGCTAACACGAAAAGCAAAATACTCAATCGTTGGGTATACGAAACACTATTACGCGCGCATGAAAAATTTCGCGTACGCAATTATATTACAAGGCAATGTGCCGAAAATTTCGCGTGAGCGAGGAGAGGACACTTCCGCGTACGCGAAGAACTTCTATTTTCGCGGACGCGACAGTGGCGTGGGATTCGCTCTATCTTCAATCCGAAGTATGAGGGTACCTTTCGCGTGCGCGAACGGCTAGCGGGTCTGCGTAGACCGCATTCGCTTACGCTGACACGATAAGCAAAATACTTAAACGTTTCGTATACGACACACTATTACGCGTGCGCGAATAATTTCGCGTACCCGAAAACATTGTAAGGCGTGCCGAACATTTTGTGTAGGTGAAGGAAGCACAATCTCGCGTACGCGAAGCCTTTCTGATTCTGCGAACGCGACGATGGGGTTGGATGCGCTCTCACTCCAATACGAAATACATGAGCACCGTTTGCGTGTGCGAACAGCTGGAGGATCAGTGATGAGCACATGGAAAAGTCAGGGATGAGCAAGTGATTGAAGTCTGTTTTCTGAGATTGCTGCAAAACATCGATGCTTAGTGATGAGTGGAATTGTTGCTCTTTTCGATCATCCGAACTGTCAAGGATCTTTTAGCATCGACATCAAGATCAAGGGGAAGAATATCATGTTTTCAATAGCGAGATACTGCATTCGATGAGGTATTACCGTCCCTAAATTAAGAGTTCGAATCGAGGTTGCGCGACTTCTGCAATAATGCAAATCAAAGCAATTCATCATCATGTGAATAACTCATCATTTAAGCCCACAGAAAGGTCTGTGCATCGCTGCCAGGGCCCGAGGATCCATATTACATTTTTATTTACAAGACTATGCACCTATGACGACTACGAGTATTATTGAATCCGTATTCTAGTCTCGTTCCTAATATCGCTGCAAAACAACGATGCTGAGTGATGAGTTAAATAGTTGCTATTTCCCACCTGTCTAACTGTTAGAGAGTTTCATGCGTTTGCATCGAGATCGAGGAAGACAATATCATGTATTCAATTCAGAGATTCTACATTCGATACGGTCGCAACCGATCCGAAATTCACAGTTTGAATCGAGGTTTCGCGAGTTCTGCAATAATATGGATCGTAGCAATCAATTATCATGTGAATTACTCATCATTTGAGCCCTTGGAGAGATCTGTGCATTGCCGCCAAGGCCCAGGAGTCCATAATACATTTCATAACGAGTACGAGTATTCTTGGAATCGTACTGTAGTCTAGGTTCTGACGTCGCACACTATTAAAAAAAAGGCCACGGGACAATATTAATTGCCCCATGAAAACGGGCGATTTTTGGACTCTGCAACAGGGCATTTTGTAGCTTTCCACATCTAGTTTCTGAATCTTTTTCCCTCGAGATGCCTGAGAGTGGTCAGTAAGGGTGGCATCCTCCAGAACGAGAAAATGTGCAAAAAGCCGACCAAAAAAGTGGTTTTACTCGAAGGGGATGCATTTTGAGCTGAAAGTATAGATAACCAAAATTGTAGATTTTTGTTCGACACATCGAAAACCATTGCCAGAATTTCAGAAAATTCACATTTCGGGGGGGTTTTTCGTCATTTTTGGGGTTTTGGGGGGGTTTTGGGGGATTTTGGGCGGGTTTTTGGACACTCACGGGGAATCTGACCACGCCAATCGAAAGAATGGGAAATTTTACGTCGAAATATGTATTTTTTGAAATTTCCAGATTTTCGTGATATCATTCCCAGCGGGACATACAGATTCAGACCACATTTTTTCTATTTAGTCAAGACTGAGCCAAAAATCATGATTTGAATCAGGGTTTTGCGAGTTCTGCAATAATGAGAATAGTTTGAGTATATTGTAGTGTCAATTACCTACAATTTGCGCCCAAGCAGAGCTCTGTACATTGCCGCCAACAACTAGGAGACTCGATTTTGAACGGGCCTCTACGATATTTCACCTTTATTCATCACAAGATCGAGATTTGAATCTGGGTTCCGCGAGTTCTGCAACTACAAAAGCCATTTGAGTGTATTGCGGTGTCAATCACCTTCAATTCGCGCCTAAGCAGAACTCTGTACATTGCCGCCAAGGCCCAGGAGGACCGATATTGTGATCAACTAATTCCATCACAAGATTCATCACGATTCTTTCACTATATTGATCACGAGTAGGCCGAAAATTTATATCTGAATCTGAGTTTCGCGAGTTCTGCAATAATGTCAGTTGTTCAAGTGTATTTTAGTGTCAATTACTCGTGAGTTGCGCCCAAATAGAGCTCTATACATTGCCGCGAAGGCCCAGGAGAACCGATACCCCAAGATGTATCACGATTCTCCACCTACATTGATCACGAGTAGGTTGACAATCGCGATTTGAATCTAGATTCTCTTAGTTCTGCATTGGAGGAAATTGTTTGAGTGTATTGTGGTGTCAATGACCTATCATTTACGCCCAAGCAGAGCTCGGTACATTGCCGCCAAGGACTAGGAGGCTCGATTTTACCCTAGCCTCTACAATTTTTCATCTATGTTCATCACAAGATCGAGATTTGAATCTGGGTCCCGCGAGTTCTGCAATAACTAAGGTCATTTGAGTGTATTGCGGTGTCAATTACCTACAATTCGCGCCTAATTAGAACTCTGTACATTGCCGCCAAGGCCCAGGAGGACCGATATTGTGATCAACGAATTCCATCACAAGATCAATCACAATTCTTTCACTATATTGATCACGAGTAGGCCGAAAATCTCTATCCGAATCTGAGTTTCGCGAGTTCTGCAATGATGACAGTTGTTCAAGGGTATTTCCGTGTCAATTACTCGTCATTTGCGTCCAAATAGAGCTCTATACATTGCCGCGAAGGCCCAGGAGAACCGATACCCCAAGATTTATTACGATTTTCCACCTACATTGATCACGAGTAGGTTAACAATCTCGATTTGAATCTAGATTCTGTTTGTTCTGCAAGGATTAGAAATGTTTGAATGTATTGTTGTGTTAAATACTCATCATTTGCACCTGAATAGAGCTCTGGTTATTGCCGCCAAGAACCAGGAGATTCAATTTCACTCAAGTTACACGATTCTCTATTTAATTACACTTTCAAACTTGAATTGTCCTCTTTTATGAATCAATGATATCAAATCCGCAAATCGGCATTTGGAGGACCAATTCCCATCTCTCTATTGGTGACCTCGGATTTGAGGCCATTTTTGATGAGAAATTATCGATCGGGGTTTGATCGTCAAGATGTTAATCAAAGAAAAGATGCATTTGAATGGCATCGTGAAGAAAATGCCTCTAGCTAGGATCGAGCTGGGGGCTTCCTTCTCACCGGGAAAGACAGTCTACCAGCTGAGCTGTCCAGGGCTCGCCAGATCTTTGTTTTGATGTCACTTTTATACACTCCAAATGCCAATTTACGGCTTTAATATCATTGATGGATAAAAGAGGCCGATTCAAGTTCAAAAAGTGTAATTTGAATTCCGCGCCGCGGCTGAAATAGTGGCGCTAACGTATAAGCGGGACGTCGAGACAAAGACCCATCGAAACCTGGATAGCTCAGCTGGTAGAGTGTCTTTCCCGGTGAGGAGAAGGCCCCCAGTTCGATCCTGTGTCCATGCATTTTTTTCACGAGGTCATTCAAATGCATTTCTTCTTTTATTAACATCCTGACGATCAAACCCTGATCGATAATTTCTCATTAAAAATAGGCATAAGTCCTCCAAATGCCGATTCACGGATTTGATATCATTGATTCATGAAAGAGGACGATTCTCGTTTGGGAAGTGTAATTAGATAGAGGATCGTGCAACTTAGATCAAATTGAGTCTCCTGGTTCTTGGCGGCAATAACCAGAGATCTATTCAGGTGCAAATGATGGGTATTTGACACAACAATACATTCAAACATTTCTTATCCTTGCAGAACTCATGGAACCTAGATTCAGATAAAGATTGTCACCTACTCGTGATCAATGTAGGTGAAGAATCGTGATAAATCTTGGGGTATCGGTTCTCCTAGGCCTTCGCGGCAATGTATAGAGCTCTATTTGGGCGCGAATGACGAGTAGTTGACACGGAAATACACTTGAACAATTGTCATCATTGCAGAACTCGCGAAACTCAGATTCAGATATAGATTTTCGGCCTACTCGTGATCAATATAGTGAAAGAATCGTGATGAATCTTGTGATGGAATTCGTTGATTACAATATCGGTCCTCCTGGGCCTTGGCGACAATGTACAGAGTTCTGCTTAGGCGCAAATTGAAGGTGATTGACACCGCAATACACTCGAATGACTCTTGTAGTTGCAGAACTCGCGGAACCGAGATTCAAATCTCGATCTTGTGATGAATATAGGTGAAAAATCGTAGAGGCCCGTTTAAAATCGAGTCCCCTAGCCGTTGGCGGCAATGTACAGAGCTCTGCTTGGGCGCGAATTGTAGGTAATTGACACCACAATGAACTCAAATGACTTTTGTTATTGCAGAACTCGCGAAACCCAGATTCAAATCTCGATCTTGTGATGAAAATAGGTGAAAAATCGTAGAGGCCCGGCTGAAATCGAGTCTCCCAGTCCTTGGCGGCAATGTACAGAGCTCTGCTTGGGCGCAAATTGTAGGTAATTGACACTACAATACACTTAAATGATTCTCATTATTGCAGAACTCGCGAAACCCTGATTCAAATCATGATTTTTGGCTCAGTCTTGACTAAATAGGTGAAATGTGGTCTGAATCTGTATGTCTCGCCCGGAATAATATCACGAAAATCTGGAAATTTTAAAAAACACATATTTTGACGTAAAATTTTCCATTCTTTCGATTGGCGTGGTCAGATTTCCCGTGAGTGTCCAAAAACCCGCCCAAAATCCCCCAAAACCGCCCCAAAACCCCAAAAATGACCAAAAACCCCCCCAAAAATGGAATTTTCTGAAATACTGGCAATGGTTTTCGATGTGTCGAACAAAAATCTACAATTTTGGTTATCTATACTTTCAGCTCAAAATGCATCCCCTCCGAGTAAAACCACTTTTTTGGTCGGCTTTTTGCACATTTTTCCGTTCTGGAGGATGCCACCGTTACTGACCACTCTCAGGCATCTCGAGGGAAAAAGATTCAGAAATTAGATGTGAAAAGCTACAAAATGCCCTGTTGCAAAGTCCAAAAATCGCCCGTTTTCCCGGGGCAGTTAATATTGTCCGGTGGCCTTTTTTTTTAATAGTGTGCGTCGTTGGGAAATATTGATACTCAGTGATGAGTCTGGTGGTTGCTCTCTCACATTATTCGAAATGTCAAGGAGCTCTGTGCATTTTTTCAATATTAACGAGATCAATAATGGTTTCCCGAATCACGCAATCCTGCATCCAACACGATCGCAACCGATGCAAAATTCAGAGTTCGAATCGGGGTTGCGCGAGTTCTGCAATAATGCAAATCAAAGCAATCCATTATCATGTAAATAACTCATCATTCAAGCCCACAGAGAGGTCTGTGCATTGCTGCCAGGGCCCGGGGATCCATATTACATTTTTATTCACAAGACTATGCACCTATGACGACTACGAGTATTATTGAATTCGTATTGTAGTCTTGTTTCTGATATCGCTGCAAAACAACGATGCTCAGTGATGAGTTAGATAGTTGCTATTTCTCACTTGTAAAACTGTTAGAGAGCTTCGTGCATTGTCGTCGGGATCAAGGGGAAAAATATCATGTTTGCAATTGCGAGATTCTGCATTTTATACGGTCACAACCGATCCAAAATTCAGAGTTTGAATCGAGGTTCCGCGAGATTTGCGATAATACGATTCCAAGCAATCCGTTATGATACCAATCACTGATCATTCAAGCCCACAGGGAGATCTGTGCATTGCCACCAAGGCCAAAGAGACCACGTTACTTTCCCATTCACAAGACTATGCACCTATTGCGATTACGAGTTATCTGAGAATCGTTGTTGAAATCTAGTTTTTGAAATCACTGCAAAACAAGGATGCTCAGTGGTGAATTCCATCTCTTCTCACCTATTATTCGAGCCCCCGAAGAGCTCTGGGCACTGCCTTCGAGATCCAGTGAAAAAAAATTCCGTCTCCAATAATCTGATTAGGTGAAAAAACTTACGAGAGCGGAAGACTCCCCACTTCGCTCACGCAAAAGTACGGGACATGCGGCGAATGGGTTGAAGGTGAAATACTTTCGCATGGTCGAAAATTCCCCAATTCGTGCACGCGAAAGTTCATAACTCCGGGAAAGTGTTCAATTTTCGTGTGCGATCGCTATTTGCACGCGAAGATCCGAAACTCGGAGCAGGTCACTTGAAGCCGTAAATTCTTCCGCGTGCGCGGTAATCCAAAATTCGGCCCAAACCAGTTCAGGTTGGGAAAATTTTGTGTGCGCAAAGATTTTCCACTTCAGTACGCAAAAGTTCGAAACTCGTAGCAGTCGAGCTTGGATTGATATCTTTCGCGTACGCGAAGATTACTCACATAGCGCGCGCGAAATTTGAAATTACCTCGACGGACAAGTTAGAGAATGGAAACTATCGCATGCGCGAAGAGAAAAATCACCCGCGCATACGGAAATTTCCCACCTTCTACAGATACTTTGTCAGCTTCTCAATTATACGATTACGAAAGAAAGGTCTCTCTCTTCCCATCTAGGAAATTCAGCGTACGCGAAAGAAGCTTCTCGCGGGCGCTACAGTGGACATCGTTACGCGTGGAGTAACAATCCTCGATACTTCACAGGGTGACGAATCTCTCAAGTTCCCAATACGAGACTTTATGTTGGAGAAAGAGCCCCGAAGTTTATCAAGAGATAAAGTGAAAGAGTCATTTCACGTTGTTTACATAGGTAAAATCATAGCGTGAACCATCATCTCCGTTGATAAGAATTACCCAAAAGATGATCTGGACTGCGCAAAGGGAAAACGAACACCCGATAAGTTGTCGAAATTAGCATACGCGAGTATGAACTAAAATGTTAAGGTTGACGCTGAGATTGCTGTCGTGCATGAGCGAGTTAGACCATAGCGTACGCGAGGCTCATATTAAAAAGGAAAGAAGAAAAAACAGGATCAGGACAATTTCTTGCAAACGCGATGATTCAGTAATTGAGCGCGCGCGAAAAATGATGTGACGTATCGTACGATTCATCGCGTACGCGAAACCCAACTCCATCGACTCACCTCAACAGCACCAATCTCTGCTACTTGAGTAGAGGATCACTGCTGGAACACCAAAAAAGGTCGATTAAATCGGCTAATCCCCCAGCCTAAGTAAAGAAATGAGGCATGACCTTTCGCGAGCAGAAGGGTCACTCGCCAAACTTAGAATAGCTCGATTCGATCCGCATTGAGTCCGCTACCTTGTCTGCACTGTGCCTCCGCAGACGACAGCTCAAGCCACGCATCACAGCAGAAAATAAACATTCCCAACGAGGCAATTCGACAGGAATGCTCCTCGACCGACGAAAAAAATTAAAGACAACACAAATACGTGGCATCATCTCGCATAAGCCGGTCGCGGGCCATGCAATTGGTGCACCGAAAACATGGCCCGCAGCAGGCACATCGCATCATCTGTACTGCGTTATCTGCGACGAGATGTCTGCTACGATACGGCATGCCGACCTTCTGCTGCAGCGGCGAAGGCCAAGGCCACGGTTGTCTGTTTGTCGGCTCTCGATACGCATGCCACATAACATTATTCCACACACCTTATCATTTAACAACACTCTCCGCGACTCCCACAACACAAAAATTCAAACTCAAACGCGAAAAACACTGCGTCGTTGCCTCTGCAGAAGCGCTCATGAAATTATGCTATGCTGCTGCCACCGCAGCCGCCGAAGACACAGCTTCCACGAGAACGCGAACGCCCCAACACGCACAACACACCGAATTAATTTTTAATTTCCCAACGCCAATAGCTCGCGCACAAAAATCACGGCTCACAATCAACACAAGAGCAGCCGATAGGATAAACACACCCCTCCGAGCCATAACCAAGCAGAATACACAATGTAACGCTTTCGTGTAATGCTAGCCGTTAAGCATTACACACCGAGCGTTACTGACATAACGCTAAGAAATACGTTTTTTCACACGACAGTTACAAACTCAGGAAACCGTAACAAAATCTCTCGATCTCACCAATCGAAATAACAAAATCACCGCTACCTAATTCTTCCGGGGTGTACGCGAATTCTGAAACATGTTGTATGTAACCTCGCTGATAAACATGTAAGAAATCAACTGATTCACTTTGATGAAATCATTAGAAAAATAACAGGAAACCAGAAGAAGTGATAGCGGTCAAGATACAGCCAAAGTTGATCAACCGCCGTCCTCTATATATGCATTTTCTTCATAGTTTCGAAAGGATATTATTCGACATCTAGAAAAAAAAACGAGCTCAATTTCAGACATTTTATTTAGATGAGTCCCCATAGCTGAGAGAGAACGAGATCGTCCCAGTATGACTGTCTAGTTGTCAAGTGAGATTATACGAAATACCGCCACAATCATCGTTTTAATCACAATTTATCCCGCGTTGAAAACCCAAGAAATCGTGAGGGGTGCAACTTTTACTCCAATGTTTGCACTCTTGTTGTAAGAGAATCTTCATCGGAGAAACAGCTCAGCCAGCTCGTAAAACGTAACCACTCCATCGAGAGACAGAGTCGAGAGACGATGAGTGTGACTACGAGCTTCGATAAGCCAACTCAACGACTTTCTCGCACCATAACAGGTCTGACTCTTAATCGCAATTTTAATGCGGCAAACTTGCTCAATTTGCCGTTTGCGCGTCAAAGCGAGTCGCGCCCAGCTTTACAAAATCTGAGGATGCTTCTTTGGGTTCTATGCCTACAGCAACTCTTTTCAGTGCTGAATGTTTACTATTTTAACTTTAAAAATAATTACAGTCAACTTCGAGCCCATAACAAACCGCCAAAGAAATAGTCTACCAACAAAATACTAGCTTGATAAGTAGGAAAATCTGTGAATCCGAACAGTCTGGCCAAGTACATGATATAATAACATGACTGATGAGAAAAGTATAACATGACTTGTGTTCTTCTACGTATTGGTGATTTGGTATTTCAAATGAAGCTAATCTCAGAAACGTTTCCGGATTCATCCAACGATCGATACGGGCATGATTATGCCTACGAAATTTGAATAATTTAATAAGAACGTTTTGTAAAAAAGTGACTTGAAGAAAAAATCTCTGGATCATTCATCCAGATTTGAAATTCACACGTGCTTTCCCTATCTGTGAATGTGAGTTCCATCAGGTATCGACCTGTTCCTCCGTACCGTGAATTCAGTGTCAATGCCTATAGTTACAACATTATTATACTCCTCACTTCCAATCACTTGTTTGCTTTACCCGCAACATCTCCGTGAGTGAACATACTTATGGAAAAATCTGAATCAAGCTTACAAAACCATCACCAGGTGGACATGGCCAGACTTTCAAAAAAATTTCCTTGTTAGCACTATGTTAGGATAGTGAGAAAAAAAGTTTTCAGAACCCTTTTAATCTCTCTTGTGGGCCGTACGGCCCACTGAAGGGCCTTTCAAAGCCCATGTTATGCCATTTAAGCTCCCTATGAGCCTACCTTAAAAAAATTATGGCTCCGACGAATTCCAATTTTGATTGAAGTCCTTCAGCGCATTTTCTCTGTCGATGGGAGTACCTTCCAGAAAAAAACGTCCAAAACCGATAATTGGCCCCCAGCGACTTTCAGAAGCTATTCACTATGATAGTAAAATTTATCACTTTATGCGTCATCTTTTGGATGACCGAGCTCGAAGTAAAAAAGTGATAATCGACGTTTACTAGTGGTCATTTTGAAGATCTTTCTTGAGACATGAGCTTCCATCATTATTTCATTCTTGTTTCAAGATTTCGCACTGCGTTGTGAAACGTCAGATTTTGTCGTCTCAGCCAGAATGGCATCATTAGCCACGGCCACATAGGCTCCAATCTGAACTTATGTGCACCAATCTGTGTGACGATGCTCCTCACAGTATCCCTAAGTCTGTGTGAGAACTTCCGTGGTCGGTCCTTGAGCCGGACCGAGCTACAGGTTCCATCTACCGAGTCAAAAATGGGCCTTATTTTGGCTATTTGAACATAGGTGGACGTGAGCATGATTTTAGAATTCTTAATGGTTTTTCCATAACGTCGATGAGAAATATCTTGAATCCATCTCACTCAAACTATATGAATCGTGATAATTCAGGCTACAATGCGATGATTTCACTGGATAGCTGGATGTGAGTTCAACAAATATGACTCCCATCATGTCCTGGAATCAAAATTCTCAAATAAATTCTCCTTGATCAAAATTCACTAGTACTCGGTCCACCATCTGATTGAAAATTTTCAACATGAATATAGTCGATATAAAATCCATAGAAAGAACCTTCATCGAAGAATTCAACCAAGCGACTAGCTCGGAACCAACTCTCCAACTCAGCAAATAACTAATTCACAACCATTAACTTTCATATTTACCTCACAGACCTGAATCATTCATCATCCGCCACCTTGTCAGACCCCCTCCCCCATCTACCAATGAATGATGGGATCCTGAGTAAACACATTCGATAAGGTCCGCATGAATGGCAAACCGAGCGCTCATGAGACTCACGAAGCCCATGATTAATAATTACCCAAGCTAGGTGAACTCGCGCTCGAGTGGTTCACAATCAGATACGGTCAAACGAGAGCAAGGGCCGGCATCGAAAGGGCTCGAAAAAAATAGAGTTACCCCGATAACGAGTAATCAAAGCCATGCTTGAGCTATATGAACAAAAGTCCGCGACATTTTCACATTGCTCCCATCGATCGTTGCAGGTTTCAAAAGTGTATACATATCCACGATATCGTCGTCGTCGTCGTCGTCGTCGAGTTTGAAATAAGCGTAGCACTCGAATTAATTTCGGTCGTTAGGTGCGAGCTCACGAACGCTGTGGCTCTTTTATGCATCGATCGGTTCTCTCACTCTGTAAAACCACCCCGACGACAACGACGACGACGTCACCGCGAGTCATATACATTGCTATGAAGAGCCAAGCAAAAAGGCCGCTGCTCATTATTTGAGCGCGCGATATCGGACGTACGATAGCCACTTCCCCCCTTCCATCCATAGTTTCCATTCTCGCCATCAGCCCTTTCGCTCGATTCGTGCCTTCGCACCCTTGTAAATGCAAATTTTCTCAATAACGCTCAGCGAGCCAACATATATTTCAAATTAATGCCATGTCTCGCGCTTTCTCACTCTCACTCGCACAGGCGCCGCGCCGCTTTGATACGTGCACTTGTCAAATCGTGTATCGCTTGGTTTTTTCCGAGAGAATGATGTGGTGCAGGTCAGGCTTATAATACTTTCCAAGAGTGTATGTAGACTGAAATCGCCAATTATAAGCTTCTATCGATGTGCTGGATCTGATACGTGAATGTCACAGGATAAAAGCTATCACGTGCATTGATCTTATTTGTGATAACTGTTGCGCTGGTTTTTTAAATGCAAATCGATACAACCTGAAACGTAGATAGGTTAGCATCTTTGGTGCATTATATCGTAGATTCTTTAAGAATTATATTTTCTAGGAAAATTTAGAAATTGATGGTGTCAGGGATGATTGATACCCATAGTGGTCTCGCAGGCGTGGAAAAATCTGTCTATTGGACTATTTCATGGCTATCGTACTTGAGAAATTTTTATTTCGATTTTTATCGATTTCAGATGGATTCAATCCTATCCAGTGAATGAACGAAATTCTTGACGAGAACGGAATGATGTACAGACTCAATTTCCCCACTAACAATTCCGAAATTTCACTTACATGAGGCATCGATGACATGGGATTTGTAGGATCCCGAAATTGTTGACCTGTAATCCTCTTGATTTCAATGATGATACTCGTTTAGATTCACTCATTGCAGGACTAATTTTCAGATTCCAAAACGATGTTTTGATGTTGGTAACAGTGAATCACTCAAGTGGAACTTATGAAAAATATCAAAAGTAGAAATTCAAACATTTTTAGAACCCTATTGATAAAGTTCGAATACTGGTTGTCGAATGCTCTTTATTTTTCATATCATCTTTATATAGTACAGGAGAGATAATATTGCTTCCATTCGATAGGTCATCACATCATGAATATCATTCCTATTGAATAGATTATCATCAATAGTACGCTCATCATCGTATTGACTATGACTCATGCCTCATGTTCCATCGAAATGGAAACTAAGAACAATGAATAGATTTCCGGGATACTAATAACATATTGATTTTCTTTCCGCGCGATGTTGATTTTTCCAATAGATTAGTTCGTGAAACAGTATTAAAAGCAATATTAATTAGGACTATTGAGACAAAATCATGACGAATCCTTCTTACAGAACATATTTCTCGAAAACAAGATCATAAATCTTGTCTCTATATTACTCGACGAAGAAAATACTCGAGGAATATTGATCATTGTTAAATATCGGCGCGATGAGTTTCTGATCCATACCTATTAGCTTTGCGGTGGGTCCGATGACTACTACATCGATAAACGTTTCGTACACATAAGAGACAACCTCATACACACTTCTAAGACCAACCAGGACTATATCGATAAACGTTTCGTACACATAAGAGACAACCTCATACACACTTCTAAGACCAACCAGGACTATATCGATAAACGTTTCGTACACATAAGAGACACCCTCACACACACTTCTAAGACCAACCAGCACTACATCCACAATTGTAACCTCCCTCCATCGCACGATGTGAATGACGGCATAAACTAGTTGTATGAGTGCGAGTGCGCACGTCAAATCGCCCGGTGGGAATTGACGGCATTCATATCGCGAGCTCTCATTCATGCCCGAAATTATCATGACAAATAAGTTTCACTCAACAGAAGAAAGGATACTTGATCCATAATCGTAGACATAAAATGAAAAATATGTAATCAAATAGAAAACTTTGGATAGTAGTCTTTTCGGATCCGATCAGACTTGTGTGCCGGCCTCAGTCGGGTGAATTCTTCGAGCGGCTTCGGAGTTGATATCGGTGTCTTGGCGATGGGTGCGCAAGCTTGCGTTCGATCTCTTCCTTTGCTGCTTGAGCCCGAGTCGGGCGTCCACGTCGGCGTTTCCACGTCCGGCGGATAGAATCTTGCGGCAGATCGGCTGTCGTACCGTCGGGAAAGTCGGCTGGGGCGAGAGTGCACGTATCATCTCCCAGCCTTGAATGGACATCGGTATTGTGTGCGCCTTTTGTTTTTGGACAGGCGTCCCTGTCACAATCGTTGACGAATTCCTCCGTCCTGTATTCGCTGACAGCTTTGTGGTGCGTCCGATGACTACTACATCGATAAACGTTTCGTACACATAAGAGACAACCTCACACACACTTCTAAGACCAACCAGCACCACATCGACAATTGTAACCTCCCTCCATCGCGCGATGTGAATGACGGCATGAACTAGTAGTATGAGTGCGAGTGCGCACGTCACTATTATGTTTTTCAAAACTTGGGCACTCCTGGCGGACAGTTGGATGCCAACATGATTCTAAGATATTTAGAGGGTGTATTCAATATTTTGGATGTGTGTTTCCGAGATATTTTGATTGATATTTGAAAGGTCTTATAATGGAACGAATCAGCTGTTGATAAAGAGATAACAGTCCCAACTCGCTTGCCAGCTAGACTTGGGGTATGACCTACTGATCCACTGATGCGTTGACCTCATGTATGAACTCCTCACCCACCAACCTCTCTATCTGCCGCATGGCATATCATTTCGCCAAGCTCGTGATCATTAGACCCACCGACCTACTGACTTGTCTTATGAAACCCCCGCCCCCTTCTCCAACCCGCCAACCTGCCTCTCTAAAACTTGAGGTGAAATTTTGACTCAAAGCTTGGAGTGATCCTCAGAAGGATCGAGAACGACTCATATCAGTATGAAGATTTGACTCATTGGGAGTGGAACCCCAGAAATATTACATTCGCCTCAAGCTTGAGCCAATTTTGACTCCAAGATGTGTGAAAATTGACTCCTTACATTAGTTGAAATAGATTTTTATAGGTTAGGGTACAATCCCAGAATGATTTACGGGACTACTTATGAAGAAAGTGGAGAACTTTTCAATTGTTGAGTGATGCTGCTCTATTCCAAGCTTCCTTCCAAAACACTTCTCTCGTGTATTTAAAAACTCGTATCGATCGATCACAACCGTTCATAGGCTCTTTTAACTATAAAATGACAAAGTCACATTTGGTCTAATGGTTGAGACACTTGCCTGGCATTCAAGGTGGTGCGGGTTCAAATCCCATCGAGTCGAACACAACTGCCAAAATTCACGTTGAATACATTTTTCATAGAATATTAATAATAAGAATTACCAGGAAAACAATTGGAATATGTGTGCACGCAGTGATAAAATTGTTTTATAGCAATATCTAGAATGTTGGAAAGTTTAGTTCTGAATTATTTCACTCGTTCCTAAAAGACATAATTGACTCATGTTTGAGTGAAATTTGACTCCAGCTTGGAGTGATGAATCAATCCAGTTCGGTGCGCACGAAACTGACTCATGGCTTTGAGTCAAATTTTACTCTCTTAGAGTGAAATTTTACTCTAACGGGTTTAGAGAGGCTGAATGACCTACCAACTTACAAACCTCCCAGACAAGATATTTCAAACAAACTTGATTCTGCAAAAGAATGCTTTTATCAAATTGAAATTGAACAATGCTCCTAACTCAAAGCCAAAATGGTCTGAAATCGGGAAATTTGGTATATCTAAATCACAATTTTCATCGCTATTCCAGTATTCCAGCTCAGATCAACTCAACAAGATTCATGCTATAATCAATTGCAATCCCATGATCTCACATGGATTCCTCCTGAACAACTCACCAGCTGAACAATCCGTTACCGTAGAGCCTCTTTCCTCATTCGAACACGTTACCGAAGATTCTGTGCTGAAAAGTATCACGATCTCGCACTCTAAATCTATCGGAATCGATGGCATCTCAGCAGGAATGCTGAAATTAGCGGCACCTGTATTCTGCCCTACCTCACGGCGATTTTCAATGAAATTATAGACACTACGACAATCCCATATGTGTGGTATAAAACTCTGCCCATGCCTTTGCTTGAACTGAAAAACCCTACGTCCCCATCCGTTCCTAGACCCATCTTCAAACTTTCAGAAGTGTCCGAACTTTTTGAGAGAATGCTTCACCAGCAACTTACCGACCACGTAGAGGATAATAACCTCCTCAATGACAGGCAAGCTGGCTTTCGGCGTGGGCACAGTACGACAGCCCTGATTGAGCTTGCTGAAGACATTTGCAGAGCCATCGATGAAAGGAAATTAGCGCTGTTAATTATATTCGATTCTTCTAAAGCATTCAATACTGTTCCTCATCACATCCTTCTGGAAAAACTGCGAAAATTCGAATGCTCGGACAAAACAGTTCGACTGCCCATGAACTACCTGTACAATCGTTTGCAAACAGTAGTATATGAGGACGGTAGCATTTCAGATTGGATTAGGGTCACCTGTGGTGTCCCTGAAGGCAGTGTCTTAGGACCACTTTTATTTGAATCACTGGAAATTAGGTACGTTTTGCCTCGAAAAGACTCGTTTGTCATAATAGAACGGATGAAGTTACAGAACTCAAGAGTGATGATTTTCATAGCATTGCAAATGTTACTGACATCAATAAAATCATATATAAACGTCAGATAAGGCCTCCACCAAATTGGATCAGACATGCTCGATGAGACATCACCATTCTAAATCATCACTCGACTAGGCCCACGCACCAAATTAGAAAAAGTTCGGTGGCGCAGCGGTCTTGCAAAACGCTATCTATATCCCTATCTAACCTATTCCTCCTCTGATCAGCCCTTGGTTCGTCTCGTAATGGCATGCTTGCTCGGCTGTTTGAGCTCCCCTATCAATTTCCACCCCTCCTCGAAACAATATCTCGCGAACGTTAAGAATCGCGTACCACCACGAGGGATTCACGAAGAAGCTGTTCTATACCACCCCAGCGTCACTTGAGACCAGCCATCGCTCTTTCGTATATTATAAAATATTGACGCGCATCGCGTCGTCGACAAGAAGTAGGAGTCTGAGGTCATACCATCGCTATAGAATCTAAGGGGGCGGGGAGTATAAACGAAATCGAGTGCCGCTGCAAAGTTTGCCGATGAGCAGACGGAATTTGTCTTGCCGCTATTCTATCTCTCTCTTTCGTTCACAGTTTCTTTGGCTATCGGTAGCTATGAAACAGCTTTGAAGATAAGAAGAGCCACGTCGTCAATAATGTACGGCTCGATTTTCAACTTTTCACGACGAATTTCAAACTGGTCGCGAGCCCCGGGCCTTCTGAATACTTAACACCAGACGAGGCGATTTTCTTGAGGTACGAGCTGCTATGCAGTAGCGCGAGACCGTTTTAGAGAATTGTGTGACATTTATTCAACTGTTTCGGGACTCGTGTTTTACTTGGATAGTCAGTCGATTTTCTGGATAATCTCCGACTCCCGGTAGGTTACCCTCGTTGAATCCGGAATTTGAATATTGAAGGAGGAGATGAATTTCGCGACCAGGGACGGATTTTCTACCGATGCTCACTTGTATGAATCGAATTTTGTCCATACTATTTTCAATTAGGGGACTTATTCGTCTTTCTCCACTTGATGCGGATTATCTATTTCTGTGTTGAATTCCGTTCTAAGTGAACTCAAAATTGAGTAAGGTAAGTGTGCCTAATTTGCCCCCACTACTTTTGTTTTACTCGCCATTTCAACTCATCTCTATATTTTTCAACGTAGTTTAGCTCATTTTGTAGCTTGTTTCAAGACCTTGAAAATGAGCTAAGGTACGTTCAATTTGAACAAATTGGAGCCGAGATATCTTGATTTTCGCGAAAGAAGATTTTTTGCGAGTTTTTGTCAGTGTGTTCCTAATTTGCCCCCACAGGGAAAAAAGGCCTATTTTCATGGGATTATACGGGTTTTTCGTGAAAGCGGGATATCTCGGCTCCCAGACCTCCAAATGAGACGTACTTTAGCTCATTTTGTAGCTTTTTTTAATACCTTTAAAACTTTTTGAGGTAAATTGGTGCATCTTAATGGATCGAGGAATGAGTTTGGAAAAAGACTATAGGGGCAAATTAGGAACACGGCACTTTTTCTAGTGATATGGGCGTAGAATCGGCTAAAAATCGAATTTTGCAATTCTGCAAAAAGCATTCTAAAGTTGGGACAAAGACAAAGAAAATGAGTTAAGGCACGTTAAAATTGATTCCATCAATTTTGTTTGGCATAACTTTTAGTGAATAACAAAAAAGAAGTCGAAAGTACCGAAAACCGCTTTTTTGTTGTAAGAAATGCGCGGGTCATAGAGGATCGGTCCAAAACATTTATTTTCTCATATTTTAACGTAACAAACATGAAAAAAATGCGGGGCAAGGTCTGCGGGTTCGTACATGTGAGAACTTGAATGGGGGCAAATTAGGGAATGGGGGCAAATTAGGCACAGATACCTTAGTTTTCTCAAAATTTTCTTAAGTTAATTTTTGTTGTTGTGTGTCAGTTTTAATCAACACGAATAAGGATCTTGACTATCTATGAAAAAACTTAGCGACCGAGTTTTGTATTCTCAAATCCGTGACACACTGTGTGAGACAATTGTTCACATTCGTTTTACCATTGAGCGTGCCCGTGAAAGTCATAAAGAAGCAGTTGATTGACTAGGTTCAATCATCCGTGGAGTGTGATAGGAATTCTGATTATGATGATAAGATATCGAAGTATTTCACATATGTATCAATTGATGAATGAAGTAACGGATTGAAATTCTTCATACCTAGAGGCATCACCCTCGTATCTTGGAATTGGTGACACAAGATTCTCCGCCAGCTTTCCAGAACAGCTGTGAGTCTCTTACCTTTGAATCGATTCATATCCAAACTATAGCATGAAATATCACTTGATCATTGTCTTTCATGAATTTTTTTCGGAATGTCTACAAATAGCAGGCTTTGAGAAGAAGTTGAATCCAAATTCAGTATCATTTTGTATCTTTACTTACTTTGTGATAATTTTGGAATTGAATACAGTATTGGACGATCGAAGGCGTTTTCATCAATATTACGGAGATACTAATCATTCTGATCCAGTTGCTGATTTTATTCCATGTTTTCGTTTTGTGTAAAGCCCTGACTAGGTATATCAGATTTTTTCATTCAACATTTTTGTCAAAGGATGATCCACTCGTGAATACCTTGAATGTAGTCAGAAATTGGTTTTCAATCCTAGTTCCCATATTTGAGTAGACGCCTGAATCTTGTCATCATATGTGTTCAAAAGGAAGCCTCTCTGTGATCTCAAATTTAAATTCTCTAATGTCATACTCAGGCTAAAGAAAATTTTGCTGAGAAATCGTCGATGATTCAATCTACAATCATTAGCTCTGCTTGCCAAATTTAGATATTGAAGTAAGTTAGAGTCACTGCTGCCGGGAAATTTCGTCTATTGTTCATTACAAAATCCCGTCATGGAATTAGTAACCAGATCAGCTGATTAACCAACAACTTATCTCCCTTTCAGCTCAAGATGTTGATCTTTGCACTTGCTTCCTGCCTCGTTGCCAGCTGCCATTCATTAGCTGTGCCTGAGAAATTCCAACCTGAAACATTTTCAACGCCTACCGGATTGGATCTCAGCTTCACTCCACACTTGAAGCTTGGCGTTGGCGTAGAAAATGGAACTTTTTTCGTTGCACAGTGCGGTAACCACGACGATCTACTGATCAAGTGCAAACTCTCAATCACGCGGTTCTTATTCGACTCCAGTAATAAGACTGAGACAAAAAGTTACAGTTTTTCTTTGCTCAAAATGACCGCAGATTCCATAATCGCCCCATACCTGCAAGTTTTCCGCTTCAGCGGAGACAAATACATTGTGTCATGGATAGAGTACAACGAAAAATCGCCAACCCGAGTCGAACACGTAGATGGAATAGAAATTTCAGTTGGGATGTTTATCAATTTTTTCATAATATCGACAAAAACTGGTGAAACGTACGAATGCCGAACATTTGGTACTGCTTTAGCTTCGAAAAAAATCGATTGGAAAGATTTAATGAGTTCCATGTTCGTGCATCTTCGGGACAAAGAGTTTGGCGTGACTTATTTGTATTCGGCCATCAATGGATTTGCTTATGAAGTCTTCAATAGCACAGGTCTCAGAACACTAGGCCCAATTAACGGAAATCGTCTTCGATTCAAACCTAACGATCGCGTCGTCCTCTCGATCTCCAATCACCCAAAAAACAACGAAAAGTGTCAATCGAATTGGCAAACGCAAGAAAGATTGAGGTTGGCAGCCCTGTTTGGCAATGGTACCTATGAACCATCAAGTTTGATGAGACTAAATGATCGATATCCAGGTGGTTATTCTACCGCGAATGAAATATACTCTCTGTGTAGAAAACGTGATTACTATAGGAAGCAATGGTCTTGTATCCAAAGAAAACCCAATCAAGCTCTTAATACCCTCCAAGTGCGATTCAATTATGAACCAAAAACAGCGATATTATACAGTTTGCCAAGAGGTGATCTGTTGGCAATGACTACAAAACAGTTGACACAGGATAGCTATGAAGTATTTTTGACAGTTTTTGATGGTTCTGTCGGAGATGCCTATTTGCCGGTAAAATTCGGTGTATTTTCTTGCAACTCCATGCCCATGCTTAGTCACTTATTTCGGAGTCATGCAGAAAAATACTGTCTTTCTGTTCTGCCCTACACCACTTGCGCAAATTTCACAGTCAAGTGTTATTCTGAGGAAACCTTGTTCCAGTCTGTTTGAGAGTATGAATGACTCCATAAAATCAAACTATTTCCAATTAAAGTTCATGTAAGCCTTTGAGAAAAGAAATCTGTTATTCACTCACGGATGTATGAATGATCTATTTAGCATTCCCCAGAAAATTCCAAAAAATAGAATCCTAAGTTATTCTGAGAGATTTCATGTGTCCCCTTTCGTTGCGAGCTATATGTGTAACGTGGGTAACGTGAGATTCTATGCATTATTTTTTTCTGAAATTCCGTGTCAAAATGTACGCAGATGTGAACATCAGATTCATATTGCACTCATCCGTAGTCTTACTCCGATGATCAATAATTGAAATATCAAAACTAATGAGAATGTACTTTTGCTTTCATAAGTAAACGCAGCCTATTACTTCATGGGCTCCATTTGGTATATTCTTTGTTATTTTTTTTTCCAAGTTCTCTATTTTTTTTTTTTTTTTTTTAGTGTAAACCTCAAACAGATTAACGTAAGTAATACCGGTGATACAGTACAATTGATCTTGTTAAAAATGTTTATCCATTACAATGACAACTACTCATACGCACACACGATTCGCTTGTCAGCATGTTCAACCTATTCCATCTCATTCGAGCGTCATCACCCTTTCTGCACGATTCATTTCCAACCCAAGCCGCCAAAAAATATAATATTCCAGAGGCATTTGCACGTTCATCCCTCGACTCTATCCCAATCAACCACCAAAATGAAAAAAGCATCGACAGCTCTCAATCACCCGAAGCTCTCTTCTACAGAATTTCGGCCCTTTTTGGCAAGGGCCTTCTATTCAAGCATTCTCTACTCTCATCCAACGCCTTCTGTGTATAGAAACTCAGTGCTTGAAGAGAGGCCATAGAGTACCAGACGCATGGATACAACCTTGTATAGCAATACACAATTTCGAAGAACGTACAGAATGAGAATATAAGCAGTAGGGCCAAGTGGATAGAGAAAGAGACAGAAAGAGTGAGTGAGCCGGTCCACGCGGCGTGGCGTAGCGGCTGATTTCGATTGAATAATTTATGTTTCATTACGGGGCGCAAGGGGCTTATAGGCGCCTCAACTCTCTCTCTCTCTCTCTCTCTTACTCTTAGAGCCTATACACTTGCAAACGGCTCGTACATTCAAGCAAGCCTCTCTATGTACACATACGCCGATTTGCCCGTGCAACGAACGCCTTTCAAGCCGACCATCAGCGTCGAGTATTTCCTATACGTTAGTCTTTCATCGTTGGAGTACAGCTTGGATGAAAAGAATTTTGTATCGAGGGTATTGAGGCCGCGAGGCCGATATCAGAAGCAACGTTCGTGATGGCGACCAGCTTCTTTTTATCCGTTGAAAGAAAAATCCCAGCGGTCAAAAGATATAGCCCTCTCTGCCAATTGGCTGAAGCCTGTGTTGGTCTATGTACTTGGAGAGTGGGATCCAAGCTCGATTGCCACTGCAGATTGTCAATGATTCAGGCAGACGATGAAATGAGAGGCTTGGGCTATCTGAGGGGATGTTGATGTGCGTCAAAAGGCTATTTGAGATTGCGAGTAGTGAGGGTCAGTGTAAGGTCAGACGTGCGATTGTCAAATCTGTAACATCGTGAATGCACGATAGTTCGAGATCAGTTTTTTCATATCTCAGTTCTACATTCTATTGTTTTCTTATTTGATATTCAGTATTTATTTGGGTAAAATCACGGTCTAGAAGCCAAATTCGCATTATGAATGCAAGAAAATATGAATGTGCAGAAAAAAGGGACCATGTCATTTGCACAAAACTACTTGGAAGTACATATATTTGATAAACAAACA
Source organism: Eretmocerus hayati (assembly GCA_029851415.1). Classification (NCBI taxonomy): domain Eukaryota; kingdom Metazoa; phylum Arthropoda; class Insecta; order Hymenoptera; family Aphelinidae; genus Eretmocerus; species Eretmocerus hayati. Next base: position 184,735,872 of record CM056742.1, read on the forward strand.
GAATAAATTTCCTCCTGGCGGAGAGAGCTCTCAATTCAGGTGTCATGTGCTGTTCATATTATGAAGGTTCTTGAATAGTATTCGCTAGAGATGGTGGAATAGCGATGAGACCTTCTCGTGATGCGCGCTTGAACCAATCGTCGCGAACGGTCTAGTAGGTGCCCTGACAGTAACTGTTTGAGGTTCTCCAGACTCATATTAAGATCTAAGTCTGGGAAATTGTTAAGAAGGAATGAGGCGCGGATTATAAACGATTGGTTTAATGCTTCAGTACGCGGAGCGCGATACGTGAAAGAGGCTTTGTTGTTACGGATCGATTGACGCAGGGTAGGATTTTCAACTGCAGGGGAAAACTTCATTCTCAAGAAGATCGGTAGATCATACTTGATCATTGCAAGCACGAGTGAACCTGGAAGATAATCTCTACGCTTCTCCGCAGAGAGCCATCCAAGGCTGATGCGATATGGGGTAACATGGGATTGACGTGGAATATGTTTCCACAAACAAATCTGATGCATGCATTGCGCAATCTATGAAGCTTCGGGTTTTGCTCTTTGCTCAAGCCAGTCAGCAAAGCTGACCCGTAATCAAAAAATGGCAATATTAGACTGCTTGCGAGTTGCTGTCTGAGTGAACGAGCAAAACTACGAGCAGCAATTCTTAGTGAATATAGTGACCTATGTACACGTTGGCTAATTTGGGTAATCTGCTTACCCCAGTCGAGAGAGGGAGTAATCAGTATACCCAGGCTCTTTACACAATTAGAATAAGGAATTGCCTCCCCCATAACTTGCACGCGCGGAATCTGATTGAGATTCACCTAGCGAAGGTAGAGTTTACTTCCGAGGATTATTACGGATATCTTCGATGCATTGAGTTTGAGGCCATTGTCAGATGCCCATTGGGCAACTGCTTGGGCATCTAGTGATATCAGAGCAATGTGCTCAAGGAGCTCACTAGGCAGGCAATGTAGGTAGATGCTAGAGTCGTCAGCGAAGGTAGTGCATTGCGCATGTCTCAAAACTTCTGGAAGGTCATTAATAAAAATTAAGAAGAGCAGAGGACCCAGCACGCTACCTTGGGGTACGCCAGTAACAAGTGGCAGCCAGGGTTCGTGACTTCCATCTGCAAGGCGAACTGCTTGGTGGCGTCCGGTGAGGTAGCTGGCGAACCAGCGGATGACGCGATCGGTGCAGCCGATTTTCCTGAGCTTCACCAGTAGCTTAGCATGAGAAAGTGTATCAAATGCTTTGGAGAAATCAAATGATATCAGTATGGTGAGCATTCTTTTGTCAATGGCTGCTCGTGCATCTTCTAAAACGCCCAGGAGGGCTGTTTGAGTCGAGTGATGAGACCTGAACCCTGACTGCCGTTCATTCAATAAATTCGACGTGGACAAGTGTGCAGATAGTTGATGATGAACCACACGTTTCAGCACTTTGGAAAATTCCGAGAGCTGAGCAACTGGCCGAGTATCCGAAGGTGTTTTTGGTGCTGGTATCTTAGGTAATGGAATTATTGAAGCGAGCTTCCATGAATCAGGGAAGTCTCCGGATGCAAGAGAGTCATTGACTATTGCTGTCAAGTGCGGCTGAATGTACGGGAACGCCAATCTTGCCATGGAAGATGAAATCTCATCCGCGCCTATAGATTTCCCAGCTAAAAATGCTTGGGCAACTTCGAGCTCACTAACTGGTGAAAAATCAAAAGTTGGAATGTTTTTGGGGAATGGATTGGAGAGACCAAGAATTTGATACAATAATTGAGTCAACCATTCGGGAATTTTGATAAGAAATTCTGATGTCATTAGAGTTCTATGTGGATCTCAAAGGTGAAATGATGTTTAGACTTTGAAGTGGAATTTACCCGATTAAATGAGTGGAAGTACATTTCAGAGAGATGTCGAGCAATCAAACTATGGCTGGAACAATTCTAGTAAACCAGTCAGACACACGCTTGTTAGAGATCTTACATTGCGTTTTTTTTTTTTTTTTTTTCAAGAATACCCTAACTCGTAGAGTTACAGAAAAGTGGAAGGTGAAAGCTTCAGAGAAACAAATTTGTATAATTTGACCTCTGTGTGCTGCTCACTCTTTGAATAATTCATTCAAATTCACAGTTCTAGTGATATTCCTAATCCGTGATAATAATGTTCATAAAAATAGTTACATCATTTTTTGGCTATAGCCTGATGTAAGAAGAAGATGATGACTGACGTGCAAATTCGATATTGCCGTACTTAATCTGTTGCGGTGTCAATAGTTATTCCCTCAGCTAGATTAACGATGATGATATGTTCCTCGTGAATAAGGAATTATTTTTAGGAGAAAATTTCTACTTGTTCCATGTGGCTGTGCAATCTCATACCATGTTTTCAAACGCACTCCCCCCCCCCCCCCCCCTCAAGCGTGATTCATTTTAACACGCGTTCTATTCAAACGCATGAAAAATTCTCATAATCCGATCAAAACGGAGATTTCTTCTTCGATGCATCATGATACCCCATCATTTTAAAACATTTCCAATTCATACAGAGTACACTGATACTAATATCTCGTGAATAGAGCATCGGACTATAGGTTCTTCAATGCTTAAGCACGTACGATGATAATTGGTTGCTGAATATATCTGACAAGATAATCGTAGAACTAATCGATACATCGATTTATCAAGTGTATTTCTTACGAGAGTGGAACTAATAACTTACTGATACGAATAATCTAAGGATTTGGAAATGCCTCCTGGCAACATCTCGGCAGGATTAACAAGTTGATACATTTTCCAATTGTCGAATTTCTTATTAGAATCGTAATTTATACAGTGGTGTGAAGATCTGATTACCTTAAGAACATAGTACACAAGTTACATCCTCGCATTTTGGATTTACGAATAGTGCACAAATGACTTTTCGCATTACATTTGGCACGAGGACCTTGCATAGAAAGCTGACATTTCACACGATCATGTGTGCATAATATCATACGAACAACATTTTTAGAACCCAATGGTACAAATGGTTGCCCTACAGGGACGCCTCCAATGAACCAAATCAAACTCGTTCAAATTCTTTTGGTGTGGAATCGAGTGCAATGGAGTAATTCGAACTATCCTGGTGGGGATATAAATATCCATCAAATTTTGTTATTTACAGAAATTTCAGCGCTATGTAGTGATTTTTTTCCTCTCATGAGGTTACACAAGTATCGTCGGATAGAGCTTTCCATGGACATTACACAAGAAGACGAGATATTCACGGAATGAATAGCCTTCAATCAAAATTTTCATCGAATCTTCATTCGAATCAGACGAGGATTTTGGAATCTGGAGATGACAAGACAGTGGATGGCTATCGTACGAGATCGTGTCACTTGTCAATCACTGTTTTGATAGATATTCCTGCAAAAGATGTCAATGACAGCTAGGCACAGAATTTGTTTGATTGCAAAGATATTCCTCATTGTAGAAGTATGCTGGATATGATACTGCATAACAAGCTCAATTGTAATGTAACGATTTCTCATCATATGCCTTGAAATAAGTGTATCTTAGGAAATTTCATATCCTTCTGTAGCTCTGAGGAACTGATTATTCGGGCAAGATGGGCCAATCGGTTTCCCTTTCTCTTTGGATCATTTTCTCATCGATACTCTTGTTTGTTGCCTACACAAATCAGTCCAAATTCATAGATTCCGATCGATACATCTATACCTGTATGTAGCGACTGGAGTGCAGCTTTAATATTAGCTGTCACTGTCACCTGCGGCTTGACTGGCTTCATACGATGATCATGAATGGATAAAATCATTTACCCTCATGCAATATTATTAGTTGTGAACTACATCATTGCAGTTTGGTCATTTCATACAGACAAAATTCTCGTACGGACTTAAATTTCCACGTGGGGCTGAGGGACAAAGTGAAGAGGAGAGAGGTAGTGTTGGAGAAGTTGACACAGGATTATTCGTGCAGGAATCAGGGCGAGCTTGCTGAAGATTGGCTCAAGGACAAATAGATTCTCGACCGGAAATGCGTTTTATAGAACCCTTCTCCAACATTCATGCAAACAACTAGCGAAGGGGAAATTCCATCCAGAGAGATGCTGAAAACCGGCATGATCATCTTCGAGGTAGGGAATATCAAGGAGGAATTTTTTCGTGTGTTGACTATCTTTTTGCAATGAAACGTCGTCGTTCAACAAATTGTCTTCGTGGTGTTTGGAGCCTGATTCTACACTGAACAGGACTCTTGGATCTGAACTATCTGCCTTGGAATAGATTTTTGAGGTAATAATTGTGCAAAAAAAGCCTCCGCAAACAGAATATTCCCCTGAATTGTTCTATTTTTTCTCGACACCCCTGCGGGCGCCCGCCGCCCCGGCCATCTATTTTCAGTGGGGTAGCGTGATCATGTCTCACAGCCATAAGGCAACAGTCCGGGCAACAGAGTATTATTATGTCCACCTGCGTTGGGCATTTTTATATTCCCTCAATGACATCAATCAGTCCGTGGGGAGCCATGAAACGGCTTACGATCAAAAGTTTGTTATTATCAGTTGAGTTTTCAGTGAGAATTTTCTCTCGGTTTATCTTTGCCATTTACGTCACCACAATGAGCTCCTCGAATACCTTGGCTCATGTATTCGTCTAACCACAACGCCCATCACTTCAGCCATAATCTAGCCATTCTACTCATGGAATACTATGCCGTCTCAATCACGGTGGTTATGCTGATTTAATTCTCGAGTTGGTCATCTACAATCTGGTTATAATGACTGCATGCGTGACTTACACAGAAATCAGAGCTCAAGAATATAGTGGCAATCGGTTTTGGGAATTTGAGCTCCATTCCAAGTGCTGGACTCCGAAAGTTCATAAAGAGAGAAGTTCGACTCTCATCAGGATCAAGTCAGTGTGTACATGTTGAATTCTAGGGAGACAACCAATACAATAAAACACATTTTGCTAAAAATTTTATAAAATGTTTTGGAATTCTCGTTCTACAGCACCGCTCCTCTGTGATTTCCCAATACTCTACAATTCCCCGAGCTTTTATGACCCAACTAGATTGATTGAAGTTCTATCAAACTATTTGCTCCATTGCATTGAATTTTCGAGATGACCTCTTGATCAAATCACGAAAATGTTAAGAAAGATCTTAATCTTCAGTTGAAAAAAATATGAGGTGTCTTGAGTATTGTACCGAAATCATGCGCAAATAAAATTAAACATACATTTGCAACAATATTCGTATATAACAGAATCCAAATGATATGAAAAGTTGGACGGTAAGTACTAGCGCGCGCTCCACCACAGCATAGAATTAGTTCAGTTGCAATGCGAATGAGAAAGGAAGACTGCCCATACTGCAGCGACGTCGTCTCGCAACCCCTTTCCTTCTGCGAAGCTCAACGTAAGCTCTCCGGTCGATAATGAGGCTAGCTGGAACTTGCAGAGTCTGCTATCAAGTGCAACCCTGCAACCCCTTCACTCACTCGTACCGGCCAGTCTGCCGTACCGACAGACGTATAATTTTAATCTGTCGCAGTATTCACTCATCTTCCTCAGCGTTAGTAATGTGATTTCTTCATTCGTGAGGAGTACATTGGTGAAGAAATATACTCAAATATTTATTGGCATGAACTTTGGTGAAGGCTGATCGTATCTTGAGCTGTACCACTTGTCTCATACAGAGGTAGAGTAGGGTGTGGCTGAGGTGGCATTTGATGTAATTTTCAAAATTCAAATGCACCACTCTGATGTATATGTGAAATCTGCTAATGAATTGTATGTCAGAGAATGTAGATTCTGTATACGAGTTGAATATTTGGTCTCGTCCATCTTGAAGGACGGTGGGGAACTAAATAAATTCCCAAAATTTCATGAAAGAAATTTTATTGCTACGTTTCGTCCACTAGGTTTCGTGTCTCATACACTCATCAGGCTTCAGGTTTGTTATTCTTTAGATCGTCATGATATTTTGAGGACTCACTCTATTTACTTGTATTGACAGGAGCTAGACATTATGTCTGTGCTCTATTACAAGATCGTTCAAAATATCATGACGATCTGAAGAATAACAAACCTGAAGCCTGATGAGGTCCACAATACCTAGTGGACGAAACGTTGCAATAAAATTTCCATCATGGAATTTTGGGAATTTCTTTAGTTCCCCACCGTCCTTCAAGATCGACGAGACCAAATATTCAACTCGTATATTAACCATCAAGGACGAAAAAATCTACCAAAATCACTTATGAAATGTAGATTCTGATTGTCTAACTACAGTATTGTCAACGTTCAAGAACTAGGGACAAATCCAACGGATTTCATCGTTATTTGATTGTCTAACTATTTTCTTAAGGTAAATGTTGATTATATTCACATGACTCATGTTTTATTTGTCAAGATTTCAAACTGCTCTTATCATTACCATACACACCACTTAGGGATTCAATTTTGAGTTAATAGAATCAAACTCACAGCCACCTTCGTCTCCTTATCTCAAGTTCCAAGCGGATGACATGTCGTCTGGTTCGAAAGTCACTGAAATAATTACAGTGATCATGGGAAAGAGTATGACGAAATTTTGTTGCAACTCTGAAGAAAATATTTCTAAAAGCTATGCTAAATGTAATGGATAATTCAATATTCAATTTTGTATTAGAGTAGAGCCTCTGAAATCTTCAACTAATTTCAAATCTTCATAAGCAAAACACTCAAATAATTTTGAATAACCCTGGAGTAATCAAATATGAGTTCCGCAACATCGTATAATTTCCATAGAAAGATTCGATAATACGAAATTCAACTTGTCATCATTTGTCGTTGTCCTCGCGTGAAACACGTTGAGCAAATTTATCGACCATAGCTCGTATCCGGACACTTTCGCTAGCAATACAGTTGTGCGGAACGGCTACCCATTCAAACCGCAAACGACGCTCGATTCATTTGTATCGCAGCTATAGCGCGCCAATATGACTCGATCGAACCGCTTACTACCAAAGGTAACGATGTTCCACACGTGCAGTTTCGAGCTCGTTTGTCATCGGGTCACCGCAATGTATTGTGTCCGAGTGACACAAGCATTTGACTCGTGCGAATCAATGAATTGCGATGAATCGTACTGGGAGAACAACCCAGTGTATACCTTCAAGCAGATCCTATTAATAATTACACCACATACGAGCCATTCCGCTCCCGCGGATCGGCTATTTTTCTTCGCCACAGTAGCAAATCAATCATTCGTCTGGCGGTATATTTATATAGTTCAACAGAGTCCGAGATATGTTTGTTTGCAGTTGTAGATGACTAGCATTCCGATGGGTGATCAATTGTTTGCGTTGGCGGAAGTCTATGAGAATTTTTCCCGATGCCCGTGACAAATGGATGCGATTTCACGTTTCACCGATTTCTGATTATTTATCGTGGACTGAAAGGTAAAGAGAGGAATCTCTAGTTGAGCACATTCATATATTTGCTGACAGGATAACACAAGGTTTTCTGAATTCCAATTTTTCGTAATCTCCAATATTTCGTCTGGACAGTCTTACAAGGGGGGACCACGGGGTCCGGGTCGCCAATCATCCCCAAAATTCTTTCACAGTTTGGTACCATCTAGAATATGGAGAATCTAGAGTAACTCCGTCCAATGGGCCTCCTGGCCAGAGCTACAAGCAAAAACTTTAGCATTGCAAGTATATCTATATATGTCACTTTTTAACATGGGCCTATATGGACAATGTTAATCTCGGTGGCTGTATCTTTGAACAGGGGCCTCATTTGACGGTCATACTCTGGATTCTTCATATCCTAGGTGGTACCGAACTGTGAAAAAATTTTGGGGATGATTGGCGATCCGGACCCCGTGGTCCCCCCTTGTTAGTCCAGGGAGCAGATAACAATATCCTTGTTTCTGAACTGACAAAATCTCGTGAAGACTTATTTCTTCTCTCGAGAGCCTGAAACTATTTCAAGAAATAAGTCCCCGGTGATTTGTTGAAATTGCTCCCAGTTTCAACCAATTCTCGTCATTACAATGGAGGTGAATTGTAAATCCTTGTATTTTTTGCAAACATCTGTTGTATAAGCTAATGAAGCTGAGCTAATTACTAGTCTCAGCTTCCATCGGTTTCTATGATATCAGCAAACTCGATAAAAGTTCTCGATTTATGTATGTCTTGTTCATTACATTCAATTTGTAGGTGTTCATGGACGACGGATGTCATCGATACATCGACTGCCTGTTCTATAGAATCTGAGAAATTTCTTGGGTCGGCTGACGGTTTGTTTTCCATAGAAATAGATGTCAAAATATCGTATAAAACAAATAGATTCAAGGGATTCCATATTAGATTTCACAAAATTAGAATCCATGTATTTGGAGCGTCAAAAAATATCAACGCTATCATTTTGTAATAGGAGATGAAAAAAATTCAACTTCGAGAGTAGTCCCCAAGATGTATTTTTTCTGAGATTTTTGGCGTTTTCTCTGAGTTGAAAGTAACAAAGAAATATTGATAAGAATCTATTAAATAAAATAATAGACCTTGAACAGATCATTTTCAGGAGTCAAGCTCCCCACGATCTTATCGGTGTTTTGTTTGTGCTCCGGCCATGAGTAAACATTCGGGTACCAGAATTTTGAGCTAAACTGGCGGGGGAGAAAAATTTGATTGGGACGCGTTCTATTCGAGACGAAGCCCATCAATTTATCTACTACCGCTGACTTCGGATGTATAGATTTTCCTATTCAATGGTTCTAGAGCACAGTCTTGTGAAAATTGGAGATCAATTTTTTGTAAAGAGTCTCAATTCTCAAGTGATTCCGTTGAAAAAATCATCCCCATATCGAAACCATCTCTGGAAACCTGCATGTCCAGCTTCCTTTTCAAAACCAGGTACCTTTTCCCTTTCTCCAGAATATCCACTCATCAAGTACATACTCATACAACATGGAAATCGGACGCAGAATCGCAACGACACTCCCACAGAGCGAGAATTTCCTTGAGTCCAAGAGAAAAAAGATGGGAGCAAAGGCAGAACGAATGACGACGACGACGATGCGACTCGGAGAAAATCCCAAGTCCGCGGGATTTTAATTAAAGCGGTAATTAAAAATCAAGACCCGAATGTTTTTCTTCCGGCTTGAAACTCACCGGGCACGCGGCGGGGGATAATTTAATTTTTACGATCTTGTAAGGGCAAAGGCCTTGTGAATTCCAGTTGTCCTGCGGTATACTGGGTGGCAAAAATGAAATGCGATTCCGCGCTCGGCCAACAAGAGAAACAGTCTCTCAGTTCTAGAAGCTAGAAAACTAAACGCACGTGTGACGCTACCAACACATATGAGACTGTACATACAGTTTTGAGCTCAGAGAGAGCTAGCTCTTTTGCGTCGGTGGTCCTCGAGGGGCTGTGAAAAAGATCGGAGGCACTGGAGCATAATGGGGCGTCGTATCGCAACTTGGTATACCTCAGCCTTTTCTGGCCACATTGTGATCGTTACGGTCTAGCCAAGTCTGTGTATATTTATATCACGTTGGAAAAAGATGGGCATCCGCTTCGCGTGATTCTGTATATAACATGGGCTATACACACCCATAACGTATGTATAATATTTTTAATTGTGACGTTAAAATGTGCTCTCGCGAGAGAAACCAGGCTCTGGCCCTCGCTTTGTCTTGTTACGAGGTGCGTTCGGTATGCCTGATGCTAGAGAACAAGGCCTGTATGATCGTATGCTATATGAATGAGATGGTAACTCGTATAGCACTGTAGTTCTAGAAAATAGTGGCAGTCACGGGACAAAGCTTGACTCTGCGTCCGGTGCCTCGTTATTCATTCTGCTTGAGTTGAAAAACAGATCCTAGGTGATTTTTTTCCACCTAGCTCTAGGCTCTCATTTTTCTTAGACATAAGTGATGGTTCAGTACATACAAGGTTCGCAGAAAAAAAACTAAAGTCTGGCTCTACTGCAAATACTATCCTAATCTAATTTTATGCATTCCTAAGAATTTTCCCTTGGAGTATTCTAATTGGGTACCTCATAAGAAGTTGTAAAATATATGGTCGATTCCCGGCTCAAACTATAAAAAAAAACTCACCAATGGATGCCTAGACTTGTTTTCCACGATTCGTTTATTTGTGCTGGTCCCTCATCATGAGCGGGGCGATTCTCCTCACCGCAAATCGATGGTTGTTACTGCCCGAAAATTCCATCGAGCTTATAGAAAATTTTCTTTTGGAATATAACCCATCATCACAACAAACACTATCTCAATTGTAAGGCTAGAGTAAAATTTTATTCAAACAATGTCGAATTTCTTTGCCCGAATAAGTTCGTATAACAGAAGAATCGGGAAACCCGCGATTGAGCAGAGAGCAGAAAACCTTCTCGATGGTTCGTCTAGGAGCAAAAATTTCATAAAATGCCCTCTCAGATGAGCAGTCAAAGATTACTTCTGTTCTTCAATCTAGGACCGCTTTTTTGTCTCAACTGCAAGAACGTTTCCTCACTGATCCTTCAAACTCATGTTTGATGATTTCATAGACAGCATTGCAAAATTCTCCTATAAATTGTACTCCCTTCAGTTTAAGCATGATTGAATTACATCGTTTTCTTCATGATGTGCTAAGGCAGCAGAAAGGATCTTCCCATTTCCCATAAGATCAAGATTTTATCGTCCGCGGTTTTGTTATTCACGCTACTGTTTTTAGCCGAATCTTCATAACGAGGGACCTCTGTACGTCAAACGTGGGGATTTGGGATTCTTCATTTTAGGTAAAATTGTTAATTTGTCACACTCCCTCGATGCTTCACCCCTCTAGATAAAGAGTCATACAGGATGATGAGATCTGCAAATTCCAAATCTATGTCCTCGGTAAGTATTGACTGGGTCGTGGATACAGAATGAATCGTGATCGTGTAAAACTTGCCATAGGCTTTCAGATATCCTTGGTAAGTGAACCAAAAGATATCAATGTCAGAGCCCATGCTGAAAATAATGTTTCTACCGGGCAATATAGTTGCAGATATTTTGTGGACGGTTAACTATTTAACACGTTCACTGCGAAGGCAGTTTTTCGTAGTTTTTAATTGGTCATTATCACGACCCTCATTCTCCGACTAATGCAAGTGTACAGGGAATAATTCTGTTCTGACTCATTATTTACACCCTTGATGAACCCAAACTCCAAAGAAAAAGGCTGTAGAGGATATTTCTTGAACAAATATGAGCTGGCAAGGATTCAAGAATGAAAAATCATGGGCCCGACCAGTGGGGCCCATCGCAGTGAACGTGTTAATTGAACTTCATAGCCCGATCTAAGGGTACGCAGAAATTAAAATATATGTGACCATTCCTACACAGGCATCCGAGTTTTGTTTTAAAAAACCACAGTTTACCAAATTCTTGACTTGGTAATCTGTGGACTGATTGAGTACATTACGTAATTTCTGACTTTATCCACAATCAATAAGCTCGGTGCTCTTGAAGCACGTCTATATTTGACTGCCAATCACAAGGAGGATTCTTGTTGAATATACTAGTTCAGGACATCTGTGGCATCACAACCTAACAAGAATCGAAATTGCTACTTGAGCTGTTTTTGAGGAAAGTTCAAGATAGTAGAATTCGCATCGAGGTTATGAGGTTGTAGCTCGCTTCTGAGCGATTGGTTTTCGGCCCGAGCCGCAGGCAATGGTCGAAATAATCGCTCGGAAGCGGGAAACCTCATGACCGAGGCGCGAATGCTATTTTATGCAATTTTGTAAGCACCCAAACATCGGAAAATTGCACAAAGGTATTTTCTCGACACTTTTCACTTTTCCACCATCGACAACTGAAAGGGAATGCAATTCATGGAGAAATGCGTGTAGTAACTATTTGTAGATGTACAGGAGATGAACTAAATGAGTCTCGCTGCTATTCACTGGTATGAGGCCTCCGAGTTCAGTAATTGGCGTATTTTCGTCCAAATTCATTTTTTTTTTGTCATTTTTTAGTTTCAACCGTATTATTCAGAGGCAATACATTATATCGAAAAGCTTACTCTTCACTAAAATACCTCATCATCATACCGAATGAAAAATCACCTTACAGGAATTTTGTCCATTCTTCTGTTTACAATCTCGAATCATTTTAATAACCCTGCTTTTTGTTTCAGATGGAACAGTTCAGGCTGCAGCAGACGATGGATGGTGATGAGTGATAAATGATCTATTGGGACCATGGAGTACAACCCTTTGCGGTCCTAATAAGAGTATACAGAGTTGCATAACAAATTCGTCAACTTTCTTTCTTTAAGGCGTAGGATTAAGGTGATATCATTGCGATTATGATGATAACAATTGAGGCGGTGGGTGGAAAAAAGGCGTAACTGCAAAACGGTCATTTTGAGAAAATCAATAAAAACTTAATAGAAACCGCTAGAGACATAATTGGACGAGTTGAGCTGACTTATTTCGAAGAAGATAGCATTCTCAAAATAGCCCAACCCTAGTCGGGGGATGAAAATTGATTTTGAGTTTTTTTCAGTAATTTCAAAAAATGCAATAACGCCCGTTTTCCGGATACAGGGTCAAATCTCGGTCTCTCTTCCTCACAAAAAGTGGAATTAAATCTCGAGATCAAGTCCAATCGTCTCCAAATTTTTTGAGAGTGTTCCTGGGCATGTTTTGAAAGATATCTGATTGCTAGGGGGTGGTTCGATTCATGCTCCACGGTTCTATAGACACGAGAATCTTCCATCGGTCGTGTGAAAATGACGAGAAATTTTTCCACTAGAGAAGGGTAAAAACACTTAATTTGAAGGTAAAACAACACGTTTTCATCGTTATATCAGGTGGGAAACCGTTTCCAGGCTCTGGAGAAATTTTTATAAAATTTTTCCTCGGTAATTAGGCCCTTTTTCCAGATCCGCCCTCACTTACGCCCTGTTACAGAGTAATTACGCCCTTTTTAATCTTTGCAGTCAGATACTTGAGCCCTTTTTCCAAATTCTGTTAGGCTGAGCAAAAAATTAAGCCCTGCTTTCGAAATGCTGTCACAGCAGTTACGCCCTTTTGACATTCTATCATTGCGCTTACGCCCTTTTATCGTGCAGATGAAAGGGACGTAATGGTGGTTACGCCCTTTTATCTGACAGACGGTTTTTGGGGTCTTACGAAAAACGGATTTCGTGGGGTGGTAGATCTTGGTATAGGGGTTCAAAAAAAGCGATGTCCGGAAAAAGGGCATAATGGTGGTTACGCCCTTTTTCCACCAACCCCCTCAATTGATAAAAATATTGGTGAGTGGTATTCATCTATCCCAGTCGTATTGGTGGAGCTGTCTACATACTCGGATACAACAATAGATCACTCTATCCAACTTGCTCAGAACAATTTTTTTGGATATTATGCAACTGCTCAAAGTAATACAATCAAAACTAAAAAAAAATACAGAAAAATATAGCTATCAAACGGAAATACACGGACTACGAAAACAGGAAGCCTCATACGAGAAGATGTGTGGAGACATTTTTTGATCATCTCTTGGAAGTCCTCAAAAAGTTTCTGAACACGTTTCAGAAAGAAAGCGTTCTCTTCGAGATATCGAGAGTAGAAAAGTAGAGAATGTCGAGAAAACACCTCTTGTCAATTTTGTTGAAGAACCGCCTGAGTGGCGATATCAATCCTTGTTACATTTTGGATAGTACAGATCGAGGTACAGATGTTCCCAACCGTATCCAATGAGAATCCCACTTGCGCTCGTCACACATAAATGTGCTTCAAGATCAGCGTGTCAGCCAATCGTGAGACTCTCAATCTTATTTTCAAATCAAAATAGAAAATGAAAAATTCAATATTCAAGGTAATATTCTGAGTTGGTAATGACTGCTTCTATCTATACCCTTTTTACACTAATGTCTTTTTCAGCTCCAATCCTGGGTACGAATGCAGATGTTACATGAAATCAGTATTGTAATCGGAAATCGCCTGAAAGGCCGAGCAACACGACATAAATAATTCTTGTGTTCACTCGACCATTGAAGAATCAATAAACAGCTACTTGCTCCAATGTCCCGGTGACATAGATAACCAGTGATGTGACCGTCAAACATTCGGTTGATAGTGAATTTTCTTTACATAATAACAAAGAAAATTCAAAATATCTAGAGCATATCATGAGCATGTACATCATGATTTTTCTCATAAAAGTGTGTGTGTGCTTTGATATCAGTCCAGTGAAATGGGATGAAGATGAAAATGGATTCATACGAGTTGCGAGAAAATCGTATGGTCTGACTGATTTGACGGGAATGTCGAGACAGGGACAGTATATCGATAAATACCATAATCTGAATGGAAAGATGCTCAGCTTTGCCATGTTGGATGTATTTTCAGGCAGAGATACTATTTTAAAAAAAAACTCCAGTAATCGACAATCACAGTGATTTGTTTTGTTTCAGAGGCGTTCCATTTATGAGATTCACAATGCTGGACGTAACGTAACGGGTTTCATCGGTGAAATATGGAATGCCATCGCAGACTATCTGAACTTCACGTATGACTTTGAACTTTCTATCGACCATCTATGGAGTATCCCGAATCAGGAATATTTATTCAAAATTTTACAGCATGAAAGTCAAACACTTGGATCTCGATATGTATTCAGCTATATTTGATCGATACAATGATTGTACAGGATCTATGAATCTCACGGATAGGAAAGAGTGCCGAATAATTCCCTACGTGGGTGTTGATTTACGTATGCTAAAGGCAATGGATCCAACGTACTGTTTTTTTGGCGATGGGTAAGATGTATAAACTGCTCGAAGAGAGTGACAGAATGATTCCTCAAAAAGGTGTCTGCTAATTATTGGAAAGAATCTCACAACCAGTCTCATTTAATCATCTACTAACGATATCGCCGCTCGCTAACGCTCGCTCCGTTTTGCGAGGTATGAATATGAGGCATCAACTGGTCAAAGATTTCTTAGTCAAATATTGCCTATTAAAACTGATGGGAAGAATATTTTCGTATGAAAAAAACTGTCCTGTAATGGCCACTCAGCTCTGTGATGCAGAAATTAATTATTAATTCGAATATATTGATCTGCGCGAACACTCATCATCTGATATCACTAGATTTCCTCCTAGATCAACTAACTTCAACCGCAAAATGAGTAGACTTCCCGTAGATTGACTGGCAGTGACTTTACCGAAGAGAATTTCTAAATCCCCCCCCCCCCCAATATCGACTAACCTTACCTAAGATTTAAGAACCACTATTCAACCCCACCCGAGGTAATTACCAGATTTGCCCCCACATTGTGTGACCTCACCTAAAAGTTACTAGATCATCATCTAGTAGTTAACATATCATGAATTTATCGAGAATAGGATCGAGTATGTAATTAATGCTGATTGAACTCATAAATGAGCTAATGAAAAAGCCGACCATGAATGTGAAATATTTTAATTTCCCGAAACAAGATTCAAAATTTTTCATCCAAATCATTCAACTGGCATAAAACAAGTCACTTGAAATTTCAAACCATTATAATGCCGGCTCATCGATAGATCATTTATTTTATTCAGTCTTCGGTTCTATGTCAAACCGAATGATAGGTTCAAACCTGATTGGATGTCTGACATTTACTCACCCGATATGTGGCACTCCATTACTCTGACTTTCCTAATACTGAGCACTTTCAACTTCCTGATGATCATGGTAAGAAACTCGGATAGTGATGGTCATTCTTTGTGCTTGATGCAATGTGTATTCGATTGTTTTTTCACTTGCTTCGGAGCCTTGTGCAATCAAGGTAATTAAACCATATCAGAGCTCTCTCCGCACGAATCAGTGAAAATTGGTCCCAATCAGTCGTTTCACAATAATACCCAGAGTAAGTTCTTAAAATATCACAAGCTAGTGAAATTCCACTACAAATCAATGAAGTTCACTGATTAGAGTCAATTTTCCCCGACCTGGGCGAAGAGAGAACACGCAATGTCTGATGACAATATATTTCATTGAATTTTGACCCGAACTTTCCACAGGTGCAGGACTCTACCGGAGTCAGAAAAATTTGAGAATATTGTCAATCAGCATAAGTTTACTATCATGGCTACTAATAACATCGTTTTCATCGCAAATTTATGTATATATGACCCAATCAGTTCTGCTACCACCTTTTTCAAACCTGAAGACTTTATTCGAAGATACAAACTATAACGTGCTCGTGGTCAATCAGAGTTCAGCGTACGAAATCTTTCAGGTGAGCAATTCAGACACTCAAGAAATGGTAAAAAAATAGAAGCATTATGGGTTACAATTTTTAGCTCACATGAGTCAATGTTTGCCAGTTTCTGAATGATTTGTAAATCTAACAAACTACAAATCAAAGCGCAATACCAAGTAGACGTGAGCTTCCAGTGGAATATTGCTTGTCGTTACCTCGTTTCTAACTCAATCATTCATTTTTTAGTCGGAGGACAAAAAAATTCACCAAAAGATTAAAGAATCAGGTAGATTGCGATATTACCCTTCGTACGAAGCTATGTGGAGACAAGCTTGTTCGGAGCGCTCGAATAACGCGGCTTTTCATTCTATTTATCAATTTACAAGGACAAGTGCTCGCAAAATAGCATGCACACTTGAGCCAACTGGGGAAAATTATCGCAAGATATGTATAGCTGCAGCAGTGCCGAAGAATTACGTATACAAGGAACCAATCAATCACAGGTAAAATTCCTGGACTCGTTATGCAAAATCAATTGATTTGATGTACCCATCATAATGTACTGCTCACAAAAAAGCCAAGAAAGTAGATGCCATATCTAACGATCAGAGTACATACATGCCAAAGAATGGAACTGACATTTTTTAACAGCAATGTTACTAAAATAAATCCTACTTGAATCGCCTTGTGTTGTCATGGTTCTTGACGAAGAACAGATTTTTGGTTCACCCTCAACAAACTCTGAATGAAATCAAATTATCAATCGGCTACAAATTGGCTATACTGCATATAATGTTCAATGTGTATCAACTAGCTTCTCTATTCAATGATGTCACTTTGAGGACTACCTCGAAATTGGGTTTTTGTTCATGACTCTTTCACACACGATAGTAATCATTTATGCTCCTCAATACCCAGTTCATCGTCTGTGTCACCTAATCAGCACCTAAGTCGAGCTGTAAACTTTCAACTCACATCTCAAATTGTGACGTCATTCAACGAATTTCTCACGAGTTCTCTTTTCACAATTTCATTTTCAATAAAAATTAGTGCTTAATTTACATATATTTTCCAAAATTATCTACTACTCCCCGAATGGATTCTATTTTCGTTCTATACAGACAGTAAGGAATGAACTGGTCATTACAATTTTTGATTCTAGTATAAACAAACTTCGAGAATTTGGTATCATTACTAGATTAAAAAGGAAATGGCTGATGCCGAAAGAATCGACAGTTGAAACCAGACCTTACTCAGCGATCTCTTTGGATGAAGTATACCTACCAATGTCGATGTTTTTGAGCGGTTTCTTGATGTCTACAACGATCTTCTCAATTGAAAAGATTTTTGGTAGATATTGGAGCGTAAGTGGACTCGAGGTGGTTTTTTTAGAAAAATGCAAGAAATTCATTGACGGTACTCGAATTTTTACGAGCATTAGACCCCGAGTTAATTAGATGACGAATCTTTACCATACTAACAGCCCGTACTACAATCCCTACTACAGGATCTATAGCCTGAACAAACAAAGTGAAATTGCATGACTGCTCAGGGTCGTCATCTGAGAGACTCACGTCAAGCTTTGAACAGCTAAGAAAAATATCTCCCATCGATTATATATGAAATATTGAAAGAAAGAAAATCATCTGAATCTAACGCATGAGGTGCGTAACACCCGTCAGGTGTGAAATTTCACGTCAATGGATTCATTCTAGAACAATCTCGGACATAGATCCAGGGATAACGCTATTCAGCCCACGTATAGCACAGAACGGACCCAAACCGAATGAGAGCCAATGAAAAGGGGCAGCTGAACCTAGAGGTTTTTCTTCAACCACCGAGAACGACTTGTGGAAAAATTTTCTCAAATTCTCCATGCAAAGGTTCACTTCATCGAATGATCTTGATGTATTGTGCCGAGTAGGATATGATGCACTACTCTTATTACATAGATAAACGGATAAAACCCTATTGCGATCAAATATGTACTTATAATTACACTAGAATAAATTTCCATAGTCTATTTCCGTTTTTATCTCACAGTGCTGACTGTCCTTCCCTTCTCGTATATAAGTACTTCCACGCGAAACAGACCTACGATGAAGGGTCATGCCTCAGATTGCTTTCTCGGCTTTTTCATTTGATTCTATGGTACAAGATATGAGCTTTTCGCCTCACGAGAGACCCCATGAAAATGTTTCAGGTGTCTAGGACACATTTTGATTCATTCTTTCAAAGCATCTCCAACAACAACATTTCGGGTTTTTTTTCAATAAAATTAATATTTTTCAAATTACATCAGAGATACGGTGATGTGGTTCATGGCATTCGAAAGGCCTTGGAAAACCTATCGGAATCAGCCTTGTAATAGTACATTTCGATACAAGGGTGTAAAACGTTTTATTCACGTCCGAGTGATGGGTTTCCGGCCCGAGCTGCAGGTGAGGGTCGGAATCATCACGAGGATGCGAATAATAGGTTTTACGCCCGTGTATCTAACTATACTTTTCGATAAACTGTGAGTAAAAGTCGACAAAATGTGCGCAAAGTGCACTTTTACGCAGAGTGTATCGAAAAATTGATTTTGAGGTAATGAGCCGAATGATGAAAAATACAAAAATATCAATTTCTCAAATAGCCATTTTTTTTTATTCCTTGAAAATTTGATATTCGATGTGAAATGTCATGTCCTTTCAGAAAGAAGTAGTCCCGAACTTGTTTCCGTCCTAGGGCCTGTTTTTGCTATTTGCTGCAAATGTATTCCCCGAGCAATCGGAAATAGTCTGATTCCTGCGCATGAGGCGGAATTTGGATTCCTGAGACGAGACTCACGGTGCCCTTGAATGCAATTTAAACAAAATATTTCGTTACTGTGAGAACTATTTTGGTTTATGTTTCCGGATACCTCGGAAATTATATTCCCAAATGAGTTGAAAATTTTCGCGGAGCCGTTTTGGAGGAATGTCATTTGGAATATTTTTTATAACTTTTAGTCTCTTAAAAATAATAAATCTTCCAACAAAATGAGGGACCAATTTCACGCACAAGTGAATATCGATCGAGATTTGATAGACAGACCTGTAATGAGCAATTTGACAGTAGACGAATTGCAAATAGTACAAGAACTTTGCGGACTTGCAGACTTACACAGTGTCTTTGATCCGTTCAGCACCAAGCAAAGTGTGGTGAATAGTATGCGATAAATTTTTCAGATTTTACTTCCGAAGTGACCATGGTGTTATATTAGTGGTTTTTTGGAAGAATCACTAATAGCACGACGAGGTCAATTCGAAACACAAAACTGAGAGTTTCATCGTGTTCCTTGTGAAATTTTATGTCAAAAAAATGTGTTTTGATATTTTCGAGGCACCATGAAAAATCAAAGCAATCAAAGAGGCATGGAGGATTAGGCGAGCAAATTTCCTGGTATAGGCTTTCCAATGTTAAAAATGGTGTCAAATGGGCACTATAAGGGCACCTCTAAACCACCCTGGCGATGTTTTTCCTTCATATACTAACCAAATAAGGAATATTTAAGCATGTGCACCTAGGAAAATCCAAAATCGGGAAATAAGTGTCACCCTAGTGTATATAGAAATACCTAGCCAAACAACGTGAGAAGTGCCGAAATTCTACCAAAATTACCCAATTTGACGGTACATGAATTCCTTGAATTTTTGTGCGAACACAGTATTGATCTAGCGATAGTGAACATTCCACGTCTTCTTCATTATGGATGGCAGTTCTGGCGATCCTCGATTTTCATGTTCACTTTCTCCTCTGAGGTCTTAACACCCCAACCGAGCGAGTTCTCAATAACGTTGACAGCTGGAGCTTTTGCTCACTCTTTGTTCTTTTTCGATCTGAATCTTCTCAATTTGAATTTGGATGAATCAGCGTGGAGCAGTTCAATCATTGCTGATGCATGATTACCAAAACTCGCACGTTCGGAGTGTTGAAACTCCCAAGGAGGGAGTGAGAAAATTGGGGATTGCCAGAACTGCCATTCATGATGGAAAGGACATAGAATATCAAGAAGATCTGTTCACTATGACTGCATCGATGCTGTGTTCATGACTAAAAATTCGAGATATTCATGTAATTTGAGAGCGTATAATATATGATGTCGGCTATGATATTCAATTCCTAATCTTTCTCTCATTCTGCTCTTGGATACAATTCTATACGTTTCAAACAGACGACACATATGTCAAATATATACAGAACCGTTACACTAGACGATGATAGTGTCATTTCTCTGAGTCAAATAAGAATTTGAGAATCTTTCAGAGCATATATCATCATGAAAGTGACTTTATATACATTTTGAATATTGGATTACTTCTCTTGATGATCCTGATCAAGGAACTGGTAAGAGTTCTTGGCATTGGAGCTCAGAGGATGGAGAAAAACGTTTTTCATGAATTTTCTTTCCCTATCTCGACTCCATCATGTCTTGCAGACTAGACTAATTTTATGTTATCTGTCATGCCTCATGATTTTTCCATCCAAAAGAATTCCCTGCAATCATGCAGGAGTTTTGGTGATGTAATCCCTCGTAGCCATTTTTATTGCTGAAATCACTCGAATCATCCTCCCGAATTATCAGTTTTTGATATAAATCATCATTTGCTCAAGAAATTTCGAAATTGGAGAAGATTTATTATTTTTGAGAAATTAAAAGTTCTAAATAATGTTCCAAATGACATTCCTCCAAAACGGCTCCGCGAAAGATTTTAATTCTTTTGGGAATATAATATTCGAGTTTTCCGAAAAAATAAACCAAAGTAATTTTTGCAGTAACGAAATATTTCATTCAAATTGCATTCAAAGGCACCGTGGACCAATTTCATTCAAGAAAGTTTCCTTCAAAATGATCACTTGGCGAAGTCGATTTCATTCATCTTCACCAGCGATGATGGAGAAACCAGATAATATGAATGGAAGAAGGGTGATGAATAATTGTTGGAGGTCTTCAAAGGTCACATTTTAACTGCAGATTCGACACCAGTAGAAGAGTAGTAGAGAACTTTCTTCAAAATCAGAAGTATGCTTAATAACGGAGAGGACAATAAATGGGATTTCAGGAGTGTTGCCTCCTAAATCTCACTATTTCCGACCTTGTTTGCAAAGTATACCACAAGAATCACATGCTTACCTTCTCAATTAATCAGCATCCATCACGCTTTGTCATTAATTCGTGATACAAAAATATCTAGCAAGTTTTCACATTACAGCATAGCAGTTGTATGTGCATTGAAAAATTGATTGACGTGCCTCCCGCATACGATTCTAGCAATTGTTATACACTTGCTGCTCCACTCGTTCTTTCTGTCAAACACAAAGAAACAGTGTCAACAGCAACAAAAACTCATCGGAAGCTACAGCCTTTGCACAAACATCCGTTATCTATCTGACAGTCTGTCCGTTGCCATTTTCTCTCCCCCATATTCACTTTAGAACGGAACACAGATCCCGAAAAGCGTACATGTTATACGTACAAGCAGCCCGCATTCTTACTCGGTGTTCTTACAGAGACGTACGAGTCCCACGTCATAGAACCAGTGAGTTCCTTTTGCAAATATTTCTGTGAGATGTCTGACAAAGTTTTCGAGTGATATTGCTAAGACACATGTGAATTGAACTCGAACTTGACGTGAGCTATCACCTATATTTGATGTACGCTGACAGCAATAAGATACAGAAGGTACTTTGAACTTTCATATTTGTCTCAAAGTAGGTGAATTGCTTTCTCTGAAGAGAAAGCTTTGTTTTCACCTCAACGAAAATTTGGAACGATTCATCAGTCGGATAATTGACATCCAAAGACAAGTTAATCAGAATCGATCAGATGATTGTGGGCAATCATCGCAGTTTCTCATCTATTCGCGTTCAGCAAATACATATGTGGATTGTAATTTTTTAAAGAAATCGTTGACAATTCGAGAATGTATTTAATTATCAACAATAAAAAAAATCTGCAGGAATATCGTAGAAGTATTGATAGATACAATACCCTTGAATCTATCAAAGGTTATGTTCAAGATTAAGTTGAGGTTGACTGTGGTTCGAAGAAATTTCAATAATTGGAATTTTCCAAGGCGTTTCGAGAAAAAGGAGAATACTCCCGACATCATTGAGTTAATAAGAGAACTGTGGTCTTGTAATCTACAATTACCGAGGATATACGCAATAAAGTACTTCGATAAGCAAAGTTTACAGTTGGTATGTAAGAAACAAAAGGTCTATGCCGACAATGGCTCGCAAGAAGAAGGAGGTCTATATAAACGCAGAACAGATGTCCGTTGAAGTCGTAAGTACTAATTAACAGCAAAGATTCAAAAGCGCACGACGACAACGGGGTTTGTTGGGTTATAGGCGAGACAAGAAAGAGGCTGTGCAACCGTTGAGCTCTGAGCTTTGAGAATAAGGAGCCTCTAGCTGAGACCGCGAAATGTCCCCCGAGAGCAAACGGATGCTTTATACGCATTAATAACTTGGCAAGGCCTATAGGGCATTTTGCAACCACTCCCGGAGCAATATCTCTGTGATGATAAACCGATAACTTCCAATGCCATTCTAAGAGCCATTCTTCTATTGTAGTCAGAGCTTGTTGTATTTTGTTGTAAATCTGCGAAAGAATTTACATGGCAGGTGCTTCATAAATTCATGAGCCATCGTTACCGAAAACGTTTGGCCGCGTGTAAATGATGCAGCAAAAATTTTGATTATCGGCCAATCCTTCATCATATTCAATATATGGAAAAATCTGATAACCCTCGAGAATGGGAGGGGAAACCAGGAGTTTCCACTACGGTGTCTGATTTGCATATTTTGTGATTCTAAAATATTCACAACTTGTTATGATAAGAATATCAGATGAAATCACTGGTTTTTACTCAATTATTAGAATGTCTCACTAGTTCAACCACCCGCATCTCTTTAGCCGTCCTGAAAGACTCGCTAAAAACTCATTGACAAAAATCAACGTTTCTCAGTTTGCTTCCACCGCAGACTGAACTCTGTTTTTGTCGTAACGGTAATTGTCAAATTATTCAATTCGAACATAGATTCCCGTCACTGACATCAAAAATCCCTTTTGAATATTTTAAAGGTCAGAATAATGGGCTGAATTCCAGTTCACAAAACTGTAACAAGGAATTCTTAAAGTCTAGGAAAAAAATTGAAAAAATTGTACTGAACCACAACAAAACCCGTGACCTTGTAATGTTAATTTTCAGATGACTAGTCTAATTTTAAGACTTTCTTCTTCCTGTGTATAACAAAAGAAGGGTCCAAGAAAATCACACATTCTTTTGATGCACGAAGGGATAGTAAGTTATAGATGGAGTTTTCAGAAATGCGCTTTTTTACGAACGAAAATTTCAGAATAGTTCTTTCTTGCAGTGCAATCTTCTTTGCAGTGCATGAATTACGATAAAGGATTCCTCCGTCAGTATTCAGTATTCTCTTAAAGTAATTATCCAGAACAATTCATGTAACTTGCCTTCTATCTAAAAATTCACCAAACCTTTCATAGTTGATAAGAATTCAAATAGCCAGCACTTTTTGATCTCTCTAAACTTTAAATCATGAGAAATTTTGAATTTGTAAAAGCAATTTGATGTGTGTCACTGTGACGTTGGGTTTATTTGAATGGTAGAAAAAAAAAATTAACAAAAAATACGCCCCCGGGTGGGCTCGAACCACCAACCTTTCGGTTAACAGCCGAACGCGCTAGCCAATTGCGCCACGGAGGCGCCTGCTCATTTTGAAGAAATTCTTCGAGCGGTACCGGCGCCACTGTCGATAGATAAAACGCCTCATATGGTCGTCACTGAGAGTTAGAATGTGAGTAGGATAAGTATTTCGAGATTTTACGTCTATGCGTGTGTGACGTGCTACTCTGAAGATCGGATTTTTCTTGTTAATATCAGACGAATGCAATTTTGAGTATTTTGTGACCATTTTTCATAGATCCATAGAATAAATTTGAGAATCCTCAGATGGTTCTCACAACAGGGAAATAATATATTGACGTATTGGTCGCATTGCCTCTCGATTTTTGAGCAATTTTCAGATAAGGATATCGATCAAATGGATTCTATGTTAACTCTCTCATTTCATCATTTTGCATTAATTTTGCACTTGTAATCATCAGACAGATTTTTCACTTGTTAAAAAACGGATCTTGCGATATTCAGGGTCATATTAGTCATACACAAAGTATTATTTCTCAGTTAGAAGAGTATAAATCTTGACTGTTTGAAAAAAAAAATCACTTATAAAACATGAGTTCTATAGTCTTTCCAATCTTGGCACCAAATCTCGATTCGATACCGATTCCAATCCATTTTTGTGGGTGAAATGTTTGCGACAACAAATCAGGATAAGTTACGAATGCGCTGATATCCTGCAATATTGCAGGATTCGTTCTTGACAATAGAGAAAAGCAACAACAACGAAGCAATGGCTTGATTAATGAAAAGTGTCTTTTTTCATTCCGAGAGGAAATTACTCTCGAAATATCATGTTGAGTGATTTTATCGAGTGATAAACAAACACAGATTGTTATAATGAGGCCATGAGAGCGAGTTGAGTTTATATATTTCATATCTCAACAGCTTAGTGTAGTGGTGCGAGACTCACTTACACGTCAAAGCTAACCATCTGTATGAATGGACGAACATGCAAGTGTGATCACTATGATTAAAATTCGTTGTTGGCAGAAATGAAGCTCAGTTAAGCATACAACAGCAATCCACCAGTAACGAAAAGATCATCTCTTGGCTTGACTCGTTTCAAGCTACTCCCAAATAATCACAAAGGACAAAAAAGATATCTTTTTGTATTTTCCATATCATGTGCCTTTGAATAAATTGCTTAACACAAGCCACAGAGTCTCATTCATTGCAAATCGCATTGGTAGAGTTCTTATAATCTATTCTACTCGTATCATTTTACGAACTTTACTATTATCTAAAATGCTATGATTGAACAATCACACAACTTGCAAGATGAGTGATTGTAATTAAATGATTTTGCATTCAAAATTGTTCTGCAAATTTACATTTGCAGTATAGAAATATCCTGTAAACTTACATTCATATCATGAGGATATTTTTTGAATTTACATTCATCATTCGGCGAAGACTATCTATGAATGTTGAGGTGCTCGAATTGCATGCAAATCGATATCACGAAAGAATCGGTGTAGGCATCTCGATGAAGACTCTGCATGAGTTATGAAGATGATCTGCATCTCTCTGAATCAATAAGGACGCTTCGAGTCTTACCAAACCATTGAAAAGGATCAATTCCTCGTAAAAAATTCAATGGATCCATATTATCACTCATAGTTTATAAATTTCTTTGAACTCTCTCTGAGGAATGATACCGAATGATACTATTAATCACACAGATTGGTCTACCGGTGTTTTAGCGATTGTTATGTATTATCGAATATAGCTCATGTTAAATCTTTCATTCAATCTCAATCATGAGACGAAACCACTTACGAAAAAATACAGATTAGTATCTGTGAGATATAACTCGACGTGTCTAGATGGCTATAAGTATCAATTTCGGCCAGAGAATTAATTACCAAGGAAAACTGTATTTAAATTAAAGGGAGGGAATTTTTATAGGTGATTTCCTCACAGAAGTATTAATATCCTTCTCATAATAGCCGAAAATTCCATCCGGTACGTCCATCAAACGCTTCAAATATTCGAATTAGAACTGGCCAGCCCGCGCTGAGCGCCAATGCGACCTCCCGCCAACTTCACGCAGTTTCAATCGATCCGAAAGAGCCGCAACGCAGCTAACTTCATCTTTGTTTTGACCGCGTGTCAGCCGGCAGGCAAGTGCATATGTATATGTGTGTGCCGCGTGCACGTTTCGCGCGCGATTATAGTTCCGTCGTTATCATTTAGTTATTTCAATATTTTAATCCACAAAAATGACCTCGTGCACGGATCCCCTGGGTCTGAACGAGAAGAAGCTGTTCAAGGATCTGAAAAGCAGCCTGCCCAAACTTGTAGCTGAAACTACTGACATCCTCGAGATTCGCGAGGGCATTGTTTACGTCTGGCATGCGGAAAAATGTGCCGTTCTAACGCTCAATCTGAATGCTGTACGAGCCAAAAATGAAGATGTTCCGTACCAGGTAAGTTCTTTTGATCATTTCCGATCCCATGAAAGTTTAGGATTTTACAGCAGCTCCCTGAATCTATTTTGATCGTCGAGTTGGAGTAGAGAAATGGTTTTCGTCTGCTACATAGATGTGGGTAACCGGTATTTTCCATACTTTCTAATGTCTCATTGCATTTAGAAGTAATTTAACATTGTATTGATACAGCTGATAGACTTGATACTGTTATTGCAGTCCTGATTTTACAGATCCTTAATCTTTGTTGGGTGCTATATGAGAAGCCCATGTGCCCCAGTTAGTTTGAAGTAGTTTGTTAAGAATAATTCTGCAGTCCGAGTATTCAAGTGGCGTATTCATAAGTTCTTTAGATTGGACTCACTCAATTTAGGAAGATATGAGTCATGCCTATAGTTGATTGGATCAACTACAATTCACTAGATATGATTCTCTTGAAAATATCGTATGAATTCTTTGATGCCGCTGTATCAATATTGAACTGGGCACATCATTTGTGAAACATTTTGCATCTTGTCGGATATTCTTGCTTTCAATTTATCTTACACTGACTGTACTGGTGTTTATATCCTTAACTGGTGGTACTATGCCTCGCCTTATGCAAATTGTACCTAGTGACTGCCCTGTGAGAAACTTTGATGATTTTACAATGTTCATGTTGTAGAAAAGAGCAAGCTTTGATTATGTTTGTTGGAGGTAAAATATCCAACATGCGTACATGCAGCACTAATCGTGTAAGTTGCTGATAGCTCAGTGCTAATTCGTTTGTATTTCATTTGAAGAAATAGTTTTACAGACCACTCTTTTGCCACAGAATGTCTCATTTGTCAATTCTTCCTAATTGTCCCCTAAAACTGTATCTCATGATCTGGATATGTAAGGACTAGCTCATGCATGTAACGATCAATCACAGATCTTATAGATATTAAGCAGTAATCGGGGGTTTACTGATACCATATTTTTCAAAGCCCATTCATCATTTATCTCAGTCACTGACTTCTGTCTCTCTATAATTGTTTCTGAAAAGCGCTGCCCTTCTCTTGTGCTCCTTAGCTTGAAGGAATGTTTTCGTTCTACTCAATTCCTTGTGTGAAATCAAATTTACTCATAGATGGCACTTATTGTAAAAATAATTGGATCCACTGTAATACTAAATATGTCCTCGGTGTCAAATATTGGTAAAATCATTTTGTCCAGAACATTGAGGTCATTTATAACATGCCTCTGCAATGCACCAAATAAGTGTCTGAGACAAAATTCGCAATACAAAGCACAGGCGGGTCGTTAAGTATCCCACACAAGGATATTTCGTTAACGAAGGATGATGAGGCAGTGTGGTCAAATGGATGGTGAACGAATTGATGCTTCTAATCGGATCCACAGATAACCCATTTAGCTGTATATGTGCAATAAATTAACGGAATCAATTTCGTTCTCTCTCTTACAGTCCGTAGTTACACTCATTCAAATGCGTCTAACCACCCCTTTCCATCTCGAACTGTTTCGATTTTGTCCCGCAACGTCATCTTGACGGTCGTGAAAATCGTACGTTGGCCCTCATACACAGTGATTCGGATAAAATTATTACTTGCATTTGTATTTGTAGGTCAAAATGTTCACTCTTTCATCGATTAGAAAAAAAGCTATTCGTCAATATTCGAAATATTCGAATTTCCACAGACATGTAACACAGAATACGAACACGTGTTAACTTAACTTTATCTCATCGGCAATGGCACTCAAACAGGTCAAGTATATCGCCACTACATTATCCCGTATCCATTAGTCATTCATTCGCATAATATATACCCTTAGTATAGCTATGTGTCGCAATAGCACAAGAAAGGATCCACAGTCCATACAAGCGACCACATGATTAAGGACGAAGAAAAAGGTCGGGGGGTATAAGGGGATAATTTATAGGAAATGGGTTGTTCGACTACGTAGCCGAGTAATTTAATTAAAATAAATGTCCAGCGCTCTATATTCCTCTTCCTCGCTAGCGTATTCCACAAGTGCGAATAAAATGCAAATTCAGTCCCTTTTCGCGTAACCTACATGGTAAAGCATGAACCCAACCCAATCCACTACCACCAAACTAACGGTCCATACGAAGAAAATGCGCGAGTTCGTATTATAGCCCCCCCCCATCCTCTCCCTCTCGTTGATACTGACTCCACGTGGGTGTATTATATATCTGTACATAGTCGAACATACCTTGGCCCTATAAAGGTTTTCGTACCCTCCGGCAACTATATCTGCGTACTGATGCGTGTACGAGTGTGTATAAGCTCGCTTTCCGAGTCCATTCACGCGTTGATTCGATAAGGGAGAACATCACGAACATCAGTAGCTGACCAAATGTATCACTTATTACATACGACTCGACAACTTTTCATCTTTGGCTTCTACCGTCGGTTTTTACAATACATAAATTGTATCAGATACGTTTACATTGTCTCATTAAATGAGGGCGATTATTCACGAAAATGTTGAAAAAATACAAATACATCTTTTGATAGCAGTGTATCAACTATAATACTTGATGGAGCTTATTTAAATAACGTTCATTGTCTCCCCTATCGAAATTTCAATTTGAAATTCCTTATTCATCACTATGGCTTGTAACAAAGCTTCGAGTTAGTTAACAGAATCTCCCCAGTTACATTTTAAGAAATGTACAAAATAGGAAAACCGCGGAAAATACATCGACATTGGCACAGCAGGAAAAAATCATTTGCCTAATTTAGCAGCAAGAATCTTTTATCTTTCTCGCATACAGCAACAACATTTCTTGGCTCTGTCAATGACGAAGTCACCCTTTCGCACGTTTGGTAGAATTCTCGGACTCACAAAACGACGCATGCATGCCCGCGCGTGCTTTAGGTATATCTATTACTATTGAACCACCTGAATCTGTACCATAGGAGAAAAATTATTGTGCAGTACTTGAAAATCACATTTTAGAAGCCAAAGAACGTGAGAAATTCAACAATAGCCTTAGAATATCCAGAGGCGCATGAGTAAATTCTAGAATTTACCCATGTAGAATTATAAAATTGCACAAAATGCTTGTGCAATTTTATGATTTACTTTGCACCAGAGGAAAATGATCATGATTCTACATTACATCCCATTAGAATAAGATGCAGTGTTTTTCAACCAAAATCAATTCATCATGTGCGGTATCCTCATCCTTGCTTACTGATAATTGTCATGGTTGTCAAATGTCTCAATATGTTTCCTCTAGTTCCGACGACGAAACTAATGTAAAGTCCACGTCGTTGTAAATTATCCCATCAACAGTTGGAAGTTTGAGGTTCGTTGCCATTATATTTGCAATTACAAATGAACCTCGTGTACTGAAATATTTCAGGTTACTCGTTGAGTAATTTGACATGAAGCAGATGTATGAAATGAGATGTTTCTCAGCTCGAAATTTGTTAAAAAGCTTTGCGCAATACTCTTTCTTGACAAAGTGTCATCAGAGACATCAATAAATATGACTCGAATCATTGTAGACGGACGTAGAAATTCAAATATTTTACTTGGTCTTCTTGTCTGATGAATCATTGATGTTTCATGAAATTCATATCTCCGAATTACCTTGATTGTCAATATGTTATAAGAGAGAAGCTTGGCGTTTGATAGCAGCTGTGGTACAACACAAGAATCCGAGGTGGGCATTGACACGAGCGCAAATTTATATATGCGTAGAAAGTATTGGGTGGTCAGAAATTGGACTGAAGTAAAAGCAATGCAAGCCCCATATCATGAAACATCGATATGGGGCGTAGTGTTGATATGGGTGTATTGATGAATCATGGTATTGACTTTTTCAAGAGAACATCCGCTAGGTGCGGGGCTGTCATCACACACCACACCTGTAAAAGGACTAGCCACAATTGCGCAGACAAATAACTAGAGCTCTCGAGCTTACGATATCTTAATCAGTGTTCTACTTCGTTATTGACAGATTCACAAGTATATCGCCAATCAAAAAATTCTGATCAGCTTGAAATTAAGTTCTACATAGGCACTAGGCATCATATGTCCCAAGTTTGAACTACGTCACATCTTCATTAGAATCTACCCCTGCTTACTCAAGAACTCGAATCGTAAATTAAAATTAGATGGTATATATGGTACTGAAATTTCTTGAAAACAACCCATAAAAATGTCCAAAGCCTGAAACCAAATTGAGATCTATTCTTTAGTCATATCCAACATGTATCACAGCTTAGGTGGTGAAGACTGCAAATATACATTAAGCTCGATTAATATGCGTCACTGAAATTATCTTGATATAATCCGAGCGATGTCAATAGCGAAAATTACTTCAGTTGATATTTCACTTCAAACCACTGACACGCTTGACGTGACGTTTATTCTCTCCGAAAGTAAATTATGCACTATTTGTTCTCAACATTGAGAACATTTATAGCAGGGTAGCACGCGATGACATTGGATAAACTATGACGGAATTACAAAATTTCGGAGCAATCGCCTTACATATCAAACAATACACTTCCAAGCTGGATACTTGAGTCTGGGAAACTTTTTGTCAGATTGTACTATTCCAATACATCTAAACATGTTCTATGTCTTCTATAAGAACAAATATCAAACTAGAAAACTTGCCTATTTCATTCAAAAATTTTATTTTACACATATGTGCGTTATATCGGTCAAAAGTACGTGTTATTTACTAAAGATAATGATCATCATATTCGATTTGATGATCAGACATTTTTTGTGAATACATTCATCAGGCGGTGATACGTTACATTGAGTAAATGAGTGCAAGGGTTATCGATCAATTACAAAGTAAAAAAGTTTTCAGCGATGTATTTTGGACACCGAACATAGAAATGATGCCCGAATCCAAAACTCCGGGAACGGCATAAGATACATCAGTCAAACAGAAAACTGATTATACCAAGTCCTGACCAAGTCTTCTTGCGTAAGAAGGAAATTTGTATCGCCTCATTTTATCTAACATTGATTTTGAGCGTAAAGAGTGAGCTTTTTCCACTGTCTGATGATGCAATCGACGTATTTGAATGACACTACCATATCAAATTGGGTAACTTTGGTACACCCTCAGAAGGCTTGTCCCGCGAGTAGTTAAGCTAGGAGAGTTCACGACCACCTTTTTTGAAAAGTGGAGAGTTCAAGACCACCTTTTTCTGGACCCGGAGAGTTCAAGACCACTGCTTTCTAGACCCACCAGAGATGGATTTCTAGACCAGCAGCGATGAAATTCTGGGCCAGTAAGAGGAGGGCATTGTTGCACTCGCCTAGCCAACTACTACTACTACGACCCCCCCCCCCCCACCCACCCACCCCACCCCCTCCATTTCACACTTGCGTGAAATTTACGTCAATTTTTTCACGGTCCCGCTGATCGGATTGTATTGAATGACTCTGTCATGCAGAATAAGACAATAAGCAGATGTCTCTCCGGGGAAATTATCTTTTGTCTCAAACTCTAAGCGCACGTCGACTGCACCGCTTTTGATAGCCTCATTTTGCTTGGAGCAATCGATGACAACGAGAGGCATATGATTTATGAAGTCTGATCTATTGAGCACTGGCTCGGGGCATTTTCCATAGTAGGTCTTTTGGAAATTTGCATACATGTCATACAGTAGTGCATACTGTTGCTTTGCAATGTCGAGGTTGAGATTCCCATATGGATAGCATTGAGAATTGAGATGGAGCGTGACATTGGTGATGTTGCAGTGATCAAATTTACTTGCATTCTTGAAATTTTTTGTTTTTCTATTGGTCTGAAAGCCCAATATGACGTAGCGTGGTTTCTCAAGTTGACTCGATGTTTTAACGGTCCAGATATGTCTGTTGGAGCTCGGTAGTCTGGGAAATTCATATAACTCCCATGATCGGAAACTCATGCCGAGAGGGTGGTCTTTCTCAATTCTCCTTAGGATCGCCACCTTCTCTCTATCAGATGCTACAACATAGGGCATGAGCCATTCAATCTTGGTCAACGTTATTTTGAATTCTTCATTTGGATCTGCTGCCGCACCTCGCGTTTGAATGACTGCATTCAAATCTGTTCTCGACCGGATCAGTACTAGATCGAATCTTGCTCCAATCATTACCCTACGAAAATCTTCAGCAAAGCCAAGGAGCATTTTCATAGGGATTGTTACATCAAAGTTTCCTGAATCATCCTCAATCTTCTTTGTTTCATCGATATCCAACCACCCAGCATTCTCAACCATTGGTATCTGACTGGGTCTCATAGATATCCAGTTTTTCATTGTAGTCAATAAGCCAGTGTTTCTGCTCCTGTCGATTTCGATTCCATTGACTTCCAAGCGTACATCGTCAAACAGATGACAAACTCCATTATTGACGAATTTCGTACGAGTGACTCTTTCTCCATCATTTTTAGTGAGTTTCCCACATATATGTAATGAGCTTTCTGATGGGAGAACGCATGCATCATTATTCTGAATAGATATGCGTATTTCATCATTGTTATTCATTGATGGTGTGCTAGGTGCATGAGCATGCACTTCATAGTGCGCGATGGACTCATCATACACTATAGGTGTCTGAATATCCAAGATCCCCTCCATCTTGACGTTGGCAACAAAAAATTATGCACGTTATTTTCCACCACGCAATCTTCCAGCGCGAGAAATAGGTGTTAAGCCAAGACTCTTGAGAATCTGTAAGCTGCGACGTGTTAGCGGTTTGACACCACGACCTACAGGTGATATAACTTTCTTCACTGGGCTCTCTCGAGCTATCGTTGGGAGAGTCCTCGGTCGACTGAATTGTTTCAGACATGGTCGACTTATATACCCTCCCGAGTTGTAGACGATCCCCATTTTCTATCCACACAATATCCGTGCAATCTTATAGATATCGTTTCGCCACGGAAGTTAACCAGATCTCCGTCTTGGTCAACGATGCAAATTTGTAACTGATCAAGACTATCAGACTGAATCATTGGGAGGTAAACAGGAGTGGATGGTACCTCATTGATCACATAACCTGGTGCAACTACTGGAAAGAACTCATGAATGGTATGCGATGGTCTATTGTTTATATAGGTTCCCGTCGTGAGGTTGCACTCAACTCTCAAGATATTATGTTTGAGGATTTTGACAGGGAGATCTGATTCATGAGTGATATTCGGTTCGAGGACCCGCTTCGTGAAACCGAGAATTCTACCTATTGAATCTCCACGAGTGAAATCGATTGGCTTCGTACATTTGACTATGCTGCGTAGAGTGTTGTTGTTCGGTTTCAGAGTAAACCATATTTTCTTAGATTTCAATTGTTCAGAGAGATACAACTCGATATTATCAATTTCGTAACTACCTGTGGGTATAGTGATGACCTCGTCACCCACATACAGCTTATTACAGCCTATATCGATGTTGGGTATCGAGTTGGTTGTCACCAGTGATATTAATGCCATGAGATAGTCTTTGTTAGGCAACAAATCGATTCTTGGATTAAACGGATCTGGTTCCAGATAAGATGAATTCCCTGATACGGACAGTGAGAACGTATGAGCCATAGTGCTATAGACCGAGTGATGTGTATTTTTTCAATCCCAGCCACTTATATAGCCTCAAAGTCGTGATCTCTCTTCAGAAACTCTAAACAAAGATGTCCACAAATAAATGTGTTGAAATCTTGATATCTTTCATTGTTGTAGAATATTTCTACAGGTCCTAGATATGACACAAGCTCTAGAGGTGGTTGTAAGTCTCCAAAACTGTCAAAGTACAAAACCTTGTCACCATGCTTCTTATACGCTACCCAATGCGTACCTGGGCCATTCTTATCGTCCAAATTGACGATGCTTGCCTCATTCACACGTGGCTTGCCTGCAGGTAATGCATTTCGCATGTAAACTCCTCGGAAATGAGGTATTTTCAAGATGCGAGAATATTTCACGAGATCAGCGTCTGTGAGAGCACGATTGGGTAGCTTTATGTTAAAAAATTCACCTTCTTGGTTCTTTTCTTAGCATGTGGTTTAATGGCTAACCCAAGACCTGTTTTGTATGGTCTCAGATATAGACCCTTCCCCAATGCTATAGCTTCCATCGTTTTGTTATGCCGCTGACTTTCATCCAGTTGTTTGCTTGCTGCTCTTGCCTCGTTAATTGTCTTAGCAATGTTGGCAGCGCCACCTGCTAGTGCACCTGTAGCACTGAGACCCGCGAATAAGGGCAGTAAGAATGGTAGATAACCCCCTACTTTCGATGGTATTGCCATAATGCGTGGAATAGAGACGTTTTTTCTCCCACCAATGTTTTGAATAGCTTCACGCGCACCCTTCAACGCTGATTGTATCATATCCTTAGTATTGCTACCATGAATAAGAGACGAGGCTGCAGCTTTGACAATATCTGTTAATTTGATCTTCTTCTTAAGCTTACCTCCACTTTTTCTTTTTTTCTTTCGTTTGATACCCATGCCCAATTTTGTCTTTGCCATCATGGCTTGGCCCACCCATAAAGCCGCTGCCCTCTCAGCAACTCCTGCATCTTTTGATACTACTCTTGAAAGTGCTTTCTTCCGTAGTTCAATATCTGCCTCGCGTCGTTTATCATCGTCTTTCATATATTTTGCATAAGCCATATCATGGATTTTGCAAGCGGCGTCGAGAGGATTAATACCACTATCTCCGCGCGCGAGACGTTTATCTAACTTTGTACCGGGTCCGCAAAATTGATAGCCAGGTATATGCATCTCAAAAGGTAGTTTATTGATCAAATTATTGAGAAAACCCCGCCCGGTTCGGGTCTTCTTACGCTTAACTTTCTTCTGTTTAGCCATCTCGATTTGATAGTCAACAGTCGAATGATGCTTCTAGACTATAAAAGCGCTCTATTTATACCCTCGAGCCAGTACAGATCCGAGTGAAGACTCTTAAACATGGATTTCAAAGAACATGATTTGAAACTGCCCGTAAGCAACTTCGATGTTGTAGTGGATCATGGTGGGAAACAAGAGCGTCATGGAAAGCTATTGCCAAGCGATATTCGTGCGGTTATTTGTGGACCATCTGGATGTGGGAAGACTAATAGCCTTATGACACTCATTACTCATCCGAATGGGTTGCGATTTGAAAATATCTATCTTTACTCAAAGTCACTACAGCAGCCCAAGTATCGATTTCTCAAAATGCTCCTAGATACAATAGATGAAATTCAATACTTCCCTTTCAGAGATCATGAAGAGGTTATCTCACTTGACGATGTTTTGCCTAATTCAATCATGATTTTCGATGATATTGTGTGTGAAAAACAGACCAATGTAAAATCCTATTATTGCATGGCTAGACACAAGCACGTAGACTGTCTGTATCTCTCGCAGACCTATACATGTATTCCAAAGCAACTCGTTAGAGACAATGTGAATTTTTTGATCCTATTCAGACAAGATGAAATCAACATGAAGCATATCTATGACGAGCATGTGAATTCTGATATGCCGTTGAAAGAGTTCAAAAGATTGACCGCATTATGTTGGAACAATGACAAGCATGATTTCATGGTTATTGACAAAGACAAACCAATCAATGATGGTCGATACAGGCACGGCTTCCACCGTTTTCTTATAAATATCGCAAATGGATTTTGAATTCCATTAGTCTGTGAGACTACGCAACCACTGCAACATGGCTGATTTCAGCAAGGAGAAACATATACTGGAGGAGTTGTCCAAGGCTCGTGAAGCTATCCGGAATAAGTATAAGCTCTTAAGAGAAGACAGAGTGGAGATAGAGAAAACTCTCGATGAAACATTCAAACCAATTGTGAAACCTCTAAAACAGCTAGTGACTCAGAGAGAAACCAGTAATAGTAAAGTGGACCAGACTTCCTCGACAGACTTCAGTGATGCATCTGCCCAAAATGATATTTCAAGTGACAGTGAGCTCATTGAAAAGTATAAGAATATGATGCAGCGTAGAAGTGATGATTATGATAATTTATACGGAGTTCAAGAACGCAATGGCTCATTGATGATTGGCAATGTCAGTGTCAACTTTAAGGATGGGAATTTGTCTGTTGATGAATTAGAATTTCCGGCTACTGAAGGACTACTCGAACTCATATGCATGAAAGAGCCTAATACAAATGTAGCATCACACAAAGACTGGGAAAACTATATGCATATTCTAGAAATTTCGAATGTACATCGTAAAAAATTCAAAGAGAACGGGGAGCTTCGCAAATATAATAGTAAAAAGTTTGACAAGATCATAGCACCACTTTTCACACAGAAAAAGGGACAAGGACTAGTTCCTCCTTTCAAAATTGTGAAAAAGAATACACAGTTTGATTATGTATATTGGGATGACCCAAATGAACTTATAAACCGTCTGGAGCTGCTAGTGTCCGAAAAATCTGCTGGGAACACGAGTCATACTAATGAGATCCATACAATTTTGGAAGAACTCCGGGAGGCCGGCCTTATAAATTGAGCGAGTAAACGGAGAACAGTATTCAGTTCCACCATGAGTGTCGATGTGTTTGGACGTCGACCAGGGAGCAAAGGGCTGCCTGGCATAGGCTATAAATTGACGGATGAAGCTGATTATGACATTGAGAATAGACGCTTATGCAATATCTCACATCCTCGAGACCCACGTGACGCAGTCAATCTTGCGACGTTGGAGAACGCCTTAAACGCCCAGAAAGTACAACTCAAACAAGACTTTCATGAGGTACAGACAGTTTTCGATCAAATGCAGATGACCATTGATAATTTGATATTACGCATTGAAAGAATTCAAAATTACAATAAGGATGTTGTCGAACGAGCTCTACATGTAGTTACGGAAGACTTGGGAAATTTACGCTCTGAACTGAGGACTGGAACAATCGCAAATAATCTATTACCAGGCGTATTCAAATGATCGAAATGAATCAAAATAAATTGAAACGTCAGAAACTTGTACAGGAGCTCCACAAGCCTGCAAGACGAAATTATCCTCGACGAAAGGTTATGGTACGGGGTATTGATGAGACTTGGCAAGCTGATCTTGTGGACATGCAAAGCTATGCTAAGAAAAACAAAGGTTATCGGTATATGCTGACAGTTATCGATATATTCTCAAAGTATGCATGGGCTATACCACTAAAACAAAAGACTGGCAATGATGTTACGAAAGCTATGAGAACGATATTGCAAGAAGGCCGAGTACCCAAAAATTTACACACTGATGAAGGCAAAGAGTTTTATAATGCTCATTTCAAGCGTCTAATGAGTGAATATAAAATCAATTTGTATTCTACGTTCTCGAATCTACATGCTTCGATCTGTGAACGTTGGAATCGAACCCTCAAGACTCGTATGTTCATGCAATTCAGCCTTCAAGGAAGCTACAAGTGGATTGATATCTTGCCAGAGCTAGTGGCTGACTATAATTCAAGACCACATCGAACCATAGGAATGAAACCTGGAGATGTTACACCGGCTCATACAGCTGATATTTTACGGAAGATCACAGAAGACAAGAGATCATTTTTGCCACCTAAATTCAAAGTCGGCGACCATGTGCGTATAAGCCGAATGAAAGGTTTATTTGAAAAAGGTTATTGGCCTAACTGGTCTACAGAGCTGTTCACGATACATCGCGTAGCGTCGACACAACCAGTGACTTACCATTTGAAAGATTATATGGGTCAACTCGTTAAAGGCGGTTTTTATGAGCAAGAAATCTCCAAAGCGAGCCATCCTGACATATATCTCATTGAAAAAGTCATTCGAAAACGTGGCAATAAGGCTCTCGTTAAATGGCTCGGATTTGACAGCTCACATAACAGCTGGGTAGATAAAAATAGCCTCGGATGAAATGGATTCAAATTGCAGGTAAATATATGACTCATAGAAAATCATCATTTAGTCCGATGGATTGACTATATTTTGATTCATTTTATAGGAGAAACTATGTCCTGGATGTGCAAGGTTTCAAACAGTCGGACAATGATTATTTGGTTAAAGAGCTTGCAGTTGCATCGCTCGATGGGGATCCAGTTTCGTACCTCTTTCACTCACCATACTCTCCGAGACGGTTGCCTTGCAAGATCAGACTAGAAAATAGATGGCTGGAGCGCTGCTACCATGGGTTGGCTTGGACATCTGGAGAGCTGCCGTACAGTGAGATCGGGAACATCCTTCGAATGATTTTAGTTGGAAGTGCGAGGGTTTTTGTCAATCACCCGATAAAAAAAGAGTGGCTTGAACGTTTTAAGTTTGTTGTCTGTTTGATTGATGTGAAATATATGAATGAAAAAAGTGTTACGATATGTGAGAATCATGACTTTACTGGTGATATTCAATGCGCTCTACACCATGTAAAAAGAATGAAAAATTTCTTGAATAAATCTGACTTTAAATGAAAAAATTTAATCAATTTTACCTCTATCATGACAAATTTATACATACATATATCGAATATTCATGGTTCAATAGGTATGTGAAATGAAAACGCGACGGATAGTTTCAAATAGATTTTTTCCAAGTTTATTCATATTAACTATATACTAATACAATTCAGGTTACATATGACAAATGATTGAAATGAAAAAAAGAGATACATGGGCCCATTAGATAGATTGAATAATTGTTTTGGTTACATATGATATACAAACTAAGCTTCATGAATGAACTCCATAGTAAACGTATTGATGAATTTGAGCTTCAGAGTTCCTGCTGTAGCAGCAGCTTGCATCAGCGAGAGAGTTGCTTGCTCTTGCACTAGAGTTTCTGACAGACGTTTTGGGAGGAAAACCTGGAATTCGGCGTTCAACTCTGCTATGACCCGATTTCCAAATCGAGTCCACACAGGACTCAGCGTTGTCACCGTATATATTTTGCCCGACTCGAGCTCTTTCAGCTTCTTAGTCACAACAGTGGCAGCTTTGTTGATTGCAGAGAGATCCATCTGGAAGAAGCACAGTAGAAAGATTCATCAGTTAGTGCAAAGTTATTTTATATTCCAAAAATTACACACCGTCAATACAAACCTTGTTGGGTGTGAGTTTGAGGGCTTTGCTGAAAGTATAGATTGTCTCCGAGTAGTTGCCGTCAGCTCGAGGTTGTTCCTGATCGTCAGGGTACTCTAGACGTCTGCCTCTGGTTACTCTCTGCAGATGCTGCTGCTGGTGTTCTCCAGGAGAATGCTCTGGAGCTGCCGAAGCGATAGTTTGATTTTCTACTGAGCTGCGCTCTTACTTATACCAGTCTCCCCACCATGGTACTTGCCCCCTCTCAGTTGTAGCATCTGCGCAGAAGCCTCGGACTGTTTGAGAGAGGGAACGAAAGAGAAGAGCTTAGCAAGACCTTTTGCTAGGTGGCTCCCACTCCACCTCAGCACAGTCGAGAGCCAGGCTCAATAGCTCATCTTCTTCTATACTGTTGGGCTGTTGAAAGGCCTTAACCGCATCGATTAAGTGAGAATCATGAGGTGTTGTTGCTTCAGTAACCTCATGGTTAAGTGGTTGAGAGTTAACAAGACCCTCATCTCTAGGCTCGCAGTCAAGAGCCATGCTTAATAGCTCTTCTTCTTCAATACTATTGGGCTGTTGAAATACCCTGATTGCATCAATTAGATGGGGGTCATTGGGCATTGTTGCTTCGATCACCTCATTATTCAGTGGTGGAGCGTCAACAAGACCCTCAGCTTCAGGCTCGAGTGGAGCATGCTCGACACTCTCATCATTGTTTCGAAGGCTATAGTGCCCCCAAGGCAAAGTGTCTGTCTCACCTTCACGAATGCAACGTTTGTCATCTTGGGCACTGAGAGCTATCTTTGTCTGCTTTTCAGTGTGTAGAACGTGTAACCTAGATCGAATGTTGTATTGTTCACGAGTCAAAGACTTATTCTCTCGTAGACAATTGAGATAATCATCAAAGCTAATTGTTTGCTTCACAACATTGGTTTTCACACCCTTAGCTCTTTTAGTCTCATGATCATCAATTGTTCTGTAACAATACATTTTGCTTCGCAAACCAACAAAGTCTTTCACTATCTTACCATGACATTCATCACTCATTAGGCCAACTACTTTCTTATTTAGCCTGTCAATTCCAAACTGATTGTTCTCTTCATAGTCGGACGTGTCAAACTTATCACTATGCTCTTTTATGAGCTTATAAATGTCAAAGCCTCCACTTATTTCCAGAAAAAAAGAGTCGGTGTCTACGTAAAGGATTTTACAGCTATTGCCTAATTTTTTTCGCATGAATCCATAGTGGAATTCATACATGAGTGTCTTACTAACGTCCAATACCGTGAGCCCAACGTAAATTGGTTTTTTGATCGTAATCTCAAGCCTCGACAGCTGGATGGCAACGAGGTCTTCAGCGAAAATTGAACAGCTGTGATAGTTAGGCTTTGAAATGAGAGCTTCTGCACCATATCGCCCATGCCAGTGATTAATGAGTTTAACATCTACATGCTTCCTTTCATTCTCCATTGTTTTTCCGTATATACTGTTATTAAACAATTTAAATAAGAATTTTTCAAACTCATCATCAGTCTCAGAACGAAATTTACTATTTTTGTCAATATACTCTTTTAACCAAGGTGTTTGCTTGAATTCTAATGCTCTATGAATCTTTGTCAACCGTAATCCATGGTTCAAGGCTTGTTTCAAGGCTCTATAGTGAATAACATATTTATGTTTATTAAACAATGTAGTCATAAGCTTTTTCTGTTTCGAACCTGGAGGACACATATGCTCAGGGCAGAACGGAAGATCTTTGTGATCATCATGAATGTCGTCTGGATACTGTAAATCAACTTCAAGAAACAGACCTTTCCATGCATCGTCTGCAATAGACATGACATCCAAATTGTTCACATCGACCCACTTGAACCCTCCATAGGGCAACGGCTGGGTCATCGCCCAGCCATATAAATTATTAGCATCAATGTACAATAGGTACTTCTCCTCTTCCGCAGGGTCAAAAGCTTGACCCATATAACGATTATTTGCCTTCGCATATCGATTACTACACTGACTTATACCACCTCTCAAACCACGTTCAACAAAAAGCAGCATATCGATGTTAGTGATGAGTTCTAACTTGACTTTTGTCATTTTCAACATAGCATCCCATGACAGACCCGGGGTCGTGAAGTAGTGAGCTGGATCAAGCTCATAAGCTTTCAAACACATGTCTCGAAAATTTTCAAAAACATCAGCCAACAAAAGAACATCACATTTCAAGTAAAGATCAGAGTATTCACCAAGGTTTCTTATTCCAAACGATGTCCATACCTTTTGAGCATGTTGGTAATCACTCTCAGATACATGAGTGTTGGTGAGATGACTATAGAAATGTTCTTTTACTGGTAAATTCTTTTCTTTCAGACAGCTATGAGATACTAGGTATTCATAAGGAAAAACTCCTTTTCTTTTTAACAGTTCTCTCTGCTCAACTGAATAATTGTCATCAATCTCAAATACTCTCATGGTTATATCAAGTTTGTTGCGTTTATCAAGAGGTTTGACGAGCTCCTCGAGTCGTACCGATAAAAACTTGTATGAGTCCAGGAATCTGAAATGTATCTTGCTGTTCTGCACATATTTCGTGAAGGATATATACTTTTCTTTAGTAATCGGGAGTAGTGAGATAGTTCCATGGATCTCGCTTGATAGTTCTTTGATAAATAGGTGTGAATCATATCCAGAGAGGTTATGAAAGGCTACGGGAATCACTCGTGAATCGCGATATTGTAAGTTGCAAGATGCATGCGCGCACCCTCTATACACACCGGTTAAATGACAGTGGTCACGGACTTTGTCGTTAGGGTTATCAATTTTTTTTCTACAAATATGACAAGTGTCGGCTTTGTCAAACTCATCTTGTTCATCTTGTGAAAGATCCATAGACTTAGGGTTCTTAAAAATCTTGTCAACTTGAAAAGCAATCTCCTGTAATTCATTGATAAACCATTTAGCAGGGCTGATATCCTCTGGATGAAGTTGTCGGTAAGATGCAAAACGAGAGAGAGAGTCGTCATAGCTACATTTAAGATAGTATGCAACGCTCAAAGGTTCATGTCTTTGAACGAGCTGCTTGTGATCTGAGACAGGTTTCACAAAACACTCATAGTCCGAGTATATGATGAATGGGCAACGCTCTTGGAATAAGAAATTCTTGAATTCGAGTATTCTATCCTTATACAGTGGTAATCGAACTTTACATTTGTTCAGCTGAATACAGTCTATCTCATGGGCTTTCAATTTGTCTTCTGATCTGAAAGAATGGAGACATCGATCACATATGTGACTCTTACCATTATGTTTCGACAGTTGATGACTTACCAAGCGTGAAAGATACTTTATCCATACATAGTGGAACTTAAAATCTTCCTCACTGGAACTCGGAAGGTACTGAGCCATCAAAGGATTGGCATCATCATCATCATCATTTTCAATATTATAATCATTTTGTAGAAAGAGTAAGTTACAGTGCCGATTTTCAATCTTTGCTTTCGTTACATGACAAGGCAAAACATCATAAATATATGAATCTTTTCTCGTAAGTGTTGGAAATGAACTTTGTGAGGCAGACGGAGCTTGGTTCTTAACCTTCAATTTCCGTTTTTGTAATATATACATATTGATTGATACATTATTCTGCCTTTCAAATCTTGGGATTTGTTTAGGATTAACTGGAAAAGTGATACCATCAAAATTTAGTTCGTTCTCATATTCTTTGTATTTACTGACTCGATCTGAATGTGTGGTAGAGGGGTGTAAACATGATAATACGGCCCACTTGAAACACTCATTGTCATCATTTCGTACATTCACACAAGCGTGCTTTGTTTTGATATATTCGGGTAGATCAATGTATGAACTACCACGCAGAGGATTGAATTTATTTATATTCACAGCTAAGTTCAAGATTGAGAGTAGTGTCCAACCTGAGCCTTGCCCTTGAAATTCTTCCATCTGCTTGAGTACAGGATTTCTCACATGATCTCGGAACCACTCATGCAAATCAGTAGTAGGAAAAATAGTGTGAGATTTGGTATTGAAATGTTTGAGATCGGTATTATCCTCATCTTTTTTAATTAATTTGTACTCTGCAGTGAGCACAGTATTCACTTTCAATGCATGATGTGCTTGAAGAGCTTCCTCAACCTTACTCATGAATAGATCCTTAGCATTGTCAAGAAATTCTCCTGCATCAACATAACTCAGGTTGGAAATCACTCCTGACTTTATTCGATTATTAAAAGCGCTTTGTACATCATCCCAAACAATACTTTCATGTACATTCGACCGAGCCAAGCCAGATCCATACTTAAGGTATGATTCTAATTTACGTTTAATACTCTCAAGATGTCCAATAGCTGATTGTAGTTTCTGCTTCGTAGAAACCCGCAGTATCCTGGTCAGACGCTCATCCATATTGGTGATGCATCTTTGTGCTCCATCAATCCAGAGCAGTATTTCTTCTCCCGTGGCTTCACCCGTGAT